>CM028906.1:4852500-6230000 GCA_016801845.1 Polydactylus sextarius | reverse complement strand
AAACATACAGTATTTCAGTGGCTCAAAGCGGGGCAGTACAGCAAAATCCACATAGCATCGAGTATTCATTTTCAAGCCCTGTTTACGCGGCTTGGTTTGTTAGCCTAACGTCCCCCAGCAGCAGCGGCACAAGACTCCTGCTGGGATGTTAAGGAAGCTTCTGCCTTAACAAGATGGAGTCTAACAGAGGAAGGAGTCAGAGGCTCTTGAGACTGCATTATCTTCCACTGTCAAACTCGTTTGAAATGCCAGTTTTGACAAATTACACCTTTCCTTCAACTTAATATCCCCTTGTAAGTGCCTTTTCTCTTTTCCAACTATTGCGCCTAAACGTACATGTGTGATTTTAGTCTGAGAACTGTCCATACTCTGCAAATGAACCGGAGATGGACTCACTCACGCTTGTCTGTGAAATAGGCACAAAGGCAGAATTGTAGAAGTGAATTGCGGTTCAACGGCTTTACTAACTAAGAGCTGTTGGGCTTAATGGCTTTGATTTGAATTTCTATTCCTTTCATTAGAAACCATTGACATTTCAAGCACATCTGTGCGCTATTGTCACAGACTAACCTTTAAAGAGAAGAGTGATGTGTCTTTTCCTGGGAAGACAAAACCCTAGGGAAAAAAAAAGAAATGCTGTCACAATGACACACTCTTCCCTTACAGTGTTAAAACCAGACCATGATGAAAAAAAATCACATAAAAATGCACTAAATGTCAAAAAAAAAAAAAAACATCCACTTGTATGCTTAGCAGCAATGCACAATAATAACCTGAGACATAATTTTTTTTTATTCCATGTGTTTATTCAAGTATTTGATGTGCGTGTACATATGTTGCAGTCTCAGTCCATCAACCGTACCTATACAATATGAGAGTTTTACACTATTTACAGCATAACAGATGCAAGGCTTAGGCTTAGTCCCAGAAGACCAACAGGAGGTGGTAAAAATACCATGTCCTCATGAAAAGTGACTGTGAACAAGGTTCCGTCATGTTTGGTTTGATGCTGGGACACATTTAGTTTTATCGCAGCAGAATATTTCAGGGTTCTTCTTGTTAGTCGTTGCTTTTAGCTCATGAATGTTGCTTCTCTTTGCCAACACTGTTTCACTCTGTTTGCCATATGTTACCATGTTTTTTTTTTCTTCTTCTATACCGCTCCCTTGAAAACAAATCAAAGCATTCACAAACGTATCTCTGTTGCAAATTTATGGGCTGCATTTGTGGTAAAACAGGCCAGCGTCAAAGCTGTCTGTTCCCCTTGACATATGACATAATTTTGCTTTTTTTTTTTTTCTCTCCACACATGCACCTGCAGTGGTCTTTTTTTGGATCTCATGTTGCTTTGAAAACTCATATATCAAAGTGATGATTGCCAGACTTCTAATAGCTACACCTTACTTCATATGACCGACGTCTGTTGCACTTTTTCTACTTTGCGATTAAGTTACTTGAGTGTTTATGTACTTTTCCCTTATTAGTTCCCATCTGGTGAACACATTTTCAACAGAAATTTGTTTTTAATGATGTATCTATGACAGCTGATAAAATGGTATGCGCCCATAGTCATAATGGATTATACAGTACATACATATGACGCTTTAAGTTAAATATCATCGGGTTTTGATTTCAGAGCACACATAGCAGCACACTGCATTCGTGTTTACACTTATTTTCTTTTTTGCAGACTTACGTTGAATAATATTTTTCCCATTGTTGCACTCTAGATTTTCAGCCTCTGCAAAAATATTTCTGGATGTTCATGTATCACAAATACAGTTTAGAGTTATCATTTATTTAGATTCTGCTTTGTTTTATTTATGTCTTAATTATAATTATATTTTTTTACTTTGAATAACTGCATACCCTGTTTCTATAAGAATTAAATCTTTATGTTTTCCGTATTCAGCTCAGCTAAGAAGATTCACTACAAAGCCTCACACTTCATAAACCTGTTGTGACCACTTCAGGGGTCACAGTGGGCTGTGGGTTTTTCAAGTGATGTAACAAATCTAATGTGAGCACAGACTATCACAGACCCCACTTTGTTGGGTCACCCTTCCACTGCCCTCTGTATCCTCTCCATGACTTCTGACGTCAATCAAGTCGCTGCTTTCACAGCAGGCGATGCGCACTGCGATTCTCCAGGCTGCACACTGAGAGGTAATTACAACAATGATTACCACCAGCATCCGGGAAAAAGAGTGAAGACAGGCAAAGAAAAGTGCTGACATGTGTGAGGTTATCTGTGCCAGGCTCTGAAAATGTGCCCAGGTAAGCACATGTATGATGGGGGGTGTCTGAGCGCAAACTGGCTGCTTGCTGTCGAACCAAGTTATGTGTTGTGCAGTGGCAGGTGACAATACTCCATGAGGGCCATGTGTTGCTGCCATCTTTAGCCTGGGGTCTGGGCCAGGTACACAGCAGCTGTTTGTCTCTGTGGGTAAATAACTGACACATACACACACACACACACAAACATACAACTGAGTAGGAGGAAATAACACTGCAGGATTGATGAATGTTGTTCTTATTCTTATTTTTCTTGGTGCATGTAACTTTACACACACACACACACACACACACACACACCACACACTCATTAAGTAACCCCAGCCAGTACTGCTGCATTAACCATAACTGTCCTGTGTTTTCAGTTAATGGCTGCAAAACGATAAGCACACTGTAACTCTGCTCTGTGGAGCTGCTCTTTTGTGCTTGGTGGTCAGTGGATGAGGTGATATTCCACACACAGTGTAAATAATCCCACGGATGAAAGAAATTCCATGTTAAGGATTGTTCATCCAGCTCGTCTGTAAGCTGAGCCTCATGTCTCTTAATCCTGCTCTAAATAAGATCATGATCATGTTGGGATCACTCTGGACTCATTGCTAGTATGGGTAATCCATACCACTCATTTAAACATGACAGATGACTTGGTGAATATATTAATATATTAATATTAATGTATTACACATGGACTAATTATCATGAAATTAAATAAATCATTGAAAGCAAAAAGATATAGAATAGACCCCTAGAATAGACCCCTTTTTTCTTTATGAAAATGCATGCAACTGTGCAACTTAATGATGCCTGAATATGGTACACTGTACATATGGTTGCTGCCTTTAACAGAGTTCAAAAAATATTTAGAAATGTTTGAAATACTACACTTAACAGCTGCATCAAGAGCAAGTTAATCCACCGTCCTTTCAGTGCAGTAATCTAATGGCCATTTCCTCGACTGCGTGGCTGCTATTACTTGATTGATAGCATGAATATCTCTTTAATGTTGGAGATTTGAGATTTGGTATGACCCCATTCTTTAATCTGGAAAGAAATACTGCATGTTCCCAGAATTCAGAGCAACAGGCTGTGAGGCGAGGGCTGTTAAAGAATCAGAGGGAGTTTTAGCCCAGCTGTGTGCATATACATAATATAATTGGCCCTAGAATGTGAGCTGACTTTAACAGGCAGGTCTGCTGTGGAATATATTGCTTCATTATAAAGAGCAGAGTGTACTGTAAAAAACTGCAGTTGCGTTTATGGTGTTGGGATAAATGTTTTGGTTTCTCATCAGCAGTCTGGGGATATGTCGCATAGAGGAACAAATGTTGGCCATTACATTATAATGACCAGTCATGTAAAGCCAGCTACAAGCCAGAGAACCATGTGTTAATGTGTCTGACTGTACTGCACTGTATGTGCTCTTTACTGTGCATTTTAAATGTGTCATCACGTGAATAATATGTGCAAATGCCTCATATGGAGAGAGGTTAATGACTTCTCATGTGCAGTCCTGCTTTATAACACAAAACTGTCACGATTTTCAGCAAATGAAACAAATTGCCTTTGTTTTGCAAGATTTTGTCCCAAGATGAAAAATAATTTGTTGGTACAAAATCATAACACATTATTGCTAACAAGTTGAACATTTGCTATTACTTTGAATATTAGAAAAATATCTTTCAGTCATGTTTTCCAAACTGATGATAGCCTAAAGTCTTATTTGTTCATTGTTTCAGTGTAGGTGGGTGGAGGCTTAAGCCAATTTAAAATAATCATTTTATGGGCTACACTGAGAACACTGAGCCTATACACCTCATTTCTCCTCAATCCTCCTAATATTTTCAGATTTTTCCGTGATGAATTATAGGAGACAAGACTTTGCCAATGAAACCCTGTAGAGGCCAAGTGTAAATCTTATCTTAATCTTATTTTAGATAGAGTGTGAATGATATGCATATTTAAGAAAAAAAAAAGAATCATATTGCAATTACTTTGACAGATATTATGATTACAGTGAAAATTTTTACAAATACAGAAATAATGATGATGTCATTTTTTGCTGAGGTTTGTATTAAACAAGCTGGTTCCTTCTCTACATCTGCATCTGAATATGATTTATAGTTCTGGGCATCTCTGCTGTGCCACAATGCTTCATTTATAACAGTATACTGTGACACATTATTTTCAAAAATTGCATTTGCACTTTCACATGGCCATATTATTGTTTTTGATAACATTTTGATTGATTGTTCAGCCCTAATCTCAACACATTGTTACAGTTGCTAAGCATCCTGACCCTTTCTCAGAAGAGTTACTGAGTGGATGTATCACACAGTTAAGAAGATCTATAAGTCTTTACTGCACTGTTCTTTTGTGGGACAATTGATAATAAGCAGGCAGACAGAATACATGGGAGAGGTTGAGGTTATGTGTTGTGCATCATAAACACTACAAACTTGTAGATTATTAGTTTTGTTTATGAGATTTTCACAATCTGGACCGAGTCCACAGTGTTTACTTGTCATGTCAAGTCATGATTATTTAAATATGTACTGGTAAATTCTTTTGGTAAATGATCACTTTTTTTCTGGACCAGGAATATATAATGTATATTAAAAATTAATGCAAGGCGTGAGTCTAAAATGTAACCTTTTTTCTTTTTTCTTTTCTTTTTTTTTTTTTTTGCATAAAAACGAACTTGTTTATCAGATTATTTTATTCACTGGTACATTTATTTATTTATTTACTTATAATTGGCATGTCTAGTTTCTCCATCCCACCAGGAAGTAGTGCTGTATTTACAGATAACATGCTGAATCATTCATTCCTTCCTTCCTTCCTCTGTGGCCCTGTGAACTGTGCACATCGCTGCGTGTCCTTGTTTTTTGTGTTGTTTTCTTCAGATGAGTTCTGTGCCAGTATGAGTTGTAACCAAGTTTTGTACTAAATGAGTGGAAGGAATTTCTCAGACGTCTAGTCCTTGACAGCAATCGAAAAGTTATAGCTCTTCACAATTCAAAATGAGAAGTTTTAAATTGTCTTTTGGTTAAATCATACAACTGATTTATGCTGACTGCACTAGTTTAAGTCTTTAAATCTCACTATCCATCACTTCCTGTTTTACTTTGTCCCGTAAAAACACAAAAATAAAGTACCTTTCAACTGCAAATCATGATTTAGTTCATTCAACGTACATGACTGATTGTGTTTGTATCAGAATGACAAGAGCCAACAAATAACATGACAAAAGGTAAAAGGAAAACAATGTTGGCCCAAGAGGTGAGCCTTGAGGCACACCGTGCAATCAGCCAAGCAGAAACAAAAGTATCATTAGTTGAGGGAGAAAATGTTATGTTTGACAGTTACAATGAGAACAGGTCTGGGGCTAGCAGCAGAGATGCCAAACAATAGGAGGCTCTGTCGTGCCCATGGGTGGAAATGGTTATGATTAATATGTCATGGATTTCTCAAACCAGCGGGGGGAGCTGTTCCATGTGTCTGGGTGTAGAGCTTTATTTTTACAAGGCGTTTGGATTTTGCTTGTTGCCACATAGGGCACTCTTCCTTTTCCATCCTCTTCCTCTCCCTGAAGCCTGATCACAAGCTGAGGCTGAAAGAGAATTCAACATTTCTTTTCTTTTGCTCTCATAACTGAAACAGAGCCATCCTCACAAACAGGCCTAATGCAAATGTCAGATTGTTCACCTTGGATTTAATACTCTTTCCGCAAGGATCCCTTCATCTGCCCTATCCTAGAACAAATCACACCATCCTCTGGATTATTTTAAGCAACTTGATCTGAAATTTAAAGGACTTAATCCTATCTTCTGATTTCCAGCCATGTGACATCATCTGTGGGAATCAAGTTACAGATGTTGGCCTTTGTGCCTGTTTGAATTTCTGTGAACATTATTCCAAACAGGAAAAGATTTTTCCCTTCATTATTTGGGTTATGTATAAACAAGATGCAAAAGTAGCAAGAGTGGGCATGACTGTATCTGCAAACTGCTGCAGTTTTATTTCATGATAGCTGTTTAATCACAGGATTAGACTGTAGCATAGTAAGTAAAAACAGGTTAACCAGATTTATTGCTACTAAATATGTGAATAGTGGATGTAGAGGGCTCTTGTGGCATGAGTTAAGATCATGTTTTACTGCTTTTCAGCTGAGTCCCACTCTATGTCCCCTTGAGCATCATCAAAACTCAAGCGCAGTTGAGGGTAAACCCACTTAAATTTACTTTATCCACATTTGTTTTTGCAAAACATAGTCTCACATCAGCTTTTATGGCCCAGATTTTAACAGCATTAAATATACAGCACCGAACAATGACTAAAAGATGCCAGGAAGTTAATGATGACACAACAGTTTCAGGGTGAAGCAGAGTTCACTGTTGTTCCTGAAAATTTAATCCGCCTTTTATATTGACAGAACAATTTGAGGCCGTCCACCGTGTAGTGTATAATGACATTATTATTATTATAGAAACAGCAAAGATTAAGAAGAAGGTGACTCTGTGGGTACAAACAAGACAATCATGCAAAAAAAAAACCAAACAAACAAACTTTGCAGCAATAAGCCTTTAACACAATCTTGTCAGGTTGGTACAGAATTGCTGTATAAACTGCAACCTCCTGTATTTGACCCCTATTGAACCTCACTATACAGGCAAGTTTCATCGCTTCCCTCCGGCCACCTGGTACATCACACTGTGTTCTGAAGCCAAAATGATAAGTTATATATATATATATATATATATATATATATATATATATATACACACACACACACACACACACACACACACACACACACATATATATATATATATATATATATATATATATATATATATATATATATATACACTAGCTTTTCTAATGTTTTCTAATAACAATTTTCACTAGTTTCAGTGTTTCTATGACTGTACTCAACAGCTTTGTGTTTTTGTGCTGTTCAAATGAAATGAGCGATTTGAACATGTTCACTTAGCTTCAGGGAGTAATGATTCATTTTTTGACATTTTCAGAACTAAACAGTCAAACCATTATCAGAATCATCTTTGTTGGCCAACTCTGTAAACACAAACATGGTTTGCCTTTGTTCTTACATGTAAATACACAAACTGAATGAGGAAAAATAATACTCATATAAAGTAGGTGTAAATTCCTCAGTTTGTGATTTAGCGGGATATGAATTCTTTACAGATGGAGCCATGGGTTAAAAATACAAACAATAAAACAGTGAGTGAGATAATACAAGACAAAAATAGCAACATATACAAATGAGTAAGAGACATGTTCCACATGGTTATTTAATTGCATTTTTAATATCAAATAATGTATTTACTTACATAAAAAATAATTGTGTTTTAGTTGGATATGAGACTTAACAGATGGAGTCATAAAAACAAACAATAAAACAGTAAATGAACTAATAAAAACTAAATATAGTTATAGACACAAATGAAAACAAACCTGTTCCAGATTACAGAGTCATTTAACTTCATTTTGATATCAAATAATATACTTTTAACCTCGTATATACAATAATAATGTCAAATAATGTGTTGCAAACACATTTGAATACTTACATTTTGACTTAGTGTCAATTTAATCTTTTAACGAGGCATAAATCTTATGGACTGAGTGCGTTTTGGAGTGGTAAAGTGGTGTTAACTTGTTATTAATGACACAAGGAGTGAGACAGTTTGGAGACGAGGTGTCTTCTTCTTTGGACTGAGATCCCATACCGTATTTTAGTTTTTGCCTTGCGCGCACAGAGCAGCCAGGATCCAAACTTCCGTGTGACTCCACACCCTGTTTTCCGGGGAGCCTGTGGAGATCCAGCCCTTCAACACGCTGCTGCCGCTGCTCTTCTCTTGCGTCCCGTCCGTGAGCAGCGAGCTGGCCGCGGCGGAGATTTCTCCTTCTAGTCGGGATCTTATCTTTTTTTTTCATTTTTGAGTCACCTTCCGAGTGTTGTTTTGATTTTTTTTTATACACACTTGACTCGGTGATCGGAGTAGCGAAGTCGGCGCGTTTTTTTTTTCTCTCTCTCTTGTTGGTTTGACTCCAGACGCACGCGAATGTTTTTGCCCTTGCGCTGCGCCTCCGTGGCAATGGATTGATTTCACTGTTTTTTCTCCGACCTCTGCCTCGAACCAAGTTGAGAAAACAGTCTCCGTCTTTAACCTGCCGGGCTCTCTATCTGTCTCTCTCTCTGCCTGTCCTCCTCTCTGTCTCTCTCTCTCTCTCCAGCTACATGTTTCATCCGGTCAGTTTTAAAACTACCTGGCTCCGGATGTTCCTGCACATTTTAGGACTTTGAACTTTTCTTTTTTTTTTTTTTTTGGTGCAGTTCCTCAGGAGGAGGAAGGAGGAGGAGGAGGTGGTTGTTTTAAGGATTTCGTTATTTTTTATTTTTCTTTCTTTCTTTTTTTTTTTTTTTTTTTTTTGTGTGTGAAACGCTTCCCTCAACACACGGTGGTTCTTGAAGCCTGCAAAGATTTGTTTGTGGAAAAGTGATGGCCGAGCGGGGAGCTCTGTCGCTCCTCTCTCTCCTCTGTCTCACCTTTCTCTACGCGGAGACCACCGCGGCCAAGCATGTCGACAAAGGTAAAGAAAAAGAAAACGACTTTAATTCGCTACTGTGTGTCTCTAAACTTTACCTACATTGTGTCACGAGTTTGTTGGAGGGGTGGGGGGTGGGGGAGCGGTGCACGGGTGGTGGGGGAATGTGAGAGAAATCAGACATGGAGCTGAGCTGCTGCAACTTTAAAACTGGGCTACTTTTCATAACAGGCACAGTATTTACTCCGAGGCCAGCCCTGCTCCAGGCTGGAGAGCAACATGCTTCACCCCTCACCACCACCACCACCTACCCCCTCGTCTTTCTTTTTCTTTTTTTCCCCCTTTCTCCCCTTTTGTCTGCACAGAGGCTGCTAAGGTTTTTTTTCTGTTTGTCTTTCAAATGAAGCGTAGCCGTGAAGGTACAGTTCGTAACAGTCGTTGTTGTCGTTGCTGTTGTTGGATTGGAAATGCAAAACAGCAACATTTGCTTGTTGAATCTATCGTTATCTGTGGTCATGGCTTGAGGAAAAAGGAAAAAGAAGAAGAAGAAAAAAAATACACCACCACCATCAGTACACAAAGGGTCGTTAGTGATCACTGTCAGCATCATCAGTCCTACAGACATCTCATTACCTGCTCGTCAATATATGTTTAGCTGATGGATAAACAGAAACCTCATTCATTATGGCTTGTGTTAATTGTTGTGAAAGTGAGGGCAACTGCACTGCAGTCATGTCTGCCACCAACTGGTGGTGGTGTTAGTGTTTTGTGTGGGTGAGACTCTTCTAAGTGATACCATGGGTGAATCCTTGATATTTAAGGTATTGATCAGAGTCTGCAATGCTCTCCAGGCTGCGAGTGCCAATGAGATAAATTGGAAGAGCTGAGATGAGGAGGAAGAAGACGACGATGGAGGAAAGGGGGCAAAAAAATAAATAAATAAAAAGGAATATGTCTTTCTAGTAGTCATTGGAGTGAACAGCTCCAGTCCCTTTATCACATAAACCATCGCGACAGAGTCATATCATCATGATTTAAACTTACACGCCATCAAATGCAGCAGCATGTGGTCTGGAAAATTACAAATATAACTGACTGCTTGTGCAACATGGCCCAGTTTTTTCCATCATTCCCGTTATATGTAAAATAGATATGTGTGTGTGTTTGTGCCTTTGAATGCTTGTTGTTTGAAAGAATAAATGTGTAAAAGAAGAAGAAGGAGACGGGCTCCAGGAATGACAGGGCCTTAGCTGCCGGGGTCTCTCGCGTGTGGAGCCTGATGAAAGACCCTCTCCTGCATGAGAAGTGCTCTGCAGTGGTGGAAGGAGAGATAGGGAGAGAGAGAGGGAGAGAGAGAAAAAAGCCCCTCCTTGGCTTTGCTGGAGATCAGTACAAAAGAGAGAGATGGGGGTAGGGTGAAACAGGCTGACTGTCTGGAAAGTAATAAAACCAGGAGATTAAGGGGACCAGGGAGTTCCTTTGGGAGCTTTGATTGATTCCAGAGAATTGGACTGGGACCCACACACAGAGAGAGAGAGTCTCAAATTACTAATTGTGGGGTCCCCTTCTCTGAAAATATCTGTTTATTTAAAACACATTTCTTTGAGGTTGTGACTGTGGCCAAAACTTATCTTTATCAAAGTTTGCAAAGCTGCAGCACCAAACTTAAAGAACTTCAGTCAGTCTCATTTGGTTTGGGGATTGCTATAATAGATAGTCTAACTTTAGTTTTTTTGTGTGTTTTACTCTTGGAATAACCTGTTGTTATTTTTACCACTTCCTCGTCTGCAGCTCCTAGAAGTTTGAAAAAAAGAAAGAAAAAGCGCCTGAAGTTTTTGCTTTTGTAAACAAGTGCCTGGTGGAGGAGTGTAAAATCCATTTAGGCGCTATCTTATCTCAGTAATCCTGCTGGGAAGGAATTGTGTGCTGATTGTCTCCCAGAGGACAATGCAAATAACTTGCTGAAATGTGTAAACATTTGGCAACCCTGTCTGCTCTTACAGGCGGAGCTTTATCCTCGCAGACCACCTCAGATGCTGCTTTGCCCCGGCTTTATAAACAACTGTGTGTTTTTCTTTGGTGCATTTAAGGTCTTGTCTGAGGCCTATGCTGCTAAGAACATAATTTACCACCTTTGTGTTGTTGTGTTTGGGAAACCCAGGTGGTCCTTCAAAGCCCAGTCTTTGGGGATAAGACATAGCTGGATCCTACTCATCCTGAATTTTAGGAAAACCTCTGCCTTCACCTTCTTTTCTCAGTGTAAACAGTGTGCTAAGAGTAGAAAACAATTCCTGTCATTGCCCTTTCACAAATTATCTTCAGAGGAATCTTGCATCCACATCAACCTTAGATGGGATGTCTTGCAGAGCCACCTGCTGGTGTTACTTTGTAGAATACGCTGTTTACTGATCATTTATTTATGGCCTCCGACCGCTCATAAAGTCCTAATGACCTCCATCCAGTGAGAGATGGATAATTGCACACTTTGCCAAGTGTTTGATTCATGTGCCTCACTAATGAAACTGAACCCATTAGAAAACGCTGCAGATCTGCACTGGCCCCTGATGTTGGGAGGTCACTTTGTTGCTTTTCCGATGTTTCAAGTATAGGAGATATTGTGTCGGGATCAGCGCGTTAAGATCACAGTTGAAAATAAATAACAACTTGTTTGCTTGTGTGTGGTATGTGGTGGTGGGTGGGGGTTGAAATGACCTCAATCATTGAAATAATTTGCACCAACTGTCACAGCGATTTTTCACATGTAATTGGCAGAGGGGAAAGGTGGATCAATAACCTCTGAATAGATGGAAGGACGTCTGTTGTCACATCTTTTTTGTTGCTGGTGGCTGGGAGGGTGTGGGGGTGGTACAATCCCCAGCTTCAGCCTTCAGCTGACAGTTTTGGTGACCAGCAGGGCTGCTGATGTTTATTTACAAGGCCCTCCTCTCTGATGATTTGCTCATATTAATAAGATTAAACAACGAGACTGCACACCTTGAAACCTCTATGCTTTAATCTCATTTCTCACCATATCAAACTGTCACACATCAGTTGTTGCATGGAGGTTTAATGCTCATGCACTGAATTGAAGTTATTTGAATTTTACTCACATTTCCTACTTGTTTACTGATTCTAATACTATTCATCATGCTGTTCATTCATCAGAACTGCTACTCTCCCAGGCATTGTTACACCACAGCATAGCCTGGACCTGCTTGCTCGTTACCAGTGCTAGAAAGGGGAGAGTTATTTTGAGTGGAGGGAAGCTAAGCCTCCATCATGGTCTAAAATAGAGCAGAATATGGACCAATCTAAGATTTACATTCATTGGCCTTGAAAGATGTTGAGGACTGTGAATAGAGTTTCCATACATTGTACTATTGGATAAATCACAAGTTACACACATTTCTATTCTCAAAACTTGTGTGTTTATGATCTTTGGGTTAATAATGTGGTTGGTGCCACAGGTGGTAGTACAGGGCGGGTCAACCCTGATGCAAATGCCTGTGATCACGTGAGGTGTGTCCCCCCCACTGGCAGTTGCTCTTCACTATTTAATTGGTGCGAACAGCTTCTGCTATTTCATTTAGTTTTGCCAACTTAGCGCCTTTGTTGCTGCATTTACCAGGCAACAGTTAACAGTTTTCAACGACATCCTCAATTCAGCACATTGATCATACACAGTCCAGTCATTTACTAGCTTTTGACCTAGTATAGCCAAAATGGATTCAATAAGCTTCAGCGCAGAAAAACAAAATGGTATTGACATGACAAACAGCTGCTGTAAATAGGCGTGAAAATAAACTCATGGGGCAGGACAAATATGTTTCTGTAAAAAAAAAAAAAACAAAGGTGTTAGAAGATGAAGGTAATTGATTATGCAATTAGGTTTACTCAGTGAACATTCACTTCACAGAAATGTTGGTGTTGGGAGAAAAAAAACTGAAAATTAAATTTATTTTCTGTGTAGGAAATGTCGGAAATGAACTTCTCTGTCACTCGGTTGCTGGGTTGGCTTTAACTTGGAATTCTATATTCACTGTACTGGCTATCTTAATATTAAAAAAGTCCACATTTGTAGCAGCAGTTTCTGGTTCACCAGTTTAATCATGACATTTTGTATGTGGCAGCACAGAATACAAACACACACCCTCGCTCCAATCAGTTTTCCTGAGGGAAACCCCGGTCTCTGTACACAGGGAAAAAAATCATTTCATTTAATGTGGTGCCAAAAGGGAGTTTAGGTGTTGTCCAGAACCATCGTGTTTCTCTGTACTCTGACTTTGAAAAGCAGGCCTGTTCCATGTTATGATTGGTCAGTACACAAAAAGCAACTCACATCAAGTGCGCTGCTCCTCTTAAAAGCGGAACTTTCTCTCTGATTCAGAGGTGTTCCTGCTGAGCCTGAAAAGATGTCAGACGCAGCACCTTTCCACGGCGGCTGCTCTGTCTTCTTTGTGTCTGCTGCTTCTTTCATATCAAAATAAAGAAGGCTGGAAAAAAAACAGTTGGTAGGAGTTCGGAAAAAAAAGTTGAATAGTGTCTAGAGGCCATAAAGCTGTCCATACTGCCTGGGGTGAAGACTGCTTTCAGTCTTTATGGCAACCTGAGGGACATTACATCAACAATATTTCAATTTTTACAGGAGATGTTGCTGGAAACATGTCTGCCCAACTGATTTCCCTCTTTTTTTTTTTTTTTTTACTTTTTCCATTTTTTTAAAAAATAGAACAGAGCAAAATTTCCTAATCCGCTGCAGTACTGCTGTGCACTCCAGGCTTCCCTGTTCTGCTGTGATTGAATGATGCTTGGGCTTAATGACCTCTGGGAGAGCAGAGTCTTTTTAGTTTCCTTGGAGCTGACACACACTGTAGCAGCACTGTGAGCAAAGCATACAAAGCAGAGGCTGAAATCATGGCTACATGTCAGTGTGAGTCTAGTTTGTCATCTCTGGTTTTATGCTGCTGTGCACTTCAATGCACTGCTCTTTATACCGTGTTACAATCTTACACTTGCACATATATAAACACTAAGTCTACTGTTTGTGTGTTTTGTGTTGGGCTGGATTGAATAGATAAATATTGATTAGTATCTTGCTGTTCTTCCCTCTTATTTTGGATTTTTGGATATCATTCCAACATAACAATCTTGAAGGCAACTGATTCTAATAAAATCTTCATTTGCTGCTTTTGTTACCTTTTGACCAATATGACATCATATCATGTCACAGGTCATCTTAATACTGGTATGAGCCTCCAGGTTGATCCTTCATATTAATGTGTGCCATCTGCACAGAAATGAACTGGTCCAGAGTTCATTCAGAAGGGGCCTTGAAGTTTAGGCAGTTGGTGTGGTTGTTGGTCTGTATCAGAGTTCAAGTCTAAATTTCACGCCGATCAAAGTGAGCTGCAACAAGAAGGTAAATGCTCCTGGGTTTGGCTCAGTCAGACTAAACAAAAATGGTGTCAACACACACTTAGAGTGTGTGTGTGTGTGTGTGTGTGTGTGTGTGTGTGTGTGTAAAAAGTGTGAGTTAGTTTCTAACTAAAAGAAATAACAGGTCAATGTTATAGGTAGATACTAGTATCTCTTGTCACAGTGAAGCTTTTACTAACACAGAAACACTTGCAAGTGAAGGTTGCATGGGAAGTGAGTGGTAGTCCTGCAGTATGACATATAATGTTTATGTTTTGTTAGACTTCAGACGCAGGTGGGCATGTTCTTACAGGACAGCGCGCCATTGTCCAGTTCTTCTGCAAGAACCGCATGAGCCGAGCCTCTGTGTTTCTCTGCACGTCCTTTACTGCAGCATGACAGCAGCAAATGGCAGCGTGTATATTGACGCTAGATTTAAGCAGTAAGTATTTTCCCCCTGGCCTGGCATTCTAACAAAACCTCCAGAAGGGATTGGTGTCCAGAGGAATCTTAAAACAAGCTTCAGCAGGACAGTGAGGACTTTTCCCCCCGCTGAAATTTTTCCTCAAACTTTTGCTATTTCGGTTCTGCCGAGATCCTGTCATGGTGTCTCCTGTTGGTAGTGGCAGCTGCATAGGATTATGACACATGCAAGCTGTGCCTGTCAGATGAGCCCGGACTAATGAGTGCAAGGCTCTGTTATACACAGAACTGTTTTTACAGCCCTGGGGGGGGCATATTACAGATATTTCCTATAATTTAAAGTTGTCTTGAGCCTTTGAAACTGTTGAATTTGAGGCTTTATTTATTATAATATCATAGGTAAAATCACAAAAGCTAAAAACCAAGGCCTGTTTTCATTAGTCTTTTAAATTATTATTGGAAAATCTGATGAAAAGACCATAATTAACAAAGAAAAGCTGAAATGGTCAGACTTGCTGTCAGGGCTGAAATATTTGAAAAACCATCGGAGTGAGTTTCTAATCAGCGCTTTCTGTTGATTGTAAGAAAAAGGATGCAAGATGTTTCAATACTGACAAAGTGATTTTCTACCACAAAAGCATCCAATAATAGTTACATGAACCTGAAAGAAGAAGGTGACAAAACCTGTGAATTGTTTTAAGATGGTGAGGTTTATACACCACTACCTTTATTCTATTTGTGAGCAACATAAGGAAGAGATTAAAACGGTAGTTGGCATTACAGGTTTTTTTTTGCAGGTGCTTAAATTTTTTGGCAAACTCATTACCCTATGTGTTGTTACTCTTTAGAACCTTAAATGTAATTAGAGCAAATTGTAGTTAATGTAATTGTGAGGTGGTGGGTTTCATTCCTGGCAGCAGTCCTGGTTGTAAATTAAGAGAGACTAATATTCTTCTCGAAAGGCTGATTAATGACCTTCATTTGGTCGTAGTGTATCTGCTGGAGCTCCAACATCCTGCAGCTCTCAGACATGAATTTATTCTCTGCTGTCTTTTTTGGAGGACGTCCAGGGTGTGATGAATTAACCTGAAATATCTTCTCAATGGTGTAGTTCATAGTGTAGCTCTTTGGAGAGGATGCAGGTGGACAAGAGTCAATGCAGCTTTTTTTCTTCTCCAATATAATAATTTTTTTCTGTGTGGATTGTGCAATTTTAATCTTGTTATTCCCAACATAGCATTGTCTTTATTGATCTCGTTGCCTCTCATGTTTCAGCAATGTCCAATATTCATTTACTAAAGTGTCTTTGTACACATTGTCATTTTCACTGCTCTCATCAGATCACGCGTGCTAGGTTTACCAGATCTTACAGACACTCATAAAGTATCAGTCATCCATGTACACATAGAGCCTCTCAGCCTTCGTTCAGTCAAAGGAACTTTTCATGTGCTGAAAGGGTGTGAGGCACTCGGTCACAGAGAGAGGATTGTGAGCGCTGCTGAGTCGCGTTGGCTGCCATTATCTTGTGCCTGGGCCTGTGGCTCTTGGCAGCTTCAGTCATGGTGGGATGTGTGTGTATGTTTGGGTGGGTATTTGTATAGGCGTATGCCACCCATCTGGGGTTGAACAGCTGTTTTATCAACAAGGTTAAGAAAGTTTTCCTTGACTTGAACTCGTGTTTACCTACTCTCTCTACCATAGAACAGCTCGTGACATTTATGTCATAGATTCAGTATAATGTGCAACTATTCTGTGAAAAAAAAAAAAACGGCGCGAAGGCATGCGTTGGCTGCTACACTTCTTATTATATTATTGCCGTTTTTTTATAAAAAAAATGTCAGTCTTTATTTAGTTTAAGACAAAATTACAGATTTGCTCACAGCTGTGAATTGTAAAGAGGTTTGTAGTTGTGTGGTTTGGGTTTGTCGAAGAACTTTTCATTTTTAAAAATATACTCAGGAAAAGACTTTTATAACATTCACATAACTTAAATGGATGTTTCCCTTTGGAATATATTGACATGAGATTCTTTTCGCATTGTGTTCTTTACTGGACAGCGGACAAAAATGTTTAATTATGGTGTGTCTGTTTAGTGGTTGACAAGCTGCTTTAAATGTGGTGAGTAGCACTGGAACAATTCTGTTTCGAAGTTAGAGTATTTTCTTCATTATTTTTTTTGGTTTTGTTTTATAAGTCGGTGACCAGTTTGTTTGGTTTCTGTAGTGGAAATCCATAGAAACCACTCTAGTTTTGAAGTGTAGTATTCACAGTGTGTTTAGGCTTCAGCAAGAATAGAAGAAGGTGTCATTTTTTTTTTGTCCTGTGCAGTACTTTTCCATGGCGCTGTCTCAGCATGCCGAGCACAGCAGCGTTATGGGTTGTTGAGTCTCAGACATTAGGTTTAAACAATTTGAAGTTTAGAGTTAAAGCCACTGTGCTACTCGTGTATATTTCTATTTGTGTCCCAGTACTTCCTTTGTGCTCTTCCATTAAACTTCCAACCAAGATTTTTATTTTGATTTCACCTGCTGCTATGGTGACCCCCCAAAAAATGTTTCTCCTGGTATTAACCAATGTTTCTGCTGCTAAATCCAGGCTGAAACGATTCTTTGAAAGGTTCAGCGTCAGATAGAGGGCTCTTTGTGCTGGCAGGAGCTCCCCTTTGGCATTGGGCTCCACTGACTGCATCGACTTCTCACCATGTTATTGGAACCAGTTCCTCCTTGACTCTGAGCTCATCTCGTGCTAACGGAGATCAGGAGAGGCAGTTGAAATGGTGAAATTACTGCTTTAAGCCTTTTTAATACATTGCCATGATGTAATGGAATTGGCCGTCTCTTTCGATTCCGCTTTCTTGGCTCGTCATAGTTGAATAAATGCGCCCCCTCAGCAGCACTTACTTGAATGGTGATGCCGTTTCTCCTTTTTTTTACATCAACGTCACACAGCTCAAACTCCAAATAATGTTCAAGTTTGGCCACAGAAAATTCTAATTGTACCTTGAAATTTGATGTACTGTACAACTGTGGTGAATAATATTTTACTGATGATGAAAATACCAAGGCTTAAGTGAAGCCTTGGGGCCTTTTTTAATGATGGTGTTAAAAAAACGGGAGCCTCTGGATGGGTCATCATTGCTTGTGGTTTAAAAGTTGAAATGACAGAGTTGATTTGAGCTGAATCATCTTTTGATGTGAGCACTACACTTCCACTACCATGTGTCCATGTTCCTGAATAGCGATGATAAAATACTTTCTTTCACTTTCTTTCTGCATGTCCTTGACCTTCTAGAAGATGTTAATCTCCTCTAGTGTCTGTTTTATGGAGTCTGGTAATTGAGAGAGAAGTGTGCTAAAATTCCTTCCACCCTTTATATAGTACAGCTGGGTTTGAGCCACTGTATGGTGAAGCTGTACTAAACCTGAGACCAGCATCAGGGACTCCCGAGCTGTGTCTAAATACAGCCATGACCTTCCTCTCCCTTTCGGATGGGGAGGAGGAAGAGGAGGATGAGCTGGGTTGGAAGATGAAGCGGGTGGAGGCAGAGTGGTAAGCTCGTAGTAGGTGAGGATTTTTATCCAGCTTTAAGTGTGCACAATGGGCAGTGATGGAAAGCAGCTGCATCAATTCCCTCTGATTCCTTAACCATTGTCCCTTGAACCTTGACTCCTCACTCGCTCCCCCTTCGCCCTCCTCCTACGTTCCCTGCCTGTGACAGGTCATTCAGCCGAAGCACCAGCTTGGTTGCAAAAATGGATGGCGGCCAACAGGGAGCACCTGCGGAGGAATAGTGAGAGAGCGGCATTCCATCACAGGACCTCGAGACACAGATGTCATATGAGACACGAGGGACGTGTTTGGAGTGGTGGCAGGGGGATGGGCCTGTGGCAGAGGTTTTGGCATGGTGGGGGCAGTAATGGGTTGGGATAGCAAGCCAGCTGCTACCAACAGGCTCTTAATGAGGTGTCCCATCAAGAACCCGGGGAGATGAACATTAATGACGACAGTTAAACCTGTCTGTTCATTCATTCCTCCCTTTTCAATCATACTAAGACGAGGAGACGCTTGACATGTTTAGGCTCATGGTAATTGGGTTTTTCTTTCAACCCTGATCTTAATGTAGTTTATGTTTCCTTTTGTATTTGGCTGCAGCTACCACTGTAATTATTTTCATTCTTCATATCTGTCTATTAGAATTATTATTATTACTATATTTTTTATTTGTTGCCTATGGTGACATCTTTAATCTGTGTGTTTGGGCCAACCAATATTACATCCCCTCCTCTCCAAAAAAAAAAAAAAAAAAGCAGCACATCCTCACATTTGAGAAGCTGCGTTTGCTCTTGATAAATGACTCCAATGATTAATTATCAGTATTGTTGTGGACTAATTGTATAATTGACTAATTACTTGTCAGTGGGCAATCCACCAAATGGGGAAAGCAAAGACCTGGGAGAGTTGACAGGTGGTGGGTGCAGTGTGAATGCATGCATGCACAGACTATGAATCTGTAGCCATTATATACAAACATATACATACATTGGCTCAATTGAGTGAGGTTTCAGTCAGTGAAATGAAATTTATTTGATAAGACTACAGATTCAGCAGAGAAATCTTTTCAAAAATAAATGAAATGTGACATACTACTCGTCAAATATTATCTTGTTCAGCCTGAACTGCTAGAGCTTTGTAATGGTAGTTGTTCATGTGTGTTCATGTGTGTTTGAATGTTTATGTTTATTTTATGAAGGACAACAAATTATTGCACAAACTTTTCTTAGCAACCAACATTGCACTTGAATCATTGCTGGTAGAGAAAAGAGAAAATTATTTTTTTTCCTGCTTTCATACTTCATTTACCTAGAGTGGTCTAAATTAGTCCAGAGTGCATAAGATGTCATTCAAGCTTTCAGGACACCTGCTGAACAAATTCATTCGAAGAACACACACACACACACACGAATACAACCAAGCAAGATCCTAAAATATGTCCTGCAGTCTGTTTGCGCCATATGCTGTATAATATTGTAGTGAAGAGTAGCATGTCTTAAATGAAAATTCACCCAACATTATCTAATTAAGCAGGTGTGAAAGCAGCTTAATTCAAGTTGGCTTTGGCACCTCTCGCATGTTCAGTGTAAAGCAACAACTTTGGTCCGTTGAAATATGTGAACACTTTCATTAAGCTGTGGACTGAAGTACACGCTTTCATTTCTCTTGAAAAGAAGATGTCAGGAGCTGTCCTGGGTAATAAAGGGTGGTGGTTTTATTAGCCACTGCTAGCCAGTGGGGTACTTTTTGTTGCAGAGTGACAGGGGACTTAATAATGAAGCTCTCTAACCCAATGAGCCCTGAATCAGTGGAGCCCCTCTTTCCTTTTCTTTGTCCCTCTCCCATTCCCCCCACAGTGCCACCGCATTCCCAGCCTGGCGGGGCAGTGTCTCTGGGCCAGGGCCATGTCACGCACCTCTTCTGGCCCCAAATGTCCATGGTGGGGGGGGTCAGGGGTTCAAGTGCTTCTCGTGGGAGCGATGCATGGCATGCCTAGCGACTCCATGGTCCGGCCCCCGTGTCGACTATGTTGGTAATTAATTTCCAATGAGAAAGAAATTGGCTGACCTCACGATAGCTAGATCTTGGCTCTAACTCACTATTACTGCCCTTTTTTCCATTTTTGCCTTTCTCCCACACCGACTTCAAAGGAGGCGAGGATAGCCCTTCCTGGCTCAACACTGATAGTGAAGCGCTGTAGAGAACATTCCTCGCGTGCTAGACGGAGGTTGAGTGTAGATTTTATGGGCTGTCTTTCTGCTAGTCCCACACATACCTGTGGTTCATGTGCATGCTGTGGAAGCTTAACAGTGTTAACCCCTTCACATGTAAGATCAGAAATACAGCTGCCTTGGGCTTGAGACATTGTATCATTGTATCATTGTATCACCCTGTATTTGTGAAATTTAAACATTTCAACAGTTGAGTTATGATTCTGCACAAATTATTAGCCATTGCATTCAAAAGCATTTTAAGGAGTACTCTGACATTTTGAAATTCACTTAAACGTTGCCCTACTGAGGGTTTGATGATCAATAGCGGCTTCATGGAGATGTTACATTTGGCATTCAACATAGCATATCACAGAGGCAGGGGGAAATAGCTAGTCTCACTCAAAAATAAGGAGCTCTAAAAATCTCATTTACCACTGCTGTATATTTTTAGCAAGAAAGCCAGTCACCAGCACAAAATGTGGCTAGATTTTTTTTCCCCCAATGTAACAAAATGTGCAAAAACTGGCAACGTCACTGTGGAGACAGGATGTTGGTCAAAAAGTAGCCTGTTTTAGTGGCAGAGCTGCTTTTTGAGCACTAAAGCAATAATGTACATGCATAAATACGCATATTCCACATATGTTGAATAAAGAATGCAATCCATTTGTCTTTCTGTTGCTTTTGATTCTCTGAATATCCATATATTGCATCTAGACCTATAAAACTTCCTCTAATGGCAGAATAGATAATCCTGTAGGGCATGTAGAGATAGTGTGCTAGTTGTTGTACTGTGATATCTAGTAATTATTGGAATGCCTGGTGAAATTTGATGTGTAAAGCCCTGTTCCTGTAGAGAACTGGTCCCAAAATTGCATTTGAATGCCTTGACAGGTGTAATGTGAAGGAAATCACCTTTGTGTTCGCTATTTAGAAGGTGTGATTGTGACGCAGATGTCGTCATTGGTTAATACATGTAAGATGACCTACATGAATGTACTCTCTTTGTTTTTACACCACAATCAGGAGAATCACTGTGTTATCTTTACTCTTCAAAAATATTTGTATCTATAAGAACCAAAAAACAGTAATCTTCCCACTTATAAACACTTAATTAAAGCACACTACCCATGTGTTGTGGGTTTTCTGGTCAACGCGGCGGCAGTCTGTATCGATAAGATTTCCTGAGGGGAAACAATTGTGTGAAATGCAGGAAGCCATTAGGAAGCCAGGGATTGGTGTCTCTCCCTGCTGAGTAAATAGTGGCTGGGCCTCCTCCTGATTTCATCCACTTTTGAATGAGCCCAGCAGTTGTAACAATAAAGGCAGGAAATGAACTGTAGTCACACAGGAGCGTGCAGGATGCTCATTGTGTTCCTAATTGACCAAACTAGGTTGGTTGATAAAAGCAGACTTTTTTCCTCTCCCTCTCTCCCTCTCTTAGTTAGTCAAAAATAGCTCAAAGGTAGCAAACAGTAGGTGTGGTCAGAAAGCAGCTAATGAGGCAGTATTTCATTGTATAATTTTAGCTTTTTTGTGGGCTTTTTTGGTCATATCTGCCCTAGTTTGTGTGAAATTGGAGCTTGCAGAGTGAATCCACGACTTCTTAACCTAGGCTTGTATTGCCTCCATGCAGCATACAACACAAACATTGTTGTCGGTGTGAAACCGATGGCAGCCTTCTTTGTTGACCTGTCCACCATTTGCTAACCTGACCTGGCTGCAGTGTTTTTATCTCTGTGGAATGCAGGCGTGACTCGCATCAAGACAGTGTTACTTTAGTTTTCACCTGAGAAGCCCTGTGGGGGGAAAAGTTGTTTTGTCCTTGGATGTAGACTGTAAGTCTGACCTGGATTCAGAAGATTGGTAATGCAGTTGGGATTGAGATTATGTCCACTACCAATCCTACTGCTCATTAAACAAAATTCATCATCTTTTTCTGTGTGTGTGTGTGTGTGTGTGTGTGTGTTTGTTTTACAGTAATACCCTTAGCCATTAGCTTTCTCCTTCGTGAGCATCTACTTTACCTAAAGGTCATGTATGCCAATTACACACCAACAATCAAATGAACCAGTTTCTAAATTGCCATTCTGGTTTCATTGTTGGGGAAAGGGATCAGAGGTTATTTGGCCCACATTTTGTGCTTAGTGTAATTGATGTTTTGGTTTACCCCTAGATTAAGTGACAACTAAGCAGGTTAGCATTGAGGATTTTCCCAGATTAATTCTGGGAGTCCAATCTGAGTGGGCTGGCCACTCTCCCCGCATCGTCCCAAACGTCCTCCTTACCTGGGATTTACTAGCATATGAAAAGGAAATGAGATCAGAGGTGGCGATAAATCCTGCTGCAAAGCCTCCCTCAGAGAAAATGAGATGCACACATGGCATCGTCAGTCACCAGCCGCTCATGTCCTTGTTTCCGATAAATTGATTTTTAGCCGCTCCAGTGATGAGAGGTGCTGTAGTCCTCCACAGTGGAGCTTTGTCAACTAATGCCACCATCAGTTTGGCCGTGCATTTCCTATATTGAGCTTCTTGTCTCTAATGATACTCGATGCAGCCTTGCAGTGACTTTTCTGTGGCATGTGAGGAAATGTCTTCCTTTTGTTGTTTTGTCCACTTAGCCTCAAGTGATATGTTATAATTCACACCAAAAGTCACCTAGTCACACTGCGTCCACACACACACTGTTAGGTTCCCCAGGTCCCAGTAGATTCGCAAGCAACTAATTTAGGACTTGTTAAGTGATTTAGCATCTGTTTTTATAGGGCCCCAGTGAGTCACAACTGCCACCCCCCTTCTGCCCATTGCTGTCAATGCCTGTGGCGTCAAGGCTTGCTTTTGAATTTCAATCAGCCCTGCATTGCATTGTTGTGTTTATTTGAGGGGGATGGGTCGGATGGGGTGTTAGTGGTAGTAACTGGTTCTGTGTGTCAACCAAATATTCAGCGTGACCAATGGGCAGCTCATTGGAGACTAGTTGGTGTGTTCTCAGGGGGCACAAGGCTTTAACTGCTGCCCGCAGGGCGAACCCTGCCCTCCATTCTTCACACAAGGCCCTCCCTCCCCATCGTCGTCCTCCTCGCAACAAGAACACAGGCAACACAATCAATAACAGCCTTCCCCTCCTCTTTCTTCCACCGCCCTCCTCCCCCCACCGACTCCTCCTCTGGTCAGCCGCTCCCTGCTTTCCATTTATCAACACTGTGTTTGATGTTGGCTTCATCATTCTCTGTCAACCCCCTTACACCTCGATGTATGTAATTGTATTAGATTCGTCATGGTGGCATGGTTATTCGGCCTGCCCCACCTGGTATTAGGCCAAAGGCCGTCTCACCACGTACTTGCAACCACAGACATTAGCTTTAAGAGTCTTAAGTGTTTAATTTATTTCCATATGGTGCTGTGCAGTTGTGGATCAATGGGGTCCCCAGTAAGCGAAGGTACATGACGTCCTTGTCCTGACTTCCTTTGTTTGCAGCGTCTCTCTCTTACCAGGTGGCGAAGGCGTAAGCGGAGAGCATTAAAAAACAGTCTTGCACTGTGAGGATCAGTGAGGATGCCTGTATCACAGTGACAGCCTGTGAAATACTGCTTGAAAATGTATTGGACGTTTTTGTCACTTGTGCTCATTAGCAGCATATTTCTTGAAGAATGAGCTCAGTGTGAAAATATTTGACAATAGCAGTTTTTTTTATTGCCACCACAAGTAAAACTGGCGTTAGCGAATGAATATCTGTTTCTTAAATATGTGTTTGTGCAGATGCTAGACAAATTGAAATTCACACTCAGGCAGGTACAGTTTGTTTCACTTAGGTGTTGGACACAAAGTGAAGATCAATGCAATAAACTGGAGACGCATTAGAAAAAAATCTAATTGCACTTTAATGTATTCACCTTTATTTCATCTAATCCCTTCATCAACTAATGGGCTCCAATTTCCTTAAAGTGAGGCTCCTCTGTGCAGCCTGTTGTGGGAGGACAATCTCCTACCTTGTATTTCTTGTGTTTGAGAAATGGTGGGAAGGTGTACAAGCGGAGAAGAGAGAACTGGTGTGTTCAGGAAAAAGGGGGAACGGGAAAGACTTAAGAGGCACAGTGAGAGAATCTGTCTTTGTCGATTACACACACACTACAACCTTGAAGGCCACATTAGATCTCTTTCTCTATACACCAAACTACCATTAATAATGGATACGGCTCTCTAGCTCTTTTGCTTTCTCTTCCCCTCCCCCCAAGCTTTGCCCCTCAAGGCGTCTACCCCTCTTTCCCCCCTGTCCCTCCCTCCTGCTTCCCTACCTCCATCCTGTCCTACCCTACCCTTGCCTTCCCCCCACTGTTTTGGTCGTGAGACTGCTAGCCAGGAGCCATGGCAGGTGTGCATACATCATCATGGTGCTGGCCACACAGCCTGCAGCACCCAAACAGTCCTCATCAGACAGACAGATGCACCTGCTGGAGAAAGAACCCCGTTTTGTAACACTTGGTGTTATGTGGCTTTAGATGAGAACATTAGCTTGTTTTGTTTGCACAGACAGAAAGCTACAGGCGATGACAAATGAATGACAAATACATTTTGCACAGATATTGTGAATAAAATGTAGTTCATACAAGCTATTGCTGACAGTCCTCTGCAGGCTCAGAGGGGAAAGTGCTTGTTTTATTAATATTATCTCCTGTTTGATTGTCACTCCAGCGTTGCATCTGTCATTTGATGTGAGGTAACAGACCCTAAACAGGAGGTTCTCAAGCACTTAACCCTTTAATGTTTGCTCCAGATGCAGATACAGTGTAAAAATGCAGTAACCACTGTCTGTAGTTTATCTACAGGAATCTACATAAACAAGAAAAAAAATAACTGTATACAATTTGTAGCCTTGGCTGAATCGAGATCTGCCGCAGAGTCAGTTGATTTAAAACCATAGGTGTGTGTCAGCCAACTACATTATTTGTCCTGTTCACTGTAAGGCCACTTTGAGTCTGAGTGAAATATGCAAAACACCATCTGAAATACTTTCCTTATCAGATCTTCACCTAGAAACACTGAGGACATGCACAGGAAACACTATTATTTATCAGTCTGCTCCGTCTGTTACATTTCATTTTGATAGCGACTAAATCAGGAGAACAAACAACATGAGGGAAAGGAGCTTCACAAACCGAAGGAGCAGGGACTGAACAAACAACAAGTTGTCATTGGATTTAACTCTGTTGCCACACTGTGTAGCTGCTTCAAAAGTGCACTTCCATGTGACACTGCTAATCACGTGTATGGGCTCAGTCATGGATAACATCAACATAAACACAGTACATTTGGCATTTGAAAGACATTAATGCTGTGCTAATCCTCTCACCATGATAAATGGAATATACAATATATGTAAGAAAAGGGACTAGCACAATGTGTCATACCCTGCTGCACTGTTAATCCCCCCTGAGTCGATACTGGCTTCTAAACATCCACTTGTCGAGGGGATGACACTGCCTAATTATCTCACACACTATTATCTTTGTATTAAAAGTAGAAAGTTGTGAGCAGATATGTCTGTTATGCAAGGAAAAATAAATCCTTTTCAGTTTATCTTGTCAGATTTTCAACGTGTTGTGGATGTCCCTTATTTCATTTATGCTCCAACGAGCTTCATCCATTCAGAGACTGATGAATTACGTGCCGCTTAGTGGCCGTTCTGCATGCTGCTCTGATGACAGCATCCTCATATTTGGTGGCTGAGGTTACACTGTCTCAAAATTATGGTTGTTTTCATGTCACTCCGTCACAATGTGTTTTGAGTGTCTCCGTCCTGGCAGGTAGTAAATTTCTACTCAAAGACATCGCTGAAGGCGTCAGGCTCATAACGTCAGAGACTGGGCCTGGTTGGATCCCTGTGTCCTGTATTGTCACTGTCAAAAGAGAATTCAATAAAAAAAAAATCAATAAAAAGGGATGGTGGTGGTGGTGTGGTATGACTCCCAGTTGACAGATTAAGGACAGGTTTACAACATTCACAGAGGAGAAATCATATTTCCTGTGCACTTCTGAGGGATTATCCTCATCTGCTTCCACTGTATATGTGTTTGTGAGATCGTTAATGTCGTTTAAAACTCTACACGCTGTAATGATGCTTAGCCGAATAACACCACTCCCCGCAGAAGTGATGATTTGCACAGAGAAAAGAATACAATTGTGGCCTTAATGGCTTTAGGTTCAGTCAGAGGTCTCGCACTCAGCAAGCCATTTGATCAAACCTCAGTGTGCAGCATCTGTATGAAGCACAGTCTGTGAACAAACAGCTTCCTCAACCACTATCTCTCTTAAATGAAGTTCACAGTAATGCAGTGAACACTAAACCTCTGTGCTGTTTAGCAGATGAATGTGTATACCTGCAAGGATGTACATGGCTAAAGTGCTTTACCAGCAGACAGAACGCTGTGAAGATGGGACATGGCCATCAAGGGTTTCAGGCTTTAGAAGTTGGGAGCGTTGCCCATCGGAATTTGTTTTCCTATTCCTCACGGGAGCATCCTCCCCTCTCCACCCGAGGCGATCTGTCTTCCTGTCATCCTATTGATCCCCCACCAATGCTCATTAATATGGAGAAAAGGCCAGTGAGGCTGAGATGGAAGGCTAGTGGCTGCTGTTTGACATTGAGAAGGTGTGTAAATGGAATAAAAGGAGCAATTTATCTAGCCCAGAATTATAGTCTCAGAACTGGGATGCCTTCCATCTCCGCTTAGAAACGTCTGGCTTTTATGAAAGCCCCACACTCAGGCAACCGTTGCGATACAAGAGTGTAAATAAAACCGCAATATCATCTCTGCGCAGCCAGCCACCATGGTGTGTTTGAGATGTTCGACCTTGTGCATGACGTTGACAAAACCCTTTCAAGGGGAGAGCACATAGAAACAAGGGATTTTAATCTCCTAGCATCAAGTGGCCTTGCTGAGCTGGAGTTTGCTTTCAAAATGTGGGGGATGGGGAAGAGACAAGATATCCATGCTCAGGAAACCGCACCGCACTTTTTTTTCTTTATTTTTCCCATCCGTTGTTGTATTTTAATTTGAGCTTCATTTCCATTCATATTGGATTTGTTGTACGCCATATGCTCCCTGACGTTGTCATGGGATACAAGCCAGACTCATCATTCCCTTTTTGGAAGCAGTTGAACACATTCATTTGTATTTGTTTTAAGGGATGAGATAAGAAGAGGAAGAGTCCCTCCTCAGGCAGTGGATAAATGCTAGATAGGAAGATGTTAAAATTGTCCAGTGTCCCATTTCACTATAACATATTGTATGAAAACAGCCAACAAGTTCTTCTTCAATGTCATGTTGCGACAACAGGTGTCCTATTTAATCAGAGAGCCTGCATTTTTTCAGAAGCTGCATCTTCTATAAAACCCCCCAATGAAAATAAAATGTCCTTGGAGACGTAGTCCTACAGCACCGGCACAATCAAGACACTTCTGCTCAGTAATTTAAAGAAGCGTTTTCTCAGCACGCCCCTAAGCACTCCATAGCTTTTCTTTAACCTGGGCTGGTCTGTCAGGATCCATCCATTCCACCTCTTCTGAACATGTTAGTAAATTGTGGCCATTGTGAGGTGCCAGAGAAATTGTCCACTAATAAGCACTATGCCTAGTCAAGTGGCACAGGGAGCACAGGGGTCAGGCCCGCCTTCCAGTCATTATACCTCATCCACTTTCTCGTAAAATAGCCTCTAGCCACTCGGCTACAGGTCGCCATGGATACCCAGGACAGTGTGTCGGGTGGGGGTCTGGGTAGCAGCACAGACAACCATTAGCAGCCCATTCCATGGTAATTAATGATCATCCCATTGGCTCGAAATCAGGGCCTAGAGAAAAACAGACACAGCACTCACTGTCTGAGACCAAAATGTCACAGTGGCAAGAAATACGTCTGAGGAGTGAGGGGAGCTGAGATGGGGTTTTTTTTTGCTGTGGTTGGAAAATGGTGACAGGGATGCTTTGGAAAGCTATAATATTGCACAAGGGGGAGAAAAGTGATGGATGTGAAAGTGATTAATGCTCAGGATTGATGGGAGGGATTGTGCACGTGGAAATAATAGCTTTTCATTTGCATAAGCATCCATCTACGCAGGAGTCTGTCTCCTGTTATTCGAGGACAGAGTAATTGACAAGAAGAAAGAACAGTCCGCCTCTTTCACCCCTTACACTCACTCAACACCTTTGACTGGTGTCTATTGCGCTAAGATAATCACTTGTCTAATCGAGTTATGAATGCTGTTCACGTTGCAAATATGAGGCTCACATTATTGGGTTTGTAATCAAATCTGAGGTCTGCTTGCCCTTAGGGGATTTTCAGTCAGCCATCGAGCCAGTCAGCCAATCAGCCAGCCACAGCAGCTTTTGAAGTGCCGGCAGACCAAACTACCCATCTCCCCTCCACCCCTTTCTTTCTCTGTCTTTCTCTCCTCAAGCAGATAGCTCTTTTCCACGCCGCACAACTAAAATGTGCATATACTCAGACACTCAGACACAAAAGCAATTCTGTGGGCAAATAAAAATGCAAACAAATGCCACGCAGATGCCCATGTGGATGTGAGCATGTGGATGGGGCATAAACAATAACATGGCACATGCGGGCTCTCACACACACACACACACACACACACAGAACAATTGGTGGCATGCAGACAAAGATTTTTTGCCTCACTGTTCAGTGAAGGGATTGTGTTGCTTTTCCTGACAGGCATTTGCTGTGTGTGTGTGTGTGTGTGTGTGTGTGTGTGTGTGTGTGTGTGTGTGTGTGCGTGCGTGCGTGCGTGCGTGTGTGTGTGTGCTCTCAGTCTGTGTTTCCTCAGTCAGACCACATACACAGCGCTGACACCACCTTTATCGCACAGACACACTGGACAGATTAAGGTGGAATTAAGCCAGTTTGATGTGTAGCTGAAGTTAGCAGTGTGATTGTAACAGTGTTTAATTGCCCGACAGGTTGTACAAATAGGAAAATAGAGTCTTTTTTGCATATAACTAACATTTTCAGGCTTCTACTTCTACTTTTTTGTATTATTAACATAGAAAGTTATGATATTGCATCATCCATACAACTGAAGGTGCAGTGTAAACACAAATGAAAAGTTAACCTACCTACTACAGATAAAAAAAATATTCCCTGGCATATTTTAAAGGGTAATTTATGAAGTAATATATAATAAGCATATATAATATTTTGATTTTGATTGTAGTCTATCGCCACTATTGTGAGGAAAAAGTCAAAATCACTTGATTTTGTTTGAATTGCAGTGTAGAATAAATGAAACAGGACTGAGATAAATGTGCAGGAGTCTTTTTTTCCAGATAATATCAGCACTCTGAATAACGTTCAGTTGAAGGTGAGTATTCAGTAAAGCCCTCTAATATTGTAGACTAATGCATACCTATGCTCACTGTGTTAACTGAACTAAATAGGATTTAGGCATCACTCCTGTGCCATTGTTACCTCTTGCACTTCATTCCCCACGTACAGTAGGTCCAGTTAGTGATACAGGCAGGGGTTGTTGTTATTCTAGACATTCCTGCTGAGGGATGCATTATCCTCTGTGGCATGGCGGCGAATTCTAGCATGTCTGTCACCCGCCGACTCATCCCACAGGCGCTATCAGTGCTCATCCTTTCACAGGCATGCATGTACTCACAGTGTCCTGTGCTCTTAATCCACCTGCCCCCTCCCTCCATGCTCTCTTCCTCTCTTTCTGTCTCTCTCTTCCTCTTTCTTGGCTGCACCTCTTATTTATCTCCCCGGCTCTCCCATTGCTTTTTCCTTTCCTGCCCTCCTTCCTCTCTCTTCTCTGCCTCCCATACTATCAAAGGCAGTGGAGAGTATTATCACCTAGGAACCATGCTCTTCTTGGTTAGGCTAATGCAGTCCAACCACACACACACACACACACACACACACACACACACACACACACTAAAGTGCAAACACTAAAAAGCATGTACATTACACTCTCACACACACACACACACTCACAGAAGAAGCAGCCTTATCAGCGCCCGCTGGCATCAGACCCTCAATTAATTTTGTCATTAACTGAATCCCATTACTCCCACTGCTGTTGCTGTGCCATGACGTCTCACCCGTACGGATAGAAGACACTGCTAACACACAAGTATTAATCCAAACACGGCATGCACACAGATGCCAATTCTGTCCTTTTCCACCAACATCCATTTACATCCTAATGATGGAGGTAAATCCCCTGTGCGATCACGTGACTTTTCACCCCTTCTTGTGATTCACTCTGAACATGTTTCAAGTTTGTGCAGTCCATCCGCCACCAGATAGGGAGTGATGAGATGAGAGGGTGGGTGGGAGGGGTGGACTGGTGTATATGGGTACAAACAGACACGGTGATGAGGAATAAGAGAAGAGATGCAGCAGGGTTATTAAGTGATAAGAAAGTTCATGTCACTGGGAGCCAAGGTGATAGACATGGAGCTGGAATTTTCACACATTTGCCAGTGCTGTTGGGTTTTTTTGACCTCATCATCAGCTGATGTGTTGCTGTGGCCCCTGGGCTACACAGGAACCAGCGGAGAAGCTGTTTACTAGACTCACCAGCTCATTTCCTTTCGAGGGAATCGCTTGTAGCCCTGCCCCTCACGGGCCTGATACTGATTTCCCTGCTGTAGCTCACCCCCGTCAGTCTCTGGAGCTCCCTCTCCCTCTCTCTCTCTCTCTCTCTCTCTCTCTCTCTCTCTCTCTCTCTCTCTCTCTCTCGCCACAATGATCTCTCGCCACAGCAGAGTAACCCGACTCCATTTTGAAACCCAAGTGGTCTTATTATGACTTTCTGACTGGTGGAGAAAGTGATCTTGGCTTGGGGCAGAAAGGGACTAACTCCCTTTCTGTGGGAATTCAAACTTCCAGGGTTTAAATTCCCAGTATAGTTGATTTTGGTGTTGTTTTAGGAGAAACTAATTGATGTTCCCCTACCTCTATGCTTATTTTTTCCCCGAAACTTAGTGAGTTAGTTCTCCCTGTCTTACATATGTTTTCTGTCTGTCCCCTTGCAAATAAAATTATCTTGTGGTGCATTTTGTGGTTGTTGAGTGAAGTGAGTTGGTTGGATATTCTGAGCTTGTGGCTTATGGGTTTGAGTTTTGCTCACAGCAAACAATGCTTTTGAGATAATTCTTGCATAGGCTGGTGCATATAGCATATTGTGCATATTCCCTGAGATTCGCGTCATTTGACTCTCTGTTGCATGTCTTCTTTTATCTAAACTAATAACTCAAATAATTGTGGTCCTGAAAATAGTAACCCAATATCCCAGGGTGCCAACCGGTACCTCCATTGGTATATCCCCTTTTCTGGTTTCCTGATCTGTGACACTGCTGCTTGTTTCTCTTCACCTCAGCCTTCACCTTATTCTCCTTGACAACCAACCAGCATTCACCCTCTGTATACTACTGTATATATATATACTGTTTATATATGTGTGTTTAAGTACCTTCACCCTTGCTTTCCCTGTCCCCTCTCCTAATTCTGCCTCTCCCTCTGTCCTCCCCACTCTTGCCCAGGGGGCTCCATAAATATCATTTCATCCCGCGGAGCTGCTGACATGCTGCAAAGGGCCTACAATAAATAATTCATTCCCTTGGTGCAGGGCAAGCAGACTCCCCTGCTTAGGAGTTCAACACCAGTGTGTGTATGTCAGGGTGGAGGGGCTTGTGGTGGTGGTGGTGATGGTGATAATACACACAGACATACCAGATCAAAATGCACTGCATACTAGCACACAGCTGACTTTATATAAGGAATTGAAATGGATCAGCACAGGGTATAGACTCTCATCAGTTCTGAACATTGATCTTCCCTCACTGACTTTAAGTCAAGTGAAGCAAACCAATATGTCTCTTCTCATTCATCTGTTGATCTTGTGTCTAATTCTCTTAAACATATAGGACATTACTTCTGCACTGACCACCCAAACCCTCCTCAGACCTAAAGACTCTCTCCTCCTTCCTTCATCTATCTGCATTGTTCGCATTATGCTGAATTAAGTTGGTCTAGAGGATTGTGCACGGACCATCACCTGCCCTCTTAAAGTACTTGCTTCCTGATTTATTGATGATGCTTGGAATTATTAATACCAATCGCCTCCCCTCATCTTACTGAGCTGCCAAGAGAGTCAGGCCCACCAGTCATCTGAGGGCTGAGAGATTGAAGGAGGCAGACTGTGGAGGAGACAGAGAGTGGGCTTTTGTGAAGGCTTTGACTCAAGAGTGGGAAATCAACACCAATTGGCATCAGATGAATTCTGTGTATGTTGGCCAACCAGACGGGCACTTTTCATTTTGGTAGTTAGATTTTTGTTACTTTAGAGGAATATGTGTTGGTGTTAGGGAAAATGACATGTGGAGAGGGAATATTGTAACTGAGACTGTGCTTTCCGTCTCGCTGTTTTCACATATGAACTCCCGCCGACGTTCTCCACTGATGCCCTTTCACGCATGCAAGCACGACGCCAGAGAATGTCCTGTGTGAGATGCGTCCTGCCTTACTGGAAATACTCCATTAAAGTTTCAGACACAACATTTGATTTAGACAAGGGGGGGTGGCGCCTGCAGGAGAGAAGCAGAAAGCAAAGAAATGTCATCAGCAGAACAACTGGCTAGATTACCTGCTCTAGTCACACATTTCACAATCGACCTGGCTGATTTGGATGTTTGTGCTCACACTGTTTGATGCAGTGCACGTAACAGCAGCTTAACAAGATGTGTGTGCATCCAAATACCTCTTTGTATCTGCTGGTGCCCCTTTAGTACATGGATGCTAACAGATGGTATTACATGTAGCTCTGACAGTAAGGTTTTGAATAGAAAAGTCCTGTTATTGCCATAAAACATGTTCCCTCAGAGGTTTGTCACACGTAACATCAGTTTTTTTATACTTAACAAGTGTTTCACAGTTACACATGTTGTCAGTGTGCAACTTTATTGACTCAGCCATTCAACAGCTTTGTTACCAATGTAATTGCATAAAGTAATATTTTATTGTGATTTCTATAAACATGTCAACAATCTCCATGTTTGATTCTGTTTACAGCAACCCTTGTTTGTTCAAGATCTTCGTCGCTATTTGGCTTAGCTCTTTGTGCCAATAATAGTGTTTTCTTGTTTGACTGAAGCTTGAGTGAGTTCTTCTCTAACAACACACACACACACACACACACACACAAACACAAGCTATAAACAAATGTGGCAGTAGGAAGAACTGACTGTGGCTGCAGGAAAGCAGAGGCCACTAATGTTTAGCGTCTCCTCTTCACCCTCCGCCCGTTCTAATGGATGCCAAGGAAGGAGAGAGAGTCTTGGATTTGATTAGCCTCAAGCTGCAGCGTCTAATTGCCCCTTCCACCAAAGCCCATATTGAAATGATTTATTCATCATCATGCTCCAAACAGTCCCTTGTAAAAGGTTTGCCAGAAAATAGGATGCTCGATCCTTGCTTCCCTCCCGCGCTATTGTCTCTGTCATAGGAGAGGATAATGGGCGTGATGTTTCCATTGCTAGTAGGATGTAGGTTGATGTGTACATCTGTAATAATAGTGGACATTACTGTTGTTAAGCAGTCAGTGTGTGGAAGAAGAAATGCTGCCTTTGTGTAATGAAGGCAATATTGCCTTCATGTGCCAGGGCTGTGTCTCTGCTAAGCTATTGTTGCGTCTGCAGTGACTGTGACTGTGAAACGCCTTGGACTGTATTAGACATATGGTTTCACACCTGATTACTTACTGAACAACTGTTTTCTATGTATGTGCGTGCGTGTGTGTGTGTGTGTTCCCCATATTTGATTTGCATGGAAAAGCTTATCCTTGCCAACCCTCAAGGGTTGAATTAAAGGCAAAAATCGCACACAGATGCCATATATCTTCAGTTGTAATAGACTGCTTGAGCCAATCCCCTTTGATCTCTGAGCTAAGCAAGTTTGTTAAAAGCTTCCGTCTGAAAATGTTCTGGAAACTTTTAATCTGTTAGTTCTCAGCATCTCTCTGCATCAGTCTGTTCTCATCCCTTGTCCAAGAACATACTTCCAAACCAGTGGGGCTACAATTGCTGTCAAAAGCGAGCAGAGGAGCCTCTTACATAGTTAAATACGCCCTTTAAAGAAGCCTTTCAGCTTATCTTCTCATGTTTAATCATGAGCAGAGAGTCACATTGATTATTAGTTAGAAGTGGTGGAGAGTTTAAGGTTTGGTTGACTGACTTGAGACCGATTAACCATGTTGGAGCTTGTACCATTCTTTCTCCTTAACTCAGGTTTTGCCTAAAATCCCCTGGACTCTAGTAAGTCACCTTGACGTGACACGAAAACTGAACAGGCCCTCAGAGGATCACTTTAACACCTAAGCAAATCGGCTTTCAACAGAGTTATATTAATATGTTATTGGCCACCGGCTAGCAGCAGGTTAAATATAGGATGTTGGCTGTGTGGGGCGATCGAGGTGACCCTGTTACTATTCAAAGGGAAACAAGAACCCGAGTGCGTTGGCTCACTTGACTTGCTAAGAACTGGCGTGCATGTAGGCCAGTTGTGTGTCCTGTTGTGCACAAAGATCGGCCATATGGGTTGGCTCACAGTGGGGCTTTTCTCATCCCGATGGCAGCGTATCCTGACCGGTCTGCCTCAGCCCTGCAGGCCAGCGTGGAATGGAGTTCAGAGAAATGGCACGGGTTTGTCCTTCTCAGCATAGCGCTCTGCTCCTGTAGGCCAGATTAATGCTATTCCACAGGCCTCGACTTAATCCTCAAAAAGGATTGTTCTAAGCCTTTACAAAGTAATATGGCCTAAACAGATTGCACTGATGCACAATCAGAGTTGGTGTAATGTGATGCTACAAATCTGGCTGTTAGTGCATTAGCACATTATCCTGTAACCTTCACAGGTCTCATAACTGCTACTGCTTGGGTGAATTTATTATTATTATTTTTTTCCTAGAAAGTATTTATTCACTATTCTCCATGAGAAATATTTTTAATATTATTCTAAAGATAATTTTAGTCAATGCATACTATCCCATTCAATGAATCCAGTGAATGTGATGAGAAGGAGCTGAGGATACTAGGGGTGATAAATGCTTATCAAATTGGAAGTGTCTCCCACCATCACATTACTGCCTGGAGAGACTCCATCATCACTGTTGTAGCTGCCAAGTTTAAAAATGTTTGCGCAGGGAGGGGCTGAAGGCTGGAGGGTGGTGGTAGGAGAGACTGAGTGTCCTTTGAAATAATAAATCACAGGGACTTGAGGAAATTAAGTGACAAAAAATTGAACGCAATTTCACAACAGGTGTTAAATGTAGGAGTATTAACATGGATTGTTCATTATTTCCTCATTATTAGACTTTGATTTGTGAATATGTTTTCCTTAGTTGTAGGTCCATTTTGCATCTTTATATGTAAAAGCTTTGTTTCCATACTTTTTGCCATGTTTCCTCTGAAAGACGTAAATGCTTTTACCAGCTACTGGCACCTACAGCTCTCTCCCTTAGACTTGGCTAGCAGACATTGGAACCAGTGAAATGAGAAAATGAATGCTTTGGCATAGACCATGAAATGTCCACCTAATGCACGCCATTTATTTATGTGTGATTAGTGTCAGATTTTTTTTTTACATGTGGGTTTTATTTGGCTTGAAACAGGCACAGAGAGATGAGCGCCAGATTGATTTGGAATGAGACTTATCGGCCGGTTAATGAATCTGGTTAATTGACTGTGTAAGGGGCTGCCATAACAGTCAGGCAGTTAAGAGCAGCAGCAGTAGCAGCAGCATCAACAGCCTTCAGAATCCAGCCAGCTCATCTGTGATTACGTCACTCTGCTCTTATTGATTTTCGGTCCTGTCTTGATGTGTTGACACCATCAACATTATTGTGAGCAGAAAAAGGATTATGACTGTGATCATGACAGTCATTACTGCTGTATCAGAGGCATTTGGATGTCTTTGACACTCTTGTAAAGTGATTAGTCCCTTCGCAGAGACAGTAGAAGGGTCCCGTTGGGCTTTACACACACCCTCCCTCTTCTCGCCCTCCGGGACTTGAACTGACAGCCATGTGATACAAGCGAGTACAAAGAAACTTCATTCCTCTCCTTTCAGGTTAGGAGTGGAACAGTATTTGAAGAGATTGTGGTTTTTATATCCCAGGAAATGAAACGGAGCACCCATGACCAAGAAGTGACAAAGAAATCCCTGGTCCCTGTGCTTAAGCACATATATGCACAGAAAGCCTGCACAAACAGTGGATGAGGCATCTGCCTTGGTATTGGCAGGACTCTCCTGGAGCTGCCTCTTCCCACCTCCTCCTCAGATCATCAGCACCTCACCATGGAGGTTTTATCACCCCCTCTATTCTCTGGATCTCAGACTATCTTCTGAGTTTCAGAACACCTTTTCCAGTGTTCCCTATAATCCACACTTTTCTTTGTTTGTTTATCAGCTACTAGATTTATCTTCCTTGGGTGTTTTACTCTCTGTATCTACTACTCCATTATATCCTAATGCATTTCCCCATCAGTTTCACTCCTCACTCCTTCTCTCCCTTTCCCTCCCACCTTGCTCGCTTCAGCTCAATAAGCAAACAAGCCCACTTCCTCTTGACACTCGGCTCCGTTGCGGTGATTTGCTGTGCTTGTCAGGTCGAATATTGAGTGACATTGTGGCCCCTGTCAACAAAAGGAAGGCCCCGGAAGCCGAAGGGGCGGTGTTATTTGTGCGTAGGGTGGATTATCCCCCCCACACGCCATTCTGCCTTTTCTCATTGTCTGGTGTGTAACTGGCGTGCAGCATGCCGATGCCAGGATGGCTCCCTTGTGGCATCCACAAGGCGTATTGCCTGCCATGCTCTGCCCAACTCACTTTTGGTAAAACCTGGATATTACACACTTGGCATTCTTACACACAGACATGTTCTATCCCGGTTCTCTGGTATCCTTGTCTCACTGACCCTCTGGACAATGTCCAACACCCATTATCTTGATTGAACATTGGATGAAGAGGGAGAATGGCCGGAGGGGGTCTCTGTGAATGTCTTGTAAGGTGACCTTGTGTGGAGGGGGTTTAAAGCTATTGAACATATGTTTGAGTTGCTCGGGCCCTGTTGTTTCCAGTCATTATTGTATGGGGTGTGCATGGCTATGTCTGTGTTTGCCAGTATCCTGAATTCAGCCCACATAGTTTTTTTTTTTTATGTCTGAATGCCTTCGTGTCTGTTTTTGTATGCATAATGCTGCCTCTCAGTTGGACAGACAGTTTTCAAAGAGAGCATTCAAGCTGTGGAAAGACAAAGAACACACCCAGGTAAAAGACAGATTTTGAAATGGAGATGTGGGTCTCAGCTGAACCGAGGAAAGACCACCAGCACACCCATCCTCTCACATCCTGATTACACCCCACTGAGCCGCTGTTGGACGTTGTAATCAATGGCGCAGCAGGTGTCTTAACCCTCATTGACACAGGTAGAGACAACTGTATACACACACACACACACACATTAACACACCCACACTTACACACACCGCTATATGCAATTTGCTTTCGGACGTGATGCTTTTGGATTTAGAAATTAGGCTTGTATACCCTCCACACTGTTTGTTTTACACTGGGTAATGAGATGCAAATGATCATGCATGGGGAATTGGGGACCCCAAGCCACAGGAAGGGAGTGCAGGGGGGGGAGTGTATGGGGGAGGGGATGTGACACACGTGTTTGTGCGGTGGGGGCATCCTCAACCGGTAAACCCAGCAGACAAACAGATTTCACGGCAGGGAGCAACACGGCGTGTCAAAGGTGTCATGCCAAAATGGGATATCACACCAGTCTATTGGTGGAGAAATTTCGAGGCACTGGGTGCTTTACATAATCGTACAACAGTAGACTGGGATAACTGGGCCCCTAGTTCCCCAGTGGTATGGATTTTTTAGCTGGGGGTACAAAGAACCAGCAAAATCTATGAAAACCTTGGCAGTCAATGTGCTGGGCATGTAGAAGGCTTGTCATCGTCTTTACTTGTAACACAGTAGCTGCAGGCTAACAGGTTGTTCTAAGTAGAGTATCAGCTATTGGGAGGTGGGTGATGGAGTAGAGAGGGAACAGGACTGTGAGTGAGACGAAATGCTGTAGAATCACAAAATGTTGAGCGTGAAACCTAAAATATTGTTTGAGTTGCATGAACATGCTAATATGAGGTACCAGTCCTGACCAAGGTCCAGAATAGTATCAAATTTAAATGCTTTGAAACTGGCGAGAGAATTTCTAAGCCTCGATTTCTTTTCAGTATTTTATTTTAATAAATTTTCACCAAAAGCTTGAGTGCACGCAGAGACATTTCAGTTTTGACATTTTGAAAAACCCTCCTTTTTTTTTGCTGGACTTTAAACACACTGACATTCAAGGGTTGGTTGCGTGGGCTCTGAAGTTAACTTTGTCTAATCTCCCAGACAATGGCTGTAATGGTGTGACGGGGCCTTTGGCTTTCTGTGTCACCCGTCGTCGTGCATGCGTGGAGACGGGTTTGGCAGCTTGGTGCTTTGGGACTCACTGCAAGTGGCAGACGGTGCGTTCAGGGGGACGGACAGTAGCATGCTGTTTCTACCATCATCTTGTGATGGACTCTAAAATGCCCCCTACCAGCTTAGCGGATATGTGCTATGATTTTGCATACTGCATAAAATATGGAACAGCTTGTCTGACATCTTGACAGCACAATCAAAAGATCGTATTTTAAGCGTTGGCGATTTTGTTTACTGGTCAGTTCAGACCTGGGGGAGAAACCTTTTTCGTGGACAGGTTTTCCTTAATGTCTTTTCTACTCGAAAATTCAGATAATAAATAATCTATTTTTCTCTCACTCCTGCTAGTCTCAAAAATAACATAAAATTTATAATCTGCCACCCCATTGTAGCTGCCTTTTTATATCGGACCTAATATCAGTCACATTTATGCTTAACCGTGTCACCGGACACGGGTAATAGAAGAAAATGTTAAACTACACTGGGATATCCATGGTTATTGGAAATTTATAGCCACTTCAGTGCCTCTATTGTGCACCCATAAATTGTGGAAACATAAAATTGCAATGTGGCTATTTGTTATTCATTTTGCAGCTTTATTTGAGGGAAGAGAGGAGCGTGCGGGGGTCCCGTGGGGTAAATGTTGCGCGGGAGTGTGGACATTTGTCTTGATCTGAGCTGTGAATGTCAAGAATATTTGTTTGGTTCTACAGAGACAATCTAAATGAGATCAGTACAGCTGTTTTCCACATATTTACCATCATGCATTATTTTTCATGGGCTACAGATGATCGCACAGACTCGGTCGGTCAATGTGTTTGGGCTACTAAAAGTATACTGTGTTTTAATTAGTGTTAATTATAACAAGATGTAGTTGTGTGGGTGAATGTGTGAGAAGCTCAGTGGGAGCTCCATGGTAACTTTTGTTAAATGAGCAAGTAACTGAACCAACATCAACCGTTAGAGAGCAGCAACAGCAGCAGCAGCCCCTGTCTTTGTGTTGTGTTGCTTCTGTTCTTTTGCATGTGAGAAAATGCGCGGTGCACGTCTACGTATCCCTGCATGCTTTGGCTTGTTGCGTGTTTGTGAGGTGAAAAGTGAAAAAGACTCAGAGACTGGGAAAGAGTTGCCCAGTCTCTGTTCCAACCACCTCCCTCCAATTTATAGCTCTTGGAGAGAGATCTGTCTGACAAGAGGCCTGTAATTAAAGTTGAGAAAAAAAACTCTCCAGGGTTTTTGTCCTTCCTCTTTTTTTATTTGGACGAGAAGGCTTTTCCATCTCCTCCTCTACTCCCCCAGTGAACGTCACAGCTTTAACTACTACGGCTACAAACTTTACCTCCAGGGAATAAACTTAATGAACTTAAAGTTATTTACTTTTACAGGCAAATGATGAACTTGTGTTTGCAGCTAAAAATAGGCCCAACAGTGAAATGTATTTAGGAGCATGTGGTACAGAATTTGGCTCAAGCAGCCAACCAGTTGGTAACACAGGACCAAACATGATAATGTTCAGAGAAGAAAAAATAACTATGGACAGAAAATACTTGAACTGTCATGTTCTTGAGTTAAGTCTTTTTTGATATTAAGAAAAATTACTTAATCATAGAAGTGTTCATACTATTTAAACAGTGAAAGCCTGAGTTAGTTGAAACACAGTTTTAATGTTAAAGGCTACTTAAATGTTATTTCACTATTTTCAAATTTGCTTATTAAGTTCATTATGCAGCCATACATTCTTTGTAAATTTCAGCCACATGTACACCCAAGACTAAAACTACTTAAAGTATCAAGCCGTCTTTTAAATGACATGTTGTTTCTTTTTCTGTCAATCACTGTTTTACTGCTTCCACTAAATTCAGCCTGAAGCATCTTTAACACCGATGTAGCAGTTTGTATCATCATCATGTTGGTCACATACCACTACACATTATAGACTGACATTGAGCCCTTTTGATTGATCTGAAATTATGGTCTGACTGCTTTTTACGTTTAAATTTGACGGTTAATCAATGCCTCCATCAATAACCTCTCTGCACAAAAAACCCTGCGGCTCCTAAGCTGCGGCTGCTAGACCCTCGGGTTCAGTCATAAATCAATGTTAGGTCCTTGGACACCCATTTATATTTCTCTGGAGTTGTTTGAATTTATTTGGTTATTTGGGAGCGATCTGGGTGATGTTTTTTGAGTTCTGTCAAACCATACACTGGCCTTTGTAAAATTAGATTAAGCTGGAAATATTAATGTTATCGCTAATGCTAATTTATTTAGCAGAAATTTTTAAAGAGTGATATGATCTAATCGGAGCATAATGTGTTTTTTATGCTGGAAATCTTCTCTGAATGATTTTCCTCATCAGCAACAGCAGTACCAGACTCTTATCTTTAACAGTTTTTTCTAATGAAGATCTGTGCAGCTTGTATCCTCTAATGGGTTAATCGGTGACCTGTTTCCTCTTGCTTCTTTTTGTCTCCCCATCCCTTCATCCTCCCTAGCCGACTGTCGAGATCCTTTTTTAACTGACCTGACATCGGCACAAAGGAACAAAAGGGCATTGAAGATTCTTTGCACAGATATAGAGTTCTTTCTGCAGTCTGATAAATCAAAGGGTGCAGCAGGACTCCTCAGGGAGGACAAGGGTTTGCCCAGATAACAGTCTGAGCTCAAGTCTGTGAGGAAACACTTTTTGTGTCTACAGTTGTAGAAATTCCTCTGTGGGGGCCATTGTCAGAATGTAATTGTGCATGTAGATGTCTAAGTATTATATCAAGAAAGAAAGAAAAAGATGCGCTTTTTATGTTTCACATGTGTTGAGAGGTGTTTTTTTTTTTTTTTTTTGTGATCCACAAAGGGATTCTTTTCTAATTCTAAAATCAGCACAGATATTTTCGAGCCCCGATGGAAGGAAGCGGTTAAAAAGCTGCTTACGGAGAGAGCGTTTAGTCTGCCACAGTGGACCTGTGCAGCCAGTCGACTAAGGCAGGACTAGCCCAGTGACTGAGCCGAGCTGGCTGTTTGCCAGGAGCGCCCCATGCTGCAGACAATACCCACCTGTGTTAGGCAAGAGGAGGGGGTTGGTGTACACACACACACACACACACACACACACAGCTAGTTATTTTGTGCTCAAAGAGGCAGAGTGTGGCTCCTCCTCCCTCCCTCCCCCCCCTCCGTCCTCCAGCTCTCCAAATGTCTATCAACAGGCTCCAGCTCTTGTTTTGGCTCATTGTGTTGGACGCTGATGTTTGAAAGCAAACTCAGAGATGAAAATTGAATCTCATTTTTTTTTGCGGGCGTACAAATGGACAGAAGGGTCTGTTGGTTGCTCGTGTTCAAAAGCAAACCTCCCTCCCTACCACTACCACCATCATCATGCCAGACGCCCCCGGTTGGATCGCCGCGGCCCCTCCGCAAACGTGCTGGAGGCGAGTGGAGGGTTGAGGGTAGGGACTTCAGAGGGGTGGTGGTGGTGTGGGGGGTGGAAGGGTCCCTGGGGGTCTTAACTCTCTGGTTACGGCAAAGAGACTGCTACTGCCAGAGGGTCGCCATGGCAACAATATTTGATTCCTACAACAATGCCAGAACAGCCCCCCACCTCCCACACCCCTCCACCATCCTCCTCCTCGTCTGAGCTACACATGCACAAACACACATACAGACAAGGCCTCTGTGTGTGTGTGTGTGTGTGTGTGTGTGTGTGTGTGTGTGTGTGTGTGTGTGAGATTGGGTGATTATGTTGGTTTACGACAAAGTGGTCGCCATAGTAGATTTAAAAGACGCTGAAAAGACCCGTGTGAATTAAAGAGCTAATTCTTGTGTAATTAAAATGCCGCCTGGAAATCACTAAAAATTTCATAATTAACACCATTATGCAATAAATCTACCATATCATAAGAAATGTCATCTGATAAACTTATCAACAACAAAGCCATGGTTAAAATAACTGGATGATCACAACAGGAGTTTGTTGATCACAAAATGTCCAACGCTTATTTATTTTATCGACTAAAATACCAAAGAGGGAAAGAAGATCTAGTGAGACAGAAAAACGACATACAACACACATACATACATGAAATAAATTGGATGTGATCATAGTTTGTTTTGTGATTGACTGTAACTTGTCGTACACGTCAGATCAACAAGTTGACAGAGATTTATTGTACAGTATCGAGATGTTCACTGGGGACTCTGTCTCAATTAGAGCCATGCAATGAAGCATAGTGTGTCTTTTAAGGTCATCCAACTCTTTCTTCAAAAAAGTAGCAAATAATTAAACTGCTGTTAAATTGTAGAAGGGAAACACTAAAGAAAAGCTATAAGGAATGTTTCTAGTAATATGATTACACTTGTTTTGTTTTGTCGGAGTCTGAAGCCTTCAACAGTAATAACACACTGCTGGTAACATGGTATCAGAGAGAGATGCCTGTTACATCAGACTCTTAACAGCCATTCTACTCGCAGTACATAAAAGTTTATTGGTGGATTGTGCTGCAACACATGAAGTCAGTGTACAAGTCAGCTTATACTTGTTCTAGAGTGAAGAAGTAGACTTTGCTGCTCGTACTATATGCGATGCAGAGCAAACCATTTCCCAACATGAGAATGCAACATGTTCTTCACTGGTGCTTTGTGTACGTCTATAGCCTTGATTTGCATGCTTCACCGTCCTGTTGAGGAATTAATACCAGTGTGCCTGAGCTTTGCACAGTGCTACTCCTCACAGATGCGCTGACAGCTTCTTTTCAGTTTTGTTGTAATTTACGACTGTATGTTGAAAGACGAGCTAATGTATTGAAACAGCTGATGAAGCAGTGTTTGGGATGTATAAGTCTCTTCCAGGTGTCCAAAATAATTTACATAACGTGTCAACTAACTGCTTGCATCAAGCCGGTTCAATGTCTCTTCCCCCTTGCGAGCTGATGGAACATAATTGCAAGCTGTAATTTGCTCTTAGAAAAATAGGGAGCAACAACTAATTTGAAGGATTTGATGCTGCGAAAATCAGTCGGAAAATCCTGAGCATGCTAAACAGAAAGTGCTATCGCCATATGGCCACGACGCATCCTATGGTGTGCCCAGTGCCTAGCTCCAGGGTGTGGGCAGGAAATGCCATATTGGCCTCCCAGCATAGTTAGATCATTGGCTGCGCCCCCAGGGTGTGGACACATGGTCCCAGACTGCCTCATTCTCTTGTCTCAGTCCTTTGTCCCCCCGCTGACATGACAAGCTGTACACTTCTAACAGCTCTTTTGAACCTTTTCATCAAGCCTCTCGCCTTCAGGATTGATGTCCGTCCTTTGATTGTCTTTTCTCGCCCGAACACAAAGAGAAATTCTGTAGGGTTAACAACGAGATGATGTCAGACGCCTGTGATTGCACCTGTGACTAATGTAGATGTTAAAAGTAACCACGAGCCAGAAGAGAGTGTAATTTTCTTAAATTGTAGTCAATTAGAAGGACAGCTTGTTGCTTCTTCCCACATGTTCACATTGAAGCCAAAGAGTATTACCTATATCTTGGCTATAGCTGGATGTGCCCTTGCTGGCCAAGCAGGGTCCCCTTAATATGATTAGGACGGATTATGGCATTGTCTGCACATCAAAAGAGCCAAGACCAATTATCACCAGTGCCTTTCAACACGACAGCCGCTCCTCCTCCCTCCCAGCAAACGTAGAAAAGAAAGGGGGGAAAGCAGAGCTCAGGCGTCTTGTAACACTCCAGAAACCCCAGACTAATGGATGAATTCATCATTCATTCAGGCCTTTCATGTACAGTATTAAGCAGCGATGGTGCACAGTTGCCAGTGCTTTGGCTAGACCCTAAAATAGATTGAGCGTCAGAGCTAATTATCCCAGTCCCAGAGGCATGTACGAACAGGTTCGTATGACAGAAAGTGTGGTGCGCTCTAAGCCAGTCCAAAAACAGAGTAGGGAAACCGAAAACAAGTGTTATGTGCCTCAAGCTGATGTTTGTGAATATTTTTTTTTTTTTAACTTTTTGGCAGGTTTTCATGTTCTTCTGCATGTTGTTGTAATAGAGCATGCAGGGTAGCGGTAGCGACAGTTAGCATTTGCACCGTTTTGCTTAGGTGCCCATTACCATAATCCCCCCGTCAGAGCAGGTCTTCCATTACCCCTTTGTGCTGTCTGTGCTCATGACAGGAAACCAAATGGATGTGGATAAAAGTAGTCCCAGTGCCTCCGCCCTCCCCATCTTACAACACACACACACACACACACACACACACACACACACACTTGCTGCTTTGCCAAATTACTCTCATAGTTTCACTTTCCTCTAAAGTGCCAGAGCCTAAGCGCTTGAACAAAGGTGCCCCCTGGATCCCTACCACCCGTCAAAGGCAGAGTTGGAGTTTAACCAGAGTCCTGTCAGGAGTCAAATGAAGTCATTAAAATCCTTTTTTTTCTGCTGCCCTGACATTTACTCTTTTCTTTGTCTGCACGAGAGACAGCGACACATAACTCAGAGCTTACTTAGTGAACAGCTTCCATATACAGCTATGCCTTGTTTTACTTGAGACGACAACAACCAATTTGGACCGCATCAGTTCATTTTTAAGTTGCAGTTTCGACCTGGTGTATCCACCGGAACCCTGATGCAAATAAAGGCATACTGGACTGGGATGCATCAGTGGACATCTCCTTAGTGTCACTTAATTTCCTTCCGAACCACTGCCATCTGTTTGCTTTTTTCCTTTTGTGTTTACTCTTGTCTGAGCAACCCAAACCAGAGGCACAGAGTGGAGCAGTTACCTGCCTCTGAAGATAATTATGCTGTGTGTTCAGAGCTAATTCCAATGGGCAGACCCGCTTCCTCGTATCGCAACACCACAGCTGGTCTCAGCGTGTGCACTCCCAGCTTTCCTGCAGTGCTTGGTTTTAATCACAGAACCTTTTTCTTTTTTTTAGCGAGCCATAGCCATGTGGATTTACCACCCGCATTGTGTTTACACACAGGACGCGTATGTATATTAGATGCTTGGAGTATACACGCAAATCCATAGCAACCATGTCAGCGTAACTGACATCTCTGTGGGCGATTAGCAGGTGAACACTCAATCACAAACCCCACAAGCATGTAAACAAGGGCTGGAGTGGCTTCTGCGTGCTACATACTACCACCCTGCCTTTTGGCTAACCTGCAGTCTGTAAGGCCAACATTAATAATTTAACCAAACACTCAGACGTGATGGAGCGGACAAGGGAAGCCAGCAAGAAGCACTCCGGTTTAGAGAAGCTATTAAATATGAAAACTATTTGTGGTGACTAATAGTATTTTTGTTTTCCTAGAGCTTTAAAGTCTCGCGTACTGTAGCATTACTTCTCCCGACCATGTGGGGGGAAGATGGTAAATTGTTTGATCAGGACAGATTAGTGTGGAAGTGACTGCAGTCTGGATGTAAATTGACTCTCTCTGTTTGCTATTACCGCGTAGCGTACATGGATCCTTCGGCAGGAGATGAACTTTACCTTGAATTTAACATCGTTGTAGCCTTGTATGTTAGTTTACACTTTATTTGTAATAGTTGTTGTTGCTAATGGCTCATCTGCATTACTGAAACAAATATGTCCCAGCAGATGCGTTCTCTTTTTAACCTCTGTCAGCCTCGGATATACTCATACGCACACACATGCACACAGAGTCGACTGGGGACAGCAGCTACTTGTATATTTATACATTCATGGGGGTACTGCCGCATGCTTAGTGAAACACACACACACACACACATACACGTACAGGGGCCTTATTCTTGTGTTGAGGATTAGATGGGTTCAGGGCCAGAGTGTCCCTCTGGTTGCAGCTCTTGCCTTGGTGTGGTGTTGGGGTGGGGTGTGCATGAAACCCTCAGGGGGCCGGGGGGTAGGTGGAAAGACTGCACTGCACACAAATCATTACTGCTCATCAGTTGCTGCCACTCAGCCACTTATTTACTCAGTGAGCTTGGCTTAGACTCAGATATACAGACAAATACACACACACACACATTTACAGGCACATACCTCATTATACATCAGCACTGTGGGTAAGAAGTCATTGGGAAACACTGTTTTTTCTCAGCGGTTTGTTGTTTGGGGTGGGATACGTCGAGAGATACGAATGCTAAGTGGCTTAGTACCTAGAGCCAAATGCTCACGGTTCATCAGTGATTGAGAAAAATAAAGTCTATTCTCAGTAAAGTTTTCACAGTTGATGTTGGTGCGTAGCTTTGATTTGGGAGGAGACTGTCAAGTCGACCTCAACATGACAAAAAATGTTGCTTCAGCGATACACAGACTCACTAATTCTGCTGGAGTGAATTATTTATGACCGTTATACCACGTAAGCTATATGTAGCATATTAAACACATAATCCTCTAATCTTTTTTTTTCCTCACACCGGCCCCTCTGCTCAATATGGAGACTAGTGTGCAGATTTGACTGCCACATTTGAGCCAATAGTGATGAAACTTCACCCAAGCCTTGTGTACTTTGTTTAAGACAGGCAGTGGGGTTAACTTGAACTAGATTGCTCTGGAGGAGATTACGTGTGCTGATGCGTGTGCGATATACTGTAAACACTTGCACACAATCCGGTCATGCTCGGCGGGTAACTGTTTACACACCTTGGCTGACAGATAAGAGGGAATTTCAGCTGCGCTCTGATCAAATCTGCCACAGGACAAGTCTGTGTCAAGTGCCTTCCTGTGTTTTTATTGCAAGAGGGACAGATAGACAGAGAAGTGGGTGGGTAGGGGGGGACTCCCTTTGAGGGGCTAAATCTCTAGCTTTTTGTGATGGGTTATACACACAACCCCTCCCCCTTCCACACACACATGCATGTGATCACATCACACAGTACACAATGGAGCCAAGATACAATTTGTCAGTGTACAGGAAATGGGATTCATCTATCTAACTCAGTGACTCTGAGATGCACCAGCAGCTGCACAGATAGCACTGTTTTGTCAGCTGAGCTCTGCCAAATTGATTCTGATAATATGCTATACTTGCAACTGACAAATGAGCCTTCACCGAGGAAACAAGCAATGTCTTTCTATAGTTTTCATTGCAGATGTCTTAAAGTGCACAATAACAAACTTGTGGTAAGTTGAGAGTTACAGGTAAAACAAGCGTTCAATCCGGTCTTTTATTTTAACTTCAATAACGAGCACATCCAGTGTTTGTTAGATCAGTGGACTCGTCTTTCTGATTTTTTTCCCCTCATGTTATCAGAACCATTTTGTCTATAAATGCAGAGAGCGCAGGCTCACAAATGAACAACCATATGCTCTGTACTATTGTATTGATATGAAAACCATTGGACAATGAGAAATGATACCCAGTGGGATCGAGTCACTCCATCCTTTTGTAGCTGCAGGGACACAAGGCGCCTTTTTTCTCTATTCAGCTCTTATCTAAGCCATAGTGATTGAGGCCACATAACAATAATTCTCTTAAAAGTGTCTGTCCATTTTCATTTTTTATTTTTTTTGTCTTTTTGATGCGTACAGAAACACACTCATGAGTGACATTCACCTTGCTACGTCTTGCAGGAGGATTCTGTTTTTGACTGCACTACAAAAAAACCCATTACTCTGTGTTGTTGCCACATCACTGCCCATCTTCCTCACCTGCAATATGATCCACATTAGCATCCACAACAGGCTGGGCAGCTCCCGCTGTCCGAGCCGACAGGACTGAGAGCAGAGATAAGCTCGCTCCGTAATGAGTGTTCAGTCTCAGTTGGGCAGGAAGAACAAAGAACGAAAGAGCCTTTCATATTACAGAGTAGAATGACAGCACAGGTCACATGCATGTATTTATATAAACCCACTTTCTGTGACTAAGAATGCAGTCCTGTTGGGGGATGGTATATTTTGTTAATGGGTGATATTTATGCTATACTTTACCTCTCGTTCATACCACCAGCGTCACAACATTCTCCAAGCTCTTTTGTTGTAGTTACACCCTCAGAGACTGGCGCAGGTCTCGCACTCGGTGGTGGAGCACGAAAAAGAGAAAAAGCTGGTTGCAGTGGAACAAAGGTGCAGACAAAGGAGCGTAATGGTTGAATAGAACTGCCTGAGCCGTGCGGAAAATGAACGGGTGTGAAAAACGAGACCCGCCAAATGAAACCAGAGGGCGGCCCTGAAGGAATGTGACGGAAAGAAATAAGAACGATGGTATTACCAACTAGCTTCAGCACAAATAACTTGCAAAACACCACTCTAACCTGAGCACCTCCTGTCTGCTGAAGGACACGGCCCTAAGCCCCTTTGGTCTGAAAAGGTCGTTCCTGAATACACTTTATATCTTGGTACAGCTGCTGAGTTAAGACAAAACACATATTGTATTAAAATTGCACTTGTCAGTTGAAATACTCAATGGAGCTTTGGCCTCTGTATGTCTGTGTGCCAGAAGTGAGAGGTGATGCAAGTGCACTCTTGTTACAAATTAAGTGCTCCTCTGTAGGAAAAAAAAAAAAAATGCTTCCATGACTTCAAAGGGAGCTTTGACAGTTTTGTGCACTGCAGTAACAATATCTAAGAGACCTCCCTTTACACCTCACACAGAGTCTTCATTTTGCGATCTAACTATGCCCCCGGTGCAAACACTTAACCCCTGTAACCACACTTAACTCCACCATTATTACGGTGCTGACTTCAGATAGCATTTCCCTCCAGAGCCCCTTGCTTTAGCCAAGTCGTTGTGGATATTTTTCCCAGTGTTGCGCAACATCCGGTTACAAGTAAAATAGTTATTGACCTCTCCCTCCCCAGTGTTGGTTCTGAGGCTTTGATCCCCCCACTCCTTCATACTCAGGTGTTAAATGGTTTCCTTCAAAATGCGGTGAACACAGGTTTATTTAAAACGTTTTATCAGTGGGCTCTGACCATGCCTTCCACGTCCAAGAACCACAAACGACTCGCTCCAAGAAGAACAAATAAAAGAGCAAAGGATGACGAGTTATGAATTTTTTATATTTTTGCCCCTCGGACCCCAAATTTCATCATTTTGAGGCCCTTTGTATGTAACACAGATACATAACAATGCACACACAGGATTGTAAAAGTGATGAAACTGAGCTGTTAGGCCCAAACTTCCAGAATTCATACAGAAAAAAAAAATGCATTCGAAATGGAGCCATTGGATCTGTGCAGGGTTGTAAGAATTTTAGAAAGTTCTAAGAAAGTGTGAAGTTGTAGGTGAGTTGGTTTGGAATAATAAGCAATATAATAACACTAATGTGTATAATAATGTAGAGAAGATGAGGATACAGTTTGCATTGAGCAGGTACAGAGGAAAACAATTCTGTATGTTTACATGAGGATAATTGTGCAGTGAAATGGTGTGTAAATGTTCTGTTTGAAAGAGGGCGACTGTGACTCAGCTCTCCTGTTGTAATTAGCAGAGTCTGCATGCTGATGCTTATCTTAACAAGGGGAGAAATTGAGATGGTTTGAAATGTTTTTGTGTCTGAGGCTGGTAATTGGCATCAAACTTATCGGAGACAGATCAGCCACACTTGACCACTCAAAGGAGCCAGAGGCAGTGCCTCTGATCAGTCTTATGGTTGAACGTGACCTCCAGCAGACTTGCCTAATATGCAGTGCACTTTTATCTGCAACACTTCATAAGAAATGCATCACTTAACTTACTCTGCCAGGGAAATTGTACTGTACATTCCATTCTTTTCTCTTGTGTTTTAAGAAAAAAAAAGAACAAAAATGACAAGATGACAGCAGTCAAGGACAAAATAGGCAAAGACCCAGGCTTTGAAATCCAATGCTGATAAATTGCTGGGTGTTTGACTTTGCAAGGCATACTGGATTATATTGATTTTCTCTCCTCTGTTTGTGTGAGTGAGTGTGATGGCAAAAAAAAAAAAAAAAAAACAGGGCAAGAGAATGCAATATTGTGTTTCATTAAAAAATCTATAGCATATCTCATTACAGCCACATGATTTTCTTTAGTATCGGGGTTAGTGGGAATGGGGTGGAGCAGGTGGGTGGCAAGATGAATGTGCTTTCCTGTCTCAGATGACTATCTCATCTTTTGTCATTCATGTATAAAGGAGGAACTCGGCTCAATCTGCCCAGTATGTCGACTACTTCCTGGCCATGTTTTCCCACTGCTAGATGTTTTTTTCCTTTAATGATTGTATCAGATAACTAGCCCTTGCACAGTGACTCAAACCGAAAAACAAAATCATAAGATCTGGTACGAATCTGGGCTTTCGTTCCTTAAGTTGGCACTGTCTGTTCAGTTTTATTACTTAAGTACAGTATGGATTTCACTCTCCACATCTTAATCAAATCTCATTCTGGTTTATTTAAACAATGTTTTAATGTCTAGTGAATCGAACAAGAAATGTGTGTTTCTGTGATGATGATTCTGTTCTTTTGTTCATTGTTTTTGACTACAACCCAAAGGCTCAAGCTGTTTAGCCTGTTAACACCATGTGTTGCTTTCTGTCTGTATTTTAAGTGTGTAATTTGTCTCAGCACCTGAAAGTGTGACTTAGCATTCATTCAAGATAGCGTTTTTCTCAAAATCAGTAGATATGGGCACACTTTTTTTTAACCAGACTTTCTTCAACAACCAGAAAAGGTTCTTAAATCTTGACATTAAGTGATGCTTTTAACCTTTCATCCGACTGCTCTGTTGGTACCCACTTAGCGCGAGACGCACGCTGTTTCTTGCTATTTTGCCTTCCAATTATTCACCGTGAGGCTGCGTTTTTGACGTCCTCCCACACTGTAACCCTCGCGCCATCTCTAAACCAGCTCACGCAGTATGCCCGTCTGTGTTGCTGTCGTCTCAGCAGGGCAATCCTTCACTGTGGGCCCATGGGAGGCTGATAAGAGGGGGAATTTGAGCCTCAATCAGTGCTGGTTAATTATCACAACCAGGGGGAGGTGAGAGAGGTTTTCTTGTCTCCCCGGTCCCTCCTGGATCTGTCTTCTTTTCAAACACTTTCATCTGTTTGAAGCTGTGTATTGCGTTCTTCAACTATCATGTATTTGTCTTCATGATACATGTATTATCCAAACTGGCTGCTGACATTTTACTGTCTATGATGAGTTTTCTGCACAAATTGATATAGAATTTGTTTACCCTTACATAATTACAGCTTCGATGTTATGTTGTTTGGGGACAGAAGCATAGCTTTGTTCAATTAACAAGTGTCCCTGGATCGAGAGTTATTCAGTTCTAAAGTCACTAATTTCATTACAAATAACACAGTTCTAGTACGGTCTATTTACTTGCAGGGGCATGACACACAAGTACAAATCTGCGTATTTTAGAAACATGGCTATGAATGTAATTGTTGCAAACAGTGATGAAAAATTAATGCTGCACTAATGAGTACAAACAGGAATCACTCAACATTGGAGAGCTGTTTCTCTGCTTTTCACAGCTGCTGTTTGTTGGCTTGTTGTTTCAGAATGAAATTCTTTGAACTGCAGGCAGAGACGTTTATAAAGCGGCTACAACAGCTCCTCTAACTGGAATCTCCAGCCATGATGTCTGACCTATTAGAATACACAGAAATTGGTTGGTTAAATAGGTTCTTTGTGGTTTTCTTCTTCTATCAAATTTCCATCATTTGTTTATGAACAGAGGAAATTGGGGTCAGTGTATGTGGTTACTGGGAAAGAGGGATTTGGTGTGCATTAATTACTGTTATGATATTGCTTGCCACCATTACTAAATACAGGGTGCAAAGGAGTCAGAGTGAAAAATCACTCAGTCCGTCTGCGTATCTGTCATGGTCTTTTAAATTTTATATTTTGCCGGACTCTTGCACTAATCCTATTAACCAGCAAATCATTTGAGTAGGATCTGTGTCTTCATCTGATTTAAAAAGTCTGACATTCTTATTAGAACATCTTTTTTTTTCTGACTGTGTTTTTAGAGCGTCCATATCCGATGTTGTTGTAGTGACCCAGTCCTGACTGTGACCCCCATCATGTTTTCTCCGAGCCTCTGGAGTTTTTAGAAAGGCGGTGAGCAGACAGGATGACAGAGAACCATAAGCTGAAAAAAATTGGATCCCTTTCCTCTTTTAATCTGCCAGTTGAGCGGGTGCCAGTGCAGGACAGCCATTGTGTGCTAGCTGGGCACCCCAATCATTTTGTCCATCCCTTTACGGCTTGGCCTCAACCCTTCTTTTCATCAGCTGCTGCGGGAAACACTGAGAATACCAGGATTGGTGGGTTGTGGTATCCCTTATCACAGCTACCCCCACCTCAGGCCTGTCTGGCATTGTGGGGTGGGGGAGTGTTGGAGAATGACAATGCTGGGCTCAACACTGTGATGACTGTCAGCCATTGTGACGGATGGTGGCGCTCAACTGTCAGTTTTAACAAAATGAAAAGAAGCAAGCTCGCCACCTTAACGGGCAAACTCTCCATTACAGATTTCATGAAGGGAACTTTGTACTTGTCCTTCAACGAACAGATACGTGCCTCAAATAAAGCAAGTCAGCTGTGTTTCAGTCACCTAGTCCCTCCACGTTTGGTCTCAAGATCATTTTTATTTCCCTGAGGTGTTTCTGTGTGACAGATGGGCTTTGGATGGGGAGTTTGGAGAGAAGGGAGTTGGTTGAAGGATTGTGCAAAGACAGACACAGAATTGAGGTATAAATATAAAGGAGAGGGGGTGGGAGGGTGGTGTTGTGGGGGTAGGGGTGGGAGGGGCGGCAGAGTCAACCATTTCAATTAGTGTCATCAAAGTGACCCTGATGCTGAGGGTGGAAGGACAAGCAGGAGAGGGATGGAAATAATAGAGAGGCAGCAGCTCGCTGAATGAAGTGCTCAGGTTCATTACAAAGTGCCTTCCTCCAACCTCTATCTTTACCTGCGTGAAAAAGGATTCTAATTATCCTTGATGTGCCACTAATGATTTTTTACTCTTCACTCATCATTTCCTTGTAAAGGCCTTAAAGCTCAGAGATCTGGTGACATAACAAAACATATACAGAGCAAGGGGTGTGAAAATCGTATTCCTACCTTCACAAAGTTAGAATCACAAGAACTGGTATCTGTGTTACTCTTTAGCCTTTCACGGTGTAATTACCAGGCTACAGTGGTTGTAAATGCCTATCAGATGTGTTTACTTTTCAGGATGTCCAGGATTTCCATGTTCTGAAGTCCACAAGCCACAGAAGGGCCTCTGTTGTTGAGAGCGAGCGGTCTGCTCTGTCTCAAGAGTGGCTCAATAAAGAGCGTAGTCAATATGGCTGCTCTCAGATGGAGAGTCAATGAGGGAGGAGGCTTCCTGCTGAGCCAAGGGTAGAATAGGAGAGAACAGGGGGTCTTTGTGTGCAGAGCTAGCTCTCACCCCTCTTCTCTAGTGCCTTTGCTGGGGTATTACATCTCATAGTAGCCCCCTTTTTTACACTGCCTGTACAAGACGGGAATGTTGTACCTTTATTCCTCCTCCCTGTTTTGTAGTAAAGGTATGGAAACAGAATGGGTCTTCTTAACTGCAGCATTGCAGGATCTATGTTTAAAGGAGGCAATTGAGAAACTGGCTGTCTGATCTACTGCAGTAACTGTAAACTGTAGATGGGCTGATACTGAAGCCGGAATTGATCCTTGTCAGCAGTGAGTTAACTAGCTGCTCCAGACTTGGCACAACTAATACAGGGCCCCTTTCTCAGTTATTCAAACCCTCAAGTGAAGGAAATGTTGACATTGTGGCTTGGTGCAAATGCATCATATGGATTCACACACATCACCTTTACAGTGAAGCTCTGTAACATATGAAAACTTGCCACTTGCTCAAGATGTGAAATCTGAGATCAAAGCGGAATATCAGGGCACCACCTTAAGCTTGAGCTCCAAAACCTTTTATGACTGCTGAGCAAAGTGGATTTGGACCAGAGGTAACAGCCCATACTTATCAAGCAGACAACCTCATTTTCTAGCCCCTTGCTCTCTGCTCCACTCGTTTTCACTGGTACGCAGGTTCCTATTTTTCACAGATGAACGGGGGTTCCTGCACTGCTGGGCCATGAATGGATTACTCTTCCTACACTGTAATGTGGTTCCTTGACAACCCCCCTTCCTTCTTTAAATCCTGCAGTGTTTCAACACTAATGAATTCTGGCATAAAGATGTGTGATCTCCTCGGCAAGTGTAAGAAACATTTAAGTGAAAATGAATTTTATTCCAGGGTACTTCATGCTACTTTAGTAAAAAATAAAGAATTAACAAAAACCTCATCTGGTTTCAAGTATATTACTGATGAATACATTACAAGAAAAAAACTGTTTCTGTACTAAAAAAAAAATTCCCTATTGTGGTAAAATTAATCTAGTCTCCTTCTTATTATGCTCTGATGCAGCAGTATTGTCAGCGAGCTCAGAAAACATCAAGAAAACACAGCTAGCTCGAACTGTAGGAGTTCATTAGATTTTTTCCCAGGATGACTTGTAACCTTATTAGTCGCAAAAAGTAAACTTTTTCTCAAGTTTGATATAAAAATGACAAAACTCGTGTCTGGTTGTTTTCTGATCTAATGATGTTTTGTTTTTAATCAAATGTGGATGATAAAGATTGTTATTTCCATATAGCCATGTCCTGCCTGATTATTTTATCTGTGACCTTCCAGTACAGATAGTTAACCTTTTAATATTCATTATAGGCACCAAGTTCATGAGCTACAACTTCACTCATGTTTTTTTCAAATTCTTGATACTTTGTTGAACTTGCTCATAGTTTAATCATTTCTAGTATCTCTACATCCTACGGAAATGTTAATAAAGAGCATTGTAATCAGTCAGCTTTTTGTCAGCTCACTTGGCTTTTGATCAATATGTTTTCGAGTCTGCACATGGTGGCACTGATCAAAATGTCCCACCTTATTATCAAACTACTACAAACTGTTGGAGTTTGGACCTTGGCTACTACTTATTTTGCCTCTGTTTTGCTTTCTTGTGTGTTGGTGTGTGTGTTTATCTGTCTGCAGTTTGACTGATCATGGTGGTGGTATTAATAGTTTTTGAGGAAAGCGATTCCAGATGGAGAGATAATATGGTTTTTGTGCAAAAGAAAGTAAGTTTAGTTGAGAGCAACCCAGGCTCTTACTCTGTCATCAACTCCTCTTACCCCCCGCTTTGTTTCCATCTCCATTCCAGTCTTCCTTCCCCTGCCCTGTCTGTCTGACGATGGATGCTGTATGCGTGGCTTAAAGCAGACGCTTTGCCATTTTGTCCAACAGTAGAGCTGAAGCTAAGCCCTCCCCTACTGCTCCTGCGATAGGGATAAAAAGCTGCTAAAGGCGACTCTTTTGGCTTTGATAGGATGCCGCAGGACCTTCAAACCCATTCGGTTTTCTTCTCAGATAGAGCGGTTGAAGATGGTCTTTGTGAACTGGAAAAGAGCCAGGCTCCGGGGGCCTGGAAGCTCTGCCGCCCATCCCACACACCCACTGTTCCAGCAGCGTTAAGCAAAGATGATTAAGCATGCCATGGTGCTCTGGTCTACAGGAGTGGCGAATTCCCCCAACTGCTACCCCTCTCTGCTCTCCCTCCATCTGTCATGTACACCATCAGTAAAATGCATTTGTTTACGTTGTCACGTTTTACCCAATATGCACTCTGGTCTGCTCTGAATTTATTGATTTCCTGAAATCAGCTGCTTACCTCAGTCTAATTTAAAACCACTGGCATACTACAAAGAATGTGCTGGCTTAGGACAGAATATTTTATTCCTTACTGCTGTTTATTCACTTGAACTTCCCATCTACTTCTGCCTGAAGGGATGTTTAAAATAAAATATTATATGTTTGAACTCTTGTGCATCAGCACATCCAATAAAGTTTGGTATACTGACTTGCACCCAGTTCATAGCTGCACAGCACTTATGGTTATGTTTGATCTGAAGCTCACCAGCTTAACACCAGCCAACAAAAGTTTTTGTCTTTGGTGAAAGGACCTTGTGAATCAATCTGTCCTTGATGTGTTAGTCAGAGTGGCTAAGGTCGAACATTGTCCACTGAGACTCAACGAGGGCGCTTTTACCGTTTTTCTATTTTGGTCTTTTCCATCTGCGAGTTAGTGTGTAGACGACCACACGGCTGGGCTGGAATGATCTGTTGCCTTGCATTTATTCTCTAATGTGAACAGAGAAAATATCTGTTGAGTTCAGTTATTTTCTGCAGAGTTCTTCCGTAATTATTTGTGCTTTCAGGAGAACTAAGTACATTGAGGACAAGCAGCAATATGGCTGCTGTAATGGGCCACACATAACATTGCCTCGTTCTCCTCGGATCGCACAGTGGGGACTCTGTGTCGCAAGGTAGAGAAATTACCTCCAAGCAGTTAAATAGCTCAACCACTGACATAGCATCTTTCTTCCTCTCTACACTTTTTCCTTTCTCGTTTTCTGTCTTTCTGCTCTCCCGCTCCCCTGGAGACGTGCCATTTCCTTGGAAGAGAGAGGGCATATTTTAAACTGCATTTAACATTCAACCACTTATTTCACTCCATTCGTTGCATTATTAAAATACCTTCATACCTTCTTAATTATTTTGTCTAGCTCTCCTCATCCCTGCAGAACTGATAATTGGTATTATTTATCTAAATAACACCACTGTGCGACTCTTCGGGTGCAAGCACTTGAATAATGGATGAGGACAAATACAAAGCAATTGCACTTATTCTGACTCTGGTGCTATCCATGTCAGTGCAGTGTTACCATTATGCTGGTGGAGTGGAAATGGCAACTACGTTCCAGAAAGTGTTTACTCTTTCACTGCTGTCTTTACTTATAATAAAGCAAGATGTGATATTAACTTGCCAGGGATGCTAGACTGGGTTAAATTTGTCAGTTCCTCTCGTCCAATTCCAGTGGGGCCTGTGGTTCCATAATGAAAAGCCTCTTGGAGTCTCTGGGATTGACTGAGGCACGGTGGCTGAAAAGACAGAATGAACAAAACGATGTTTTGCTTCGGGAACGTTTCATTGAGAGTTTGAGGTGCATGGTGTCCTTTCATTTTTCAGCCACCAGCACATTTTATGCGAGTGAGTTTTAAAAATGTTGCCATTGAAGTTAATGACGTCTTAGGAGATTTGATTTTTGCAGCGACTTATCTTGTGACTGAACTATAAGTAGTCGTGTGTATATTCCAGAGTCAGTCAGCGTTTTACTACTGAATAAATGCAAACGTGTTCTTTTAAAAGTAATTTATATGCGTATGTTTGAGCAGTTACACCCACTTGGTTCTGTGTTGGGGGTTGTAATACATCACAACAGGTCATGATGAACCTTTTAAGATGACAACATTTGCAGTGAGCATCAGATTTACACTTGCAGTTAAATTCCACTGATGTAAAGTAGATTTGCTGGTATTACAATAAGATGAATAATATCGACACTTGCATCAGCTGCTGTGAACTTGGAATGGATCTTTTATTTTTTCTTTATTTGATCTATTGCTTGATGTTACTCAGGCCTAAGTGAAACACGACATATTGTCTGGACAGAACATTTAACTAAGATTTCTCTCTTTCTTCTCCATTAAGGTTCAGCAGCGCAGCCTTTCATCCCCTTCTGGTTCACGGCGGAGCCCCAGGACACGGTGGCCGTGCGGGGCAGCTCGGCGATGCTCAACTGCTCGGCTCACAGCGACGCAGCCACGCCGGCGCGCATAGAGTGGAAGAAAGATGGCACCTTCATGAGCCTGGTCTCAGACGAGAGACGACTCATACTTCCCAACGGCATGCTGTTCTTCACCCACGTGGTCCACTCAAAGCACAATAAGCCCGATGAGGGCACCTATCAGTGTGTTGCCACCATCGACAACCTGGGATCCATTTCCAGCCGCACAGCGCGTCTCTCTGTGGCAGGTGAGTGCTGCCGCTTTAATCCTCTAAAAATACAGCCATAACTGTAGTTTGTGGTAAAATGGTTTTGACAAGTTGACATTCGCCTGACGATGTGGGAAGTGACTAAAATTATGCATGCACACCAGAAAGACATTACACGCCTATCACACCCCTTCACCAGTGTTTTCACCTGTGCTGGATGAAACCACTGTGACCTCAGCAAACATCCAGGTTAGCTCCTCTCAGCTCGTAGCCTTTACCAACCTAATGAGCCACAGTAATTGAATATAGCTGTGAGGATGTCTGTAACAGAAGGTCAAAATAATAGATGTAAGAAAAAAGTTCATATTTTACATCATAAATAACACAATTTAAGACAACAATGTAGGGCAAAGTTCATTATCTACTGTCAGAGATTTCTTTATTCATTACTCCACTGCACACCCACATATCATCTCTAGGTGCGAAAAGGTTCTTTATTTGATTTTCCCTCCCTAGGTTGATTGTTTTGTGTCCTTGAATTGTGTCACAGTTTGTTTATTTACTCTTTCTAACAATTCCTTTTACTTACTAGAACACAAACGTTTTGCTTTGCTGGATAAATGCTTGTAAAACATTTATTTTTTATTTTTTTCCGTTACTAGTCCTCCAGTGTGACCTCATTCAGTTTTGGGAACAGCAAGTGACGTGGGATTATTAGGTGTTTTGAGTCAAGTCGTGTCCTGAAATTCAATTTGCAGCTGGAGGGGCCACAGAATGCATTTACCGTGTGATTTCTGCTCTGCCAGATTTTCTCTCTCCCTCTTGAGAGAGGCCTCTTGTTGACAATGGGATAGTACACTATAAGCCTCTCAGACACACAGGAGTGCCCGAGTAAAGTTACTGTCTGGCTGTGATTCTCTGTCCTCTCTCTACCATTTCATTTCCAAATGATCAAAATTGTAAAGATTTCCCTTTGTCACACGTAATCTCAGTTGTTATTTGTCTTGAGAAAACAAAATCAATCTAAGAGACACAAGTGGTCCAGCTTTGATAATACTCTGACATTAGAAGACCTTGTCAATAGATTTTGAAGTTGACATAATAACTAATATCCTGGCCATTTCTGCTTTGTGTAAACATATACAATATACTTCACTTTACACAGTCTATAGCCGTTTTCAACCTTAACACAAATAAGTCGTGGCAATAGTAGGTAATTAGTGTCTGGCTTAATGTGTGCAGTTGTCAAAGCCTGACCGCCCTCATTATCACCATGGCAACTCAGCCACGGAAACACGGTGCAGCAAAGCCTATGTTAAGCATATGTGAAAGAAGTAAATGCAAATCTTCATCTACTTTTTGACCTTGTATCCACAACCTCGCGGTCATACCTGGACGTTAGGATCTGGATCTGGTCTGGATGCCTCCTGGACGCCTTTATTGTGAGGTTTTTCCAGGCACATCAAACTGGTTAGACACCACAGGGTAGATCCTGGATCGTCCAGGAGGAGCTGAATTTAATTGGGAAAGAGATTCCTCAAGTATCTTTCTTGGTCTGATGCCGCTATGACCCAACCTTAGATAATGGCTGAAAATGGATGAATTTGCATTTTGACAGATATAGTATTCATTGTCTTAACCTGGTCGCTCTGTTCTTCTTGTTTTCATATTGTGTAATAGTCAAATTTAAGCTACAGTATATGTTATTATTACTACCAGGCACTAAAAAGATGGAAAAGTATATTGTTAAGATGTAAAGAAAGTGGAATAAACTAAACTATCAATATTTAAAGACTATTCAAAGATCGTGACCATCCCTAATAGCTGAACGGTAAATAGTTCGTCCCAGTGCTTCATCACTGCGTGTCACTACAGCTGTATCAATGTATAATGCAGGGGGGACGTGTTTAGTTCAACTGCCAAGATGTGTTCTGCCTCAGCCAGTGGGAGCTGCTAGGTCAACTATGATGGGATGTTAGATTCAATCAATTTCTACTTGAAGAGTGGAGCAGGTGAAACCTGTCAGCTATTATAGGCACACACACACACACTTAAAGGCACTCACTTGGAGACTCATATAGGTACAAGCTTTAACCACTGCACACATGCATACACACACAAGTGTTGAACATATTTAGCTATTGCATTCATGGTTCTACCAACACACACGCGCGCACATGCACAGCCACTGATGTATCTCCAGCTGGCTGGCAGGTGGCCAATAAAAAGGTTAATTGCAGTGTAGAGAGAGTAGGCCATTAGGCCGCCATCAGACCTAGGAACGACTGCACAGGCGGGGGTGGAGTGGGCGTGACCTCTCAGATGTAATGACGGAATGAGTCACGGATGGCCGGCGTGGCAGGGAGCATAACTGACAAATACTGGGGTAATATCGGGGATTGATTGCTCGGAGACGTGCGGCTCGTTCTTCTCAAGGAGACGTCAAAACATCTACACTGTCACCATCAAAACTACGGCGTCGTGCTCTAAGGCTTCACCCTTTCACCTCACATAGCTCCTGCTGCCTTCAAGTTTCCAATTCACTTGTTCACTTCACTTCCATTTACTTGTGCATAAATTGTACATATAATTGATGTATGACTCAATGAGTAAGGCAGGATTTATTTTAACGCCAGCTCATATATTTCTATTTTACTGCAGCGTCTAGTAGAGATATAATAGAAATGCTGTAATATTTGTTGTTTACCTAATGGACAGACAAACAAATTTGACTATTACCTGTGAAGCACATTTGTGATTGAATAATTAATGATGAATATAGCAGGAATGTTCATTCTATGCTTTGTCATTATATAAATGTACTCTACACTGCAAATCATTATTAAAATAGGGTATTCTGGTTGCCAGGGCAGTTATTATTTAACGAATTGCTCACCTTTAAAGTCCCATTCATCTGCCTTGTGTTTCTCCTTTTGCTCTTGCTTTGTCATCCAGTTTGCCTGTGTCTGTTTTAGCCTGTGTGTGCACAGTCAGATACTGTGGCAACACAATACAGTTGACTGAAAGAATGAAACAGAGAGAGGGGTGGTCATGTAGGTCCCCAATCTTATGTATTCAGTTTGAGTCTGTTTAAAAGAGAAAGAGGAGGTGGGGGTGGGGTGTTGGTGGGAGAAAAATTATAGGGCAGAGAGAGAGAGAGAGAGAGCGAGCAAGCTGTATACAGCAGTGATAGCCAGCACACAGAGCGAGACGCAAGTAATGAGAAATCCCATCTCAACTGTCTGCTGTTCTCCCACACAGCTGTCCCCCCCGCTTATCGGTGCTTTCAGCTTATCCCTCCTTAAGAATTGGTTGACGCGAGCTCCACCTCACCACCATTTAACAGGGGAACCCCCCTCAACCCCCCTACACCATGTGAAAATGGAGAATTCATTTCTGTCTCTCTATCTTACCATCTTTTTGTTTCTCTTTCTCTCCTCTTCATGTGTTGACAAGACGCTTCTACATTCAATCCAAACGCATCAGGCTTTTTTGTTTTAGTTTTCTTCTATTTCTGCCCTGTCGGCTTCTCTCCATTTTCATCCTTTTTTTTTTTTCTCTCTCACCTATAGGCTACTGTGGTGTATGAAGATAACCAAAGCCACTTATCACTTTGCTTTGATATCATGTTTCATGAAATCTAATTTCCTCCACCCCACAGTGTTGGAAATGTTAAAAAAAAAAAGGACCAACACTCTTCATGTGTCATGTGTGTCGCCTCAAATTTAAGTGTGCTCATGCTTTGATAGAGTGGGACGCCCTTTGAAGGATTTAGGGATGCTGGTAAATTCTTAAATCCCTTTTTTGATGTATTTTAATCTGTTTATTTTTTTGGATGGGGGGTAAGTTGGTTGGCGGAAGTATGTGACAAAGGAGGATTGCATCACCATTGCGTTGGTAACTCTGTGGTATCTTCACAGGCACCTTGTCGGACATTTGCTTGATTGATGAATTTGGCTCCTTTTATTTTAATAAAATATATTTTGTTATATTTATAAATATTTTAGTAGGAAAACATAAAATGGATGTCATAGGAAAGTGGATAAAGACATCCATTTGGGACAAAACAACATAATGGGCTGTATTCTGGTGTGTTATGTTGCTATGGTTGGTGGGATTTTTTTGTAAATGCCTCTTTAGTGAGGCTGAATGTGAAGTCATGCTAAAGGAACCGCACATAATCAGACACCTCTTTTAGTAACTCAGGAAGAGGAAATGGAAATGAGGAAAGGATCATGAATGTGTAGTTTTACTGTTGTAATTGACAGCGGACGCTATCTACATGCAACAACTTTAAAACAATTACAATTTGATTTTAGTTGTGGTGTTTGTGTTGTGCATAAGTAACCTGTGTAATTTCTTTTGCTAGCTACACGCCATCTGTGATTGTTATTCAGTTTTTATTCAAACTGCTTCAACAAGTCCTGTCATTTGTTGTGCTCGGCGTCTCTAATCTTTTGTTTTTCTTCATTTGTGTCACACCTCATATCTTTTGGCCTCTTTCTTCTTTCCTATTTATATTCAGTATATTGTAGCCATGTGCACATACACACTTAATCTCCTGGTATCTTAAATTAGAAAAGAGTACTCCAGTCCCGTACTTACAGATGGCCCAGTGACCTACACCTCAGGAATATCAAGCTTACACTTCTTTCTTTAGCCAGTTAAAGTAGAGTATTCACACAAGTTGGTTCACATGCACTGGAGCATCCCTGTCACTGTCAGCTTTCTGGCACACACCTCTTCACATACACACCACTCGTCTGTTTACACTTTGGGTAGAACATGTAGGTTAAAAAAAGTTTCTTTTCTGAAGCTGAATAGTAAAATGTGACTCTCCATCTCCAAAGTAAATGTCCCTCTTTAAACCTCAGCTTCACTATAACTCATTTTTTCTCCGTCTGCTGATGATCAGGTCTCTTTTGTTTATCTAGTCTACGTCTACTAAACTCATCAAGGAGGCAGTTTAAGATTATTATCACTATAACTTGATTCACGTGTAACTTTCTCAATTATCGGTTTGTTAATTGCTGTCATGTTTACATGTTTCCTGTTTTGTCCAATCAGTAGAGTTTAAAACTCAAAGATGTTATTTAATTATTCAAACGGTTGATGATCAATCCACTGTCGACGTACTAAAGGATGAATCAACTAACTGTTGCAGCTCTAAAACCCATTTTGATTAAAACACTCACAGACACACACACAACAAAGGGCAAACAAAAACTGTTATCAGAAAGGCTGATCTGGTTCCTGCTGCACACACAGATAGGGACACTTGTTCTGTTGAGCTTAAAGAGACGGAGCTGTTCACTGACCTGTGTTCATTCATCCTACTCATTCAGTGCATCTTTTCACACTGTGACTGTTTTTCCTGTCTTTCATTCCTCACCTTCTCTCCTTTGTCTCTCACTGTCCTTTCTCTCTGACTCAACCTTCAGTCCTTTGGTTTTACCTTCTTTACTGCCTCTCTCGGCCCTCCATTTTCTCTTTATTATCCTTTCAGCCCTCCACCTTTCTGCTGTTGTACTAACACACACACACACACACACGCTTGCACTCATTTTGCAGCTCCACAGTGGCTACACACGAGCCCATCAAGTCCCAAAATGGCAAACAAACAGTAATAAATCTGAAAAAACAACAAAAAAACATCCTCAGAGGAACTTCCTCAAAAGAAACACATCAACCATGTCATTGTTTTCCTCTTAAAAATTTAATGTTGTGTTAGTGAGTGTGTGCTTGTGAGTCTTGGCTATGTACACGTCATGTACAACTGGCTACATTCTGTTCTCAGTTGTCATCTACAGTAAGCTGACATTTTACACACCCAACACTAAAGGCCAGACAGTCGACATGCAGCTCCACCGCACTGTCTGTCACAAAATATAGGTGTGTCTGATCTGCATGAGAACACAATAGTAATTTGACCAGCCATCTCACTGCACACAGGAATTCTTGCTCAACTTGGATAACAGGTCCCACCAATCACCTGTGAGCAAATTGCTGCATTATAAAAATCACTGAGAACAATGAAGATGTAACATGAAGACTGAATGGAGGTTTGACTTGCTGAGACTGAAAGGGGTAACTCAGGTGTCAGTCTTGTTTCCCACAGTACAGTAAGATTCACTTTTATGGCCACATGTTTTTTGGCCACAACTCAGGAATTTAAACACTGATTACCTGCAACTGGAATTTCATGCAGAGGCGATCTTCTAGAGTAGATCTTCGTAGTGTCCTGATATAAACAGCTCTTTCACATTGGTGATGTGCATCTTATCAAAGCTCTTCCAGGTATACATATGTTCAGGTGCAGATGAAACCCCCACTCCCATCCCCAAACAATTATTTGCTGCCTTGCTTGGTGGTGAGCTCTGGGGTTGTTGCCATGACGAATGGCTCTGACCCGGAAGCAGGGTCAGGGTCATAGTGGTGTTCCATTACCCTGGTTTCCATTTGTCTGTGGTACATGTGAGGAGGGACATGGAAGCGACAAGATAGGAGAGGCTGTAGCTAAAGCAGAGGGGAGAGACTGTTGCAACCCTGCACTTACACCAATGTGCATTAATCATGTGTGCTGCTGAAAAATGAAAACATTCAGCTAACCTTGGAGTGCAAGTAGTGAAAGAAAGAAAAAAAAAAACTAAACTAAAATGCTATTTCATAAAAAAGAAAAAATATATATATTTGAGCCGTTACAGTTGGCTGCAAAGATGAGGCTGTAAAGGAGACAGAGAAACAGGACTTGCAAACGCAGCCGCTGAGAAAATATGATGTGGGAAATGTTGGTTGAGGATGGAGCTGTAGGGATAGATCCATCCTTTTTTTTCCTCTCTGGAGGACAGGCAGGAGGAAATTGTCGACAGGGAGTCTGTTGAGCTGGAGGTAGATGACAGCCTCCATTTTATGTGTATTCACTGACTGATTAGGTCCTCTGGGTAGGTGGAGAGGCTGATGGAGACGGCCCTATCTCTATTCTCCAGACACCTCAGTGCCGGTTGTGTGTTTCTGTGTGTGCGTGGGAATGCACACCCAATGCGATTTAATTGTCTTTGTACTGTGTGTTTCTGGGACTTTTCTAGTGTATGCGTCATGTCATCTTTCAGCTTTTTTCCTATTGTAAATAAAAAGTTGAGCACCGGTGCAAGGTACACGACTTACCTGCCTCAATACAAACTGCTAGTTTTTAAGGTTTCACTCCATTACACTGAAGTCCAGCAAGTGATAATACATATATAATGCTTTATAAACCTCCAGAGAGCCTCTAGAGCCTCCATGCAAACGTGAAATGGTCTTAATGTCTGTCACAAGTCAGACACTAAAGTCAAACTGAACACAGATGCACAGGCAATGTAGCATTAACGACCCCTATAGTGGAAATATTAAGTGTTGTACATGTGTGCATTATTTACTTGCAACTATTGTTCTGATTTTGTTAAACAAACAAATACAAGTATTGAAATTAGGATTCGATAACAGCAGATACCCATGATTAAGAAATCAGATCAGGATAAACCTTCTTTCCACAAAGTGACTTAAATCTTCCTCACCAAACAAAAACAAAGTGTTTTTCCAATTACACTATTAATATTAATATTAATATTAATATTAAAAACAAAATTGTTGTTATGTGCCATGGTTGGTAATTAGCTCCAACTGAAAGAGAGTTAGTTCTGGTTAGCATCAAACTTCACTGCTGGTGCAAATAAATGTTCAGAGCTGATAACAGATACAGTATTTAAATCGTCCTCTGTGTTGATGGTGATTATTATTTAAGTTCTGTAAGTTGCATTTTTGCGTTTGTTAGGTGTATTTTTTAAGTAGTGACACAGACTCTCGCCATATTAACATATCAGGAGGGACCAAGTGGGTGGAGGGTTGTAATTTGGAAGTTGTAGATATATTTTTGGGCAATAACTGCAATACGTGTGAATTTTGTAAATATTATGTTTAATTCATACTCAAATAGTTATAATGACTCAGCAGCATAAAATTTGAGAGCACCTATTAAAAGATAAACCTACTGCATGTATCCAGTGCCACAGTATAAAGGGAGGCAGATGCCATTTTTCTTTGTTGCTGTCATTATTTTCTGTTGCCACATGATATATCACACCTTACCTTCGCTTTGCAATCTCATTTTTACTGCATTAGCCAACCACTACAAGGGTCTTTCCAGCAAGGTTAATATTAACGTTGTCCTTCACAGTTTTCTTCAGACAAAAATCAAGCGGTATCTGACGTGTGTCCTGTCTGTTCTACATACCAGGTCATATTAGCCCATGTTGGCCCATTCACACCAACTACAAACACAAGTTTCTTAGCTTGTGTCCTGGTATGAATAAATTTGAGACAGCAGGGGGGTGGAGTGTGTGCCAGGACCAGTCTCACCCACAGCTTTTTTTGTGAAGTTCCCAGATTAGTGGATACAGATAGAATGAGGACTCATCTCTGTTAAATGCAATCTTTAAAGGACAACTCTGCACTTTCTTTTTTAAAACCTTGGTTTTATTTTCAGGGTCAGAAATCTCAGTTATCCTTTAACTCTTTTATATGTGGTGTAAACGTACCTTTAGAGTTTTTTCAGATCCAGATGGAGTTACGGTGTCTGTGCCACATTATGTGCTACTGTGCTGAGAGTGTTTGAAAAATAAAAATAAATTAAAATACCAGGGGATGCTTTCTCCACTAAAACAAAGCTGTATTTAGAATTTCAAATTCAAGTCTACCGTCCAATTGAACTTGGACCATTTTCAGTTTGTTTCTGCTTTGGCTGCTGCAATTACTGTGTTGTAATGAGACTGATAATTGACTGCTGCAGTTGGCAGATGAAGATAAACTCTTTCTCTTTCTCATAATGACTTCCATAACTTTGTTCCACTCCTCTGTGCTTTCAAGCCCATTGCTCCCAACCAACCAGCTCCCCTCTTGCCCCCACCCCCCTACCCCGCAACCTCCACCTCCACCCCCACCTGAACTGACATCTACACATCAGTGATGACTCTCTGCTGTTCAAGGCTTTAAACCAACCACCAGCACTCAGAGATTTCCCTTAAATGCTCTCATTTTCATTTCAGACCTGAAGGATAAATTTGTGGCATCAGTGAGAATTTGGCTGCAAGTGTGACGTGTTAATCAGCTTGAGTGTTTTTTTTTTTTTTTTGTCTTTTATATGTGTGTTACTGCTGTCTGCTCTAAAAAATATATATATTTACTTGTACAGAAGAAGCATAATTTTGGGGTCTCATGCAATTTTTAATTTCCCCAAAGCAGCTATAGTTGTTCGTGGGATTTACTTCAAATACATATCAAAGGCTCCTGAGACTGAATCTGACACACTGTGACTCACCAAGTCTGGTGTTTATCATATTAAAACGAACATCTAAGGATAACAGTCAAGTGGAATACAGAATTAGGTCTGCATGCTGACAAAAAAAAAAAAAAAACGTTGATCTAATGAGGCAAAATGAAGAAGAATACGTACCACATTGCAAAGTTGCAAATGATGCATGTGATCCTCTGCTGCATAGTCAAACCTGCATCATACAGGCTGTGTTATTAACAGTCCTCCATTAATGCATGACAATGACAGAGATGTTACAAGATACACTTAAATAATCATCGAGATGGTGGCTATGATGCATACGCTGCTCCTTACTACAAAAATAACAACAACAACAACAGTCGTCTGACAAATGAGGGAAAAACAACACAAATGGACAGTTGAAGTTCATGAAATGTCATTTGTGTTGTGAAACTTTGCACGTGCAGTAGAAGTGTAACCTGTGGAAAAGAAATGTTTTAAACTTTATTTTAGAACAAAGTTACCAAACTTTCTTTGTTTGTTGCTGTTTTTCATCTTCCCAGATTCGACTGGTGAGTCTGCACATGCATTTTTTATGCCCAGTGACCACTGAAAATGCAGTTAGCTAGGGGCCCGATCGTGTGAGCCTGAAATAACTGCACAGGGAATGTTGCCAAGATGGCAAGTATGGGCAAGTGTCAAGAATCGGTTGTAAGGACTTTGGCAATGATGCTAGAACTGTTAACATGTGCGAAATGTGTAGCTGTGCTTTTTAAGAGATAAAGCAAGCTGATGTGATTTGTAGGGCTGTAATCAACCAAAGAAATTCTTGGTTGACTGAAGACCTGAAATTTCGACAAAAAATCGACTAATTGCGCGTGGGGTGCATTAATTATACACTTGAGTCTGTTGGCTCTGACGACGTTTAGCATCACATGTACTAAAAACAGATGGAGCAACCTAAGGCAGACAAGTTATCTTACCCGTTTTTAGGTGATATGCTGTGTTCAGGGGTCGACACTTTTTTTAAACTTATATATTCTTCTGTCCGGCCCATAAAACCTGTAGATCAGCGGCCCAGTTGACACTGGGCTGGTCCAATCAGCACAAGAGTTTGTTTCCTAACCACCGCTGCGGCCCATTCGTATTGAAATTATATGGTATTGACACACCAAAAAATCAACCAATCAGAATTTTAGTCGAACCAGAACGTATCGATAAAGATCGACCAGTCGGCTGGGAGATTACAGCCCTAATGGTTTGATCAGATTAGCTGAAGGAAGGAAGCCCGCGCTTCTTAACAAACAAATAACTTTGGGTTATGGTTGTGTGTAAACTTCATATGCTTAATAGGAAAATTTCCTCAAACTTTTGAGCAGTATTTTCCAATCTAGTTTTGTCACTTCTACTTTTCCGTGGAAAAAATGTTCAATCGTTACACACATCTGACACTATATACTTTCACAAACCGAGCTGCGTTTCTCATCTTTCTGCTTTCTGTGTTGATGTCTCAGATGAACGTGGTAAAGTTCTCAACTAAGTCGAAAAATAGTTTTACTACCTGAAAAGTTTTTATTAAGGGGATAATCCATCAATGTTGCGTTTCTCTTAATCTGCAAAAAGAGAAGACTGCACTTGAGAGCATTTTGTTTATCACCTTCTCTCTCATTGACATTCAATGTCCACGTCTCTGTGGTTCTACAGATACAGATAACTGCTCCGTTACAGGCTGCTGTGCTCCTCCGCGTTGCCCTTTCATCTTCCAAAACCCGTCCAAGTGAGCGTGGACGAGGCAGTTTTGGGTTCTCATATTAAAACGTCCCCATGTTTCAAAGCTGTATTGGGCTTCACAAGGCTTTTGAAACCTGAAAGAGAGTTGACTCACAGATTTTTTTTGATGGCTCTCCATGCTTGAGGGAAATCTTTTCAAATGCACCTCTGTATTCATCACAGCGCAGAAATAGCAAGGCTGAGTTGGTAGTTTTTAAGATTTTATTTCTAATTGATACGGTCCAGATAGACTTAGAGTTTTGATATTTTAGGCTACTTACTTCGACACTTGTTCTTTGAAAAGATTTTACAGATACTGATGCTCTCATGAGCCTCTTTACTCTAAAATCCTTCTATCTCTGAAGCGCCGTCACCAGATGAAGGTGATCCTTGTAAAGACGTTTTTGGGAGTGAAATGTGTGATTCTGGGGTGACAGAAAAAGGATTTGACTTTGCCTCTAGATGTAAATAAAATATGTTTGAAATGCATATTTCACTCTACTTGGCGTGTGCTGAGGATGCAAAAAAAAAAAAAAAAAATACGGTGCAGCCGTGAGTGTTTCCATTGCAAAGTCTGAACGGAAAGAACACATCGCCACAGGCACAGATGGAGTGTACAGGAGAAAAGTGTGAAGTGCTCAATTGATGAGCATCTTGTGCATTTTTGTATTTTGTGTGTATTTTTCATGCTTCAGAGATCAACTTTATTTATGAAGTCCCTTTTGTGCTTTTTTTTTTTTTTTTGCACCATCTGAGTAGGTCTCAGGTTAATCATTGATGGTGTTCTGATGACAATGGAGACAGGGCAGCTTGCACTGAAAGGGGCAAATTCAAGGTGTGAGAGGTGACACCTTGAAAAGCATTTTCTCTTCGCTTTCATACACCTCATATCCCACACACACACACACACACACACACTCTTTCTCTCTCTTCCAGCTGACCGGACTTCATTTTCACCTACATTTTTTTTTTTTTTTTTTTTTTATATGTCTGTGTTTTTTCCACACTTTCCCACTTCTCCTAATGATGGTACATTCATTAATTCATTATTTTTGTTGCTAACAAAAGTGTTTTTATCCCAGAAAGATCCACATTTTTCTCAACGATCCTTAATGGAAAGTTCATTTGCATTTATTTAGTTGCTTTTAGTCAAAGACAGACATTTTCTGTGTGTCAGTCTTTGGGAAATAATGGGGGTTTTGAGGATGCAGCGTAGATAGGTGATGCTTGCCAAGTATTCCTATGCATTGCGGAGATGAAAATAAAAGCTGTGTATGAATGGGGCACCGTACGTGTTCCTCATCTGGAATGAAGAGTGTTTTGGGGAGCTGCAGGAGCCTGTTCGGACCTGCTCGAACACAGACTGTGTCTTTATGTGTAGGGGCATGACATGTGCGATGCAGGCGAGACTTGTGCAAGCAAGAGCTAAGTGTGAAAACAGAGAGTGTGATAAACAAGGAAGATTGAGAGCAAGAAGGTGATGCGTTACTTCAGCTATGCAGGGAACATAAAGATACTCTGAACGTGTTCTTGAGTTGTGTATGTGTGGATCTCAGAACTCTGGGCCCAGGGGAAAGATTTCTTACATTTCTTTCCACAGTGTGGTTTAGTGTGGTGCCTTCACAGCTTTTTGATTGCTGAATACATGTGACTGTCAAATTCACATGAATATGGATGATTTCGTGGTGGTGAGGAGACATTTCACTCACTGAGTTGAATCTGATGAAGCTTATTGATTTAAAAACAAAAAAAAGGTTGCAATGTTTGAGTAGAGGCTCCCCACTGTTAGTGTTGATGTGTGGTGTTACTGAAGTGCCTTTTATACAAGTGACTGCATACTGCTGCATCAGACTAGATGCTGTCTGTGTGTGTTTTCCCCCCTTAGCTGTAGAATAACTTGTGCTCCAAGGTTGGTTACAGATATCTCCGCTATTGTTTATTCACCGACAGAGACACACACACACACAGGAAAAACAGCTCTACAACAGCACAGCTTTCATTCTACGCACTGCCAACACATCACCTTGTTCAGCTTCCTTGCACCTCAACGTGGCATTTTTAACACTCAGGTTTCAGTTCCTGTTCCATTCAGAGCCCGGCAACATAAAGTAGGTACAGCGCAGATACAGCTATTGCATCAGAGCGTTTGTCTTTGATGTGACGGGTATACGTTGTGTATTAAATCTTTCCTGAGGCGAGGACATTGTGCAACCTTGTGCTCAAAGGATGGAAATGTTTTGACCAATTTGTGTGAGTGAATCATGGATTACATGAGCTCAAATACACATGCTGTATTATTTCAGTTTTTTGTCTTTGTTTTCCATGTTGAACAGCACAAGGTTCAGACACAAATGCTCTCATATATACAATTAAGACTCGTTAGAGGTTGATTGTGTTCAGAGGCATTCAGTATAGCATCTGCTCTGGTTGAAGGCAATGCACTGCAGATGGACTGGAGTAATTGCTAACGCTACCCTGTCACAGTGTCCAGGTGTTCCAGAGATCTGTTGCATCCTTTTCCATTAGGGTTGAGTGATTGATTAAAGGCCTTCATTGTTACTTTGTCCTCCTCACTCTTCCTGATATCATCATTTCAGCACCTCCTCTTTGTTTTTCCTCTGTGTACTGTTTGGAGAAAAGCCACTCCACATTTGAACATTTGCCCTTGGTAAATATATCCATTTCATATTTGTAAATTTAATTAAGCACTATAAACAAACAGCCTAGTGTGTATTGAATTGGCCGTCGAGGGTCTAAATGCTGCACACCTCATTCAGGCATGAATATGAATGTCCTCCTGCAGCCTATTCAGCACGTATGGTTTGTTTTCACTGTATTTGATGTCTGTGTTTTGCTGCAGCTTGTTTATTCTGCATTATACATGGTATCCGCATTATACCAGACCTGGCTAATGAACTTTGAAACTCTTTTTGCGTTTTATGTCTACATGGAGAGATTGGTCTTCTCATCGTGTCAGATCTATTCAGACTCACTGAAGCATTTCTGAAATATGTTTACATGAATGTGGGAGAGAAAATAAATCAGCTCTCATTTCTGATGTTTTCATTCTTTAGCTCTTGACAGATACAATCAGCTGTTTTTACTGATAATATGAATTCAAGCATATAAACGTTATATTATCCAGCCAATAAGCTCTAGCTGTGTATGTACTGAACATAAATATACAGCTTTTTAATCTATTTGTAATATTTTCTTGCAGAATTTCCACTTTGTGCTCTTCAGACTTTATCACACTCCAACGATCTGTCATTCTCTTCATTAGACTTAATTGAAACCCTTATTATTTTCACGCAGGCATAATATTCTTGTCTGTAATGTAGAATTAGGGTCTTTGTGGTTGATTTTGTGCTTGTTTGCTTGGTGAAGGACAGAGGGGGGTGGTGGACTGCTGTAGCTGATGCTCATTTTTCACATCATCACACTTCTCGGTGAGGTAAATGATAATAAATGCCCGTGGCCACTTTGAGTGACATCATTTCCCTGCACCACATATGCGACTTCAGAAACATCTGCCTCTTCCAAGCTGTCAGTCCCCTGTACGCCGCTAAATCTAGACCTAGTTCCTTGTTAGGTCTTACAGTGAGTGGTTCTGAGAGAAACCTGAGTGTCTCACAATGGATTGTCAGCGTGCCCTTGTGACCCGCACTTTGAAAGACAATTCCCTTAAAGTTCAGGAGTCAAGTTAATGCTCTGTGCTGCACGGTCGACTGCCTGAGCTACCATCATTGTGCCTGCAGCACAGTTCATCATCAGCAGTGATGCTGATGTTTTTCTAATAGCAGCCACAGCCACTACAGTGATATACATTACAAACTGCCTACACGTTTTAACGTGATTATGTGTGCAAATGTGTATGTTAACAATACTCTTTAAACACATCTTACTTCTAAATTCACTGATGTAGCAAATGCCTTTTATTTTTTTTCTTTTACCTTAGCTTCATAGGGATATAATTTGAAGCACACACCCACACACAGTTTTAAAGATAAGTGCTAAATTATGCTGAGGAATGAATCTGCTCGGTGCTTGCTGTTGTTTGACACATTTGCATTCAGCTCTTAATGGAAAAGAAGAGAGTGCACGCTCTTTCATCATTGTGCTAAGATGATAAACCAGAGGTTAGACCTTTTAAAAATAAATATATCCTGAATAATTTCAGCGGTTTAACTTGTCGACACGCACGCTGTCCAGAGGCTCTGTTTCTCTCTGTCCCTGTCGCCCTCATTTCTGCCGAGAAAAAGATGCTCAGTTTTTCCTCTGGCCTCATCCTCCATCTCCTCATCTCATTTCCCCACTAGCTGCACTTGCAGGGGCTAGAGCACACAACACAGCAACAGGGTTGGTGATAGCATCTACAGATGCACCGCCAAACTACCCCAGATAAGACCAGCAGCAGCATGCCCCTCTCCACCAAACAATAGAGCTCCCACTGAAATGTGCTGTTGGAAGATGGAGAAGGAAAAAAGGGGAGGGGGTTTTGTCTTCAATGTGTGGAAACTGATTGAATGCAACTCTGAGAGTAATGTGGGGAATCAGAAGGAGACAAGAGAGGTGAAAAATTAGATGGAGAAGATGGTTGGTGCTGTTTGGAGGGAGAGAGGTTATCCCTTCAGCTTATATCTATGTGTCCATCAACAGCAGGACAGGGGTGTGTTTGGCTCCTTTATCTAGATGGCCTGTTGAGTTAGTGGAGGTCAGAGGGGGGCCCTTCATTCCAGCATAGAGGGGCGTTGCTTAAAGAAACAAGCAGCTGATGAAAGATGTGAGGAAAGGCCAGCAATAGTTGCTCTTTTGTAGCATCTGTTAGCTGTGATTGACGTCTCCTTCATAACCCCACAGGTGACTCCTCTGACATCGGAGGGCGCTCTGCTGAGCTGCTCTCTGCATCCCGTCTTACCTCTGCCCCTCCCTCCTCCCTCCTCCCCATCTCCTCTCCTCTGATAAGGGACCGAGGGAAAAGGAGGGGAGGTCAGACAGAAAGAGCGAAGGGATGTATGGACGTAGTGCCAACGCATTTATCTGCGCTTGGGTAATGGGAGCAGCCGCTGCTCCAGTCTCCCATGGCAACGACCTCTGAAGAAGGTTAGCCTCAAAATGGGACAAGAATGAGCTAAATTCCCTTTGATAGAATAAGACATTTTAACATGATTAAGGCCCCTAAAGCAATCAGTATTTCAACTACAACTATTAGCTGTAATGAAAATAGGTTTCCCTCCTAGATCCTGTGGGGTGTCAGCTTGGTGGGAGGTCAAACAGTGAACAGGTGAAACACCACTGGAACAAGAGATCAAACGCTCACATGGTGACTCAAGTACAAACATGGAGCTACTGGAGCTAAAACAGTTAGTCCATGGACAGAAAATGAATAATAATCAGCAAGTATTTATTCAATAATTTAAACCTCAGGCTTGAAGAAAGACCAAATGGCTGAAATTACTAAATTATTCTGAAGATGAATTGACAAAAAAAAAAAATAAATTGGTTGCAGCTTTTCGTCGCAGTTCATAAAATAAATAAAAATAATGAACCTCACTTTTTAGTTTGTGACAAGACAAAGGACACAGCTCAAAAACTGATGAATGACCCCTGCTGTGCGGGTGTGGTTTCTGGCCGACCGGCTGGTAACAACTATTGACAGATTTTGTCTGAGTGGGGAGGAGACGTCACATGCTCTATATACAGTATGTGCTTGTTGTAGCTTGATTATAGGTTTGTATTTGGATCATATGACGACATATACCACAACACACTCTTTTCTCTTTACATTTACATTGTGATCCACATCAGACAGCAGTACTGTATTTTTGTTCACCAAACACAGATATTACATGTTTGGTTGTTTTATCCATAAACAGTTTCCCAATTGATTTTCTAGGAAATCTAATACATCACGATATATTATTATATACTACATACTGTCGATCGAGGATTTTCTTACAAGGATCCTGTTACAGATTAAACGCCTGTCTCTGTTTGAATCAGTTGCACTGAAAATGCACAAATGCACTTTGCTACCAAATGTGATTTGACACATACAAACAGTGTAATAACTTTACCGCAGTTGCAGATTTAAAAAAAAAACAAATCTTTTGATTTATTTCCTCTCTTTCCCCACTTTCATTGATGTAACCATAGCAACCGACCTGGCCCCTGTCATGTGTCTGTCTCCATCCATCAGCCATCCGTGAGCCTCCTTGTCGTTTCTCCTCATGTCTGTTCCCACAACAGGCAATCAGGAGCTGTCAGAGTGCCGACTGTACCAGAAGCTTTATCTTGATGTGTCACTACTCATCTATACACAATTGTTAGTGTGTGATTTCATTGCAGACTGATTTGTTTTTTTTTTTTTTGTTTCGGATTGGTTTCTTTTTTTTTTCTTGCAAGCATTTGCAAGTAGAAAAGAACTGCAGCAATTAAATGAGCAAACTGGTCACACTGGTAACATGTATGATAGAGAAACTGGCTGCTGATGTTTGTCTAGAACAGACCTTTCACTGTGATCGTCCTCTAAAGTGCGTGTTATATTGCCTATTTCGCTGAGCGTACTTGTAAAAACAAAGCAAGAAATTGCTTCTGTAGAGAGTGATGTAGTAATAAGGCTGAGTTTACTTCTCCTCGCCTCGCTTGTACTCTAAACAGCAGCTGCGCCCCGGGGCCCATCCGCTGATAGTCATAAATGTTTAGAAGGACCCTCTTTGAACAACATCTGGTCCGCACCCACAGTGGCTCAGCAGTTAAACTACCCCCTCCTCTGGCTACGAGTTTGCTGAGACGTTAAGACCTGCAGAGTTAGCTTAACATACTTAAGGGTGTCTCTTGGCTCTGAATCAATACACTTGAATATACTACTGCTCCAGTTGGTTTCTGTTTGCATCTTTGTTTTCAAAAATGAAATGGTGTATTGTTTTACTGACTGCCGGCTGCCGTCATTGTCTTGCAGGGTTGTCATATTGGAAATTTAACAGTAGGCTGATGTGTCATTCAGGGGCACCAGCTGTCTTTTCAGGGTTTTACAGCACTGTGTTCAGACTCTGGCTGCTTACAAGGTCAGAATGTGCTCCTTTCTGTCATCTCCTGCACCAGAGAGCCGTTTTTACAGCCCAGTAGATAAAATAGGAACCCCTTTCTGAGGCTGACTCCTGTGGAACGCCACCTTATCCATCTTCTGTCGGTACCTCTCGTGTGTGTACACAACACTAGCATGTGTATACTTTTATGGCTGCTATAGTTCTGCACACATATCATAGAGCTCAAAAGTAGCTCTGGTCTTTACGCTGATTGACTGATCGTTCAGGCTCAGTTATCGAGGAGTACACAGTTCTATTTTTACTTCAGAGACATCTGTTTGGGCCAGATGCAAACAGAGCATGAGCATCAGATGAATGAAGGTGAACTGTGTTCATGGCCCAGCATCGTTTGTGTTACGGCAGTCACCTCAAGTCAAGTGAAAAGACAAATAGACTGCGATGATGCAGCTGGACAGTGTATTTCATCATTTGTCAGACTTCATACATGATGAAGTCCTTCAGCGACCTCTTTATTAAATTCCAACACATAGTCAGTCATGGCTTTGAGAGACCTCCTCCCAACAGGATGAAGGATGCTTTGTTTTTTTTGTTTTTTTACTGTGGAGAGAGTGATAAAGAGCATGTCTGACTGGACAGGCAAAGTTTCTGTTTTTCTCTCTTCCCATCATGTTATCCAAAAACAAATGCTGCCATTAAATATATATGTTTTCATCAGCCACATTTTGACCACATCACATATTTCTATTAAACCAAAAAATAAAAAATACAGCGAATTCTCTCTTGGCACAATAGAACAACAAGAATTCGTAACAACAAGAGTTCGTAATGTGGTTTTCATGTAACAGCATTACTAAAGCTACACTACTCAAAGTGAAACTTTACAATGCAGCAACATCGAAGAAAGTGGAAGAATTTCTTTTTTAATCTATATACCATGAACCTCGAGGTTCACGGTGATAATGTTGATATTTTTGATGAATGTGATTTTGTTGTTTTGGAGGGAAACGGTTTGAGTCTTTTAAGGGTTTTTGCAGTACAGTTCAATTAAAGTTTGATAACGGAGCAAAAAATAAATCTGTGTGTTTCTATCTCAGAGCGGACATATGTTTTTTTAATGCTTCTGATTGTTGAGATGGCGTAGCTTCAGCCAAGCCTGCATGAACATACAGATTATATTAATGCTTAATAATCACATGCAACCAATGCTTTGCCAATGACAGATTTACTTTCTTATGCTATAAACCCTCAGAACACACTGACCCACTAGTGTTCTTTTCCCCAGAAACCCAGAGGCAGTCGGCTCACTGGCATTTTAATCTAAATCTTAAAAGTAAACTCTGAAACTGGATGCATAACACTCAAACAAGTGAAACTCTCGAAGTCTTTTAAAGCTTTAATCTGGCATTAGAAAAATCCAGAAGGAAAATATCACACAAAATCCCTACAGTCCACTCAAAGGACGCTTAAATCCGAACAGAACAAGGTGAGAGATTCCTTTAAGATTTTTCTCAACCTGATAAAGCAGTCGTGTTAGCCTTCATATCTTCATGTTGACATAGTCAGAAGTGTTAATGAAACGCTGTGGTCATTTAAACCTCATTACATCGCAATCACATTACACTGAATACACTGAATGGTATTTTATTTTATCCATCCCTGTTTACATGAATGAACTGAATGAGCAGCTCTCTTGCAATGTCAGTAAAATGAGAAAGCTTTAGAAAAGGTATGATGTATTGCAGATCGCAGCTGTGGCTGTAATGGATTGTATTAAATTGTACATGAAACCTAATAAGACAGCAATCCGCATCCGTGTCTGTTCCTCTTTGTGTGTCAGCTGAGAGGATTTGTGTTTGCATTGTGCATTTGAAATCTCTTCAGAGTACATAATATATCAATAAGGCGTGAATACTTTAGTGTTTTACTCTAAGGATGTAACCTTAAGTGTGTTGGGCTGAGTAGTGTGATTTGCAGTAATAGAGGTAGTATTCTCCCCCGAAGCTCTGAAACCTTCAATTAGGGAATTAATTATCACTTTTGCTGCAGCTGGTCTTAAAGGGAGCACGAACACATATGAGGCAATGGACTGAATAAAGCAAAGCACATATTGTACCAGGGGAATTTTACAACATGGAAAGACTTTCTAGATCTTACCTAAGCACACACTTCTCAAAGCCAATACAGCTAATAGACTTTATTGTCTCCTTTGTTTTGATTTTTTCCTCTTTCAGACTATTTGATTACTCTGTCACTCCCCCATTCACACTGTGTCTCAGATTTTCATTGGCATCGATTGGATTTCTTCACACTCTGTCTAATTTACTCTTCATCCGGGGTTGGATCTATCTCCCCGCTTCTTTTGGATCAGCAAACTTGATTTGGCTCTGTCTGCTATTGTGAAATTCATAAATGCACCAACAGTAGGATTATGATTGTTCTGTCTTTGCATGCATGGCTTGCAGAACTGTAATAGATTTGTTGATAAAAGAAGATGATGTTGAATAGGGGAGGTGGAGCCAGAAAGGGCGTTGTTATTGTGCCTTAAAGGAAAAGGCTGTTCCCGTAAAATGGTCTTACACTGGTAAATATCAATTTGTAAGAGTAAGTGCAGTCGAGGAATTATTCTGGCACTGAAGGGCTTTAATTTACTTTCATTGCGCACCCACTTTCCTTCAGTGTTGACTTCTGTGCTTCAGTTTCACGTATTGATTTCCCAGATTTCCCAGAACAACTTTCACTTATCCCAAGAGAATGAACACAGACTTGTTGAATGCAGAGAAGAGGCGAGAGGCAGAAGTAGTGGAAATAATAGCTCAATAAGAACATTCAGAATTCTGGTCTATTGATTCAGCTATTGGAGGAGAAATTGGGATCAGTGTCTCTTTTTGTGATACAGTGCATTTCTTTTCCCCTGAGGTGGAAGAGCTGTTCATGCAAAATGTCAAATCTAGATTGAAGTGCCCCGTTCTTTGACTCACTGACGTCAGCAGTAACTGGATGGTGGACACGCACAACCAGAAAACTCCACAGGGGCTGGATCAACAAATAAACTGAACATAGCAGTGGTGGCTCCCAGTGGATTATATTTAATAGAGTAATGTTTCATGTTTAACAGAGATCTCTGTTAGACACTGAGAACCACTTATTTATTTATTTGCTATTTATATTTTTAATGGACTGGTACAACTTCAGCCCTATAGGGAGCTGCCTCTGGTGCTGTTGTGTTTATTGATAAGTACAGACATGTTGCTCCTGTCCGTGCTTCCCTTTTAGATGAATTAATTCAGATGTTAAAATTAGTGGTGATCCTCCTGCATATTTAGCCAGGACCTACATTGAATATATTCCTTAATCCGAACACCAACATCATTTTCTCTCATAAAATTCAAACTTATTATTAAAGTCTGTATATAAATGTATATATCTTTCTTCCTACTTCATTGTCATATTTTTAGGTATTTTATTTTTTTAATGCTCATATTTAACGTTATTCTATTTTTACCCCACCATGTTTTATTTTATTTTACTCTTTGGCTTATATGGCTACACCATAGCGGTCGGGGAAAATGCTATTTCAGCTCATGTGTATGTCCTGTACATGACAGAATTTGACTTTGACTTGAAGTCAGTGAATGTTTGTGTAATGAGGAGAGAGTTATGTCTTGTTGTCCATTTCCATGTCTTCTAACAAACCCACTGAGCACTGGCAGACTCAGCAGGTGCCGTAGAGCAAATAAAGTGCGTAGAATCGTTAATTGTTTTTGGATGATGTTGTTCCCTCATAAAAAAAAAATACAAATTTAATGCTCAATTGGGACAAATACACTTGGGCAGCCGTTAATATACCTGGGCGTACCGCCCAAGTAAAGTCTAGTGTCTCACTGAAAATGTGGTGAATTTTTTCATTTTGTTAGTGTCGACTCAAAAAGTTCATACTCTTGTTTAGCATCAGGAATTCTAACCAACATAAAGATGAATGATTTTAATGTTCTGTCCTTCCTCTGTGTGTTTTGTTGTTGCTGTTGTTTCAGATACAAATGTGAACTGATATGGATAATTGATTTAAACGTGTTTTAATATCAAGCCTCTGAATCACAATCTATTCATAGTTAAATAGATACTTTAAGAGAATGTAACAACAAATAGTGATAACAATTTAATAGCTTAATTGCTGATGATAAAAGTTTAGAAAGAGAAGATCTGTCTTCCAAACAATGACCAATGAGTTCCCCCACTCAGATGATGTAACTGTTAGGTCTTGTATGTTAAGTATCCTGTGGTAGAAGCTGTTTCAGTGGCTGCTTCAGTGGTTTTGGAAAATATGAGCTCGGTCCAATTTTAACTTGATTTTTTTTCACATGGAAAATGAGTTATTTCATGTTACGAGTCCAAACACAACACTTTGTCAGTCCAGAACCATATAAGGATCTATAGCCCCCAAAATGAAAACCAGTTTTGTGTTTTTTCACCTTAATTACATAAACTGACACTGCTTAAAAGTATGTAACAGAGCACAGTTGATCCATTTTTTGATCCAAAGTGAAAGTCAGCAGTTAGTTACTAACTCCATTGAATCTGGAGGGAGATCCTTAAAGCCTTGTGCATATTCCATTAAGCTGCTCATTGTTATTCCATACTTGATTTTAATTAAGAATAGTAGGAACCCAACTGTGTGATTTAAGTGTGTATCTGTGTGCGCGCATGGTCGTGGATGCGCATGGTTTTGCTCCGAGGCGGGGTAGACAGTCGTTATGTCTGTTCATATGCACTCCGCAGCACAATTCTTTCCTGCTAATCTCCATCCATTGATGGACACATTCATTCATTAGCATTCATATGATTGTAAGCTCTACTGGCAAAGCCGAGCGGATGACGTAAGGCTTGGTGAATCCGTCTAACCACGCTGCACAAAGGAGGAGTTTGGTGCCACCACTGGGTGAAATGCTTGGCAGCATCATTTCTGCCATTTGAAAGAGACAAAGGAAAAAAAAAAAAAACGAAAAAGCAAAATGCTTTTCATTTGCATGAAACTCTTGCATTTCTTGCATTTATGTGAGCAGTGGGAGTTAATTGTTCTACTGGAATCATTTGGCTTTATCACACTCTGGTAATAATGGTTGAGAATGGCAGTACAGCACCTTTGTTCAATACAGTAGCTGGTGCTGAGCAAGGGTGTGTAAAATGAGGCTCCCGCCCAGTCGATTTAAATGGAGAATTGTGATTAATTGGAATCAATAGTGTTAGCATTGACACTCGCTACTTCCCATCTGCAGTGCCCTGCTTCAACCCACGTACTTAATGTGCTTGTGTCGTCCTTGTGCACATAACAGACTTGTGTGTCAGATACATCATACAGTCTACTTCATTAACAATATTAGTCGGCTGTTTCTTGAGTAGGGCCTGTGTGAATTAAAAGCCCCATCAACACTCACACACACACACACACACACACACACACACACACACGCACACCCTCAAGACACAGCAAATTGATGAACTCAGTCTGGAGAGATGTGATGAGGCGAGAGGAACAAAGGATTAGTCGATTCAAAGCTGGAAGAAACAGCAGAATCACTGCAGACTGAGTTGGAAAGTGCTCGCAACAGTTGTCTCGCTTCTGTGCAAAAGGTTTGCTCTTTGTGGAAGTATTATTTCTCATCATGTGCACACATAAATTTCATGGCTCTCTCTTGTGTCCTCTGTGGGCCAAATGTCAAGTCTCAGGCTGTTACACAAAGTTGTGGGTGTATATCTAGCTTTTAGACCTGAGCTGCATCAACTCAGGGCCACCGTATTCAACCTCATCTTTTGAAATGTCATTGCTCCGTAGGCCAAAGGATTTCTGTTGGTGTGTTGAGGGCAGTGTGTATAAAGTATTAGTTAAAGCCACTTCATGCCTCTGCACATTTAGACAGTGGGCTGATTTTGGCCTTTTATTCAGTATCAGCTATCAGTCATGCCATGGCAAGAATTTAACAGTTTATTCCTGTGTTGTTTCTTAGCAAACAAACCATATAATGCCAAGCAACATAAACAAGTACAGCAACGTGCAGTGAACTATATATACCCTAACTGTGCACTCAAAAATACTGGACACTTGTTACTGTCAACAGTCGCCATCTTGGCTGACGGTAGCAGCTCAATTTCCACATCGCATGACAACTATAGTACTAACAACAGATACATAACCTGGAATGAAACATCTTCCTTTTTCCTAATAAATTACATTTTCATTTAAGAACTGCTCTACATCCCAAACCACCCACCCCCCATAACAATGTTGACTCGCTACAGCTGCTAATTATAAAAAATGAACAGCATCAGTGACTCTAATCTAAATAATTCAGCTGAGCCCCCCTGCTCACCACCTCACCATGATTAAACAGGCAATGATTGGCAGCTTTGGTATAAAAGTATCAGCACAGACATCAGCCTAAGCCCATATTTGCTGAACCATTGTGCTGAGAAGAGCTGTGTGTGTTGGCCAGGACTGAGAGTTGAGCCTGGAGCTGTTGGGGCCTTATCTTAAAGTGTGATTTGCCCTGGAGGCACTCTTGGCAGGGGATTTGAAGAGCTGTCTGCAGGTGAGAGGGGGCAGAGATGCCAAATCATCACTCAGCAGGCCTTCAGCATCACTTCCCCTGTAAGAGTTTAGACACTGAAGGCAAAGTTGCATTCATAAATAGATAAATGTGCACTGGAACCAGCCTCTTTCTTTTATCCTTAGTCACACACACACACATACTACCAAGGAGACAACCACAGTTAGTCCAGAAACTCAAGAAGCCCTCAGTGCTAATAAGGCAGCATGATGTCCTTTTTGTTGTAGATAAAGTGGCCTTCTCTCTATTTTTTTTAAACAAAAGAACTATTTCTCCTTCACTAATAAACCCACGAATACCATTTGCAGTTTACACATTCTAAGTTCTTTTTAATTGAAGCCATTGTGTGCGATTGTTTCAAGCGCGACCCGTGATTGTTGGTTTCAGATCAATGGCTTCAAACACAGGAAATAATTATTTTGCATCGAGATGAAAGTCGGGATACAGGAACACAAACAGCCCGTGGATCTGGACTTTTTTTTTTTTTTAATTAGCGATGTTGCGTCTCATGCTCTGCGTGGCAAATTAACATTCACCATAGAGGATAAGTGGTTGTGCTACATAACCAATGTGTGTTGATTTGTTGCAAGAGGTCAGGAGTTTTGTTTTTTTTTTTTTTTTTTCTTTTCAGTTTTTTCAGTTTTTTCTTTTTGGCCTCCTCCACTCCTGAGAATCTTTCCTGAATATGGAGTGTAAGAAGTTGCTTTCAGGTTGCTCTTATGTTTTGCAGCTTTATAGATAAGAGCAAATTTATATCTTGTCATAGCTGAAAACAGATTTTTATCTTTCTGTTTTATCAGTTGGCCTGTTTTTTCAATCTGATTCAGTGAAAGTATGACTCACTTCTGAGTGTTTTGAGAATAAATGTTTAATAAGTGAAATTGAATACATTTAAAACAAAAGTCTTGTGGCTACAACAGAAGTACCTACACTTTTAAAGTCAAATCTATCACAATGCTTTCACTACTCTGAAATTGCGCAGCAGTCCATCAAAGTTTTTGATTTAAATCTTTAATTCTGTTTTTCTATAAGATTAAAAAGCCAAGACTCAATAAGAAGCAGGCAAAGTAATAGAAGAAAAAAATGAAACTGAACTAATCTGCTTCATCAGGACTTGGGTGTGATTTGATCTGTGTCATTGACAGTGAACAAACAAATTTCTCAATGTCATCTGATTGTTGTTAGATGCTGATGGGTGCATAGAAGTGCAGCACTGTTTGAAGTTTGAAGCACTACTAATAAAGTGAGGATGACATGAGTAGGTTTTTTTATCAGTTAACTCAAAGTTCAGTAAGTAGAGGAAAAAGTAAATAACATCAGTATGTGACATGACTCTTTGTCTTTAAAACTTTTCAAGCATTTGGGAGAACTTTGAAAAAACGAACCTGCTGTTGTTTTACTTTGTTACCTGATATTGTGGCAAGCACTGGTTTTTACATCCTCCTTTTTTTCTTCTGTGTTTCAGGGATGCCCCGGTTTGCCAGCCAGCCAGCGCCAGCCACTGTGCGTCTAGGTGACAGTCAGGTGATGACGTGCGATGTCAACTTAGATCTGGTGCCCTTCACTCGGTGGGAGAAAGATCATCAGCCACTGGAGCTGAGCAGCAGATTGGTCCAGCTGCCGAGCGGCACCCTGGTGATCAGCAACTCCACGGACACCGACGCCGGCCTCTACCGCTGTCTGGTGGAAAACGTTGGTTCAACCAAGTCCAGTGATGAGGCCCAGCTCCAGATACTACCAGGTAGCTTGTCCATTAAGAGTCCGATATAAATGAATGTTACAGGTTTGTTAGACTCTGTACTTCCATTGTGATATAATAATGACAATGTACCCTGCTTGTCGTGATTCGTTAAATGTTAATCAAACATTCCCACATTCTTGATTAATTCTGATTAATTATGTTTGAGCCACTTGTGCAGTAAATTGAAATTAAAACCCACCGATCAGCCACAACATTTAAAACCAGACTCATTGGTGTGTAGTTCAGTTCTCAGTGAAGATATTAGGGGTCATAAATCAGACTTTAACAAGAGCCTAGTGGGGGTCTTTATCTCTGTATATCTCCTCCAAGAATGTGTGGTGGAGTGGTGAAAAGCCAGAAGGATACAGACGGAAAAAACTTATAAAAGCTGTGGGTGGAAATCGTGAAGAAATGTTGTTTGGATGCCACCAGATGTTGGAGAATTTATAACTACATTTATAGTTATTTCGGGTTTTTTGTATCACTACAAAGCAGCTTTAGCATAAAGTAACTTGTGTGTTTTTGGATTAAGTGGGTAAAGAATAAAAGTAAACTAAACCAAATGTGTGATTAGAAGCTGAGGCTTGGCTGTTAATTTGTTAAAGTCCTGTGTATGTGTACTTGGGTCACATATGTCCTGATTGTTGCTGGTAGTTGCAGCTGGACTTATATGGGGATTACTTTGAACTAAAGAGCTGAGACTTCACACGTCTCACACGTCAACATGGACATTATTCATCTGACCATTCTTGGTTTAGGTGTCAGGAGCAACTGACCTTCAGACATGACTTCTTTTGAAGTTTTTTTTAAAGATGAATGACATTCAGAGGTTGCAGCTCCACTTCATTTACTCACCCCTGACTTTAACCCCCTGACCTTTTCTTTCTCCCATTTAAGAAACTGGAGAAGAGAGGAAGCCGGAGTTCCTGGTGCAGCCTACATCTGTGACCAGGGTGGTGGGTGCCAGCGTGCTGCTGCCTTGCGTGGTCACGGGCTATCCTGCGCCGCACGTTCGTTGGATGTTTGGAGACAAGCTGATACAAGAAAGGTATGAGTATGTGCAGTACTGACAAGTTGGATTTTAGGAATTTAAAAAAAGCCTTAAAATGTTGCAGATATTCTTGTGTAGAAACCATTGTGCTATACCTTTTTCATACCTTCAATTTTCAAAATCACTTTATCTATCAAAGTTACTGGTACTTACTCCAAAGCTTTACTCAGTGTGCTCAGCGTCCCCTGGCTCTCTCACATTCCTCGTTTGTGAAAAGTGACACAGACTGCAATGTACTGCTCCTTTGTACCCACTGCCTCTGGCTTCCAAAAGCCAACCTCTCAGTATCGGTGCCTACTCCCCAAGGTGTTGATACTATTCTGTCACTGCTACCCAGTGAGCTCTGGGGGGTTGGGGGATAGACCTGAACGTGCCAACAGAGCCACCTCGTCTGGGAGAGAGGGCGGCAGGTTTGCCAGCTGAGGGAAGTTTACAAATTAAGAGCTGAGAGAGTGTCACAGTGCCTGTGCTCTCGCTCCTGTGGCTCTCATTAGCCTCAGGCAGAGCAGCTCAAATCCCTCTGAGAGAATGGCATTGGACACGGGAAGTTTGAGTCTCACCAATTAAGGGAGGACTTTGTTTACCTAACCCTGGTGTACCAGTCCTGTAGAATAATAACTTTGCAACTTGTGGGGTCAAAGGAAAATAGCTGAAATAGGGCTCATTCATCTAGATCCAACTCAGAATGGGACTTGTTCCTTCAGTGAAATTAAATGTAAGGTCATCACAGTGGTAACCACAAGGCTCCACTGTGTTGAGGTAGCATATCATTAGTCTTTCTAGCCGTTAAATCCAAGCAGAGAATCACATTTGAAGTTAAGTGTCTTTAACACCTATGGAATCAGTGAATACCTCTGACCTCCAGTGGGAGCTGACTAAAAAGGTACTTATTAATCTACCTTGTATTAATTAGAAAACAATATCCATTGTACACAGCCCCTCCCCCCACCCACCTCACCCCCAGGGTTTCTCCATTGGTAATTAGCAAGCGTACTCTGAACAACCATGGAGGTCTTTGTGATATTAAAGTGGACTCTCATGCTCTCCTACAGAGCAGAGATGGATTGTGCAGTGAATACATTATGTTCTTTTGATTTTAATACGACATTGACAATTAGAAAGAACAGCAGTGGATCTTTATTTTTTTCTCCTTGAGAGTCTTCTGCCCCTCTCAGGCATTACATGAGAGATAGAGGAGCTGCTGTCAATTAAAAGTTGGTGTGGTGTGCAGAGAAAGGAAAGAGAAAGGGGAAATCTGCAAAAGACAGTTTAATTGGTCTGTGGTGTAGAGCACAAACAGGTCCTTCAAAGTCACAACACTGAAGCTGTAGACACAAGATGAAAGTTTATGGAGATGTGTGAAAACCACCAATTGATGGCAAGGTGACTTCAACAACAGTGGGGATAATCACTCAAGCTACTACTGCAGATGCTCCAGACTTTCAGTGTGTGTTAACAATAACAGGAAGACGGTTTTATCCTGAGCAACAGATAATGTGGGTGGTTGAAACTGGGTGAAACATGCATGTCTAATTCTCTGCTATAAAGAAAGCCAGTCCAGGGTTTCTCCTCTTCGGATGGATGTGCTTCTAATCATAGTACAGTCAGGGGTTTGTGTTTGTAGATACATCCTGCACGTGCATTATAAACCATGATATCAATCCCATGATATGGTATTTGGTCTAACGTCTACATAGACTCTTATAGACTTGGGCCTTGTGGACATGAAGACACAGAAATGATGAATTCTTTTCCAGTATTCCCCTAAGTTGACTCACTCCTCAGATGTTCTTTAGCATACTTTATAAAGACACAGTGGAGTCCTTCAAAAGTCTTTTGAATGTGTGCCACATGAAGGATTTCTGTCATAAGTTCGGCCTTAAGTCTTTGAAGAATCTCATTAGTATGTTGTCCATGACCTGTCAGAAGACAGACATGGCTGTTTTTTTGGCCTCACCATCCATATTGCCATATAGAACTTACAGGCTGTGATAAGGATCTTTGAAGTCTGTTATGACAGATGGGGACAGAGAAAGACCTGAAAGGTAAATTTAGAACAGGTGATTTTTGAGCTCCCTTGTTTAGAAGTTAATGTCTACTCCAGTGTCATACAACAGAATGATATTATGCTTTGAAATGGAATTTTTCAATCAACCACACATTCATGCTGCAGCAGCAGCATAGTGATACCTGTGGTTACTGCTGAGAGCATCAAGAGCGTTTTAGTGTTGCGTTTACACCAGACATGAAAATAGATTTTATTGGAAATTTGAAAATAGATCTCAAAATACTGCAAAAAGGTTTTTATACATAACAGAGAACCACAAAAGTTGCAGTAACTGTGCAAAAGTGCAACTGAAATAAATCATGATGTACATTTAGGCATTTGGCAGTCACGTCTCCAATTTGATTTCCAAGTGAAACTCACAGATCAAGTTGGATTCACTATCTTGCCCAACGACACTTCAACGTTGAGACCAGAAAAAGTTTCTTCTACATTTTAATGGAGACACTTCACACAGATTGAATCAAGCACTCATTGTTGTTTCCTGACACTTCATTTTTTGCTCTTTATGTCTCGCATTAGTCATGTTAGACCGCTATCAGTCCAATGTTGTTTAGTCTGATACCAACAATAAATCCATATTACTAATCTGAAAACCTATTACATTTTATGATAAAAATAACGTATGGCTTTTGTTTCACTGATAAGTTTATTTCCCTGTCTAGTGTGAAATTATTCAGCTGGCATATCTCAATGCTGCATCATGAATGACAGATGGATATTACTGTATCTATTACACCATAAATTATTCTACTGTAACATGCTGTAAATTTATTCACCACTGTCCTGATCCCAGCCTGAAATTCATTTAGACTCAGAGCAAGACTATTGTCAAGGACGTGAAGCTTCTGATTAGGCTCAGCAACACTATAACAGAATAATAACACTTTTAAAGCCAGTCAACGTGTTGAAAATACATCTGTAACAAAGACCAGAAGAAGCATCCACAGATGACACTGCAGAGAAAGAGGCCTGTTCCTCATGTCACTCATGAAAAGGACAGTCATCTTTTGTTCTTAGGAGAATCACACTATCACCTAATAGAATTCCCCAGCAGTCAATAAAATGGATGAATTATGTATGTCGGCCAGCAACAGAGAATTGACAGAGCATGTAAATCAACCCCCACTTCCAAAGCCTTCAAGCTGTCCGTCTCCTTCCTTCCTGGTCTTCCTCCCCTTCATTTAAATATCATTGTGTATATTGCATTCACTGCTGGATGATGGGAGAGGCAGGGTGTGAGGAAATTGTTTGTATTCGGATTATTATGGGATTGTGATGCAGCCCTTACACATGTGTCGCATACGAACACACAGACTTACGTCACCTTATTTACTTTTTGAATAAAGATAAAAATGAATGCAGACGTTTACACACACACACGTATAAATGCACAGGCACACCAACAACGATAGAAAGTCTGTTTTACTTCTGTTAAGACAGGGAGCTCAAGCTAGCATGAAGAAAATTCATGGCTCTTGTCTATATTACAGTATCTGTAGAGCCCAGAGGGTTTAAATGAGACTACTGGTTTTACCTATTAGAAAAATATGATTCATCAGATCTTATGCTGCAACCATCATTGAGCTCTGAGAGCCCCACCTTCTGCCCGATAATTTCAGACCTGGTAGATGTAGAGAGACCTGTGGTTACCACTGAGAATCTGTATTGACCAGTAAAGTTGCAGCATTTCCACCACATGGCTGTGAACATGAATGAAGTTGGAAATTGGAAATTATCAAACAACATATCACTCTGACCATAAAGTGTGAACATGACCTTAATAGAAGTAATACCAGTCCAGAAGGTGTATTTAAAATGACACATCTGTCACCACAACCACTAAAGTAGCAGCAGTGATCAGAAATGGTGTTAAACTGCCAACTTGAAATTAAAACAAGGCTTTAAGCAAATGCTGTCATCATCCCCAACAATCTTTCAGTTGCAATCTCTATGATTGACTGTGATTTTTACATAGTGACCCACTCATCTTTAACCTGCTTCATTTGAAATATTCTTTTAAATGCAATCAATGTCAAAGATTTTTTTTTTAAATTCACAGTTTCTTTTTCCTATTCATTTTAAGACTTTCCGCACCATCCTCTTTACATGTCCCTTTCAAGCACTTTCAGCACCATTAATGGCCACTGCAATAAAAATATGGGTAGTGCAACTTAACCTTTCAGCTTCTCGGAGCATAGCCTGTCAGACATGCATCCCATCAGTGTTAATGGCCTGTGATTTCCACTTGCTCCTTCCTTTGAAGTAACTATTAATGAGGTCAATTGCCAATGCCATGCCTTGTGGTGAACCCTTACTCATCCTGCAGCAGCAGATGATGGAGCTCTTAGTGGTGTTACATATGTCACTGGTAAAGCATTGATTCAGCTGACAGATGCAACAGTTACTCAAATCAGAGAACACAACGCTCTCGGCTTGAGATTCATTTTAAGCAGGAGAAATCAGAGAATCACAGTGCCTTCTTTCTTCTCCTCACTCCCTGGCAACAATACAGCTTAATGCGATCCAATACAACAGCTGTGCCTTGTATTCTTCTTTTACTATCATTTTCAGTATTTGTTAAAAATTTCCCAGTAGTGTTAATTTCAGTGTTTCACTCCACAGATGTTGGTGGATGATACAAAAGGATACAAACACTCTTCAGTATAATGCAGTCCCACTCACCATCGCTGATCTCTGAAACAAAGAGTTAAGATCCGTGTGAATACGAACAGAAATGTTTCCCTCATTCAGAAAGAACGGCAACGTATAGCAGGTATCCAGCACACCACATGTTTTCTGATGCTCGGGAGGCCCATATGGTCAGGGTGCTGCTTAGGAACTCAGATTTCTTCGACCCTGGCAAAATGATAGATGGCAGTAGCAGTGGGTTTAAGGTAATGGAGTGGTTTTTTTTTTTTTTTTGCTGGCATGTGTCACTGAGAAAACAAGGCAAGCAACATGGTTTTTCTGGCGGTGGAGCATGGGAAGTTGCCTTTTTTGGACGACTCTCAATCTTACAAACACACATTTCTCCAGCTCTCTTTAAAGCATCTTTCCTGCCTTTTTTATAAGCCTCTGTCCTAATCAGTTGCATGGTTTGTTTGTTCCAAAATGCTCTAAAAAAAAAAAAACCCACATATCTTGCGCACATATTAAAAACTACATTTTATTCACTGGTATTCTGGATGTTTATAATCCAGTGGAGTTCTGTAGTTTTGTTCGGGCCACATTTGGTTCATGTGGCATCAAGCGACACCGTGGGCCCAACAGAGACATTTTAAAAGTATATGATGCGAGTTAAGTGCCACTGGCTTCATGTGTAATATGCACTAATGAAACAATCAGTTTATTCTCAGGGACCCTGGTTGGGGAATAAAGCAAATAAAGTCAGGTATGCAAGAGTTGTTTTTGTCTCGGGGGCCTTGCAGCCTTCCATTGTGAACCAGAGGAAAACAAAACTGTTTTCATGGCTCAGTCACTTAAGCCCCAGCCTGTGCTCTTGCCACCAAGTTATTTCTCCCATTCATTTCTATTTGTTTATTAATCCATTCATTTCCTTAGCTTGTCTCATGTCTCTTTCTCTCCTCTCCTTTGTCTCTCACATTTGGTTTCCTCCACATAACTTCAGCTCACATCTGAACAGAAATAAGGTAAAGAATAAAAATGTTGTGTTTTGGAAGGGACACAAATCATTCCAACCCACCGTCGGCCGTAGCAGTAAAAATGAAATCCCCCCACTCTTTTCTGTGCACCTTGGAACATGATTCACATTCATGGAACTGTTATTATTATGTTCTGGTCCAAAGGGGGAGAGGAGGGTCAATTTGCGTTCACGGTGAACCACAACACCTGGAACAGCACAATGGTTTGCATTCATGGGGTGTGACAGTGCAGGGAGAGATGGGTTGAGATGGTGGACGGGTTGTTAGATACAGAAAGAGAGAGAAGAGGAAAGTAGTGAGCGGAAAAAACTGAATAAGGGAAAAGTAAGACCACACTAAGAAAAGTTTAGAGATTGATACTTTATCCATTAACAGTGGAGTCCTCTTTTTTTGTTGTGACAGTTGTGAATCCACCTGCCTGGCCCTCGACCCGTACCTGAGCACTGTCACAGCACTGCTCACTGCTCTGTGACAGCACATCACGCTGCCTCCGACAAGGTGCACGGCGCACCCACAGTTCTTCACTTTCCCCCTTGCCCAGGTGTGCTGACCTTGTGACCAGCCTTGTGTTACGGAAGGCTGAGTCATCGCTCACACATACCAAATGCGTGTTGTCGTCACCCCCCTGGGTGCTGCTCTGAAGTGTCTGGAGCTGCCACCGCCTTCAAAGCTGAGTGGCAGTACAGGGGACAAATTGTGTTAGAGACCTCGGCGTGTTGACAGGACCAGTAACACACTAGAGAGGAAGCAGGAGGAGGAAGATGTTGTTTTTCCACAACATTTTGAAACTGATGCATTGTGTTTTTAGGCCAAAGATGACAACATTACATGTCATATTTGCTGTAACAGACAATATGGAAAACTTCATAGAGAGAGCAGGCCCAATTAGTATCACTGCACCTAGTCAGCCTGACACATTTACCTTGTAATCTTCACGTTGCTTGTACTAGATGTGTCCATGCATATGTGCAACTGCTGTTTCGTAACAAGATAAGAAGTGACAGAGGAAAAAGGAAGCTAATTTAGCAGCTCTTTGTAGGTGTATATGGGTAATGCAGTTTTAATTAACAGCATATCTCAATAATGGCCTGCAGCTAATATACAAGATGTCATATCCCTACAAGAGGCACCTTGTCTTCATTTAAATGGGCACAAGTGGAGAGAGTTCCCTCACAATAGTGCAAGGTGTCTTCCAAATTTCTGTCACCCCTTCCCTCTCGGTCGATAACAGCAACACATCCTTTCAGCTGCTAAAGTAAATAGAATGAGAAATGTGTGTGTGTGTGTGTGTGGCCTTTATGGTGGCTGTGGCACTAAAGGCCAAAGAATTTGAATAGCTGTCCTGGTGTGACTTAACTGCATGGATGCCTGCCACTGAGATATCTGTCAGAGGATTTCTTTTTTCAGCAGGCATTTGGAAGTGATCAATTTGCAGCAAGACATTTGGCATTTGCAGTGGTTCTGTCTTCTACAGCCTCAGAATCTAAATATTCTGTTTCTCTTTTTTCTTGTCTTGTGCAATAAGTGTGTGTGTGTGTGCGCGCGCGCGCATGTGTTTCCTTTATTGGAAGGAATCTGTGGTTACATTATATTTAATGTCTGTCTGAACAGGTCAGCGTGGCTCTCATGACCTGACTTCATAACCCTGCTTTAACAACAGGTTTCAGGCTGCTCAGACTTATTGTATGGTTGAGCTCTGTTCAAGTGTAATTGCAGGTTTGCCGTGATTGCTACAGAATTGACAGTATTACGACAGCAGTAGAAATCTGTGGCAAATTTATGCCATTTAAAAAATATCTGTAATTCTTAATATAGTTAATCATTATCATTAAAATTTGGAAGTACTGGTAGAAATGTGGGTCCTGTGTTTATAATGACAGCCATGCATTAAGCTGTAACAACATTTTGGTTCTGATAGATATAAATATTATACACTGAACTGATGGATACAGCAGGGAAAGGCCCACAGCACCTAGGTAACTGCATTCATATCCTTGATTCGTTCATTTCTCAATTTTTAAGGCACTGAAGCCCTGATCTGTGAAAGGACAGTGTGTCCAGGTAACCTAAAGCTGCAACTGTTGAAAATGATTGCAGCTAGCACTGAAGTTAATAGTCTATTTTATCCCCCACAGTACAAGTGAAAGAGTGATGTCATGTTGGTGACAGCAGGTCGAGTGCCACTCGAGTGCTCCACTCCAGCACAGACAGACAGGCAGATGGTCTCAAAGGCCAGCGCTGCCAAAAATCCAGAGCCTTGTCAGGCAGAGAGAAAAAGTGGCTCATGTGGAAGCTCTAGATAGTCAGCAGTTTGTTTAAAACTAAATCAACCTGCAGCACAGGGTTGTTGTTCTCAGTCCACTCTTTACCTCGGCATGTATCCTCGCTCCTCTGTGCAAAAACCATTATGAGATGATCGTGCTCTCTTCGGCTGTTCATTGCTCGCTGTGACCCTCTTTGGATTTTTATCTTCTCAAGCCGACACGCTGCTCATACTTTTCTCCCTGCCTCTTTGTTTCTTTCTTTTTGAATGCAGACTTGTCTCTTTCTCTCACTCTGAGCTATTGATTTCTGTTTTCTTTCCTCTCCACCTCCCTCTCTGCTCCCAAGCTCCTCTGGTTGTTGAATCAAGCCAGAGCTTGGCCACAGACTGCTCCCCCCTGAGCCTATTGGGAAAATCAAAGCCAGGTCTGTGATTGGAGAAGAGCGACTGGTTCAGAGAGAGGCTAGACAAATAGATATGGAGCAGATTAGGTGTAAATAGTTTAGAATAATAAATACACTTGATGAAAAGGCATGACTGATGTTATTACTGCACATTATTGCTTGCTGTATCGCCTGCCATCATGTTTTACAGTCTGCATCATATAAATATTCAGAAAGCTCAGGCACACTATTGGAAAATGCTTTGGATAGCTCTCTTTTCAATTCTGGATGACTATGAACAGACACTCTTCAAATCAGAATCACTACACACTGTTGTCAGATCACTGTGTTTTCGCTTGTTTATCATTTCAGATGATTGAGAACTGATGAAAGAAAAGGAAAAACATTTGTCAAGATAATGTAACAACTGAAGAAATAGTGACAACGCTACACTCCTCAGCTGTAGCTTTATTTAGACCTGTCATCTAAACCGATGCATAGTGAATAAAACATTATGATAAGTCTACATGTAAACATGTAACTTATAGAATAACTGATGGCGCTCAAGGGGGTCTGTATCTGACTGTTCATAAGTCATGATTGGTGAAAAGAATTGCAGACTGCATTCTTTTTTCTGTTCAGGGCAGCTGACTTGGCTTTTAGTAGATTTTATTTATTCATAGAGTTGGTAAGAGGTGACAAAACAAGCACAGGAAAAGATGTGGAGTCAACCTCAGGTCAGTGAGGGAATGTGGAGCTCCAGATGCTGCTGCAAACTTTAGCAAGCAGTAGAAGAAGCAGAAGAGTAATGTGCTTCATTGAAATCACTTTTTACATATTTTACAAGGCTGGTTTAAAAAAAAAAAAAAAAAAGATATCAAGCTTTCAAGTTCAACTTTGTGCCATGAATTCAGCATCCCAAGGGCTCCTGCAAAGTGGTGTAGACAGTGTTGCAGCAATAGTTTAACTAAAAGTGTTTAACATGTCTAATGCGCCTTTTCCTACAATTTGTGTCTTTCTGGATCCAGTGAGGGTCGTGTGGAGTTTCTAGGAGGAGGCAGTGTCCAGATCTTTAATCTCACTGAGGAGGATACCGGAGTCTACACCTGCATGGCGGACAACTCCAACGCCACCATTGAAGCCCAGGCCCAACTCACAGTACAAGGTAACCCTCATCAACCCACATGGAGGACACTTTGGTGTCTTCTTTTTAGGAGTAAATTGACAACAAAATGACTATGCAGGCAAGATTGAAGGCACTGATTGGAGGTTAGTGAAGAGCTGTAGAAGCAGTGAGTTAGTGCAGGTCTCATTGAACTCTGAGATTACCCCCCAATCAATTAAAACAGCCCAATTACATCTGATTATCTTTTTTAAATTAGGTTATCAAGTGCCCGTGGACGTGCATCCGAGAGCTGAAACAGTGACACTTTAATTTACAATTAAATGAACAAAGGTGCATTTCTTGCATGCAGATCTTGTCAACTGAAGGAACAGGATGACATTATTGTGATGTGCTGCACACCAACAGACATGAGTATGTAGGCTCAAACAGGCAGAATATGGAGTGTTTGTACCTGTTTATTTCACATGACTCCACCCAGTGCAAGAATAACAGAAAGATTTGGGTTGCACATATTGCTAGCTTCTTGCAAGTCCTAGAATTAGAAGACGCTCAAAAGAGTAACTGGCAGTTTTTTTTTTTTCTGTTACCAGGCAACACAATGAGGAGATGCACATACAGTAGCCTTCGCCATAGAGACAGAAACAGTACAGTCTGTCTTCCTAGTTGATTTATTCAGACTAATCACACTGTTTTTAGATAGAAGTGAATATTCAACACAATATGCTTTGCTCCCGGTTACATTGACGCGACACTGCACAATCCTCTTTATCTCTGTGTCTCTGATCTAATTATCTATAATTATCAAATCTGTAATTTAACACAACAAATGATTGGCGTGTTAGGTCAATGGCTGCCGTTGTGGTCTTGTATCACTCAAAAATTCAGCTCTGATGAGCATATCTGAATTGTGGACATATTGAAATTTGTAGACATATTGAAATTTGTGATTTTTTTTAAGTGTTAATTATCACAGTTTCACTGCTAAATCCCAAATGAATGCAGACTATCTTCACTTTCAAAGTTCCACTTTGCAAATTGTGCATTAGCTCACTACTAAGCTCACTACTAGAATGAACTTAATATGTTTTTTAGTATATTTGTGGATAATTACAACAGTCAAGGTACTTACACCTGAACTTTGACTTAATGTAAACCCTGGACAAGTCTCCTTTCTTTCTGTGGTGACAGTTGATACACAGGTCAGAGCTAATCAGATCTGCAGAGGTAGAACAACAAAGCTTGCATGGTAAAATGTTGCAAAATGTTGCATGGTATTGTTTTTTTTCCCCCATTATTTTGGCAGGGAAAATTACATAATGTACTTTATGAGTCTTCAACTAACTCAGAGAGCATTTAAAAGGAAGTCATGCATTGACAACTGTATTTTCGTGACCATTTTACTTAGTTTTTTGTTGATTTATCAAACAGTATCGATCCTTTTGATTGTTAGCAAAAGCAAGTTATTTCAGATATCCACTAAATATTCAACCTAAGTAAATAATGTTACTGGTGTTAAACATATTAGACACACTGACACAGACAGACGATGTTTGTGGGGGAACTTTACATGAGCACAGGTGTCCCATGTCTATTTGTCTGCTTTTCCCATGTGAAGCAAGTCAACAGGCTTTAGTGTGAAATAACTTTCGAAGGAGGAAACACCCTGAGGCTCTTTGCCGAGCTTCATTGCATTTCACACACGGCCACATCAGGCTATGACTCCATACCTTTCTTCCCGAATCCCTTCATCTCTACATCGGCCCCTTCACTGCCCCTTTCATCATTTCCCCCTCGCTCACTGTGATTAAAGGAGAGGGTAATAGAAAACTCGGATCAGGTCACTGGAGGATGTTTGACTTCATTCCTTTTCAGTCTTAAATTCCGTCCCCTGAATTCTCACTGAAACCCTTCATGTCTCCAACCCTCCATTGTGACGAGCCTGCACAGAATTGATCAACTATTAATGAAATATTGTTGAAAGACATCAGTCATTGTAATGCGATAAAGTAGTTTAATTAGTTCCCATGGTGGAGACTCATACAGGGTTAATTTCATTTGATTTGTTCAGATTTAGGGAAGCAGATTGTGCCATTGATTTGCTCCCTTGATAGCAGAAGTGACACTTGAAAGGTCAATTGATTCGCTCAAGAACAAGTGTGGCATGAATCTATGGAGGCAACAAAACATTTTTATCATGACAAACTGTTTCTAGAACACCTTTGGGCCTCTTCTGCAGCCATAATAAGGAGAAAATCCGTGTCTATGGCCAGGGGCCTTGTAATAAACACTGGACAGTTTGTGCCCAGAGAGTGATGCAGAGTCAGACGGGGATTCGATATGGTGAAACTCTGTCAGGCTTCGCTCGGAGATAGCTTGAGGGTTTGTGATGCAGCTGGTGCTCATCTGTGAAGGGAGGGATGCAGCAGGGGGCGGCAGCAGGTGTGTGCACATTCACACACACACACACACACACACAAATGTTCAACTGTGCATATGTAATGACTCCACACCAGGTTGAGCAAATGCATCACATGTGCATTTCAAATTGAGATATTACTCAAACGTTGAATCTGCCTTGGTGGCTCGTTGGTTCACATCTGCCTCAGTGGATTTAGTGATTACACTATCTGATCTGCATCTTATTCCTCTGCATCATTTAGGTGTATTGCTGTCTGAAAACTATTGAAAACACATAAATGAGGGACTTTGTTGCAGTGGCTGCACTGTAGTAAAATACACCTTATTGCTGTAGTTAAAACCAAAAGTATACCATATCTAACAAATGCACTGTTTACTCCTGTTTGAATAATGTTTGCAGGAAAACTCTGTTTCAACGTACCTTAGCTGTGAACTCTACTAATCATGGTCTTAAAGAAGTTTTTATAACAGGGATTTGTTCTTACCTGTTGCACAGATAGAGTTGGTCTCAGGATTTGTACCAGGGTAACAAAATAGAAATCGGAAAAACATATCAGCACATCACACATAACGTCCGCTGTTCATCGTCCAGGTTAAATTTTTATGACCTTATTTGAAACAAAATATTCAAAACATTACTCAATGTGTTTTGTACATTTTTCTGAAAAATACATGTACAGCTGCTGACATTTTCTACTTCAAGCAACATAAACGTGCACATAACCATTTGCACATATGTGATTTGGGACAGCCACAGCAATGTAGTGTCATTTACAGTAATACTCAACTGTACATCAAGCAAGCTTTGATCTTAAAATGGACCAGATAGTGCTCACTGTACAAAACAGAGGCAATAGAAACCTCAAATAATAACATTTAAGTATTCAACTTGTATATCTTATATCTGAATTTTATATAACTAATTTATTACAAACTATTACATGTGTAGGATCCAAAATAAGATAATAATATACAATACAATAAACTTGAAATGCCTATAAGACTCAGTGCAGATAAAAGAAACCCAGTCACCTGTGACTGAGTTACTACAGATGCCAAAAAAAATCACAAAAATAACACTGGCCTACATAATGTGAAACTACCTGACTGTAAAAAACAAATTGCCATTCAGCTCATTAAATTAAGAAACAAAACAGTTTTGGGGTGTCTTCATGTTGTAATAAGATGAAGTAAGATTTCAACAGTAACAGACTGACTGAGCTCTGTACAATTCAAACAGTTCGATGTTCTTTCCTTTGGCTACAAAGCTTCTATCTGTGAACAAGAGCTAATGTGTTCATCATATATTATCAAAGTGCCTGCGGCGTAAAGAGGTTTAGAGTCTTTATTCACGTTGACAGTCCTAGTAATGGAAAACTTGTTCCGTTAAAGCAGAACTCCAGGTCATTTTGAAGAACGTCAAGCTCTAAACATCAGTGTTAACACTGATGTTTAGCTCAGCCGTCCTCTGCAGTGGGGCCCCTGCAGAGAGACACACACACACACAGCTGTGCAGTCTACACACTCGCATGTGTTTGTCTGATTACTCTGTGTGTGTGTGAGTACGGTGCTCTGTTCTGTGTGACTTTGCTGTGACATCTCACCCTCTATTAGAGTTGGCAAGAGGATAAATGGGGCCAGAGGAGGCAGCAGCTTTTGATTATGGTCTTGCGTGACTGGGGCACCACCCAGACCTGGACTCTCTGTGTCTGTGTGTGTGTGTGTGTGTGTGTGTGTGTGTGTGTGTTTGCAAGACTGAAATAGTTTCTCCACAAACATGTATGTTTCCAGTTTTATAGGGCTCCAAGTTAGTGGCTCTCTCTATCATGGCTTCATGCTATCATGTCATCAACTTAATTGTTCTTTCCATGTGCTGTGTTCACATGCAGGAAATCTCTGCCCCCTGTAAAAGTTTCATGTCTTTTCCTTTGGGCTGAGGACTCAGGGTTTATGACCACAGACAGCCAGAGGTTTTGTCTACCTTGTTATAGAAAAGGACAAAAATAGAATCATAAAAACATAGTTAGGCTAAATTCCAGTATATAGTTCCACCGTCTTTACTGTTTTTTACAAGAGACGTGGTTTGATGAAAGTTTGTGCATCTACATTCTTTGGATAGCTCACATATTTTCCCTTCACAAAAAAAAAAAAAAAACATTGACTACAACTTAGCAAAAGTAAAAGCATATGTAGCGTCAATTAAAATATCAGTACAACGTGTTGTAAAGCTTTTTTTTCTTTCTTCTGATCTGTGCTCAAACTGTTTTGGCTCACTGGTGACAGGAATAGTTCGCTCTAAATGATGCATGGAAAAATGTGATGTATCTGATGGTTTATTTTAGTCTGTTTTTACTATTCACACTCCACCTTCCCTCTCCTGTCCCACCTACGGTGTCATGGTTATTTCTGGATGAAATAACAAAAAAGTTTGCTAATCTGATAAGGGATGACAACCAAAGAAGCTGATCTTTTTTTTATTATTTAGACCAGTGTTGTGACAGGTTTATAAAGTTGTCCCTGTCTGTTTCCTTGTCTGTGTCTTCTCTCAGAATTATTCTGTGAGGAAGCAACAGACAGATATTTGTTAGAACCACATGTACATAACACGATTAACACGCCTCTGTTTTATTATCCGGTTGTAAGTGTTTTGTTTTTGTTTTGTGTGGGTCCGTTTACAGCTTTTGTAAAGCATCACTATGCTTGTTTAACTGTGAAATTGAGATTTGCACCTATCTGATCCTGAAAAAGAGGACACATGCAAACATTCGTTCAGGGTTTTTTTTTTTTTTTTTACTTCCTGCACTTTTAATGCCGTAATGGTCTAGAAGATAATCCGTTATTATGGATATTATGGATAGATATTGGAGTAACAATGTATTAACCTCTTTTTATTCACTTAATTGTTTAATTAATTAATACTGGATCTCAAATTACTGGATCAGTATTCAAGACAAATAAACCCATCTCTACCCAGGTATCACTAAAATTAACCCCACAAACCTGAGACTTGACTTTATTTCAGCTGTGTTGTGAATATTCTTTACTTTCTTTGTAATTGATCATAGTATCTATGTTTTTATCTGCTATATTTTCAGTCCACTTCCAACAGAAAAGGTTTGTTTTAGAGTTCCTAAACATCCAAAACCTGAGCCCCTGCCCCTGCTTTCACTGGATTCTAGCAATGTTAGAGCTATCGGATGGAGTCCACAAAAAACAATCCAGAGGTTGGATTTGGTCTCTATGACTTTGCTTCTGACAGGACATTATTCTCTGCTCAATGAGTAGAAAAACAAAGCACAGAGCATCTCTCTTGTTTGTTTTGGCCAGGATTAAGAGTGAAGCTGTTATCTTTGGAAGTGCAGGATGGGTAATTAGTGCAGTTGGAGCTCCACTTGCCCTCAGAGTAAACTCTGACTGCCCAAGAGCTATTGTTTAACTTTGCGAAGCAAACTGGACTGTGGCCAAGCAAGTAAAATAGTTCAGACACTATAACTTCCTCACAAATCTTGAAATAGGCCTTTGTAGATGATTGCTGTAACCTGAATGTCACTCACCTTTTGAAGTATGCTGCTAAACAAACTTTCACAGCTTCTTTCTGCAGGTGTTTGACTGTGATATTTCACAGTTGTTACCAGTATCAGTAGACAGAGGATGGCCTCACCCACCCCTCACCGTGCCTCTTTTCGGTTTACTCCCTGCTTCCAGTGAAGCTTAAAGTAAAGTGATCTTCCCAAAATCCCTTTAGGAATCCTGTGAGGTTTTGTTTTAACAAGCTCACAGTGAGACACACACATGACCTTTTTGTGGCCCCTCTTTCAGCAGTTCACTAGAGTCAGTGTAAGTCTGCATTAAAGCTTCTTTTACTAAGCCACCGGCTAAAGAGATAATGCCAGCCCCAAAGAACTAGAATAAAAGGGTTTTTTCCTACTGCTGTTCTCCCTCCTTTATTTTATTCTCTCTGTTTTTCATTGTTTTTATTGAGTCTGCTTGATTGCTGTATCATTAGAGAAATGTATTTATGCTCCAACTCAAGTCGGCACATTTGAGGTGGTATGAGTAGCTTGATGTAAATACATTAGGACTATAGAGGAATTTCTCCATAGTCTAGACTTTAGACTGTTGAATGAGTCTGTTCTTCACAGTCTACTCAGGCCAGACCTTCTTAGGACAGAACCATCAAAGGCTGTGGCTTCCCTAATTGGGACACAGCTTTTGAGTTTCAGTTCTCAGTTTCCATTAAATCCTTCTCCTTCTCTGCATCCTTTTTCTAAATGTGATTAAGTTCACCTTTGCATATGCATGTTTCACACCACAAACAGCCAATTAAAGAAGGTCACCAGGCATGTTGTTGTGTGTTGAATGTCTACCTATCACACACACACACACACACACACACACACACACACACACACACACACACACACAAACATACACACACACATCCTGACTCACATGTCACCCTCTGTTGAGTCCTGATAGCTTCTACCCCCCACCTCACCCCACCATGCTTTATTGGTATATTCAGGCGTTTCTACTCATTGCTCAGCCCAATAGGTTCCAAATGTCTGAACTCCATTTAGAGAAAGTGGTGCATGTCTGCTCAGTTGGAGAGAGAGAGAGGGGGGGGCTTAAGATGCAGAGATAGACAGGGAGTTACAGGAAGATTAAGAGTCAGGGAGCAAAAATGGGAGAGTGAGTGGGAGAGAGAGAGAGAGTAAGAGAGAGATAAAGAGAGCCACAGGGTACCAGTCACCATCAGAACCTGTCACAGGCAAATCTTACCGGGGGGCTCGGTGCACACGCTCACAAATATACAAGTATATATTCATATTCATTGATACAAATACTGAAAGGACATTGCAATATGATGCGAGAACCACATCCACATAGAATGAATGTGTATGGATTGAGGCAGCAGGGATGTACAGAAACATATGTTTGCATGCATAAGCAGGTTGTTACATACACACCCACTTGTACTGTGCAAAGAAAATCCTCCTGTTGCACAAGAAGCCGCTGGGGAAGGAAGCAAACAGTTATGTACAGCATATAGTACCAGTAATAATGGTGCGATAGAACAATCTAGGCATGTTTAAAATAATTCATACTCGCACATAGCGCACATACACACACACACACAAACACATGCACGCTGTCCCTGATGCACCAAAGCAAACCAAGGATTCCACCTGCCTCTGTTGCACAGCTCCTAGAGGCGAATATCCAGGAGACACCACACTGTGAAACACATTATTCACTACTCACACATCCCTCTGCAGGGAACATGAGCACACACACAGTCACACACATACTCACACTCACACTCCCACATACACACACACAGATCCACACAGACATATACACAGAAGGGCGATGGCTGTCTTGACAGTCATACAAGGATCCGGTCTACAAGCATCACCATCCTCATTTCCACTCATGCCTCGGTCGTCAGTATGCAGCAGAGTAGCTCGCAGCAAAGTCTAGACGCTCATTAAGCAAGGTGAGGGAAGGTTTCAGTATTCTTTGGCGCTACTCTGTTGTTTCGTGTTTGACCTGTTCTGCTACATTGTGTGGTTGGAAAAGCTGGAATTTGGAAGTCTTAGGGGGAAAAAATTACAGTAGGCTTTTGTTTGAGGCATGACTGAATTTTATTTTGTAGCAACCTGAAGGGAAAACACTGTTGTTACATATATTTCAAGATGACATTTATTTTGCTGAATCCACTGTCACAACCTGAATTAAATGCATAGATATTTTCTTTTAAAAAGTTGAGAACAGTTAACTGTAGGTTGAGTTTATGACTTGCAACCTCAAAGTAAAGTGTATGAACAAAAAGCGTTCACACTTGTTCGTGTTCTGTACTTTGAAATTTGAAATTTTCTCTAATTTTCTCTTTCTCTAATTTGAAAATATGATAGTTAACGTGGGCAGCGCAGTCACACTGGGGTTAGTGCTGTTGCCTCACAGCAAGAAGGTCCTGGGTTCAACTCCCGGGTGCAGGGTCTTTCTGTGTGGAATTTGCATGTACTCCCCATGTCAGTGTGGGTCCCCTCCAGGAGCTCCGGTTTTTTCCAATTTTGTATGATACTAAATTGCTCGTAGGTGTGGACGTGAGCGCGAATGGTTGTTTGTCTATATGTTGCCCTGTGACGAGGGTGTCCAGGGTGTACCCTGCCTTCACCCATAAGCAGCTGGGTAGAAAATGGATGGATAGTTTATGTCAACACAACTGCTCTGCTGTCTGTCCAGATTGTTTAGATTATTATTAATCATACTTAACTATAATTATCCTGATTAAACCATTATTTTTATGGAAATTATCTTTGTTTTTAAATGTAACAATCATAATCCTGTTATTTTACCTGTAACAATTAAAACTTCAGAAAGAAGAACATTTTGTCTTTGTCTACCTCTTTCTCTGAGTTGCGCGTCTTATCCACCTTTACTCCATGTACTGTTTGTAGGGTACGAAAACACCAAACAGATGGTCAAAGTGCATTTCAAGGTTGGGACAATACAAACACATCACAAGAGTCCAATTTCTCCTGTAGCTGCACTGCTTCTTGGTGTAATGAGAAACGTGTTGACAATAGACTGCTCTTGATCTCTAATCTAATAATACTTTCTTAACAACATGTCCCCATAATCTGTTAACTAGTAATTTTATGTTAAAATAAATGAGTCACTTGACCTGACATCCTGTTACACTGCTGAATGAATATCTAATCGGCTCATGTTGAATATCCATAAAATTGATGCTAAAAACTGCCGTCCCTGAGCCCAGGAGGCCGACGGCGAAGCTTGACACATTAACAATACAGTCATTTAAACTGTGGTCAGCGAGGTTGGCGCTTGTCACAGAATAGCACCGAAGTGGCGGAGGCACTTGCTCACAGAAACACCCACATACTGTACATACACACACATGCAGCTTGTCTCAGTCTCTCTCTCTCTCTCTCTCTCTCTCTCTCTCTCTCCCCACAACACATGCAGTCCAATTACAGAGAGAGGACGAGGCCTGGGCCCTGCGCTCCCAGTGACCTTGTTCCAGTACAGATTGATGAGGCACTGTATAGCCTCAGCAGATCAAATAACTCCCTTTCTAGCCCTCATTATCAAGACTAGGAGATGTGCTTGGCCTTCCTTAGAGTGGCATGTTAATGCAGTGTACTTATACAAAAAGTGGTGGTTGTTTTTCCACATAATTTTTGAATAAGCATAAACGCAGGCAATTGAACCTTTAGATGAAATATTCCAAGTCTTGCCATGTGAAAAGGTCACAGTTGTGTGAAAGGTGGAGAAAGTAATTGAATAAGTTGTTGTTGTTGGGTGATACTGTCTGTTCCAGCCTCCCTCTACTGGCAATATGGCAGCTGAAGTACAGATATGGAAACAGTGACTGCTATACATTTTTTTTTTTAAATCACCTCTTGTTACCCCATTTTGCTTTAACAATTTCAACTTCCCTGACTTCTGTTCCCCTCATCTGTTTTACACAGTTCCTCCCCAGTTTGTCAAGCGTCCAGCCAACATTTATGCCCACGAGTCAATGGACATCATCTTTGAGTGTGAGGTTTCCGGCTCGCCAGCTCCCACCGTCAAATGGGTGAAGAACGGAGATGCTGTGATCCCTAGCGACTACTTCAAAATCATTGTAAGTTGGTTGGGCACTAAAGTTGCATGGATTTTCAGCATCTCATTGCCAAAATGATGACTTGCAAATGTAATTAACTGTTGTTTTCCCTTCTGTTCTGTAGAAGGAGCACAACCTGCAGGTTCTGGGCCTCGTCAAGTCAGACGAGGGTTTCTACCAGTGCCTTGCGGAAAATGATGCCGGAAACATCCAGTCTAGTGCCCAGCTCATCATCTTGGATCATGGTACGCCACTCTAAGCAACACCTAGTAGTGTTACAAATCAGACACTTTAAATAACTTGAAGAAAATGATCAGTATATGTCAGATCAGTTTGCTCAAGCAGCCATTTAGAAACCAAAAGGATCTGTATTAGGATATCAACTACAGCTACACCTCTTATAATTGACAGTCATGGGAGCTGAAGTAGATCCAGACTCCTGTTTGGGCTCAATAAAGAACAACTGAAACAATATCTGAAAAAAAAAACCAAAACAACAAAAGCCTATAAAACACAATGTAGCCCCAGCAAAAGGGTGGGTCCTCTGCTCTCTGTGCAGTTTGCCTTATTTGTAAATGCCCAGATGGATTTTTAGAGGCTGTGCACATCTGTGGAAGTGTAAAAAGAGAGAGTGCGAATGTGTAGTGAACAGTGAAATGAAGCCACCAGGATCTTGTTAAACCAGAGGTGACTCAGAGGGAACAGAAGTATATCTGGGCCAAACGGTGCCTGGTTTTCACCCAGTCCATTCCACGTCTGCTGCCACAGAAATATTGCGAGGGCTTTCAGAAAGCTGCTTCAACACAATGGCTGTGTTTTTTTGGGGCAGCACCTGTAGACATTCAAAAGCTTCCTCTTTAGCAGGAGGCTTTACCTAAACAAGAGCTCGTAGACTTGTAATGCGAGAGTGCCTGGGTAGCTGAAGTAAAGTCTTTCTTGTGGTACATTTCCCTTTAAAGCCAAAGGAGAGGTTTGAATGGTAATTCCCAGAGCAGAGCTGTTGAGCGTGGAGTACAACAAAAGCAGACGCTGAGGATAGTCGCTACAAGCACCAAAACTAAGTACCTGAAAATAGAAAGCAAATGTGAAAAATAATTCAACCTCCTATTACTTTGGGGTAGTTTTGTATCATTACCTCTGACCATTGCAGAAAATGTAACTCAAATTTTAAATCATTTGTACAGTCATAATAATCATAGTCGAACCCTTAGGGCTTGCGGAAAAAAGAAAACTCTCCACAAAACAAGAAATTCAAGATAATAAATAGGACGTTCCAATGAAAAGCAATAATCTAAATGAAATAATAAGATGGAAATAGAGGAACAATAAACAGCGAGAGGAATGAAAGCAAAAACAATCTGACTACAGCAGAAATTTAGAGTGCTTCTATTCTTTAAACTACTTAACTACTGACTCACACTCTTCTGTTTTGCTGAGGATGATTGGAAGAATTTAATCAAGCGTGAACTCCCCCCTCCTCACTTGGAGCAGGTGGCTAATGGATTAGCATAGCAGTGTCCAACCGGTGGCCCCCCAGCTGTGTGGTCTTGTCTGATTGGAGGACAGTAAGTCAGAAATAATGATGACCTGCAGCTCAAGGGTTTTGTCACTTTACATGGCCCCAAGTCTTTTTTTTTCCAGGTGAAGATAAATGGGATGAATTACTGAGACAGCTGCCCTTGTACACAGGGTTTGCTGCAAGTGGCGTTTTGAAGAAATTAATCTCTGCTTAATCCATAAATATCACAGAGAATCTTTTTTTCGCTCCCTCGTTCTTTTCTTTTGTGAGCGTGAACATCTGTCTTGTTCAGGATAACACACTAATCCAAACACACTTAGCGCCAGAAAGTTTTCCAGTTTCCTGTTTATTCACCAGTTTATTATCTGATTCTCCAATCTGAGTCTCAGTAACGCTGTTCATTTCTTCTTGTAAATTATTGACGTCTGCTGCTTACATGGAGGCATCCGCTACTGATGTTAGCTTCACTGCATCAAAGTAATTTCCCCTCTCTGCAATTTGGGACTCCTATTTGTGAATCAGTGAGAACATGTTTGGAATCAGCTCATTTTCTATGGCTATTTGTGTGTCATTGCCGTAGATCCTGTGATGTGCGGTTGAACTAAGTCTCCCTTTTTAAAGTTTTTTGTGGTGCGGTATCTTTCCACTCAGCATCTCCTCCTTTACTGTCTGAGTATGGAGACATGTGATTCTGCGGCCATCTGCCGCCGCTCTCTCCTCACCACTTCTTCTCACGTTCTCTCTCCTCGTCTTTCACAACCACCTGCTTTCTATGATAATACAGCACGTTGGGCTTTGTGTTAATTGCCACCAGTATGGCCACTGCTGAGCTACCCCTCCTCCTCCTCACAGCTGGGCATCTTTGTACACTTCACAAACACTCCTTCTGTCCTTTGCTACCCCTGTGTGTGTGTGTGTGTGTGTGTGTGTGTGTGTGTGTGTGTGTGTGTGTGTGTGTGTGTGTGTGTGTGTGTGTGTGTGTGTGTGTGTGTGTGTGTGTGTGTGTGTGTGTGTGTGTGTGTGTGTGTCTGTGTGTGTGTGTGTGTGTGTGTGTCCGTGTGTGTCCGTGTGTGTCCGTGTGTGTCCATGTGTGTGTGTGTGTGTGTGTGTGTGTGTGTGTGTGTGTGTGTGTGTGTGTGTGTGTGTGTGTGTGTGTGTGTGTGTGCTCGCGCGCGCGTGTCTGTGTGTGTGTCTGTGTGTGTGTCCGTGTGTGTCCGTGTGTGTCCGTGTGTGTCCGTGTGTGTCCATGTGTGTGTGTGTGTGTGTGTGTGTGTGTGTGTGTGTTTCCCCATCGGTCAGGTGTCCCCTGCTCACACCTGCCAGACTTGATCTGTCCTGAAATGGGGCCAGGAAAACACACCGTCTTGTCCGACGGCTGCCTTACAGTAAGCCAGGGACTTGCCATGGGGATAAAGTTGTCTTCACTCAATGGGGGAAATTGATTGGGGGGGGTGGCTGAGCTACGAGCCGCTTTTAAACACCCAGTGAGAGTAAGTTGGCTAATATTTATTAGTGGTCATAATCTTTGCATCTTGACACTGCCAGCTGCAGTTAAAAGTGGCTCTGGTGATTATTCCGCCGTGGCCGTGTGGTATGGAAAAGGGTCAGCTGTCAGCATGCAGACAGTATTTACTGCAGTTATTTATAGTGATAAGTCCTGTGTATCAATATATACGTGGCTTTGAACTGCTGTAGCAGACAATGGTTTATTATTTGAACAAAAGTTTTTCACCAGACTTGAAACTTGATTTCCCAATTGTTCAAATTGTGAAAGCCACATTTTTTTTTTTTTTTTGGAGTTGGAGCGAAGGTCAAAAATAGGACCTTAGATTGCTGTCTCGAGCAATTTTCGTGGACATTCCACAGCCATGTGCAATATGGTTCAACTAGTTGCAAACAGATGTGGGTAAATAGGAGCACAAATGCCAAAAGTGGACCTCAAGGGGACCTAATTATGCAGCATAATGCAGACCAAGTAAGTGCTTCTTAATGTCCCCTGTAAAGCTGCCACATTCAGACTTTTCGTCTTCTCAAAGTTTGTCTGCTTTTTCCACTTCAGCTCAGTTTATGTGTATTGTTAGACAGAAGGTCAAAGGCAGACAGATTTAGTCTGGTGTCTCCTGACAAAAGCTGTGATACAGTAGTTAGAATCAATAAAAGAAGGACTCGTCTAATCAGGAAATGTTCTCATTACCAAGTTTGACTCAGATCACCCTGTGCCTTCATCTCACCCAAAACTATATATGGAGTGGTTCAATGGTTGCCATCAACTCATACACCTTGTTGTGACAGAGACAGTGAGGGAGGTTGGTTTAGCTGCAGAGGATATGCAATTTAAAGGATTATTGTCACATGTCTCTCCAAGACATTGTGCAGCAACAATTTATGGCCTTTTTCCAGGCACATGATTACAAGAACCGTTTATGCATGAAGCACCAGCAGGCGGCAATTACAGTTCTGAGGAGGAAACGGGTCACGTTTTTTTTTTTTTTTCCAACTTTGAAGTCGTGCACGCCTAGACAAAGCACTTGTTTATATGATTGTCATCTTTCCATATACTGTACAAAGACCAAGGCTGCGTTTGAAGTGTGATAAAGTGGCACGCTAAAATGTATATCCAAGTCTTACATTGTGGTTGCTCTCTGTGCGGCTCTTTAAGATCGAGGGCAGAGCCGAAACAAATATTTAGTTTTTAGCACAGCTGGCCTGGGTGCCCTCTGGAACAGGAGCTGGGTACAGAATTATATTTACATTTTACAAACAGATGCGCACAAGTGTTCTTTTTTATATATTTATTCAAAGGTTCAGGGCTACGTACAGAACTATTCTGGGAACTATTACTGGAATCCTGAAACGTCAATTCATGTTATTCAAGCACATGAAAGCTTAATATGAAAATGCAAACGGATCCCCATATAACGTCGGCAAATAAAAGAGAAGTGGATGCACTCTGCTTAACGTTTTATGCATAAATTTGAGAGATGGATTTTCATTTGCATGTTAATATTTATTCTCGCTCCTTCTATACGATGCGATGGTAATACAATACGGAAGGTCTCCTCTGTCTGGGTTAGTCTGTCCCTCTGTCTCTCTCCTCTCTTCTCCTCTATATTCCCACCGCTCACATGAATAATATTTTGACATTTTGCCTCCTAGTGCTCAAGCCAAGTACTTCACTAGAGGGCCTCAAAGCCTGTTTAGATGTACGAGCTCTGAGCTCTCACGCTGCATTCGCTGCAGCTGTTGCAAGTGAATTTCACTGACATGAACGAAAAGGGAGACATTTCACTAAATACCAGACTAAAACACAACTGCCTTTTACCAGGAGTGATTGTTGGTGTGCAACATTGCTACTTAAATTTCAGTTTCTTGCTGCTACAAGCTAATTTTCCTCGCACTGATTCTAGCTCACATTTTATGATGAAAGAAGAATGATGCAAATGCTTTTATTCGAGGCTCTTGTTAAATCTGAAGCTTTTAGAGGCAAGCAGCTCTCTTCGATCCCTCCCTCTCTTTCATCTGTTTCTCATTCCCTTTCTCTTCTTCCTACCTCCATCCCTCCTCCTATCTTCCCATTTACCCAGTCTTGCAGCCATTAGTTCACCCCCCACCCCCTCTCCGCCCCTTAGACCTGTGGCAGCAAACAGAAGAGGCCTGTCCTCCCCCCCTATCAGATGTACCAGACCCCGCTGAGAGATGGAGATGCCTCATCACTGCTTGAGTGCTCACTGCGTCTCCTGGTTTACCTCACACTCCATCACTCTGTGTATTTATGAGTGCAGGCTTCAGGATCACTGGCATGATAAACTGACATGTCTGCTGTCCCCAAAGCCCGTAGCTGACAAAGTGACAGGCACAGGGAGATACTGGGAGGGACATTTAGAGTGCCGTGGATACGATAACTGATAACTTCATTAGTTATTGAATTAATTACAGAAGGCTCCAGCTCCAGATCTCTGTGTGAAATGACACAGAAACTGAGAGCGTCTTACTGTGTTTGGAAACGACTTGGCACTGCTGCTAGCAGCTGAAAGTAGATACGACTGGTGAATCTCTGGCTTTGATCCGGGCCAAGACTAATAAAGATTATACCTCAGAAAGGTTCTTCGAGTCAAGACAACCCACACAAGTTTTATTTAGATGTAGCTAATTCACAACCCTCGAAAGCGAATGAAGAGAAGACGAAATGAATCTGTACATATTTCAAGTTGCGCTACGGTAAACTAAAAATACTAAGTAAGGAACAGCAATGAATACAGTTAATAACTCACCCAATTGGAAGAAGTTACAGCCATTCCAGTTTGTTGACTCTAAATTGAATACCACCTGACGGGCGGAAGCTTTTATGGACTAACTTGGTTGCCAGTAGCAATTTTGCTCATGCTGTGAACAGCATAACAGCAGTGAAGTCCCCGAACTCTTCCACTTGATGTTCAAAATATTATATTAACCCTTAAAGGAGATCATTTTTCCCCCCAAACAGAACTGAGGTTATGAGAGAGAGATGAACACAGCAGCCAAGATCCATTGTTGCAGCAAAGACAGGTTTTAATCTTGATTCTAAAAATTGGTTTTGCATCAAAATTAAAACTAAAAGATGAGTTAGTGGCTGTATCCAGTGTAGTAGAAGGATGTTTAGTTTATGATTTGAATCCATGTATCTTGATCATAACTAAACAGCAAAGTAACATGGTGAGTTTTTGTCAAATAAGAGCTGATAAAAGACAAGAGTAACAGACAAACCACAGATGTGTGATGCTTCCTCTACATCGCAGGAGCACCCTTATTCCCTGTTCAAATCAAGAAGTGAGAATAGGCTGCTAAAAGACCCTTCCCTCCAGCCAGACTCTACCCGCACTGAATAAAAGCTCAGGCCCACTTTGGGGAATACAGTGTGCTCCATCATCTGCTAGCAGGGTCATGGCCAGGCCAGGGGGAGCGAGTGTGCAACGCTGTGAGCATGTGAATGTGTCAACACTGCACGGGGCCGTGCACCATGTTTCGTGTTGGCACGGTCCTGCATCGTTAAATGTACCTTCAGCAGCAGGCACCAGTGTGAGAACGTGACAGTTAAACAACATGTCATGTGCTGCTGGGATACATGCGCACATATGGTCACACTTCTCTTTACTGTATGGTGATTGCCTTCTTGAGGGTTTCATGAGGGCGCAGGGACACAAGCTAATTATGTTTCACTGATTGATCCAACTAAATTGCTTCTTGTTGTTGTTCAGGCTTGTACTCATCATGTCAAGGCCGCTTCTCGCTTTGGCTCGCTGTTTTCTGTCATATACTAGATGATACACTGGTCACTGCACATATACTGTATGTTCGTAAAAGGGTTGATAATATACCCGACAAAAATACATGTCAGCATAAAGCAGTCCATTACAGGCATCATTCAACAATTACTACTTTCATGCATTTTTATGTCTCTGTTCCCATGACAGCTGCAGCAGGAGGCATGTTTTCAGGTTGTTCATATATCCATTTATAACATTATTGTGAATGCAATATCTTAAGAATACATTTAGAAAATCTTTTCAGAACTCACGTTGTCGGCCCACTGAATGTGATATATCGAGATCACCTCGACCATAGTTCTTCAAATCTTACATAAACATTAGTCAGACTCAGAAATGAACTAATTACATTCTAGGGGTTAAAGATTACAAGTCGGTAGTTTTATTAAAATTTTTTCGTTCAGTTAGATTTTATGTTGACCTATATGATCATGTCTAAGGCTGCTGTTTGTGGTTTTGTTTATTTTCAACATTGCAATTTCCAAAAGTCAACATTATTATAATGAATCCCACTGGAGTGATGCAGCAAACAGAGATAAAAATAGGAGGGGATTTTGTTACTGGCACCGAGTACAAACCAGTACGGTGCAACTGGGAGATAAAATTAGTCCAGAATACTCTGAATATTTGTTCCATTAAAAACAATATCAACAAACACTAGATTTACCCTTTTTCCTCTAAAGTCTGCATTTTATGTTTACCTTGTGTAGCTGGGGGTTCTATTATAATTTGTATCTAATCTTTACATACAGTGTGGAGTATTATTTGCTGTTGGTTGGTTATGGTTGGATAAACAAATATGATAATGTTGTTTTTTTTTTTAGAACGTTGTAGTTGTATTTATAAATTCATGTGATCATGAAAAGGGAATATAAAACATATCAGGGGCATTTGATGGAGAATATTAATTATATGTAAATGTGAATATATTCCCCTCAATTGTGCCTCATAGCAAAATGTATTGAAATTCAAATTTGGGGGGATAAAGCCTTAAAATGCTCACACAGTGGAATACACACAAACACACACAAAGTGTCTTTAGTGTACACATACACACCAGTGATAGTGATTAGTGAACGTGTTGTCCCACTGGAGACTGTAGGAAGCTGATCAGAGGGATTGTAGCCTAAATTGATTGTGAAGAGCTGAAATCAGCTTCCACCAAATTGCTGTTTGTACGGGCGCTGATGGCAAAGTAAGTGTTTGTGTTGTAGCTATGTCTCTCAGGGATGGTGCTGAGTGTGTATGTGTGTGTTTACAAGCTGTGGCTCTCGCTGCACGGGCTGAACTTTTCTATGGGTTGTATTTACTCAACCGTGGTGAAAGGCTTTGCCTCATTTATAAATGGTCTGTCGCCTAAGTGCTAACTGCAGAATGTTATGGATGCCTATTTTGCACTTGTTTTGCACAGGAACGACAGCGAAGGGATTAAAATAGGCTTCAGTACCTGCGTCAGTGCTGTTTTCTGAAGGTCAATCTTGTTATCAACACCACTTTAGGCCTGACTGGACACATATGTGTACGATCTGCTTTTTCCTGGCAGAGAGTTTCACACAGCTCACTAACACGTGCCCTTATTTACGATGTAGTGCCGTCCACCTCCCAACACACACTCATTCAGGATGCCGATGTGATGGTTTTGGACGTGGGCAGTCCTCTGGGTGCAGTAATTGGAAGTGCCGCATGGCACAAAAACATCACTTTCCCTTCACACCCTTCACTTAGCTGTAGGCAGCTGACCCCTGTGAGCGGCGCCACCAAAGCCAGAGCTTTTATTTTTCCTGTTAGCGCCCACCCCTCCCTGTCCTCTCTGAGCCTCCCATTTTCCATAAGCTAAAAGTAGAATAGTGAGTAACATCCCAGTGTGATGTGAGCACCCCACTGCCTGCTGACGTGGTGTGATACCAACTTCTCAGTGGGGTTGAACCCAGGGAGCCTATTTTATTGGTGGGAGTCTGATTAGCTGGTCTGTTTGATCATCTCCCAAGGCTGGAGGGAGTACGGCAAAAAAAATCCAGTTTGACCTTTTCAGTCTTTTTCTGGTTGTTCAGCTCCACTCTCTCCACTTTATATATTATATAAGAAAAATGTTTCTAGTACATGTATACACACACATACACAGCTACAAAGAAATCAATTACTTCATTCCAGACTCACCCAGTTCTCCTGGAAAGGTTGAACTGTATGTGTATACCAAGGTAATAAGATACAAAAGGCAGTGCAGAAAGAAAAGCTTGTTTCCAGTTCGGGGCATTGGTGGCGAAATACTCTGGAGATGTGCAGCATGATGTGTTTGAAAGGTGGACCCAAGCGGCCTTGCTTTCCATTCCATGGCAGCATGTGGAGCATGTGACGCATATGATGCAGATTTGTCAGAGTGGGAAGTGTGAACGGAGGAGGGTGGGGGTTGTATTGTATACCGTAGTCACACATCTTCATTTGCATACCGAGTCTGAGCAAGCAGCTGTTGGCCTGATGATTGTGCATGTTTCTGAAAGTGCATGCGCGTGTGTGTGTGCACTGAAGCACGGCCTTCAGAGGAACAAAGCAATCACAGCCAAATTAACTTGCCACTGGCTCATGGATCAAGGATGCACATGTGTCTGATGGTGAGAGGACACTGCATGTATACACAAAGGATGCTTAATTATTGATGTACCTGACCCTATTCAATTACAATCATTTACAAACAGCTACCCCCAGCCTGCCCCCTCTTACATGTTGGCATCCTTCTTAGGTCATATATATATATATATATATATATATATATATATATATATATATATATATATTTCCCCCCAGTTTGAGTAGAATGTATATAGCATTTTATACATCATTCACACACATTAAACTCTCTGGTTAGTGTTTATTTTGAGAACCCAAAGCAGGGATTGTCACTTCATGAAAACCAAATTACCAGAAAGTAAATTAATGGAGGGCCAAGAGTGGATGCAAACATGGACATACCAACAGCCAGTCCAAAACATACCCCATACAAATGCCTTCTACTTATTTACAAAGGTCTGCAGGGAATTTGAGACTGTTGATTTTGGATGTGAACAGCGAGATAGATGTAAAAATTGAACAAACTTTGCCATTTAAGAAGAAATAGCTGTGGGATCTTAAAGGGACAGCTATCTATTTGATAAATAAGAACACACAGAGGCCTTTGGAGGTTTTTAACCGCATGATAGAGACATCCCTGGAAATGCCTCCCTCCTACTGAAGTATTTAATATATCACCACATGGTATTCAGGAGCTGCAAGGATCTATGAGATGGGTCCTCTCACATCCCACTTTGTCTACGTTGCCGCATGAGCATTTAGGGAACGTGAAGACATAAATACATCTGTGACCCACTCCAAGCCTAAAGCATTTAACATGCTTTAGGTGAATTAAGAAGTTATTCTTCTTAATTCACCTAACACTGATTTGTCCCTTCTGGCGTCATTACCGGCATCATCATGGTGCAAAAAATATTTCACCACTATAAAAGGAAATTCATCCATTTTGGAAATTTTCATGTATTTTCCTTTAATTAATAAAAGCTCATTTCCCTCCCGAGGAGCGTGCCAGATTTTTAAATATTTTTGACGGTAGCATGTATGCCCTAGAAAGTGATAGGGTGGAATGCCAAGGAGGCGAGAATCAGTTTGAGTCACAAAGACTTTTCTTTTTTCGCTCTCTCTTTTTGGATTATGTCAGTGAGTCGAAACATCTTGTCAGTTTCAGCCTTTGTGAGGTTCGAGTTGCGCTTTAATCTCGACTGTCTCTGATTATCACAGCTAGAGGGAATGCGTGCAGTGGCTGATACGCCTCACCTCTCTGCAATCTGATACTGTATATCAGTCAGTTTCCCCTCAGCCAGCGATAAGGTGTCTCTAAACAATACAGAGTACGAGAAAAGTCCCAAGACAAAGCTTATATTCCTAACAGGGGGTTTCTCTGCGGTGGAATGAGCAGGGGTTTAATTATTGTCTGTTGTGCTCAAAATATTTTTTTTGTGCTTTTTTTATTGTTTGTGTAATTGGCTTTCATTTATTATTGTATTGCTGTGTTGACAATGTTGTCGACAAGTTATTCAAAAGGAACTGAAGAAAACAAAACAGAAAAAACTAAATAAAATCCCGGTGCTTGGTCAGTCCTTTGTTCTTCTCACACACCCACCAGTTCGCTCCTCACCTCTCATTTTGTCGTCACTTCAGAGATTCATCTTCGCTTTCTGAGTTTCCTTTGTGGGTGTGTTTAGGAGCTGTTCAAATGTCACAAGCTGTCGGCCTCGCTCATCTTTCCACTCTTATCTTGAAAGAGAGCGAGTAGAACAACATTGCAGGAAGAGAATTGTTGTAGTCATAGTTGTCAGCTGTTGCCCTGAGCAACAAACTGTTTTCCACCACATTTACTCAAGCACCTCTTTATCACTGTAATTTAAAGTCATTTTTTTACAGGCCATCTTGTTTTGTAGTTTCTGGTTTGTTTTTACTCAATTTTCCCGCAGCACATTGATGCAGCCTTGATTTTCAGGAGGCAATAACTGTTTTTTCTGTATTTATTTTTTAATCTAATCTTATCTGTTTATCTTTTTAACCTTCCATGGATTATAGTGATATGAATCTGGCTAATTACTATTTAAATCCAATGACTTCGTAAATTTGTCAAAAAAGTCTGTAGAGTTATTGCAGTTACAGTAGCTATACAGCAGTAAAAGGCTCGTAACAATTCTCCTTTATCTTGTTTTCTTTCGTTATTTTTTGTAAAAACAGTGAAGTGATTCCAGCTCTCCTCTCATTAACAGCTTGTAGATATGAGCCACCAGCTGCCTTTCTAGAGTAGATATTTTTTACATGAAGGCCTGAATGAAGCTCCTCTGATACAAGAGAGTCTTCAGAGCAGTTGAAATCTTGTATTCTTGCCTAAATGACCTTTACATTTCAACGGAGTCCTCTTTACATTTTGTTCAAAAAGAATCTATGATTTTTGTTGTAATTACCCTCAAACACTTCAGCCTTCGCTTTTCTGTTCATATTCATACGTTTCCTCATCATGTGACCATTGGCATGTCCATATAAAACATGGAAAAGATTGCCAGTTTTTAATTGACAGTCTCCTTTGTGCCTCTTTTCTGAAGCCTCTGCTTCATGCTTTGTGAGCATATTGTTCGTCTTCGCTCTGTTCATTCTTCTCTTCTATGGCAGATAAAAGTAGTGACTCAGTAATGGCCCATTAGCATTGTGCTGGATCTGTCTCTTTGCAGTCATCATTACCGAACCACATTAGACATGGAAACTAGTTCTGAGAAAATCTATTTTGCAAGAGCCTGGCATGGCCGACTGAATTCTCTCTGGAAAGGCTATCTGTAGTTACACTGCTGTGGGTGCTTTTGGCAGATATCTGCATTCAGGAGGTTTATGCGCTCTTGGTGGAGTAGCATCGTCTGAGCCAGTGAGGTAGGCTCCTCTTATCTATGGACTCAGACCAGATGATGAAAAAACTACTTGGCGTTACTTTACAGCTGCGCTAGCACTGGGCCGTGGCTAGGGATTATAGTTAGCAACACAAGATAAAAGTTTTAAGTGATGAGGCTTTTAATCACAATTTGAACGCTATTGCAATTATTTGAATTTTTAAAGAAGCGGCTCATACCTGCGTTGAATTTTAAGATGAATGCCTCGCTGCGCCTGTCTTTGTCCCAACTGTTTTGCGTTTTGGTTACCCAGATTTATTATGCAGATCTGGAGTAACCTTCCTCGTTAAGCCTTAATGCCAGCCATTCATTACCTCTGGCACAGGGACTAATGACACTATTAATCAGCTATGAATAGAGCTTGGCAGTGGCAGTGGGAGGCTGACACCTCCTTACTGAAACAATCCCAGGCATGCATGTACAAGACAGATTGTCAGAAGGACACCGAAAACTGCCCAGCATGTCAATTACCTACAGCTGACGATGCGTACGACACTGGGAACTACATCTAATGGTTTGATACTGGCCCCTTTGCTCATCCCATGATGCATTTCTCAGCAGGCTTTACTGTATGCCTTCAGCTGACCTGACACTGATGTCAGGATTTTTTTTTAAACTAAAGTGTGGTATTCCTGGTTTTTTGTTTCACCAAGGAGAGATGTCAACCTCTTATCTCAGTTTCTTTGCTCTGAGATCCACACAAGGCTGGAACATAAAGTGTCTGTGAGACAATGTGACCTGTTTCCAGCATCATTTGAAATAACCCCCTCTGTCTCTCTGTCAAGTCTCTCTCTCTCTGCAACAGCACCTCAGTTTTATCAGTTCTTCCATGCAGTCATTTACCACGGCACAAAATTTCTGAATCAACAAAATCAAAGATAAGAGTGAGGATTTCTCTCTAGATATTCTGACTCTTGTGTGTCTCATAGCTTGGCTTAACTTCTGTCATGTCTTATTTCTTCTGTCTAAATCAGAAAAGTGGTGGATCAACTCCAGACAATGCAAAACTGACAAACATGAAACGTTCTTTTTTTGGACACTTGGGATCTCGTCCTACATTTTTTTTTTCTAGTTTTAGTTTTTCCAAACATTTAAAGGGAAAGAAAGGGGCTTTGAAGGGAAATCTGTTTGCTCATTATTTGGAGCTTGTCAAAACAGTATAGTTATAGTTATAGTTTAAGAGTGTGTGTGAGAGAGAGAGAGAAACACACACTCTACCATGAGCCAGCATGCAGGCCCGTCTTAGATAAGAGACTTTCTACACAAAGGTTTGAATGCAGCCTCTGGGCTGATGCTCCCTCCCAGGCTGTGTGCTGCTACTGCCACCACAAACACAACCAGCCAGATGCCTTTGGTTAGAAATGTAACAGTTAGGGTTAATTAGTTATCCAGTCGGGGTTTGGGTCTGCTTGTCCAAGCCTAAGAATCTGAGTGTCTTGTGTCTATCTCCCTCTTTTCTTCCTCGTCTGTAAACATTTCCCAATGTTAGATTTATTCTGTCTTTGTCCGAGTCTTGGCACGGTTGAAGTGTAATGCGGATTTTTATGGATTTATTACGAGCGCACCTTTGTTTCCTTTGTCTCCTGTGCTAAGGTGACTCCTGATTTGTGACAGTAATTGCTGTGTGTTGTGCAGGATGTTCCTCCTCAACAGCAAAATAGGCTTGGAGGCTTTTGTTTATCCTGTGAGCCCAGCCTGGCTATCGCTGCTGATGTTGTGATTACTGCGTCACCGGTGCATGTGAGACACCAGAGTGTTGTGCTTTTCTTTTTTCTTTTTTTCTTTTTTGTCTCCTCTATTGTGTGCGTGGCCGTATAAATGAGGATAATTGTTCAGCATCTGGTAATTTACACTGCAGTCAGAGACAATTAGGACAACAATGTGTTTTTCATCGTTGCTGGCTCTTTTCCAGTTGTCTGGATTTCAAATTAAACAGTGGTTTTGAGGTTAAAGTGCTGGACTTCCAGCTTTAAGGTTTTTGAGGTTTCGGACATTCCCAGTGTTTCCCAAGGATTTTTCAACAATGATCCTGACCATATATACATAAAAAACCCACCTCAGTCACCTGATCTAAATGTATCTGAGAGTATATTTCTACAAATCTACAGGATTTGTGTACTGATATTTGTAGCCAGTTATTAACCTGTGACTTAATTATAATCGCGTGTTATTGTCAAATGCGTCTGTTCAGATGCAGCAGGTTAGTTCTTGATGAACGTGGTTGATTGGTTGGTTGGATTGTGTGAGTGTTTACATGCAGGAAGGTGTGACAGGATAGAACATGTAATTCTTTGGAGGAAAATAACAAGCAGATTGTTCATATCACTTGCAATCACAAAAGTCAGTGAACTCGGGGAATTTGAAATGTAAACAAATATTGAAAGACAAATTAGCGGTTAGTCTACAAGCCGTGACAGACAAACGTGCCTGCAGCTGTTTTGTATTTCGGTGCAATTTCTCTAGTAATGATACATCGTGTGCACTCTGCACTTGCAGTGCTCCTTTTTTTTCCCTATATTTCAATTTTTCCTTCCAGTCAATTTCAGTTTCAAAACAAATGCAAATGTCATATATTTTTATTTTTATTTTTGTTTTACCCACTTGCTGTAAGACGATTGGAAAGTGGAGCTAACTTAGTCTGACCACAGATTGTTCCTCCAGAAAAAGGCAAAAAAAAAAAAAAACCCAAGTGAAATCACAGACATTTCTGTGGCGTGGCTGTGGAATGCGACAGCAGAAATGTTCACAAAAAAAAACATCATCTGGTGTGTTACTTAGTTGAGAGTCGAGATAACCAACTCAATAATCAACTGTTTTTCCATTCATTGTTATATGATCTGAAATATAAAACATAGACGGTTTTCTTGTTTGCATTTGAGGTTCTAAAAAGTGCCTTTGTCTCTTGTCCAAACATCTATCTCTGTTTTTCATTGACAAACTGTTTTTAGTAAATAAAAATGTGCCAAAAAAAAAAATGCAACCCAATCATTTTTCATCCTAAATGATTGTCGGAAGGCCGTCTATGGAAAGTAATTGTATGACGCTATGTCGTGCTCCCTCTACCCTTACATTAGAGAGCTGTGTGTAGACTTGCATGTGTAGTCCCCCTTTGTATTGTGCTTTTATTTGTCAGCTTCGTGAATGTAGTAGAAGTATTTTATTTCTGTGGTTCCTTGTCACGCCAAAAGTCTTTTTTTGTTACGTTGTTGTTATTTTGTTTTTTCTTCTTTTTTTTGTTTCCTTCCTTTCTTTCGTTTCACTGTCATTTCCATTTCCATCTCCCTCTTCTCTCAACCTGACCCTATCGGATGCCTCTGCGCATCTCATCCCAAATACCCCCAACCGCACCACACACCCACTGCACCAAACACTGCCACCGTCTCCCCTCCCTCCTCATCTCCTTACACCCAATCCCACCATCCCCTTCCCCGTCTTCCTCCTCCCTCTTTCCTCCTCTTGACCCAAAGACGTAGCCCTGCCCTCTTTCCCTCCCCCCTCACTGACTCCTAACACTACTGACCATGTAACGCCAGGCTCTGGAGGTGTAGCCAACCCCGCAGGGCCCACCCCCTCTGCTCCCAGAGATGTCGTGGCCTCGCTCGTCTCTACCCGCTTCATCAAGCTGACCTGGCGGCCACCTGCCGAACCGCACGGAGACGACTTGACCTATTCCGTTTTCTACAGCCAGGAAGGCACCAGCAGGTAGTACACATGTAACACTTTAGTACTGCCAGGAGGGTACTAACACGCACATGACTGCTGGCGTCAGCAGGGTACTAATACACATACATTCTTGTCTCAGATCACTCTGAAAATATCTCATTATGAAGTTAAAAGCACTTATCACAGCAGCATGTGTTAATTAATGAAAAACAAACTTCCTTCCATAAAGGATTACCTTTTTAACACTGAAGTATAAACAAAACGTTCAGTTCAAACACTTTGATTTCATTTTTTTTCAAGTAGCCCCTGTGATAAATTCTTCTTGGCTTCTCGCATAGAGGATTTAATGTGTCTGACTCAGAAGGAAATTCAAGAAGCCAAGAGGATTTTCCACGACTGTTCTTACAGTGTTTTTGGCAGCTTTTTATGTTTTTCCTTGTAAAAACATCTTTAACCAAGTTTCAGAAACAGCCTTAAACTGAGGTGTTTGATGTAAACGTTACTATACCAGTGTTGGAAAGTCACGCAGTGCACACACATCAAACAGATCCAAGTTCTGCTGTTGGCAGATGAGTGTTAATGCTCCCATCTTTAGTCAATTAGTTAGTTGATTAACTGATCAGCTGATGAGTAATTTGAGACATTTATCAAGCAGATGGCTGGACCACTGGATCACTGTAAGTAAGTTATTTGAATGTGGTAGCCAGAGTTGAGGAGGAACTATTTTAAGACTTTATAAAGCTGGATGATAATTTGATCAATCAATCAATTATGAAAATGATGCAACTGCTTTAATGTGCCAAATATGCACACTTAGTGAACGCAAATGGGCTGCATTTATACAGATCAGACACTGCATTAAAAGCGCTAATAGGTGAAGTGAATAAAATTGTTCATCTGCTGGGAAATCTCAGGTCACCCAAAGCAATGGCTGGATCAGATTTGTTTTAGCGTTGCAGGACGTGCCTCTGCAATAACATACAATAGGTTTTAATGTTGTGGTTATTTGTCTGGACCATAGTCACACTCAACTGTTTGGATTGAACCACCAACCTAATGATTAGTGCACAACAATTGTAGTACTCTCTGGAGCAAATACGAAAGACTAAATGTGTTCTGTTGCTTGTCTTTGTGCGTCCACATCAGGGAGCGAGTGGTGAACACCAGCCGTCCAGGGGAAATGCAGGTCACCATCCAGAATCTCATGCCAGACACTAAATATCGCTTCAGGGTTGTGGCCCACAACAGCAACGGCCAGGGAGAGAGCTCTGCTGCGCTCAAAGTAGCCACCCAGGCTGAAGGTAAATCCACACACACGCTCACAAACTTTCATTTATGTGTACACGGTAAACAGGACGCACAAACATAAAAGTGAACTCCAGCCAGTTTGTTGGAAATGTGCTCACGCTGGCACACGGAGGCAAACAGGATGCACTCAAAAGGCGCACGCAAATGTGCAAATAAACCTTTGCACAAACAAATATTCACACACATAGTGAGCATAGGCTCACTTCAAACAGACACACACAAACACACATAGAGGAGGCTATTTAGTGCTGAGCCTTAAGGCAGACCACCCAACAGCAGACCAGAGAAAAGCAGAGCTTTCTTGTTATAAGCCACTTCTTGTTTACTCCCCAGTATGTACCATAAGCCCTCTGTGTGTGTTTTTGCGTGCATGTTAGCAGCTTTAAATCATGCCTACTAGAGTAAGGAATGTTTGAAGTAATTATTCCAAACTTTTCTAAAATATCTCTGTAATGAGATGCCACACAGAAGCTCATTAGAATATTTATTCCATTTACTGAAACGACAAAGTGCTTCTCTTTTTCTTCTCCTTCTGCCTTTGTCCTTTGTGCTTTGGGGTGTGTAAGCTCCCTGTGGCTGATGTCTCAGTTTCACCCATATCTGAAAACGCTGTGATGGGGATTTCCCAGCCCACTGTCAGGGTGGATGTCCCTCACCTTTTGGCTCAGCTACAGCTCAGTCACTGTCATTTTCTAGGTCAGCTGCCGCTTTTCTACCTGTGTCCTTGGTTGGAGGACGGACAGAATAACACGCACGCAAACACACACACATAGTACACCTTAATGCTCGCCAGCAGGAGCCAAGCCACCCATTGGGACAGCAGTGAGGGCGGGCTGTACCTGTGCAGTACATCTCTGTCTTGTGTGCACTTTTAGTGTAAGAGCATGCCATGAATTGGAGCTTAAACTGTTGACCTGCATCTGAGTGCCAGGCCTGTGCACACACAGCACTGGCCTGAATCACTTCTCCTTAGAGACCAGCTTAATACACCTGTACCCCCCACCCCCTCACCCCCCACCGCATCCCACCCCCACACACACACACACTTCTAACATCTGTGCGCACTGACAAATGGGAGCTTCTCTGTTCTCTCAGGAACACCTGCAGCTAAAGCTTACAAGATACGACCAGCACAGACATATATCTGCAACTGACAGCCAGCCGCTTTAACCTCATTGCCACGGTTTCATTTTAAATCCTATGTGCCACAGTACTGAGACAACGCCACATGTCACTGTCCATATACTTCCTGTGTAGCACTGTCACAAATCACTACAGCCATGATACATATTTTATTCTGTCATTTTCTGCTCTCACCTTCAGTTTAATAAGAAATGAAATGTTAACGTTTCTCTCCGCCTGCTTTAATTTCAGTATGTTTATATTTACAACAGATAAACAGTGTAGGAATTATAGCCCTGTTTATCTATAGTGCTTTATAAACTAACCAGACAAGCTCACATAAATTCAAATATGTATGTATCGGTGTGTGTGTATATATATATATATATATATATATATATATATAAAGACAGAGACATTTATATTTAGATTCCCATTTGTTAAGTTTATATAAGCTTTTAGGTCTTGTAATTTAAAGGTAGGTGAGTAGAGTACTTTATTTAAGATGTGATATCTGACTGTGAAACATTCAGGACTGACATTTCTGCCCTGTTCTGTTTATCTTACAAAAATAGAGCAGCCTACCAATCACAGTCGGAAGCTTATACACACTCTCCTATCTTGACAAACCAGACACAATGAAATAAACTGTCAACCACAATGATTATAAGCCAGAGGCGAATGTTGGTGCAAAATGCACATTGACATTTTTTGTCAATGTGCACCTTCAGTTTGTTTGTCATGAGAATAACAAAGAAAATCAACATGGCTGGCGGCCAAGACTGACTGAGGGTCAGATTGGACCAGAAAGCTGCTGCAGCGACAAGGAAATGTGTCTTTTGAAGTCACCAAGAATGTGTTTTTGACATCGTTCTCTGGACATTGTTTAATTGATTTATTGTCTTCTAGTTGTAACTTGATGATTTTCACATCTCACTTCTTCTCAACCTTATTTTTTCCACCAGTCCAAGTGCCCGGTCCAGCTCCTAACCTGCAGGCGGTGTCCAACACGCCGACCTCTGTCTCCCTGAGCTGGGACAAGCCCCTCACTGGCAACGGAGAGATTGTCACCTACAAGCTGTACTATACAGACAAAAGTGTTGGCATTGAACAGGTATGGTGTCTGTTAAAGCTGTTAAACATCATCAAAATGTTTAAACAGACAAATCCAAAATAAATGAACAATCTCTATAAAATTATCAGGTTCCTGTGTATGAGCTTGTTCTTCATGGATGGAAAAGAGTCCAGAGAATCCCAGTTTTGCTTCAGTTTTATTGACAATAACATGGTATCAACTTAGATATATCAACTAGATATAAATACAAATAGAGCAGAAACATTTTCAAAGGAGAATTCATGTATGTAGCTGATGCTTAACAGGGTTTGTAAATGGATTTAAAAAAAATTATATCCCTGTATAAAGTACAGTGTGACTAGGTAAAGACTTCCTAGTCATTTTCCAGAAGACACACTGTGACCCATTTCACACAAAAACACATATTGTGTGTAAAGAAAGCAGACATGATTCAGCTGCTTCTTCTCTGCAGGTCTAACTCTGTCACCAGAGTGAAATCTAGCTACTTAGATATTGAGTCAGCCCCAGCAGTAGCAGTGGGCAAGGCAGCGAGGCATTAAAAAGCCTTTAATATGATAATGGATGAAACGTCAGCCGGCACACTGAGTAATGATGCCTCAGCTCCCAGGAGAAGAAGGCCAGAGATGAGGTGAAAAAATGGAGAGATGAAGAGCAGGATGAAAAGAGGAAGAAGAGGTGAAGGGAAAAGGGACAGAATGGAGATGGAGTTAGAAAGTCACAGAAGAGAAGAGATATGAAATATTAAAGAACAGGTGGAAGTCGGGGACAGGAAACAATGCTTCCTCGAGGGCAATGTGGTCACAGACAATTGTCTCTCCAGGAGTTCAGAGGCTGTGATTGGACCGCTCTGAAAGCAAGATTAGATTTCCACAAAATTTCCTCTTTTTTTTTCTTTTTCTTGTTTTTTTTTTTTTACTCAAAATGTCAGAAGTAAAGAGCTGAATGCAAATGGGCTTGAAGTAATTGGGCTTGTGGCAGCGTGCCCGAATTTGTGAAGCAAAAAAGTCACAATCATAGAAGGCATCATTGGTGTCTCGGTGGAAGGTGGCATGTAAATTACAAAGTGAAAATGTTAGTGTGATAAAATGATGAAAGCAGGGGGCACCTTTTGTAGCGTAACCGTGTAGTATATCAATTTAAATCTGCTGGACATTCTCATTTACACTAGATTTTCTAGAATTAAATCTAGATGCTGAAATTACATGTTACAATAGTATTTCTGCCTTTACCAGACAGGCTGTCATTGCTACTTTTTTGCTACATCTGACTTGAATAGCCTGGTGTAGTTGGATATGCTAAAGTATCTTCTTTTCTCTCTCTCGCTCTCAGGACATTGATATAGACGGTCAGTCACACACCATGACTGGGCTCAAGAAGAACACAGAGTACAGTTTCCGTGTGGTGGCCAACAACAAGCACGGACCAGGAGTTTCCACTGAGGACATTGTTGTTCGCACCCTGTCTGACGGTCAGTTGAAGAAAAAAGTCCTCATCGTGTGTCAACACTGTCTGTAAAATGTTATAGATATATTAAAAATAGTTATCCTTAGTATGCTGTAAATGTTTATCAGTCTACCTGTTGCATTGCGGAAGATTAGAAGATTTAAGATTATTTTTTTTGATTTCAGGCAATAATAACTTTCTTATTTAGTAGATTAATGATTCAATTTACAAAATGTCCAGATCAATGATATGAAATGACCTTGACATAAGACAAAATAGAACCTGACAGTTGTAAATATCTTAATTCCTGAATAAAAAAATCATAATACATTTTTTTGTTGCCTTGCAGTACCAAGTGCTCCCCCTCAGAACCTCACCCTGGAGGTCCAGAATTCAAAGGTAAAGCCACAGTTTGACAGACCTGCCAACTACCTTTGTCAAGATTTTCATGTTCTTTGTATGTATTGAGGATTGAAAAGTCAGATGTAACAAAACAACAAATGCATCTTAAGCCAGGAGTTTTGGTGTATAGCGTTTTGTAGCCACTGCTGCTCCAAAACACAACAAAAACACTGGCACGCACCAGCAGTCGACTAGATCCATAGCCTGCAGGCCAGAGCACCACTGTTTCCCAGTGTGATTAGCAGCGTCAGAAGCCTGTAGCTGCTGCTGCTTAAGAGGGTTTGTGAACCCTCATCGATCCACTCGTCGGCAGGAGACTCGCCTGTCAAAAGGTTTTATCCTCTGTATCACTCTTCACCTGTACAGGAACCAGGCAAAGAAGCCAGAAGCTCAAATCTAAATGGATGTGGATTAGAAATATTTGCCTGGTAAATATTGTCTAAACATGATGAACACAGAGAGCAAAGATAACACTCAGAGTATGTGAGGAAACCAAACCAAATCAAGCTTTGAAGAGTTCAAGCTATTTAAATTCCCATATTTGTATGTTCAGAAAAAAGTTTCATTCACAGTGAAGAAGCTTTGGTGTCTCAATAAGCATCATTGCTTATTGAGATGCTATGTTCAGAGATACCTTTCTAACATTTACCCCCACTGGTTGCCATGTTGTTATTTCCACAATCCATTGAAGTTTTTTGAAATTGAGATTTCTTTTTTTTATCTTAATTGAATTTCACTTCAGATCAGCGATAACTGTATCAAATCCCTCCTCCTCCAACAACTCCTGGTGTCACATGTTCTTTTTAAGTTGTTGTTGTGAAATCAGATTTATTCCACTCAAACATAGCGTAGTTCCCGTGTGACGCTGTTGATTAGATAAGGCTGCTGCTGAGGTTGGGTGCAGGCATCAGATTGGAGAGGGAACTGGCCACGATCGCCTGTCTTTTTTTTAGCCGTTTGATCTTCAAACAGGGAGCTATAGGCCTGTTTATTGTATGTTTCCACCCTGGTGATTGATTATATTTTACAAGAGTTGTTTCTCTGTTGACATGTGAGACGGAGAGAGCAAACAGAGACATACCAAAGATGAGCCGTGAAATCTCAGGGCGCATGCGTGACTCTTAATGTGACTTTTAGCCCATTGCTAGAAAAGAAAAAAAAGAAAAAATTGCTAAAGAAATAAATACAAAATGAAGAAGCCTCACTCTGTCTGGGTGGTTCACATCAAACCCAAACAAACCAGTTTTAAACTATAAGACAAACATCTGGCATCTGTTATTTCTAAGCATTATTATAATTAATCATTTACATTTTTGTGCTTTGTTGTCATTGAATTTAATTCTGAATGTAAATAGGCATTAAGTCAATTATTGCGATACAAGCATATACATAGAAAGCATTTACGCAGTTAGCTGTTTGATGCGCCTGGCCAAATGGAAATGGAGAAAAAAAAAAACTAATTAACATGCTTTTCATACTCAGCCTTCTCTTTGGATCTTGTCAAGCAGAACCTTGCATCTTTTTACCTGTGAGGCAACTTGAAAATCATGTTTCTGTGACCGTATTTTGCACCTTTTTTTTTTTTTTTTTTAAACCCTCTTTTGGTGTCTGCCTTCTCACATTCCTTTGTGATTTTTCCCCCAAAGTCAATTACACTGGTTTTCACAAATAGGGGGGAAAAAGAAAAGAAGAAAAAGCAACACACATAACAAGTTGGGGCTGATAGTGTAATAAGAAAAATGGAAATAATTGAACACGCTTAACATTGATTTAATTTGCGCAATTCCCTTGACTCAGTTGGGTGTGTGTGTGTGTATATGTATATGTGTGTGTGTGTGTGTGTGTGTGTATATGTACATGTGTGTGTGTGTGTGTGTGTGTGTGTGTGTGTGTGTGTGTGTGTGTGTGTGTGTGTGTGTGTGTGTGTGTGTGTGTGTGTGCACGCCCTGTATGTGTATTCAGGCTTTTGTGCTTCAGTGTGATGGTGGGGAAGCGTTAATTAACTCCTCTCCCACGCTGAGCTACCCCCCACCTATCTCTTTAAACACACACACACGAAAACTCAGATGCATGAATCCCACAGCAGTGCAGCATCGGCCCGGAAGCAGAAAGCCCTGTGTTCATCTCTGTCTTTGTGTCTCTGACCACACATGCGCACACACACACACACATACACATCTACATGTACACGCATTCACACCCCACTCATCAGGACATCTCCTTCTATTATTGATGTGTTTATTTCTTCCTAATGGATCAGTCTGCACTGTGTCACCCGCACTCAGAGGGGTGTTTGTTTTTTTTTTGCTCCCATTTGCCCCCCAGTCAGGAAGGGGGGGTGTTGAGACAGGTAAAGACAGAGTTTGAGGTGAACAGAGTGGTAAACCTGCAGAGCTGCATTAACACACGTGCCTGTGCCAAGGCTGTTCTGGAAAAGTGTGATGCTACCTTTGCTAAACATTGCGGTCCCACTTGCGTTGACCATGATGTGCTGTTTCATGATCCTTTTTTTTTCATCCCCTCAGAGCATTATGCTTCGCTGGCAGCCCCCTCCTCTCAATGCCCAGAATGGGGAGATCACAGGCTACAAGATCCGATACCGGAAAGGGTCCCGGAGGAGCGAGGCGGCAGAAACAACCGGAGGCAGCCAGCTTAACAAGCTCATCGATGGTAATGGACAGTGATCTAGCAGTTTGAGAAACTTTAATAGTCTATGTCAAAATCAAACTCCACCTGCTGCACCATCAGTCTGAGCTGTTCTCCCTGTCCCATGAGTAATTTCGACACAGACAGAACTATATTTAACTTTGCAGTGAACTCAGATCCCACCTACAAGCTTTCACTTCTTCCAATGCACTTTCTTAGACAAAGACTTTCCATTGAGCTCCTACAAGTGGGTGTCAGTGCAGTGCATTTATTAGAGCTGTATTGTTAGACATAGCATCTAACTTCTAATTTGTGTCTATATCTAGATCCAACAGAGATGGATCACAGTTCACACTTCATACATAAAAAATGTATCGTATCTCAAGTCACATTTCACTTTGCTTCTCACATTTGGTTTTGTCTTTGGGTAAAGTTTGACTTGTGAACCTCAACCACTATGAGCTGGCACTGCAACCCTGCGTGAGATTAGTCTTAAATTACTGAGAGTATTTTAAACCTTTTTTTCTTTATAAAAATATGCTGAAAGTTTGATGAGGTAATGCTAGTACTAGTGTTGAAGATGCTGTGACATTTACACTTAACTAGTCTGTCTCTTGAGAGACTGTCCTCAATATGTCTCATGGTGTGTTCACACTTGTCCACTTGGATTACTTTGAATATGTTTTGATGCCAAAGTGTGCACAGTGCTGTGAACATGTTTGTCTCCTGCTGCAGTATACATACAGTCTCCAACTCCAAAAATAGATTCACGTATTTTGAGAACTGTTAAATATGATTTTATTTAATGTTGCAGTTGTTGCTGTCAGGTAACAATGAATATTCACAATATTCCCTTTCAAACTTGTGGATTAATCTAGATTGAAACCTTTATGCTGTCAAACTCCATTTCATCTCTGCTGGATACATCTCAGCTACTGTCAGCATGGTCTGACATGTTGCAATATTTAAAATTTTGATCTTCAGATTGAAGATATGTCTGAGTTGCTGTCCGCAGTGTGTCTGTCATTGGGTCTGTGAGTCTGATTAATGAGCTAACATATGAATTTTTATATAAATTCTCTAGTGGTGGACTTCTATTCTTTACTGTACCCAAACACTAACCACTGCTACCACCAAATATGCACAATATCACCAGAGACACACAGCAATGGCGATTAATATTAGATGTTGTCTCAGCAACTTTCAAGTGGCCCAGCCTCATGCTGTGCACTGCATCAAAGAGAATATACACTTAAAAGTTGATTTTTGAGAACATTCTGGGGGGTGAAACAGAGGGATGTTTGTTGGTTCAAAAGCGTTTAGAAGGAGATGTTGTAGCCTCGAAGGCACGGATGGTAAGACAGTCTTTAGAAGCTACCCCCCCAAGGGCACCAGAGAATAGTGAGTACAGAGAGAAAAGACTACAGGATTAGCATGTTGCACACAAATGGGACAATATGACGATGATGAAAAATTTTACAGCAAATTAATACAGCAACACACCATTTGTCAGCAGGAGTTCCCATCTTCTCTGAATACCAAAGCCGGCACCCAGCAGTGATTCGACTCTTACTGTTGGAGCCACAGTTTTAAAATATGAACAAATCTAGACTCCACAAGTTTTTTTTTTCCTTTACACTCTTTTATTTTTTTAGCCGTTAGCCTTTTTGTGCTGGCTGCTGTTATTTCACAATTACGGCCAATAAATTTTAACCAAAAGTGAAAAAAGACCAAAAAAAGCAACTGCCTCCTTGATATCGAGTGGGAAAGAAAATTAATTGTGCCAAAGAGACCTTCACCTGATCCCTCCCAAGGCAGACTTATAGATTTTCTTCTTAAATACTGCAGAGATGTATCGGATGTCTGTTAAAAATATGTGTGCTTTCAAAATATTTATTGTGTAGCTCAATTGACCAGCCAAGTGGCGAGCTCCACCAAATTACAAAATAAACTTAGGCCTGAGAAAGAGTATCAAGTTTTTATATTGCTGCTTGGGATTAAGTTCAGCCACTGTTCAGTCCAAACAACCAAGCTTTCACTCTGACCTGCTTTGTGTTGCTTGTTCAGGTCTGGAGCGTGGGACAGAGTACTCCTTCCGAGTGTCAGCCATAACAGTGAACGGCACAGGACCAGCCACCGACTGGACCACGGCAGAGACATTTGAGAGTGACCTAGATGGTAAAAATACTGTTTTCATTCAGAATAAACTAGATCCAGTCAGCTGGTTTTTTTAGCACGTTGATGACAGTGGTTGACCATGATTTTCAGCCTCTTTATTTGATCGATTGTCTCACTGGGACCTAATCGCTTAAGTTGTTTCTTGCATTTTCCTCACCAGAATCACGCGTACCAGACCAGCCCAGTTCTCTCCATGTCCGTCCACTCATCAACAGCATCGTGGTGAGCTGGACGCCACCAGAGAACCAGGACATTGTGGTTCGTGGTTACACCATCGGCTACGGCATCGGCAGTCCCCACGCACAGACCATCAAGGTGGACTACAAGCAGCGCTACTACACTATTGAGAACCTTGGTAAGGACAGACCACCACTGTTGTTGTTGTTGTTGATTCACTTTGTGTCCCACTGTTTGGCTGGCTTGAGGTCTGTTTTTATTCAAATATCTTTTCATCACCCCTGTAACTACACTGAGGGATCTCCATTGATCTGTGAAATACCACCAGTCAGATATTGATGTGACCTGTGGGATTCATTACAGTAGTTGTCTTACTGGTAAAATATCAGTGTGATTCATTTAAGTTGGCACTTTATTCGCTGGTCCAGTCGAACTAGAATACAATTATTATAACATTTTAATACTTTATGAGCAAACATACACAGACACACATACACAATCAAGTGATTCATCTTTACATCATAGTGAATATTTAGAGAATTAATAATTAATCTTCTCCACCACTAATTGCACAGATTGGCCCAAAGGGTACACAGTGATACAGTAATTAAAGGTCATAATAGTTGAATAAAGCAAATTTGTTTTGGTGATTGTCCTATTTACTTTGATACCATACAATCCATTTTATCATTCCCATTGAATTCAGTTGGACTCAAGTGCTGCAGATGTGTAACCGCTTCTATTGTGATAAACAAAGCAGCACATTGAAGCAAATCACAACCACACATTACACATATTGCACATCACACATATATTACATGTATTACATCGCCAGGATTTAGAAGTAATGAGAACTAATGCGTTCATACAACCCCTTAATTGAGGTTGACATAAATAAGCTTTTAAAACGCTCCAGTTTACATTGGGGTACTGGTATATATTGTCTATCAGAGCGAAAGAGCTCTTACACATGGAGAACATGAGATGCATCAGACGTTATTCTCTGCCTGAGAACACACTGTTTGTATATTGACTGGAGGGATTGGTGTTCATTCCTCCTTGTAACCTTCATGGCGTGCTGCACCAGATAATACGTTCGCCGTACCGTGCTGACATCCCATAGCTGACTGTGTTCTCCTCATAGAATAAAAACATAATCCTCCAGTTCACCAAGAAGTATAATCTGCAGTAAACATGAACACAAACTCACCAAATGGATCTACTTCACTAAAATGTTCTTTTGTGTCTTGTTTGCCTTTGAGCTTTAGATTTCTGCACAGTATCTCAGTATCACCTGCAATGAAACTCTTTCTTAGTAAAAGATTAAGCTCAAGAAAGCATCTTTTTTTAAGCAATGAGCATTGATGTCTCTCTTTCTCTCCCTGGCTCTTTTATCCTACTGTGTCCATCACATTGGTCCTACCCAGTCGATTGTTTTATTAAGGTCATAATTAATGCCCATCAATAATGTAGCAGTAATCAAGGCCTCGGGAAGGGGTCTGGAAGTGGATTCAAATAATCTTAGGAAAAGGGGAGATTTAGAGGAGGAATTGTTTTAAAATACCTCTATATATGCATAATTGAAGCCTTCATTACAGTCGCAGTGAGAGAGATGATTGTATTCAAATACTCACTCTGGCTAATATTGCAATTATGAGTTGAGAGTCTCAAGAGTTTTGGCTTGATTAGATGGCTACGTCAATTTATCTTGCTTTTCCTATCTCTGCGAGTGCTCTATGTCTTTACCTCTCTTTCTCTCTCTCTCTCACACAGACCCCAGCTCCCACTATGTGATCACTCTGAAGGCCTTTAATAATGTGGGCGAGGGGATTCCTGTGTACGAGAGTGCCATCACCCGACCGCAATCAGGTACGAGCTGCAGACATCTAAATCCACACACAAACCTGTTCCCTGCTCACCTGATTAGTACAGCAACTCCTGTCGCCCATCTGTGAAAGAGAGTTAAATCCCATTAGCTCATATTATGGGGGCACACAGTATACACATTTAATGGGTGTAGTCACTCACCCTAAGAAATGGCTTTGTCTGACATTTATCTGCGCTGTCGTAAACTTGAGGTCATTATCAGACAGATTGTCTGGACTTCAAATTACCCAAAGGGATATCGTGTCATTGAGATGTCTCACTGCTCTAATTAACTTTCCTCTTCAAATCTCTTCTTAAATCTTCAGATTTTGCACCTACAGTACTGTGTAAAAGTTATAGGCACCCCACATGTTTTGTTTTAGCAGTGTTTAAAGACCATCCACATTTATCTCTCGCTTTCTTTATGCAGAAATTATAAGGAAGTACAGGAAATGTGTACAGAGTATTTAAGAACGCATAAAATGTACTAATGAATCTGGATTCAGAGTTTGGCCACCACCAGATGTATTGCCCCTGCAGTGCTCCAGTGACCAACAACCACCAGGGATAAGCTGTTGGCCGAGTCACTGTTCCACACTCAGATCACTGATAGACATGTCTAGTCTGCCATAAGCTGTTGGCAGATCCAGATGTGACAGGAGTCTCAACATCAGCCACTGATCTCACCTTGGTCAAAATAGAAAAAGCCAGTGGCCAAAGGATGATATCCAAAGACTCCTGATGAGGCAAACTAGGGCAGAATTCCCCCTTCGGTACAATAAAGAGAGTCACAAGAGACCTAAAGCATGTTTTGGGTGGCCCCAACTCATATTGCCTTGCCAATATGCTTGTCACTGCAGCATCTCTTTTAGGTGAGCCAAAGTGAAGTCAGCAGCTGATCCCGAGACCCCTGTCACATCTGGATCTGCCAACAGTCTCTGGCAGACTAGACATGTCTATCAGTGATCTGGGTGTGTAACAATAATTTTGTTATCAGCTTATTACTTGTGGTTGTTGGTTGCTGAAGCACTGCTGGGGCAACAAATCTGGAGGTGGCCAAACTCTGAATCCAGAATCCTTAGTACATTTTATGTGTCCTTAAATACTTTGTACAAATTTCCTGTATTTTCTTATTATATCTCCATAAAGTGAGAGATAAATGTGTATGGTCTTTACAGCACTGCTAAAACAAAACATGTGGGGTGCCTATAACTTTTACACAGTACTGTACATTACCAGCTGCACTACCAGTTTGTATTTTTATATCTTATATCATATATTCTAATCCTTTATTTAGGACAAATGCAGGGCCATGTTTCAGGAAAGACAAAAGGAGGCACAGCACTTACATAACTTAGATAATAATAGAAACAATATAGTAACATGGATTTGACTCCTGCAAAATATTGCCAGTTGAGCCATTTTGTCCACAGCTGCAGTCCGTTTAGATCCAAATTATACTAGTTTTTTTCTGTGATATCAGCATTGGCCTTGAAAATCCAGGGCCAATGGAGTCCTGTTATACAGCTATCTGAGCCATCTCTGCGACAGAATGAAACAGCTTTGTTGCATTAGTCAGGGGAATATGGAAAGTCTGGCTCGGCTGCCACCCGCACTACCCATAATTCTCCCAAGTTTCAGATCACAACCCTGTTAACAATTAGACGTAGAACTTAAGTCCCGACCCAGAGTGTCTGACAAATGATGATAAAGTGTGAAACACTGCCAGTTAGACTGCATGTTAGATGAGTTCACACAGTTTATGTGACAGTGTCAGAAGACAATAAGCCCGTGCTCCCTGGGGTGTCCCAGAATGTGGGATGCACCCGCCTCCTCTGCCATCCAACCTCCCAACTCCCCGCTCAGCCTTGATCGCTCTAGTTTGTCTCCGCTGCAGCACTACAGCACTGGCAGAGCTTTAGAGAGGGGTGGGATGCTGGATGACATGAATCACGTCAACATGCTTCGAGGGGGGGTGGCATCCTGAGCTGTGTGCACAAACCCGTGCACTGTCATACTGTACTCTTCTCGCTGTGAACCGCTCTCTCTCTTCCTTGCACACCCGCCGCCGCTGCACACACGCAGACCCCCTGTGGTGGCTTTGGCAACCCTTCGTCAGATCCAAACGTTTCCTCTCAAAGCAGAACCAAAAGCCCACCACCATCGTCTGCTGCTGAATCCTCGGGGGCGTGTTCCCTTCCTGGCAGTTTGTTCAAGTCAGGATTAAAAAGACGAGCTGACCTACATAGTACTTTTACTTTTGAAAGAAAAAAACTGAGGAAAAACTTGGTGAACTTAGGTTGAGAGCATGCTACGTTGAATACGCTCAAATACTATAATATCTTAACTGAAAATCAGGAAACGAGGAACTTTACCCTCTGTAAAAATACTTTAGTAAAAGGTTTCAAACGCAAATCGGCTTCTTTGCTGCAGTCTGTGCTGCTCGTAAATACAGGAGACTGTATTCTTTCATGGTTGGTAAAGAAATGCAGCTCGTATACCACCCCAAAAACCTCAGTGCTTCTCCACAACCACATGAATGCTTGGATCTTCACATAAACACACAAACACATGCTCTCACTCTCTCTCTGTGACTCAGTCTTGGGAATATAATGAGGGCAGCTCTGTGTAAGGAGGTGTCAAATAGAGCGAGAAGAAGAGGACCGACAAGTAGTGGCGGACGAGTGTCATCGCGGGTGACCGACCAAAGCTAAATGGAGCACACAACCAGGAACAGTGAAACCAGCAGTCAGGAGGCCATCTTGAAGCTTTTAGCCTCCTGTACTCTGCCCACAAGCTGCTTGGTGGAGCCCCTGTTTTCCTCTCACAGACAAACACATATAAACATATTTACTGAACCATACTGACTTTATGGGATGCAGTGGGCAGGCACCTTATAACCCAATACTTTTGCTTCATCCAAGCCCACACACTTACAAAAAAAGATAATTCAGCAACAGGTTGTCGTTATGCAACATACTAACTGGACAGTCTTTTGATTTATTTTTTTTTTACTTTTGCCCTTCCGTGTCAAGGGCACAATCACATATTTAATTGGTACGAGTATGTTAATCTTTTATATTTTTATTGCATTATAAAAACAGATATTTTCCTGTTTTTGTTTTACCTTACTAAACAGCACAGTAACAGTACACATAATATAGGATATAAGAATAACATTTCAAAAGGTCTTAACATGCACAACAACAATAAAAACAGATTAATGTTAGGGATTATGCCACTCTGTGGTAGTGATAACAAAATACAAGATGAAGAGAAACACAAACGCTCTGTTAGAGGGTCATAATAATTATACTGTAGCTGTAGGACTGATGCATGTTGATCTTTAGAGTGTGTAGCTGATGGGAAATTAAAACAACCAAGCTTCAACATTCAACCACCAACACTTTTAAGCCTCAGAAGAGAAGCAGCGTATGGCACAGATTCTTTTGTGTGACCCCTACTCTCTTTCTCTGCATCTACAGCCCCCGTCACTGAACGCCTTAGTATAGTTTCTCAAGGATGGGATGCATCCTGTTCCACTTTATTCAGTATCTTTCTGTATCTACTTTGCATTAAAATGCTGTGAAATGGTGTGTTGACGTAAACATTTCACCGTTGCCTCGCTGACAAGACTACGACAACAGTCGAACGTGCACGATGAAAAAAATTTGGTTGTAGTATTGTTGGTATCTGCTTGCACTATAGTTTTCCCATTTACTGTATATTTTCCTCTTATGAATAGAGTATCTCTTCCTCTCTCTCCCTAGTGCTACGGTAGCTATTAATAGCACACCACATACTGTACAGTAGCCTCTATATAGCAACCAAGTCTGTAGAGTTGTCTGATTGTAGAGGTCAGTGTCTGTTTTTCTAATAGAATCTTTTCTCTCTTTCTCTTCACCCTTCCCAATCCCATCCCTGTTGCACTTCCGTTATCTTTTCCCCTTCCACCCTCATCGTTGTCCCTTGTTTTAACTCATTAACCACATTTTCTTTTGTTCTTCCCTCCCTGCATCCTGTTTATGGCTCCACTGTCTGATCCACCACACCTCTGCTTCTCTTTATGTTTTTAATTTCGGTCATTTTAATTTGTGTGCATGTGTGCGGGTTTACTGCCGAACGTGCAGACCCCATAGACCCTGATGTTGATCTGTACGAACTCTTCCCTGCTCCATACACCCCAGTACCAGACCCCTCCCCCATGATGCCGCCTGTGGGCGTTCAAGCCTCTGTGCTGAGCCACGACACCATCAAGGTGACCTGGGCTGACAACTCACTGCCCAAGAACCAAAAGATCACAGATAACCGCTACTACACGGTGCGATGGAAGACCAACATCCCCGCCAACACTAAAGTGAAGGTAAGAGATGTGGAATTCTACATTTATTGGGTTTGAGACGCTTATTTCATCATGTCATAGTCCAACGAAAAGCTCAACTTTAATTTTTAAACTGCAATCGAATTGAAGCGTGGTACTGCTGCAGTTCTCGTTTACCTCAGCACTTTTAAGCTCAAATAACAAGTTTACAGCTGAGAGTAATGTGGTTACATAAATCTCCAATCATTTCACTCTGATCAAACCTTAGTCTCACTCCTTCATTCAATACAATACGATTTCTGTGTATTCTGGTGCAGTGGGGCTTTCTCCATGGCTACACTTACCAGACAGATGTATTGATGTGCTGAAAATAAAAAGTAATGCAAGGATATATAATAAAGTATTCCCCCAACAGCCCCTGAGCATGGTGGCAGCGTAAAGCCGGTGTTTGTAACCAAGCAATAGTTAATTTACATCCAACTCTCAATTTGCTGTGAAGAGACGTTGTCAAGTCAATGTCAGAGTCAACCGTTCAGACCTGGGTATTCACTTTGTGTTTGTATCTTCTTCACTTTCCTTCCTATAAAAGGTTTTCTGAGGGTACAGCTCAGATTTGCAGAGTCAGCTCATCTCGTCCATAACTGCAGGTTTAGTGGTTTAATTAAAACATAAAGGCGTCACTACAGTGAACTATGCTAAAGCCTTTTGATGACTGCACAGTAATATTTTCATTATCTTTTGAAGTTATAATCCTTAGAGATTTACATCCTGGTTAATTTGGTGACACCTTCAGTTAATATTGCCTTTAATATAGTCCATCAACTGCTGTGTGTGTATGTGTGGCTGTCTGTCAGTGTGTGTGTTTATACTGCAGCCAAACAAAAGTCGACCAAAAACAGATTTTGATTCGTATATAATGAGCATCTTCAGTCAAAACTGAACAGTCACACATTGTGGTTTCTGTGTTTTGCAAGATGAAGGCAACAACAGTAGGAAATGCTGTGTTGGCATGAGCAGCAATGTGACACAGTGATACAGCTAAAAGAGACTGAAGAGGAAACACTGAGTCTTATGTAAAAAACCAAACCAGAACTTCTGTTAGCCATTTGACTTCCCTAAACACAAAGGCTCAGTCACAGTTCTGACTTCTGTTGCCTTTCAACGCCAATTCAGAAAAAAGTTGACTTTTGGTGCAATCAAATAGACCACTGAAAGACTGGAGATGTTTATCCTACTTTGCCTGTGTTGTCAAATAACGCCTAGTGAAGCAGTTTGTGTTTTCAAGATGGTTTGTGTTCACTGGTGGCTCTGGTGTATATCTATTAACTGGCTGTCACAGTGAATAACAGCGAAGACTTTAGTTTGGTTAAAACCTTGAGTCATCTCAATTTTATTATAGGTATTAAGTTTTAATAGAATCAGTTGATCATGTTAAGCAAATAATTATGATGTGAAAAAATGAAGAAAAAAAAAAACTTGTGTGTCAGCTGCTCTGTGTGTGTGTGTGTGTGTGTCCGTGTGTGTGTGTGTGTGTGTGTGTCCGTGTGTGTGTGTCCGTGTGTCCGTGTGTGTCCGTGTGTGTCCGTGTGTGTCCGTGTGTGTGTCCGTGTGTGTGTCCGTGTGTGTGTCCGTGTGTGTGTCCGTGTGTGTGTCCGTGTGTCCTCTGGGTAGGCCGTATGGAGAATGCACTGTCAGATCTTCTTCTAATTCTCAGTTAGTTTGTCTTGTCCTTGTTGAATAATTTATTGGTCGGCCTTCATTTGACCTCTCTGTGGTTGCAGATTTGCACACACCCGTGCATAACCTCAGCGATCCAAGATTTAAAGATAGACAATCAGAGAGAGGTTAGAATAGAATAAAATAGAATAGTCTTTTATTGTCATTGTACAGTGGTAGTACAACGAAATTGAGGGTGCTCTCAGAGCCACCATGCACCGCAACGAGAAAAGACAATGACAGATTGACAATGACAGTGACAGGCAAGAAAAAACAAACATAAGGGTTGTCATAGAAACCAACACACAAGGGACAACATAGGCTGAGAAAAGGGGGTATTCTCTTAATATATATACATTTATAAATATAGGGAACTCAGATTTAAATATAAAAAATGTGCATTTGTGTAAAGGTGAGTATATAAATAAATTTAAAGTAAAAATGGCTGTAAAAAAATTTTGGATGAGGTGATAGATGTCGGGGCTGTTGGGGTGTGGGGGTTGTTATCTGTCTATGAGGGAGTGAGTGCGTGTGTATGTGTGTCCGTTGGTGTTAACAGTCCAGACGGCCCAGGGCAGGAAGCTTTTTGTCAGTCTGGTGGTGTGGGACTTGATTGACCTGTAGTGTGTTCAAGAGGGCATCAGGTCAAACAGGGGGTCGGTGGGGTGTGGGGGGTGTCCTATGATGGCCTTGGCTTTCCTGAGGCAGCAGGATGTGGAGATTTGTTCCACGATGGGCAGAGAGCACCCGATGATTTTTTGGGCAGTGTTTATGACCCTCTGCACCGCCCTCCTGTCCTCGTGTGTGTACCACACACCCAGGCAGTAGGTGAGCTCACTCTCCACAGAGAAGTGATAGAAGACCAGCAGCAGCTGCCTGTACAGGTTGTTCTTCTTGTGGACATGCAGAAAGTGTAGCCGCTGCTGAGCCTTCTTCACTAGGACCCTGATGTTGTAAGTCCAGGAGTGGTCAGCAGAGATGTGGCTGCCCAGAAACCTGAAGGTAGTGATAGTTTCCACCCACTCTCCATTTATGCGGAGGGGGGTGTAGTCCTGTCTGTGTTTCCTGAAGTCCATAATGAGTTCTTTTGTCTTAAGGACATTCAGAGTCAGGTTGTTTCCTGAGCACCAGAGTGACAGTTTCTCTACCTTGGCCCTGTACGCTGTCTCGTCCTCGTCTCGTCCTCTTCACAGATGAGTCCCACCACAGTGGTGTCATCTGCATATTTTATGATGCAGTTGGTTGGGTTGGTCGGAGAGCAGATTTTAAAGTCATTGTAAAAAAAAAAAAATTTGTTTAGTGGCTCAAAGAGAGACAAGTAGCAATAAATAGCATATACAGTTAGAAGAATTATAAATAAGGTGCACTGTAAAATAAATGATTCACTCTAAACAGGGAAAATGGAAGACAATAAACAATTTCACAGCAGACAGTCACTGGTATTTCACAGTCTTGATGGCTCTTGTAGTAAAGTGATTATTGCAGTGTGAAGAGGGGGAGCAGATATTTCACCGTGAACAATCATAGTAAGAAACTGGTATTTTACCATCTCTGATAGTAAAGTGAAGGTCTCTGATTATTAAACTGCAGATCAACTATCAGAAGCTGTATATCACACACCTGCTTCAGGTCAACTCATTGTAATTATAATCTGTTTAATAAGTGACACATGAATGTGTGTGACTCTGGGATCACTGGGAACCAGTGTTATATTCCAGTTTTGTACTTCATCATTACGATTATATGAATGCTGTTTAATCAATCAAAAATACTTACAATAATCCATTATATATTCATTGTTAATCAGAGAACATTGCAATCAATTTTGCAAATCCAGTGGATTCTCTAACTGATAGATTCTCACACCGTGACATTAATTAAAGAACTGCACTGGCTCATTATGTTTCTGTCCCATTAACCAAATCCAATATATCAACAAATCTGTTAGAGAAGTCTTTTCTGCTGCGTTTTTCTTTTCTTCCATTATGGATATGTTAGCAAAGCTGTTGAGACCAATTTAACGGATAGTAATTTTTTCACCTTAATGCTGCATTTCCCCGGATCCTCTCTTCTTCTTCTTGCCTCTTAGAGCGAACCAAGCCAGACAGGCTTGTACATTATTGAAGAGACAACTGCTCTCAAAACTGGCTACATGTTTCTAAAGAACAGAGTGTTGTCTTTTCCCATCCTACTGCCCTCTGGTTGACAGCCCCCTCCGGAGAACTGCACTTTTTTTTTTTTTTTAGTCATAGTTTGTAACGTCATACTGTAGCTGTTACTGTCAGAGACTGGTTGACCTCCAACCCCCAGCAAAAAAAACAAAAAAAAAAAAAGCAGAACTCCCTAAAACTTTCTATTTCTATATAACGGTTAAATAACTCATGCATAAGGTGTAAACATTTAGAAATTGTGATTCTATTCAAATGTTGTAATTAGCAAGTGTTGCTACATTTCTTTCTGCTGAATTATTGTTGTTTCTACACTTGTTTGTGTGATAAAGCAAAGGTTCTGGAGCCAATCCACAGTTGTAAGTGTATGTAATGTAAGCTAAAGTATTCAAGCCATTCAGATTCAGTAATTATCTTCAGAATTTAAAATGAATCAATGAATTGATTTGAAATAAAATATTAAATTGATTAATTGTGAAAATAATCAGAATTCTAGTCAGCAATAACAAAATAATTATTTGTGCAATGAAATAGAAAGATGATTTTAATCTCATGATATTGACTCCTTGGAGACCATCAGTGTAAAGTGAATGTGATCTGCCAACACACAAACTGAATTCTTGTTTCTTATGTGTGTGCGCGCGCGTGTGTGTGTGTGTGTTTTTGCCTGCCTCATCCTCCAGATGGCCAACTCCAGCAGCCTGAACTACATGGTAACGGGCCTGAAGCCAAACACGCTGTACGAGTTCTCTGTTATGGTGACCAAAGGCCGCCGCACCAGCACATGGAGCATGACTGCGCAGGGGACAACATTTGAGACCAGTAGGAGGACTCCGCCTTCACACACATATGCACACACACACACACACACACACACAGAGCTCAACAAAAATACACGAAATCACAAGGACATGCCACAACAGCGCATCCAGTGTAATGAGTCCCTGGCGGCCTGAGAGTAATTGAGAGTAATGTTTGATCTTCTGCAGCTCAAATGGAAGGAGAGGACACTCCTCGTTAATAATAATAATAATGATTATTATTGTAGAAACTGTGCACGTCTGTGTCAAAACAAATAATTTTTTTGTATTTTTCTCCAAATGTGCAGACCAATGACCTGGTGTCTTCACCTGAGGAACAAATAGAGCCACAATCTCAGACCATGATTCTCTTATAGAAAAAAAAAAACAAAACAAAGGGGTGGGCACAGCTCTGCATTAACATTTGCTTCACACAGTATCAGGGAACTGACAGTGGAATAATTACTGCCTCTCATGAGTCAGCCACATCAAAATGATATTAATTGACTGTATTAGTGTTTGCACTGTCACCATAGTGATATAAAGTGCTTTTAAAAACCATCAGCCATTCTGGCATTGAAAATACATTTGTACATTTGTATACATCTTTCTATGTGTTTGTATTCCTGCAGTGCTGTGTGCCTAATGGATACTAAAATTTGCAAGCTTGGAAATTGTCAGAGGCCATACTTCATTCTGAGGTGTAATTGCTGAGCCAAAATATATATCTTCACAATAAACCTGCTTCACAATATTAAAAACAAAAAAACTAATTTTCTTTGAAACTGCATCTGTATGTGCATTATTGGATTGAGATTTACTCGACTCGGCTTGTGGTGGAACTTTTTCGCTGCTTTTATTAAAGAGTTTTCATTTCAGCCTGGCCATGGGTTTGTGTTCAAGTGTTCAAGTGGCTGGTATCTACAAGATCATAAACACACACACTTTTATATAGATTATCTGGTACATACAAGAAACAAACCATATATCACACTGTAGGAACACTCAGTAGAATATGTTCTATTCAAAGACACAGTTTACTGTCTCATGGTCCTACTACACATTAATGTCTCTCTCTCTCTCGTCATAATAAATGTATTGTCTCCACCCCCATCCACAGTTCCCAGCTCCTCTCCAAAAGACGTAACCGTGGTGAGCAAAGAGAACAAACCTCGCACCATAATTGTCAACTGGCAGCCTCCCTCCGAGGCCAACGGAAAGATTACGGGTGAGTCTTACCAAAAAAATAAAAAATAAAAGATTTCTCACTTTGCTGACGTTTTTAACGATTCAGAACTCTTTTGGTGACAACTCTCCGCTATGCGCTGACTAATGAAAGCACATTTAGGCGAAGCATTGATCCACACAAAATGATTACGAATGTAAAATGTCCAAAAAAAAAAATATTTTCTTTGCACTTTTTTATGCTGTGGTGGTCAGAGAGGAATCTCTGCCGTTTTCAGTTTGACGTCTGTAAGTAATAAAGTCAAATAGCAGAAAAAATATTGTAGTGAATCTGATTTGCGCAGCATTAAATCCACTGAGCACGATAGAATTTGTGTCTCTCTCTGTCTGATCTTCTGTATTGCTGTCGTAGGCTATATCATCTACTACAGCACAGATGTAAACGCAGAGGTCCACGACTGGGTCATTGAGCCTGTGGTGGGCAACCGCCTCACTCACCAGATCCAGGAGCTGACGCTGGACACGACCTACTACTTCAAGATTCAGGCCCGAAACTCAAAGGGCATGGGCCCCATGTCTGAGGCTGTAAATTTCCGCACTCCAAAGAGTAAGTTGTCATGATGAGGGACTGAGACTAAAAAGGACAACTGTGTCTTTCCGATTTTCATTTTTCATATGGATCATCAAATTAGAGACATGCAGCAGCGACATATTTTTGTAATAGTTTTAGCTCTCTGACAAGCTCTTAAAGGAAAATCAATATTGAATTTACTGGGTATAGAACTATAAATGAATGCTAATATTGCTGTGTGACTGCTGCATGCGTAAACAGGCATCTGTTAGCAAACCTGTAACACCAGTAATATGTCTTGGCTGTGGGTTTGCTTTACCCTGATTTATCCAAACAGAACCTGTCCGAACAATGACATAAATAATGGATGTGGATGGATTGGATACATGGATAGATACATGGATAGATACATGGATAGATACATTAGATACCCTGATTTATCCAAACAGAACTTAATGCATCCGAACAATGACGATAAATAGATAGATGGATGGATGGATGGATGGATGGATGGATAGATGGATGGATGGATGGATGATAGATACATGGATAGATAGATAGATAGATAGATAGATGGATAGATGGATAGATGGATAGATAGATATAGATAGATAGATAGATAGATAGATGATAGATAGATAGATAGATAGATAGATATAGATAGATAGATATAGATAGATAGATAGATAGATAGATAGATAGATGGATAGATAGATAGATAGATAGATAGATAGATAGATAGATAGATAGATAGATGGATAGATGGATAGATGGATAGATGGATAGATGAGTTTATTCATCCCCGAAGGGACATTAGGTAGAATCATTTCCCTAGATCCTCGTAATGAAGCAATTATGGTCTGGTAAAATGTTTGCATAGTTGAAAGGTTTTACCACACATGACGTTATCTAACAGTGTTCTCTTTGGGGATTGCTCTTTTCTCCATAAACAACAAATAATGTGATGTGCCCATAACTTAGTTAACACTAAATAGACACATCCCTCTTACAAAGTGTGGGAAAATGTCTTAAAAGAAGAAGAAAGTATGTTTCCAGGCCGTGTTAATCAGTTTCTGATGATCACATTATCAGAAAGACCAGTCAGCAAATTTACAAGCAACTCTAAAAGTAAAAAAGCCACATTAGGTTCAGTTTTGATGGCATTGTGGATGCAACAGTATGACTCCATGCTTCCTCTGTTTTGTGTTAGCTCTCGTATACACACCTTCACATAAATATAGACCAATGTAGAATTGGAATAAATAGACCTGTTCCCTAGATTAGCCCTATAGTCACTGGTAGCTGCTCAGACTGATGCCTGATATCACTATTGTGTCAATGTATATACCTCAAAGGCATTTATGATTGTGTACTTTATACCAGTTATAATTTTTATGTAGATATTTTTGTTCTTTGTGTCAACTTGGCTGTGTCTGAGATATACTGACGCTGTTTGGTTTTCTCACTTATTTCTCATTCTCCTAGTTTTGACCTTCTCCACCTCCACCGTGTCTCTCACAATCCCCATCTCTCGCTTTATTTCCATCTCCCTTGCTGCTCTTTTCGGCTAACCTGTTTTTGCTTTTTATTGTCTCTCCCTCTCCCCTGCCCTCCTTTGGCCTGTTAAGCTGAGTCCTCTGACAAAATGGCTAATGACCAAGGTAAACTCCCTCCCTCTACACTTTATCTTTCACTGCTGGCTCTGCACCTCGTGTATCTCTCTCTCTCTCTAAAGATTATCATCTGCTGGGCTGTTGAAAACTTTGGCTGCATGACTGGCAAAATCAGTTTGTGTTTGTGAAAAAAAAATCACATTCTAATATGTTTCATGAAAAGATTGACAGGAACATAAATGTGAGAAGAGGAGTTTGTGAAGTTTCATTAAAATTTAAATTTTTCCATTTTGAATCAGCCTCAAATCTCCCACCGAAGCCGGGTCCTCCAGGCAACCAGAACCCACAGGACTCAGGGACCTCAATTGGTAAGATTTTCCTCCCACCCACTTTCTACTAAAGCTTAAAGTGTCAAACTTATACTATCAGTGACTACAGCACAGTTGGACTTCCCTGACAGAGCATTTTGAAATATCTGCAATTTGAACTAATTTTTGGTTCCATATTGTTTTTGTAGTTAGACGTAGCTTCCTCCCACGAATCTAGTGAATCTAGTCTAATCCAGTCTTTCTCCTCTCGAGGTAAATCAGGGGTGGGAAGCAACAGTGAAAACCACATCCTGGTCATCATCATCATCATCTCAGTGGGAGCCTTCACCATCATAGTGGTGGTGGTTGGAGCCTTCCTGTGCACACGGCGCACCACGTCCCACCAAAAGAAGTAAGACACTTCGTCAATCCTTTAGCTCCTTCAGTGTCCTTCAATGTATTTTTTTCATTTTGGAAATTGAGATGTATTTTTTACTGGCACCTCTGCAGAAAGCGAGCTGCCTCAAAGTCCTCCAACGGCTCACATAAATACAAAGGGAACTCCAAAGACCTGAAGCCTCCAGATCTTTGGATTCACCACGAGAGACTGGAACTGAAGCCAATGGACAAGTCACCAGAGCCCAACCCGGTCATGACCGAAACACCCATCCCCCGCAGCTCGCAAGACATCACACCGGCCGACAGTGGCCTGGACAGCAACCCCCACCTGCAGCAGAGGCGCAACTCTTACCGTGGTCAGTCCTGCCAAAGGGGGAGAAACTTAATGTTTGATGTTATAGGGAAAAAGATCAAAGTGAAATGTCACCCTCGCTGCCTGAGCGCACATGCATAATAATGCTGAGCAAATGTCTTGAGTTTTGGCTGGCAGACAGGAAACTACATTTTGAGAGCTCGACTAAGAAAACAGTCATTTTTTAGGCAGGAAATGTGCTAATACCCTCAGGGCTGCTTCCAGGAGCATCACTGGAGGAGCCTCTGAGTATTCGGGATGGTGTTTTTATTTCACAACTCAACACTTGTCTTTCCCATTGTTTTTTCTGTGGTTATCATGCAAAACATTTCATGCTTTTCATACATAATGCGCATTACTTGTCATGATTGCAGAGCTACAAATACAGTAAACCCACTTAGTATAACTAGTTTATAACCAAAGGATGCTGATTAAGATCAATCAAGACCCAGTGATGTCTTATTGATTGATTGATTGATTGGACCACTCACAAAAACAGAACAGTAGAGAAGCGGACCTTTCTTATTGGATGGTTTCCATCGTACCTTTTAGGCCACGAATCAGAGGACAGCATGTCTACACTAGCAGGCCGACGAGGGATGAGGCCTAAAATGATGATGCCTTTTGACGCGCAGCCGCCTCAGCGTAAGTTTGTATGTGTGTCTGTATGTGTCAGAAAGAGAGAGAGAGAGAGAGATGAAGAGAAAATGGTTCACGTTTTCCAACAATTGTGAGCTTGTCATAATCCACAGAAGGTGAGCTGTCAATCTGGAAACTCTTGACATAAAAAATGGATAATTTTAACAGATAATGAATGTCCAAATGTGTCCAAATGTTATTTTATATCTAATAGTAATTGAGGGAACAAGTCCATTTCATGCTTCCCATAAAATTTTCATTTTTATTGTTTGTTTCCTCTCCGACTGAGCGACAGAGTGTCGATTACAGAAAACTGCGTGTGTGTGTGTATGTCAGAATCAACACTTCCACATCCGTCATCATTATTACAACTGATTAAACATCTCATCCTGTGTGTGTGTGTGTGTGTGTGTGTGTGTGTGTGTGTGTGTGTCCACGTGTGTGTGTCCATGTCCATTTCCATCCACAGCTGTTATTAGCGCTCACCCCATCCATTCCCTCGATAACCATCACCACCATTATCACATGGGCAGCCTGGCGTCGCCGACACGAAGCTACCTCTATCACCAGGGTAGCGGGCACACACGCCCGCACGCCTGCGCCACCCCCATCTCCCATCTAGACAGGGTGGACTCTTCAGGTGAGACACTGCCACCTGCTGGTCGGCAAGAAGCACAGAGCAGGACAGGGAAGTCAGACACAGTCATGCTCATTCATTGATTGTTCATTTACACACATGCAGCTGCCATCTTGTGACATTTCTGTTGTAGTTTTTTCGAGAGTGTTACTTACTAACGCCACTGCTCTCTGACTTCCCTGCCTGTTGACATGCTTTCCTTTATTTACCTCTAAATAAACTAAACCATCAGAAATGCAGTCAAATATGTTGATGATTTATGTTTTTTGCACAAAATCTGGTTGTGATAATTTGGGCAACTGGTTTGGATTTTTTTTTTTTGTCTTTTTTGTCAAAGACATGTCAGTCTGTTTTTTTCAATGTTTTAATGTATATTGAGGCCATATATGGCATATATGTGCACAGTTGCAGGTATTGTGTCTTCTCACTCTGCAGTCTGACACATTGACTCAGTAGACGGCAGATCTCCACAATATTTCCAACAATTTTGTATTGTTGACTTATGCATGAAATTAACTACATGGCTACTGATTCTATTACCAAGGAAATATTATGGCAAGTCCCAGCCAACAGCAATGGGATTTTCCCATCAAGCTTGTTCAAATGTCAAGAATCACAGTGTATATACTGGTATTTATAATAATTTGAAACTGTGGTGCTATTAAGCTATTGAGCTAATGTTTTGAATGAAATAGAGGTGCTACTTTTACACACATACACACACACACACACACACACACACATATATATATATATATATATATATATATGAAATGAAAATGAATTATCATCAACCTTCATCAGGGAGGATTTATTGCAGGTTCTCTGTATTAGATTAGACTGGATTATTTTATCTAGGTGTTCCTAATAAACTGACCACTAAGTGTGTATGTGCATAGCAGGGCTGCAACTAACAGTTGTTTTTATTAGCAGATAATTTGCAGATTAATCATGAAGGCCGTGCAGTGTCAGTCAGTCTTCAAATTCTTTGAATACAAAAGCTAAAGGGCTATAAGCTCCTCTGTTCATTGTTTGCCCCCACTTCTGCCCCTCGCTCTCCAGAGTCTGTGAGGAACACCCCAAGTTCAGAACCTCTCCCCCCAGCCACCGCCTCCTCCCAGGCCTCCTGCCCCTCGGAGATTCTGGCCGACCCTGAGGGCAGCTACCATGGCTCCACCACCACAGAGGAGGAGCCCAGCTACTCCAGCAACCTGCCCCCACACCGCTCTGCCCACCCACACGCCCACGCCCACCCGCTCAAGAGCTTCGCTGTACCAGCAATCCCAGCCACCAGCCATCCATCATACGAGTCACCTGCGTTGCCTAGTACTCCCCTGCTCACTCAGACTGGTGAGGAGAAACACACACTCCACATCAAAAACCCACAGTAATCCTTGGATCAGATGAGAATACAAACCAGCCTCCTGTGACCTGGAAACAGGAATCTCAAATACAAATAATACACTTTGGGCACGGTGAAGGTCACTATCATTTGTTCACAACAGATTTGAGAATGAAAGTCATTTCTCGACCCAGGAAACATAATCACTCATTACAGTTAGTAATGGAACTGGTTATCAGATGCTCCCCATTTGTCAGTTTTCTGGTTGTATTTAAGATTCGAATTAGGAAATCTGCAAAATATTTGATATCCAATTTTGTTTTCAGAGTTAAATTCTCTTTGGCTCATTGCCTCAGTGAGTCTTGAACTGATGTGTCATTCAGAAAAAATGCTGTTGCCTTCATGACTGTTGAATTTTTACGATTCCAGGACCTCCCACTCACCCCCATGTTGTTAAAACAGCCTCCATTGGAACACTAGGAAGGACACGAACACCGATGGCAGTCACTGTGCCCAACGCCCCTGATGTACCAGAGACCAGCAAGATGCTGGAAGATGTAGACAGCGTGAGTATAGCGCCCCACACTGGCTATTAGTAGCAGTGCAGTCTGTTTGTTTTTTTGCCAGTCAGGCCTAACGGTGACAAAAATATTGAATATCTATTCAGTCTTGTTGTTTTTAAAACCAGTCACACATTCCTTCCAAATCCATGTCAGATTTTTTTGGGCACTGGATTACACACTATGATACTTTAAAGTGCACATTGGTTTTAACCACGTTTTCTGTTCTGTCCTTTCTCTCTTTTTATTCTTTCCATTTTCCATCTCAACACTTTTATGTGATGTTGTCGGCTGCGTTTGATCCATTCATTTAACTTTTAATATACATTTTAACAAAAACCTATAACTGGAATGATTTTTAATTTTTCCGTACAATTTTTTTACCATTGACTTTTTGCTCCATGTCCTAATCCTTGATTGGCTGTTAATCATTTGTTGCCTCTTTGATTTTGGATGTGTTTGTTTTCATCTGCTACCTCCTCGTGTTTTTATTGTTTACGTTGCTTCAGTCCCATTGACCCTCCCACCCACCCCAGCTCGCCTCACCCCACCCATTCCACTCTCCCCTGTCCTCTGCGAAAGATCCCTGACTGACCCTCTCCTCCTCTCCTTTTCCTCTTTCCTCTCCTCTCTTCTCCTCCCCCTCCCCCTTCCTTCCTGCCACCAGGTGCTTGCCTCCCTCCCCCCTTGCCCCTCCCCCGCCCCTCGCAGTAACCCTGTTCCTCTCCCTCAGAGCTATGAGCCCGACGAGCTGACCGAAGAGATGGCCCACCTGGAGGGCCTGATGAAGGACCTGAACGCCATTACCACAGCGCCATGAGCATGCACACATACACATAGACACACACACATATACCTGTGCATCCACAGACACACTCTTTCTCTGTCATCTCTACACACACACACACACACACACATACATGCATACACACACACACGCACACACAGGAAAGACACTCACTCTAAAATCAAACAAACACACTTAAACATAAACCTTGGGAGCCAGAGGCTAAGTGGACACAAAAATGGCTTCTTGTGCCCAAGAGAACTCTCACATCCCCCTGCAGAGAAAAAAAAAAACAAAAAACAAAAACTCCAGACTGAAACTTAGGACCTTTTTTCGGCTTACCTTGCTCAGTCTCAGGAAGGAGATTGCCATGAGAGGGAAGAAAAGTGAGACGCTTTATCTTTTTATGAAGAACCATTCTCAGAGACAATGAACTTTTAAAACATTGGTCGCTTTCAACCGAAAGATTGTGAAGTTTTTTTTTTCCGTTTTTGTTTTGTTTTCTTCAGCAAAAATACGTATACGTACGATTTTTTTTTTTTCGTTTCCTTTTGTTTTCTCGTGACGAACGCTCACTCTCAAGGTTGATTCAGTGTCAAGTCAAATGGAGAAAGTCCAAAAATATGCTGGTTTTTTCGATGTTGGTGCTCATGCAGCGCAGTCTACACACAGTGTTTGTTCGATTAGTGTTTTCTTTGTGCATTTTGTATATCTATTGGGCAGTTTCAGTGAAGTGAACATTGGACATCAGCCTCCCTTTACAAGCTTACATTACTCATAAACATGGTCATTTCTTTTGTTTTTACCCCCTTGTGTCATATATTGTGCCATGACTTTTTATTATTTTCTATGTTATTGTATTATTTTTTTACACACATATCCTTATAAACATGTACATATGTTGTTTTGTTTTTTTTTTTTTTTTTTTTTAAACTGCCTCATTCTTTTAATGTTTCCCATTATTTCATTATTATTATTTGGGATTAAAGTGGGAGCACAGATGAGTCCTGAAGCTCAGTTTTCATATCAACAGGAGGGAGAAGCCTGATGTGTTTCTACAGTACATTCTTCTCTGGCATTGTGTTGCCCCCCCCCCTCCCCTTTGTACATTAAAAAAAATGTCTTCTTTTTCAGTCTTTTGTTTGTTGTGGGAGCTCCGTTTTAAAAGCCTTACCAACGTGTTTGTATGTCGGACGGTCGAGACGTTACGACCCTCCACTAACTGATGTCGCTCGAAGTCGCTCGCTGCTGTGGCAGTTTCTGTATCGTTCTGTGGGACTTGACAATATCTTCTCACAGATCTGGGGCACCTAGCACTCAGGGCGCTGCTGACCCCCACCCCCAACCCATGCTTAACAAAAAAAAAAAAAAGACAAAAAAACATAAACAAAAACCTCACATGGCACCCAGTAAATCAATCAATCAATCACCTGCAACAGACAAGTTATCTTTTTTTACAAGAATCAAGAATGTGTGTGTCATTTCCAAAAACCAATATTTGGTTTGATCTCAGACATCTGTACTGCTGAACCACGTGTGCATCCCCCCTCTCTCTTACAGCAGAGCGTGTTTGCTGTTTACTTCCCTGTTGTTCATCATCGGAAGCCACGCCCTGGTTCTTTTACAAATCTTATAAGAATGCAAAGATGTTGGCCTTTTGAATGGGACTCCCAGATTTTTTTTACATGGTAGTTTTTGTATGAAGAAAAAAAAAAAAAAGAAAAAAAGAAGCTTGTTCTATACACAAATCCGATGTAAAAAAAAAAAAAAAAACAGAAAAAAGGAGAAAAAAAAAAAAAAGTACATCTAAGAAACTAGTTTTTCATTACCCTCTTACCCAAAGAAATTTGTCATTTGCAATCATAGTAATTTGCTCTACTTTTGTGAATACCATGTTTCTCATAAATGTACATCGTCATGAATGTCAATATAACTGTAAGAGATTTTAACTATGGATACAAACAAGGAACAAGTTTTGGGAAAAAAAAATAAAATAAAATAAAATAAAAAAAGAAGAAGAAGAAGATTGAAAACAAAGGGGGGAGAAAAAGGACCGGACTCCATTTGGGAAATAATCTATTGAGTTGTAAACAGTTGAACCTGTATTGCACTTTTTCACAATTTTTGAAAAGTACATTTCTTACATATCTTGTGTTTTAAATATCAAAAGCTGTTTGTGTAACGTAGTGTCCTAGGTAAGCAGCAGGCAGCTGGTCTTGTTTTTATGTTTATTATTATTATTTTTGTTTTTGTTTTGTTTTTGTTTTTGTTTGCTTCAGAGATGATATGAATTTGAGCGGCCGAGTTGTTTACTTTGGGGCTCATGATGAGGAATTCTGTTGTTGCTTGTTCATGTACAGAGCTTTCTTTGCTTTCTGTAGGAAAAAACACACAAAAAAAAATCTGTGGCTTTTTAAAAAATGTCGAAAAAAATGGTTTGGAAAAAAAAAGATGTTTTTTTATTGGTGCTCCTATACATTGTGTATACAAACTATTATGAATACTAACAAAGTAAATGTTTCTGCTCGTCTTCTTTTCATCAACTGCAATACGTTGTTATCACTGAAAGACGATCTCAAGTCAGCGGTGTCATCTACACGGGGGTTATGATGTTATGATGGTTATGTTGGGAAAGTAAAAAAAAAAAAAAAAAAAAATACCAAAATGATCAATTAATAACCAATCAAACATTTAATCAAATTGTTAGGAGGAAAATGTGAAATACTTCCTAGTTTGTCAACACACAATAGCTCATTCACTCAGACTCAAAGATGCACCAGGCCTGTTTAAATTTTGGTGGTTAAAGAACAAAGGTCATCGTGACCTCATTGTCACATCACAAATGATGTTTCTAACCTCTTAGAAACTTCACCAGTCGAGATTTTGCTCAAACGTTACCTCAGATGAATTTATCAGACTTTGTTGGATTAAGGTAAAAGGCAGCGATCGCTGTCTGTTTATTGGCTTATTTGATGTGACACCTTGAAGGAATGACTACAGATTTGGGTTAAATGTTGACTTGGACTCAAGCTTGAGCTGATTAGAATTTGGTGGCTAAAGGTCAAAGTAACTGTGACGTCACAGTTTTCGGTCATGATCATGACTTGGTTGAAGAATAGAACTACAATGGTCTTGTTATATTCCTTTAATTTTGAATTACATCCTAATATTGTATTAATCACCCATTGAATCAATTGATTTGAAAAAAACATGAAAATAATCTTTAGGAAAGCCCTACATATGTAAAAGTACTTCTACTTCTGTAAAAGCTGTTGCTTTTAAAGTTTTTCAGCCTTCAGAATGAAAACCTCTTACACACAGAGGCTGTATTTCAGATTAAGACTGATTTCAGTTAATGAGCCACTATTTCACATTCTTATGAAGCTCTGTTGTTCATGGTGTCAATGGCTTACTCTTCACAGGGTTATGTGTACGTTCGCATGAGAGTGTTGTTTTGCTATAACCAACAATTGTTTGAGCAGATTTCTAGCCGTGGTATTTTTATTACAGTTATGTGAAACTGGATGAAAACGGAGCTTTCTGCCAGTGGCTGCTGGAACTGACTCGCTCAGCGTTTGGCTGCTAGACGGTGTGTTGAAGTGGCTGAAAAGTGCAGCACAATAATAAATTAAACTGCAAATGTTTAGAACGATCTGTGATATTTGTAACTGCTAAAGTGAAAAACTGTTGGACAAATGAGGTTTGTGAAAAATCTGAAAAGATCGTGTGACAGTGAAAATGAGTCAGTCTCTACATATCAGTTACGTGTTTGGCCTCCTGTTGTATAATGTGAGAGTGACTGGAGGTATTTGCATATTTTTTTTCATCAAGAATAGTTCTCTTCTGCTGTCATGATTCTAAAAGTCAATGCATTCCTGTGCAAAATGACCTCAAACTGCACATCAAGAAACCACTACACTATGAAATGTATTAATAAAGCTCTGATTACTTGAGGTTTCTTAATCCACTGCTCATACACTCTTGTCAGCATTTTGACTTAACTCCTGTGGAAGAATCATGCTGGTGACGACGTTCACTTCCTGTATAATACAGTATCCGATGGTAGATGGTCTCTTACTTTTACTAACCCACCACCACGGACAATTCGGTAATTGATGAGCAAAGTTTTAGGTCCCAAGAACTACCACTTCTTCCACATTACCTCAGGTAGGATGAAGAGGAACTGACACCATCAGTAAATGAAGGTAAGGTCAATTAATGAAAAGATATCTAGTAGTAAATGTCACATGCATTTGATTTGGCTTTTGCTGGAATCTGACAAATGAAAAAAATATATAATTTTTTAAAATTAAATTGGATTCACAATCTGCCTTTTAGAAACTGCTTCTTCTGCACAAAATAAGAAACGCGGCAAAGAACAATAGTTTGCAGTGCTTCACACTGCTTCACTAATTAATAAGAGTTTAGTCCTTTTACTCTGAATTGTTGTTCAATAATGGGTATAAATCCACCTGCAATGTGATATATCTGCATTATTAAAATTGTAAATATAAGCACAGATTTCCCTAAAATAATGTAAGAAAATGTTATGATACAAAGAAACATGAAATGATAGAAAGAAGAATATATAGGGGAAAAAATGATAATGTAGTTTGTTTGATAATCTGCATCAATATTAGTGTCAGATATTTATTTGAATTTTATTGTTATAAAAATATCTTTTTCACGTTATAACGTGATGAAATAATTTTACGTTTTAACGAGAAAACAAATTATCACGTTATTTCATTATATCACGTAACGTGATAAGACATTTTCACGTTATAACGTGAAAACAACTTATCACGTCATAACGTGAAATTATCACGTTATTACGTGAAAACATCTTATCACAAAATAACGTGACTACTTTTCATGAAATAACGTGTTTTGTTTTCACCTTATAACGTGAAAATATCTTATATTTCTATAACAATAAACTTTTCACGTAATTACGTGATACTGAGACACATTTTTCTCGGTGTGGCAGCAATACGCTTCCGTATTTGTTTGTATGTCAACATTAAAATCCTTGTTGAACGGGCCTGTCGTGTCACGCGGTGACCAGCAGGTGTCGCTGCAGCGGATTGGTCCTCGCGATCCTCCACTGGTCTCTACTTCCGTCTACGTCAGTCACTCTGCTCACAACAGAGACTATGGCGGCCAGCTCAGACCGTAGTCCTCCTCCTTTCTCCGTGGCTGAGGAGCCAGAAACTGGACTGTCTGACATGGCAGACGGAGACAGCGACGAGGGAGAGGACATCTTCGTCAATAACGTAAGTTCACACCTCGACTATGTCAATAACAAACTGCTTTAATGGCGGTGTTATATCTGCAGGAGGCTAAGTCAAGTGAAATCGGGTCAGTGCTTTCATTTGCGTTCATGGTGTCAAAATAACGTTGACAGGCGAGAAACTGTGTCTCAGTTTAGATAAAAGCAACGACATTGTTTCACAAACAAGAAGCAAAAGTTTGTGCGCGCAGAGTGAGCTGTCATGGCTTGTGGCAAGTTAGTTTTAGCAGTGAGTCTGTATTTTTCGGCCTGTCCTGCTTCTCTACAGTTTATTTATCCGATTTACAGATACGATGTCCAGTTGAACGTCTTGTGTAGTTATTCGTTAGGAATTCGTTAGGTTTTGGTTTTACTAATCTGCAGCTCACATGACCCCACCCAACCCGCCTCTAATGTCTTCTTATCTGTGTCCAGTGGTGGAAGAAGTAGTCACATGGTTTACTTAGTAAAGCACCAGTATAGAAAAGTATTAAGATAAAAAAAAAGCCCTTCATTCATTCATTCATTCATTCATTCATTCATTCAATAACCTACAACAGTAAAACTCCCGAAGTGGCTCCCTTGATTCATATATTGTTATAAAAGGCAGTATTACATTATTGTTACTGATGTATTATTGTCTCCGTGACATTTTGCAGTTGTAGTTGCCATAAACCGTTACTTCACTCCAGTCATTAGTCAACCACAGGGTCAGGCTCTTGCAAAAGTTCACACAGACAAAGACTCTTCAGACACATCTGAAGAGCCGTGAGGTGTTTCATTCTGTTTTCAGATTCTGTCACACTCTTTTGTGAAAAATGCACATGGTCATTTGAACTGTGACGAGGAGTTCAACGTTGGTGGTTTGATCCTCAACAGTGTGCTTTTTATGTGAAATCTTAATTTGAATATAACTAGTTACATTAATGTATGGACTAAAATATCTCTTCCTAATATGTAATGGACAAGACGTAGTGTTGCATAAAAATGAGAGAAAAATTTAGTTGCTTGTTGCTTTCCACCACTGTCTGTGTCTGTCGAATGTCATAACAGTCAGGTGACCTTTAAGACTAATTAATTACTCCTCTACTTCCTTCTCTTTGATGTTACTATTTAAAACATGTGTCCTTCCCGCCTGCAGAGTAACCCCGTGGCTGTGAGTCGAGGAGTTTCACAGCCGGACCGTTCCAATGAAGAGCCTTCTGATTTGTTCAACGAGGACGACACCAGCAACACAACTGCCAAATCCAACGGAGTTCACTCTGATGATGAAAACGACCTGTTTGCTGGTTAGGAGACATTCTCTGCTAACAATTTCTGCCTACTTCATTCCTGTTAGTTTGTGATTTTTCCAGTGTTTATTGGCCTGAAAAGGAATGTTTGATTCACATGAGGTCATATTTAGTTTAATGGTCAAGACCAGGGACAGGTTTAGAAACTCCTGAATGGCACATGATTCTGGGAATCATGTAACTCAAGGTGTAACTCAAAATAACCTCCAGCCTGGGATAAATTAGGAGACTGCGGGACCCTGGACATAGATATGTATAAGACCCCCCTCCCTACGATTTAGGACAGAATCCTCCAGACTAAGCAAGACATGAAACATCTTTGTGTTCACTCCACAAATTAAATTATGTTCAGTTTATGACAATATTGAACCAAGAACAGCAAGAAATCTTAAAATTTTTAGATGAATCTTGAGTGGCTATGTCTGGTAGTTGGTTGTTGCCGTTTCATTTCATCAGTAAAGTGAATTGAATTATTGGAAACCGGATTCAGTGTGTTTGGAGCTTGACACTAACAGTCAAAATAGCGTTTACTGTGCTGCAATAGGTTTACTGGACTTTAAAAATATGTCTGTCAAAAGATTATTAGGAAATGACTGACTTAAGTTTCATTTTATTTGGAGTGCATTTCACAGCAACAGGTAACGTACTATAAAATAGATATAAGAAAAAGCAATAACAGGAAGTAGGGCGTTTTCTTCTAGAGACACTGACGAAGCACAGACACAGAGTAATCACTCATAAGAAAAAATATAATTTCTGCTCTTAAACATTGACTTAGTGGTGTGATGCGTCATAAAAAGGAAACAGTCTGAAGAAGAATTAAATGCCAATGTTTTTTAATTTGAGTGCTACTGACGTGTCTGTACCCAAAAAGTGCTGAGTTTTGATACTCTGAAATCTTGATGTCATCCTGTCATCAGCCAACGGGAGTTTAAAAGTGATGAAAAACAGTTTCACATTCAACAAAACATGAGTCGCACTCAGTCTTACAGAGGAAATTTTATGCAATAGCTTTGTAAATTGATTGCCCTGTATTCATTATGTTTCACTCACATTAACATTGCAGTACGTGTCTTTTGTTCAGGTAAAATGTAGCTTTTCCGCAATTAATAATTAAGCAACTAGTGCGCTGTTCTGGATAACTCAAGGTGTGGAGCTTTTACTTGACATTGTGTGTAGTGTTTGATCATGTCTGAAGTACACTTCAGTCATCTGTTTTTCCTGTTTGATGAGGAGAAGTGTACATGAATCAAAAGCCTTTTCTTTCCCCAGAGGCACATGTGGAGCTGAGCACAGACAAGCCTGGCGGCTCTGGGAGAAAGGAGCTCTCCACTTCTTCTGGCCCTCGCTCTGCCTCCTTGTTCTCTCAGAACCCTGCACCTATGCAGCCTACCTCCTTGGAGCAGGTACAGGTCATAGCCAAGCTTCCAAACAACAATTAACCTGTGAATAACCTGCAGTCTGCAAGTTATCTGCCTGCTATGGGCAAATGTTCAAACCATCTGTGTTGTGTTTACAGAGTTTGTATTGTATTGGTTTTGTTCTATTTGATTACAGTTGGAGGAGGAAGAAGCCAAGGATAGTTTTGATGTGGATGTTGCTGTTACCAACCCTGAGAAAGTTGGTCAGTCTCTTTTTTTATACAGCGATCTATAATGTTATTTGGAAAGTAGCTGGATATGTCTAAATGACAACAGTTAAGTGTTAAATCGTATGGTTATAGCTCTGCTTAGGATGATAAAGTCTTGAAATCCACCAATGAAATTAAAATGACTCTTTGTCTTCAATGTCCTAGGGGATGGCATGAATGCTTATGTGGCCTACAAAGTGTCGACCAGGGTCTGTATTTTAAAATTTTTACATGGCTCCTAAAACTTCTCTAAGGTTTAAATCTTCACTCTTGTTTCTAAGTATTTCATATTTTGAGTTCTTTACCTTCTGTGTACCATCAGACCTCCTTGCCTATGTTCAGGAGTAAGACCTTCTCTGTGAGGAGGCGTTTTAGTGACTTTCTGGGTCTCTATGAGAAGCTGTCAGTCAAGCAGTCGCTCAATGGATGCATCATTCCTCCACCCCCTGAGAAAAGTGTCGTAGGTAAGCGACCTGGTCTTTTTTTCTATAAATCAAGGTTTTTGCATGTTTTTTCTTTGCTTATTTGTTTGTTTAACTTTTTTATGATTGACACTTGGGCCAACAGGAATGACAAAAGTGAAGGTGGGAATGGATGACCCATCGTCAGTGGAGTTTGTGGAGAGAAGAAGAGCAGCTCTGGAGAGGTAAGAATCTGTGCTTCATTAAGATCATATTCACAATTGGCCTTTGACTTTCTTCCAAGGTAAATATTTTGGAAAAATATTTGGAAAAATACTTTTTCTGCCTCTCTTTATTTTGCAGATATCTTCAGAGAATAGTGTCTCACCCATCGTTATTACAAGATCCTGATGTTCGTGAGTTCTTGGAGAGAGACGATGTGAGTATATGTATATATATATATATATATATATATATATATATATATATATATATATATAAATTATGAATTACACATTCTTGAAACTTGAGGAATGACACATCACCAAAGTTATTTAGGTTCTATATCGTTTGAGCCGTGTCTGTGTGTGTTTTATCAGCTACCCAGGGCAGTGAACACCCAGGCGCTGAGTGGAGCCGGCTTCCTCAAAATGATCAATAAGGCATCAGATGCTGTCAACAAGATGACCATCAAGATGAATGAGTCTGACACTGTAAGGGTCTCTGGATGAAGTCAGATTTTTGCAGACATAGTAAATTTGTGTCTTGATTTTTACAGACGTTGTACATGAAAATTATAGCAAGACAAAGAAGCCTGTTATTGTTTGGTTGTGGGTTTTTTTTTTCTAATCTTGTCCTTTTTGTGCGGTGGTTCTCAGTGGTTTGAGGACAAGTTTCAGGAGGTGGATAATGAGGAGCAGCAGTTGAGGAAGCTTCACGCCATGGTCGACTCCCTGGTCAATCACAGGAAGGGTGAGCTGCAACCGCCTTTCATGATTTCTCTTTGTCTTATCAAATAGTTTCAACTGAGAAAACAGAAGAGTACACTGCAGTTGCCAAAGTCTTTTGGGGTGAAACGCGTAGACTGAATACATTTTCTGTTTCCTCCTTCAACGCCAGAGCTGTGTGGGAACACAGCGGTGTTTGCCAAAAGCATGGCCATGCTAGGAAACTCTGAAGACAACACAGCCCTGTCGCGGGCCCTGTCCCAGCTGGCAGAGGTGGAGGACAAGATGGAGCAGCTGCATCAGGAGCAGGCAGCCAGTGACTTCTTCATCTTTGCAGAGTTGCTGGCTGACTACATCCGCCTGCTGGGTGCTGTGCGGGTAAGCTGACAGCTGCAGAATGGAAGATGGATAGTCCCTTAGATAAGGAAAAAACCTTCAATATATCTCAATTATCCAGTAAAACACAATCCTACCATTGCTTTTTATGTAAGGGCATGAAAATTTGCCACCTTTAGAGAAGGTCTTTTACATACAGTAAGGACCAAATTGTGATTTTAATCACTTATTTTAAAGAAATACCGGATGGGGCGCATTAAATGAAACAAAACAGTCAGATAAGTACACAGACCGTAATATTACGTTGAAGCACAGTATGTATTGTTCCGCGAGGCTCCTGACTACGGTAGCCGCGATGCTCCATCCATCACTGCACAATCCATCAAGCAATGCGGCTTCGTAGCTAACCAAACTAAAAACATTTTGACAGATTTTTGAGTGCCGTGCTCCGCATAAAATCGGTTCCAGGTCAGTAAGCACAACCAGAATTAATACATAAGGCGGCACCGGATTATAAGGCGCACTGTCGATTTTTGAGAAAATTAAAGGATTTTAAGTGCACCTTATAGTCTGAAAAATATGGTAATTTTTAATGCTTTAACACAGTCTAGAACTGATCTCTCTAGGTGTATAGCATACTCAGCTATTTTTCTCAACCTTGATTCATGTTAGAGAAACATTCAATTCTAATTAATAAACCTAAAACAAATCACTAGTTAACAGCATAATTGCGCCTGTCCTTTTATACTTGTCAACACTTTCGCCATTGTTTAACATGAACCTCCAGGGTTGTTTTGACCAGCGCATTCGGGCGTGGCAGCGATGGCAGGAGGCTCAGGGCACGCTCCAGAAGAAGAGAGAGGCCGAGGCCAAGTTGTTGTGGGCCAATAAGCCGGACAAACTACAGCAGGCCAAAGAAGAGATCACTGAGGTAACACACACACATACACACACCTACACCTGCTGTTCTAGGTCTTTACAGTGACACAGGTGCTCTGAGCGACATAAGAGTTCAACATGAGCTGTAAAGTCTTTTCACATCATTTCACATTTCAAATGCAGCAGGAACAACAACTTACAAGTTTGACTGGTTCATTAAAAACAGTGTTTCCAGGGGAGCGCATGAGTCTGAAATGATCACCCGGATGACTCTTGTTGTAGTCGTCTCTTCAAAAGGAAAACATGTTTGTCTGGTCACAGGAGGACATATCAGAGTCATTTTATTTAACACATGCAGCCAAATTTTCATCTACATGACCAAAGGAACTGACTGATTAACACTTCACACCCTGTATCAAAGAAAAATGTCAAAACATTTTCTGGTTTGAGCTCCATGATTTGCTATTAGACATGTTAGACATAAATTCTTACATTCAGTTTTTTTATGTTAGACATCTGTTGTTGTGCTATCACATTGTTTCTGCAAAAATGATTCCTGTTTCTTCATAGAGGTTTTCATATTTAATGCATCAGTGTGTTTTTAGATATGGACATTCTGGATAATGTGTTTATTTTATACTGAAATACAATTCATCCTAAGTGTGTGTGTCCACAGTGGGAGGCGAGAGTCACTCAGTACGAAAGAGATTTTGACCGGGTTGGTATGACTGTACGCAAGGAGGTTCTCAGATTTGAGGTATGTTGTTTTTATAGTTGCTTTGAAATATAAAACATCTTACTACAGCTTTTGATCAGAGTTAAGTCACTATGACTTTTGTCTTTACATTAATTTGTCAAATCAATTAATTTGATTGACTTGACAGAAAATGTCAAATCGATACTTTTTATAGACACTGTATATTTGACCACCTGATCATATATGAAAGGCTGAATTGTGAGACATATTTCAGCTTGTGGCCTTCATTAGGGTTTTCTAAGTGCTCATGACAAAGAACACTTAGACTTAAATGTGTGTTAGCCCTTTTTAACGAATGCTTTAAAAACTTTCTTGAATTAATCTGCAACACAAATAATTGTTAAAAAAATAACTATATTTGGTCAAATATTGTACTTTTAATTGACAATGTTGAGATATTTGAATCAAATGCAACATCACACATATACATCCTTACATCATATGCATCACATTGTTAAATGACCATCGAAGGAGCAACAGTCAGGAGGTAGAGTGGGTCCTCCAGTAATAGGAGGAGGTGGTGGTCCAGTTCCTGCCTCCTGGACAAGATACAGAACCCTGAATTGATCCCAACAGTTTTTCCATCTGTATGTGAATGAGGTTAGAAAAAAGTAATGTGCTTGGACGCAAGCATCACAGTAACACTTTTCCAGTGGCAGAGAACTTGATGTGTGTTCAAACTTTTGTCTTTTCAGAAAGAAAAAGCCAAGGATTTCAAGAGCCAGATAATCAGATATTTGGAGGCAATGCTGCAGTCTCAACAACGGGTAATTATTTAACTGTATCAAGTAGGGATGCACCGATACATCGGTTGGGCAATCAATTAGTCGATAAAGTAAATCATTAATTCAGAAAAGCATTCATAATGATTGGTCAATGTAGACTTACTCATGTCCCTTTTTTCTTTATTTTATTTTTTAAATTCTGCTAACTTTTTCTTTAGAGTCTGTTTATATGCTCTACGTTGTTCAGCTCTCCTAAAAATACACTAAAAACACACTACTGCGTACTACTACTAACTCCGCACTGTCCAGTCAGAGACATAGAAGCAACATGGAGAACACAAACCTCTACAGTCTTTTCTCAAACACCGAATCAAATGAGAAATTAGTATCAACAAAAATACACAGCCTGGCCAAAAGAAAAAGTCGTCACCAAAAAAAAAAAAAAAAAAATGTTACACACACTAATATTTCGTTGGACCACCTTTAGCTTTAATTACAGCAGCATTCACTGTGGCATTGTTTCGATAAGCCTCTTCAGTATCACAAGATTCATTTCCATGTTGCATTAATTTTCACCAAGATCTTGTATTGATGATGTGAGAGTAGGACCACTGCACAAAGTCTTCTCCAGCACATCCCAATGATTCTCAATGGGGTTAAGGTCTGGACTCTGTTGTGGCCAATCCATGTATAAAAATGATGTCTCATGCTCCCTGAACCAGTCTTTCACAATTTGAGCCTGATGATTCCTGGTATTGTCATCTTGGAATATGTCTGTGCCACCAGAGAAGAAAACATAACCTGGTCATTCAGTATATTTGTGGTCAGTTGACCTCATTCTTTGGGCACATAATGATGATGAACACAGACCTGACCAACTGCAACAACCTCAGATCATAGCACTGCCCCCACAGGCGTGTACAGTATCACTAGGTGTGATGGGTGCATCACTTCATCAGGTGGCGACTTTTTTTTTTGGCTGGGCAGTGTAGTTGTGTCCGTCGTTGTGAAAACGAGTAAAAAAAACAAACAAAAAAAACTGTAAACACTACAAACAGTTTTGTCAACCAAACACAACACAGCGATTCATCATTCGTTAATTGTAATCAGAGTAAAATGTTCAATTCACTGTGGCTTTGATTTGAGGTCATAATTGCCCAACCCTATTAATATTAATAATAATTAGGTTAAATGGGATTTGCAGATATAAGTTGCCAATATTCTAGTTATCTTTGGGCAGAGAGACTCAGACAGTACTCAGACATCTGTCTTATTTTAAAATTTGGTTTCTTAGTCGTTGCATTCCTAATATCAAGTATTATATCTAGCATGTACACCTCTTTAAGTTCACCTTACTTATGGTACCACAGTGTTCCTATTTTATTATTATTATTGGTTAAAATGAGTGTTTATTGATATTTTGAAAGCTACTGAATACCTAAACAATCACAATGCATTTCAGCTGACTTTATTTTTCTCATTCTCTTTGTATTTCAGCTTATAAAGTTTTGGGAAGCATTCCTGCCTGAGGCCAAGGCAATAGCTTAATGAAGAGAGAGACTTAATTTTCAAAGACCCCAACTGCCTTTTTTGAACACTTTACCTCTTGACCAGAAACTGAGAGGAGAATTTTGAAAACACACAAGAAACTTCCATCCATTTTTTTTTTTTTTTTTTGTCTTTTTAATCATAGTGTATTCTCTTATCTTGTACAGGTCTTTGATATAATAAGCTGTCACATTTACATAACATTACTTTTCTTTGTTTATGTTGTGACATAAAGATGGTATAAAGCAAGATCACAACCAGCAGAAGTTAACCCGGCCGTAGTATTTGTCAAACCCACTCAGTCAGTGGGGTATATGTTTCTTGCTTAAACCAGTTTATTAAAGTGTTAACATTGAGGTACTGCCCTAGAGTAACATTGTCTGTAGTTTACGCTAGAAGCTAGACGTATGTAAGTCATTCCAGCCAATAAACAGCTTAAGTTGAAGGATGCATGTCGGGTAAAGGTTTGATGCATTAAAATGTATTGTACAGTCAGAAAAGCTGTTAGTATGTTTTTCTTTTCATATTAAAATACCACTATTGATAACCAAGGTCATTTAACAGGAGTATTAGCACATCATTACAGTGTATCACTCAGTTCATTATTATAATGATCATAGAAATCATATTCAGAGTAAGATTTGACAAGGTTATAGGCTTGTCAGTGTTGTTACTGAAGGAAAGGTTATGTTAAGAGCAGGCTGAGAAAACGCAATCACTGCTTTGTTGGTATTTTGTATGTTGGTATGTTGTATTTGCCAGAGTCATGTTTATTGTATTAATCAACCTTTTCCACAACAGTTTTAAATACTAAGACTTTTTTTGTGCTGAAAGATTGAGACCCAAGGAAATCATTTGGAACTGCTATAGAGATTGTCTACTGCCTGTGTAAATGACTCATGTATGTACACATGTACAACAATAATATCTGGCACATACTCTGTCAGATATCATTTGTAATCATACTTTTTTTTCTCGATAAATAGGTTTTAACAATGACAGGAAGGCACAGATATTCAAGTGACACGGTCTCTTATTTTCTTATTCAGCATTTGTAAGTGTAGGTTTTCTGTCATGTCATATTTACGAATGTGCTTTATTTTTGTAACCACTTTGCATTAGCACTCACATTTCCCTGGAAATGATATACAGGTAGATGTACAAAATAAAATACAATTGGTAAAACTTGCTTGTTTTTTGTGCATGTCATTTCATATTTTTTGGTTTTAACCATGGCTTTAAAGTGTATTTTGATTATATTGTAGATCAGTTGCCTATATTTCTACAAGCAAAGTTATTTCCTCAATCGACCAGTTGGCCTTTAAAATGTTAGTGAGTTGTAAGGGGAAACTGCTATGGTCTCCTAAAAGTCATTGTTCTTGAAATAAAAAAGAAAACCCTTCAAGTTTTTCAGTGTCTTTTGCACACAAAACAAACCAAAAAAAAAAAAAAAAAAAAAAAACGTCCCAACAGAGAAGAAATGTGTATGAGTATGAGGCCCCTCCAAAGGTCACATAGTATAGTTGAGGGGAAAAGAAACAGATGGATGAGAAGGTAGAAAATATTATGGTGTGTACAGAAAAGTACATTATGAGAGTACAAATTAAACTGAAACTGGGGATAAATCCAGTAAATATCATCTATCTATCTATCTATCTATCTATCTATCTATCTCTCTCTCTCTCTCTCTCTCTCTCTCTCTCTATATATATATATATATATATATATATATATATATATATATATATATATATATATATATATATATATATATATATATATATATAATTGATTAAATTATATCTCTTGTATCTGATATTTATTCTCTGTCAGTTAAAAGTACGGTGTAAATGCTGTGTTGGCGTAGCAGATAATTAAAGAGTGGCTGGACACAGTTTTGAAGTAGTTAAAGTTTTATTTATTTAAAAGGTTATGTTAAAGGGCTAATTATCCTTCATCCCGCATCAGTCTGACCTGGAAGTGTGCGCGGTGAGGCGGGCGGTGCCGTGTTTCTACATCCGGTGTGTTCGAACCTTTCTCGGGCAGCGAAGGCAGACGAGCTGCGAAGAATGGAGACCGCTGCCAACGACACTCCACGGCTAGCGTGAAACATCAGCAACAAGAAGTTAACACCAAAAACCTTCACGTTAAGCTCCGGGCATTCGTGTACATTTTTTGGCGTGACGGATACGCAGGCCTTACCCGGATCGTCTGGATTTATCACACCCGAAGGTGAGCTTGTTGTGTTTGCTGGCGATGAGCTAGCAAACCCAACATTTGGTAGTGGGCATTTTGGTTCTTAGCTAATATTTTTGTTGCTAACGGAGCTAATTTCCTTGTTGCGCTCGGGACCAGCTGTCACCTACCCATCAGTAGGTGTTAGCTAAGGCGTTATCACCAAGCAGCGAGCCGGGCTGCTTCATCTGTTGTCCGTTAACTAACTCAAAAATATAACGAACATTAAATGCCTGTATCGTGTTTTTTTTCCAGGACATATTGTAAAAGATAAACCGGCCACTGTGGCTAAGTAGTGTTTTGGCTAACGTTAGCTTTGTGGCTGGTTATCAGATTGTATGTTGGTAAAGCTGGGAAGCTAACTTGGCTATCGGTTAGGTCGCTTACTAATCGATGTGTCCATCACCAATGTCGGGTTGCCAAAGCTGGCTTTGTCCGTGGTGGACTGGCGTGCAATTGCCACCTCGCTTCCTTGTTTTGATCCAACCAGAGGCCTCTTTTACAAAGGATCGATCATCTTTATATTTACCTCGGCTGCCTCTACCACAGTACTTCTTCACTTGCTGCTCGGTGCAAGGTTAAGGATGCACAGACAGGATGGAGCAAAACATAATACTATTTTAGCAAGGCCCCTTCTTGGCTCGACCACCGTCATATTGTAGAATTTAAGTGGTGCGAGTTGTAAATGTCAAGTCAAATTGTAACTCACAGTCTAGGTACAAGCTTATACACATATACATAAGGTAGGATTTAGGCTTCTAAATCAAGAAGCAAACACACACACATCCAGTAACATAATTGGTTAGTTGTGTGCATTCATGGTAAACTATTGATGGCTTCCTTCATGAGCTGGTATAGAACAGATGAGATCTGTGATGGATTTATTGAGACAGTCATGATAAAGCAGAAAACTTCACTTGTTGCAGTCTCATACAAAGTCGATGTCTGCAGGTGCTGACTTAAGAAAATCCACATTTAATTAAAAAGTAAAGAGTTGTGTAACTATATATGACTTTGGGTAATTATTTATTTGACATAGCTTAGGTGAAAGACTCGCCCTATGACTACAAAGTTCAAATAAACTGAAAGCTGTTTTGACAACGCGAAAGATGTACTTCTTCTGATCATGCACTCATCTATGTTATTTTAGATCAAACCTTCTGGTGGAAATATGAGAACATTTTTCGTGGATGTGGGTGCACACAACAGCCACATTTGCATGTGTTGTTCTGTATGAATTGACACAGAGGGAAAACTTTGAAGAATCTGAATTCTCACCAGTTATAGTTTGTAAGTGCTGGCTTTAAGGAGAGCGGCAGCTGCTGGCTGGCGCTGCCACAGTAGGAGTCTGCACTGTTGGCAGGGCCCCCTCTCAGGCTGCTCTTTCCACTGAAGGTTAATCACTCCACTCGCAGCCTTTATGTTTCTGTAAAAATGAAAAGATTTCAACAGATTTGTCATTTTTAATAGAGGCTAATCAACGAGAGGCGTTTTGGTTTCTCAAGATATCTTGACAGGCAGGTTTTCTTTGCCATCCCAGTGTGTTACTGAAAGATAATTTAAAGGTAGCTATTAAACTATTTCATCAGATTGTCTACACTCTAAACTGGGTTTAGTCTTTTTGTCACTGGCATCAGCAAACAAACCATTTTTTCAGTGTTGTCAGTCTAGCTGTTGTGGCTTTGAGCGGGTGAGCGTGAGTGTCTTTCACATAGACGTTACAACAACATTGTGAAAATATTATCACTATAGCTTGTTTTATTTATTTTTATACAATTCAGATGCCCGTGTCATAATTTTCAGTGACAGAAAACAAAATAGTCTGATGCACATATTTAGATGAAAGAATAATCTTTAATCTGTGGTCACAACAACTTCATTTTGAGAGTATTGCTCTAGTCAACCAAAGAAAATTTGTAAGTCAGCTGAAATTGTACCTGCTTTTCAAACAATCGATTGGTCACGGGATGAAAAACCTGCACATCATCTCCACATTAACTAAAATGGCCACAGTGCGTTGAGTGCACTCCACCAGGTAGCTTTATCAGCTTAAATGAATTATAAATAAACCGAAAAAGCTAGTATTTGCAGCTTATTAAATATTTTGTACGTAATTATTTGTGTTCTGTAATAATAACCAGATTTAGAGTTCACCAGATATGTGTACACACGTACATATTCTTGTGATTTCCAGAAAATAGAATTTTATCAGCAAAAACAGCAAATTATTATATAAGAATATACAAATATTCAATTTAAAAATTTGTGGTTTGGTGTTTTTTTTTTTTTTTGTAACATGCAGGTTTGTGTGCTGTGATATGCAAACTGGTATTTGCAGAGTTAATTGTGATCTTTTTTTTTTTTTTTTTTTTTTTTTTTTGAAACCAACCAAACCATCAGCACATTTCCTGTTTGTACATAATGAAGGGTAAAACACTATAATAGCTTCAATGTAGTAAAAGGTAGTTTCATTTAAATCAAATGATAGGATTTCTCTAAATATTCATTGATATTATTTCATGGAATTGACCTCACACATGATGTGATGTACACATAATAAGCTAATAGCTAATAAGAAAAACTAAATGAATGGGGAAACAATGGACATATTTTAAGAATGTAAAAATGCAATGTCTTGCATTTTCTCAGTGTGCCTAGTGATTTTACTGCCAGCTTCAAATTAAACAAAGGAAATGAGCAGCATGTCAAACCTCAAGCTGTGTAACATACATCAGTGCACTTATCAAACAACTGCTTATCTGGTCTAAACAAGCAAAAAAAACTACTAGATTATCCACCGTGAAACTCTAGTGTGTCTATAGCATGTGTACACTGACAATAGCAGCATTTCTACAACATGCTCATCAAGTCTGTTCTTTGGCTCGTATTAAAAGGTCAGGGTGGGAATAACATATCAGTTCTCATTTATGACTGAATAGTCTCGTTCCTGGTAGTCATGCTACTCTGACGTTATCAGTTCCTTCTCTCATCTCGGTGCCTACACATTGGTCACACCAGGGCAGCTTGATGTGAAACAACAAGGTTGTTTTATTTATTTTTTTTATTTTACCACAATGAAACAAAATGTTGAGCAACACAGTGAAATGTATGAAACCCATTCACATCTCCTCCTGAGAAACAAAATACCTTTATCTAGTGCCAAAAGGTGTGCATCATCAAAGGTATCCTAATTTATCCAGTACTTTGGCACCACTGCAGGAATACATGGATAGGGAATGGGGATTCCCCACCTTAAATCAAAACTGAAAAAAGCCTTTGTCTAGACCACAGAACAGTCACCAGTTCAGGTTCTCCACTTTATTAATTACAAGGTCGTCTGAGATGCATTCACACAACCTTGAACGTCCATTCAGTATATAAAAAAATGCAATCTAATGCAGTTGCTCCTCTTTATGCACTTTCTACTTAAAAAAAAAATAAATAAATAAATATTTCAATCTATCGCAACACTGCGGCTCAAAAATGCTATTGAGGTAGGTTAGCACAGTCTCAGCTGGAAATCAACATTTACAAAGGCAGTAGTTATTTTGGGGCTATTGTACTGGATTGCATTATATTTTGCAGCTGTATTATTTCCTCCGCCTAAAGCTAAATGAAACCAAATTTTGTTGTGACCCTCTAATACACGAGCTGGAAATGGGGACGCAGCACGATTTTGTGGCTTAGTTTATTTAATTTCTTTCAGATGTATTAGAACATAATACAAATAACACTCACATTCCCAGAGGAAATTATGCCTTGATGCTCTTTAGTATAGGAATTGCCACCTAATATGATATGAATTAAGTTCTCCTCTCTCTTTAATGTCTATTTTTCCATCTAATCCTCTGGGTAGGCATGTCTGGGCTTGTTTAACATACAATAGAGCCAGTGATACAGTGTCACCGGTAGATCTAATGACAAAAACAGAAAATGAAGCTGTACATTCGCTTCTACCTCTGATAAAAGAAAAACACGCTGCCTAAGTATTAATTAATTAATTAATTTCTATTTAATATTTCAATATGAATTTATATTTTGCCTAGTTTTGTTTCCACACAGCAGCAGCACCTGTGAGAGAGAAGAGAGATTGTGCAATCCAGCATCGGTGAACAGTGTTCTGATTTTAATATGAAAACACCCTGTAAAATGAAGCATGCATTTAATTTGCTCCAAACGAACTGTGCTAGAACCAGAACAACTTAAAACTAGCTCAGTGTCACTCATGTGTTTTGCATTATCCTCTTTAACAAAAAACGCACGTTGCCAAAACGAGTAGCTTGTTTAAGAAAAGATTTTAGCATCATCATTGTGAAAGTGGTGAAAGTCTGGAAAGGGAAGGTAGGTTGTATTACGTTGTTGTTTTTTTTTTGTTTTTTTTTTTTTCCTTTTCACTTGTTTGTTTTTTTTTCACCCTACGCTGGACCAGAGTTTGCTTTTGACGCTGGTAACCTGAGAAAACCTAAACACGGTTGCACACTGGATCACAGTAACCCAGTAGTGCTGCACAATGGAAACTGTCACAGCTCACCACTGGTCTTTGCTGCAAACCTGTTTTATAGCCGCGTTGTTCTGTTCCTGGTTTTATGTAACAGCAACAGTGCACAGTTGCCCTTGAGAGCAAACTAGCTGTCTTTGATGCTGAGATCTGTGCAGGCAATACTGAGCATGAGTCATCCGGAAGCCCACACACACATAGTTTCAGCAGCAGCCTTTCCATGCTCAGGAATTAAAGCATTGTCATGAAAACATTAGTTGTTCTTGGTTTATATTGGAAAAACATAAAACGTAAAAAGTTGTTTTGCACTACTTCTCTAAATATATTTTTGCCTGAATTATTAATTGCAGCTGTAATTAATGGAAGTGGCAGTGTGCCTGATGTTTGGTTGACATTGTATCTGCAGCTTGCTTCAGTACACTAACTTTCTAAAGATCATTAACAGAGTAGGAAGTCCCCATAGAGTCAGTTTACAAACATCTTAAGACTTAGTTGGCGCTTAATCATACATCAAGCTGCCTGTATGTTTTATTATCACATAATTAATATTTGTATAATTCTTTCTCATGGTAGAATAGAGCAGATTTGACCATTTTTTGTGGCTGAGCACTTGACAAAAGCTCAGCTCAGTGTCCATCAGGCTAAGCTTTTGTGTCCTTGCGAGCAGACATAGCTTTATATAATTGTTTACATAATATTCCCTGCTGACATTGTCCGCCAGCCTGTAGCTGTGGGTGGTGGAGAGTCTTCGATGCCTTCATGATCACAAAACTCAACATGAACTCAAGGTTCATGTTGACGCTCAAACCAGCTGCTGTGTTTTCTGTGACCACTGTGAGCTGATGGTTATCTCAGCGACGTGGCTACAGTCAGCCACTTGGTTAATACTGTTTACGTGTAAACAATGATTTTATTTTTGTCTGTGACTCATGGTTGTTGAAATAGGTTAAACCTGTCTTATCACATGGGCAGTAAAGTGATGAATAGATATTGTGATAAATACAGTATGTTGCTCTGTTTATGCAATATGACATTAGACATTTTCTGTAGGAGTTTAGATTAGTGAAGTAAGCTTTTTCTCATCTGTTCATGTTAAATGTAGCTTTTTACAGGGCAAGTTATCAGACCCTTTCATGTAAATGTCATTTTGTATGAGATAATTTCTTGGTTTTCAGTATTTCTGTGGTTATAAGAGGTTGGAAGAAACTCACTGAAAAAAAAAAAAAAAAACATCCCTCAATTTGTTGTACTTTGCTGCATTTTATTAATGGAACATTGAGAACAACTTCTTCGAACCACGCCTGCATGTTCCATGTGCTGCTCTCTATAGAAACTCAAGGTCTTATCTCTTTGTCATGCTGTGCTCTGTCCGCTGCAGGTCTTCCACCTTCTCCTTCCTGTGACAAATGTTGAGGCCAGAGTTCAGCCTGTGTGACAACTGTTAGAGGTGAGAGGGTGAGGACGGGGAGGAGTGTCGGTCAGCTGTGCCAGGTTTTGTCTCATGAGAGTGACTGTGCCATCCAGGCACCGCCAGTGACCAGGGCTGTGGCTGTGGTGGGCCCGGCCCAGGAGGCCTTTCTGTACATCAACCCAGGTTCCCGCTGACCTGCGCTGCACACACCATGGATCAACAAAGAGATAAATATGGTGAGCGGCCCACCAGGAGCACTAAAGTTTCCCAGGGCAGCCGCAGTGGACACTCCCGGCCGTCTGGCTCTTCAAGCTCCTCCGGGGTCCTCATGGTGGGGCCAAATTTTCGTGTGGGCAAGAAGATTGGCTGTGGAAACTTTGGTGAATTGAAGCTTGGTGAGTTGAGTCTAAATCATGTGGAAAATGGATTTGAATGTTCTGTCTCTAAATCAAAGTACCTCTTTACCTCCAACTTAAACCTGTATAGCCTACCCCATGAAACTCAGTAGACATCACTCAACCCTAGATGATCCTGGTCTGCCAGGCACTACTTTAATTGTATTTCAATTGTATTGAGTAATATTTTCTCCTTTCTGTTATTTGAATCTGAGTTCAGTAAATGTTCAAAACATCTCTCGCTACAAACCTGAGCAGTCTAACTTGAATGAAAGTACAACCTTTTGCAGGGCTCTATCTTTGGTCTGACAGAAAAGAACAGGATTGGATCATTTTCTGTCCTTTTTTTTCCTGAACCTTCAAAAGAATTTTTGCACAAAGCCACAGACTACTGAGTCACTTATTCTCAGGAGCAAGATTCTGGTACTTCACTTTATTTATAAAATCCATCTAATGTATGCTTTTCCTGTCTTTTTCTTATTTCAGGTAAAAATCTCTACACCAACGAGTATGTAGCTATTAAACTGGTAAGTGTGCACTGGACTCCTCATCTCTGTACAGACAGTATATAAATACTAAGCAAATAGAATAGAACCAACACGTAGGGCAGAGCAGAACCTTTTAAATCGCGATCAATAATATTGGTATAGAGCTTAAGTATTCATAAAATAAATATAGAAATATGTTTTGAGATGACTAGTACTCCACTGTATAGTGGTTGTACAGGCTGGACTTGCTGTGGTGTTTTAGAGAAATGTGAATGAGGTGCAGACGCTGGGCTAGGCGTGTCTTTCCAGTGGCTGCTGGACTGGAAATCATGACTCCTGACTCATGCTTTTATTATCACTCACCAGAGAGTTGTAATTTCAGTATCACAGTATTAAGCTCACCAAGCCACATTGTTTCACTTACTCACACTCTTGTATGGGGCGCTGACACAGATGTGGTGCTTGTATACAACTGAGTAATGCTTGACTGAAAATGTTCGTTGAGTTTCAAAACATCATCAGCAAAGTGGGAAGAAAATCTGGGAGCGTGCCTTTAGTTCATCACGAGGCCCATTTCCCCAAACATTTGATCGGAAGCAGGTGTGACAACAGTTGCTACTGAAGGTAGCTTTTAAGGATGACTCAGATAATGGACGAGTCTGTTAGTTATCAGAGGACATAGACGAGAGACACGTTTTTATTCCCATCTGACAGGATGTCATTCATACATTGAAGAAAGAGCTGCTAGTGTTGTGTTGGGTTTATGCCCTCCAGTTCAGGTGTAGATGAGTCATTGTCACACGGTGGCAACAGCAGGAAGTAAATATGTGTTTCTATACTGAAGAAATGTATCAGCAAGATTCAGTGTTGGTGTTTTGTCCCCGTGTCTTTGAGGTTATTGTCATTAACTCACTACTGGTTTGGATGTGTCCACTGTGCAGGAACCAGTGAAGTCACGGGCACCACAGTTGCATTTAGAGTACCGGTTCTACAAAACACTGGGAACAACAGGTAAGGATTTAACCACTCCTCACGGTGTTATTGTTTGACAGCACGACAGCGATGTGACTGTTTTTGGAAGATCAGCACAAAAGATTGCATCATTTTCACAACAAGCGATTACTCCACACTCAGGTCACATATTGGTATTAAGCTGGATCAGCAACTTACTTTAATCTCTGTGACTTTGTGTACATGAGTGTGTGAATGCCAGTGTGCACAGAGAGCATGTTGAACGGTGACCTTGCTTGAAAACAGACTTTTACCAGCGTTGCAATTCAACATGAAAGGAGTTGACATAAAGCCTCTTATACACCCACAGAATAGACACAGCAGGTGGTCTTTTTTTAACTGATGAGACACCCTTGTTGTATTCTAGGCAGAGTATACAGGAGGTGTTACAAACTAAATGTAGGGATGCAACTTCTGATCAGTCTGGGTGTGTTGGAACATGCGTCTGGAAACACAGCTAGTACCTAAGTGGACTTGGTGGTGGTTTGGGCCTACTCTGCCTTCATAGAGCTATGGGTTACTGCTATGAATTGATTGATGATCACTCATAGGTTCACCACTCCCTGCAAACCAATTCACATGTCATGGACACATGTCATAAAGATTCTTATTACATCCATACATGGTCATATAGAGTCAGGCCTGTATATAGGTTAAGAAAAGGTATAGAATAATGGGTTTACCTTTTTATATTTCTATTGTTTGAACTGAGTGTTTGAAGTCCATCCACTGTATAAAACTGTATTGTTCAGTCAAAGGTCGGTGCATCAGAACAACCTCTTTAATTGAAAAAAATGTTTATCAAATGACTGATAGAAGTTCTAGTGATCAGGAAAAGTTTCAGTCATACACAAATGACTTCAACATGCCCATCCATTAAATGTTTTGTACAATTTTGTATGAAGACTCTTCCCTGCACTGTCAGAATAACGATGACAACGCTAATGGTACAAGCATAACTCTGACATAACTCTTTTTCTAGAGCCTTACATTTTTTTTCTTCTAAACTTCATTATCCAGTCTTCAGAAAGGAAGACAATGCGATCATAGCTGCTTCTCGACTTCTCTTCCCTTAACTCTGCTCCCCTGAGAATTTTTGTTTGTCATAAAAGATTAGTCAAGGTCTGCTGACGCATCCCTGTTACAGCAACCACTGACAAGAATCTTGTGAGGATTGAATGACTGCTAGAGAGAATTAAATTAAGGGCAGACATTTTTAGTCTTCGTGCTAAAGGAAATGGGTGGGAACTCCAGAAACAATGGAACAATAGAAAAATCTTTTTTTTTTAATGCTGCTCATTGCTCTTATGCTAAAATGGGTAAAATAATAATGTTTACATAGTGCTGGTAGTGACATTAATACCTCTAAAGTTGAGTTTTGAAGAATTTGATCACAGTGGTTGAGAGTTAACTCACCAGCGGTGTCCATACCGATGTTGTTCACAGTGTTGGATGGTTTATGGCCACCTCGAGTCACAGCTGGTACAGAAAATTAAAGCCATGTTTTTGTTATGTTTGGTCCTTAATGTGTAATGTTGAAGCTCTCCATGCATATGTGATAACCAGACTGGGAGTATAATGGCTATTGTTTTGCAAAGGCAAGGGCTGGAAAAGGCCAACTGTGCGGAAACTCATTAAATATTTAGAGAGTGGGTCTGCCTCTCTTAGTACTAACCTGCCTCTGTCCTCTCTCCTCCAGAAGGGATAATGTGACCTCATTTCTTCTTGGCCGTGTTCTGTGCCACATTCCTCTCAGCCAGTGTGGTTGTCACAGCGTCTACGTGACAGGGTCTTTATGAATTAATGTGGTTTGATTCAGAGGCTCAATCAGGTGTTTTTTCCCAATGCATAATCCAGCATCACTACATATTAATGAGGATGATTCAATTAGGAATCAAGCATCTTGTGCCAAGTATTACGTGAAAACATTTGTCAGTGCTGTAAGATTTGTCTGTGTGCCTCGGCTTTACAAAACAGCAGACCAAAAGGCATCATTTAATCAAGGACAAGATGTTTTTTTTTTGTTTGTTTGTTTGTTTTGTTTTGTTTTGTTTTTTTTAAGATGAGCAGGGTTTGTCCAAGGGGTGGGTGGATTGTGTAGAGCTATTAAAGGTATTGGCAGCCAGTCTTCATCATGAAACACTACACCAGCTCTGTAACAGTCCCAGCCCCAAGGAGTAAACATTTTCAATAGTGGCACAGCCAACTAGATTTTACAAACATGTAAAGGTAAGGCCAGAGGTCTTATCCTGGATGTCCGTTTGCACAAATGTGGACCCATGAATCACTGTTAAGAATAGAACTTGAGTGGAAAAAAATAGTTTCAGTAGACGTCTTTAAATGTTACAACACTGTAGTTATTTCATCTGTTAAAGGAGAAACCGCAAACAACTGCACCGAGCCCGATGTAAAGATTACATTGTGTTTAGTATTCATGATAAAGTATTGATATGTCATGTGCCACAATCACAACATCAGTATTGCCTTCAAATTTCCATGTCAAACCTGATCAGACATCACAGTCACAGTCAAAGTGGCTGAATGCTGGAACGTTCACCCTCATTTGGCTATTTAATAATTCACCTGTGCCACACAGCCAGCAATTCTGTGTTTCAGCTGAAGAAATGCATTTTATTATGCAAGTCTTTAATATTTTAAACTGATATTGCACCTGTTTGCAATAAGTGGAACAACCCCTACAGCTGCTTTCAGACAGTTGCAAAGCACTTTTGTTATATTCGCTTTATCAATCAAAATGTCATATATGAACCACAATTGAAATAACCTAAGACTGATTTCAAATGAAGTTTAACCATAAAAAACTAATTGCTTATTTTGCAGCTTTGCAACTCAAAACTGTGAAGAAAGAGACACAATAATGATCCCGCTGATAATCAACAGTGTGTGTGGGTTTAGGGATAGTAACTGCTGAACTGAAGCAAGTTAGCAAATATGTCTGTCAGAAATTCAAACAGCTCAGCTTGATGTTGAGCTGAGCCGATCAAAGTGGATCAGCACGGTGCACTAAACTTCATGTGAGCCAAGAACTGACTTTATTTTACCATAGACATAAGATATTCTGTAGTGCTCTGCAGAAACAACACGAGTCTCTGATTATGCCACTTCTCTACTTCCATCCTGCATATTTGTCATAAATGCGATGCAGAAGTCCATCTATCCACCAACTCTCTAAACTGCTTATCCTGTCTTCTGCTGCTCACAGTGGGTGAATAATGGGGTGCACCCCGGACAGGTCTATAATAGGGTTCTAACTCTCTCTCTCTCACACACACACACACACACACACACAAACACACACACACACATACATCTGTGTTAAGAAAAACACATTTACACTCACAACAACAGTCAGTTTAGAGTCACGAATTCTCCTAACCTGTGTTTCTTTGGACCGTGGGAGGAAACCCACACAGGCACAAAGAGAACATGCAGATTCCACACAGAAAACAGGCAGCATACATTAATCCATCATCATTTCTGTGATTAGTTGTGATTGTTTTGGTTTTTTTTTTTTCTATCCCTCCCTTATTATTACCAGTCATGCGTGGTGTTTTCCCGACGTGTGCAGAAACGACCATTTTAAATCTTTTGTGACATTTGTATTATTCTTATCGAGTACGGCCCTCGTGTGTTGGTTATTGTGGTCAGTGAAAAAAAAAAAAATTATATATATATATATATATATATATATATATATATATATATATATATAATAACTGACCAGTTATGGTAAGAAAAAAAAATAAAACAGGATTTTTTTATTCAGTTTTCTTTTTTTGTCAGAGCCCAGAAAAAGGTCTTTGGACAGCTGGTTAAAAAATGGCACACACAGAAAGTAGCTTGCAGGGAGATTTGGGTTAGTACCTTTTAGTGAGGCTTAGATAGTCATATCCATTCATCACACATTCATCACATTCAGCCAGTTTCCCCTTTTGTTGTAAAGCACCGCAGCCAGCACCTCATTAGATTACAATAATGCATAGGAAGATGAGTTCTTTGATGGTTTTACTCAGGATGGGCTATTTTATTCAGTAGGTGACAGAACTGATACATTTGTGAGTAAAACCCTTCGTAGTGATGATTTTATAACTATTTTATTCTTTTCTTATCATAGACTTGCTGGTCTGGGTAATATAGTAAGCGTATATGATGTGTCTTTATATCTAATAGCAACGGCATAGTGTGTATATTTAAATTTAGTAAAGCTACCTCTGCATTCAAATCAACTCTACGGAGAGAGGAGCATCAGTCTTCCAGAAGTATTGTACCTGTAAAATACGCTCCAATAGAAGGAGCCCAGTTGTGCTCATTCACTCACTGAGGAATATTGTCTGTTTACTTTGTTGAACAACACTGTTCAAAATCAGTACCACACCCAAACGTTGCTCCCATTATTTCTAAGAAAATTGGACAAGAGCAGTCAAAAGCAGTGTGCACTAAATTGGTAGCTTACATCAAGGTTCAAATCCCCCTGTACAATTACAGGGGGGGGGGGTACACTTTTCAACGATGAACACACAGATTCAATCTCTTACGGGGTTTATTTTGCCGTGGATAATGATGGGTCTGCTGTCCCCAGTTTTCTTTTTGTTAGGAAAAAAGCTGAAACAACCTTGTTTTCAGTTGAACAACCGTTTATCCACTTATTTACAGCATATCGCCAATCTGACACATTTTTAGGCCTCCCACAGGCTCCCAGGGTTTGAAGGCACTCATTCCTATGGTACAATTAACAACCCACAGAACTGCATAATGGTGTCCAGAAACACAGGATGGAGCACAGCGTGACTCCTACAAGCCCATATGCTAGCCGACAGCATTTATGCCACCTTTCGTGCTGCAGAGTATTTCCCATTACTCAGCTGGCAAGTCAAGTGTTTTTAGCAAAATATTCAATTTAAATATGTTAACAGACCAGATCTGGATTAGTATTAGTATTTCCAGTCTGTGTTTATATTCTTTGAGCAGAATAATAATAATATGTTTGCGATGGTGTAGTCTAGCCTTTGTGTAACCACAGATGTAAGTATCTTAGGGTCAACGTCGCAATATGTCAGATTCAAGACAATTACCATAGTCTCAAAGCTGTTGGAAAAGCATCAGTTGACTAAGTGTAATGTGAAAGGTGTTATTCATAGTCATGAACTAAGGACATATTATCTCTCAAATCTGCAGTTCTCCTCAGCTCTACAAGTGCCATAACATCAGCCTGTTGTTTTTGGTTTTCCAGGCAGCAATACAACTGTTATTGCTTCACTCTCATTATGTGCATTGACTCCCCGCTTCCCGCACAGCAGGCAGCTGTTTTCAATAAAAAAAAAAAAAAAAAAAAAACCTCTGATAAATCAACTGTACACAACTCACCCAGCATTAAACAACAGACAACCAGTAGACAATTAGCTTGTGAACACAGTGGAGCGTTTAGTAGGTAAAATGTCACATATTTTCCTCAGGAAATGGTGGAAACCACAACAAAGCTTTAAAAAAATAAATAAAAATAAGCGCTGAATTTCAGTTCACTTTGTGAAACACCACTTCAAATGCATGCTAATGCCACTCTGTCTTTGCTCGATGTGTTGCTCGACGAACACAGCGTGCAAGCAGCTGTTTTGTAGCATGTTAACTTCAGCAACTTTATAAGGTGATAACAGGTCAAGTTTGTGTTTACAGCTTGTTATAATTTCTCCAGGTAGACAAACAAATCAATGAATATAGGTTGAGCACACATCAGTACAAGGAAACATACAGAATCCACACATATTTGACTGATTTTAGGATCAGTGCATGTGCTTGTATGCATATCCTGAGCACAGTCAGTCAGTTAATCAGTTTGATAAAACAAGGACTCTATGAGTTGAAGTGCCAGCTTTTCTTTTGGAGTTTTTTTTTTTTTTTTTTTTAGGAGTCTGGCTGGCGGTACGCAGGGGCAGGCTTTGAATCATTCTTCCCAGAGGGCAGTTAGCAGTCTGACCTGATTTCTCATTCTTTGAAGAAGGACAACAAAGAGCGCAGATATCTCCAATTACTATTAATTCTAAATGAGACTCCTAGAACTTCATATTGTGCAGGATGGTGTGGCTGTTACAATTTTAGAATTTATTTTTTTTTTTAGATAACTTAATTAAAAACCTGAAGGAATAAATGAAAAGTTAAATTGGCTCCCACCCTGCCAGGTCTTTATAATGTAATTTGAGTCATTAGGCTAACCCTCTTTTCCAGAAATCAGAAAGTACCATGAGCTTTAATTCCCAGACTGTCAATGTTACAAACCACCCGTATTCAAGAGTTCAAGAGTCAGGACATTGCCACTGCCATTATTAGCATCACATCAGCCTCACCACACAACACTAAAACTGCACCACCATAAGAAGTAAAAAAAAAAAAAAAGAGCCAAGGTGACAGATGGAAGAGATTTTTGGAGCAATTAGAGAGAGGAGAGCACAGAGGATATGATTCAGCGGAGAGCTTGTGGTACGAGGCAGCGAAAAGATTAGTTTTCACTCTGCTGTAGCAGATTGACACAGTTGAATCTGCAGGCACTGGGTTGTATTTAACTTTAAGGTTAATGTTTTACCTCAGAGCTCTCTGTCCTCTGTAACCTTTCAGTGCCCCTCCTCCTATCTGTCTCATTTGAGGCTTAGAAATATCATTCGTCATGTTAGACAGCAATAATAAACACGTTTGTCACCCTCACTTGCAGAATTTTAAGCACTTTTAAACCCAAAACACCTTGAATGTGTGTCTCTCTCTCTCTAAGTCCTTAATCGTATAAGTAGAATAATAAAATTATAATATCTTATAAGACATTGTGTGTATATAGATAGTTTGTAGGAACTTGCACTATATCTCGATTGATCAAGATTTATTCAAGTAAGACAATGGAAATTTTTGTCTCCTCTCTTCCTGTGTTTTAGCTGAAGGAGTGCCCCAGGTGTTTTACTTTGGGCCGTGTGGGAAATACAACGCCATGGTTCTGGAGCTGCTGGGCCCGAGTCTAGAGGACCTCTTTGACCTTTGTGACAGGACCTTTTCACTGAAGACCGTCTTAATGATCGCAATTCAACTGGTGAGTTCAGAGCATAATGTGACAGATCAAACTGAAAAATAGGCAACAGACTAAATGACCAAAAAGATGATTGTAAGGGGAAAAGAAAAACCCTGGTAACTGAGGTGAAATCGGTGAAATCAGCATAAGAATTTCCACATAATTAACTACATTTAAGTGCAACAGCATGGTCATAATATAACATAAACACTGTTCTCAGCAGCTGATTGATTCTGTCATGAAGCCATTTAGTGAAACCCAGCTCATCCTTCACACGTCCCACAAGTGATTTAAACTTTACCACTCAACTGAAATTGTTTGACAGCTGGTTGAGGTTTTTGTTGCACGCTCTGGGGAAAATAGCGAGTAAATCAACACATACTCAGAATTTTTAGTTCAAATGTTTTTAAAGCAAAAAAGTAAAACCTGCTTCTTTGCCCAGTGATCAAGAAGGTTTCCTGCGAATTTGTCACTATATTGTTACTCAAGTAGAATTGAAAATTTATATGGGTAATTAAAACTAAATTCCCGTTTCTTCTGGTGAAGTGAAGCAAAGCTCTAAAAAATTAGAAAGCATAGTATTAGATTTATATATATATATATATATATATATACACACACACACACACACACACACACACACACAGAATAAACTGGGTTTGCATAAATAAGATAATGTATAGTTTGAAATCGTGCCTACACACCGTCTGTCAGGTGGGAAGGTGGGAATCAGTGCAGAGTCTTCAGTTTCTCAGTCTTCAAATTAGCAGTCTGTCAGTATAGCCGTACTGTTGGTCCGAGTCAGGTCAGCTGGAAACTGTCACAAAGAGCAAATCACTGAATCTCATTACGTTTGTGCAGCATGCAGGATGGTTTGGCCCAGTGTCTCTTTTTTTAGGCACCTCAGACATTATTTCATTCTGTCAGCACAAATCCTGCAGTGCCCTTGTAATGAAGAAAGCTTCTGCAAATTTGTAAAACAACCTTAAAAAAAAAAAAAAACAGCACAACATAAGTATGCAGAATGGAGAGTTATATATACCTGCACATCAGCCAGTCTTTTCTCTTCTCTTTCTGTTTTTGTACCAATGAGTTATCTCACAATAAGTGGAATGACTTTTTTCCTTCCAACGGTGTCTGAGCTGTTGTTCTTTTCAATTTCAAATCTCTCAGCAGCAATGAACATTAGATTAAAACGCGTATAAACACAGTGTCATTCATAACACTGGTGTTCTCTTAGTCCAGAGTCCCGGCAGGATGGTTTTACATCTCTGTTAGGGCCTTTTACATTTTGGCTGTGCATTATCAGAGGCTTCTGTTGTAGTGATAGTAATGGATCACTGTGGGTAGCTGTGCAGCGCAGTGCAGCACCGAGACAACAAGTAAATGAATCTTTAAAAATAAATCACCGTAAATTAAGTGGTGACTGTTGTAGAACGGACTCATTGTTTGTCAGGAAAAGACAGACATGATCGAAGTGTTTGGAAAAAAAAAAAAACACTGCGTCGTCCTTTATACAACTAATAAACTGACGTTAGTGTGTGAAACGAGTGGAGTGTACCTTAAATATGCAACAGTGACTCAGGATCTTCTCTACTTATGATGCTCTTCAAAATACTTGTGCAGCTGAAATGTCACTTCTAAATAATTCTGACATTTTCATTGACACACACTTGGTGCTTTGTGATTCTATCTGATTTCTTGTCTTTTCTTTGTTTTCCCATTGTTTTGCCAGATATCTCGAATGGAGTATGTGCACTCTAAAAACCTCATCTATAGAGATGTAAAACCTGAAAACTTTCTCATCGGACGGCAAGGGAATAAAAAGGAGCACATCATCCACATCATTGACTTTGGTCTGGCCAAAGAGTACATTGACCCCGAGACCAAAAAACACATTCCATACCGGGAGCATAAGAGTCTGACTGGCACTGCCCGATATATGTCCATCAATACGCATTTAGGCAAAGGTAGGTTTACCTTCATGGGTTTGTTTAGGTTCTAAAGTTTTCAGTGGTCAGATTCATTCTTGTTATCACGTGTTGTTTCAGAGCAAAGTCGGCGGGATGACTTGGAGGCCTTGGGGCACATGTTCATGTATTTCCTCCGTGGAAGTCTACCATGGCAGGGACTAAAGGTAAATCAAGTTAATGTTCCATTAACAGGGTTATCGGTGTGGAAGAACATTTATCATGACAACAAATGACACGCCATAAAGCTGCTGTGATTACACGACAGTCTGCAACTTTTAAATCAGAATGTGACGATCAGATCTACACGAGAACTAATAATACAAACTAATCAAATGAATTAGTTGGCACCTTTGCGTAATTATTATTTTTTAAAACTGAGATTAAATCAGGGAATATTAATAACCAGATGGGGCTCATGTGTCTGTGTTGGATCTCCTGCAGGCTGACACGTTAAAAGAACGATATCAGAAGATTGGAGACACAAAACGAAACACTCCCATCGAGGTCCTCTGTGAGAACTTCCCAGGTGATGATGACTCATTTATGTCTGAATCAGACTGTATATGTTGAAAACAATAGTTAACAATATACGTTTGCTCTGATTTGATGAGAAATGTTGCATTGTTGTTTCTTGGTTTACTTCAGAGGAGATGGCCACCTACCTACGATATGTGAGACGACTTGACTTCTTTGAAAAACCTGACTATGAGTACCTGAGGACTCTGTTCACTGAACTGTTTGAGCGGAAAGGTTACACCTTCGATTACACTTACGACTGGGTTGGCAGGCAGATAGTAAGTGCCACACGTTAGTGCTCAACAGATCCAAGCTCCTTTACGACGTCTTAACTGATTGTTATTCCCTTCAGCCTACACCAGTGGGGTCTGTCCATATAGACTCTGGAGCGTCAGCGGTCACAAGAGAGAGTCACCCTCACAGAGACCGGCCCTCACAGCACCCACCAATTAGAAATCAGGTACGGCAAGTGTTGTTGTTTTTAGTCGTGGGTAAGTTTGCATGTTCTGTCATGCGTTTGTTTGTTTCAGTAAAAGCAGAAAAAACCTGAAAATGTACACTGATCAGCCACAACAACACAACACTTATACTGTAGACGATCTCTGTGGTTTTGTTTGACTCAGACACATGGTTTCTGGTGGTGTCTAACACTGGGACATTGGCAGCAGATTGTTTGGGTCTTATGCGTTGTTGGGGGGTGGGGCCTTGGTTGACTTATTCCAGCACATCCCACAGATGCTTGACCCAGAACCAGAGATGTGTGCTTGGTTTGAAATAATGTTTAATAATAACAAGGTTGACTGCATGTTAGAATAACTTTCAAACAATGTGATTGTGATATTTTTACCACACTAACTGATATAACCTCGACTCAACTTCCAGTCAGTCTGCTCTTTTCTAACTTTACCCTTTCCCTGGCAAATTGGACAAAACCACCAAAATAGGGGTAGTAATATTTTGGTAGTAGTGGTAGTAACTATTTTGGTGGGAATCACTCGCCAAAATAGTGGTGGGTAATTCCCCAAATAGAGGCAGGGGCCTTTATGTACTGGAGCTGCTAAATAAAGGTAACAACACAAATAGCTCACATCTCTGGGCTCACTGGTCAAAGGATGTTACGTTATAAACTGGTAAACACATGCGGGCTACCTCCTATGATTTCCTGGCGTCTGACGTTTTTTTCCCCTCAGCCTGTATTTTTAGTGCCCGGCCTTTATATGTTTATATTGACCATGCTCACACCCCATTATATGAGCAAATACAGTACAAAGAGGAGTGTCACAGTGAAAGGCTGATAGTGATTGGCAGGTGTCGCTCAAATTTCTGCTGTGTCTAGTGAGTATGTAAATGTCCCAAAATATGTTGTTTCCAAAGCGCAACATCGTAATTTACCTGAATTTAAATTTGCAAGATCATAATATTGTCCAGACCTACTTGGAAATGAATGTCATGACCCAGAGTTTCCCAACAGAACATTTCATCATCACGAGATAATTTACATCACCAGTCGGTGGTTTTAATGTTGTGGCTGATCAGTGTACAGACATGAACACTGGATTTATGAATTCTAATTATTTCTAACTTCTTATTTGGGACAAAGAATTTTGCTTTTGACTAATCGTGGCTGTTGGTGAATTTTAGACCAACAGTTGAATTCTGCTGATTGACAGTTGTCCATAAAGGTGATAATGACAATCTACTATTTACATTTGAGATGAGATGTAAGTGCCAGTGAAAAGAATTGTTTGACCTCTTCATCAAAGGGAAGGATGTTTAAGCTGCAGGGAAATGTACACAAGTTGTTTTCATGTTGCTTCATTAATGATGTTTCTGGCCACAGCTTCCTTGTATTTGTTTTAGTTTGTCATATGAAAGAAAGTTTTAGAACTACAGAGCAAAGTCTCGTCTTGATTTTTGCCTCATTTAAGCTTTTGATGAATAAGAATATTGAAATGTTTCTGCCAATTAAGGAACTTAACAACTTTTTTTTCCAGTGATCTCACTGCTGAATGTACTCAACAGGTTTATGTTTTAAAATGGTTAAACCCTGCTAAATCATTGAGGTCTTATTTATGTGTAGTTAAATTGGAGACCAAGTCTGAGATGTAAGAGCTTACCTCCATTTGACTTCAGACTCTTTAGTTTCTGGTTCAGTTTTCTGGCTGAAGCCTTGCTTTGATTTTGATTCACTTTTTTTTATTTTGTTACGTTTTGTTTTTTCTCCATCTCTCATGCCGCTTTGCATGTTACCTGGCCTCGCACACCCATGTACCCATCTTTCCTAACGCAATTATTCCATCACTTCCCCTTCCCTCTCCCATTGCAACCTCATTGCCACTTCCCCATCACCGCCGCGCCCCCCCTCCCCCGCCCGACTCCTGAGCAGACAGCGGTCTCAGATCGACGAGGAGCATGGGAGGTGCAGCCCACACGCCAAGCAAACTCCTCCTATCTGACTTCCCACCTGGCAGCGGACAGGCACGGGGGCTCAGTGCAGGTATACACCCCTCACCTGATCAACCAACAGCCCCATCCAGTCTCTATGGTGTCAGATCTGTCTCAAGGGCTCTAATCCAATCAGTTATGGGTTGATTAGCCTTGTATTACTAAGAAAATGAGCCTCAGACTTTCAGATTTTCATTTAAAAATAACAGCTTAAAAATATTTAGGCTCACAGTTGCTGAAATATTTGCTGCTATATAAACTCCCTTTTTGTCATTCATCTCTTGAAAACTGCATGAAATTACAGATCACAGTTCCTTCCACTTCTAGTCAACAGTAATTGTGCCACAGTAGATGACAGACATTTGATTTGCGTCTCAGCCTTACATGTGGGACAGATCTGCAACCATTTACCTTCCCCACCCCTTTTACCCCTGGCTGGGAAATGTTATTTTTCTGCACCACCATGTGCATGTCATCTGGTGCCACCCACCCCAGATGGTGAAAATTTTATTTAGCTTTATAAATAACAGCACTGGTTGTGGAGTTATTTGATCTCAGGTCCTACAAACTCTTCACGGCGCTTGGACATTCCTTGCAAGATCAAGAAGCCTCTTGCATGGCAGGGTGACCTGGCTTAGCTGGCTAAGTGCATGCTCCTAAATCGTAAAGGGTCATTACGCTTAAAGGAACGTCCTGGTGTCTTTTTTATTTATTTATTTATACTCCTTTTTTTTTTTTTTTTTTTTTTTTTTTTTAATCTTTGCCATTACCAAAGATTGTCCCTCTCTAGCTGCGTTTGCACAGGTGTGTGCAGTGTATGCTTTAGAAGATCTCTATTAATTCTGCTTGGTGCCGATCGTGTTGAAACAGTGCACCGAGTTGCCCGAGCACACAGTGGGTATTTCTACACTTGTGAAAATATTTTACATGGATCATGTCTCCTAGTTGTTTGCTGTTGGCAGAAACATGTCTGTGATGACAAAGAAAGAAAACGAACAGAACAAATTTTCACTCCCATCATGGTCTTATATTAAATGACACTCACTCACTACATTTACATGCACAGATATGTTGGGTTTTTTTATTTGCCTTTATTCTGAAAAGGATTTTATTCCTGTTAAGCTATAATATTCCCATTTACATGCAAGTGGTGCATAAATCCATAAACCTAAAATGTTCCAGGAATGTAAAGTTGAACTCACTAAAGGACTTTTTGTCATGCAGACATTGTTGTCAGCCGGCAGCAAGCAGCACACATGCAGAATAACTGGAGCTGGTAGCAGCTCCAGCTGCCTCCAGGAGTCATGTGAACTTAATCTCAAAGTCAAGCGGTTTGTGGTAGTTATAGTCATTTTGATCAAAGTAAACAAGTTATTTCAATGTTTGTTTATTTCCAGTACTGGGCAGCTTCTTCCTCATTACTTTTTTTTCCTACACTGTTTCACAATATATATATATATATATACATAAATGGCAGTGAATGGGGTTCATCAGGCATACACTGTTTTACACTCGTGCACATAAAAACGCATATTACATTAATTACAGTGCCATTTCTTCTGCAGGTTAATGGTAAATCAGTCATTGTGTTTTCATGTTCTAGAGGTGGTGTTTGATCATTTATCTCTGTCGTTATCATTTGTTTTTTTGTGGACATTTGATTTCTTGCCTTCTTAAACTCCACCCGCCTCTTGTTGTTCAGAGCTAACTTTTTTAAAATTTAAAAAAAGTTTCCTATTTTTCCTATAAATGTAGATTTGGACATTTCTGACCCTCCCAGCAGTAGTAAGTCGTCCTGGCTAGCTACACTGCTAACAAATGTGGAAGGCTACATGCTGCCACACCATTGATATAGTTTGGATTTGTGTTATTGTTGTGTTTCACCAGAGGAGACTGAAGTGAAGTGGTAAAGTAACTTTTATGTGTTCTTCCTTTTTTTTTATCCAGTGAGACTTTCTGTCACTCCACCTACCGCTACCTGTTTTCTTACATTCATGTCCTGACCAACATGTTAACTTTGAAACTGTTACGTCGTGAGACACAGACGTCACCAGGTCGATGTGAAGTAACGCCGCTCTGTGCCACAGGTGGTCAGTTCAACCAACGGGGAGCTGAACGCAGATGATCCACTGGCAGCTCATTCCAACGCTCCGATCACAGCTCAGGCAGAGGTGGAAGTGGTCGACGAGGCCAAGTATGTGTCATACACCCGCCACACCTCTCCTCTGTGTCCATCTGCCGCTTCCTCTTTCCTGCTCTTCCTCTCTACCTCTCTCTCTGTCTCTCTCTCGCCACCTTTTTGCTATGCTGAGGATTTGTGACAGCCCTCCCCCAGCTGTCATCCTGCTCCCATCCCTGTTATCTTCTGTCTGCCTGTGTGGGTTTTGATCTTAACTGCTGACTGTCTCTATTTCTCCTCTCAACTATTTTTTTTTTTTTTTTTTTTTTTTTTTAAGAAAGAAAGCCAGTGTAGTTGAATGTGTCATTGATATCTCTTAATACTTTCTCTACCCAGTCCAGTCGGCCAGTGAGGTCAATGATGTAACTTCAGTTTCTTGGACTCTTGACATCTTAAAGAAATACTCAGCAGTTCATCAACCTGATCATCATGCAAATACGACGCAGATTCTGTCAGAGTTCAGTGCACGCAGCCAGTTGAGATGACGCCAGACATGTGCTACTTAAGTCATTTGTATGAAGATGATCCATGAGCTCATCGTATATGGCAGCTTCTCTGGAAGCCGGTGTTAGCATCGTACCGTAGCACCGGTGCTGGTCAGTATATCTAAGAGCTGGTAGCACCAGCTAAAGTTTAATCTGCGCTAAACGTCAGCACCACTATCTTGGGAAAATGCCACGCTGCAAGGCCAAACGCCCACCGTGCAGAAACTGCGCTGCTGGCTAAATGTCATGCGGTTCAGCTGACTGAGAACAAGCAAAGCTGAGCGGAGTTCTCCTCAAACACACAAGAAATATATTAATGGAGAAAATAAGCACTTTATGTGGTCGCTGGCTGTTTAGACTTTTTAATAAAAGTCTGAATGGAGAAAATGTAGTATTTAAAAACAGCGCTTCGTCTCCAGTCTCTGACACGACCACACTTTTGTTGAACTTCTCATATTGTTTTAAAGAAGGAGGCGACGGTCCTGATTTGGCTGTGGTCAGCTGTGTTAACAAGCAGGACGACAATAGCGCAGGTCAGTCTGGATGTGACGCTGCGGTAGAAAGATCTGTGATTATGGTGCAGCTAAAGACTGGATGTGCTCAGCCCGTTTAAGAAAATGTTAGCTTACCAAATATTAACCAACAGGGTGTGTAGCCGGTCGGGATCACTAGTGTAGCGTCACTAGTGATTAACCCTGAGCAGATACTGCTGAGTTTAGAACAACATCAAAACTGGTACGTTCTAGTGCTGAATAAATGGTTTAGTGAGTAGCTACTGGCAGATCACTGTCACCACTGGGACACCTGAAAATGAGAGACGAGCGAAAAGCAAAATGAACCTGTAAACTGAACTTTCGATTTAAAACCTGTCATTCAGTTCTCTTGAGTTATTCACATGCTTATCACAGGGATTTACCGTCCTTTCCACCATCAAAGCCACTGTAAATAATTATTCCCTTCCACTAGTCTCTTCATGAATCTCCCAAAGGTTCATCCTCTTTAATCTGAGCTTGTTTCTATTTCTGCCCTGACGGCAGTCCTCCCTCCTCTTGTCTCCATTCACACACTTGGTGTTTGATATGATGATCTCCATATTAACCGCCGCCTTCTTTGATATGTCATTGAAACACAATGAAGAACTTGAAGTAACATGTCGGATGCAGTGTGACTAATGTCTTGGCCTTTTAAGGGAAAATCAGGCTCATATAGTGAATTAATAGTATCACATTTTACCGTAGTTACAGTTGCAGCTTATAGTCATATGAATTTACTGCTGGTTGTCAGTTTAACCTGGATGATGATGCGTGTGCATGTGCGTGTACATTAAACTTGGCCTTCTTATGACATAATTGTTTACTAAGTTGAGATTTTTACTTGTTTTCATACTAAATATTTACACTTTAAGTGTAAGAGCAAGCACTTTCCTGCTTTTTCTAAGTAAAGGATTTGCACGTTGTTCAAGTTTTAATTAGCTAAGATGTTTAAGGATTAATGGTGGAACCAGATTTACTAAATTAATAGATAAAAAAAGATTAGGAGGGATATTGGTCGACACACTGCTGGATTGTTTCATTGTTTCTGTTGTTGTTGTGTTGGTGTTTTTTCACAGCACAAACAAATCCAGAGGTGGAGTCGGACGTTCAAGTGTCTGCTGTAAAAACAAAAGTAGAAGTAAAAAAACAAGGAAACTGAATCATACAAACAATCGATACATTTTTCAGAAAGCAGACAATAATTGTTAAAAGGGATGTTAACTAGATGTTTTGTTTTGTTTGTGTTTTTTTTTTTTTTTTTTCATTTGTAAACATTACATGGCACATTTTGATTCTGTAGCCAGTTTGCACCTTGGAATTCTGGGAAATGCAATAAGCTGCGTAATAGTTCGGTTCTCCTTTAACCTCTCAGACCTGCCGTCTGTTGTCCACCTGTGTGTCCTGTGTTGGTGTGTTGTTGTTGTGCATGTTAGTGTGGCATGTGCCCGGTCCCATCATCTTTGGTCTTCGCTGTATTAATCTATCTTTCTTTTCTCTTTACACTCTTTCCTCTCTCTTCCTCTGTAGCTGCGTGAAAATGCTCAACCTGTGGTGAGTCCCTCTCTGCTCGTCCTCATCAGACTCATGGGACAGGGAGTGGACCAGCCTAAAGCTGGGCAGTGTGGAGTCCTTATTCACAGAGTTTAACTAATCCCTCACTCCTGAGAACACTGTCAAAACATGTTGTACAATCAGTCAAGTCTTTTCTGCCCTTTTTACCCCATATGTCAAGTCACAGACGTGTAAAGAATAGTGCACCCATGCTGCCATATGAGCAGACATACTAACTTTAAACATAAACACGACTACTTTGTATAAGTTGACAAAAAGCAGCATATGTGGCTTAATTTTAAAGGTCTTTAAACACTTTTTGCATGATGCATCATTAATTACTAACAGGTTAATTCAGGAGTAGCCAGTCACTGTCCTATGTCTTGGTCCATAGCTTGTTTTTTTTTCTTGTCTGTGTGTTTGTGTGTGTGTTTGTTTTATTGACCATGCAAGCTCATCCTGTCTTGTGCTCTTTGTGTGCACTGCTCAGTTTTTTGTTTTGTTTTGTTTTGGTTTTTATTTTTTTGGGAGAGAAAAAGTATTTTTTGCCTTTTAGAGTCACTGCAGCAGTTTGTGGTTGAGTCTCCTCTGCCATTTTTGTTTTGTTCTGTAAAAAAAAATGGCGGGAGGCGAATAAACATTCGAAGACTCTGTCGGATGGAAACACATCCACCTCGGTGCTTCATCAGTGCTCATGCTTAACTAATCAAACCTTTTGACAGCTGCAGTTCTCAAGTGTATCTGTCCAGATTTGATTCAATTTTTTTTTTTCCTTTTTTTTGCTTTTGTGATATTTAACACACAAATTTAAGCAGCCCGCTCGTGTGTTGTGTTCTTTCTTATTTGCTCCGTGTGAAGCCTCTCTCATCTACTTACGCATTGATTGTCCGTCTCTGTCCGCAGGTGCTGCTGTTTCTTCAAGCGAAAACGGAAGAAGAACACGCAGCGGCACAAATGATCATCCGCCACGTCAGCCTGAAACGTTCCAAGTGTCCGGCTCAGTTGATTGTGATTTCAGAAATCAATGAGGTCCCTTTCAGAGTAAAACAGGGCGACGACTGAAAGATCTTGATTGAATTGTCCTCTGAAGGGACTTCAGTTAAAAATGGTTTGTTGAGATGTACAAGACACTTGTGTCTTTTGATGGGAGTCCTGTTTTAAATTTTTTTTTCTTTTTTTTTTTTTTTTTTTTGTCCTCCTCCAAGAAATGTGGGAATGTTTTGCAGGCCAGTCGGCCAAACAGGAACCTATTTGTTGGATTTTGCAGAGGATAATCTTTTTTTTTTTTGGCGTTTTCTGTGGTTTTTGCAACGGAAGAGACTGATCTTCCAGTGGATTCTTGCCACCTTCCAACCTGTTGCATTCTATTGTTTCTTTGATCGACTCACCAAAATCGTGCTTTCATTTTTTTTTTTTTTTTTTTTTGTTTGTTTTTTGTTCCCCCTCATGTCAAGTCCCTGCTCAGAGCGGTTTGCCCGTCTTTAGCTTGCAAACTCATTTTAACACAAAGCCCGCCTTTTTTTTTTTTTTTTTTTTTTTTTTTTGGGTCATTCCTGACATGGGGCTGAATGTAAACCTGAACACACACACACACACACACACGCACACACAACTAGGAGCCAGGAGTGTCACAGAGAGCATCAGTCTGCCATTAGGGCCCCCCCGCCCTCCCGCTGCACTTTTTTTCTCCCCTCCAAAGAGGTCAAGCCTGAACCCTGGGCCTGAGAGAACAGAAGACCAGAGACGTCTCCTGCACTGTGTTCTCTGAGGATGATTTCTGCTCACGCTGCTTGGTTAAAGCACTCCCCTTAACCACGCTGCTGTCTAGACACACTACACTCTCTTCTGACTCTCATGCAGTTTTGCTCCCGTTGGCTTCATGATGATGAGCGGCAACCTGACACTTGTAGATGTGGCGATGGAGGGGTTGGGGGGAGAAAAAACAAAAAAAAAAAAAAAAAAAAACAAAAAAAAAAACATGCTATTTATGCTATTTATCTCTTGGTTGCCACCAGTTTTCTTACTAATTCTAATACATACACACTGAATGTATGGACAGAAACATAAAATGACTTTTGAGAATTCATATAATCCGTTATGCGCATGGAAAGGAAATTGCAGTTCAAAAAAAAAAAAAGAAAAAAGTGAGACCAAAATTAAATTCGTATGGTTGGGAGAGTCTTAATTGTTTGTGATCTTAATAATGTGATGGTTAATAGACACTGGGGGATGTTGCTTTGGAGCGACCGGAGGAACTGGCGTGATGTGCTTTTGGAGATTGAATCACAGCCGCTCTACGCTACTGACCAATGCCTTAACCCCAACCAGTCGACCACCACACTGCAACCACGCCACCCGTTGGATTAACACGTTGGCAGCATGATGGTTGATTTGCAGCAGCGTTTTTTTGGGGTCAACATGTGTATTAATAATGATAATTATAATAATGAGAAAGCCCAACATTGCAGACTGTTCCCAGATATTATCAGATCAGTTAAAGATTTCCCGTTTGTGTTTGCAGACGTGATGGCAAATTTAAGGTTTGGCGTAATAATCAGTGATGGTGTTAAAACATAACCCCCTGCCCCTGCGTATCTAGTCTGGAGACCCCTGTGCTGCAGAGCGATGTTGGATGTTTCGGTCCCTCTCCTCCATGTAGAGAGAGAGAGCAGTCACCTTATGAGGGCGCATAAGAACATGTCCATACCATTTTTTTTTTTAAATAAGAATTTTTATTTTATGTCATGGAGGACTGCCTTGAAACAATATCCTCGATACGTCACCTTGCCTATCCTCCTAAACGAGAGTGATTGACCGTACATAGGTGTTTTATTTTTTTATTTTATATCTTGCTAATGTGAATTTTTTGAATGCGTTGGTTTTTTTGTTGTTGTTGTTGTTGTTGTTGTTTTCATTCCAAATAGCCATGGTTTTATGGGGGAAAGAGAGGGTAACAAAAAAGAAAGAAAGAAAATGAAAAACAAAACAAAAAAAAAAGCTTGAAACCATGACTGCACTACATTTGTTGACTCCGGCTTCCCCTGACGAGACCCTGCCTTCTTAATACTGTACTTTAAACGTGCTTATTACTTTAATTGTAGCTGCCTCGTGTACTAGGCCTTCCCTATAGGGTGCAGGGAATCCACTTTAAATTGATTTTTTTTTCTTTCTTTTTTTTTTTTTTTATCCCTACCTACTCCTGTTTTTTTTTTTTTTTTTTTGTGCCATGACACACTCCTCCCACCCCTCTCTCTCTCTGCACACACACACACACACACACACACGCAAGTCCTAAATGAATCAGCTCTCAGTGGATTGTTTGATTTGACGTTTCGTGGACCTGCTCCATCATCTTTAGAAATACAATGTTGTAGATGTTGCAAACTATCTCAATGAATCAGTATGTAAACCTGCTTGTTGCGTGTATTTACACTGTATAGCTTTTGGTTTATTCTTACCCCCTGACATGTCAGTTACTCCAGGGTCTAAGTTATTGTGTTATTGAAAGTACTTGAATATGAAAATCTATGGGACCTTTTCTGTTTTGTTTTTGTTTTGTTTTTCTTAGTGGTCATTATCTTAATTATTCCACACAGGATTTTAGGGGAATGGCGGGAAAAACAGGCTATTTGAATGACAGGTATTCATTTCCTTGAGATGTCTTAGTGCCTCTTGAGTGTGTTGGAATGGCGGACGTCCGGTGCTTGCTGGTTGCAGATGAGTCCTTAGCTTTACCCAGGAGACGTGCAGCTGAGATGTCAGTTTGGACGTCAGAATCGCTTTTTTTTGTCAATGTGAACTTTTCACTGTAATGTATTTTTATCTGATCAGGGTGAATTCCCTGATTGTTTTTTTTTGTTTTGTTTTGTTTTCTTTGTTTGTTTGGTTTTTTTTCTGACACCAAACCATGTGACATCCGCTGCTTGTGATTCTCTCCCCACTCTGCTAAAAAGCACCAGCAGCACCTGGAGCTATTTTATTCCAGCGACGTGAGAAAAGTTGAAAGTATTCCTGTGTAGTGAGATGGATATCCAGACTATACAGCCTTCAGTGTTTTTCCCCCCTGAATTCCTCGAGTGCCATTCCTGAGACTACTACTACTACTAGCCCCTGCCTTTTACCTGTGCCAGACAGATATGAAGTTGAATGTTTTGTTTGTTTTGTTTTGTGACCATCGCATTCCACCTTGTGTCCTCGACATATCCACTGTCTTTTTTTTTTTTAAACATCGCAGAGCGACGTGGCTCAAATCAGTACCAGGAAGTGTTGGAGAGCGTCAGTAAAAGTGTTTTTTTTTTTTTTTTTTGCTGCCGGTTTCTTTGTTTTGCTTTGTTTTTTAACGTTGTAAAGAAACCGACACCAGTTTATTATTTCAGAGTTGAATTTGTGACTGGTCATCTTTGCAACATCTGTTCCTTTACCCTTAAACTGTGGGTCGCCTCAGTCTTAAAGCTCACAGCTGAACTGGTAGATGTAGACGTATTCTCTCTTGTTGTTTTTACTTTGTACTCTCTGGGCCTTGTGCAGAGCGATATAGGAGAACTCTGTATGATTTGTATCTGCATGGCTTATCTGGAGGGGAGTGAGTTTTCTCTCCTGCAGGGCTCATATACTGTCGGGTTACTGAGATGTTATGGCTTCCAGTCGTCATGTAAAATAAATAACTTTTTCATATTTTTTTCTCACAGTTTTGTTCCGTTTCAGTTCACATCGTTTGTCATGGCTCTGGTTGTGTGTATCTCATACCCGTGTGTCAAAGCTGTGTAAATCAAAGCAACGGACAGTTAGTGTGAATGAATGGCTTTAGGTCTTTTTGGGTTTTCTGGCACTTTTTTTCCTTGTTGCTGTACTGTAGAAATGTCTTGGATTTACTGTATTTTTCTTTGAGGGAGAGGTTTAGGGTGACATTAACTGCAATATTGTGATGATTATTTGAAAATTGTAAATTGTACAGTGTTCACAGTTGTAGTCTTTGTTTTTTTTCTGTTGGGATTCCATATAAGAGATGTATTCTTTGATTTTTATTTTTTTTTCCCCTCTCAGACTGTGGAAAATCAAATTGTACAGCTCCAAGAGTTTATCCTCCCCTCGGCATTGTTTTTTTTTTTTTTTTGTTTTGTTTCTTTGTTTTTTCAGAGCTATGATTAAGAGAAATCTTAAAACTGTAAATAAATATTATTGTGTTGAAACATGAATGTCACACAAAAATGTATTCGAATGAGTTAGTCAAGGGCTTCAGGAATGAAGGACCCACGTTTCTTCTTTTTATGGTTTCATAGTTTTAATTTGCAGAAAGTTAAAGGTCCTTTTTATCTGAGATGATGCCTATGTTTTTTTTTTTTTTTTTTTTTTTTTTTTTTTCCTCTTTGAATTCATATAATACAATGTGTCACACACAAACCTTATAAAAATCACTTTTTATTCCCTCCACACCTAAAGGGAAACTCCAGTTTGCACCCTTTTTTATGTAAAATAAAAGATCTCTCCACCTTGTGGGAACGTCTGCTGTGAAGTGATTTGTACAAGATCTTAACTCAATGATAGTTTAGATAAATATCGGAGGGAAAAAAGTTTTCAGTACCTTTCAGTAAGTTCAGTACATCTGCTTAGACAAAACAGCTTTTTATGTTCTAATCATTCATATCAATATCAGACATAAGTAAAGTTGTATTCACAATTTAATAGCACATCCCAGACTGTTCTCTAAAGAACTTGGTGTTGTTTTCTCCAGTGCTGTGACAGAAACACAATCTTATGCCAACTCACAAGTTAAATGAACTGTATTAACTCAAATGTGTTGAAGTGTATTGCTAAATTCAGCCTTTTTGGTTTTTATTTAAATGTATTTATTTAAATGCTTATTATTACAGCAAAAATCTGCACGTAGACAACAACAATAGACTAATAAAAGTTATTTATTGTTTTTAGGAACCCTTTGGTTCTGGTAATGTGTTTGTCCTCCTGTGACAACGTCCTGAAGGTGACATTACACATCAGATTAAAATATTGTACCGACACGTTCATTATTTGTGACGTTTGTGTAGTTCATAGTTTGCCTTTAGTTGGACTCAGACATAATCAGCCTCATACAAGAGAAGTTAGTAAATACTGTTTTACATGCTTATTCCTACTAAATTCATACAGCCTTATTCATTAAGCAATTGATTAGCACTTCACAATCAGTGAGTTATAATATTTATAAACAGCAATAAAGTGGGACAGTGTATTAGTTTTATTTTATTAAATATTAACTACTCATTAATTAACATATGAATGCCAATGAAAAAAGTAGGAAATGTATTTTTGTGTTGTTGTTTTCCTTCACCTGTCGTTCTCTCCTCCGGCCGCTAGTCGGCGGTGTTTTGTGACGTAGCTGCTCCTGACGCTATAAACTTCCTGTTTGACGCTGTAGCACTTCTCTTCCACCGGTCCAAGCCAACATGGTGGGTACACCGAGAAAAACCTCACTCCACCAGCCGTCACAATCCTCTTTAATCCTCGTCGTTTATCTGTCCAACAAGCGGTTAAAAGCACCAGTCCGGATATAAATGACACAAATATTGATAAAAGTTGTGTTTCGGTGTATTTAAGTTGAGTTAAATGTGTAAATACAGGATAAATGTTACGGGTTCGCTAAGGTAGTGAACCCCGTTACTGTTACTGTGAAACACCGGTTTTTATATATTTTTACGAACAAACGTAAAGGCTTGGCTAAGTTTATGTTATTTATCCTGTTTAAATCTTATTTGTGGTTAAACTTAGAGAATATTAACTTGAAACTGTTAGTTTTGTCTAGTTTTGAAACGTCGCTAATGTGCTAATGTGCCTGAACAAATGTCAGAATAATGATTTTATATCTGGTAATGACCTGATGTGGCTCTAAACACAACCTGGACATATATTTACTTAAACTACAGGTATCCACGATTGTTTTGATTTCAGGTTCCCTCTTAAGTTGTAAGTTGTACTTTACTACATGTGTTTTTATTTAGTAACGTTCATTGTCTGAATTAATTTTACATCCTGGTAACAAACTATTTTACTTGTTACTGCTGAAAGTGGTAGTAAAACATTAGATTTCATTTACACATGACTGTGTTTCCTCGTCGTTCATCTGGTGAAACAGTAGCTGTCAACTTGCAGTCCCATCACCACAGACCAGGATGTGAACTTCACTTAAGTTTTAATACTCATATATTGATTTTCTGCTGCATAACTACAATGTGTCCAATGATCTGTTAATGATGTGTGGTGTCACCAATAATGTGACATTTCCTTGGTTTTATCATTCCCACTGTTTTTCATTTATACCTTTTAATTACTGTGTTTCTCTGTCGTGTAAAAAACTAAATCGTCTTTATTTGTCTTCTCTTCAGGGTCGCGTCAGGACCAAGACCGTCAAGAAGGCCGCCAGGGTCATCATCGAGAAATATTACACACGTCTGGGCAATGACTTCCACACCAACAAGAGGGTGTGTGAGGAGATCGCCATCATCCCCAGCAAGCCTCTGCGCAACAAAATTGCCGGGTATGTGATATTTTAGGTGTCGCTGAGTCTGCGCTGCAGAAACAAACAAACAGTCCTATCGCTTGATCAGACCTCAGATCAGTTTTTCTTCTCAGTTGGACAGTTTGTGTTGTCTGCTTGTATGTGTGTTTGCGTTTGTCTGCTGCAGCCTGGGTTACACTGAGTTCACATCAGAGTTGATGTTGTTCAGCAGCAGTATTTCCCAGACAGTCTGAGGTCAATCAAGTTCATGTCGTTTCACAAAAAACCTGTTCGATGTGGATTCACTAAGTCCATCTGTCAGTTAAATCTGTCATTTTCTCTGGTTTCAACTTTGTTTGGTGTTTTTTTTATTATTATTATTATTATTGTACATGAGTAATCCAGAGGCAGCTTTGAGTTTTGTCATTTTATGGACAAAACCGTACACACACCTGAGGTTAATGTCTAGTTGAGATGTTGCGGTTGTATTTGTTTTTTTTCCTGTTTTTATGGACTTAATGTAATTACACTTTTTGTTGAAATGCATCCGACTCTTTGTAATGTAAATAAGAGCTTGTGGTTTATGTTGTGAAGCTGTTGGTTGTGGTCTCCACCAGATGTAGAGTTTGACATATGACTATAAAGGCTAATGCATTTTATCTGAATGGACATCGACTCTCATCCTGTTGTTGTTGTAACCATAAGTAATGTCTAACAACAGGAATGAGAGTGTGTGCTGCATCATGTAGATTTTGTTTTTGAAGCGTAACTAAGTTCTGGGCTTGTTATCTGCTGTTCTGCTCGTTCAGTGAGTAACTTCAGTTTAAGAACCTTTTCTTTTGTGCGGTGGTTCTTCTCTTTGCCGCAGCCATGAGCCTTTAAGCTTGACGCCAGAACGAACGCTCCTGATCTACCGTTAATGTTTGCAATCAGTGGCAGCACATGGAGCGAGTCAGCAGGCGGCGTGTTCCCTCGGAGACGTGGCCGCTGTCGTCTCCTGCAGCTGTTTGTCTAAATTAAACTCGTGTTCTGTTAATGAAGTTCTTGAAATGGAGGATGTTTGAGACACTGCGGTTAATGAGTTTGTGTTGAAGAAGCAGAGGTTCTGGCCTCTTATTTTTGTTGGATTGCGGTTGTTTGTGTTTTGATCAAAGTGTTGCTACCAGACTTCAGCAGCACATTGAACTGTTTAGTTAAATTTAGCTTTTGGTTTTTTGTTGTTTGTTGCTGTTAAGCTCAAGTCTTTGCTCATACTCGATATGTTGACATGTCTCTCCACTGTAACTGTGCGACCTTTTATTGTCACTAAGCTCCTTATATTCATGTTTTCCTGTTTGTGTCGCAGGTATGTGACACACCTGATGAAGCGTATCCAGCGCGGTCCAGTCAGAGGAATCTCCATCAAGCTGCAGGAGGAGGAGAGAGAGAGGAGGGACAACTACGTCCCAGAGGTCAGTTCACGCTTTTATTTCTGCGTTTTGTGTTTCAGCGCCTGCAGAGTTGCTTGGCCGTTGGTTTTGATTGTACATGTTTCGAGCGACGCAGCAACTGCTTACTAGAATCGCTTCACAGAGCATCTTTGGTGGCAGAGAAAGAGCAAATGTTTTGTTGTTAAACTTTAACTCTCACATGTAGAGGAGGCTCAATTAATATTTTTCTTTTAAATCTCATCCTCTAGATTTCTGCTCTGGACCAGGAGCTCATCGAGGTGGATCCAGACACAAAGGAAATGCTCAAGATGCTGGTAAGTGGAAGACATTTTACTGCTTCTCATGGCAAAATTGTATTTAAACGTAACATAATGATTTTTTACAAGCAAATGTTGACACACATCCAGAGGTGAACCGTTGATTTAATAAAGGGATTAGACCCAGTCGTTTTGGATTGAATTGCACAGGAATCATCACGTGTAATTTGTCACATACAAGAATAATATTGACAGTGACGATGTCACTAGTGTTCTGAGTTTGACCAAATTGTCACCTGTTAGAAAAGTTAGAGATTGTTTTTGGTAAATTTTAATCTAAATCTAAATCTGATCTTTGTCTTTCTTGAATGCGTCATAGAGCTGTGGCTAACAGTTATTCATTTTCTTGTATAATCACTTTTGTCTATGAAACATCAAAATATCTGTGAAAACAGCAGTTTCCTTTAGTCCAAAGTGACACTATCTAATGTCTCATTTACACCAGCAGTTTAAACACACACATTCAATTTGACATATTGACCGTTGTTTGTAGAATAATTGTCAGATTAATCAATACTGGAGAATAATTAGTTGGAGCCTAATCCAACCAATCCGATCCGTTTGGCTCTTAAATAGCTGATTCTTTTAGTCTGTTAATCACTGCAGCTCCAGTAACTGGAGTAGTGTCATTTGCTTCATGTGATGAATGATATTCCTCCTTATTTTATTTACTGGGACCATAAATACTTTTCTTTTCCTCTCCTAGGATTTCGGTGGGCTTTCCAACCTCCAAGTCACTCAGCCAACTATTGGAATGAACTTCAAGACACCACGAGGACTGTAGAACCATGTGTAATAATCCTCAAAATAAACAGACGTGATTATTCATATCTACCGTCCCTGTTGTGTTTTTACGCAGGAAGTGAAGTGATGAGGTTCAAATGGGTTCAGAGGTTTAAATCATCCAGACTGTAGGACAGTTATCCACTAAATTCGTAGTTTGATACTGAGCAGACATTTATTTGCAAGACCATAAACATCATCAACAAATCTACAAAAATGATTTGAACTTAAACATGGCTCAAGAATCAGAGGAGGAAACACATCTTGAAACTTTCTCAGATGTTTGGAAATAAGGAATCTGTGAAATGGTCAATGAAAACATCACTTCCTGGTTCTCTGCTTATATTTATCATTATGACCCACAAATGACTTCACTGTCAGTCCTTCTCTGAGGTGGTAACTGGCTTTTTATAAACGTTACTCAGAATTAAAACACATCATTGTGGATAGCGTCCATCTTAGCAGAGCTGTGTATTACAAAAGTAATAATTACACATTTGAAACATTTTTGCATTAACACATGAATGAGCTGCTCTGTCTGGTGTGTATATAACTGACCAGTACCATAGTCTAGTTTATGTGTTGTCAGTTTCAGAAAACGAATAATAATCAATAATATAGACTGATCATCTGATTCTGAGTTCTATGATCTGTGGTTCAAATAACCATGATTTTACTGCTTACATTTATATTTATAGAATTCAAACTTTACTTTACATAAGGACACAAGATCAAAACTGGTAAAATGTGTTTTTCATTTCAGTTTTATTAAACAGTCTGACAACAACAGTGTTGTACCACACATGTACTTAACCCTAGCAGCAGCACAGGTCAAGAACAGCACTCAAAATACATTATTTATCAAAAAATATGTAAAAAAAAAAATAATAATAATAATAAATTAGACTAAATCAAACAGTGGCCGTCTCCAGGGGGTGTCCTGGTCCAGACTGGCCTTCATCAGTTTGACCAGTCTCTTCCTGGTGTCTGTGGAGATCCTGGTCCCCAACAGACCACAACATAGAAGACAGCTAACGCTAACGCCATGATGTTGTGACATTTTTTTTTATACCTTACTATATTATGATGCATCAGGTGTCATTTTTTTTGATGAAGTTTTAAAGCTGGATGCTCCGTGGTACAAGACATAAAAAAATGTCATGTTTCATGACGTTTATGTCTTGTACCACTTCAAATCGTTACGCCTCTTGACTTTCTTACTACACTGACACTCTGAAAGTTATGTCCATTATGTTTTAGGCTTCTTTAGTTGCAGAAGAAGCCTTTTGGATGAGGTGAAATGCCCAACAACATCAAGCCAGTACACAGCCTGGATGAGTTGACCAATTACTTGAGCTTCAGGCAACAGAGTTCACCCTCAGTGTGTCTGAATAAAGACAATGCAGTGGATGTTTAGTTAGAAGTATTATGATGAAGTATTTTAAGAATATTCAAGTTGCACTCAATAAGCCTCATGTCATAACATTTCACTTTGAATGTTCGTATGTGTATTGAGCAATTACCTAAACCTTCAGGCCCTGTAATGTCTTCATTTGACCATTTCCCCAAATCATGTCAAATGAAGATCAGATCAGCTGAGTAAACTGCAACTGCTGAGTAACAAGAAAGTGGTGGGAGGGAAAAAAACAAAAAAACAAACAGCTTTAATTTCACAGCAACTGTCAAAGTTCTTAACTTGAGCTCTGGGTTTTGAAGACAACACCAAAACAACAATCAAGAGGCTACACACAGTCAGGTAATGCTTAAACACCTTTATTGTGCCCAATCTGAACATACTCCACAACTGTAAGTAGCAGCAAACTTGGCAGACCACAATGAGGTAGACTTTCAAAACTCTAAAAAGCAGCTGGGCTAAAGGGACAACAAGCTCAGCATGACAAACCTAATGGATAAAGAAAAGACACTTCGTCTTTGGCACACAGCTTATTATGCATTTATGTCCAACTGGAACAGGAAGGCAAAATGGGATAAGAAAGCGTGGAATCGTTTACTGGGGTCTACTCAAGCTCTGACAGATCGATAGACTAATTTATCATCAGCTAAGTGGAAGTTCTTACATTCAACAGGAAAGAGCAGCTGTTGTAACATAGGCGTGTCCCCCTGCTGATGTACAAAAAGTGATTAAAAACCAGTGCCACCTCTCCACACGTGCAAATTAAAAGTGCAAAAAATAAATCAAACTATGTACAATCAAATCTTCATTCAATTTTAACCTCAAAATCTGTCAGATGTTTGATAAATGACAGTTTACCAGTTGAAGCATATCCGTACAACTGTTACATATTTAATATAACTGGACGACAAAGCAAGTTAAAGTAGTTACTTCCAACATTTTGTGCCCATTCAGTTGAAATTTGGGAGGGCAAATTAAAAAAAGAAAAAAAAAAAAAAATTAGCCACAGAAAAATGTATGAGGAAAAGGAAAAAATAAAAAGGGGGATTTTCCCATAAACAGCCGCCTGGTAGAATTCTGTTCAAAATTTTCATGTCATGACTTAAAACCGTTTGTGTACAAATTAGTAAAAAACTGCGTAAAAATGTCTGAAATGCGACTGGTTAAATGAAGCCCAACATTCAACTCCCAAAAGTAAGAAACACCAGTTGGCTTGCACAGGAAAAACAGATACCAACTGGGGGTAAGGGGAGGGAGGGAAAAAAATAAAAATTTAAAGGCACTGTATGGCATTTGCCAATGAACGGCAATGAGACTTGCGTGATTGCTCTTCACTATGCAACACATGTAAACAAAAAAGAAAAAAAGAAATGGCATTTTCATCCACTTCTTAACCTTAGGCTGACTCCCATCTTTCTGTCTGGCCACAAGTCTGGGAAAATGCATAAGTGTGAAGGGCCCCTTGTCTCTCCCCAATAAGGTCACTGTGCATAGTGCCACTGTGAACAACAGCAAAAATGTAGCAAGTGCAAAAGTGAACATTTTCTACAGTGATATCCCCAGTGCCTGGTGGAGTGCCATGGTGCCCTCGTACTGAGGAGCGTCTGGCACACGTGCTCTCTTTGGCGGGCAGCTTCGCCCCGTACAGGGGCTCTTCCTCTGGCCCTTCAGAGTGTTTGGATCCGTCTGTTCTAGCTGGAGTCTCTGTTCTTCTGGTTGCGCATGAGGGGCCGGTGGTTGCTCAAGATGTCCATGGAGTGCTGCCAGTGCCAGCAGGAGCGGCAGTAGTACTTGAAGCAGGCCTGTGTGTCAAAATACAGTGGGTGAGCTCAACTGATGACACATCTCTAATGTTCAGGTCAAATCAGGTTGGAAATGAAACTGAAGATCTAAAATCTTCTAAAATCTAAAAAAATTTTAGTAGATAAACTGACAGGTCCATCCTGATGTAATTCACTGCACAGTTAAACAGCACTTCTTGGATCTTTAGTAATGTACTTGATGTATAATGTTAATTGCATTCAGATGCTGAACAAATCAAATATTTGTTGATACAGAATTTCTACAGACCTGATCTCTGCAGAAGAAAGGCCCAGGTTGGCGAAGGCAAACTTGACACATGGAGTCTTCCAGGTAGGGGTCGATCTGGACCTGACGGAAGAGAAAATGTCACAATCCTCAGGTTACAGCAGTTACAGTTACGAGTATTAATCCCAAATCTGGACTGAAATCCTAAAAACAAACAATATCCACAAAAGAAAACGGAAATGACAGCAGTAGTAAGAGTAGAAAAACTAATAAACATTGAATTGAGCCTTTCATGAGTTTGAACAATAGTTTCATCGCTGTTCAGTGAAGCAAAACTTCAGTGAACCTTTACTCATACAGCTCATGTAAATCAGAATTTATTTGCCGAGTGATTCCAGTGCATAGTGTTCTCTTTTGATTTTACTCATAAACAGACTTTTCCACCTCAAAAACCTGACTGAGATTTGAAATTTTGTTCACTCCATTTTAGTGCAAATTAAAAATGCAAATCAGAGGATCAAAAATTATTAAATGTTCCAGAGGTAAGCACCAAACAAACATCTTAAAATAACATGAATGTCAGACACAGCATGTGATCTTCCCACAGATTAACTTTGCGTATTACTCAAATGAGAGATTTGAACATCCTCTTGCACTCTTGTCAGCAAAACATCTAATCACATGCGTATCCTTACCTTCTTTGTAAACTTGGGTGTTTTAATCTCCACAAATGCTGCGCACACAGCCTTCAGATAACTGCGCTGATTGTTAAAAGTGACACGTCCAGAGCCTGTGTGGATAAAGTTAAGACAAGAAAAAGACATAATCCATTTAAATCCGATCATGTGGCTGAAATAAAACAACCTATGTTCTGTACTGTTCCTTGAACATAATATTCAGCTCAGTTTGAATGATAAATGTTAAATTGTTTATGGCTCAAATTATCATGCCTGAGCTTAAATCTACATTAGTGTAAGTTAATAAAAATGAAGACAAAGACTAGAGCACTGGAAATTAATGATGAAAATTATCTCACCTATGGGGTACTTGTGCTTGTCCGTGTCGATGCCAGCGTACATGACTCCTCCAAACAGGTCGTTCATGATGCTGGCCAGCGCCTCGGCGTTCAACATGCCATGCAGTGCACCAACAAACACAGTCTTACTGGGGTCCAAACGCTGGGCAGGGCAGCGCACGTAGTTGCTGTCCGATATCACCCAGGGGATGACCTGCACCTGTAGCAGCAGGTAGAGAGACAAGAGTAACCAAGTACTAACTGAACCTGGTTTTCATTCTAGTTAACAGTCCTTTGGAAAACAAAATGGTTTGAATTTCAATGTCAATTCTTTTGAAACAATGTCTGTCATTAACATAAGCCCACATTCTCAAATTAGATCTAATCTAAACAACTATATCTTTGAAAATGAGAACTATGAAGAAATGTTTTACATTTTTCAAGCCTGTACAAGCCTGAACAGCCCTCAGCTTGGTTCTTGGTGCCACAGAAACATTGCACACAGAGTATGTCAGTTTGATAGTCTTAACTGCACAGAAGATCAAGGAGCAGCTCACGTGCGAGTTACAGAAAGTCAAAGGGAGGAAACAAAAATGAAGAGGAACTTTACAAAATTTGTTATTTTTTGCAAATAAACCACATCAAATTTGATAAATGTACACAGCTGATACAACAGGTTGGTTAATAAGCTTCATATTGCGAGGCACTGTTGTACCAGGCGTTTGGTTTTTACTCACATCCTTGCATCGCATTCTGCGGCTGGACATCTTGAAGTAGTACTCTCGGTTGTCCTCAGGATGAAATGGGTCTTGGGAGCAGGCGTGGAGCAACGCTCGAACAGATTTCTCATTCTCAAACACCAGGTAAACATAGCCTACACACCATACAACCAAAAGAGTTAAACAAGTTATTTATAGTTAAATCATACAGTGCCACCCAAAAGTGTTTTGAATTTTAGACTTAGAGACTGACATTCTTTAGGCAACTATTGTAAAGATAAATTGCAAAAGGACCATTACAAGTGAGGCTTCAACTTTAATAAAAGGTCTGGGACGTCATAATTTAAGATGTATGGTATATCTTCATTTTATTCAAAGCCAATCAGGCAGTTTTGTGCTGGTAGAAACTGAAAACCAGCAATAATGAAGAGTAGGCCCCCACTAACACATGACTGGTCATTGATTACTGCTCAGCAAATGGCCAGAGAGCTCACTCCAAAGTTAACCAAAACCAAGCCATTAGAAAACTGACACTACAGGACTGATTTACTAGAGTACATTTCCTTTAACCTCTCACTGCTTCTAGCACCATGTGCATTATGCTCCAGTTATACCCAGAATCGCCAACTTGGTGTCTACAATTCTCAGTCACTCACCAGCATGACATGTGCTCACCACAGTGCCACCACAAATCCATGAAGAAAAAAGTCCTACCAACTTGCTGTTACCTTTAGCTCCATTACCTTTAGGAGGACAGCGAGGGTGCTTTCCATCTTTACCCGGCCACTCCACAGTTAGAGGACCATAGCCACTGAAAGTGTTGATCAGACCCGCTAAAATACAGGATGAGGGAGAGGGTGTTGTGGCAAAAGGTTGTGCAGAGAAGATGCCGTTATTCACATTAGAACCTTCATTTTAATGACTTGTTTCTAAAAACTGGAAACTCAAACTTGCATGTGTTTGTTAGCTTAAACACTCAATCCTAGAGCTGCAAAGATTATATCATCACGATTGACCAGCAGGTATACAATGTTTTGAGACAAAAGCAAACTGAAGACACCACTATAGCCTCAAATTAGGTGTGCAATTTTTCTATTTTTAAAATCTAATGAACTAAATTCATTGATCTAAATTCCAAATACTGCAGATTAAGCTTTAAACATTTGTTACTTACTATTGCTAATCAATATAAGCAAGTATTTTCACAGGAGCTGAAGGTGAAATATTTATTATAATATAATATTTGAATAACATCTCACATTTTATCTTTTGATATTTTGTATTGCCAAGTTCTAGTTTTATGTTGAATAAAATTAAAGAGAAATTAAACACTGCACTTTCAAATGTTAGGCATTAGCCAGTTCATTTCCTCGCTAATACTATGCTGCCATTTGAAACTGCAGTTTCATTAAATTTTGGTGCAGACTTAATCACACCAGAGAATAAAAACTGATGATGTGGTGTTAACACCATGACAGAGCTCTCCAATACAAGGAGGCACTGTGGCTTTGTCATAAGACATCCTAGCACATCCGAGCAATAGGCTTAAAAACACACCAATGAAAAATCATAGCTACCAAACATGTTTAAAAGTAAAACATCTCTGGCACAGTAACATTAAGGCAGACAGTATGTTGGCAGCGGCAGTTACCTTCTGTGATGTCCCAGGGCACGCCACCAAGAAAGACCTTGCAGGAATACAGAGGATCCTTGTTGTTCCTAGGAGGCAGCTGACCGCTCCAGGTGAATGTAGCATCATTAACAGCTGATGAATCAAGAGAAAGGGTTAGCCACTGCTATCCACAAAGGCACCATAACATCATGTGCGCCATAAAAACCGATCTCTAAGAGGAGTTCTGCAGTGTTCTTCTACAGGTTTAATTGTACCTGCAGCCTGCCTATGCAGGCGGGCCTCCCTCTCGATGCTGAACGTGTCATCTGACTGGTCAAGCATATCAGCACCAGGCCACGGAGAGCCAGTACGCCAGCGGCGGGAGATTGCTGAGGAGGAGGGACTGGCACTGGATGGTGGGGTCAGGGGAGAGCTGGAGTCCTGGGGGTCCAGACGAGAGCCTAGACGAAGCAGATCCTTCTGCATGTTTGATGCAAGATAAGGCAAGGGAGGGGAAATCCGCAAAGTCGACTGAGGAGAAAAGCATGTACAGACAGTTGACCATGAATGGGGACAAAACGACTGAGGTGAATCAAGACTCATTGAAAAATTCTGGACAATAGTGACACAGATGCAGTGAAATCTAGTCCAAAATCTGACAATCACATGGGTGATGTCAGATTTTGGGTAACCTAACTAACAAGTATCCAAGTCTTACCAGCATGTCACAGAGATGGTCTGAGCCAGAGCTGAAACCACTGGTCTCAGAGTCTTCAGGGCTGCTGGAGCGAGAGTCCAAAAAGGAGCTTGAATCCAGACGGGTTGCCATGCGAGCCATGCCGGGGAACTTTTCCAGGAAGTCAGCAGTCATGCTCATGGACTCAGGGGGCAGGTATCCTGGGGGCTTCCCAAGGATGCTACTGAAGGGACTGTTAAGTATACCTAGCACTGTAGAAACAGGACAATAACACCATTTACTGTGTAAATGGGAGTAGCCATAGCAGTGATACCCTGCAGCTTGTTTGTTGTAGGCTTTTTTTGTAAGCAGATGACCAATCTGAAGAAAATGGGATGTGTGTGCTGAGTGTACAGAGCCATATCGATTGGTCAGGAGGTACGCTGCCCTGCATAATCAAGTTTCTAAAACTAGTATCTTTGAGGAAATCCATTTCACAACTGGTTTAACAAAGTAAAGAAAATCATGCTTGTGTGCTGAATCAAACACTGATTTGAGAACTGTAATGCTGCAATGGCTCCTCAAGTTCCGCAAAATTTGCATGTACAAGAGTGGACTTGATGCGCAAACTGACAGCCAACACCAACTTAAAAAGATTCAGCTGTAGCAATTTCACTTTTACATTTTAGATTTTGTATCTTGAGTGCAAGCAAATCCAATTCATCCGACACCTTTCCAAACAAAGCCCAGTGACTGCCAAGCAGCCATTCCCTTAGTGTTAATCAGCGTCTTCTTTCTCCTTGATGACCAAAGTGAGTCAGCTGGCAGCTGTGACAGATACTATTGCATGGCCTGTAACGGTGAACGCGAGGCTCTGAGGGGGATTATTCAGTTGTAGGCCGCATTCAAAGCTCTGTCCCACTTTGTTATGGGCCCAGTTTAGTAAGCTCTAAATGAAGTTATGCCAGGTCATTTTGTACATGTAGCGATAAAACTATAGCTAAAATAAAACAAAGAAAAATTGGGTCAGGAAAAATGGAGCATACTTTAGTCAGTGGTACTTATCTGAAGACAAGATGCTCATGTCTTCCTTTTAGTTCACATACGTTATGCCAGTAGGTGGTACATCGATATAATCACCCAGTGACACCAATGGTACAGTTAAACATTCAGACCAGGACTATAGGGCAAGCTGATGAGGGTTTTAGGAAAAGAAAAGTAGCTTCACTAGATTGTTTTATGCCTGCTGGATTACTAGAGATGCAGCAAAGCAAAACTGCCACATCATCCTCCCTGGTGACGCTACAGCTTATTCCCACAAACAGAAACACTGCGCTGTTAACAAACAACCATTACATGTTTCAGTATAAAAGAGGTGAACAAAAGGCATGTCCAGACACACAGCCTCACCAGTGTTACAGTGTGTACCATCATACAGAAATAAACGAGGTCATGAGAGCAAACAAACTCTTGTGATAACAACTACAACCACAAACCTGACTGTAGAATATTATGTGGAATAAAACAGAGGACCAAGCCGCAGGTTTTGTTGTGAATCAATTAGATTCAGGGAAATAAAAAGGCCTGGTACTTACTAGAGGGTGAGCTGGTTTGAACCTGGGAGGAGGAGGCGTGCGAGTCAGTCTCCTGGCTGCTCCAGGGTCTGTCCCACCCGGACAGACGGAGAGACTGGAGGCCCAGGCCCAGGTCTGTGACACCCAGTGGGCCCCTGGACGACGGCATCTCCTGGGAGCCGGGCATGCCACCACAGTTGGGGAAGAGTGTCCTCCTGCTGCCCACTGCAGCCAGCTCCGACTCTTTTAGGTCCGAGATCCAGTTCAGAGATACAGCAAGAGAGAGAAGTGTTAGAAAAGAACTGGTGTCTCAGTCTGCATTACATAGAAAAAGGAAAAGAGAGATTTGTCACACAAAGCTATTTTTGTGAAGAAAAATCTAATTTAAAAAATAAATAAATAAATAAAACTTCCCTCATCATCACATTGCCCCCTACCCTGGCTGATGGGGGAGCTAACCTGCTGCTTCTGTGCCCGGTGCAACTGCCATGCATCTCCGTCCGCATCACTGACCCACCTAGCAGCATGTGACATGGCTGCTGATGCACTCGCACAACCCTGCTAATGACATCAGCCCCCCAGCCCCCCACCCCCACCTCACTGCTTCCTTGCCTAACAACTGTGTAATGAAAAATTCCTGTCGGAGCTATTGGCTTGTTGATAGAAGTATTCTCCTCTCTGGTAGACACAGTACGTCTCTACAGTCAGTAGGAAGACAAGCCGCTGCTGCCGTCGCTGTTACTGCTGCTGCTGCTGCTTACACCGTGTCTAGCCTTGTTTTGCGAGCGAGCTGACAGAGGCAGGGAGGGGAGGGAGGCGTGGGGCAGAGCTAGAGCAGCATGGTGGGAGGCAGCATGGGAGATGGGAGCAAATGACTCAGCAGACTTTAACTAAAAAGTATATCAGACTTTAGGATGCTCTGAATTTCATTTGAAATCGTTTTTTTTATTAGTTTGTGAACTCTCCTATTTTTTGCACCCAAACATACACAAAGTAAAAACAGCAGGCATGCAGAGCCTCGCTATAACACAAGCAGCTGACTGATCAGATGTTGAGGACGAAGCGATTTGCACCGCCAGCTCCTCCCTGCCCTCTCCAGACCTGGAACGCTTCCAGCAACAGCCCTGATTCAGCAACACCAAGCAGGAGTGGATGGGGCAGAGAGGCCGCAGCACAAGTTTAGCTCAATTTGCATCAAGATCCAGGCTACTTTAATGTCACCTAAGTTACATAGCATCTGTACTGTATTGCTACTTCTGTCAAACTGAACAGAGCAACATAATAAAATACTACCTAATAAAGATCTGGTAGTCACAAATGCAGACATGCTTTAAGCAAATTAACAATTCAAGGAAGCAGGCATGGTGCTGAGCTTAAATCTTGGCAAATCTTACTCCTGGGCTTAAAAAAAAAAAAAAAAAAATCAACTTGCTGCAATGCTGCAGATGGCAATGCACCATGAATCAGCTGCTGGCACTCCGATAATAATGACAAGGTGAAGGAGGATTAACAAACGGCAATTCTGGTTCACAATAAAGGCGCCTTTGATGTGGGCACACCTTTAAAATAAATCCATTGTTTTAACGTAACTGATTACTATTGCATTCAGGTTCATTGTAAAAAACTAAGTCTATATTTGAAGCTACAACAAACAAGTGTAAAAATGGTCCATCAACTTTGAGTTGAAGGTGAAACCTTCACAGTGCTTCGTTTCATCAACTGTTGAAAGTCACATTCTGATTTGAGGCAGGAATTAAGAATATTTAGCAGTTTTCTTGAATAATTAGAGACAAATAATGATCAATAGCAAAAGTTTCTCATCAAACTGTAAATTGGCAAATTGACTAATTGCTTCAGGTTTATTGACGACACTGGGTGAATTTAAATGCAATAAAAATAGTTGGTGTTTCCAGGCTGATTGGCACATTTTAAATGAATTGCCAACAATTGACCTCCATCATAACTGCCCAAAAATGTGTATTTTCAGCTTGTAAAGATTTGTTTTATTATCATCTGAACTTCTTCCAATTGGTTTCAATTGGAAGAAGTCACTGTTGGGACTGGCACAATTGGAGTCACTGTTCAGGCAAACCAGCAATTTTGAAAAGATTTCAAATTGGGTGTCAGATCCTGATATTTTATAGGATACATCATGTTTTAGGTTTTAACCAATAAAAAAAAAAAACATGATGACAATGGTGGTGATCATATTTCAACTGAACGCATTACAAATAAAGGACTTGAGAAGCATTTTTGATCACGTTAAATCAGCAGAGAACTTTATGTGTATGGTAACTTTATAGAAAACACGATTCAAGAAAATACAAAAGTACAAACTTATCTTTGGTGAATACTCAGACTTTCCTGAGGGACACCGTTCAGTAGGGGAAGGTGACTTTGATTTGAGGTCTTGCCATTTTAAAACCAGATCAATCTCTCAGTGTATATTCATAATTTGAAGCAGCCATGTGTTTTCTTGCTTAAGAGCTTTCGTATAAAGTTCACCATCTCTTCAGCAATAATGGGTGACAACCAACAGTTAGGCCGAGCTGCTACATGCTGGAGGTCTGCCATGTTTGATACAGAGGACTGAAGTTTTCCAGCAAACCACTGACACCGACAAGGCCCTCTGACAGGGTTTATGCAGACTTCGTTATGTTTTAGTGTAGTGTTTAGTATTTTGTGCACAAAACCAAACCTCGTGTTTATTTTATTTCACCTTTATGCAACTTGTCCTACGAGTCCTGGATAACATCTCCGCTTTGGCTTCGCTAAACTAAATTTCCTGTTATCTTCCCGTAACTGTCATGTGCATAAAGTCCCAGAATAAAGAGGGAACAACGAGTCGTTACCACACAGCAGGTCTGGCTTCCCTTTGGTGCTATTGGGTGTGGTGCACACACCGGTGAAGTCCAGAGCGTTGCCCAGCATGGTGTTCATCCTGCGGAAGATGTCTGCGTTGCTACAGGTGGACAGGGCCGGGGACTCGGAGTCCGGGCTCTCCGGCCTGCGGGGGTCGTTCCTCTGCATGAAGACGAGAGAACCGGAGGAGAAATTAAGCCTCACATTTCACCACAGAAGCAAACGTGCACAATTTTAACAATTTTCTTTTCTTTTGTGAATTATGAGTATTTTTTTGTAAACGTGTTTTTTTTTTAAAACGTGCGGTAGACGTGTGGTACGACTTTTATGACGCAAAAGGTCAAACGATAAAGTTCCTCAAATTGAATTAAATTCTTCAATTTACTGTCTGTTTTTCTTTGTTTTTTAACTCACCAGGGAAAATGCCATGATGTGGACTGACAGCCTTTAAGAAATGTCACAATAACAACCGCTGGCTGCGACGAAGGGTCATATTTATGAAGTCTGCTGCCCCGCTAATTAGTCTGAATTTGGTGAACGTGCGCGCGGCGAATGACTGTGCCTCGAGGGCCTCCGTCTGCCCACGTGCTTCACATCAAAGTACGCACCGCGCGGATCAAAATCACATGACAATATTGATTTTGATTTAAAACAGATTTTTTATAATAATACTCAGGAACAGGTCAAATAGAGGTTTGGTTCATTTTTTAAATATTTTTGCTAATTTAAGTTGTGAAAAGTATCACATAATGATATTAAATCTAATCCACAAATAAACTATGATGGATAATAATTAATATCCGCATAGTAATTTAAACTAGCTGTAGCTTCAGTGTGAATACTTTTACCTAAATAAGGTATTTTTTAAATAAGTGTACAAACTATATATAAATACATATTATAATACGTATAAATACAAATTGTGAATGCATACGTTTAACTAGTACCAGAGTATTTCCACAATATGTGAAAGATTTGACAACTTTTTTCACCACCAACTACTATTAGTAATATTATCTGCTCAGTGTTTGCTGGAATATGCATCACAGTAACAAATATACTAATATAATGAACAAGTATGCTGTTTTTCTTGACCATGTCATTATTAAATATTATTATTATTTCCACTTTCCATCAGTCACTGTCACTAGTCTAATAATCAGACTGAGTTCAGTTTGTCTTCATTCATTTGTTTTGAGGTCTGGGACCCTCCCACTGCTGTTCTTCAGCGATTCACTTCAATTCAGATGCCATTATGTGACTTATCTTCATTCCCCTTTCTGCTGCTGCACTCACATCTCTCCTTCATGTCAAGTCAGATCTTGATGACTGAGATCAACCCGATTTGATAAAAGGTAATCATCAGACTCACACACATTCACAGTGCTGTTTCACCTTCAAGTCATCACAGCTCCCTGTGTGCTAGTGCACCTGCACCAAGATGATGGTGAAGATGCATTTTTTTAATCTCCCAAAATTCAAAAAGATCCAAAAAAAAAAAAAAAAAAAAAAAAAAAGAGTATGTTTTTCAAATATGAACATTTGCTGTTAAACAAAACAAAACAAATCAATGTATATTGATAATTAAGATTATGTCATAACACCATGTTGCCTGTGTGATAATTACTGGACACTGTGAAGAAAAAGTACTTCCATAAAATATTATCATTATTTCTATCCAGGACTGAAAACACCTGGAATTGTGTTTACCTTTGTTCGTGTTTCAAGGGGGTTGACAACAATAATGAGTTAATAATAATAATAATAATAATAATAAAGTGGAAAAGATGAAAAGTTATCAAGCTACACAGGAAACAGTCGATGCAGCAGCAGAATCTGTTCAGTGAGGAGCACACAAAGAAAACATATCAAATCAACATATCAATACTCTTTATACAACAAATATGCTTGGAGATTGTTGCGTGTATAATATGATTTTAAAATAATTTGAATAAAAATAGTCATGGAGATCAGGGACTGTCTGTGGATTAGCAGACCAGGGTGTTGGTCCCCATCTGTAAGAAAGAGGAACAGAGACTGTGCTCCAGTTTAGAGTATTTCACTGGTCAGTCTCCTGGGAAAAGCCTATGCCAGGGAGGGTACTGGAAAGAGGCTTCAAAATAGCCAAACCTCTGATTGAAGAGGAGCAATGCAGTTTCTTCCTTGGCTGTTGAATGGCAGATCAGCTCTTTACTCTTTCAGGACTGCTTGAGGGGTCATGGGAGTTTGCCAATGCAGTCCACATGTTTTGTGGACTTGGAGAAGGCTTACAACCGGGTTCTTCAGGGGACTTCAAGGTGAAGTGGGAATATAGGGTAACAGGCCAGCTGCTACTGGCTCTCCGGTCTCTGTATCACCAACGTGAGAGCTGTGTCCATGTACTCGGCACAAAGTCAGGCACGTTCTCAGTGGGTGTTGGCCTTCACCAGAGCTGCCCCTCATCGCCAATCTTGACCATGACTTTCATGAACAGGATTTCAAGGCGTAGTCAGGGGGTAGGGAGTATCACAAAATAGAAAGATAACTAATAAAAAATATTAAAAATAAAATAATTTAATAATAATAATAAAGTGTTTTTTTAATATTACTCTAAAAGATTATTCTTAAGTTTTTTTTTTCCTTACAGACTAGATAAAGTTAATCTATTGAATCTAATCTAGCAATTTTTTTTATAAATTAGATTAAAAGGGGCCTTGTTTTTGAGACAGGAAACAAAAGACAGTTTTATCTCTGGGTTTCCACAAGGGGTCAGCACACTGTCCCCAGCCGCCTTGTTTTTGCTGAGCATGTAGATGTGGCATCAGTAGAGGGCGACAAAGACCTGCACTAAAAACATCTCCAGACGAAGGCGATCAACCTTGATACGGTTTCATTGCTGACCTCAAAAAAAAAAAAAAAAAATGTTGTTTGTTTCAATCATATTTAAAACAACAGTCAGTACAAATTGTCTCAATGTTCCAACACAGAAAATGACAAAACAATAGGCCATGAGAGTGGCATTTGAGATATCTTGTATGTGATAATTGGCCTCATTTAGATTATTTTAGTATTTCTTTTACAAAGTCAAGTACTGATTTATCTTGTATTACTATGCTGAGTCGCAATTTACCCCAACCACTAAACTAAATTCATTAGAGGTGTATTTTGTCATTTTGCAGTACAAACTGTTTCAGCCTGAACTGCTGTAATATTTTGTTAAGAACATTACATACCTTGTACCTTGCTCACTATTCCCACATAGATGTGGTTCTGAGGCAACAAATAATAAAATGCTCTCAGTAACAGGAGGAATGGTATAGCTTGGCTCGTGTCTGTATGTGAAAACAGCAAAGGACAGAAAAATGTTCTTCCAATTCATAGCATCCACATCTTCACACTCTATTGATTTCATGTCAATCCACATATTCTTTGTGAAAGTGATGTTAAATGACCCGTTGTTCCATGAAGGACGATGGCAATTCTTGAATTATTTTCTTCTACTGAACCATTTGTGGTTAGTTTGTGATTTGAACCACTTATACCACTATATATATATATATATATAAAATCCCACGCAAGTCTTGTCTGTTGATCTTTATTTAGTTCTAGAGTTTGACTGACTATCAAATACAAATTCAGTTATTATAACACTTAACTTATAACACTCCAGCTTCAGTGCTAATTCTCAGTGGATGCTAATAGATTTTAGCCTAAACGTTTCACACTGATGAAGGCATCACTGGGCATCGTTTCAGATCTTGACAAGTGCCAAATCCTGTATGAACCATAATTTAATTGGCACAATATGGACAAATGTTTACATCAACCACCAGCACAGTAACAGCTACAATGAGGCATCTGTTCATATTGAGAACAGTCACTTAAGAGTCCCTGAAGGAGTCGTCACGGTTGGTTGAGCAGAGCATCTTACCAGCTTGTGGGGGCAGAGTGTAGAGGTCAGCTCCATGCATGATGCAAAAAGAAACTAATGCAATGGTGCTTACCAATGAAAAGTTGATATGAATTATTGATGTCAACATTTGATTTTGAGTTCAGTTCTTAGAGTTAAAATTCAAAAATGAAGTGTTACTTTTACTCTGATTGTTGCCGAGATAAATGACAGATACACAACAGAGAAATGCATTCACTTCTTTTATTCATAAGATGGGAGTAATTTTTTTTTCTTTTTTTCTTTTTTTTTTTACATCTTATGCACAGCAGATACAAAGACAAACATGTTCTAAACCACAAACTAAATTCCTCCATTACTCTAATCCTGCGTCCCATTTCAAAATGGCCCCACAAAGCAACCCTTTACGTTTGTAGTCCAGTTTCACATTCTGAAAGATCGTTTTACAGCAATCTCATTTTAGCAGAATGGCACAAGCCACGTTCAGAATACTTCCATTTTTTTGACGGATATCCTCTTACCCTTTAAACAAATTGCACTTTTTTCTTCTTTAAAACTACTTCAACAGGATTATAGGATCAAAAAAAATAAACACCATAAACACAAGAGACGACTAAACATCCAACTTATACAGGTTCATTATTTAGTTGCACAAAAATGCATAAATATACATTACGCAAAAAAGTACAAAAAGATTTGTACTTTCCTTTGCTCAAATAATGACAGACACTGATATGATCATAAGGACTGGGATTGTCATAGAACGTAGGGATGCATTCACAAGGTCCATGCAAGATAAGCCATTAACACAATAGCCTAACTTTCACAGAGGTAAGACCAAGGTTCTACAGGAAAACAAAACATTTCGCTGTCTAGGCCAAGATAAAGAGGCAACACAAACACTAAGTAAATTAGGATACACAGAACTCTGCGTTCTAAAGTCATGCCAAAAAGACTAACATGCAATGATTCTTAACGCTTCTAAACCTCCCAGGGGCAGCGGTAACCCATGGAAGGACTAGCTTAATAATGGTAACGTCAATGCGTCGATTTTTTTTTTTCCTCCTCAGCAAATTATGATCCAATGAGTTTGACTGGGCTTTGCATGAGGGTATTTTGAAGTGCTAAGATGGTACCGCAATAGTTGCCAAAGATCAGCTCAGATTGTCGACAGCAAGATGGTTTCAAACCAGACCCCCCAACCCGAGACAATCGGGAGGAGATATAAATACTGTTTATAATAATGTACATTTGTCCATTAAATAAACCTGATTAAATTAAGGAAGAGCTTGGCAAACCTCACTTCAACTGGACAAAGTTGTGGTTTCCAGAAGCCTGAAAAAAATATGGAAAACAAAAGTTAGTCCAGTCAAACCATTGTTTAAAAAAATAAAAGGGTGAGGCTATTTGACAAAAACGAAGTTTCTCAATTTAATATTAATTCTCATAAATCTTAGTTATGTATCATTTTATTTATTTATATCAAAGAATTTGAACATTTATAGCAGCCTTGTATACAACCATGTTCCTGGTGATGAGGTTACACATTACATTAGTGTAATATTTAATCATTTTGTCTAGTGGAGGTATATAGATCATCAATCTAAAAAGAACAAGCTGATTTTTTGTTTCTGTACTGTTTTTGTCAATAAATTCCCATGACGATACCAAAAAAGAACTGTTTCCAACGCCTGACAGCTCATTCCTGTGTGCCACAGAGCCCCATTGTCCACTGAAACACATTGGCACACTGGCTCTAAATGACATCTTAGTTACCACATGGGCATTACACAATATTTAGAGTGAGTTCCACATACATTGCTGTAAGTAGTCATTCTTGCACCAAATGTGTATTAATCAACAGTAGGTCCAACAAATGCATTAATTACTCCTGTTTATATAATGTTGAAAATAAAGTGTCCCTGAGTGAGACTGGTTGGAATGAGAAAATATCTATATCTTTAAAATGAAAAAAAAAAAAAAAAAAATACCAGCCTTATCCTTAGAAACACAACAGTTACATTCACTGTTAATTTTTATGTCAACACATTCTGCAATTCTCAGTTACACATTGTATCGGTTTGGATGGTTAATGGATGGTGGGTGAAGGTTTTCATTACTAAAAAACAAACAAACAAACAAACAAAAAAAGAAACTGTTGGACCAAAAGTTACTCACTAAACATCTAACAAAACTGCCGGGATTTCCATCCAGGCTGGGAAGTCTCAGAGGGAGTAGGGTACCAGCGCATCTAAAGAGACACAAACATAGTCATGTACAACAAACAAAACCAGGCTTCAGCACTTCAAACAATCAATTATGTAGATTTCATCCATTAACAATTTGAAATTTACTTTGTCAAGCGGGTTTAGGGATGACTGTCCCTTTAAGCCCTGGTCACTGAAGCCATGGGAATGTGGGTCACGTAGCAGCTCATTGAGGACAATAGTCCTCCAGTAATTAACGGGCATGGAAATGTGGAGAGTTTAGACTCCCCTTGTGTTAAATATTTCCACTAAGTAAGAGCTGGTGCGGCTGTACCTTTCCATACCTGTGGCAGAATGAGGCCTCCCATTGCTACACACTTACTAAAACAGGACAGAGTCCACAACTGCTTAATGTAGGCAGGAGGTTACGCAGTTGTTTGGAGACATTTAGTCTTAATGTAACACTATCAAACTTAACAAGGCCAAAAGTCAGGGGGAAAAGGATTTTAGGGATCTTTCATCAGATTGCAATTAAAAGGCTTTTCCCTCTTTTGTGCAGCAGCTACACATTGAGCTTATGTTCCAACAGGAGCACGGACAGTAAGTTGGCACCTCCAGGGAAAGCCGTCAGGTTTGACAATTTCTCAGAGCAAATACCTCACATTCCACTGCCTCTTGTGCCTGACAAAACCGACGATGTCATAGCTGCCTGCTCATAGCAGTGCTCTCCTGGGCTCTTACATTGGAGGAGGAAGTTTGTGAACAATGAACTTTAAATGACCCAACATGACAAATATTTTCCATTGCTATTGTTACCTAATGCCCTGCCCACTGCTGCTGTGGCATTTAGACCACTATTAGTCAACAATGTGGCCACTTGTACATCACTTTCTCCCCCATGGTCTTAATTAGCAATTTTCAACAAATATGACTGAACTTTAAGTCTAAAATCAACTGGAAAAATAAAAAGCTTGACATGTTTTTCCTGAAAAGATTTCTTCCTCTCTGGAGCTCATGCTGTAGTCCAAGACAGGGCTATTTTATCAGTGAGCAAATTTTATTCTCAAGCACACCAACAATGACAGAAAATGATGTGGAGCTCCATTAAAAAGGGGGGAAAAAAAAAAAAAAAAAAATTATGTCCACATCTTTGTTTCATCCACACAAAAAAGTAAGTTACCATAGTGAGCCAAAAGTAGTAACATGACAACTACAAAGAGGGATTTAAAGTGAGTGCATGGCTGTGTAATGTTACACTACATCAAGGAATGTACACATCACTTCTATCTATGGTAGAGCAGCAGTCGAGACATTTTCCATTTCAAATTGACAAATATCTACTACAGTACAACTCAAGTTTCAACTTAGCACTCAGCTCCATGATTTATTAGACTTAGGCTGGGTACAAGTTGTGCAGCCAACAGCAATTTACAGACTGGATATCTGGATTGGCTTCAGCAACACAGGATGTTGTGCCATTTCTGTAATATCTCAGAGGACCACTGGGACTGACAGGTCAAGAATCGGACACATCTTCTATACCTTTTCCCTTCAAACTCCGGTAGTTGTAATTAACAAACCAAGAAAAACTGTGTACTTCAGTGGAACGCCTCTATGCTGCAATTAAAGCGAAATATGTTCAATGGGATTCTTAGAAGAATAGAAGATAAGAGAAACACACCGGTTGGTCCCTCACCTGGGCGTGGAGGGCAGCGGCAGCAGCAGCGGCCGCTGGGTAGGTGAAGGCGGCGTGTGGGAGACCTGGGGTCAGCTCTGTGGTGTACAGGGGGTAAGGAGTCCAGGCATCTGGTGACGCTGGGATCAGTGCTGCCCCTGTCAGATCATCTGGTAAAGTACAGGGTGGGAGGGTATAAACATGCTGACTGACCTACCCTTGAATATACAAGCTTGCATCATGTATACAATTACTGCAGATGGAAAAAGATAAAAGTACATTCAAACATGCTGCAAAAAAGGCTCTCTTATTGCTTTGTGCCATGTGACTTTTAAGCTCAATGTACTATACTGTCACAAAAAACAACTTTTAATGGTTACAATCTTAACAGAGCAGTCAGACCAGATTTCACTTCCCATCCCTATCTACATGGAACAGATATTTGCATGGTTACAAACTGACCTGCCTATTTAACTTTGCACAAACTAACTATACACTGAAACATGTCAGTGTGTGAAGTTCTTCGATGTTCATTCATTTCCAGGTTGAGGGGTCAGTTCCACCCTCAATCAAACTAATTATATTCTTTTTTATAACTGCATGGTGACATACAGCTGAGGCTGCAGTCAATACAAGAAGAGAAATTGACACTGTACTTTTTAAATTCTAAAAACAAATTTGGTGAATTGTTTTTGCGGCCCGCTAGCTCCGGCAGTTTGTGTTGACAACTCAATCCACACGTCGTTTCCTGCAGTCTCCTAGTTTCTGCTACTCCACCAAATCTGGTCTGAATGAAGCTCGGCACATGTCCACAAACACCTGTCCAAATCTAATGAATCAAGCAGGTGTTTAGGCAAAGAGAGCAGCAGAGACGTGACTGCTGACTAAACCCTGTGAGTGGAATTTCCCAGCTGGACAGAAGCAAAGCGGCTGTCTTAATAGTCGAGATGACACATGCATGTGGAGGTGAGTTAGTCTTTAATTTGTTAGACACTGTTTTTAACCTCTTCCCATTTCTATTTACCACCACAACATCCTAAGACTGTATTTGTTTTGTTTCCCCCCCCACAACAAGGGTAATTGAGTACTGGCATTGCCAAGGTGAGAGTGGATGAAAGAGCCTAGAGTGGTGCAGCCGTACAACTTACATGGGTCCCGTGCAATGAAGTGTGCTCCTAGAGCGGGGTGGATATTTGTGGGGTTCGGTGTGGCCATCAGCTTACTCTTTGCCATCTTCGTGTTGGCTTTAGCAAACTCTAAGCGCAGGGTCTGGGGACTTTCGGGATCAAAACGGATACCCTGGGGGAAGAGACGGAGGAGGGGAGCAGGGGGACATAGTATAGTAAGGGAGGTGGGCTGAGTTTGAGGGGCTGTAACTCAGTAGTCTCTCATGGCCTCGTTTCCTTAAAGCTGTGTTTCAATACTCAGGATGTATCCTTCAAGCTTCCCTTGAGATAAACACTGTTGTGTTCTCCTGTGGGATGTTGAAACACACCCTCGCGTTCTCACTGCTGTCACTGAACTAAAATTGCTCATAAAAGGTCATGTCGAGAAGGAAGGACTGAAGGATACACTGATATTTCAACATGCTTGCGTCTATTTCCTCATGACAAAATCAAGAGCACCGGTGACTGGAGGAGTTTCTCTCCCCCTGTCAGACAGGCCAAGAGGAGGGAGACAAGGAAAAGGGCTGATGGGGAGACTCTTGAGCATCATTTCTGTTTAGGTGGTTTAAACCCTGCGTGTGTTCTTGTGCCCTAAGCGTTGTGCCCACATGCAGGTGAGTAGTACTTTGGTGTATGTGTGTGTCTCTGTGTGTGACTGCTGGTGTTGTCTAAAAGGTGATGCTCATAAGGAAGGCTAGGCTATGAGAAAGAAGTGTTAGATACTGCCAACGTGGGCTACTGGGTGACAACATAAGAGGTTACACTACTGAGGATGTGTCTAAATAACACTACACATGTGACTATAGAATGAGTAATGTTGTAAAAAGCAGTGAAAGCTATACCAGACTAATAAGGATGTGTATCAAGGTCAAAGTAAACTACCGTAAGGCTACGGGATTCTGGCCTCTTTCCAAAAATGGCCCTGCCATTGAATTATAAAAGACAAAATGGGTTGGCTTCCAGAACTTTAAAACTCCCAGTGACTCTTTAGGTTTAAGCAAAGGTTAGAATAAATCTAAGAAATACAAAGCAACATTTAAAAGGAGTTTTTTTTTTTTTTTAACAATAGGGGGTACTCAAATAGTAACAGACTGAAAGAGATGGAAACATAAGCTATGAATAAAAACAAGACCATGCTTACATTTAGTGCATTTTTTGCAGCTTCAGCTCCAGAGCGACTGTCAAAGGTTACAAACCCGACAGGCTGGAAGACAAAAGGGAAGAAACTAAATGAGACAACGAATCCAACAACCATCACACCCAAGCACATGTATTAGAATAAGAATAAGATAATTTAATGTTTTTGGCAACAAGAAGAGGAGGACCCTCACCCCCCTCTCTGCCTGCACATTTAGTATTGTAGTGGAGCATTAAAGCAGCTCCTTTTACTGATGGAAGGAATCTCACCTGTTTTGAAGTTAACTTAATCAGTGACCCTTCATAACCCTGTGGGGAAGAAAGATAGCCAATTATCCACCCTGGAGTCACATGCAGGAAGTGAGGCATGAACACCTCTCACTATACATGAAGAGAAAACCTACGCTTGCATGAACACTCAGCTCGACAGCGGGAAATCATGGATCCCTCTGTGACCGTTGCATTAGGAAAAATACAGGGAAACATGCACATCCCCATCAATATAATCCTCAAAAAAAAAAAATCAAAGAAAACAAAGACCATATCAATTTTTATTGCAGGTGTTATTAGACATGTGAGGATTCTCTTTTGCTCTAGATTATGCACAGATTAAGCATGACTCATAAATAAAGCCACTGGTTTTCAGCCAAGTTAAAACAGCAAAACAGCATAAGGGTTAGTTAAAGAATGATCAAATTCCTGAGAAATGAAGGGGAATTCTTGCCTGACCAGAATATTGATAGATGGGATCTTGCCTGATCCTGATTTACAGCCATGGAAAATTAAACAACTTTCACTGGCTGTGATAAATCCTTAGCAACAATCCAAACCAGATTTAGCTTCAGTAATTCAGAGAAGAAAAACAAGAAGTAGACTAGAGTCAATATTAAAAAGATTTTATAATTTGAGAAAAAAAAAAGTTTTAATTTGGAACCTGAATGTAAACCTTGAATGAATCAGATTTACACGTAGCTGTCCGCCCACAATCAGATGGTAAAAAGTACAGCAGTGTTACAATAACTTAACAGGCCACATTTATAGTAGTTTCACACTGCCTCAGGGTTATGATGGGAAATAGAAATTTCCCTACATGGTGGGCGAGCTGGGTCACGAGAGCGCTGGTTAGCCAATCGCAAGTGCTACTCATTTACACATTCCACAAGATCATTCATGTGCGCAGGATACCACTTCCAATTTCGTTAGTTAGGACATGGGTGGGAGGGGTGTTTATGGATGTGGAGTCCAGTTAAAAAAACGCAGCGATGGATGAACAATGATGTGGCCTAATTTCCATATATGCAAATATCTGAAGTTCCATTAACAAGGGGATTGTTTGATTTCAATTAGGCAAAAAAAAAAAAAAAGGGGGGTTACTGATGAAGTCTATGAGCTGAGGCATCAATCGCTGCAAGCATGGAAAGTGGTTTAAAGAGGCGATAGCTGCACACAGGATTATAGCTGCTTCCTCAATACTTTATTTAAGAAGATGTTTAAAAGGTCTTCCTCTGTCTGCAGATAATCCTTTAAAAACACTTTCCGTGACTCTTTTCCAGCAGCTACTTTTTGCTTTATATTTTGTAGGAGGAGACGTCAAGTCTCTTTGTTTTATATGCTCCAAACCATTTAAAAAAAAAAAAAAAAAAAAAAAGCCTCACACAGCTTTACGATCTGTGCAACATACACCACACACTTTCCTTAGAAAAGGATGTATTGTAACTTACCTTGAAAGGTCTGAAGAGAAGGTAAAGTTCCCGTGGTTTGATGTCTACTGGTAGGCCACTGACAAACAGTGTTCGTACCTGCAAAGAAAAAGCAAACCTGCAGTTGATCTTTTGGAAGTGAAAGTTAATGAAACAAAATTATTTCTGAAACTTTGGCGTTGGTGATGGGACTCGAGCTACAAAACCTAAGTAACACTGGTAAGTTGTTGCCCAAACTTGAGATGCAAAGTGAAGATCTGATCCTAGAAGACGCTGGTTTCAAGGATTCTCTCCTTAAACATGAGAGCATGTTTATAGGTTTATTTATAAATTTCAAGTAAATCAACCAAAAAGTGATTATTCTGAGCTTTTAGAAGCCAAAAACAAGTAAAAATATCCAGTCATGAATAATTAAGATTAGAAGAAACCCGGAGAAAATTAACTAACTTTCTATTTATTCTCTACTTTATTTTTCCTTCATCACCTTGCAATGCTGCTCCAGCTCCAACTCTTAATGCTGAAACCCACTGCTCCATAGTAAGCCCTTGTCAAAACCCAAACAGGAAATAAAATGATTTCCAAAATATCCCCTTAGGACCTGAACAATCATCTGAGTGAAACTTGTGGTCAGACAGTAAATTTGATAAATCCTCCATCATGTTATGAACTTTAAATGGTCCTCGTCCCACTGGGGATCCCCTTCAAGGACCCCCTGTATTTACTCCGACCAGATATTGAAAGCCGATGCTGTGTATTAGAGACGTCAGCCCAGTGAGGCCGGGGAAATAAACAGTGCAGTGCGAGGCCCATTAGTTCCCAGCCGGTGGGGAGGCCCTCAGTACAATGGGGCTGCCAGAGGAACAGCGCTGGACAACAGCGCACAGCATGACACCATTTCCTTCCTCTGACCCACGGCCTCAACCCTGCCAGCCCCTGCAGCATTTTTCAGGTGCAGCACAGCAGCAATTCTCAGCCCTTTACAAGTCAGAACATACAGCAATTGAAGGCCGGCGCAGCTGGACACCAAATCAGCGGAGACGTTTTAATCTGTCCTTCTGCTTCTCATTGACTGAGGGGCTGCAGGACAACAAGTGCATAAAGCTGAAACTGTGGTGAGGCCCAGTCACCCTTCTGTTTATAATAAAATGTGAAATGCATCAGTTACACATTTCAAACCATTTCCAGAAACAAATCAAGCAACTTCCCACAAGTGACAGAAGGCGGCATCTTGATGCATTAACAGGCCTCTACACATTTTTATACTTCATCTCAATTACGAGGAGGAAAAAGGAAAAAAAAAAAAAAAAGACGCAAGTGTCTGACTAAGAAAGTCAAGTGGCCACATCAGGCTTTGTTGTAAGATAATGGGAACAAAGGAGGACTAACAAAGGCCCAGCACTCCCCCTCAATGTCTCTCCATAAGGAGTCATTACAGAGGAAATGTAGCTGGCCACACACAAGCTGAGGCGGGTGGCTGAAAAAAAGTCAAGATTAATAATTAAAAAGAATTTATTTAATGAAAATAATCTTTAAAAATTGATATTTTTGTCATTTATTTTTTCCCTGTATATTTTGCAAATAAAGAAGTTAAATAAATCATGACATTTTATCTTTAGTTTCATCATAAAATTGAAATCAGGAACATGGGCTGTGGGATAAAGACGCAGGCTGGTGTGCGTTTGTTGTGAGACATCTTTGTTATTTGGTGCCTGAACGCAAGACGAATGGGGGAGGAAAAAAAAGATAATATCAATATTAAAAAAATATATGTTTTTATTAAAGGACAGTTTTTTACGTTTTCCATTTCAGTCATATTGTAGACTTATTAAAAATGTCAGTGTAGATAATTAGATTAGATAATGCCCTTTAGGTAACATATATTAACAGGGATGTTAAAACATAGGGGGAAAAAAGACAGATCAATTTTCATATAAAATAAAAAGGTTAACGTGTTGATTTATATTTGTGGTCCACAACAATCCGCACCTGGAGACATGTATTTAATTTTTTACAAAAGAGACGAACATATCCTAAAACGTGTTTAAATGTATATTTTACACATTACATTGACTCAATGTGTTAACCTTGAGGTGGTTGGGATTTTGCGCCTTCCTCTTTACTTCCTTTGGTAAAGGTGTTAACGTGAATTGAACCAGCACACAACTTAACATAATGAACATAATGCGAGTTCATGGTGGTGGGTATTATTTTTAATGAGGGGGTAAAAAAAATTGTAACTTTTACCAAACTCACCTCCTCTTCGATGGAGACGTTGTTATTCGGCTCTGCGTCAGTTTTCAGACTCATGTCGACGGTCGCTTCAGCCGCTGCCGCTGCTGCTGCACAAAGTATCAAGTTTTTCCTCGTCGAGTGATATTTCCCCCAAGTGCGTCTGAAGCTGCAGTGAAAGTCCTGGTGGCGTTTGAACTTGAGGAGAGAAGATGTGCCGAGGTGAGTGCGTGCGGACGAGGACGGAGAGGTGCCCGAGGATGAAGCGGCAGCGGCGGCACAAGGAGAAGGAGAAGAAGAAGGACTGCGAGAGAGAATCATTCATGAAAGAGAGGGGAATGGAGGGGGAGAGGGAAAGAAAGACGGAGAAAAAACACAGGTAACGCGCTAAAAACTAAAGGTGAGAAAGGTGGATTTGTGCTCCGTGTGTGTGAGGGTGAAAGATGGGGGGGAAAGAAGTGCGCGTAAAAAAACCAGAAAGCCTCTGCGCTCACATCAGTGCCCTCAGCTGTGGGACTGTGCGGAGGAGGAACAAGTAAACTTTTCTCATTGGAGCGCGTCTCTCTCTCTCCTCCTGTCCGTGAGTGTGCGCCCTCTCTTCCTCCTCCTCCTCCTCCTGCTTTTCAATTAGGTCATCAATTATGTTGGAGTCTGCTGTTGAGCCGTAATCAGGCAGCAGATCCGCCTCAGCTGTTGCAGGAAGACCCGGCCCCTCTGCCGCGACATCACCGTTTCTATGGGACCCGGAGAGCCAATGGACATGGAGCGCAAAAATCTCGGCTTGATATTATACCACAATGTTTATATTATTATTATAATTAAAAGGAAAAAAATAGTGATGCCTTCTTACCGAGGTAGCCTATATAATTAACGTCTCTCCCGATGATTTGATGTTTAATTTAAAGAGTATTTCTGCGTTGACTTCACACGAGCAGCTCTTGATTTTTATTTTATTCCGTATGTATTTTCCATTTTTCATTTTTTTTCTTTTATTCTCTGCGCCAAACACTAGCCTAAACCATTTTATAACCACACCCAACCATCCATAAAATACAGTGCTGTTTAAAAGGACAATTTCAACGATTATAACGACTGACAGCATCAAAAGATCCAACTCTGAGGTACTCGAGCTCTTCTACTAAAACACATTTTAAAGGAAAATATTACACGTTCTGCTCAGACAGATGTAGTTACTGTAAAAATAATTTAAACTATGGAGTAAATTAAACTGACTGATATTATTTAAAATAATACATGTATCTGTGCTCATTCATGGTAATGTAAAAAGTCTTATACAGGTTTCCTCCTTTGCTACTGATGATCGTCACTAGATGTAGACGTGGTTAAATCTAATAATACATTTACATTCAGGTAGAAGAATTATTCTGTTATAAAAATCAGAGAAACAAAACATTTTTAACTTCACATTTTTAATGTAAAAATGCAAAAATCATAAAACTGTGAATTTATCTGGTGAAGACATGATGAACTGAAAGGACATGTACAGAAATGAAAAACTATTCCTTATTGGTGCCACCACTAATATAAACCAATTTCCTACCACTACTACTTCTACTATTACTATTATCTACTATTACTACTACTACTATTACTAATGGCCTACTAATAATAGTAATGATGGGTGTCTTTGTGTGTTCTAAGTGTCTTAGAGCCAGGCTGACGTCAGACTGGCGTGGTTGGAGTAACGGCGTGTGTCTTGTCTTGAGGCTCGGCCTCTGGACACGGGCCCAACATGCAGTGTGTTTCCTCACAACAAGGCAGCTCTCAAAGGCCAGGCAGTTTCCTGACTTTGTATAGGAATACAATCAGGACTGCAGGAGCAAGGAGGGGGCCCGCAGAGTGGATGGAGGTATTCTTACTGTACCTCTTGTGCGATTTAGTCTAAATATAGTTACGCCTCAATGTGTTTTTCATACATACTGAACCCAAGTAAATGTTTTTTTCTTTTCTTTTCTTTTCTTTTTTTTTTTTTTTTTTTTACTGTTTTTCTGTTTCACATTGTGACAAACTGGGTATCCATGGCTTGACTGATATTAGCTAATCACAGATATTTTAGTAAAAGACAAGTATTATTGTTGTTAAATTCATTCAGTTGGTCATCTCATTTATAGAGGCTTATTACTTTTATAATTATCTTTTTAAACATTTCATTTTGTTCTGCCTCAAATACATAACATGTGTTTGAACAATATTTGTTGATCACTGCAAAAAAAAAAGTTCATTTATGATAAATCAACAAATGAATCAGATATCAGAATCAGATTTTTTTATTTTATTTTATTTTATTTTTTTTTTACTTCTCATTATCGGTGTCAATATCATCCCCAAAATTCTCACACTGGCTGAGCCCCGGTTCTGGACCTAGGACCTTGTGATGGGTATTTCCACAATTTCCTAATATTTTATTGATTTGATGATCAGCTTGAATCATGACGCAGCATTTCTTCATCATTAATAGAAATTTAAACACACAATTGTAAATGATATCATATCCTCCTGAATCAGACAAGTTATCATTGGATTTGAATTTTTTTTAAAAAACACACATGTACATGTGATATGTTTGTCCACTGAAGGAATCGGTGAAGACTTCGTTGCCAGTCTTCTAATCATTTTAGCAGTGATGAATTAAGAATCATAATCTGTCCTTTAATGGTGGTGATGACGGTGATGCTGTTTTATTTATATTTTATTAATAGCTGAGCAGCATGATGATTACTGAACAAACACCAACATTGTGACTTAGGTTTAAGCATATGTTGCACATAATTTCTTATTCATACTTAAGCCACAAGACATATTTCTTCTTTGGGTACAATAAAGCTGAGATTGAAAGTAAGAAGAAAAAATACAGTTAAAGAAACGTAAAGTAAAATAGATCAGATATGCAGAAATTGCCTTCAGTTCGTTCTGAAAATGTCAAGGAACAACATATATTACGCTCTGTTTGTCATCTTAGTAACACTCGCTGCCCTATGAAATATTGACTGTGCTGCTGAGTGCTCATTAATTCATTCAGTGTGTGCGGCTCCAGCAGACTGTGCCATGAGGTTTTGATGCACAGGAGGCCACCATCTGTAGCCACCAGTGTCACTGCATTCAGGACTCATCCACTGACTCTACACACTATGCACATAATGATCACTTAATATGATGAGACTCTTGAATGAACGTTTAATGAAACATTTTTCTGCCGTGTGACGCTAAAACAAAATATGTGTGAAATTTAAACCTGCTGTTTCTGATTCTTCCCACAATTCTTAAATGCTACTTCTCATAAGAAGTTCACAATTCATGATGATGAATGAGAGGTAAAAATGTTGATGGAGAACATGGGTAAAAATCCAAAATGAGTCACTGGACGTGTGAGCCTTTTATTTCCTGCCCCCTTGTCACTACTGCAGATACATGTTTGTAGATGTACTTCACAAACTATGTCTTATTTATTCATAAATCTCCTCAACAGGATTTATGTTTCAGGGAAATACATTTTAATGTTTAAATAGGGAAATGTTTGATGTTTGGCCTGGCATAGTGGCTTTACATAAAAAAGGGATGAGAATGTTACAGTGAACTTTTCTTTAATGGCCCTGCTACATGACTGGATGTCTTCTGCTTTTACATCACAATACATATCTCAATCAGTTTTGGAAATATTGTACACACGGATAGATTCTAGGAAAGTTCATAAAACTATGTGAAAAATTTTGTAGACTCTCTTTCGACATAATTATCAGTGTTAAATATGTCAGTGGTTTCAAAATCTTTGGATCATAACCCCATGAAAATACCTCTTTAATCATTTTAAAGAAACAAAACCATAGAAGTATTTAGTATTTCAAAATGAAGTGAAGCAAAAGTCAAAGGTGGAGATAAATTAACCTAGAAATAAGAAAAAGAAGACAGCTGTATGTTGAGGAGTTAATAGGATACTGCAGTTTTCCAAAAAAAAAAAAAAAAAAAAAACAATAATCCAAACAGTTGAGGAGCATTAAATCAGATGCCCTCCCCCCACTCTCCTCACCAACACCTGACAGAAACCGAGACTGTATAGTTCAGAGGCTCTGGATAAGCCTCATGTTTTATTTGCGAAAAGCGGCCCCATTGTCCCATAAGTCACCTCGCACAGCACTCTTCTGCTTCACGCCACACTGAGCCCGTCCGGCCGCGTTAGCATCACCCGCTGCTAAAGCACTTAGCTTGTGTTCTCCACGTCCTCTGTGGTACAGCCAAACATCCATTTGGAGGACCTAGGAAACTTTGAAGCTTTTTCACCCACTCACCAAGCGAGAGGAGGCGTGGGGCGCATTTGTGACGTTTCATGAATACTTTGGCCAATAAATAGCCCTCTTCATGAATACATTAAAGCTAATCAAAGATATGTATGAAGTCACGCTTTCAGCCTGGACCACACCATCTGTGCAGACTGGATTACTTCGACTAAAAGAATGTATTATTAAAAAGTTTAAGCTAACAATATCTGTGATACTATATTAGCACACGACTGCAGCATTTATCCATTTTGCTGCCATATTTTATCTGTTGCCTTATTGCTAACACTTGTGAGATGGTGTCAAACCTGTTGTGAGAGCAGGACAGACAACAAGGACAGACAGAGGGTGGAGAAGTTTCCACGTCTGTTTAAAATCTATCAACTCTTGCGTTCTGCCCTGCTGATCCATCCATCAATAATACCCTGCAATTTTATTGCTATATTTACATTCTAGGGTGATGTCACTTGTGTCACAGCAGGTTCACAGCAGTAATTAATTTTCCACTCAAATGACTGTCGTTCCAGCACATGACATAAATTAGCAATTTAATACTTTTCTTTCATTTGATGTCACAGCTGCACTCTAGCAGTTTTACAGCTGCCATCTTCCATCAGTTCTTTGTTATAGTTACTAAGAGGGAATTTTCACAGAAGACCTATTTTTAATACAATGACGTGCATAAAACAGAGGAAGTAAACAAGTCATTTTATTAGCAGTTAAGTGATTCACTACAAGAGGCTCTTTCAGTGAATTTGGAAAATAGTTATGGAGCAACATTATCATTCATTTGGAGGCTACGTCTGATATTCACTAACCTTTTACCTCTGTTTTGATCTCTACCAACTCCTGAATGATACGGGAATGCCAGCCAGTCTCTTTAACTACATTTATCACCACAAGTGACTCCTCTCACATTATGCATACTTCTTATGATAGTTTAACCAGCAACAATCTATTTACCTGGTAAAATCAGATATTTAAAGGTATATTTTGGGACCCTATAGGGATGAAGAGCTCCTAAACAAAGTGAAAGACACATAGAACTCGTAAAATATCACTTTGAATATTTGTTGAGGTATCCAGAAGACGTAGAGCATCATTAGCACTCACCTGAATTTATGCTTCTGATCACCTGATGAACGTAAACTCAACCTTCATGGTCCACCCAGCTCTATTTTTTTTTTTTCTCCACCCTCTTCCTACAAATATCTGACAGTTTAGTTTTCGTCACCATTTAGAGGCTTACTTACTCCTGTCTGATGCCAAGCACTGTATAAAGCAGATTGTTCATTAAAAAATGGAAAATGCAATTGATGAGAGAGTAGTAACCTTGAGTTAAAATGCACTGTTAGTGAAAAACAGAAATCTAGTCACCAAAATTGTTAGTGTCAATATCTTCAGGGTTAGGGTTACATAGTACTGCTCAATAATGTAAATAAAAAAAATGATGAACTTAATGAGCAGTTTGTTGGCGGGTCACCCACCAAGTTTGGATGTCTGACTGGTGACCACAAGTATATGGACGGATGCTTATTTACTCGAGTGTTAGGATTGAGTGTGTGTGCGTTGGTTGTGAAGCTGGAGTCAGTAGGCGATAAGATTATCTTAAAGACTGGAAACAGAGGGAAACAGTTAACCCAGCCCTGATGAAATAGCGCCAACTGTATGTCAGTGAACCCTCACAAGTCCCAAAGCAAAGTCGGATTGGCCATAGAGAGTACCAGGACTAATCCCAATGGGCCACTGCATTGGTGAGCATGTGGATCTGAAAGCACTAAACTCTAAAGATGGCCCCAGCAGGTAAGTCCAGGGCTGGATTTCTGTATTTTTTCAGTCCAACCATGGATCTCTCCACTGGAGGAAGTTTGGTTGGTTTCTATCATTTTCTGTTGTCCCCCCTCCGCCCCCCCAACCACCACAACCACCATTTCTACTTCTACTATTGGGGAAAAGCTGCCAAAAGCTTCCAGGGAAAACAAAAGCACTGTCCTCTTCTGTTTTAATTAGACACACATGGTGTCATCATTCTACGGCCATTGCATTGCACAATCAACACAAAATATACTGTTTGTGTATTACCAGTTTTTCTCATGTTCACCTTTTGATTTCTGAAGAAATCATAATGATCTAATCCTTTTTCAGCTGAACTTCAGAATCATAAACTCTGCACAGCAACCTCTGTCCAGATGTGCTTGACTGGCTATGGTGGTGGTAACATCTATCACACCTCTCACTGGCTCATTATGATGAAAGACTTTGAGAAACAGTTCACATCTTTGCTGCAGAGGCCTTCGCATGAGGTAAACCATTGAATGCAAGCAGATTTAATTTGTGTTTTGTACATCAGCTTTAATCACCAATTTCATCACAATTCAAGGCTCACAAGAACACACAGAAAATATGGCTAATATATCCAAAATATTCCATCTGTCATTCCCTTTCCTTGAACACACTAACCCCAGTTCATTGCCTCCACCGCTCCTGGATCTCGGAGCTGTTATGTTTTCTACAATGACAACAGAGTCCGTGCCAGCAGTGACTGTGTTTATTGTTTCATTCGAAGCAGAAAACAAAACTATGAGCTAAAAAATGTTCTAAAAAGATTTGCCAGATTGGGGGTGGGAGGACATTATGAGATTGTGTGTTACATATTGTTTGTAGCTCAGAAATAAAAACAAATCTTTCTTTTTTCATTCTGGCAGCCAGAATTTTTTTTTTTTTTTTGCTTATGTGGGAAAAAAGACAGGACAGAGACGATCTAATTCTTAATCTCAGAACTTTGTAAAACAAACTTAATATCAAAGTATTTCCTTTTACATCGAAACACTCCCACTCTGAGCATTCCTAACAAGAGGAAATACTGAAGAAATGACCCACTGGGACCATTTAAACATTCATTTTCTCATGAAGTGAAACTAGCAGATAACTAAGACTCCTCTGAGATTTTCCCTAACATGGGAAAACCATACAGTAAATAAAAACTCCTAGTCTGAACCACTCTTCTAAAGCAGAGTAAAAAAAAAAAAAGACTTTAAAGAGGCTAAAAAATGAGTGAATCCATGAAACCAGCTGATTTTCTTTTTTTTGTTCATACATCCGAGTTGTTGTACGAGGAGTATGAAACACTGAAAAATAAACACTTTCACAACATCCTCCCTCAGCAATAAGGTCTTGGTTTCCTGTTTGTGTATGGAATATGGAGACACAGAGGGTTATGCTATTTAAACCAAAGGGCAGAGGATTCCCAGAGAGCAAAGGGCTGGTGGGATCGGGAAGTTTGCTGCCAGCTTCTCAGGGGTGGGAAAAAAACAGAATGCAGGAAAAGACGGAAAACAAGATAATGATGTAAAAGTGAATAGTAAAAGAGGTTAATTAACTAGGGGGTGAGGGGGTGGGGGGGATAGAGGTTTGTGCAACTGTAAAGCAGAAAACACCACATGCTATCAGAAGTTTTTTGTAATGGAGCAACATGAGTCTGTTTATCTACAGTGGGTCTGTGTTTGTTATGATCAACACCCAGATAGCAAAATCATTATGGGCCAGACTTGGCCCAATTCTGACAAAGTTTTGGAAACATGTACAGCCCCTATATGGCCCAAATTAGGGGTGCATAAGAAAAAACAAAACAACTCCAAAACTCACACGAAACCAATTGTGGAACTCCAATGTCCAACATGGCCATAACTGCCCCAAAAATGATCCAAAGTCCCCACGGTCAAACCAAAAGCCTTGACCCGTGGTTCCTCTGTGCCAAAATGAATCCGAAAATGCCAAATACCTGCTAGACTACAACCAGAATCTTTGCTATCTGGGCAGAAGTGTCTACACTGAAGTCGCCATGTAAAACATCCGTGACATCTTTAAATGTGTTCTATAAATAAATGTATTTCTATTTTTTGCAATCATTGTCTCTCAGACAATGATAGTGTAATACTGATGGACCAAGTCCATTGTGTCATAATTTGCATTCGTATTGTGACTTATGTATTTGTGTTGACTCTACCTTGAAGATATTTCACCAAGGTCCAGCAAAACCTCTAAATGTGTTTTTTTTTTTTTGTTAAATGAGTCATAGAATCATACATCAATGCATCTATTAACTTGTCTTTTGAGTGAGAAGATAGAAGAAGGGGCTGGAGTCAGTCCCAGTTGACACAGGGTGAGAGGTGTCCTACACATTGGCCAAGTTGCCAGACAGTCACATGACTTTTCACAAAAGTTACCCTGTTATATAATCTTGTATCTGCACCAAAAAGGCTTCACTTGGTGTCTCTTGGCCCACTGACAACTCACTGAAATCTGTAAACCTGTTTTTTTTTTTTTTTTTTTAAAGATATTCAACTAAATAACAAATAATAAACACATCTCTTGGTGGATATAAGAGACTGACAAAACATAAATAAATAAAAAAAAGACCAGCAGGGAAGAGAAAAGATCTGATTAAACAGAAAAACACTTTGTTGTTTCCTCAATCCAAGATTCCTGATCTGTAAATGAAGCAGATGAACCAGATAAAACTGAAATCACTCAAAGAATAAACAGAGGCAGCGAAAAGTAAAAAGTGGTTGATACATATAGACATGTTTGATCTGAACGCTCAGCATTTACATGCAGCTATTAACGTGTTAATAGTGTGGAGCATTCTGCAGATATTCAGCGATTTTTATAGACAGGAACACCTTTAGATAACAATGAGAGGACTCTCTGTCTGCACCCAAACATCAGCAGGCAATTTTCTCCAGAAGCTTTAAAAGGGCGTTTTGATGCTTTTTGCTCAGCTGTGAGGAACGGTCGTGTTCTGTTTTCGGGCAGTGTCTCAGGAATGTAAACTACTACCCACACATAAACACAGAGGGCTTCATAACAGCACTATAATGGTGTGAAGGCCTAATAAAATGACGATGAAAAGTTTGACAGTTTTCACATGTGAAAAATCTGCATCATCACACAACTAATAAATGTAATTGAATTTTACATGATTTGGATTTAACTCAACAATGACAATCATTACTGCTGCTGGACAGTATTTCTCTTGGGGCCCTCTTAACCTGAACAGTGGTTACATCCACTTATTAGATTAGTGGTTTGTGTATTTGTGTTGTTATTGTCAACACAAACATGGTTGAGGCAATCAGTCAGGAGCATATGTGTGTTTTTATTATGTTTACATGAAAATGATGTATGTCATGCTGTAAGACTGTCATCACTGGACTTAAGTCAGTCGTCTTATATATATATATATTTTTCCTCCTGCTCTTCAGCTGTGTGTCTCTTGGACAAATTTGTTTGTGTGTTTCTTCAGAATAAGTACAATGATTAAAGCAAAACAAGCAAAGAAAACTACTTGCAACTCTCTATGGGCTTTTAAAAGTATCCTGTTATGATGAAGAATGGATAATTGAAAAAATGAACACAAGTTCCAAGACCCACTTTGCACCACAAATACATCAGTCTTAAGATTTTTTTAAACTAGTATTTTATTTTTAAAGGGATGTGCTTTAAGAGGCTTTCAGAACGCTGTGTCGACAGGACACCGTGCCGCCGGCCTCGCTGAGAGCTGCAGACTGCTATTTTTGTGCTTTGAGGGATGAGGCAACACTGGAGAGAATATTAAAGTTTGAACAAATCGGTGCGGACCATATAGTCTGGGACGTGACATTGATGGTTTGCATACAGTGAAAATGTAAGAAACATGAGAAATGGCTCCTTGTGTCAGGGGACTTCAGTTATATATAAGTTATTCTTGACTAATTATTATTATTAACACCATATTCAAGTGTTACCTTTGCTCACTGATGTGTCAGTTACCAAATATTAACCTGAAGCCCCATCTAATGTTATTACAGATGTTAGGAAGGTAGTGTCACTATATATATATTATATGCCCGTACACATCACTATATGTACAGGTGAGAAGGAGGACATCAGCTGACGTAACTGATATGTTTATGAGTTGTCCGTCACATTCTTGTGAGTTTGATATCTGAAGAATGCCTGGAGGAAGTCCTTAAAAATGACACAAACGTTCACTTAGACTCAAAGATGAACTGATTAGATTCTTGTGGTCAAAGGTGAAAGGTTTCTGTAACCTCACATAACATTTTTTTTTGTGGCTCTAACAAATTTATGAATTTAAGAACAAATTACCTCGAGTTAACCCAAACTGTTGCCTCTATCCACAACCATAACAGTGTGTTTAAAAATTTGACAAATAAAGACAAAAAAAAAAAAAACTTAAACCGCAATCTTTTCTTAAATCAAACCAATCAGTTTTTGTGTCTGAAGCTATAGATAGATAGATAGATAGATAGATAGATAGATAGATAGATAGATAGATAGATAGATAGATAGATAGATAGATAGATAGATAGATAGATAGATAGATAGATAGATAGATAGATAGATAGATAGATAGATAGATAGATAGATAGATAGATAGATATAGATAGACCATGTTCTGCAGTGTTTAGTGCAGAACCTTCAGTAGTGATGGTAGGTAAATCTTACAGAGCATCAATCACTGAACTCCAAATCCAAACACATGTTGAACGCACATTCTCCTGTTCTCTCTCCACTCCACAGATCTGAGGCATGGCTCTCATCTAATGGACAATAACACGACTCTTAATAGCAGCAGGATGTAGTTCAGTCCCACTCAGAGACACTAAATCAATCTGTTTCAAGTAAACATTGGCCTTTTTACGCCACTTGCTCAACCTGAAACCTAAGTTTAGAGCGTCACATAATTTATTACAATCCAGCAAATAACAGACGAAGACTTCATTTTCTGGATTTAACACAGTACAGTCGAGAAACTAAAACATCTTCGTTCTTCCTCATACTTCTGCTGATTTTCATTTTTCTTGTGTCAGAGCTGTGAAATCTAAATATTCCTTCCTAAATTTAAGAGGAAGCTTTTTTTTTTTTTAATAAAAGTTCACTGTGTTTCCTTTTTAAATACAAACACTGGGATATTTTGTCCAGACACTGTCAAACTTGAGTTTTGCTCATATTATATTGCATTTTTTTATAGACAGTCTGAATCCACTGTGATTTGTTCCTCACATAACATCACACCAGTGTCACACCAGAGAGAAAACATTTCACGCTCACAGGAGGAAGGCCTGTCTCCTACAAATGAAGTTTAATTCCAAACACAACAACATATCTTCAAAATATACAATAACAAACCGAATATATTTTTTGAAGGAACTTCAATTTGATTTATATAGCGGCAGATAATAAAATCATTTATCTCAAGGCACTTTACATAGAGAAGCCCAACATCAAAACTTTAAAACAGTAATAAACGTATTTATCATGTTAAAATGTAAGATAATAATCTCTAAACCAGAAACACTGGGCACAGGTTTAATTCAACTATTTACTTAAAACTACAACGATGCTGTAAATTGTTCCTTATTATCATTATGTGTTTAAAACTGACTTTAGGGCTGTGTAGTTGATTTAAATCATTTCATAAACTGACTCTCTTCTTCTTTTGTTTGTGAGATTTTGTACAAGCTTCATGCACAACACAACCACCTTTCTTTGTCAAAAAAGCACATTTTCACTGGTTGTGAAAGTTGCATACGTGATAAACACGTTTCAAAATAAACTGCTACTGATTTGCACTTTACAATGAGGGTCCTGCTAGAATCAAAATTTTCTTGTCTTTTTAAATCGTCCCCGGTTACATGTGAAACACACCAGTCATTAACTCACAAGGAAAATTCAGACTGCGATTTATAGCAGGGGGGTGTTCAGCAGAAGTAAGAGCACAGAAGCAGTGAGCAGAACTAATTTCATCAAATATTTAACTTGAGTTAAGAGACTCAGCTGAGCATCGAAGCAAATCTGGTGGGATTTCACAGTCTTACTGCACCATGAGGGATGAAGGACTGCGGGACATGTTGTACCGGAAGTGGACCTGGGTGGCAGCCATTTTGAAAAGTAATTGATATAATTCACTGCAGCATTGTTGTTGTTTATTACTTTGACCAAACAAATCTCACTCAAAACAAAATAGATGTTCATCAATGTCCTTAAAATATCTTTTTTTTTTTTTTTGGTACTTATTACTTATTACTTATTTGGTACTGTCAGTGAAAGTGCTGAGCTACAAATTTTGAACTGTCAGAACTTGAAATGAACATACAAGGTAAATAAAAGTGTCTGATGAAGAATTTGGGGGAGCTGTATATGTGCAGCAACATCAACGTGTCAAAAGGTAAAAGTAAAGTAAAGGAAGTCAAATCAGAGGAGTGAAAAATGACGAAATCCTCATCTTTGTGTTTATTATCGGTGAGTCAATATTGTACGAACACAGTCCGTCTGAGGTGTGTGTTAAGAACACGTAGAAAAAGGTTGGTTGTGTTTGTACAGGTATGACTACGTTTCACAGCATGTTGTATTCATATGACTGTCAACGTGACAAATAAAGAAAAATAATCGAAAATGTTGACAGAAAGGGTGAAAATGATTTCTCAAGCATTTGCAATCTAATTCACTTAAATATTAAGTGGGTGTGGATGTGACACAGTCTCATTCAGTTTATATATATATATATATATATATACATATACACACACACACACACACACACACACACATATATATATATATATATATATAAAAACCCATATTGTGTCCGTGAAAGTGAAATTTATGAAAATCTATTAATCTATTCGTCGTCTCCTGCACTCCTCCTGCTGCAAAGTGACCACATTAGTTTTATTTGTGAAACTGGAGGTTCTGTACTTCAGGTGGACAATTTGAGGCTGCGGTATGTTTATGTGTTGAAAGGCAGAGGTTGTAGTGGGGGAACTGAGGGAGAGAGAATGTTTTTTGGGGGGCAAAGTGAAGTGCATTACCCACAGGCAGCCAATAGGCTAACACCATCCCATTTCCCTCCATCACCTCTGCTCAGCTCCTCCATCTGAAGCGTACTTAGCACCATTAATAATGCATGCTCACCAGTCTCCCCCCATACGCAGGCCTGTCATGCCTTGTTCCCTTTGACAACTCAGCCCAACTCTGCTTTTGCCCCTAAGAGGATGTGGACGTCTGCATAATTTAGACGATGCCCGCTGTTTTTGGGGCTCATTGCTTATCAAAAATGTAACAGACTGAGTTTCTGGGGGAGTTATATCTAAAGGGGGCAAAGGAAGATGTTCCAGTTGAGACAATGGAAGCAGACGTGGCCTAAAACTTCTCCAGTTTCTTTTTCTGCAACTTTTCTGAATCTTTGGCGATGTGTGCGACATGTATGACTGCGTTTACAACGTAAACTTCAGCAAATGATGAGCACTTTAAAAACCAAAAATGTTCAGATTAATTCAAAAAAACAAATGAAAGAAATTTCATTCTAATTCATGTCTGAGGTCATTAATGTACTGTGTTGCTTTTTTGTTTCTCTTTTCAGTTGTTTTTCTTCTGTTGAAGTCAGTACTCGACAAACTAAACATTGTTCCTGCTCCTGCATGAGTACGTGGGTGTATTAGTGGTGGGCGGGAGAGGACGGGAGCGAGGATCAAAGTATATATAACATATTTAATAAACCAGAGCATTGTTTCAGTGGAGCTGATAAAGGGAAACAAAAGGTCCATTGAAGCTAAGTCGAGCTGCCGGCCACACCGGCTGCAGTCGCGTAGGCCAAGGTGACTGAGGTCAGAAGGAGAAGAAAGATATTTAAGAGATGAGACAAACACCTGCTGGGAACATCTGACTTCAGTCTATTATTAAAGAAAAGACATGGGTTCTGGTGTATCTGCTGATGTGAGAGACATTTACCCTGTTGGTGACATGGCAACCAATCAATCTGGTGTCATTATTTTTTAAATCGTAACACATGAAAACCTCTCTCCTTAAAGAATAACTCAAGAAAACTGTAGTTTTTGTATATCGTATATTTCCTACTTGATGAAGAACACTTGAAAACACAAGCAGTGGTAAACCAACTCAAAAATATGCTTTAATAGATAGAAAAATATGACTAGATTTATTGCTTAAATCAGATAATGCCACATATATATATATATATATATATATACTGTACCACTGTACCAGTGAGGAAAAAATGTTCTACTGAATAAGAATAAGACATAATATAATAATATAATAATAATAATAAGAATAATATATGAATATATGGCAAATGTCACTTTTTAAGACTAAATTTTATAACCAATTATTGCACATCAAAATTCACATACAATACAACATGCTAGAAACATTACATATATATTCTACTGTATCAAAATAAAATGCCTAATGCATGCTGATACATTAGATTAGGAAAAAGAAATATGTTTCCTTTGCATAGGAGACATTTGTCCTGTTGTTTTTTTTGTTGCACTGGGTTTATCTAGTGATGTGGAAGCACATGCACAACACTGAGCAGTCTTACAACATGCTTGGTTTGTTTTCCTGCAGATGCAGAAAAGGTTTAAAAGCTGATCAAGGTGCCGCGGTGAATACTAGACCTGATCCTCCTGTGATTCTGGCTGATAGCGTGTTACAGCCTGTACATACTGTAGCATGTGAGCTATGTTTGCTTCATGATGGACGCTTTTACATACATCGAGCCGATCACGGCAGCAGAGAAAATGCAAAGCTCCATCTCAAACTCAAACTGTAGAGTCAAACTGTAAGAACTTGTCAACATTTGTGAGCTTTGAATGGTTAGCACCAGTAACCTGGTTGTGGATTTCTGCCTGTCATCTCTGCACTGAATGAGTTAGCTCAGCAGCATGGTTGAATTAACCTGTAAGGAAGTCCCTGAGGAAAAGATTGTTGCTGGGTCCCAATGACACATGGCAGTTTCATTTATCTTAGCAGGCAGCTGGAGACCCACAGCTAAAATGCTTAATAAATTCTTAAAATTATTTGTTATCAGTTAGTTGATGGATAGAAAATTTGTCGGCTACCATTTTGATAAAACTGGAGGTTTTAAAGACCTCTAGTGGCTGTAGTAATAATGACAGGAGCTCGAGAGGAATTGAGGTAACAAAGTCTGTAAGAAACAGGTTGAGGCTGGATGGGTGGTCCACAATATGCAGAACTTTCACAGATGTTGATTGCTCATTTATCATTGTTAACAAGATGCTCAATTCAATTCAATTTATTTTATTTATATAGCGCCAGGTCATAAAAACATTTATCTCAAGGCACTTTACATAGAGAAACCCAACATTTCCACAATGAGCAAGCGCTTGGCAACAATGGAGAGGAAAAACTCCCTTTTAACAGGAAGAAACCTCCAGCAGAACCAGACTCAGAGTGGACGGTCATCTGCCTCGACCGGTTGGAGTGAAATGAAAACATGGAAAAGAGAAGAGACAGAGGAAAAAGAGTGAGGAGGACGGGGGAGGAGGGAGGAAGAAAAGTGGGTGACCAGAAAGAGACAGTAGAGAGTAGATGGTTACAAGTAGTTGTTAAAGTAAAATTATCATTACAATTAATATTACAATAATAATAATAATAATGATGAAGATGAAAGTGATGATGTCGTCAAAGAATTGGAGTCCAACAGCTCTGGAGTCAAAACTTCCTGTAAAAGAGAAAGGGGTAGGGGGAGACACAACTGCGAGAGAGAGCAGATGATGTTAAAAATATGTAATATTTAAATATAAATATCAGGACATGAAGTGTGAGGGAGAGAAAGAGACGTGAGGAATGAGGGACAGAGAGAAGAGGAGCAGTGTATTGTCAGAGTCCCCCAGCAGTCTAATCCTATAGCAGCTTAACTAAAGGATGGTTCAGGCAGGCCCGTGTCCTGCCTGGACCATACTTAACTCTGCTCTAACCTTACATTTTTTTTTTAAGATCAAACCATGATCTTTTATAACCAGGCCATTTTTATTTTGTTTTTTGTAACCAAAGTGATTGACTTGATAGAGTATTATGGGGTAAAATAATGGTGGAGATCTATTTACACTTACCAGCTCATGAAACATTCATGTTGCCAAACCTTCACTGTTACCTAGTACCTGGGACATATTCACAATAAAAGAATATGTGCTAGTTTTCTTACTTTTTAACTATTATAAGTTCAGCAACTTTTCTTTTACTATTTTCTGACATTTTAAATAATCATTGACTGGAAAATCCTTTTTTGTTTTTTAAAGAAAATATTGTCCAGTGTGTTGCTATTGAAAACAACTGTTCCAGTCAACCATACAGCACAGCCTTAATGGATAATACCACATCATCTGAGGTTTCCTATGTGTTTATAAAAACAATAAATAATCAACATACACTAAAACATTTACGAACTTTAGATTTGAAAACAGGGGACCAGTAGATGTTAAACTTGTCTTTTGCTTGTGGACTTGAACTGAACCCGGTTTAGATTCTGGACAGTGAATATACTGCTGGATCTGGACTTTCTTATGCAATCAACAGTAAATCAAATATCAGATTTGCTCTTGAATAAATCTTTTTCAGGAAGTGCATCTGAGTACACAGCGATTAGAAACCTGTACAGTATTTTGAATGCTCCAGCCATCATTTCCTGGATTCTCCAAAACCAGGCTCTTATTGTTCGACACCAGGATACAGATTTGAATGTCAACAAATACATTGTACAACCTAAATTTAGGTTTATGATGTCAAACTTCACAAATACATCCCCAGTGTATCAGGACTGTTTTCTTTGGTTGCTTAGTTTAGGAATAATGTGTTAAAAACATGAACAAAGTGGACAAAGTGGAGTCTGATAGTGGACTGTCTATGCTGCTTTTACCACTTGATGGCTTCTCCACACAAAAGACTTCCCCATCTCTACTACCTTATTAGGTAAACAGGCCACTGTCACTGTCTGCAAGAACATTTTAGTTATGGTGAAAATACCAACTGGAGCATAATGAGAGCAGTCCATCTAACTAGAATTAGTTTCATATAAATAATGACTGAAAGTCATAACAAACTACCTCTATGGTGTTTGTCTGAAACCATGAGATCCTTGTGTGTCTAAGGTTTGTCTGATGGGGTCAAGCCTGAGAGGATTGAAAACTTTCCCCTGACCCCACATGAGCACATGTCTTATAACTGAAGTTAAGTCGCCAGAGCTTGAGTTTCAGGTATTTTGAAAACAAACATGTGATGTTATTTTAAGGCTAAATCTGACAATGCCAATATGCTACACTGCACCACAAACCCTGCCATTATGTGCCAGCAGCTTCAGTTGCTTCATATACCAGTCCTTAATAGGTCATATCAGCAGCACGACTGGTAATTATTGTTTACTGCCACTCTGGCTCCATTTATGGTGAACTGTCTTGATGTGGTGCTGAGCAGTGAGTCTGTAATCTCAAGGATTTTGCAAACTGTTCACAAAATTACTGTCATGGATGAGAAGATTATGTAATTCCTGATTCCCAGTAAGGTCAAGATTTCACACTTCACTGAGTGACCTTGGCTGTAAGTGAGGGCTGATCGTAAGTGTTGCAGTGTTGCACAAAGACACTCCCTCTCTTGTAAGGAAATGTGCTTCATATTGGTGCCAGTGCAGGAATCGCCACAGCTTAAGGTTCAGGTAATAGTTAATGAATGAAAATTACAATTGCCACCATATTTTCTAACTTCAAATAATATCTACAAGCCTGTAAAACTTCAAGTCAGAAACTCACACTAGATTCTTCTGATCCAGAAATGTAGAATAAATCATGTCCGGCTGAATAAGTTTCTAATATCCAGGCAACCGCAAACCTGCTTCTACTTTAGTTTGTTTCTTGTAACAAGGCGTGTAGCTTTCATGACTGATTTCCTTTTTATGAAGTGTGTAACAGCAGAAAAACACTGATCAGCACAACATTAAAAAAAACAAAACAAACCTGTGATTAACATTGTTACAATTCAATGTTCTGCTGGGAAATCTCAGATCCTGGCATTCATTTGGCAACTACTCAGACACGTACAAACTACAAAAACATTGTTGCTGCAGACCAAACAGCAGAACAATGTGCCCAGCAGCACCAGAGAAACAGCTCAGAAATGTCTCGGAGAACCTGACATGGAGCCAAAGGTGTTGACCAAACCTCCAAACGACCCAGAAACAGATCTGAGTCAAGCATTTGGGAGATGTGCAGGAAGAAGACTGATCCATGGAGGTCTGACATCATGAACCATAGGACCCAAACAACCTGCTGCCAATGTCCCGGTGCCAGACAGCACAGGACCACAGCTGGTCCCAGAGGCTGTGCATCCATGACCTGATGGGTGTAAGGAGACTTCCACAGTGTAATACAGTGTTCTTGTCTGATACATTCATTCTGTGTCTGACTTTCTCTGAGAGGGTACAGAAGTAGTGTCAATGAATATAATTTGCTGAGGAGTTGTAAGTAGAAATTAACTACTGTGTATATTTAGCACAGTCTCCAGTAAATAAATGTAATAAAATGAACACTGAAGAAGATCCTGGAGACTTCACCCTGCAAAGTGACAATAAAGAGACACAAAACAGCCTGTGTAATGTAGACGGTATAATATAGCATTAAACAACAGTGTTATTTAACAAAGAGCAGCTCTTCCGTGTTTCCTGGTTGACTGACTTGCTGCTGCTGGTGCTATGAGACTTAAACTCTTCAAGATCAGTGACAGGATCAGGATCAAGGACTCTGAAACGGCAGCAAATCTCAAGACATGTTTAGCCTTGTATGCTAACTGGTGTTTTTCCCCTCAGGGCCTGAGGGAGAGATGGGAAGATGACTCCATTGTAGAAACACTCCCCCTCGTTCCTGTCCACTTCAGCCTTGCGTACTCCCCCTTTTACTCTCTTTTCACTCTTCCTTCCTCCCCTATCTCCTCCTCCTGCTGCTCCTCCTCCACTGCTAGCAGGATAACATACTGCCTGTCCCTTGTTTGGATAAGTTAATGCTGAGATGTCAGCCTTGATTCTGATGTATACCACCTGCCTTGGCCTCAGATTGACCTCGTACTCCAGCTCCCACTGCAGAGACATTCCAATGCTTTTCTGGGACTGTGTTTACACTGCAACAGATTGCCCTGCTCTCCCTGTCTGTTTCATTATAGTGGACACTCTCTGGTTGGCCTCTACACCTTAATCCAGGGTCATCCCAGTATACACTCGGATTGTTCTGATGGGAACATGAAGAGTGAGCTTTTATAAGTCTCAGAGATCCTGAAGAGGAAGTGTTGCGTTCAAGACTATGCAAGTGTCAAAATGAGGGTTTTTTTTTTTTTTTTGGACACAGATGAAATTCTTACACTAATTACACAGAAAAGAAGGGAGGTCAATGGACCGGGCATCTCTGTTTCTCTGTTTTAGGCCTGGCCTCAGGAGGGGGTGGGGGGCTGTGAGCGGTTTCAGTCATTCAGTTGCCAAGATCCTCCCACTGTGCACTGTTAGAGCTCATGTGAACACCATGACCTCACTGCTTCTGCCCTTTAAATGAATTAACACTGTTGATTTACAGTTTAAAACCATGTATGATCTTATCCACAATTGTAGGCAAATGAAAAGAGGTTTTCATCGTGGGAGCTTGGCCAAGTTTTTTTTTTTAATCTTAGATGTGATTCAAATATCTAAGCCTTTAATGGGGCAACACCACTTTTGGGGTCAGCAAATAGAAACTTGGCGAGAAAAGGTGGATAACACTTTACTTCAGCTCTTCTGGTTTGGTATTTAGTATAAGAATATAAACATTTAATAAAGAATTTACTCTAGATTCCAACTTCTCCTACGAAGAACTATTTCATATTATTATAACTGCTTTACTATGTTGTAATTTATTGTACATTTGTATATAAGAAAAATCCATTTTATAATTTCATATTATCCGGTCTAAAACAAATGTGGACGAGAAAATACTGACTGAATACTTTAGACTGTTTGATTGAACAGAACAAAACCTTGAATTTCAGGAATATTCTATTGGTCATTTTCACAATTTTCAGACATTTTACAAACAAAATGATTAATTATTTTTTTTTACAAAAATACTGTTTGTTGAATATTGATTTTTATCAGAGTTGTCTGAGGGATAAATGTCACTGATTTCAGCTTCACCACTAGTCTATGTTATTCTGAAACAGTCAGATAGTTCCCTTGTTACTGTACAAATGAATTCTTTGTTCAATAATTATCACTATAGTTCAGTCATTCTAAGAGATAGAATACATAATAAATGACATCAGTAGATGAACAACAAATTAGGAGATTGTCAGAGTTTAAAAAGAAGAGTGCTTAACCTCACCACAGTCTAACACAAGTCTAACAGCTGGTTTCAATCCAGACATGACCACCTACATAGTGTGGAACTGAGTGCCCATTACTGATAAAACATCCACCACCTGCTCTGTGACTCAACACAACTCAAGGAAATCACAGTTAGATCACCATCTCCAGTGGTGCTGGCTGTTTGAATGTGCAATATTAATATAAACAACAACCAAACAAACAAAACAAACAGATTATCTTAACCACACATCTCTTCATTGTGGAATACAGATAAATAATGCTAAAATAAAATACTTTATTTATAGCTACAAGAAGGGCAGTATATATATATATATATATATATATATATATATATATATATATATATATATATATAAAAAAAGAAGAGGAAATGTCACCATCAAGTGGTAAAATAAACAAATGACATGTAAAAGAAAACTAAGCAAAGATGGAAGTAAAGCTATGACCTAACTCTTCTAATGACTGTTTGACACTGATTTATAAAATAGTGTCTTTTGAGTTGGAGCTTTTGATTTATTCACAAGTGCAGTGAGTAAATCTTAACCACTGGAACAGATAGAGTTTGGTGTTTTTAGGGTTATCCATCACACGCTGCTGTTGAAGTTCATTCTCAGGACCAATAGCACCATCATGTGGCGAGAAAAAAAAACTCATTAAAGCAAGTTTCTGTTCTAGACTCAACCTAACAAACAGAAACATGTGAGCAGCAGCAGCTTCTTCTGTGCCCTCGTCAATGTAAGATGAAACCTGTGGTATGTGATCAGTAAAACAAGTTTTATTTTGAAGGCTTGTTGTTTAGGATGCTGTCAATTTGTATGAAATCAGCACCATTCATAAAGAAGAAGGTAGGCCTTTGGAAAGTTGTTTAATTACTTTTCACTTAGTTTGAAAAAGAAAAAAAAGAGGACACATGCAACATGTCAATCAGTTTCCAAAAATTTAATGTAAAAGACAAAACAATACACGGTTTGGTGATACAAAGGTGGGAAAAATATTTCAATAGACTCATTTGTCCTTCTCCTTCTGCTCCTTCTCCTTCTTGTCTTTTTCAGCCTTGGCCTCTTCAGCCTCGTGCCGCTTGATGAGCTCCTCTACTTCTCTCTGTTTAAGCACTTTGATTTTTGTTTTTCCGTCTTCCCGTGTCAGGGTTGCAATCTCCACTGAAACAGTAAATACAACAGAGTGTTGTTTTAGTGTAGTGTAGCTTTTGATTTCGTTACTTATTCAGATTTGATTTCATGTTTAATGTTGATTTTTCTACTTATAACTAAAAGATAAGAGTATGTCCTGCTTTAATATAGTGAGTCAGATTTTTCACACGAACACTAATCACAACATCATATAAACTCAAGACAGTACTATTTAAATCTTACCTTTCTCTGCAGACAGCTTGCTGACATCCATGGTTTTGTTGAGGACTTTAATGGCCAAAGCTAGAGCTGAGGACAGAGTCATCTCTCCCTCTTTGTAGTCCTGCTTCAGCATGGACACCGCAGCCTGAAGACAGACATAAAAAAAAAAAAGGCACAATGAAACTGGACTCTGCTTCAGTGTGATGCAAGAACTAACTGCTTTAACACATTTGTCAATGAAAGTTCCACTGAACATTTTACAGCACTAACTATTTGAAATGTTCAGTGAGAAGTGCTATGATCGTTTCTTCTTCTAATACATTTTAACAGTGATTTCAGACTCACAGCGCTGTTGTTGCCAATGCAGGTTGCCTTCCAGCCTCCATAGTTACCACTGGGATCACTCTGGTACAGCTGGAATCCATAGTGTTTGTCCCAACCCATGTACAGCAGAGAAACACCAAATGGTCTCTTTCCTTTTAAAGACATGACCACACAGCCATCAGTCCACATACATTTTTACACAGCAATGAATATACTCGTTTGTGTTGGCAGAAATCTGTAAATGTGCAAACTGAATGTTGAGGAGTCGTGTATAACATCAATGTTCGTTTATAAGTCATCTGCTGGAATCATTCGACAACATGAGAGCAGTGAAACGGATAAAGAGATTTCTGTTCATCTTACCTCCAAACTGTGTGTAGGCTTGTTTGATGTCACACAAGGCTGTGACCAGCTGCTCACAGGGAATCGGCTCCTGGTACTGCAATAAATATCTGAGGAGAAATTTTAACTTGTTACAAGCTGGTGGTGACTGTGATGAATGGCTATAAAGAAGTCTAAAAATAAATATCACTGTCCTGGTTTGTACTCTTGCATAATGTACTTGATGCATTTTTATTTTATCTTTGTTTGATTTTATTGCATATTCAGACTTTTTCTTTTATAAAAACTGTTCCAAAAGGCAACACATTTGTTATTTAATCTGCTTTGATTCGATATTTAGAACTAGATCTAGAACAACTAAAACAACTACAATTCTGATATTTACTGATTGGCAGGTTTTCCTCTGAACCTTACCTCTGCGCAATGAGCCGCAGTTCATTTGTCAGTACGTTGGCGTCTGATGTAATCCCAGCAACACTGCAGGCCATGTCTCTGAAGAAGATAAGCATTCACAAGTCCACAGTATGTTAGAATAACAGAGGGCTTTATTTTATAAATACATATATGTTCTAAGTAGCAGGAGCAGTGAAATTCCTCTGTAGTTCAGGTCACTCACTCATTGAGCTTGTAGATTTTCTCAGAAAAAAAAACCTCGTCAAGCAGCTTGTGGATGTTGCGTCTCTCTGCTGCTAACAGAACTCCATCGTTTGCTAGGATCCCCAGACATGTCCCTGCGTGGCCGATGGCCTCCATGGCATACTCTACCTGATACAGGCGCCCTGTAAAATACAGTCACAAAGATTCAGTTGATCATTCTTGGATAAAAACTGGTAAGGTTTGGATAACTGAAACACACTGATCCATCTAGGAAGCAAGTTAAAATATTCAAATTAAATATTTGTATCTTATAAAACTACTCGGGCTGATTTAACCTGAAGAATCTGAACCTGATGTCCTCGAATTCATAGACTGTCTGGTGGGTCAAACTACACAAACCAACATAATCACGGTATTCCAGTGTTAAATCAATATGTTTGGCAGCATAAATACATGAATAAAATTCAAGGTTCAAATTCAAGGCAATTGTTTCATCATCTTGCATTCAATTATTCCACCCAATATTTGATTTTAAAACAACCAAAAAATAAAACTTGCCTTCAGGAGAAAATATTGTTGTCCGGGAATCATATCTGCGAGACTAAATGAAAAGAAGAAACTTATTTTATAATAATTGCAAAACCATGAAATTAACAAGTGAAGACATGCATAGACTAGATCCTGCTTAGTAAAAGTGAAAAAAGGTTTGAACAGAGAGTAGCAGCTACCTACCATTTTCACACGTCACTCAAACGATTCTGCAAAATATAAAACAATCGTTAGTTGAAACAACAATCACAAACCAATGGATCCATTAAGAACAACATTAATGTCATTTTACTTAACAAAAGGTAGTTGTTTTTACATGTGCTGACCACAAATCACAACAGGTAGACTTGTCAGAATATGAATAAATGATCCGCGAGAAGCTAAAACTTTGTTTAAAACCACTTTAAACGTATCAAGTGTTTCAAAACTTTACTCATGAAAACGCACAGTTTTCATGAGTAAAGTTAAAGTAAGTTAAGTTTCTCATAACAAAACAGATACCAAGAGGTAGATTTACTTATCCGATTTCCTAATAATAATTGTTAAAAAAACTACGATTTGCTGTCTTTTGTGCACATTTAGCTGCGCTCTGCTCTGAACCTGACAGTTAGCTAACTGCTGCTAAACAGAATGAATCTGCAATATCTGAGCATGCTAACTCGCTAGCACGCTAACTAGCCAGTGCCATAATCAAGAAAGTCTTTTAACTAGACCACCATAAAATCTATTGTTACGATATAAGAATAATTTAAAACAAACGATGTTGTGGTAAATAGCAAAATATTGAGCCATTACCTTATGTGAACGGGTCTAAGTTTGCCTACTTTAGCTCAGGCAAAGAGCTCCGGCACTTTCAGTTTGTCGTTTCCTCACAAACGCCGACCGGAAGTTGAGGTAAGGAAGCACGCGCTCAGCAGCGCCACCTGTCAGCTGGAAGACCGAGCACTATGGGTTAATGTTCACTTCAATGACAGCTGGAAAACCATTATACAGGAAAAGGCAGCCAGACAGGGAGGTAGACAGATATATAGTCAGACATATACAAAGTAAATATAAACCACAGTAGTTATAAAACACACACACAACACACACACACACACACACACACACACACACACACACACACACACACACACACACACACACACATATATATATATATATATATAGTCAGTAATTTTACATGTAATATGGCGCACACTCACTGTGACAGTGCTTCAATTCAGTAAAGACTCCTATAGCAGTGAAAGTAATGTTTTTCTCATCTCCAGAGTGAAATAAGACGCGTAATAAAAGAAGAATAAGAAGCTTTGCTGTAGTCGTGAAATATCTACAGACTGGTAAAAATGAAAAACAAGAAAAACCGGTCAAAACGAAATATTGTTTCAAGCTACGTGACTGTGAACGCAACATGCGTGCCATTGGTTGTCTCAGCGGCATGGCATTTGAATGAAACAGGAAGAGGATTTGACAGTTAGCTCGCTAGCTAGGAGGCAGCTAAGTCGATTTAAAAATATATTAGAGCTATTAGTTGACATCATTTTAAATTACATTTTGTAATTGTCTGTTAACATGAGGTTTCAAGCACACGTTACATCAAGGACATGACTTTGACATAACCATCTGTCCTAAGAGGTAAGTGTCTAAACCAATGTTAATGCTGTGCAACTCTTAGCTAGCTCACTGGAGGCTAACGCGCTAATAGCTTATCCAGTAGGTCACAGCCGGTGTGTTTTATTAAACGCTTGGTTTTTATAATCATTAGATTCACTAATTTTGAGTCTAAAATGTGTTATTATCTCTCGAAAGAGTTCCTAAGTGGCTCTCGGTCAGCTTCACACCGGCTTGGGAACACGGTGTCCTCTGACTGGTGTTGTCACTGGGGTCAAGTACAAACTGGTGAAATGATAATTAGCGGTGATGAGGCGACTAGAAAAGAGACTCTAATAGAAATAACCGCACATTTACAATAAGCAGTCGCGACGTCGCAGCACAAAGTTAATTTGATTTTTCACTGTAAAGAAACATAAGTGTTGTCGTTGTCGCTACCTGGGTACACCACTTCAGAGGGTTGTATTTCATCTGATTTCTGTCTGTTTCTGTCCTTGGGGCTCAAATAGCTGCCATCCTCCCAGACACTAACTTGGTCTCTATCCTGTGTCATAAAAGTTGACAAATTGTCAGTTAACCAAACTTGACATTATTTTAACTTATGAGAAGACCTCTGTTTGCAGGATTGACACGTATAAAATACGTATTAATACATGAAAAAATATTATTATTAAAATGATATGTCATCATGCCTGCCAATAGAGACACATTCTAGTGAACATGATACCATCAGAATAACACGTAAGAAGTATAAAGTAGAAACTTTATTCTCATACCACTGACACTCCATACTCAGCACTTGATCTGGTTGTGTGACTTGTTGCATTGTTTGCATAAGATCATGTTGTGCTGAGATCATGTGATAGAAGACTATCCAAGTGAGTTTTCTCTGTTTTCTTGGAGGTGGTAGAGTACCATTTGTTGCTGTAGCTGACAAACAAAACTTATGTGCTTTGGAAAAAAGAAAAAAAATAAACCTTTACTGACCACACTGTTGTTGTTTTTGTTGCCAGGCAGGAATCAGTCTGATGAGGGGGCACCTACAGTCGTCAGGATGCAGCAGAAAAGGAACATCCAAATCATCGAGTGGGAGGACCTTGACAAAAGGAAGTTCTACTCTTTTGGGGTGTTCATGACAATGACCATCCGGGCCACCGTCTACCCGGCAACACTCATCCGCACTCGGCTGCAGGTGCAGAGGGGCAAATCACTCTACGGCGGCACCTTTGATGCCTTCTTCAAGATCCTGCGAGCGGAGGGTGTGCGGGGCCTGTATCGTGGCTTCATGGTCAACACCTTCACACTCATTTCAGGCCAAGCCTACATAACCACGTATGAGCTGGTGAGGAAGTACGTCTCCCAGTACTCTGAGGACAATACGGTCAAGTCGCTGGTGGCGGGCGGCTCTGCGTCCCTGGTTGCCCAGAGCATCACCGTTCCCATAGATGTTGTCTCTCAGCAGCTGATGATGCAGGGCCAAGGGGAACACCTCACCCGCTTTCGAATTAATTCTAACAATGAGACTGGAAAACCCAAAAAAGTGTTCGGCCAAACCAGGAACATAATGGCTCAGATTTTTGCTGCTGACGGCTTTCGGGGCTTCTACAGAGGATACGTAGCTTCTTTACTAACTTATATCCCAAACAGTGCTGTCTGGTGGCCTTTCTATCATTTTTATGCTGGTATGTAAAAAAAAAAAAAAAAAACTTGAGTTTTATTTTTATCACATTTGCAGTGAGAATGAATTTCACTACTGATTAATTAATTATCTATATGTGTGATATTCTACAGAGCAACTATCTAAACTGGCTCCCAGTGACTGCCCTCATCTGATTCTACAAGCCATGGCTGGACCTCTAGCGGCTGCTACTGCCTCAACCGTCACCAACCCGATGGATGTGGTCAGAGCCAGAGTACAGGTAACCATTGTCCAGACAATAACCTGTGGACATCTGGGGCTGCTGTGATGAATGGGGGTAATAATAGCACAGAAACTCAAGTTGATAATAAAAGTGTTTGCAGATATTGTCAGTAGTTTAGAGATGGTAGGTAGATTATGCCCAAAGGATCAGAGAATAATAACATTCCTCTGTTTGTGTAGTGAAAACTGCCTCAAAGTGCATGGCCCATATTGTTGAGCCAGATTTTTTATCACTGGCTGATGTAACAAATGTTAATTATTAACTCCCTTTATATTTCTGGTGCGGTATCCAGTTACTGTATCACTCACTTTGTATTTTGCATATTTTTACATACCAGGAAGCTCTATTTTTCATCCAGAACAAGAGCAAAAGCAAAAACTGTGCCGTGACACATGATTAAGACTGATCAAATTCAGCTGCTGGGATAGAGCCAACCTTTTCAAGATAGGGATAAGTGATATGGTTAAAAAAAAAATCACATTTATTTCTCCTGGCGTGAGAACCAGTCTCTTACTGCAAAACACAGGACTGAGTCATCTCTTTGGGCCAACATATGTGTCTATGTTACTGTTTGTCTGACTGGTACCAGTTTTTGTGATTATGCACACATGTACTGTGTGTGTGTTTTGTTTAGGTTGAAGGGAGATCTTCAGTCATCGAGACATTCAGACAGCTAATCAAAGAGGAGGGTTACTGGGGATTGACCAAAGGATTGTCGGCACGCATCATTTCATCCACACCCACTGCCATTGTCATGGTGGTCGGCTACGAGACGCTGAAAAAACTGAGCTTGCGACCGGAGCTGGTGGATTCAAGACACTGGTAGACTGGTGAACAAGACCATACTGGACCATGTGCCATTTTTAGCCCCTAGCTCCACCTTTAATCTTCCTGCGAAAGCACTGGTTGAGAGAGAGGTTTGTTTTTAAATAAAAACCTTGGGAACAAAATGGAATCAGGCCACCGTAACTGTGTGTTTAAATCTGTATTTGACCATTCACATCAACGTGTTGGTTACAGATCAAATACCTGTCCATTAAAGTTCATACCTAGGTTCACAGTTTCTTTGTGTTGCTGCTTGACAGGGTTGTCACTTTTAGCGCGAATGAAAACGGAGGCTGCGATATTGTTGTAAGACTGGAAGACGCAGACAAATGGATGCAATCAGTAGAGGATTCATTTTCTATATTTTGTCAACCGACGCTCTGCAGTCACGTTGAAGAAAAGTGATTTCTGACTGTTATTATCTTTATTAGTGTGTGCTGTCATACCAAAGCCAAACTGTGTTGGGCTCACACAAAAACCTGGTTTTGATTTGAGGTTTGGAGAAAGTTCATACAGCTCGTGATGACGCATTCACATTAGCAGTTAAACAAAACGTCTCCCAAGCGTTTGTTTCCTTCCACACTCCAAACTGGCTTCTGTGTCTGTTCTGCAGTTCCTTTTCTCTCTGCCTTTTTTTTTCTTAATTGCTGCCTTCACAGTGTGAAATGACGACTAACAATCTGCTTTTTATTTTTACACTGCTGTATGTGCGTGAGAAGAACAGTAGATATTGGTATTAGAATGTGTATTGTGTCAGTTTTTATGTTGTGGGTTTATTTGTCCACTCTGTCCTGTACGCTGCACAAAATGCACAAAAAGTAAATTCCATGCAACATGTTATAGACACACTACTAGACTTTATCAATATTTCAGTAATAGCACTAGTTTAGTGTCTTATTGACATTGTAGAAACTATTGCAGTTGTCAATAAGGTGAAGTTGATTGAGGAGAAATGATGCAGTTTCACTGTCGTGACTATAAAATGTCTTGAGTGCAATAATGTAAATGTTTTGTCCTTTTCAAAACAAAATATGATTGTACAGTTGTTGTAATTTGTGGGATTAACATGTCGTTAAAAACAACATGTTTTAACTAATTTATTTTGTTTTGTTTGCTTTTGTGTTTTGTCGATTTCGAGGGATTATGACCACAGAAGTGTCCGAACTTCAGAAATTCATTTTGTTTATATATACATTTTTTTCCCTTTAACATAAATAATTTTGAGTTTAGTGGCTCAGGAAGTTTACTGCTTTTAGTAAAGCTAATATATTTCAATATAAAACCAAATTCTATTTTAAATATAACATCAGATGTGATCAGTTTTTTTTTTTAGAACTGATCATTGACGGAATGTTTCACTTTGATTGGAGAAAATTCCTAAATCTAAAGGTTTTTATTTGCTTATATGAAGCCATAATGTCCCGTAGTGTTTTCTTTGATTAAATGTAAATTTGCTCAGGCTTTTACCAGGATGTGTTATGGATATTTAAAGGACACATGATGGACTTGCACACACATTTTCATCTTCTAAAGGCAAGTTTCACTATGAGAAACAAATGTGAAGGAGCGAAGGAAACAAAACAGTCTGGAATTTATTTTTCATTTTCCATTTTTCACTAACTCTAAAAGTTTGATGTTGTTGATGTCAATGAGCAACTGAGATCAGCGTCCTGTAGTAAATCAGAACGTGGCATCATGTCATGTGGTGTCTTGGTTTATCTGTTTGATCAATAAAACATCGTGGACTGCTGAACAAGTTTGATTTGTGTGTTTTTGTTTAATAGATCATTTCATATTTGAATGTGAAGTAAGTGAGAATCAGAACTTGGACCACATAGCGACGGAGGACGAGAAATACACAATATTCATCAGATTTTATGGTTGATTGGTATATGTGGTCATTTGAATGTCAGATTATATTAATCTAACATTTTAAAAAATGTTACCTCTTAAAATTAGCACTGAACATAAAAAATATATTCTGTCAAGGAGCCCTTAAAGTTGGTTTAATAATAAAAAATTTAAAAAAGAAAGAAATGTGCTGAATCAGCTAAAAGTTTTTATTTGACTGAATTTTATATCTCAATTTAATCATCAGCCAAGCCACACTATATGCCAGTTAAAAAGTCAAAAAGCAATCTGGACGTCTGCACAGTCCAATACTGACATTTCGCAGTGTAAGTAGTTGGAGGAGGTTGTGTTTAAACTCATTAACTGCAGCGAGCGCCTAAAAAAAAAAAACAAACACCTTAAATATCAGACGTTCCTTTCGTGCTCGGAGTTGTTCATTGAGCAGATGAGAAAAGCTTAAGGCAAGAAAATGTGTTTCTGAAGCAGCAGAAGTTAATGCGTTTCCTTGATGTTTCATATAACTGTGGGGCGTCCATAGATCTTATCAAAGGTGACACCCTGACATCAAGGGTCATATCTTATTATGGTAGTTAGGTGACGAGATGAAAGCATCTAATGAGGGATTTCACTTCAGTTTTAATGCAGTTTTTTTCCCTGATAGTTTGAAAACTGCTGCTTTTTTACAACAGCAATAACTCACAAAAAAAAAAACACCTAAAGCCATAAAAAAGCACTAAAGTGACTCACACATGTTAGAAATCTAAATTTCCATGAACGGGGCAATAGATGGCAGCAGACAATGCTCTTAACAGGTCACATTTTTCCCATTTTCCCATCTACGCTTGTCACTTGGCCTCCTTTAAAACTTTCACCCTGCGCTGCGCTCAAACATTCCACTTTCCCTTTTGGAAATAAAAACCACCCAGAGACACGACAGTCAAATCCACTGATGAATGAAACAAACAAGGAGGCCTGGTGAACACGTCCAATGGGTCTTCTTTAGAGCTGACACTTCCTGGTGGAATGACGGAGTGCTCCCCGCTCTGCTCTATACATTAATTATCAAGCGGTGTCTGGAAGGCACTTTGTCAAAGAGATTGATGAGGGGCTGTCAGAGAGGGAACAAATCTGACTTGGCCGGGGTTAGAGGAAGGGCCTCTCATTCTCATGGGATGTGAGGGTGGTAGCTGTGCCTGGGTCTCAGTGTGTGTGTGTGTGTGTAGGATTAAAGGTGGGACAGTCAAAGCACTGAGAGGATCGACTGAAGAGACCGGGTTGCATAACTTTCTTTGCAGCTTTAGCCAAAATTTTGAGATTTGAAGCATTTGAAGTTGAAACATGTTTTAGAAATGAGCTTTTATTATCTATCTCCAGCATGAGTGAAACGATAAGGTATGGCTCTACAGAAAATTCATCATGACTTTGTCTAAATACAGTTCTCTTATACTCACTTTCAATAGTGGCAATAAAATGATACCAACCTAAGTCCTCACTCGGTCTCAAAATGTACTCTGATCACATTAACCTGCTGAGGGGCCCTGGGGCCCCACAATGTCATGTACAATGACCCCCACCATACACAACAGTGTCTTTATTTCCCCAGACGCCCAGAAATGAACCAGCACTCTAAAGCTAAAATGATTTTCCATTAGTCAACTGACATATAATTCATTCCATGACAATTTAAGATGAGTAATAAATAAACCATTTAAGTTCTTTTTTTAAAAAGCAAAAATACCGAATTTGATATTTTCCATTTTTTATAATGATTTATTTTACAGTTTATTTTGTACTTTATGAAGCTAATCTCCAATAAGAATGTGATTTATCAACAGAGATGACGCCCCCTGGTGGTCTGGGCTGTCGCATGCTTTGTGCAGCTCGTCCAGAATTCAGTGTAAACTTTCTATGAATCTTTCCTGTTGTTCTTACGAAGTCAGAACGTATATAAAGTATGAATTTAATGCTCAGAATGCATTTATTCATGCTCACTGAAATGACTGACCAGTACAGAGGACAAGAACAATTCAAACCAAAAACCTTTTCCTATAAAGATTGGAGTGATATCTAAGCCACCGTGGCAAAAAATTTAACTGTGACTGGATTATGGTTTTTTTTTTTAAGCAACATAGTGAGGATATGATGTCTGCTACTCTCAAAGATGATGATACTGATGTGTCAGTAAAATCTTAACAGCCGATGGTTCGGCTTCTGTGAAAATGTCCAGTCTTGCAGTATAACATCCATTTGTCACTTAATTTTTTTCATAGTTGTTTCTTTTCGTTTGCACTCACAGAACAATCATTACCTGATCTCAACTGTCTATTACTTGCCATCAATGTTGCTTTTACAGTTTTTCTTACACGCTGACTGTGGAAAAAGGAGTTGACTCATAACCAAAACTGTGTAATACAACTAAATACAGCTGATGGTGAGGATGGAAATAAAAGGAAAAAGTAGATGATCCTCTTCCACGGTGGGTGCCAAAAAGAAATTTGTGAGAAGAAGAACATTGATACTTAAAAGATTTAGGACTAAATATTTATATAAATGGTCCATTAAGATCCGCAAACCTCAGTCAGATCTGAGTCAGAGATGAGACATGAAGATCTTCCGACCAAAACATGGTTTAGCTGGTTCATTAAAAGAAATCTGTGCTGAGAATAAACCACTAAGAACATGTGTTTGTGGGAGAGGCAGCAGGGGAAAGGAGGAGGTGGAGGACGGGGGGGTGAGTTAGGGGGTTTAGTCTGCTGTGTGGGGATCATTGCACACAGGGAGGAGGAGGAGGGAGCTCTGCAACTGAGGGAGGGAAAGAGAGAAAAAGCCTGAAGAAAGGGAGCAGAGGAGACAGTAGATGACAAGAGGTGAAAAGGAGGCTCACACACGAACCAAACCCCACAAGAAAAATGCCCAATTTTGGAGGAAACTGGAAAATGAAAAGCAGCGAGAATTTTGACGAGTTGCTCAAAGCCCTGGGTGAGGACAATCTATTCTTTCTTCTGCTTTTTAAATTGTATTTATTTTTTTTATTGATGGTAATTTTTTTCCCAAAATTATCCAGACACTGAACATGAAGAGGTTCATTATTTGCGCTGTAGGCAGCTGTATCTGGAATGCAGACATCAGACTTCAATTAAGGTTTTATTTGGAAATGTCTGCAGAGTTCACTGATGTTATGTTGTGTGAATGAGGTCTGGGATTTTCAGATATATTAGATTCAATGAGACTAGACACATCTCACATGGTGGCAACAGACTGACATGTGATTCAATTTAAACACATAAAAAAGCTTTAATTGTGATCTTGATCTTTTTATTCTATATTAACTACACAGTTTATTTTTTTATTTTTTTAACTGCATTTCATATTCAAATATGACTACAGGAGAGTAATTTAAGACTGAAGCCACATGCTCCAAAGTGGAGTACAGCTGCTTTTAATTAAAATAGAAATCAACAAACTCATCCTGTTGTACATGTACTGATGCTGAGTTGAAGTGATGGACTATGAGAGACTGAAGCGTTCCCCAACTGTTTGCTCTGTAACTGTGCAACAGAGAGAAAAGAGAGAAGGGAGAGTTAATAGTTTTTCCACTCATCTGAAGGTCAGGATCTATTATCACAAGCTATCGGATAGAGCTAAACAAAGCAAACGGCACCAGCATTCCTCCCTCTCAGCACCTTGTCACTGCACCCTCCATATTAACAACATCTGCTGATAACAATCTCACTCGCAACTGCAAATATCAGCTTTGTTCTGTGATATCTTCTCCTGACAACTAAAAGGTGATTTGTTTTCACTGTGGTATGGCTGCCTGAGATAGATACCTCTACCTTTACTCATTTCTGGTAAATAAGCCAAGTTTCACCCCTCAAATCCTCTTTTTTGGTGCCAGAGGCAGACTCAGAAAAATGTGAGATTTGACATCTCAATGTCAAATCATGAAATATGGAGGAAGTAGGTCTGATACTTACGTGGGAACTCAAAGTTCTTGCCTGTTTTATCTGTCAATTACTTTACAGACCTCATAGTGGTCTTACTGATACTCTTTGTTCTCTCTCTCTCTCAGGTGTGAACGCCATGCTGAGGAAGGTAGCGGTGACGGCTGCATCCAAGCCCCATGTGGAGATCAGGCAGAACGGCGAGCACTTCTACATCAAGACTTCTACCACAGTCCGCACCACGGAGATCAACTTCCTCATTGGTGAGGAGTTTAATGAGGAGACGGTGGATGGCAGAAAGTGTAAGGTACACAATCTTGGACTTTTATTATGAAAAGTTCATTCTGGGATCTGAGAATGAGAAAATATGGATACTTAGCCATCCAGCTAACCAAGGATTGACCTGGAAGTAGGTTAAAATACTCTTAAAAGACTATAAGACTTTAGTGGGAAACATACAAGAGTCTGGTATGATCCAGGATAAAGAGATAAATATAGTGAGTCCTGTCTGATCTTTTGCCCACTGCTTTGTTTTCCCACTGACATCCTGTTCACCAGGTGAAACTGAGCAGATAAATATTGGAAACCTCATTAAAGTGCTGCTTTCCTACAGAGCTTGGCCACTTGGGAAACAGAAAACAAGATTTACTGCAAACAGACCCTACTGAGTGGGAACGGCCCAAAGACCTTCTGGAGCCGAGAACTGAGAGGGGATGAACTCGTACTGGTGAGTGGTGTTTTAAGAAAGAGACACAGAGGGACATATACATGCAGGTGCAGTTTTTAAGTTCGTCACTTTGGGGACCACATGTGTCTCCTCGGGATTGATCCTTTTGTTTCTTCTTATTTTCTGTCCAAAAACGGATATTTACACAAAACCTCATCTGAAGTCTCTGTGCAGATCGATGAACAGATGTTTGGACGTTCTGCAAAGTGAGCTCCAGTGACAAATGTGAAGGTCATCGTCTTTGATCACGCAGGCTGTTTTTGCGTTTCTTTTTCTGCCAGTGAGAAAATAACTAAGGGATTTGGTTAAACGGACAGGCTTTGGCTTGTTTAAATGACAACAATGTTCAATTTTGACTGCGTAGTGCAATCTATCCTGAAAGGAATAGTGTTTGTTTTTTGGCAAGACTTAACACTGCTGCTATTCTCTGCTGCTATTTAGCTTAGCATGAAGACTGGGAACAGGGAAAAAGCAGGCCGGGCTTCACCAAACTGCACCAATCAGTACTTTTTATCCGGTTTCTTTTAAACATAGAAAAACTAAACACTAAAAGCAAAAAGTGTAATGGGTTTTACAGGTAGTTATGAGATGTGATCCTTCTTGGTGGGGTTCAGTTACTTTCTTTAGCAGTTCTAATTATTTTTTCACACATACAAATGCACACACAATTTCACACATGGCACAAATTCACAGGTTACAATTTAGTAAAACACGAATATCTTTTAGTTCTCTCAAACTTCTGTCTCTCACAGACTATTGTCACAAATTGTTTATCATAAAATTGAGAAACGAATACTTAATTGCAGTCGTTGATGGTTATATTGCTTCATATTTACTGCTAACATGAGTGGTATCAATCTTCTTGTCTAACTCTCTGTAATAAAGCCAACTGTTTCCTAGTGATGATGAGAAATAATGCCAGCACAATCCCAGCAGAGGCAGAGGGACTAAGACTGGACAGATGGTCAAGAGAGAGAGAGAAAGTGAGGCCATTATTGGGTGGTGACACCAGATGTGAAGATGTTAAATGATCTGGTCAATATTTTTCTAAAACAGTCCTTGTTCCTTGGAAATGTTCTGAACTCCCACGGTCATCCATTTCTCTCATATTCCTTTCTTTTGCCAAATGAGGGTGTGGATAAACATGCCTGCGTCTGTGAGAGAGAAGGTCCACACTTTATCTGAAACGTAGGTGATGTCTGTTATTCTGAGTCGCCTTTATCATAGCGATTTCACTATTGGTTGCATTGAGAAAAAGAAAACACACACACAAAAAAATAACAAAGCCTGAAAGCGAGTGAATTATTTGTGGTAACACCTACTGAGGCTCTGTGAGGAAACTGTCTGGATTTCAGTTTCACTGACATACGTTTGCTGTTAAACTTTGCATTCCATGCAGCTTTTCATGATCTTGCATCCATCAGAGACACTTCTGCTTCAAGTTCCTGGCAAATCGAGATCGCTAAGACAAAGCAGTTTTTCCTGTAAACATCTGGCATTTAACATTGTGGGATTTATGGGCCAGATGGACAACAAAAGCTGGGTCCAGTTTGGCTTTGATGAAGAACTCACCTCTGCAGAGAGGCAATCAAGAAAACATTTGAGAGGGGCTGTAATTTGGACCAACTGAAGGTTTTTAAAGATGTGGTGGAAACAAAAGCTTTGACCTGGACTGAATCTGTTTTTATTCAAGATAAGGGTGTGTACATCTGACCATACTGGAGTGATAGGATGTAATCTGAGAGGCATATGGGACTGAGTCATTGGGAAAAAACGTGACTCAAAAGAAAAGATCATGAGTTTTAATGTGATACTGGTGAAGAAGGGGAGGTCAGACATATTCCCCACTGTTCTGTAATTTAAACATAACTATCGCATTACGAATAAAGAATACTTTATTTAGCTTTTAAGATTAGAATGATGTTGAAACAGAGATATTTGCCATTGAAGTATCATTACTCATCAAACCTCAAACCACTTATAAAACAATTTTTTATTATAAATCCAGATGATTAACACTGATGCGTGTAGTTTTAAAACTCTTATAATATTCCTTCAAACAAAATGTACTGTTGCTCAGAATTAGAAATTTGTCATAAGTGACTCATACTAGTGCGTATAACCTCATAGGCACTTGTATATCAATAGAAAAACAAAACACACATATAAAATAATGTATATCTGATTTGTGATGTTTTTATAGATTTTTTATTGAAGAAAGTAATTTTAAAAAATTAAGCAATAAAGAAAATTATCATAATATAATAGTTGAAAAATGACTTGACTTGACGGTGCCCTCTGGTGGACACTCTCCCTAATCTTTGGCTAATTTATTGATTTGGCTCAACTTGGAAAAAAATCAGAAACACTTTCTAATTTTGAGAATTAAACCACAACTTCCAAAATGGTCCTTTAAGTATATTTTCAAAAAGTACTGTTAAATTCAAACCAAATAGACAGTGTAACACATGCAAATATAGGGAATAAACTAAAGTATAAAGTAATAAATGATGTCATGTAGGTCACGTGGCCTTGTGACCATCACATGTATTTGAAGAGTATTACTTATGATTCAACAAATATTACAGGATGATTTATGATTAGTTAAAACTTCTAAGAACAAGTCAAAATGTTTCTTTACATCTTTATTCTCTCTGAGGAGACCTGACATGTAAACTGTCTCAACCTTAAGACATGAACACAGCGTCATTGTGTCCCTGTCAGCCTCCTGTTATCGCTACTATTGTGGAAAGCATCAGTTTAATAGTCTGTTGCTAGTGAACACTCTCTTGTTAATATACAGGGGACACATCCCATCTCCCAGTAATGAGGCTGCTCTCCTCTCTGATCACAGAGGAATGTGATCAGTCCTTCAGTGTGGACAGAAATGTTTTGGCATGTTGTGGGGTTTAATGAAGACAACATGTGATGGCTCACTGCTCTCACTGTGATCTAACATGGGTGGACTACAATGACCAGTTGGGGACTTTACAGTAAAAAGGGAAAGAGGATAAATGCTTGAGTGTGAAAAACTACTCTTATTTATCCATGTGAAGAACCTCATATACGGCTTTTACATTTCAAGCCAATAATTATTGATTTTGTAAAGATGAATGTAATCCCACACTGGCTGGTTTATATGAAGGGGACTGGAGTCAGATGAAAATGAGTGGCTGTGAAGGTGTCGGGGGTCCATATCTCTGTCTCCTCCTGTGGGCTTTAATTGGTCTCATTGATCATGCTGTTCAGAGATGCCAATGGACCAATGGACCCTGATGTTTCCTGCACCTAATGTCTCCCTCGGCATTTCACCATGTGCCAGATGGAGCCGCCCCACATTCATTTTTCACAGCTCTGGCCTGCTCCCCCCTCCGCCCCACCACACTACATGGCCTGAGATAATGATGATGTGTGGTACTGCAGTCGCCCATAATGCTGCGCCCCTGAGACGCCCATAAATCTTTGGGACTCGATCACACACACCCTTAACCCGGGGCATCCAATTTTTCTTCCCCATTTTCACATCAGTTTTTGTCACATGTGTTTCTTCAGCAGTGTCAAATTGAGATCATAATATACGTCTATTAGTGGTAGAAATGTGACAGAGCAGCATAGAATATAAAGCATTTACCATTACAACATCTGGGGTCTACTATACATGTGTGGCTTAATAGGGGCAGTACTATGTGTGCATACAAAATGGGAAAACAAAGGTTTCTCTCCAGCTTTGGCCGATTGGGAAGGTTCAGTGACAGAAAATAACTAAGAACCTTTACTCAAGTATTGGACTTAAAGTGATGGTCCAGAGTAATTTGAAGCCAGGGTCTATTTCACCACTTAAACCCTGAACACCCCCTCAAGAGCTATTTTATGTTGGTAGAAGCAATACTGAGTTTGACCGTTTTTTTTTTTTTTCACAACCGAATAGCTAACAATGTCTGTAAATGGGGCTGCCAGCCACACATATCTAAATTGGAATTTTTAACCACGTTTAACGTCTTGTTTTCATAACAACTGGTGATGAAGGGTGGTCCAGATGCACAGATTCGTCAGTTTCCTGAACAACAGGCCGATGTGTCTGTGAAGAGCGATGAAAATGACAAATCTGCTGATCTGGAACACCCTTCATCACTGATTGTTATGAAAACAAGATGTTAGGTAAATCTTGAAAAACAGACTTTTTAATAAAGTCTTGGTACACTTACTAAGTTATTGATGCTTTGGTCCATGTGTAGGGACCCTATTCATGCTACTGCTGAGATGAAGAGCTATTTTGAGCTTTATTAGTGGTGTAAAATGACAATTTAGCTATATTATGCTGACTGCCCCACTTACTTCCATTGAAAACATTGAAAATGTTAAACCATTAAAGCAATGTGAATCATTATTTAAAATCCAGTGAATGAAATGAAATGGGTATTTATGCAAAGTATGTATATTTGATGTAAATACATTTGTACCTCAACTCAGAGGTGCTACATCTATGTTTTTGCTATAATCATATATCCAATATTACTATTAATAGCCCTTTCTTTACTAGTCTACTACACTTAGAAGATGAGGTGCTAATATGTCAGTAGAAGAAAAGAAGTGAGAGTTAACATTGATGTTGGTTCCACTGCTGGAGATAAAACTTTAAACTTTGTTTCATGCTGTACTGACATTTCTTCTCTGCATGTAAACAGTTGTAACACTGCACCTTTAAGTATCATTTTGAATATATAGAATTTTTACTTGTGATGGTTCATTTTTGTCCTGAGGTGCTGTTACTTCTGCTTGAGGACAAGATTTACACACTCCTTCTATCATAGTATATTATAGTGTGTAACTTTTCCACTTCTCCTGGAGGTAGACAGTGAAAGAACAATAATTTACTTTTAGTTCCCCTGTTTAGCATTTATGATTTATAATATATTGTATATAATATGGTTGTAAGCAGATGTGAGTATCTATTAATGTACAGTACTGACTGAGTACTGTGTGTGGACACCCAGAGGGGGAGGCCAATGGAGGGCAATGTTGTGATCAGTCCAAAACCAAGAGACATTCATTTTTACTATCAAGTATGACAAAGAAAAAAAAAATCAGATCCTCATATTTGAGAATTTTAGTTTAAAAAAAAAAAAAATGCCCAAAATGTTTTAGAGAACCGACCAATCTTTGCAGCTCGACTGTGAAAGAAAACGAGAAACTTACATGACGATGAAGTTTGTGTGTCATTCTTGTTGCAGGTCTTTGGAGCCGATGACGTGGTCTGCACGAGGATCTACGTACGCGCTTAACAGAAGTCCGACTAATCAGTCACTGTTTCATCTGTTACTGTGAGAAACTTCACATGAAAACATAGATAATCTGTTTCTGACATTCAACATTTTTTGCATCTTAATGAAAAATCTGATTCAGATGGAAGTTACTGGTTCATTATTGTATATAATTTTTCTTTCATTGGAAATTAAAAGATCAAATTATGATTTCTTTTTGTTAAACTAATTAATTTATGGCCCACATCATAAACAATGTCTGCAGGTTAACTTGAGCTCGAAGTAAGGTATGGTCACTTTAAAATCATCCAAAAATCATCCAACTTGAAATAAATTTGATATTTTTTAACAACCTTTTTGAGTAAAAAAAAACAAAACAAAACAAAAAAAAACAAAACAACCACAAAATGAATGACTGACCTGCAGATGCTCTGTACACAAACACAGTGGCAGGAAAGAAAAAGAAGGCGGTCACATGAGTTTGTGTCTATTCAAAGGATAGTTTAATGCCAAACACCATACTAACAGTCATGTACAACTTCATAAAAGTCAAGAGAAGAGACACATTGAACGAGGTACAAACCATGTCCTTATGTACAATCAGCTCCCTGGGACTTCCTGTGATATTCCATATTAAACACAGTTCTGTTATAAAAATAAAAACCCAAGTAATAAACTGTTCCAAGATTGTCTGCAGCTGGTAATGTTACCGACCATCGCCTCAAATGGATCAGATCAATGTTACAGGATGAAATGTTGTCAGGCAGCTTCTTTTTTTTCCAGCTCTTGACAACGTTGCCAGTCTGAGCGTGTTTTCTCCTGCTCATGTTACGATTCTTACATTAAAAGTTACAACGATCCAACCTAATGGTAATAGTGAGGAAAATCCTTTTCCTTCTGTGTCGATTTCCACCATGAAACACAATTGACAGCATTTAGTGTGATGATGGATATCTTCCCATTTATCCTTAACTACAATATATACAGGGGCCAGTTCCAGTTTTATTAAACAAACTGCAGAGAGGAAAAGGCAATAAAAAATCCTTAGTTTACATCCCTCTTTAAGGGAATACAACATTCACATTTGTATTTCAGCCAGAAATACAAACTGATAGCTTTGATAAACTGTAACTGAAGGAATTATTGCTTTTTTGTTTTAACTCTGTAAAGTAGCAGACATTCATGTCCGGACCATCTATACACGAACAAATAGAAACTGTTTTTTCACTATGAGACCACTGAACCTGTCGAGCAGATTCTGACCATTTCTGCTAAAGTTTGAATACAAGAAAACAAAAAAAAAAAAAGTTGGTAGTACTGTTAAGACTTCAGTACACGTTGGAGAAACTGCTGCTCAACTACATTCAATCATTTTAAAACCACCGAGGATACTGGACACTGATACTGAAGAGTGAAGGTAGAAATGCTCAGAAAAGGCTCAAAACACGTATAAAAAGGGGCAATTTCTCTACTAAACAGAGACTATCAGGACGACACATTTGACAAATCACAAACGTAAAAGGTCTCTAATTAACATCCTTTGGTAAAAAAAAAAAAAGTTAAAATTTAACATCTTCATAAACTTCTCTGTACTTCTATCTAGAGATGGATACTATGTGTGTGTGTGTTAATGTATGCTACACGCAAATGACATTTGATTAAGAAAAAAAATCTAGATATAAACATATTTACAAAAAGTGTTTGGGCGGTCATAAATTATTATACTTGATACACACTGCTGGCATTGCAGTGATGCCAAGCATCTACCCAGCAGTTGCCAGAAATGTTTAATATATTTATATATAGAGTGCACTACTGCACCTTCACCACCAAAGAAAACAAAAAGGAAACATTCACAGGCTATACAAGTTTACAGCTGGAAGCCAGATTAAGCTCCAAGTCTCAGTACATACACTGTAACCAAGGTAACAGGTACTGACTCTTGCTACCTAAAGAGAAAAGCTGAGGTTGTTTGTTTTTATATCATGAAAAACAAAAAAGCTACAGAGTTTTTGTGATAAAATGCTTGCCGTGTTTTTTTTGGATGCAGTACGGAGCTGTTTTCTCTGTAGATGAGTTTTGTGTCAAAACTAATATTATAATGGTTTAACTGAGACAGGTTGGGTTTTTCCTCAATATAGTGACGGCAACACTGCTTTCATATAAGTTGCAGAATTTGCAGTATAAGCTTGAAAGTTAGGACAAAGTTCCCAGATTGGATTCAACACATTTGCAAAAAAGTGAAAAATTTACATCCTGTTTAAATTGAATTGACCCCCCCCCCCAAAAAAAAAAGGAAAAAAGAAAAGATTTTTGGCAACTGAATCCAATAACGGCAGGTTGCAGAAATCTGCATGAAGCTACTGTATGATGGAAATCATCACTGGCAGTTTGTCGTGCGACGACGGTCACTGTCACAGTTTATCCTCAGATTACACAGACTACAGTGTTCTGTACTTAACCCTGTACTTGTTTATGTTGAGATAATGGAGGACCTCTGGGTTGCAAGTGGTGGTGCATGACAACAAGCCCTCCTGTCCATCTCCCATCAGCCACTTGTGGTTGTCAGTAGCCATGTCACTGGTCACGTGCTCTTTGACCCAGGTGTCCAACCAGGTCTGGAAGCGTCTGTGAAGCCGTGTGTTCACCCGCTGGTGCGACTGAAACAACAAGGAGAACGACGCAGCTCAGCTACTGCAACACCCGTTTCAGTTCATAGAAATACACATATATAGATAGAAAAAGGTAGCACAACTTCAACATGAATTAGTGTAAGTTAAGACTGATCTTAGCATGTTCTCTCTTTTCCAACAGCTGTTTGTTAAAGCTTTTCCACCTGTCCTGCTGAGACAGCTGGCCTGACATATTCAAAGAGAGGCCTTTCCTCTAGTAAAAACACAATAACACATCAAAAAAAAAAAAAAACCTCACATCTGCGTATCCAGTCCATCACTCACATAGTCACACACATTTCTGTCAGACTCTTGGAAGCGATTACATTTATTCTCCGTGACAGGATCTTTCACACTCTGCTTTTGGCCTCATCTGTGGCAGCTGTAATTATTGGCTGCGTGACAGATTCTCTCCCTGGTTCACTGCTGCAGTAGAGACATCAGGGATGCTACGAACCTGTTTTCAGTTTTCATCAACTCATTTCCACTGTGGTTTACGTGAGCCTTCAGCATCTCCTGGAGGTTATATTGTGATAACGAAACACTGCTGACTAGCACTGAAAGATTTACTGTGAATACCGTAAAGTCAAAAGTTTATAGTAAAAAAAACAAAAAAAATCCTTTCTTAAAAGTTAAAAACACTCTCTGCATAATATATGTATCCATCATTTATAGAAACATAATAAACAGAAAGTTTAAATTTGACATTAAATGTGTTGCCAAAGCAAATCACTTTACTTCTTTTTAATTTTCAGCTAAAACAATTAAATAATTTAACTGTAGATTCCTTTGCCAAGATCCATCGTTTAGGTGAAAAATAATTTTCTTACTGCTGGAGATAACAATGTTTATTACTTTTTAAACATTGGTTGATAATAGTGTGAAATCATATACGTGTCTTCTGTGGAGTGATTACATCATCTGTGTTGTATTTAAAGTAATTAAGTAGTTTCCTTCTTATTCCAGAAATTTAAGGCATGAAGTGAAATATTTTAACCCTAGATTTTGTGTTTGTCATGACAGGAAAAAAAAAAAATCATCAAATATCAGTCTTGAACTGGTGGCTCAATGTAAGTTCTCCTGAAAAACAAATTCCTCATACGAGCTGGTAAACCTAAAAATCTAAATCTACATCTAAAAACTCTGTCCGTACCTGATGAGCCCGTGTCAACGCCGTGTGTCTGTACATATAGTCTTCTGACTTGCAGACATAGACCATCTTGTAGGAGTTGAGCTTGAACATACACTCCATCTTCAGGTCAGTGTTAGCGGCCTGCGACTTGTCAGACGGGGCCTTGGTCATTCTCTCCTGTTGCAGTTGCTCCCATCCTCTCTGGCACTTCCTTATCCGTCTCAAATTCCTAGAGGCCAAAAGAGATCAACAGCCATGAACAACACTGACACAACTCCAAGAGAAATTCTTTTGATTTTGACTCCACACATCAAAAGATGACATTTATAGGGAAAGTTCGCACAAATTTCTAAAACTCTGTATACTGTTATGTTTACTCAACCTGCTATAAGTGTCTGACAGTAAACACTGCGATTTTAAAGTCTAGGGGATGTAGTCAGGCATTAAGAAAAATTGAGAACAGTATAGTCAAATTTGAGAGGACTGTCCCTTTAAACAATTATTTTTTAAACCCATGCATTGCAACTCACCGAGTAACAGAATTAGATAGGAAGTCAAATCATTCGTGGGAAATGTGGATCTATAAGAGCAGCAGAGGCAGCAGTCGTAACATTTCTGTACAGTGCACTTCCGTTGCACAGCCACATAGTTCAATTTAAATACGTTTGGCAAAAACAAATATTTATTTTAATTAAAAAAAAAAAAAAAAAAAAAGTCCCGATTTTGTGCAAGTAATAATTCTTTTCTTTCTTTCTTTTTTTTTTTTTTTTTTTTTAAATGCAATTATTCACCCCACCTGAATGAAAGTTTTAAATGTGTACTTACCACAGAGGTTACAGGTGAGCGAGGACTGAAACCATGAAGCATATTTTTGCATTCAGGGCTCCACTTAAAAGACATGACAGTGAGGCCAATTTTAAGTAAAAACTGTTGTATAAATATATATATAAATATATGAGCTGAGGATACTTTGATGTGCACATACTTTCACCAACAATGTACAGAGTGTTATGATCATGAGATGAAGACCCAACACAACTGGAAAAGAAAGTGCCAAAATTTTACTATTAAAGATTTTAGTGAAGAGGGACAAGTCTTCTGACCTCTTGTGCTGCTGATCTCTCATAGATTTGATTTTTTTTTAAAAATGCCAAACACACAAAAAAAAAAAAAAAAAAAAAAAAAAAAAAAAACATGTGGGTGAGCCCACTGATAAATCACAGTCATGTACCTGATTTATGCAATGGGTTGATAAAAAGAAAAAAAAACTAAGACTTTTTTTAAAGGACTTTTGAAATGTGTATGGTAATGGACAGCCATCTCAAACAAACTAAAAACTCAAAAAAAGCACCAAAAAACAATGAAGAAAGGCTTTTATGTGCAACACTCATCTGGAGCTTTTGAGACAGAGAGGACACAACCACGCCTCCATGCACAACTCTGAGGTGTCAGGAAAGAAATACACCAACATATGAACATACAATTTAGACGATAATTTTATTTACAAACCCTACTCCTCTGTACAAGTGTTGCAGATAATGTGCTTGACTCAAAAAACATTTGAGCACTAATCTCTGTCAAACCAGTGGAAAAATCTCACCCACAACAAAAAGAGTTGCAACGGGAGTGCACTGTTTCCACTGAAAGTTATTACAAACATAACACTGAGTATAACAGACTTGAACAAATGGACATTATGAACATTTACAGTTGCAAACAGTGATTAAGTCACATACAGGACCTTTAATCTGAATACAGTCACAAACAAAGGGCATGATAAGGTAAAAAGGAAACCACGACTTCACCGTCCTCTCTTGACAAAGTCTCTCAGGTTCTACACAAGAGCTTTAGTCCTTCAAACTCACGTAACAGACATTGCAGAAAAAATTGAAATGAAAATGACAAAAAGTGGAACCCATTTGTTTTGCTGTCAACTTGTGCATTCAACGACTTTTTGTTCTTATGTTACACAATGAATATCACCATTTAATTTCAATACAATGTGAATAATCAAACCAAATTTTTCCTTATAGCTGTCTGTGGAAATTCAAAAAAACCCACTATCAAGCCAAAACCACTTTTAAAAAACCTTATTATTAATAAATAAAACTCCCATTAAAAAGGAACCCAATCAATGAATAAATAAATTTCACTTTTTTTAAAAAAAAAGATGGCCATAAGAAGTGCAATCTTTCATGTGAGGCAAAGGTCAGAAACTTAAACTCATGTTAATGGCCAGTGAGATTCCACACACGCAGGGATTCAGACATTGCAAGTACTTCAGTGTAACTGCAATGTTACTCTTTCTGATCAACCCTCTCAAACTTTTCATGTTGGTATGTTAATAAAAAGGGCAGAGCTCCTGTGACCACAAGTTTTCTAAGTCAGACTTGTGCAGTGCTGCTGTCTCTATCTCTGAAAAGGAGTTGTATTTGGCAGCAGGTTTGTGGTGTCAACAGTAGAGCGGCCGCTCGGCTGACTAGTGCCTCGGGACAGAAGCTTAAAAGTGTGTAGACAAGAGGGGGACATGGCTGAAGCCTCACCTGGGGAGGAACACCGGCTTCTGGGCCAGATGTTCACGCAGCTCTGGGGATGCAGAGTCTGAGTTCAGGTATCTGCTCACATAGTCTGACCACCTCTGTGGAGAAGAGAGCAGAAATAAACAAACTTCTCTAGAGGCAGCGTTGTTGTCCATGTGTCCCATGTGACCCACACACACGGGACAAATATGTTAAAACAACCTAGAACTGTTTTAGATCAAAGTTATTCATGCTTATTTGGTCATGTGTAAACTTAATCTGTATGGCTGTAGTAACAACAGGAAATTACTTACTTCTTTATAGATCAGTATCAAACCGCTGTATACTTTGTGTATATAAATAAAAACTTAATAATCAGCTAGTATGTTTCAGACTTTAACACTTTATCATTCAAGACTGCAATATAACATACAAAATATTAGTAAAATGCTACATCATATATACAACTGAACAACACCATTGACATACAGAACTATGCAACAATCTTAAAACATGCCTGTGACATCCTGGAGGGTCTGGATAACAGGTTGTGTACTTAATGAACAGGTGCTTCGTGTATGAAGTGTATACTAATACTGAGCGAGTCTTACCTCGGCCTCTGCTGGCTCATCAGAGTTCTCCTCCTCTGTGTCCAGCAGCTCCATGGCCAGACTGACAGATCCTCGGCTCTTTATGAACATCAACTGGATAAAACACAAGCAATTACAGGAAGCTGTCTACAAACAAAATCCTCACTGTATTGTACCGATGTACAATATTATCATTCACTTTTGGGCCTGTCGTACCTTGAAGCAGTTCTCTTCTGACATAAGCTGCTCTGCCTTGCGTTGGTAGACTCCCTCTGCTGTGGCCCTGGATGTCTGTGTGGCCAGTGTGCCGCCCGTGGCTTTATTGGCACTTTCACTCAGGTACATGTCCGTGACACGTGCACACACATCATCAGTGACAAGGTGCTGGAGCTGTTAAAGTAATACGTTTAGTATAGGAGAGCCATGTCCACTAATGGGAGAAATTAGTCAACAAAGTTCTGAATCTGAATTTAACTATATCAAAACACAGGATAGAACATAAATGAGCTTACCTGCCGGACAATGCTCTGGATGAGTTTGTCCATGGTGAAGGCGATGTATGCATGGATGGTAAACATTTCTCTCAGGGAGTCCTCGTACTGAGCCGGCTCCATGTTTCCATCCAATAGGTTGCGCACCATTTCCAAAAACACTGAGTAATAGTCTTCTACGTCAACATCCACTGCAGGTAGAAAACAGGAAATATGGTAAGTTATACAGTGAGAAATAAAACATATGACAACACTAGAGGAATGAAAATTAACGTGAGAATCTCAATACAGAACAGAGGAGGTCAAAATCAAGCCACTGGTTGCTCGTTTCTCACTTACTTGGCTCTTTCATTTTGAGTTGGACTGCTGGGTTTTCATTTTTCTCCCTTTTGAGCCCCAATACTTCTCTCTCCCACTCTCGCTCACGGGCATCTTCTTCAATCTGCTTCTCTGCTTGCCCATAGATTCGCAGCAGACGAGAGCAGAGAATGTGGTGAAGTCGAAGGAAGATGTACCAGTAATTGTTGACAAAGAACAGGTTATAAGCATCATCAGTGCCCCGCAGCTTCTGAGCTGCCGTGTTGCTGAAGAGGAGCTTGGACTTTGATGGGCTGCTGCCCGGCAGGCCGTTGTGCTTTTTGGGGCCATCTTGATCCATTTCCACGTCTTCTTCCTCTTCTTCTTCCTCCTCCTCCAGGTCAGAGAGCTCGCCTCGCCGTGCAAAGAGCAGGTCGGGGATGAAGTGGTGGATGATCTGTTTTATCTTGTACTTGTCTTCTTTCTGGATGCTCACCTGTCTTTTGACATGGTGGATGATTAGAGCCGCGGCGTCTTCCAGGATCTGGCTGTCATCATAGGTCAGGGTCATGTGTGGGCCGCTGGGAGATGGTGTGGCATTTTCCTCAGATGCTCGTTCCTGACGCTAAAAGAGACAGACGGTGAATTAGGTTTAATTTTGAGGTATTACTCCATTACAAAAGTCCCAACAGTTATTTTTTTCCTTTTTCTGAATAAATCAAATCATCAATCAAGACCGTCAAGGGTTACTTACATCGTCATAAAGCAACTCAATTTCATTGAGCAAGGCCTTGGAGCGCAGCACTTTGGTGTCATTCTGCTTGAAGTTAATGCCTTGATGGTCAAGTGACTTCAAGTAATACTTTTCATTCTGCTCCCGCCATATTTTGTTGAAGCCTCTCTGCGCTTCTCTCCACTCCTCCTCCTTCATTTTTAACCTGAAACGGTCACAAATACATTATTCAAAAATCAAGACTTAAAAAGTCCTAAATTTTAAGAAGTATGAACAACTCTTTAGCCCTAAAATAAAGTCTGAGCATTAACCTTTTTAGGACTATGGGGACAGACACAGCTGGATTCCTCTTGAGCCCGTCAATGATATCATGGGCCTTGTCCCCATATATCCTCTGGATCGCTTTGCGGTGAATGACCTCTGAGGAGCCTCCCATTGTGTTGTCCAGCTTGAAGCGCAGCTGCTCCTCAGCTGACATTCGTGAAAGCCTTCTCTGAACTGTCTCCAGGGCTCGTATTGTGGCAAGGTTGGTTTCCAACACAACATCCAGCTAAAAGGAATGTAATCAGAGTGATATTGTTATTATTGACAAATAAGTTTATGTCTACTATGTCTCATTATGGTGCGTGAAGGATTCCATTGGGTTTCTGTGGTCTTTTAACTCATAAACAAATCGTTAATGCAGAGCAAGTGTTACACCTAACCTATAGGTTTTATTTTGGGATTACTTACCTCAAAGCGCTCATCCTCACATCTGTAAATGTGCTCCTCATATTGAGTCTTCTTGGAGCTCACAAATGTAGAATCCTCAGACCAGGATGGAAACGACACCCAGGTGTCATTTAGAACCTGTGTTTGGACGATGTGAGTTTAATACAAAACTGACAGCAGGTAGAAAAGTGTTACACCCAAAAGGGCCAACAGTTACAGCCAAACTCATAACAATAAACAGCACTATATACCACCTTTACTACGCTGCAACCAACAAGGATTTGAGTCATTGATCAGGAATGGTGTAAGTGGCTGTGGCATCTTCACAAATACATGCATGTGCTTATTTTCTGTGTTATATCAATGTTAATTGAAACACATTGGATTGTGACAAATGGTAAAATAAAGTATATTAGATGTTCAGTCAAACTATTTATCCACAAAATAAAATTCCAACATATTACATATTTTTCTGACTATTTCCACACTATACTTGGGTCTGGTGCGTGTTACATGTTATTCTACCAGCAGCAACACCTAGTCCTTCTTCTGAGATATAAATATTGATACCCATGTAGCTGGTAGCTGTGTGGCAACTATGACAAAAACAACTTCAATAAGCACACTTCCTTTTTTGACTCACCTCTCTGCACAGTGGCGTCCTTCCTGTGCACTTGGGCTGCTGGTAGCTCTTCGGCAGTGCTCTGTAGCTGGATCCCAGCCTCTTGCATGAAGCGTAGTCAATCTCCATGGCGATGCCCTCTGTTGCACGCTCTTTGGGTAAACTCTCGGCATGACTTGACTCCCCGTGACTAAACTCTCGGTAGCCAAGGAAGTTTTTAAACCAAGTGAACAGCTCTGGGAATTTTCTGTAAATCATACCACAGTAGTGAAACGAAGAATTAATAATGAGGCTACAGACCTATGGCTGACAGATGTTTAACACTGACATTGACAAATCACTGACACTGACTGATCTGATGAGTGCGAGTAAGACATGATGTTGGATGATAAAGAAACATCACGACTTAAAACGAAATAGTGGTTATGAATCACATTGAGGAGTAACTGAACCGCCTATTATTTATATACACTACAGTTATAGCGGCTATAAAGCTTTTGTGACTGTGTGCGCAACCATGTTTGTTTAACTTACCCGAGAAATGGGATGACTAGCTGAACCAGCTCAGCTCGAGAAATGACTTCCTGATTAAAGATGTGGAGACACCGCAGGAAGTTGTCATATGCCTCAGAGCTTCGAAGGGCTTTCTTCACCTGTTGAAGTTATTCAGAGTGTCACAAAATGCTCAATGACCAACTTTCTTCTGAGATTATTTTATCATAAACATCATAACCATTCAGGAAATCACCATCTTCACCATATTGAAAGACTAAATAAATAATAACAGTGAATAAATCAATGCTGACCTTCTCAAAGAACATAGTTTCAGTGCTGGTGCTGTGTTTGCTGACTTCAGACATGCCGTGCTCCTTTGCCATTATTTTGGGTTTCTTCTGTCAAGGTAATAAAGACATAATGGTTACTGGCTCTCACAATGTGTAAAAAATATGTTTCATTTTGGAGAAAAAAAAGTCAATGTGGTAAATTATCAAAATCCAATAAAATAAAAGTGGAATAATTCCAGACAAACTGCCTTTGCAGCATATGGCCTATTTGGAATATAAAATGGAAGAACATATTCATAAACAGTATCAACAGCTGAATATAAGACAGGCGGTGGTGGTGTGTACCTTCACAGGAGGCGTAGCTCCCACTCCAGCAGGTCTCCTGATGGGCAAGCCATTCTGGCTCAGCCTCTGTTTGTTGTTCAATAATGGTCTCTTTACGGTCCCACCGTGATCATTACGCACAGACTCAGCCCTGTCTGGTGTAGTCTTGCCCAGCAGCTGCAAAAAAGTATTATCATGTCATATTATTATAATTCTACCAAAGGTGGGATCAGATCAAAGGTGTTTTAATCTGCTCAACTCTGATAAAAACTTGTTATAAGACAGGGAACATGTCATGATAAAATAAAAGATAGCGAGGACACCAAAAACCTTAATTTTTGAGAAAAAAAAAAAACAAAACCCTTAAAGATTTCACTGTGAAGTACAATGACACCATAAACCACATTTGTCTCATAACATTTAGTTGACTGAAGGCGTGTACTCAGACACTCACCACTGAGCTGTTGGCATCAGGCAGAAACTGTCCAAACTCTGAGAGCAGATCCTCCTGGTTCTTGAAGAGCCTTGCCACCTGAGTGTAGACCTCCTGCTCAGTCAGTGCTGGAGTGTAGTTACCTCCTGCCTCTTTAGCATTTCTTTGCTCCTTCTGGAAATTTTATAATTAAAAGAAACATGGTGAGATTACAACTGGATGTGTCCCATTTTATTTTCTCTGGCAGGCAAAACACAGATTTACAGTAGAAGACACAAAGCTAAAACAATGTCATATTGGTGTGTATTTCCTTACCTGGTATGTGTGCAGGATTTCCAGAAAGGCTTTGTAGATGTCTGGTTGACCCTGGAAGCGGTTCTTGATTTTGTTGACATAGTTTATAGCGTGGTTGAACTCCACTGGCTGGTTGTTCTGAAGAGGTGGCCCGCCAGATGGTGTGCTGCTCACAGGAGTGTGGGACTGGACTGAAGGTGAGCGCGGTGAGGCATAGGATGGGATGGATGGATTGGGCTGGCTGGTGGGTGTATGGGCTGGAGACTGAATTGGCTGTTGAGCATAAAAGATGAGATCTCATTTAACAGTCTAGGAAAATGGACCAATAAAAAGCTCATTAATATCTCTAACTCACAACAGGTAATTCATTTGTCAATATAGAATATATTCTACCTTGCTGGTTTTATTCGGGGTAGGCTGGGTGGGGATGGGTGTGGTGGTGGTGGTGGTGGTGGTTGTGTGAGGGCCGGCCTGTGGCAGAGTCTGGTGCTGGTGATGGCTTGCAGGCTGGCTGGATGCTCCACTTGCAGGGATGTTCTGAACAGAAATTCCTTGTGGGGTGATGTAGTGGATCTGACCTGGCGTGGTCACATTGACGAGATCATTGGTTTGAACCTCAATCTTATATCCAGGGGGCAGGAAAGTGTTAAAACCCATTATGAGGTCAGGGTGGCCTTTGAAGAGCTGAGAAACACGGTTGATGACTCCAGGAGTGTCTATGCTGTAGTAGAAGAATTCATAATAGTGCTTTATTATACAAATCGTCATCAGCTGTGCCCACAGACATGTCCCGATTTATGTGTTAAATTTTAACACATATTAAATCCAGATGTTGAGAAAATAAAAGTCAGACTCACCTCTGTGACTTGAACTCTTTCATAATATCAAGAAAATCATTATAAACTTGTGGCTGATTCCCAAACTGCAGCTTAACCTGGTCCAGATAGGACAAGGCATCTTCAACCTACAAAAAAAAGGAAAAAATATTGGCTGAGTTCAAATCCTGTAATCGCTTCATCACATAATAAACATTAATTTAGAGTCAAACCCAAAGTTCAAAAGTATTTATCAATTTAATATCAAAGAAATTCTGGTTTTGTACGATGTAAAATTAACACATTTTATTCGTTTCTTTGGTGATTTCATTATCATTGGTCAACACACGTAATGTATGTATGTGTTTTTTCAGTTTACTGGTCGATACATTCATACGTGTCTAGTTGTTCATAAAGTGGTACCTTGAGTCGCTGAAACTGCTGCTGCCCTTGAGCCGACGTTATGGGTGCAGGTGGATGAACATGACCTTGCACGACTGCAGGAGCCTGTGACTGAACTGTGAGACTGTGTGTGTGGGGACCAACATGTGGTGCAGTACTGTTGTGTCCATGTCCGTGTCCATGTCCACTTGTGCTCTGAGGCATTGTAGGCACCTTTTAGAAGAAAAGTATTGAAGTGATAAAACACATGAATCCTAAAAGAAAACTTTGTCTTTGTAAACCATTAATAATTCAATATCAATCAATGTATAGGCAAACATACACAAGGTACTATTGTTTACTCTATTCAGTTTTTTGTCCAACAGTAAAAGCAAATTGAAAATGGTTAAAGAGACATTTTGAAGGAAAAAAAAGATTCAAAGTCCAAATTAAACATTAAAGCAACTCCTGCTCTGAAGGCTGTTGTCCAAGCCCAATGCTGTGCTGGCATCATACCTGGTAGCCCTGGGGGAGAGAATACTGGATGCCGGTGGATGGCTGCATGTTGTCTGTGGCTGCCTCTATCACAGTAGGGGCCGGAGCGAGGGCCCGATGCTGGAAGCTCTCTGCAATACCTTGAACTGGGGGGCGGCGTGATTGCTGTTGCTGGGGCGCGAATATTGGTTCCTGGTCCTCCGCACGCCTCTTCATTGTATACACATACTCAAAGGGGCTAAAGTAAACACAGAGGGATGAACAGTTAACGGGCTTGCTCTGAGAACTTAAACAAGCACATAGTTTCAAGGCATTCCTCAAGAATATATGAACTATATATATATATATATACACACATACATACATACATACATAATAAATATTTGTTTTGCAGAAAGAGAAGGACAAAAAGAATGCAAAAGGTAGACAGTAATGTTATGACCGACATAATTAGTGCGGTACTTTACTACAGGATATCAGGGAAAAGTGCTGGAATTTCGACACATGCTCCATATCACAATGACACCTACATAAAGTCTTTGCTAACTTGTTATTTCACTGTTAGTGGAGACATGTTAGTGGTTCTTGTTAGCATGTTTTTGTTCTCTCCCTTATATTCTACCTACAATTTAAACCCGATTAATCATGATAAATTGGGTCAGGTTTATCATTAAATTTGCACACTGGAGATACATGTTGAGTTTACTGTGGGGCCAAAATACTTGTTAAACCCTTTCATTTTATTCCATAGTTTAATGCAAAGAAAAGGTGCTGAAATAAATGCTGCATTTATGAGGTGAACTTATTTTCATTCAAAAAGGTGTTCTTTCAACCCTACTCTCATTCTGAAAGCAGTTTAGTTGATTCAGTACAATGCAAGCTAACACAATTACTGGTATGTCACAGAGGCACGCTGAATATATCGCAAATTAAAGGGCTGCTAGTATTCTACATTAAAACATTTAAAAATTAACCAAGCCATCATGACATCGTCCCCATCTCTCTGACTGGGCATGGTGGGCTTGAAAGCATCATTGTCAGTTTAACAATAAGTGAAGACAACAGCCTAACAATTTCACAATCACATTGAAAAGGAAACCTGCATGGAAAACATTTTCAGAAATCATGCAGATTGGGCAAAATGCCGCCAACGGCCCTGTGCTGAGGTTTGATGTATTCTAGATAATGTTTGCTCTGTGTGAGGGCGAGAGATGAAACTTGGTTAAGTGGTCTCAGAGCAAATGACAGACTCACAGAAAAGTTTTGGATTTGTGGAGGACCTCCTGGCCTGTCTGTCTAAGGCTGGACCAAAGAGTATATTTTTTGTTTTTAGATAGACCAAACTTATTTTGACATTTTGAAAAGTACTACATAAATAAATATTATTATTTCTGATAATATACTGTTCCATATTTGTTCAGACTATGAATTGGACAGTAGGTTATTATTATTATTTTTTTTACATCAAAACAAACACTAACCATAGTTTCTGAACAGATCCTTAAAGTTTTATTTGAAATATACAATTATATATTAAATATATAATCTTATAACATTTTCTATGCCTCTCATGTAAAACAACTTTACTTCACCAATACAAAAGCCTTTGAGAAAAGTATCAGACAAAATGCTTGCCTATGACTGTCTCTAAATAGATCTGGTGACATTGTTCAACAGAATGGCTGTGGCTCCCAGTTAGGGACCGACTGTCAAGTGACATGCACAGTTGCTTCAATTCCCCTGAATGAGGTTTGGTCCTAGCGAGTACTATGTCCATACATTATTGTAACTCTGACTTGAAAGGACAGCTCAACATATTGACACCGCTATTTAGCATCCCTATTTTTTGTGACTGTGTACTCCATTTAGATTTTAGAAAATGCTTACAGAATACCACGTTATAAGCTACTTGTTTACTCTCTATAGATCCCCACCATCAGCAGCAACAATATATTGTATACATTTAAATAAAATAACATAACAATCAAAAATAATTCTCCTCCATCTATGGGGCCTCTGCCATCAATTTAATTATGAAGAGCCCAAAAAAAAAAATATATTTAGATTTTAGGTGAATGTTTATGCCAATTTTAACACCAATTTGTCATTTACCACGATTTCCATGTTTCAGTTCTCAAGGCCATTAGTGTTTTTACAGACATGCCAACAGAACTGTTTATAGCTCCTATTTTTACATACCCACTGCAGACATGGTGACAAAAACTGATATCTGCAGGAAAGGTCAAAGGTGGAGGAAGTGTTTGGATCATCTACTGAACACACAGAAAAATACTCCATAAAAGTAACCCTGCATATAATATGTGACTTAAATGCAGTTATTATGGAGAATTGGTCCAGAAGATTATTTGTATTAGTTGTGAAGTAATATTTAAACACTATGTAACTTTAGCCATCGGCTGAGGTGGGACTAGTTTTAACTATTTAATATAAGGTTAAACTACAATCAAATCAGGAATACTTTAAATGGTCAAATTAACGATCATACGACATGAAAACCACGTAAAACATGAAAACAGGCTTTGTACCGTGACTCTCAGCACGCAGAACAAGTGTGTACAAAGTGAAGTAATTTACTGACGCTCCCTAAGAGGACGTCATCGCATTTGGTCAGAGAGGAGCAGACATTGTGCCTCATTGCCCTGCACCACCAATATCGGGAAACACGACGGCTGAGCGTACGGTCTTCAGTCGCAGAGATCGTGTTTGTCGCATATCCATCTTACTACAATATTCGGCGAAACGCGAAGCAAACGCCGTAGACAGTAAAATACAGCGAAATTTTGTCGACTAGCGCGGCAAAAAGCTAACATTTAACCGACAGCAAACACTTTCCAGGCGTGTAGGCGCTGTCTCTCTCTCTCTTCTCTATGTGTCGCTCGCTCGCTCGCTGTAGCCCTGCCTCATCCCCTCCCCCTCTCCGCCAAACACCGAGCTTAACGCCATCCGTTTTCGGTGAGCTGACCGCTTTCTCCTGTCTGATGGCCGGCTGATGCTGGCTTTCGTTGTAGCTCGAGATTGAGTGGCAAGCGAGCTAACCTGTGTTCTCTGCAGACCAAAAGCTGCTTTGACTGAAAAGAACCAGAGAGTCCGGGGGTTGTGTCTGAGAGTAGCCGCTGACAAGTCTCGGTAAACGGGACTGAGCTCGAGCGTCTTGGCTAACTGACGTTAAGCAGAAGAAGTCGAAACGACATCAGCCCATGCTTGATCGCAGCTGACAACGCGGCAGCACTGTCGGTTGCTTAGTTTATACACAAAAGCTCTCCTCATATTCTGTTAGTTTAATAAAGTTACACCGCCAGTAATTAATTCTGGCTGTTGGCTGGTTCAGGTCAGGAAGAATGCTAGTTAGCTAACAAGCTAACATTAGCACCCACTCAACGTTAACGTCGCATTAACGCCAACTTATGCGAGAAGTTCGACAGAAAACACCAAGCTGTCACACAAACTACCTCTTAACTAGCCATGTTTATCTTAACACAACCCCGACTCGGACAGTAAAATGCAAAATAGAAAAAATAAAAGTAACAGTAGAAAAATGCATGTTGTCAGGTCAGTCCGCTTGGCGTTAGCATGTCAGCTAATTCATGGTCGCCGCTCTTAGCTAGCTAGCTTGACTTAACTTATCAAACCCGCGAGCTAATGTAGCCGCTATTTGAAAACACTCACGTTGTTTTGTTTGAAGATGAAAATGCACCAAACGTTAAGTCATCACAGAAAAAACAGCCGGTGTTAGCTCACCATCTGGTTTGCTCGGCAAGGTTATGTAGCAGCTAACTAAATGCTACGTTAGCACAACAACCACCCCCCTCCCCGCTCCCCTCCATCAGTAACAGGGTCTCTTCAGCTAACGAGCTAATACTACTTTAACTTACCTCGCAGGACTGCCGCCAGCCAACCACTTGACACACCGAAGTAACGGAGCCCAAACACCAAGCCGCTACTCGTGCATTAACCTGGCCGTGTCCAAAAAGTGAACTTCTGGGAAATGGTGGCAAATGGAAATGTCAAAAATGAAATTGACCGTAGTGGCTACGTCGCTAACAACAGTGTATGTATGAAGCGGTGTTCCTTGAACATAGAGGCGTGTCTAACAGGAAGGCGGGCTCGTCTCCTCCCAGTCTGGACCGGGATTGGTCAGATCGCCAGAATGAAAACAAATACAGTAAAGGCAGTGAGCCAGTATTTTCTGCTTAAAGGCGTCTGGTTAGTTTATGGTCATGCCAAGTGCAGGGTTATCTCTGCTCAGTCTGCACCACAGTCTCCATGTTACTCCTCTGGATATTATGTGCACGACTGAGTTAAACTGCATTCAGCATTTCTGCAAACAACCCTCCCTTTCAGTGTGGATAGTCGTTGATTCAATTGTGTGTTAATATTGTGGTGCTGCTGATCAGTATTGCATTGTAGAGAGAGGTGTTGTTATTTATCCTAATGATGTCAGTCAGGTGGACAAAATAATGGAAACACCTGTCGATGTCACCTGTCCATGTAATGTGTATAGTGAAGTACAAAGTGTTATAAATGGAAACGTGAATAAAACACAGTTGTAACAACTGAGTAAATGTGCTGGTATGACACCAGGGGAGGTCAGTGCTTTGTCTTGTATATGAGCAAGAATCACAGATGGTGTCTAATAGGCTGGACTATATGAATAGTCAAACAAGCTAAATCACGGTTATTTCTCTAACCCAAATAATTAATAACATTTGGTACTCAAATAATGCATTTATTATTTTCCAGTTTGACTGCCCCAGGGTGTCTTGCCCATTTAGGATATAGATTTGAAACATCTTTTAAACACTGACAAATATATATTTGAAACATATCAAATGAACCTTTAACTTTAGAGTACAGAGACCAGAGACACATTAGCTTACTACAATACTAATACTACAAAAAAGTAGTATTACAGTAATAATATAAATTATATATATATATATATATATATATATATATATATATATATCAAAGTGTGTAGTTAACATTTTGAAAACACTGAATAGCAGTGTGGACTTATGGGGGGGAAAAGTGTTAAAAAGTTGTAAACATCCATCATAGTCTGGGTATTTTGACTAGACTTCAATATTTTAGCCTTTTTCATATTTTCTTCTGGTACGTGCAAATAACATGCTACTTGTATGTATCCATTCGTTAGTAAAGAACAAAGAGTGAATAATTTTAATCAACAAAACCAAAAGTAACAAAATCCCCCATGGATCAGTTTCCGTGTCTTATCATATATGGACATTTGAAACCATGAATTGTTATATTATTACATTGCTGTGATGAGATTCTTTAACATTATTACTGTCATTAATAATATTAAAGCATTAAGTGTGATCCATACATTCATTAAGTGTGATCCATACATTGAACTATATTTTTTAAACAGTTATATAGTGTGCTATGACTTTTATTTGATAAACCTGAAAGGCTTCAGTTTAATCATGGGGACTGATGTGTAGGATTAAATCTCAAAATGTCCCCAGTGGACAAATGAAGTGCTCTATATCCTGACAGATTGTCGTCCGGTCCAGCACTGTGTTCAGTAAAGAAAGACTCTTTGAAGAAACACACCAATAGTTGTTAGAATTAGTCCTGCTGCATGGGATGAGGCCTGTTGTGGAGCTGTAAGAGGAGAGAGCAGAGGTTCCAACCAGTTTGTGGTTATGTTTGTACATTTCAATCATCAAAAAGTGACACAGCATCTCTGTATTACCCATGAATTAGCACTGCCTTAAAAAACAACAATAGAATAGAATAGAATATGAAAGCTTGTTCAGAACACAGTATTTTACCATGTGAGCTGGTAGTGCCCTGGCCAGCTGAGACACTGGTAGTTGAAGCAGTAGTAGTAATAGTAGTAGTTGTAGTAGTAGTAGTAGCAGCAGCGGTAGAAGTGCTGCCGGCTGTTGTGGATGGTGCTGCAGTTGTGAACACAAGGCTGACAGGTCCGGACTTAATAGTGTAACTCTTGGTAAACACACTGCCAACAAGTGATCTTTGAGAGGTGGCACGGTTACACAGTTTGGGACACGACTGAGAGGGTAAGGTAGCGATGCACAAGTTGACTGTGCACTGGACATACATCTGCAAAACAATCAAGTAATTAGATACACTCAGTAGTGTGGACAGAAAGCTCAAAAGCATTTAACAACAATTTAATATTTTAGAACAGGATCTGGTATCAGCTTTATGTTAGCACAAGAGGTAAAGTTATGGGAATCACCAAAGTGATTGGGAATCATTTTATATGTATGTTTAGAGAAAAAAAGCTGGGAAATCCATCCAGTATTTCAGTTCTGTTCCATTTTATTTTTGGGAAAAGATCATAGTAAGATCATCAGCCTCCTGTGGATATTTTCTCAGCACTACCTCCCCCTACGTGAACATCTTACCCAAAGATTAAAAAAAGAACTATTCACTGCAAATATCTATAAGTTGGTTTACTACTCAGTGTTTGCCTTAGGACATTTAGAAAAAAATACTCAGAGGGGGAAAAGTAGAAAATGGGTTTCATGAGAGTACAGACCGTTGATCCTTTGGTCTCCACACTGCTCAAATCAAGGCGGTAAACCTTGGAAGTGGATGTTGTTGTAACAACCTCTAATGTGTTGTTGGAAGATGCGCACCTTAAAGGGAAGGAGAAAGAGAGATATTAGAATTGATTTATATGACAGAGTTAAGACTTCTTATCTGTTAAAAGCAACATGTCAGCTGCAACTGACCCTTGCTCCAGAAGGGGTCTGGAGTCAGCGAAATCTTCTGTTGCAGATTCAAGACAGTTGCTCACTATGAGCTCAGCTCGATTCACACTGCAGTTGGACATCACATGGAGGTCCAGCTGGCTGATCTTAGACCCAATGGCCCCGCTGGTAGAGGTGCCGTTTCTCGATGATGATGCCACCTCTCGACGCAATCGTCCTGGAGCGTTGTTGAGGACGCGTAACGTGGGAGTGCTTGTGAATCTGGACATAGGCCCCTCTCCTGGAAAGTGAAATTCTATCCAAAATGAAACGTCACCAAAGGTCTCCCTCTCGGTGGGCAGGCCAATCTTGTACTGTGGTCCCTTGGCCTGGACTCCAGGGATCCGACAGGCCAGAGGGAGTATGAGGGAGGGCTTTCGGCTGACCATAGTGAAGGGACGGACGCTTTGCAAGGTGTTGGTGTAAACCAGCTCTGAACCAGAGTGCTGGGAAACAGGAGAAGATGTGGATATGCATAAAGCTTAAGTCAAGTTATGGCAAGAATTTAAAGAGTAACTTAACAGTGTTTTACTGCCTATCTTTCCTACTATCTTTCTTTTCAGCAGCAAAGTCAAGACTTTCAAGGGTTTTAAGTTATTCTTGTAGTAATGGTTTTATTCATAAATAGATAGAGACACAAAAATAAAAACTGTTCCACAATAAGCCAGAGTTTTTCCTTTACAATGTATGACATTACATATATCCTAAGGTGTTGGACTATTAGCAAGATGAAATAAACAAACTGAAGACATAACTGTAGCCTCAGAGACTTCTCTGTTGTTTCAACAGACTAAACAATTCATCACTTGACTGAAACTGTAGGACATGAGGGGAAGGTGGGACTTGTTTACCACAGTCTTGGTGCCACAGCCGTTCAAAGAGATGTGTGCCGTCAGGTGTGTGCTGTTGTAGCTGATGGGGCAGGTGGGGCTGTTGAGCTGAAGTTCGTTCAGGTTGATATTAGTCAGGGAGGCGACAGGCAGCACCAGAGTCATCTCTGTATTCTCACACGTCAGCTCTGCAAGTAAACAGGAGCAGATTCTTAGGTTAATAATACATTTGTACGCTCACACAGATATAATATTAGTACAAAAGTTTAGTACTCTCTGTACTCCAAATATTAGTATAATATCTGTTTTACTTGTTCCAGCAGGTAATCCCCTCATTTCCCCTGAAAAACAAAAATAATGAAAAAGCCATATTTTAACAGTAAATGGTCAATATTTTTTAGTAAAATTGTCACTGATGTTTATTATGTTTTTCAAAAGTTAAAGGTCTTACTTTGGTACAGCCACACACATCTGGGCCCTGACTGCAAACTGGAAAGACAAGAAGTACAAATCTGACCTCATTCATGTAGTTTATGCTCAGTCCAAACACTTGTCTATGTGCATATGCTGCGGTTGTATGAATGCAAGTAAGTGTCTTAACCTGTGTTAAGTGTTTAAATGAATATTTAAGTGAAAGTGATTGCAGTTATACAGTAACTAAGTGTAGCATTTCACTGCAGCTTCATATCCTGTGTATCTTTAAACCACAATTTGTAGATCTGGTGTTCAACTGCAGCATTCACTCATCACTACACTCATTTGTCTCAATGGGTCCCACTTGTTCCAGATTCAAGAAACTTGTTTTAACTTTGTGTTGTGTCTTAGTTGTGCACCAGTTGTGCACCAGTGAGTATGTATGAGCAGCACTGACTTGTAATTAGCTTTAGCTAATTAGCAAATAATATGAGCTTATTGTCCTTTTTAACAGTTAGATATCATTGCATTTTAATTGGTTAAAACTACTATGTTTGACTATAATATCAAAATATAAATATAAATATCTTTGTTGACTATGTCATTTTGGGGCGAAAAAAGTCCCTATCCCCAGGCAGGGACTTTTTTGGCCCCTAAAGGTTCCTGAGTTTTCCTGACAGGAACTGGTCCTCTGGTGGAGACAGACCGAGTTCCTGTAATATTACCTGGAGGTTCCTTCAGTTTGTCATGTTTGAAATTGAATATGTAATTTTCGGTGTCTGAATAATTTCTGAAAACACTGGGTTGAATATTAAACAAAGGAAATCATCATATGTACGAAAATAAAGACATGATCTGATTCAGATCATTATGTTTTGGCATTTTGACGTGCCTTAATATATTAGACTTTTTACACTTTTTTGTTAGTGTCTTAATACCTAAAACACCAACATCAGTATAACAAAAATAATTTTTCCAAATCTTCTTTTTCTTCTTATTGCATATTTCTAAGTATCCTCTTGCTCATCAGGGGAGTGAAATGTGAATTGACTACCTGTTGGTGTTTGCGACAAAGCAGATGGGTAAAAGACGAGCCAGCTTGTTTTCAGAGCGAACCCAAGCCATGGTCATCATTGACAGGGGCCCAACTGATTTAAAGCCGGTTCTATAGAGTCCAGGGGGCCCAACCACTGCCATCTCTACGACGCTGCAAATACACAGAAAAATGTTTCATTTCATCTTTTATAACTTGCATTTGTAACTTGTAATTACACTGAATGAACCTCAATTAGTTCCCTTTATGCTTTACATGAGGAGCTACAAAGATCACTTGTGCAACAGAAAAGTAACCAGCAACTATTATAATAATCAATCGTTTCCTCTTAAGACAGTATGTCAGACGCATTCGAGTTTTTTTTAGTTTATCAACCATAACAAGATATAAAAAGTTATGAACGGAATAAACAGTACTAATTATGTGATGATTCTACAATAAAAGACTCTACAGGACACACCTCTCCAGCTCCGACATGAAGTTGATGTTGAATTTCACCTCTTGGTACGGCAGGACAAACAGCGTGGAGTCCTTTTCGGGTGTGTCACCTGATTCCACAGGTTCATCGCTGCAGCTAGAAGTTGACTCTTCCACTGGAAAAAAGAAGAATAAGAAACATTTCTACAACAAATCATAACAGAGGAGAGGAAAAAAAAAACTATACAAAGAAAAATGGGACCCAGTTTAAACCAAAATGTCTACCAGAGAAACGTAAGCAACATGAAGCCTATTATCTGAACAACAGACTCACCAGTGAGAGAGATTTGGACAGGAACAGAGCTGAGAGGTGTGTTGTCTGCTGTGTGGCTTTTAGGTGCAGGAATTAGGTCTTCTGCCATCAGATAGATCAGATACTGTCCCACTGATGCTTTTCCAGTGAATGTTAACATACATTTCTCCTGGGAAAAGATTTTTTACCAGACTGAGTATAAATATGTCCATGTCACTTCATGTGTGTCATTTCATCACCTACAGCACTTTTTACTCTCCGTTACTAGAGGAAAAATGTGTGGATTCAATACATACTGTAGACAGTTTCATGCTGCTGGTGTACACCTGTTGGTTTTCAATACAGTCATTTCCAGCTGCATGCCTTAAATCTGTGACCTACTGAACTGCAAACAGGCGGCCAACCTTACTTCTCACTTGATTTATTACCGGTACATTCTACCTGCAGGTTTTTACTGAGTTTACGTGGTCCAAGTCTTCAGTGAGACTGTGCTGGGTTACAGTTTAGTAGGCTGCAGTCTTAAGGTAAGGGGAATGTTTCTGGTGTTTGACATGGTCACTGTGCTACTATTTACCTATTTATGTTAAAAGCCTTAAAACTTTTCATTTCCATGAGTTACATGAGTGACACATGTACTTACTGTACTAACAGAATTTGGATTAATATCCAGTGGTGGAAAGAAACCGGGTACATTTACTGAGGTGATTTAATTAAACATCAGAGAACCATGTTACAGCTCATGTCTGCCAACAGCAGAGATCTCGGATCAAATCAACCAAAATTACATCCTCATCTGTTGAAGCAGATGGTAGAGTCAGAGTCTGGTGTCAACAGTGTGAACCGATCCCACCCGTCCTGATATGTAGACTTAATCTCCCACGCATTGTTGATAACCACAAATGATGCTTTAACAGCTCCGTATCCGTCACACTAGTTGCATCAGACTGGTTTCTTAAGCACAACAGTGAGTCAACACATCTGAATCTGGAAGAACAACTTTTAGATTTAGTAGAACGGCACAAAAAATGCAGAGAAAATGTTCCTCCTTATACAGCCGATTTCATATGTTGTAATTCTATTTTCACTAAGACACAAAAACATTTTCTAAAAATGGTTGTTCTGCCCAATTGTATTATTATATTCTGTGCTGCTTTAGGAAATACCGTAGTTGGACTCACCTCATCCAGTTCTATAAAGGAGTGTTGAGTGCAACTCTGACACTCTCCTTTCTCAGACTGAGCAAAGCGACATCGCACCTTGTCGCCGTCCAGGTCTTTCACAGACAGATAGTAGTGGTGAGGACAGTTCACACGACCCCTGTGACACAAACAAGAGTCATAAAAAGATAGAGATTGAGATAATCAGATGCTCAGATCACAAATACAAGGCACAACAACAACAAAAAAGAAAAGAAAATGAAAGCAGATATGGTGAGTGAGTGTGTGTGGCAAGCAGCTGGTCCAGCACATAATCCTACCTGCCTAAAATACTGAATTGTTTCCACCTTTTGGAATTTATCTGGATTAAACAAACATGATTTGTGGTTTCAAACTTTTACTGTTACCTCCCTAACTTGTCTGATATCAATAATATTACAATATTATTGATATCAGTGGATAATATTATTTTCCAACAAGTGTAATTAGAGTATGTTTCCCATATTTTATTCTTATGTGGTGTGTGTGTAGGTACAATATGTATGCACATACCTCAACGGAGGAGGGAGAGCAACAAAAGCAGGTTGATTGAGTCGCCCACTGTTTGCCCGAACTTTTGGTCCTGCGTTCATTGACACATAAAACTCATTGTTGGTCCTGAATGTTGAATGAAAGAATAAAATGTATATTATTCAAATAAATAAATAGATAAAAATAAAAATACATTAACAAATAATAATAGTTAGTTAAAGAAGACAAATATAAAGTAGAGTGGATTAAAAATCAAGGTTAAAGCTCTGTGCAACACAGGGTGACGCTATAAAACTATAATAACAAAATCTGCATGATCAACAGAATAAGTGCAGTCTGAAGATTAGATAATTTTGTAAAGGTGAGACATTTTGCACAAAACAAGAAGCTGGAATGATTAAATATGAACACAGTGTGACTACTAAATGACGAATCGCAGCAGTTAGAGCTCAAAGGACCAGACTGACAGTGAATGTAGGTCTCCTACCCTAAACTGATTATGGATTTGTAATCACTGGCGACAGTTTTTTGCCACTGACGGACACACCAGCCATTGCTGGGTTTGGTGCCGTTGAAGGGTAAAGAGGTGGTGTGGACCTGACAGTCTTCCCCTGCAACACATAGTCCAGACAGATCTGGACACGGGGTGGAGGTGATGGCACTGAAGTGAGCTCGAACCTGTACGAAGAAGAAAAAATACAAACTTTTATCTTTCTGTGCAGTGACAGTGATTTTATTACTCAGCTGGGGGAATGTCACCTGAGGGTGTCACACATATATCACTGACATTTACTGTCAGTGTTTTCTGAGTCACAGATATTTAGAATATTTACGAAAACAATTCAAAGCATAAAAAGCATATATATTGAGAAAATAAAAAAAAGGGGTATTTGTAGCACTGTGGGAGATAATGGTGCAGTGGAAATATGTGAGAAGGAAAACAAATGCTTTTTTAATATATCTATTAAATCAAGATGAATTATTCATTAAAGCTGCCATATATTGAAGCGAAGGTTAGTATTAGAAAAGGAATTATATCATGGATTGATGTAAGAGCTGGTAATAGTTTTAATGCCACATTTACATGATGAATTAGTAAGTCATAATAAATCTTACTGAATTATACATAATTAGTTAAAGGCTATGAGACACTTTTTCAGTTAAAAAGGCAAAGACTAATAGTTTTACACTATAGTGGGAAATATTGTGAGTCATTTAATGACACGAGTTCATTAAATAAGTGGTTACTCTCATAAATGTAAAACTAATACTCACTTCTTCTATCAATAAATACCTGAAGATGTTTTAAAATGTTTTAGTGTTGGATTCAAATTTACCATAGTAAAATGGTTTGTATTAGTTTACTGCTTCATCTCAAATGCCACACACACCTAAATAAATAATAGAAACGCCAGAATCAAAACATATATCAGCCCAGGTATGTAAGAGAGTTTGAGATCGAAGATGACAAAATTGCTCACAGTTTTCCCTTCGTCACTTTCCAGGGGTTCAACCTGGACTGTCAGTCCCAGAGGAGAGGCCTGACAGGCCGGGCCCAGCAGGATCAGAGTCAGGACTGGCAGCAGGACACTCAGTTTGAGTCTGAGCAGCATATCGGTTCCTCAGTCGTCAGTTGTCAGAGGATGTCTGATCCTTTGGAAAATAAGAAGAATAGTTAAAGCAGACAGGATCTTATAAATTCATAATTGACGTAATCTAAAAAGCACCCAACATAATGAGTCTTGAGGCTGTTTGACGTCTGTAAAAGTAATAGATGTGATGTAACAAGATGTTATCAAATCAGTTATGCTCTTGAAAAGAAAAAATTGACAGAGATAATAAAATGAAAGGTTGTATCGTGTGAATGCTGCTGCAGACAGAAGCTGCTGACGCAGTCTTTGGTATGCTTTGTACTTCTCATGGTCTGCATTTCAGTCAAACAATGCCTGTTCCTGTAATGACTAATTTTACTTGTCTCAACAGAAGTTTTCATAACAAGCTAAATGTGGATGTTTCCTACAGAGACGACATATCAGTGACGTTCCAACTTTATCTTTTCCTCAGTTGTATCGACGCAAGTTATTTTGAGGAGTTTGCGTCGTCTTCTATGACCCTCTTGGATTTTTTTTTTTTTCATATGATATTTGCATTTTTTTTTTCACTTTTTACAATAAATGTGAATTAATTAACTCAAATTACACATTCCCGGGAGAATTCAGGGCCGATGCAGCGGGAACCTCAAATATCACAGTGTAATTTAAACGTTTTAATAATTCAAATATGAATTTGCAGAGAAACTCAAACTTTAAAACCAGAAAAATAAATAAAAACAACAACATCTAACATTCCTCAGGATTTTCCTCATTCCTAACATTCGGGGTTTTACTTTTACTGTTCTCATCTTTATCTACATCAGATAAAGTGGAAATATGTGTTGTCTGTATCTAATCAGGAGGTGATTTTAATAATTTCTGTTATGGAAGTGATATCGTAACTATATTATCAGCTGAGTTAAAAGAAAGTGTAAAATAGTCCACATATCCTCATATAGAAGCAACGCTATAACAAATAAATCAAACAGTGGATAGTGAATCTACTCTGACCAACACCACTTTAAAGACAAAAAATACAAATACAAATACAAATAAAAATCTTTTTTTAAAGGAATAAAATAGATTTCAAAACTAAATTATTTTGCTGAAATGTTGGAGGTTATCAGGCCTGATGATATATCAGAGGATGAGTGGACTCAAGATTAAGATCCTGCTGGAAAAAAAACTTGATACACTGTGGCTCCAAAACTGAATTTGAAACACCAATGTTCACACGAACGAGACGAACATTGGAGGCACTCAGCGTGCTAAATCAATGGCAGATTGTTATATATGCGTTTGGTGGTTCATTTCTCACTGATTCATACTGACAACAACATGCAAAAGAAAGTAGGGAAATGTTTCTGGAATACAAAGTTTCTGTCATGTTACATCAAGCAAGAAGAATAGAAATAGAATTAGCTAAAGGACAACTGGATTTTGAATAATGAAATACGCTGAACAAAGAAACAAACCTTTTCCACAAGACTAAGCTCTGAGCAATAAATTGAATACTCAGAATAAGACAACATGTTGTCACTTTAACGTGTTATTGCAAAACTAAACAGTCATTTACTTTTGCTTTCCTGACAAAAGAACAGGTTCACAACTGGAACTTACACAATTCAGGAGAATGGCGCTGAACATGCTCAACTCTTAACATTACATTTAGATTATTTAGTCAACCTCAGTTAAAATGTGCTGGTTGTGATTTTTAAATTGTACAGCACCTTCAACAAATTTCATTCTTATTGTATTCAGTATTAAAGTCTCTGGTAAAGTTGCCTTTTCTCTCTTAGTGGTTTCTCATGTCTTTGCTGAAACAGAAAGAGAAGCTTATTTACTTAGGTCCAGTTCATTATTAGAAGCATTTCTTTACAAGACCAGTGATTATAGGCTTTACGTATCACTTTACTATTTGTTATAATCATATAAAAGCTACTTAAGTTGAAAAATTAAAATAATAACCTAGCTATTGCAGCTTTGATGGTAACATTACCAAATTACATTGACTGAAAACTCCAAATCACTAAAATACACACCTACCTACACATATCTATTTAGTAAAAATGAATCCAATTACCTTCAGCCACCACCTAAAAAAAAAAAAAAAAAAAAGTTTCAGAAACCCACCTAGAGCAGAGATGTCATCTGGTGTCAAATGTATATAGAGAATTGTAAGTAAATGCGTTGAACAAGTCTAAGACTCATTCAACAATGCAAGAGACTCAGGAAGGTGAGGAGGAGTTTAACTAAATTTGGGTAGGGAGGGAATGGAGTTAAACTGGCTCAACCAGAGGCTATAAAAGAGGCATGACAATAGCTGCATGTAAAGAGAAAGACTTTACTAGCAAACTAGTGAACTAGCAAAACACAAGCTCAAAATGCCTGTCATGACTTTAATTACTGAACACTTTAAAACAAAAACTCAGGAGAAAACAAACAAATCAAATCTGAATGATGGCTGAGAATCATTTATTCAATTAAATGATAATTAATCTGAGGAATTGTGGTACAATTGTCTTTATTTGCCAGAGTCTGTAGCAAAGTTGTGGTCATTTCATACAAAAAGTCTGTTCTGGTTGTCACATGATTATTTCTCAGAGCGACTGAGTCGAGACCCATTAAGACATTTCTTATGCCAAGTTATTTATTTTGTTACTTTTCCAGTAAATATTAAGTCTATTTTACATCAACTTTAGCATGAAACTCCATTAGCGTTTGGTCAAAAAACACACAGTTGGTCCCAGCCTGGGAGAGGGAACGTGTCCATTCAGGAGGTCCCTGGAGTTTGGTCAGGTGAGGAGAGGAAAGGCCTCAGGTGGTGTCGACCTCCCATCGGGTAGTTTGGGGAGAAAGAGGGAAGAACTTCTAACTCCTTTTCCTTCTTGTTAATGCAGCCAGAGATGTCAAACCCGTCCACTACTGGCCATTTTTCACATTCAGCATCTTCTCCTGCGATTTAAAAAAAAAAAAAAAAAACAAAACAAAGACAGAGCATAAAAATGCATTACTATGAGGGCACACAGAAACTGACAGAAAGAAAAAAAAAAAAAAAAAAAAAGACGTCAGCCCTCACTTTGATCATGGTCTCCAGTTTAATGGCATCGGCAGCGAACTTGCGAATGCCGTCAGACAGTTTTTCCACGGCCATGCGGTCCTCGTTGTGCTGCCAGCGGAAGTCCTTCTCATCCAGGTGGATCTTCTCCAGGTCACAGGCCTTGGCTGTAAACAAAACCATCAAGGTCACGGTGGAAATATGTGCAAGTCTCTTAAATTACAGTCACACAGAGGAGATTTTTGCTTTTTATCCAGACTGGATACTTTGTCCAACTCCGTTCACAGTGAAGGAGAAGAACACGAAATAAACAAAGTTCTGACAGTTTTAATTTTGTGACGTTCACTGATAAATCATAAATGAATGAGTTGATTTTTTAACTCTCTTCTAAATTCTTAGAAACTTTATGTAGTAACACTTGTGCCATGAGTTATGTTTACATTTAATATTCAGGTGATGTCAATTTTACACTATGTTTGTCTCTTCACTTAAAAAACAAAAAAAGCATTAAGGTTCTTGAGAACAAATCCACTGTATTGTGATGCGACGCTCATTAATAGCAGGTGTTAGTGCAGCACTGATGCGGAAACAAAAGCTGGAGACAAAACATAACTCCATGTACCATCAGGCTAAGGCTCCGATGATGGAAGCTGTTCTTGTGGTTTTTTTTTTTTCTATGCAGATACAAACAAGTTAATGTGAAACAGAGAGATCCGATCGTTTCAAGCCACATCTTCAGAAGTGAATTCAACATGATGAATATAAACAATGATTACATTAAAGAGAAAATTGAAATAATCAGTTATTTCGAGTGGAGTATTTTTGCTTTGTTGTCTGAAACTATAATGAATATTTGAAGCAGATTATAAAAAGTTATACAAACTGTTTCTTACAGTACAGAGTTGTGAATCTGAATGAATAGTAATCATGGGAAATATTTAACAGCGTGCTGATAATAGTTTCTTCATTGTACTCTGAGCTGCAGTAATAGACTTAAAGAGTCTTTGTTCAATTCAAATGAAGCTATAATAATTATTTATTCAGTGTGATAAACTCTGCTCAGTGTTTGAGCTGTTGATTCAAAGGTTCAGTGCAAGTTATCTCACTAAATCAGTAATAGAGGCTCATGGGTTCGTTTCACATTTTAGCAGATATTAAGAACCCCCTCTCTAACTGAACATGGAGATTTACTGGAGCGGTATTTGTACAGGAAGGTGCTGAGTCACAGAATGGTACCTTTCTCCGCGTTGAGCATCTCTGTGACAGCGCTATGATCATCGCTGAGCTCCGCCAGCAGTCCGGGGGAGATGGTGAGCAGGTCGCAGCCCGTCAGGGCTTTAACTTGACCTGTGTTTCTGAAGGAGGCTCCCATCACCACAGTGCTGTAGCCAAACTTCTTGTAGTAGTTGTAGATCTTGGTCACACTCAGCACGCCTTGGGAACAAGAAGAAAGATGCATTAAAATCTCTGATTCACTAAAAAAAAAAAAAAAAACACTTCCATCCCTGATGATGTAGATGGATCAGCCCCGACATTAAAAACCAGTATTTGTACCAGTACATGTCAACGTAACTCAGTGATGACTGGCACAACGTGAAGTTTTCCTGAACTTATGAGATGATCAATGTCGACAACTTCACCTGACAGTGGCTTTAATGTTAGAATTGGTGTACAAAGCTCCCGACTCTACGGTACATATTCCACTCTTTCCCAAACAGAAGAACAGAAGCAATGTGGCTTTTAAAGAAAAAAAAAAAAACCCTGAAGTCCACTGCTTTTATTTACTTTAGAGTTCTGATGTCTGTCTGCTGCTAGATCAAAATCAATTTTGGCACTGCACCAACATTTTTATGCCATTTACACCAAGTATTTAGGTGACAGATTTAGGTGACAGTTCTTTTCACAAGAAAAGACTTAATTAGATCCATTTTACACTTGGCGGTATATCTGGCAGCTGCTTTGCTAGTGCTGCATTCCCCAGATGTGACGATGTGTCAGAATGTCTTGAAGAATGCACTGCTACTAAAAAGGAGATTAACGGAGTAATTATGACCAGCTATAGCCTGCATGCAGTATACGCACCCCACAAAGGTCAAAGACTGCACTGGCTATTACTAGATTTCACTCTGAAGAAGCTCTTCTCAAGAGTTCTCACCTTATAAGTGTGTTCAAGGAAATTCATTCATTTTTGTGCAAAGTGGACATAAAATTAAGTATGAATGTAAAACAGCTTTAACCGTGATTGCTCAGTTTTAACTTCAGTTGGCACCAAATTTTGTAATTCCTTCCAGGAAACTTCTTGGGACATTATTTGGAACTAAAGTGGCATATAAAGTACTGCATTTTAAAATATAACAATTTTCTAAAGTGTTCAGTGAGACCTTTTGGGTTTCCACCCGTCTCGAACTGAACAAACGTAGCCTCTTAATTCCATGGCTTTTCCAGATTTTTCACATCTATAGAAACCCTGTTGAGTTTTACTCAAAACACAGAATGTCCTGAGGCCGAATAAACACATTGAAAAGCTATACAAATTATTATCATCGTGGTTAAAAAAGTAACAAAAAAAAAAAAAAGAAAATGTTCCCAGACCTACAGCGATTAACAGATACGACATTTACAAATCAGAATCCATTCATAAAAGGTGGAAAAGAAACTCATTTTCAACGTATGACTGCAGGTTTCACAACACTAACAAAGGCTTATTACCTGGGTCTTCATGAGGCTCGTAGCTTTTACGGTCTGTGTTCTCCTTGTACCAGTCGAGGATACGTCCAACAAAGGGCGATATAAGCGTCACGTTCGCCTCTGCACAGGCTACAGCCTGAGCGAAAGAGAACAGCAGGGTCATGTTGCAGTGAATGCCGTGTTTTTCCTCCAGCTCCCTGCACACACGTGGAGACAAAACAAAAAAAAAAAAAAAGGAATAAAAGAGAAAGAAATGTCAGAACAGCTATTTTGATCGAACGTAATGTTCAGTCTTCATTTTGTGTTGTCTCACTGATGCAACATTTCTCAATTTGTAAGTTGGATAAAATATAAAGAAAAGTAGACAAAAAAAAAAAAAAAAAAAAAAAAAAATCTTTATGCTCACATTCATACACCCACAGTGAATCCTGTTTATATGGTAACAGCCTTCACCACAGATGAACACTTATGATACAAGTCAGTTTTAAACCATGTTTTCAGTGAATGTGCAGGTAAAAGGTTTCACTGGGGGAAGCCTTTACTTTAATAAACCTCAGTGCAAATCTCTACCGTCTGTAAATTATTTAAGCCCCTGAAAACTATATCACTGTTGCATAGTTGTGATGAATTGGTGATTAAGCAACAAAACATCCACAGGTGTCATTTTTAGTTTAACAATGGCAATGACATTTCAGTTGAAAAGGTGCCAAAGCCAAAGAGCATGTGACAAAATCCTATTTTTAGCATGACCCCACACATAAGTCAGTGAGAACTGCACAAACAAACAAGTGTCTGAAATGAAATAACCGTGGAGGACTGGAGTGTTCACCAAAAAAGTTAAAGTTGATTAGAAACTTATTTTAATATCTGAAATTAACTAATCAAAAGGAGTTTTGTTGTGTTATTCAACACTCTACATTGAGTAAATACCTGTTGAGTAAGTCTAACATCCCTATTTGCCCTGTACCAGTCTTCAACACAACCTTTGTTGATACATTACTGCCTATTTTTGTGCAGCTCAATGTGAACTGTGGTCATCTTGTAAGTAACAGCTCTGTGCTCTAACCAGGGACACTGTGAGGACTTTTTGTTTGCTGGGGTGAAGCAGCACTATGTCGCCACTGTAAGACTTTGTATCAAAAGTCGTTTGAGCAGAGCTTAGGTAACACAGAGTGAACATTACGTACTTGCCCGCCTGGATCCCCTCCCATGTGGAGGACAGCTTGATGAGCACACGCTCTTTGCTGATGCCCGCCTCTTCATATAGAGCGATGAGCTTCAGGGCCTTGGCAACCATTTCATCTTTATCAAAAGACAGCCTGCCAGGTGAAACAACACAGCCTTTAAAATTTCAACACTCAGCTTAACTTTTGCATCAGCATTTTGTTTTGAGACACTATTACTCTGCTGTATAACAGCCTGGTTAAAAGAATGTCAGGGTGTCTGTGGCTCAGCAGGATCAATATCACATGTAGCAGCAGCTTAAGCTACAACTGTTCCTGTTTACATGTCCCACGGCAACATGATAAACCCTGAAGAGATGAAATTGTAAGGAGTTTAGGTATATGATATAGATGCACTATTACACCAATCATTATTGCTATGGTTGCTTTAATTGAAAATATTATAAAATCACATTTCTAGAGACAATGATGTTGAAGGTCTATTATACGATTGAGTGATAATGTGACTAATTATATACCTCTGATAAATGCTGCTCCACAACCTCTCAAACATAATAGACTGACTCTTGCATGTTATAATTATCATCTGACAAGTTGACATGTTGTTTGCATTTACCTGGCATCAACCTCAGTAGACACTCGGCCTGGGACCTTCTTGAGTATCTCTAGTCCAAAAGCAACAAACAGCTTGTCCATGGTGTTGGCCACCTGCTCCTCTTCAGTTCTGACAAAAAAAGGAGTCCTGATCACCATTTGTTATGAAAGCCATCTCAAAACACGATAAATGCAATTTTAATCTTTAACCACTGTTAAACACAGACTAACATTTAAAAAAAAAAAAAAAAAAAAAAAAAGAGAATTCAGGAACTTTGTCAACATGCAGCATTGAGGAATCATGAACTAAGCAATGACTGCAACTCAAACCACATTTAAAAAAAAAAAAAAAAAAAAAAAAAAAAAAAAAAAGTTCCCTCTCTTTAGAAAATGACTAATTTTGCTTACCCGCCCTTGGCGATGCCAAATTTAATGGCCTGATCCAGTAGGTTCTGGTAGGCCGGCATCTTAGCAGCAGCCAGGATAAGAGATGGGTTAGTGGTGGCATCTTGAGGCTTGTACTCGTCAATGGCTGCAGAATAAAATAAATAAATAAAAAAGCACATCGGAAACAATTCAAATACATCATTGTGATCTGTAATTTCACATATTCAGTATTCATATTTATCAGTATTAGAGACAGGGTCAAAAGGTAAAATACAAGAAAAAAAAAAATCATTTTTAATCTTGGTTGAAGATATAAAAATCAATATTTTAAACCTTCCCAGATTAGATTTTGCTTAAAGCTGACGCAATGCAACTGGGTCTTTTAAATCTCAGACATCAGTTTGAGTCCAGCTCGCTGTGACACCGTCACTCAGGATTTTCCCTGATCCTTACGAGTCTAGACCTTGTCTGTGTTTAGGTGAAGAAACATTAGAAAGTGTCACAGAAGTTTGTCATGTTTGTACTGCCAATCTGCTGCTGCTGTCAAATAGAAATGGCGCCATCTGCTGTACAAACTTATTTCTGTACCATCCTAAAAATAAGGTTCACATTCTGAACACAGATAACTGTGTTTCTTGTCAGACATAACGAAAGCTCTGTTTTACAGTAGGGAAGACAAAAGCTTAAGAAAGGAATTTTCACATTTGTGCTTAACAAGTATAAGGATGAGCGAGATACAAAATAAAAAATGAATACAGTTTATAATCTGCAGTAAAAAGTCACCTGTGGAAGGCTTGACAGTTGTTGTTAATTACTTTTTAAGTGAATCATTAAATCTGTTTACAGAGACGCGCTACAGATAATTTGATATGCATGAGTGAGTGACGGGGCCTTTTCACACCACAGAGGTTTTGTGTTTGTGCTCCATTGCAGAGTCTGGCTGACACTGCCAGCTCTTCAGCCCAAGAACAAAGCCTGCCTATGTTCTGTGGCCAGTTATCTCTCTCAATCTTCCAAAAAAAAAAAAAAAAAAAAAAAAATTGGATCCTTATGCAGGTCAGAGGTCAACTGGATACATGTGATCAACAAAATGCTAAACAGTTAGTGCTGACTAGAGCAGTATTCCTGATGGGTCAGATGGAGCCTGGTCTGTATCTTATTTTAGGTCTGTATCTTTATTGTAGGCTAACCTTAAAGAGTAAAGAACATAATAAAGGTCCAGATCTGTACAACTACAAATGTGTACTGAAGAATGTATGTTTGTAAACCATAGCACAATTACTGTGAGTAACCTGTTTATACCACACGCATATGTAAAAACACCTTGTTAACACCTGGAGGAGGGGGGGGGGGTGATGGTCTAATTAAACACAATTTAAGAAGAGCTTCATAATGGTAAATGTGCTTTAATTTGACTGCCAGTTATGTTTGTGTACAGAAAGACACTCCTCTAAGAGCGCTGTGGTGCATAGAAGGTGCTAGAAACATCAAATATTATAATATCTACTCAAAAGTATCCTCCATAACCCGAATGCATCACCACATTAAGTGGACTTGAATTAGAAGCTTATTGTAAATGTGATAAAAGTAAGTCCTGCTAATCTTAACAGGATCCTCAACTAAAGGTATAACTTCTTCTTTACCCAGTCTGAAACTGTGCAGGCTAATTAATTACCAAGTAACCTTGTGCAAAATGTCACAAGTGGCCCCTCAGACCTCTGTCACTGTAAGACTTTCCAGAGAAACCGTACAAGTGAAGCAAGGCTGTGGTGTTACATCATGTTTGACCATGTTCTTGCATTCCTTATATAAAACAGAAGTGCTGCTCCTTGATTTGAATCTGCAAAATGCAAATGTTACACCACTTGTGTACCTAGATTACAGAAAACAGAAAGAATTTGCAACCAACGGCTTTATAAGTCTTGAGCAACCAGTGTTTTTATCACATATCAGTTGTCGCGACACAGCAGACAGGTATCCACTGCAGCTGACAGATGGTTTGATTAAAAACTGTGTGACAGACAAGACGGCATCTTTAATTGTTTTTCAGCTCATGACTAATTGATTAATCAGAGATCAGTTTCCATTGTTGTGTCCAACACCTGTATATCATTAATTTGTTTAGAAGCAGTTTGGCAAAAGACACATTGAGGCAAAAAAACAAAGAAAATGTTTACAAAACAAAATTTATGTTACCTAGTTCAGAGCAGGTAAAATAAACAGATAGTATCTAATTATTTTTGATAAATGGTTGAATTGACATACTTTTGACAGATCTTTTCTGATTTTCTTGCCTTTCTGCTGCTCATCTTCACAGTACTTGATAGTGACCTGAGTATCTTTTTAGGTTTTTAAACTGTTGGTTGCACAACAATTTAAAGACATCACCTTCATCTGTGTGCAATTACAATAGGTAGGATTTATCTTTACTTGTATTTCACTAACAAAAAGAATGAATTATTAGAGGGCGTGTAATCATTAGTTGTAAACGGCTATGTAATGTAACCATCAGCCTCCCAGCTCTCACGTCTGGCTGCAGGATCACAAACCAGTTTTGTCATGTCATCCTGAGCCTGCAAGTTTTACATGAGGAACTGGTGTGGTTTGCAACATAGAGTAACACTGTTACTGCACAATGTTCCTCATTCTCATCCATTGAGAAACGTGACCTTTCGCTCTGTGGCATGAAAGGGAAAAAACGAGGAAGGAAAAAGAAGAATCAAAAACGTAACACCTGCTTCCGTGTTACCTCAGATTTGTCAAGAAACTTGTCTAGATCATCACCAAATGCACATTTTTAATAGACGCAGCTGAGGTTGATTTCAATTCATCTCATCTGTGAGGCCCATCTGAGACTTGTGTAAACAATATAGCTTCTTTTTAATGTTTGCTTGTTAGCTCCAGCTAACGAGGCTAACGTCAAATAGCAACTGTTGCTAAATTCGGTAACGTTAATGACAACTAATCGGCTTAACAGATTATCAATTTCTGTAGTTGAAAAATGAATGTAAAGATGCGTGCGCGTTGTTTAGCGTGTTCTTTAGCTAGCTAGCTATCAGTTAAGTGAGCGAGAGGCTGGTGCTAATATTTAACTGACACGACGGTCATTCACATTAAGTTAGTAGGCATGCTAGCCAGCTAGCGTTAGCATGCAAAGAAAACATTCTTTACCGTTAAAATCTCCCGTGTCTGCCACCACCACAGTGTGCTTTTTCAGCTGGTTCAGCGCTGACTCCATTTTTCGGCGTTTGTCTGGTGACACACTGGACATGATGAGCAGAGACCGGGACCCTTTTATACACAGAAAACACGTGAGCGAACGCGGAATGTTGGAAAGAGAGAGAGAGCGAGCGAGAGACGGAAGCGCGCGGGGGGCGTAGAAGAGGAGGAGGAGGAGCCGGGAGCGCGCACATCTCAGAAGTGACGATAATAAATAATTTCCTGGTTATTTAAAAAAAAATATTACGCATTCAACTCACCATACAGACAAATTAAAATTTAATGGTTTATGAAAAATAAGGATTTATTGAAAAAATGAAACCCATGATCAAAAAGACGCTCACTAAATGTGTTTTACATTTAAAAATACGACTAAGTTAATATTTTAAATTACTTTCATGGTGGAACTTTATTTTTGTACCTTTTATCAGCAGTTTTGAAATGTTATTATTAAGATCAAAGTAGAAGTGGGAGCTTGCTGAGACTGCGTATTTATATATATTTTTAATGTGCTGTTGCATTCTGTGATTTTTATTCATGCCCTCCAGTAACAGCTAAACATTTGCCCTATTTGCAATAATATTGAAACAGTTTGATTAAAGAAACCATTATATTTGCCTTGTTTGCAGTATTCAAAAGCAGCGCCTCAACTCTCAGACTTTAGCTGCTTAATTATAATGTCACTTACTTGTAAGTAGGTCAAGCTTGTAGGTATTAACAACACCGCCCACCTCAAGTGTAACAGACAACTCAACTCAGAGCAGGTCTTAAAACAAGAGCACTAAATCCTATGCTTGGTAGCAGTGATCAGTACTTGAAGGTTGTCCAAGTGTTTCATATTTTTATCTGTGTGAAAAGCATCTATCAACAATCATCTATCAACTTCACCACTATCACTATCATTACTTATAGATTAGTGTTAGTTATGACATGAGAAGTTTTCCAGTTTCCAGTGATAAACTCATTTTAAATTCAAATTAAATTACATTCTAGCATAATATGAACAGTGTTACACTGACAGCTGGTGAATATCTTCAGATGGGTGGAGACAACTATGTGTAAAATACTACATTTATGCAGCATTTTACTTTTGTGGCTGCAGTGGCTTAATTTAAAATGGTCCCAAAAGGGTCACAGGTTAAATTTGAAACTGTGTTAGTTTGAAGTCTTGAACTCAAAGGAAAAAGACTCAAACTACAAGGACATTTTGAGGTTGCTTGTAAAAACTTGCACAATGTTTTGAGGCAAGAAAAGGTAGGAAACCTCGAAGATATCTGAAGGTGCTTCAGCAAAACCAGGAAAACAGGTATGGGCAAGGTTGTAAACTGGAAGAAAACTAGATATTGGACCTGAGGCACAGGTAAACATAGCGTTTAGGTCTTTACGCAGAACAAGTCAGGGATTAAGATAAAAATGCTGGGAGCGCAGCCGAAATGTCTGCACCATTACAGAAACAGGATGCTCTGGCACGGTCTGGATATGTTTGAACCAAATCTCATTATCAGAGATGATGAGCAGGGGATGGCTTCATGAGTAACGCTAAGTGAACTGGCAGAAGAATGCAGGACACACACACACACACACACACACACACACACACACAGAGAGAGAGAGAGAGAGAGAAAGGACTAAGGACAACACACAACAAGAGGAACAGGGAAATGTAGGAAAAAATTCAAATGAAGAGGAAGGAAGAGGAAACATGTAAACATAGAGTCCTGCTCTGTTAATCCCTGTTGTTTTATCTTTGCTGCTTTTTTTTTTTTTGAAATACTCGACGATTTTTACGTCATACTTTAATTGAAATTTGTCATTTCAATGAAACTGTGATAAACGTCTCAGTGGTGGAACTTGAAGGATCCTCAGAGTGGGAGTTTGGAAAGGCTCCTGCTTCCCTAACACATTATGTGTAATGATGTTTTTTTCTTTTTCTTCTCTGTAGTTTGTTTCTGTAGTTCTTCTTCTTTTCTGTACCATTATTTCAGTTCAACTACACTACACTATACTGTACACTGTACTACACTATATAATACTGTCACAATTCTTAGTTGCAGATGATTACACCTTAATGAAAAATAATCATAAATATATTCCATTTCTGCAAATTAATCCTCCTAAACACTAGATGTTATAAAATCACCCTCTTCTGTTAGCTGGCCCACATCACTTCAACCTGTATACTGATATACTCTCTTGTGCAGGGTGCAGATACCACAACCATGTACATGCAGTACAGAATCTGCGTATAGTCTGTTGTTCAGCTTCAAAGGATTTTACTTTTTCAGTATTTACTCATCATGAAAGCCTAAAAATCAATTCATTTTGCCAATATTTAACTCGACCTGCTCTTGGAAGAAACTAGCTAATTTCCATCTTTCTGAATAGTAAAAAGAGGAATTCTACTCTCTTTGGTAATTTACCAACTTCCTCTGTAGTGACACCAACAGATACATTGTTCAACATTGAACATATCCTGTCAAATATGTGAAACTCTTCTGGGTAGTTTAGCATATCATTGTACACATGTATTCGTGCTATCCTGGTGATGCAGCCCAACAACACCAACAACAAGGCTGACCAGATCTTCTGCTGGTTTGACTTTTGTGGTCTTTATGAACATTTATGACATTTATGTCACTGTTTTCAGTGTTGTGTAACATCCAGTGTTGTATAAAGTAGTAAAGTAAGTCACTCTTGAGTAGAAGTAGAAATACCCTACAAAAATGACTTTGGTAGAAGTTCAACTCACTGACTCAAACACTACTCAAGTAAAAGTATCTAGTATTTACTGTACTTAAGTGTGATATAAATGTAATATAAATGTACTGAAGTAATGAAAGTGTACAAGTACATGTTAATAAAAACAGAAGGATATTATGATGTTTATGCAGCACTTTAATGGAGCCTACAACAATCCTCATAGGTAATGTCTTGTGTCTGAACTGAAGTACAAAAACAGTTCTCTGTTTGATATTGACTGGTATTTTTTTTAAGTTTCTCCAACGACACTGCACATTGAAAATGTATAGTTGACAAAATCTCCAAAAAATCTCCAATAAAGTACAAACACTCCCAATACATACTCAAGTACAGTGGTGAAATATGGTAAATGTCTCTATACAACACTGTAAAAATCACAGGTGACAATAGTTCATACCAAGTCATCTTTCTGTTTGACATGAAGACACTTCAATATGTTTGTTGAAGTCGTGCGCACACCTCCATGTTGTTGTTGCTGTTGTTGTTATTTTGGCTGAATTACATGACATCATGACAGTGTGTGTTCATTTGGGCCTGGGTCTTTCTGTGGTAGAGAAAACCTTGACTGTATGTGCAATGCAGACTTTCATTTTCCACATCGCACTTGTGTCAGTTGCCTTTTTGACCACAGCTGGCTTTTAAAGCCACCTGACACTCAGTCAGGCAAACTTTCCATTTTCAGCAGATTCATTTTGTGTAGAGTGGAGGTCAAACATCTGACAGCAATTGCATTAACCAAAACATATATTTTGAGTGAAGGAGGAAGGTAAAGAAAACAAGCCTTTGACACACAAATATTTAATTTCAACAGTGACAAATTATCAGTAAAATATGTTCACTCACAGTATAAAAATGCCAAGAGATGATGGCTGACTTCCAGGACTCGAGGATGTAATGTATTCAAATAGCATTTTTCTCAATGCCACAGGAATCACAGACCTATTTGAAGTTAAATATGACTGACAAAGTTAGTTTCAAATAACTCTGTGAGCTGAGTAAATAAGTTGTCATAAAGACATGATGAAAATATTACTTTTCGGTACTTTAATGAAAACAGATAAGCTTATAAACCAGCTCTGTAGTTTGTAGATGGTCAAAATCATTTGTATTTATTATGAGGAGCTATTTGTATTCATCAGCAACGGCCTTTTAAATTGTCTGCTGCATTGAACAAATTACCCTATAAATTACTTTTCTTGAAAATTGTCACTGAGTGGACAGCTCTGCATGAGAAGATTATTAGGGGCTTTCAGGTTGCTGAGGCTAAACTGAACACTAGGTGTCGCCTTTCTCCTATTGGGCAGAGTTAGTGACAGTCACATGTGCATCCATGTTGAGAGAGAGAGAGAGAGAGAGAGAGAGGGAGGGGGGGGAGAGAGAGAGTGGGAGAGAGGGAGAGCCTGTGGCAAGAAACAATTTGGGAAGTTTTGTCACACTGAGTGAAGAAGAGGGACAGCTGAAGAGTGTACAGAGTGAGATAAGTGAGTGGTAAGTCATTTTTGCTATTTTTCTAACTATTCAAATGAGATGTACCAACTAACAGGCTTTCTTACAGGTTTCTGCCTTTTTCTCCTTTCCCTTTTTTTCCCTCATGAATTTGTGCTCTTGACTCCAGATGTCGCTGACCTCGTCTTATAGATTTACCTTTGATAAATAGGAAGCTTGAGTGCTCTGAGTTAGTGTAATTGGGAGGGATAAACTACAATCAGGTTCTATTTATCTTGTGTGAATTGGTTTCTGAGTGTTGCACTTGGTTTGTTTCAGTGAGGGATTACATTAATCACTCACTCTTCATCGGTTGTATGACTTGCCCATGAAGCCTCACTTTAACACTGGCCACTGTGTTGTCCGTGCCAAATGTTGTTTTATCATAAATGTTATTGTATAAAACGTGATTGTGTGTGAGAGTGAAGCACTCTGATTGGTTGAGGAATGTTTTCCCGGAACTCGATGAAAGACAGAAATAAACTTGTGGAGAGGAACAACATTTCAGAATACCAACCATTCCTCAAGCTATTCCCTCCCATCAGTTTTTCTTTCTTTTTTTTTTTTTCTGGAGGGGGTTCAGGAACTTAAGGCCTCACTGACTCCTCAAAGCCATGACTGGCTGGCAAAGTGCAGAGGAATTCACTGCCATACAATGTGCCCTTATGTTAGGCGAGCAGAGGTTTGAAATTTTCCCAGATGAAGCTGCTCCATATTACATGCAGCACATTAAAATTTTATCCCAGCTTTAATGAAGGCAGTAAGCCGTTTTTTTTCAAAGAGGAACCTATCCCTAAACAGATAGGTGATGATCCTCATATTCTTGGGCCCAGTTTGCTGTCGTGGTGTTGTTGTTGAATCAGTGGGATCTGAAAGCAGGAAGATTCCTCAGCTGTCCAAAAGCATCAGTGATAAACGCCATGTTTTGGCATCAGTCCTGTAGCATAAAAAAAGAGATTTTTTTCTATACAGATCCGACATTTCATCCTGATTCGCAACAGCTGTACAAGGAGAAATATGTTGTCACAGAGTGAGAATACCGTTTTATGTACACTGACAGAAACCACCATAAACCAGAATGCACTGTAGCTGCAAAACATTTGAATAAGTATCACTCTGTGAGAAAAACTCTCATTCTGTGTGGAGATATAGTGATTTAACCAATTTGAATACTAAAAGCTTACATATGATCCATTCTCATACTTTTTCAGCTTGTGAGAATGGAACTCAGCTGGAGAGCATCCCTGCTGCCGGAGAGCATAACAATCCTACACATTTTTGTCATTTCAAGATTATTATCTATACCTGCACCATATAGTGCAAACTCCATAAAATACCATAAAATACGTCTGACATGGCATAAAATGTTGGAATATGTTCTATCTCACTACAACAAGAAAAGATTGATCTGGCCCAAACTTTAACAGGTTCATCTGTAGCCCACACTCTGTCCCTCCATCAGGTTCCAGTAAATCAGCTCAGTACCTTTTGTGAAATCCTGATGACAAATAAACAAACACAGAAATGATAATTATATTAATATGCTTAGTTTATTAAATCCACTTAGCTGAAACAATTTCAATCTAATACAACAGGTCTGCAATAAATCATATTCTCATGAAGCTTATGATGTTCAGATTGTTGTCTGGAGGATGGAAACTGCCGTTCAAAAGTTTAGGATCACTTAGAAGTTTCTTTGTTTTCTAAAGAAAACCCCCTTTTTTTAACCATCTCACAAATAATTCAAATTAATGAGATGCTTTTTAAAGATAGATAAATATAGTTGTACAGTTGTCTTTTATCAGCAACTCAACAACTTTCAGTGTCATGTTATGATTGCTAATCTAGTTCATACTTTTACAAGGCTAATTGATTACTATAAATGCCTTTTGCTATTCTGTCAGTACAAATGGAAACTGCTATACTCAAATCAATGGAGCGAAAGTGAAAGTGGCTTTCTTTAAACCTTCTTCTAATGAGAACAGAGAAAAGAGTGGGAGGCCTCAGTGCACAGCTGTGCAAGAGGACAAGTACCTGAGAGTGTGCAGTTTAACACAAAGATGCCTCACAGGTCCTCAACTGGCAGCTGCATTAAACAATACCCAGCAGACACCAGTGTCAACATCAGAATTGCAATGAATTCATATTAGTCATATCACAGACTGCACAATAAAAAGAAAGGATTGAGACTGACAAAAGACGATGGAGCCACAGACCGATGAGTCCAAGTTTAAGGTCCTTGCATTGAACAGAAGAACAAGAGAGAGAGAGAGAGAGACGCAGAACATATGAAAAGATGAAAGAACAATACTTAACACCATAAGTCAAGCATGGTGGAGGTGGCGGCATAGTCTCGGGGCTTTAGAGGTGGTAAAATGGAACATGTGTGCAGAGTGGAGGGGACCTTGAAGAAGAAAAACTGTTGGTAGATTTTGCAAAGCCATGCCATACCATGTAGACAGCACTTGATTAGAGCTAATTTTATCCTACACCAGGATAATGAACACACCTCCAAACTATGCCAGCAATATTTAGAGAATAAGCAGTCAGTCTGAGTTTGAAGGACACTTTCATCATTTAAGTAAAAATCATTATTTCTAGCTGAGAATGACCACATCCTGTTCATTTGCTATATTTCCCAAACAACCGAATTTCCTGTGTGTTTTCATTGAAAACAAGGACATTTCCATGTGATCTCAAACTTTTGAAGATTAATATATTTTGTGGTGCTGTTGAACTGTGTTTTACTGAAAGACTTATCATTACTTCCTGTGTTGTCATAGTGATGCACAAAATAAGTGAACTTCTGCAACGGCAATATAATAACAACGACAATCTCATGACCATGAAGTTCAGTCGACAGCTCTATAAACTCATTCTACAAAACCAAACACTGTAACCTGCCTGAGAGTAGGGATCAGAAGGAGTAGAGATTTTGTTTAAAGGTGACAGAGAATGGTTGAATGGGGTTTTGATCTTTGTTCTGTGATGTGACATATACACAATAAAATGTTGGTTGGATGTGTAACGCCTCAGAAGCTTCATAAAAACCTCTCAGAAAGATATTTTTTAGTGGGGATTTTAAATGTGTGGTTTTGCACCTATTTTGCACCTTTTCTGGCTTAACTGGCAACCTCATTATGAAACACAAGTATCTGACACTGATTGGCTCCTTCACTGTCACTCAAATTAATGTAACTTCACCGGCTTCATAACACAGACAGACCGGCTTTTTTACAGCTAATCACCTTTTAAGGGGAGGGAATGGAGTCACAGTGGGGGGGCAGTGAGATACATTTGACGTCACAAACATCTGTTTTTGAAATTGACCCATTTTGTTGTGGACATTTCTAAAAAAGGAATTTCCATGAAAAGGAGAAGTTCAGAATTTCTAGCACTTTTCACATGTTCCTGAATGTGGGTGGACGACCGTTCTTCAACAAAGACGAGGTGAAAATGCTTTTTGGGTCTCTGTCACCTTTAAATTGCTCTGAGTTTACATTACTCAGTTTACATTAAAATAGTATACTATAAATAAAAAGTTCACATTTAGTTTTAGTTTTAGTTACTGGGCACAATAACTTGTACGTCAATTTAAAATGAATTTATTTACATATAGTAAATACCAAACAATGCACGGCAGCTACCTCACTGCTCTGAACCCATTAATAAATAAGACAACAGCGATTGTGACACTGAAGTTAAGTTGTACAAGTTTCTATAGTGAAATGACAGAATAAATGTCACAAAGAATGTGTTTATTATGGGAAGGATGTCTCTCTAGGTAAATTTATTGAGCATATACATACTCAATGAACATTTGATAATTCATTTTATAATGAAAAATAAGATGAAATGTGTAAAAACACACGTAAAGTTCTTTAAGGACGTGTTTGCCCTTTAGAAATAACGTCAGCTCATGTTCTATGTATAACCTAATGACTGCTGCTCATGCAATCTCCTGTTCTCTCTGGCTCACACAGTGACAGTCTGTGTGACTTGGGCCTTGACACATTCCAGGATGTGCACAGAGACAGTAAAGAGAAGGAGGCAGCTCCCTTTTTCCTATGTCTTTGCACATTTCATCAGCTGCAGCTCTACCGAACTGATGAGCTGATGGCTTGGGACAGTTGGCAGCTGCCCGCTGTTTACATTTAGTTGCTCAAGACCAAAGCTGCTGCCAATGCACACAGATTTTTCACTCTGTGAAAAGTCTGTGCTTTTTATTATTATTTTATTATTATTTCTAGTTTTAGAGGGCATATGGCATTCAGCTATTTTGACAGAAGCAGGAAAAAATATTTTTAGAGAGACAGCGTTGAGTGCTTTCTGTAATTGTCACAGCTGGACTTATTTGTCCAACTGTAGTTCCATGGCTGACTTGTAGGTTTCTCTAGGTGTGGCAACTCTCTGGATAATTGCCCTGAACACTAGCTCTACTTTAGGTAGAAATAACAAGGCTGCATTGTACTGCTGCCTGCAGGTGTGTGTGTGTGTGTGTGTGTGTGTGTGTGTGTGTGTGTGTGTGTGCGTGTGCGTGTGTGTGTGTGTGCGTGTATGTACACTGTGCTCTAAATTCACTCACCCACTTTTCTCTCAGTTCTGTGTTGCTTCAGTACATTTTTTTTGCCAGATTTCAGCCTGTCCTCTCTGACTTTGTTCTCTTGGCATATTGTATGTGTGTGGTTTTCACCATTGTGTTCTTGAATCTTGCTTTCCCATACAGAAAAGCACGAGAAGAGATCTAATATTGTGTTATGCTGAATATATGTAAGATATTTCTGTAGTGTCAGATTCTGATCTTCAGTCCCTTCACTGCACACAACTTAGAACAACAACGAAAATATATCTTATCTCATGGGAAATCAGCATGAAGGTGACATGAGGTGATACACGATGGATGTTGTTCAGTTTTAGATTTTGTGCAGCACATGTGAGCAAAAATACAGCGTGAATCAAAGCCATGAGGTATACTTACATTGCAGAACATTGCTTATAAGTGTGCTACACCACAGCAGACATACGACTACAAAGTATGGTTAGATCTACATAAATTAATTATTGGGCTGGTATGAGATAAGATACGGGGAGATTAAAATTTAATGGTTCTGGTGGGCAACTGCAGCAGAAAAAAGTCATTACAGTATAAACAGAATTAGATTTCAGAATATTGAGTTGAGTTTTGTCAAGACAAGTAATACTTTCTGAATTTCACGGTATACTCATTTTGTAAAAAAATAATTTTAGTCTTTATTATTGACTAATATGAATATTGCAAAAAATAAAACACCAGGTTAAGTTGATGATCTGCCTATACATTGTTCATTTACACTATAAATGATGGCAGCCATTCTTTCCTGCATACTGTCAGCATTAACAACTAAATGTACATGGTACTTGCTAAGACCACATAGGATAGGATATAAAGTTTTGGAGCTGTTGCTTAAGGTCTTCGCTCTCTCTATCTCCACTCTGCAATATTCTTTGCTTATTGTTCCTTGACTGATGTGACCTTCAGTTTCTGTTCAGAAGTTTAACACATAATGCTGTGAAAGAAAAGTTCCTCTGTTGTGACCTCTATTTTCAGTTTAAAGTGTATAGTTGGAATTGTGTGTTGTTGGGAGACAATCATGGCGTGTATTCACTTAATACAAGTGTGGTGGTGAGTGTTGAAACTTGAAGTCTGAAGTGAGTAAAGGAGACAGGAGGAATCTTGTATCCAGGAGTTCATCTTTTGAAATAAACTAATAGGTTTTTCAACAAGACAGAAAGAGTAATGGGTTAAAACAATATCCCATGATGCAAATTTGTGATTTGTGATATTTGATGATATTTTTTTAGAAAACATAATAAAAAATAATAAGTAATAATAAATAAATGAATAATAAAATAAAAACATTAAAGCTAATAAGATTTCCCAAATCAGTTCAGTGGAAAAATCATCACAGACACAAATTATTATTTAAAGCAGAATATTTTACATCCATAACAATCATAATTTGGATCTTTATGTCCACAATATGTCAGACCAGATGTCAGAAATTATCAGTGATGCAGTAAAGCAATCCTTGACATTTTGGGAAATTAACAGATTCATATTCTTGCAGTAATTTCAGTATAGAGCAAAATCCAGCAACTGGTTAGCTCAAGGCTAGTGGAATCAGAGGGAAACAGCTAGCCTAGCAGCATCTCTAATTGATGTAATATGTTGTTTGTTTAAGCTGTAAAACAACAAGTTGTAAAATAAAAACGATTTGTGGTTTTACAAGGGGAGGATACACATGGGACTATTTCTGTATAACAATGTGGAATGTGTCTTGTTTCTTTGTATGAGCCATATGGGGATAGATTTGTTTAAAGTTACCACCAGCTATAAGAAATGAAAGTCAAAGAGTAGTGTGTCTGACAGCCATAGTCACAGCAACAGTAATTTGCACTTAACTGCACACTTGATGTCACCCGTGGTGACGGTTGCTTTATTTTATCTTCAGCCCGCTGTCTCTGGATGCGCCAGTACCAACATGGCCTCTTACATTCTACAGGGTCTGTTTTGTGCCCCTCCTCTTTGCGAGTGCTGCTGAGATGTTAGTGCCTTGTGAAAACCACAGGCCACAACCACACTCTTTCACTGCTGCTGGCTCCCACTGTCACACCCAGTTTAACACGGAGAAAAATACAAGCCAGGGCTTTTTCTCTCTTCTCCTCCTCACTACATTTCTTGATGTTTCCTCTCTCTCTCCTTACACCCTTTAATTCACTCCACCATAATTTACTCCTCCTAGCTGCCATACCCAGCTATATGTTGTGTTTAGGTCAGTTTTCTTTGTAAGTGTTAAAAATAGCAAAAAGTATTTACATTCTGTATATAGCTGGTTCTTTTTTAGCCTTCTTAGTGGTGTAACTGCAGACTAATCTTTACATAACCTGTAATTTTGCATTGACTGGGGAATTCTTCAAATATGTAGGAATTGCAAAAAGTCAAAATATGACCTTTACAGTTTAGTTTGTGTGGTAAAAGCTATGCATCTTATCCCCTTTTCTCACAACCCTTTCTCTCTTCAAGCTTCTTTTTTTATTCATGCTTTTCTTTTATCAGTTTATAAGTTGAGCCTGAGCAGCCTACCCTGAACGAAAAGTCTTAAAGTTAGAGCTCGACTCTCATTTGCATTCATTTCTGGCAGCCACTCGTGGCCAGTCTTTGATGATCTTAATAGATTTAGTCTAACTTTATTGGGGCTGACTCCCTGGATGCAGCTCATACTAGAGCCTCAGAGGGAAAATCAATTTTCATGACTTTAAAATGGGGAGTGCCTGTCTGCTAGATTTGAAGAACAATGCCTTCAGATAGTTTCCAAACCCCATAACGTCCCTGAAGTGTGCCGCGCTGAATACAAAATAAAAGCAAATTGGGCTTTGTCATTGATGATTGACACAGAATATTTTATGATGAACTTTTGAACACAAATTTTTTGTTTTGTTTTATTTTTAAAAAATATATTACATCTTAATAGAGACAGGCTGTGGCTGAAAATATAGCAAATAAAAAATGTGTGGGTTTTTTTTTTCTGGTAAAAAAATTGGGAAGCTACCCTGCAGAGAATTTGAATATGGATTCAACTGGGCTTATTTTCTTTCTGTCTTTTTTTCTTAACCACTGAACGATTGCTCAGAACACATTTTAGGTCTAAAGTTCTTGTGCACTTTTCATGTCAAAACCTGTACAAAAGTTTGCTGCCACTGAGTATCTGTCTTCTGTGTTGATTTGATGTAGAAGTAGATGTAGAAGACAGCTCAATATGAACATGACTACTGAGTGAAATAATTTCATGTTGCCATGGATCAGAGGTACCAGTCTTCGTCTGGGATTATTGTTTACTGCAGCTGTGACAATTACTGAGGCTGTGTATAATTGTCAATTTCTGCATTCATTTGAACTTTAATTTATGTGGTGTCACAGCCAATACACACATACTGATGACATATGTGATGCTCCCAGTGTGTTTAGCTGTTTCATCACAGCTAAAAAAAAAACTCAGCTCCTCATTTATTATTATGTTAATTATAATCATTTTGCCTCATGCTTTCCATCTCTTTCATCTGTTTTTTTTTTTGCAGTCTCCAGGCTTCTGGCTTATGCCCTCTTATTCAACTGTTACTTCATGGCTCCTTTACAACAGTTTGTTGTCCATTTGTCACAGTTTTTTGCACCACATCAAAAGAAGTCTGACTTGTTTTCTTTTCTTGATCTGTCCACTAACAGATGCGTGATCTTTTTATCTTTTCTCAGTTTTGTTTGAACATCTGGGCCTGAGCAGAAACTATGTAGTTGTAGATTTGATTTTTCCTCTAATGAAGGCGTCTGCTGTTCAGCTTTAAAACTTGCATTTTCTAATATTTGGTGATTTTTTAATCTCAAACCTCATGTGTGATTTTCCCTGTCATGCTTTGACCTCGCTCTTTATTTCACTGTCATCTGAGACACATGTGCTGCTTTTCATTTTAATCCAGCTGTTTAAGACGAACATGAGCCACCAAGTTAATTCAAGTCACAGAAAATTTAAGGTTAAATAAGGTATCCTGAAGTGCCACTTCAAAGCTTTGGATAATTATTAATATTAATTGTAAATACACTTCAACATTAATGGGTTAGTAACATAGATCACAAAGAAAAGGATTCTTATTCAGTTCAGATGAAGTCAAGTAGGGTAGAACTGATCAGTAGGAAAACCGAGCCCTGTAAGAGTTAATAAATCAGCTGTCACATTTTTAAATGCTGGGAGCTGTTTTTCTTTTGTCTTTTCCTCTCTTCAGTAGTACTCATTATTGGATTTTCTCAATTCTGCATTTTTTTTTCAAAGCAGTGTCACATTTAAAATGATGACTAATAGAGTATCTTGTGTTCCTGCCATTTTGGGATAATTCATCTAATTATATTCCCAAACAGCTCACGGTGGCTAATGTCACACGTCATTAGCCCCTGTTAGCAATCATTTTCCCAGCACTGTAATTAACCCTCATGTAGAGGCTTTTGTTGTCTTGATTACTGTGCCCTTTGTATGCTTCTGGTTCATTCTGGCCAAGCCTACACACACACACACACACACCACACCCACACACACACACACACACACACACACACACACATTTATTTATAATTATATATTGTACATACTAAATAATAATTTGCGTATGGTTTGTTCATTCATTATTTGTTTCTAAAACAAGAACAAAAAACAAAAAATGATTTTTTTTTTTAAACCAAAAACAATGGAAAAACAAAAACAAACAAACAAAAAACAAAACACTTTTTTCCATGTTGAGGACATGGTGGAGGATTGGGTGTAGTGGACTAGTAGTGGATTTTTAAAAGGCTCAGGTTTGTGAGTCGCGCCGGTGTGTGGCGTCTGTCTCTAGGCAACAGATATTGGAGAGCAGCATCGGGCACCAACGTGCTGAAGAGCGTTACTTATTTCTAAGTGTGTCTTGCTACTCTCAAAAAGTTCAAAAATAAGATCTTTAAAATCCTCAAGTGTGGCCATAACGAGACTATCCAGACAAAGCACACGCACACAGTATTGTGTGTGTGCAGTATTGTGTATGCATGCATTTATCACATTCAAATTAAACTGAATGTCAAGAGTTTTTTGTTTTTGTTTTTGTTTTTCCGTTTTTTCATTTTGGTTTTTTGGAAACGGAATAATTAATGAACGAACCATACACGGATTCTAAATGCAAACAGCATCTGATTTGATGTGAGTGTTCACTTTTATTGCTGACAATCAAATGTCTACAAGGGATGCAGAAAGCACACAGAGAACCACAAAACAATGCCAGTGACACATAATAACTACAAAGAGACAGCGAACCACAAAGAGACTCAAAACAACCACAAAGAGCCACAGAACAACCACAAAGAGACTCAAGATAACTGCAAAGAGGCAAAACAACCACAAATACATGTAAAATGACCACAAAGAGACAGAGAACAACCTTAAAGAGATGCAAACCAGTCACACGGCTCCTCCATACACTGTGCCCTTTATCTACTTGCACTCACACACAATACAAATGATTGACCATCCACTGGGTGGCGATTTGGGTTTTTTCTTCTATCTAGTATCAAGGACCCTTCAACATGCAAGATGGAGGAGCTGCCACTCCAACAACTGCAAAAAGATGCAAAACAAACACAAAGAGATGTTGAATATCCACAAGGAGAGTCAAAACAACCACACAGAGAAAGAGAACAACCCTAATGAAATGTAAAACCGCCACAAAGAGATAACTACAAAGAACGACAAGGAGGCACAAGAACACGAAGTGATGCAAGACAACCTCTAGGAGATGTTGAACAACCACAAAAAGATACATGATCAAGATGCAAAAGAACACCCGGGAGAGGTACAACTACCAGAGAGAGATACACAAAAAAAACAAGGTGCAAAACAACCACAAAGAGATGCAACATATTTAAAGTGTCCATTGCCCACTCACACATGAGATGTATTCTTACAAACTTGAAATATTCCATTTGATTTCAATGAGGTGTCGACTCATGGGTTGAACATGCAGGAGTCTGTACAAGAGAGAATAGAAATGGACATAACACATACAGGATAAGGTCCCTTTACTGTCTGGACCAACTTCCATTTGCTTTCACACTTATATCACCTCGGCATTATGACTAGAGAAGGTTGTCAAGAAGAAAATGAAAACGCACCTCAAAGAGGTGGAGACAGAATGAACACAAAAGGTGCATGCCTACTACAAAAGACACAAAATGACCACTGAGGCAAGATGACTCCAAACACACTCAAATCAATCTCACAGAGAGGCACAGCAACACCAAATGAATACAAAATGAGCCCTCAGAGGTTCCCAAGCCTTTTACATGTCTGCGGCCAGTGGCTCTTTGTTTAATAATCTGTCGATATGCTCCATGTTGCTGTGAGACAAAGGAAGTCAAATGTTTTCTCTGATACACACAACCAATACACCAGGGGCACATTTACACACAGGAGGGGAGGTAGTGGAGAACAAAATGCCTGTGATACAATTAACATTCACAGTCTGTCACATCGTAGTCCTCAATGACTTGTTCTCTTTGAGAAGTTCACAAGGTAGTTCTTTTACAACCACAGCCTGTGGATTAGTTGCCATGGAAACAAAGCTGTCAGAGGTCTGGTGGAATACGTTACTCGATGCTTATGTGTTCTTCTTTCAGTGGAGGAATACGTTGCGGAAAGAAAGTTTGAAGAGTTGCTGCTGGTTCTCAGGGATTTTTTTTGACAGAAATGTGTGGGAATGAATCTTGACATGTCTGCTTCCTCCTCCTCTTCTGCCTGCCTATCCTACTCTTCCTCTCTAGATTTATTCATGATGTTTACTTAGTATGTTTTGACATTGACTTTTTACACCTAATTTATAATAATTCAGTCATCCAGTGGACTGCTTAAAAACAGACTGTTTAATGTTTAAAATGGACTAGAAATTCAAAAGACTTTGCATTAACAACCTAATATTTCCCTCATGAATTATTCACACCAAATATTTACAGCATGTTTGCTTTGTCTGTCTAGGCTCCGTAATTTCTGACAACCTTTTGTTTCCAGTGTTTACAGTGATCCCTCGCCATATCACACTTTACCTCTCGTGGCTTCGATACATCGTGTTTTTTTGTGGCTAGTATATGTAAATTTATATGGTGGGAGTCTTCATTATAACACAGGATTCTGTGGCCTACAGGTATTTTTTTATTTGTTTAAAATTTTTGCGGTAGAAGAGTCTAAAAAAGTCTAAAAACAATAAACATCAAGCAGGGGAAAGGTTTATAAGAGTGTGGGGAGAGTTTATAAAAAATAAAATAAATATGTGGTGACTACTTTGCGGATTTTCACCACCTTCCCCGGCGAGGGACCACTGTACTCTACCCAGAGTGTTGTGGTTGTATACTCATCCTGTACCATTAAGCTAAAAATATAACATGACCGTGTGCCACTTTCCTTCAGTGCCTTGTTTTTTGTCAGGACAGATAATTAGCCGAGGACAGTTGGGTGTTAGTGTCATAACTTATTCGAACTCCTGTGGTCCGAGCTGGAGCAACACAGCCTCTTTGATACTGGAGTCACTGGAGTGACTATTTGTAGATTTATGGAGAACTGAAAAAAACACATTGAAACTTTTTGTAGTTCTAAGGAGAAAAGCTTTGCAGCAGGTTGCATTTTTCTTGTTGTCCTGGTTTCTTATGTTGTGTGCAGCCAAAGCTTGTCTGTGAGTCTGGTCAAGAAATGATAAATTAGAGAGACAAACTAAACCAGACTAGAAGTTCAGTGTGACAGCTCATGTTTGAAAACAGTCTGGCATCTGGAGTCTTACCTCAACACTTCCTGTAGATATGTTTATGTTATTGGAGAGTGCATGATAGAACAGTTTAAAGTAAAGATGTAAATTAGTCCAGTTCAGTGATCAGCAGCCAGCCAGATGATGATTTAAACAGTTTGATGGACATCAGCAGCAATAATTTTCAGTACTATTCCCTGACACAGTGAGGATGAACAAATCTGTGGCTGAAGATGCTTTTCAGTTTTGTCCAGTGTTCAAGTCCTTGTTCAAGTGGTGTGAGACATTGGTCGTGATTGACTGTAGCTCTGCTGCTGTTTTGTCCTCAGCTGCTTTACCCAGAGTTGTGGGCTTGAACTTGAATGAGTTTGTTCAGTCTGTTTACGTCTTTAGCTTTGACGCGTTCACCTCAAGAGACCACTGCACAAGATAAAGGTGGTGCTCGAAACAACAGATTAATATAAATAGAGGTGTTTATTGTACATGCTGATGAACCTTACCCTTCTGAGGAAATGTTTGTAGACCATGTTAACTTATTGGACAGACGTAGCGTTTGCTGCTGTCTGTAACCAGCATTTTAAAATGACTGATCCATTTTTTTTTTTTTAAAAAAAAAAAAAAAAACATTCAAATCAAATATATATTCACCGCCTGTTCTAAAGCATTTGTCTTCATTGGGAACTAATGGGAACATACTTCGCACAGTGTGTTAGGACACCATCATCTTGCTTTTGTAATGTATCAGTACCAATTTTAGATGTTTTAAACACACCAATCCTGGTCCTCACAAAGCATACCTTACTTTAATAATCCAACAAGAATTTACTTTTCGTCACAGTTTTTAAACCAGTGACATTTTTTTTAATTATTATAATTCACAATTTTCACAAATCTGGGTTTGTTTTTACATCTACTTTTGTTTAGCATCTCGTCAAAGTACGTTGATGTAAATTAGTGTTCACCACAGCACAATAACACTGACACTTAACAATTTGTCTGAAGCATTGTTTCATTTTCTTCAAAGCAATCCACCTACCCTCACTGAGCACACTTTCGAGTCTCACCACATAACAAATGCTCAACTAACAGTCATGTTGATAATTGGCTACGGAGGCTTCCTGTGCACTTGAAAGAAAGCCGAAGAACATCCATTGTGTCCACTTTTTTAAGGCATGCCAGATCGCAACAGCTACTACAATACCCTCTCATTACTAGTTATCAAAGTAGCACAGCATGTGTGAATGTTTAAACAATGTAGACAATGTGGGATGTAGATATGAAAGCCAGTTTGATGGTTTTTTTTCATGATCATGTTTTGTAGTTGAAATGAAGAAGAGGAAAACAGAACAAATTGTTCACGTTATTTTGTAACAAACACTTTTAAATGAAGTGACTCTGTTAAGTGAAACATGTGGTTGCATTCAGATTTATTCTTTTGTTTTAATTTATTTAAATTTATTTCCTCTCTGTGTACAAATTCATCTATCCATTATCTAAACTGTTTATCTTTTGAGGGTTATGCAGGACAGGAGCCAATCCTAGTGGACTGTGGACAGGTCACCAGTCTGTCACAGGGCTGATAATAACAGACGTCCATACTCAAATCCACACTTCACTTGTGAGAAATTCAGAGTCACCAATTAACCTGAATATATTTGAACTGTGGAAGGAATCTAAAGTACCTGGATGAAATGCAGATAGGCCATATATTTGCAAACATCGCACATGCAAAATTCAGTTCATCTGTGATGAATGAACCTAGAGCCTTCTTTCTGTAAAGCAACAGTCTTCTTCTCGTGGGACCAGGGAACCAGAAGTAGTGTCATGTTGTTTCAGGGCAAGTTACTGAAAATTTGCAATTATTTGAAATACTGCATAAAACAGTAATTAGTCTCTAGGAAATGTTACCTTTAAAAATTTGCTGACAGTGTGGTATAAGACAGCTGTCACATTTTATTTATTGTTGTGCCCAGTGTAAGGATAATGAAGCAGGTACGGTAATGGGACAATAAAACAGATATTTTGTTTATTAGTTGTCTGAGAGCAGCTGACGCAGCTGTTGACATGATATGACATCTGTTTGGTTCCTCCTTAGCTTACAGATTAATTCTTGAATTTACTTGCAGTGCTGATGGAGTGGCACCTTATTCTAAACATTTTCTCAGAAGATGAACTGATAATGATTTTGTAGCCAGAGGTCAAAGATTAAGGCTGTGGTGAGCTCGTATTCATCATGTCAGGAAAGCCAAGAGACATTCACATCGACATAAGCATGAACAGGTCAGAATTGTGACCTCGCCAGAAATGTCTGTAGCCTTTTTTGCCCATGTGATATCTAATGACCACGTTAACAGAATCATAACAGATTTTTTTCATTTCAACTCTGTCAGAAACATTCATGTAGACTCAAGGATGAACTGATTCAATTCTGGTGTCACAGGCACCAAAGGTCACTGTGACCTCAAGCAGTATGTTTTTGGTCATAACTCATGAAGTGAAGCACTAATTGCCTGCAGCTGGACTGGTTGATGGAGACCTAAAATCACAAGGAGGTAATTCTAGTTAATTTGGTGATGCACAGATCTTTCCTGAGTAAACACACTTTATAACTAGACTAAATTTAAACTTATGAACAGCTGGTGCAGTCTGGTGAAGAAGCTTCTCAAAAGCTGTTAAGGTGCCTTGTAAACCTCTTTCTTTTCTGTTGATGGAAACAATAGAAACTATCACAATCCATGACACGTCTACTGCCCCTCTTACAAGTATATCCCTGTGAGTCAAGACTAACAAAAATGCTTCATGTATTGCATCACTTTGACAAATACAGGGCTCATCAAACTGTCAGTTATCACCTCAGACTCAGAAATGACATTTTGTAGCAAGCACAAAATATAAAATACAGTTAATGTTGGTGTTAATGGGCACAGAACAAACGTCTTAGATGCATATCATGCTTTTTAATTCATATAGAGAGTGAAGGAGAATCTCCAGCGAGAATCAGACTTAGGAGACTGCAATTTTATGGCATTTGTCTTAACCACTTGGCAACCAGTGAAACCAAGAGCGTGTTATTTTCTTATATCATGACTGTCAACAACTATGACTATGTCCCTAAAAAGCAAGTTCAAAGTGGAGGAGGTTTTTTTCAGAAATCTCTTTGCGTTTCATCACCATTTAGTTGCTTGTATAACATCTCCACAGCAACACGATCAAATAATGACCAAATTATAGATAGCCCTAAATATTTGGCAGTTACTGTGCATAGTTACAGGCTTCTCTCCAAAACACAACCACAAAAAGAAATTCATTAAAAAAATGCTTTGTGTCATCATTTTCCAGTCGTTCTCCTGGTGGTGCTAAATCCATTTTAGCCTTGTCAGTTTTATAAGAGAAGTTGCACCAAGGCAGGGGAGGACTGGCCATAGGGAGGTTCGGGAGATTTCCCAAACGGCCAGTCTGTTTCTGGCCATTCGGGAAATCCCCGTCCATAACTACTCTAAGGTAACTGCATTCTGCAGCACAGAGTAGAGTGACTGACTTGGCTGCTTGAGTCTGCCTTTTCAATCGCAACTTAAATACTTAAAACAAACAAACAAACAAACAAACAAAAATAACACATGATTAGTCACAATGTGATTTCAGTGTTAACAGACAGGTTAAACAAGAAGCTACATCTGTCTGCCCTTGGGACTCAGACTGCAGCAAGTTGTATAGTCCTGAATGCTACTGGCAGCATCAGAGGAGCTCTAGGGATTATGGTCCTTGTGGGATGATAAAGTTCACACACACATGCTTGCCAACGCAAGTACCCATTTACACAAGGGCACACCTATGCATCAGTTGATTTTATTTGAACTGTGTTGTTTCATGTCTGCTCCAAGGACTCTATCGCTGTTATCTCTCTGGTGTTTTCTTGTCTTCTGGACCAAACAGGTCTACCTACACACACACACACACACACACACACACACACACACACACACACACAGCCACCTGATCTCTGAATAATGATGAGATTACTCACACTGGGATTTCAACTGTGCTTTTTTCTCTGTTGTAAGTATTTCGATGTGATAGTGTGAATGAGGGTGGACAGATGACTGTGTGTTGGATTTATTTGAAATGCGTTGCCTTATTTACTAGTCTGTATACTCAGTGAATTAAAGGCAATTGGACAACAGTGACTGGAGTAAATGCACATTATTAGATTTGCTACATTATGCACATGTTCAGTTAAATTAAATTTGTGAAGTAGCAACTAAAAGGGAACTCTGCATCTCATTAAGTTTCAGAATCATTTGTTAAACAAACCAGATATGATTTTAATGCAGATGCAAATTGATAAGGAAAATCATTTCTGAATACCATGTGTTTTGGACATCCATCCACATGCATTGTGTATCCAAACACTTAGGAATTACGTTGTCATTTTGATGACAGCATGACTAAATTTAGTTGTATATTTGTTTTGCGTAATGAACAATTCCAAGGGACAATCACAGATTAAATTTAACTTATTTCATGCGTTTCAGGCAACAGAAGGAAATAGATTGTCATAAATTAGATTTAAACAATTGATCTGGTATTCGATGCATGTTCTAAGGAAATGTTTCTCAGTGTGGCAGCGTAAATCAGATTTCAGGCTGTTCCTGCGTGTGCAGGCATGTGGGGTGTTGAGACGAGACAATCCAATTTGCTTTTCACCGAACATCATTGGATTTATTGTCTAAGCAAAGAAGTGAAGTAAACCTTTAAAGTAACACTTTGTGAATATACATTATTTGGATCATGTTATTAAAAGAGGTTTTTATGTAAAACCATAATGATATGAATAGTTTTTTTTTTTTTTTTTTTTCGAGTAGTTATAATCTAGGAGTGGGAGTCATGTACTGTGTGTCAACCTGCTTGTCAACTACCTGTCTTGATATTAACACAGCAGGGGTGGGTTGCAAATGTGTCACACTGCGTTTTTACATGTAAAAAATGTGCCTGTAAAATAGATGGATACATTTACAGCAGTACCCCCCACTGCTTCTTTCCTCCTGTAGGGATTTTTATTTCCTTCACGTCCATAAATACATGTCCACACAGACACATTTGTCTGTTCTTGAACAACATTTGAATGGCAAGCAGGGTAATAACTTTCCTGCTAAGATGGATTAGCAACAGAATGCAGATTGCAGATGTGACACATGCATGCATTCATTATGTCTTCAGGTGCTTTCACATGTGATGTTCATAGGCTTTGGGCAGAAATCATAATCTGATGCCCTGTATGGCAGAAATATATGGTGGAGATACTGATGAAGATAAATATGTGGAGGTATTTATAGCTTTAAATTACTATTCTGTGCCAGGTTTGAAAGATTTCCTCTACCACATTGTCAACATTTTCACAGGACTGAATTATGTTGCATCTGGATGTCATTTCTTTGTCAATTTGAGAAGTGAAAAAAAAAACATAGCATGATTAAGTCAAAGATACTGGTTTGTTTGTTTTTGTGTGATCATCAGTTGTGGGTAATTAAACCACCATGGACTGGCCTAATGAGAAAGCCACAAGGTGTAAATAATGGGAGCCATTCATCAAACAATTTCATCTTGTTCACAGCATGGATATGTTAATCACTGACCTGCTTCCATTATTTACAACGCACATAGTGGCATATCGATATAAGAACCATTAACCTGCTTCACTGTTTGCCAGAACATGTGTTGAAGTGTAGTTTTCTTTATCTAGTGATTGTGAGATATCTGTATAGTAAATCTACAACCACTCTATGGTTGATCTTGTATAGACAGACAGAAATGGGGGAAACAGCGAGCCTGGATCAGCCCAAAGTAAATCCATTTCAACATAAATCTCACTATTTAACACCCTGTAGCTCAGTTTTTAAAACCAGTATAGTAACTGAAGTGTAAAAGTGACACCACAGGGCCTGAAATGCATTTTTCAAAATGAAGGGTGGGTTGGTGGTGGTGGTAGGGGTGTTTCCACCTTTACATGCTTCACATAGGGAGGCTTTATAGACTTTGGAGGGTGGGGGGGTATTACTGTGTCCTCTGCTTCATCTCTTTCCACACTGGGTTAATAACACAGGTGTTAAAAAAGGTGTGTAATATGCGGGTTGATGTAGAGGAGTAGGTTATATCATGAATAGAACCTGTACTCGAAGCTGAGGGGTTCTGTCCATCCTGTTGGGATTTATTTCACTATATAACAACCTGCTGACACTAGATTATCCCATACTTGCATCTTACCTGTGCAAAGTGATCCCACTAGATCTGGTTTGTATGATCTGCTCATTAAAGCATCCATACGCGGCACAGAAATCTGGCATCTTTTCAGTTTTGTCAAGCTCACCTACTGGTAACATTAAGTAGAATTTGTATTTGTGTAGTAAAACCAGCATTTAAAAAAAATAATACTCCAACACTTTGTGTCATAGCTATATGTGTGATGTTTTTAACAAATCAAACCATTTGGAAATTGGTCCAAAATTCAGCAAATAATTCCACTTTGAGATAGAGGAGTACCTCTTTCCTTCGTAGATGTTCATGCACCGCTGCCTCGGCAAGCTCTGTGTACCAAGATGGCGGCACATCCCTCCACAGCCAATGTGACGTCTATGTATAAATGTCTATGCCGCCACCTGCGTTGATCAGTGGAAGTGTGATCTGATGTCCTGCATTCACCTGCGAAGCAAATGTTCACTGAACATTATTGGACATCTCTGTAATTTTAAGCGGGAATTTCCCACATTATAAGAACTAGATTTGTGGGAATCGATTAAACTATGCGTGATACCTGCAATCTCGCAGTAAATTTCAGGCCCTGGTGTTATTTTCCAGACTATTTCTTGGCAGGAACCAGGAACAACCATCGTTGTCGTTTTTACATTCTATTTTCTTTCTTTCTTTCTTTTATTGTGTGATGACAAAACGAACATGACATGTTGTTTAGTGAACATCAGGTGCGTGTAGGCAGGTGGGTAGACCTGGGGTATGTGTTTGTCTCTATATATAACACTCTTATATAACGCTTCATAAAAAGTGTGTTTTGCAAAGACGAATTATTAACATAATTGGTAGGAATAGAATGTGTGTGGAACAGGGTATAGAGGTGTACAAAAGATAAAAGATAACCCTGTGTTTGGTTCACACACAGCTACAAAGGTACACAAAGGTGTATTATATTAGTCCTGGAAACATGAATGACTGTGACCAAATTACTGAGTAATGTATTTACTTTAGTCAGATAGCAACATTCAACAAATGGCTCAACCATGCAGAGCGGAGCATGTACAGGTGGGATTGTCAGCTTAAAGTTTTTGTGTCTATAGTTACTGACTATAACTTCAGCTATTTTCCATTGGAGCGAGTTGCCAGTATTGCTTTAGAAACACAGATTTGAGTTCCCTCTAAATGCCCACCGGCTCGTTTTAAATAAAAATACTTACATGTGGTGAGTAATAGTGACAAATAGTGTGATATAATTCATAAAGAAAAGATAATTTTGTGAGCTACAAGTAGCAGTGAATAGAAAGGTGCAGATGAACTTCTGGCCAGAGCTTTCAGAATAAAATCAGAGAACAGCTGAAGTGAGAGGCCATATGTCCAGGCAACTATATGCAGAAACATTTAATTCATGTAATGGTTGTTGCAGTTTTTTTCTACACAGTTCCTGTGTCATTATTTTCCAGACTAACACCCGTGGTGACAGTCTTGTAGTTTATTTTGACTGATGCAACTGTAGTTTGGTCACAGATGGCTTCGGTGGAGCTCATTTGTAGATCAACGTGCTGATTAGACCTCTTTTAAGGCTCTTAAGTGCTACTAATTAGCACAGATCTTTACTCACATCTTGAGAAGATTTTTTTAGTGGTCATAAGCTTATTTTGAAAGTAAAGTCAAAGTTCTGTTTATATTATTTGCCTGCTCCCTGGAGGTTTTCAAAGTGCCGCTTTGCAAGTGAAAAGCAAAGGACAGCTCGGCATGCAGCAACTAATGTACTCTGCATTCTTAATATTACATCTTAAACCCAAGCTGTGTTTGAGTTAGTGCTTGTGTGGTAATCACAACTTGATAGGCTTTTAATTATACATGACAATTATTCTTGTGTATATTTTTAGATACATTATTAAAGCTCAATGCTTTGTTTCTTATGTTGTCTAATTTCAGAACATGAATAGAAACATACTTGCTGCTAAAACATTATAGCTAATTAGTCTTTTTTTTCCCATGGAGGCAGCTTGTACTATAAAAATTCTATCAATAATTAAAGGTTCAATTTCCTCAGTTCACCTTCCCTGGTGATAGATAATTTACCTTAAGGCTGTCTGATACAGCATTAAAACAAAAGATAAAAGATACATGTTCATCCTTTCTCCTCCAGACTCAGTGTTTGATTGATCTCCACACCCGCTGCCACTAAACACTCACCAGCGGGGGCACCCCAGCACCTCACCTGGAGATCACATCATATTAGAGCTGAGTCACCACAGGATTAACAGACAAGGGGAACACATCAGATGTAATGTAAACGGCTGTGATTATGTTCATGGTAAGAAAGGAACTTGTCATCCATGTTTTTGGATAATAATACAACTCTATGGTAGAGAGGAACAAACCCACTGTCAACATATTTGCCTTTAGTGGAGATTTCATTGAGATGATGTTGTTGTTGGGTTTAGTAGCTGTGATGATTTTAGCTCATTATAACTAAATTTCCGGTCATTTGAAGACAATAAACACATGATATAGTGACATATCCATATCAATTTATTTGCCAAAATCATAAGGCACCAGCTGCTACTTTTAACAGATGCTAAATCACTACATTTTTATATTTTATACCCTCATTCTCCTCAATTTCAACTGCTAACCTGTTTGTTTGCACTGTCAGCTTGGGTGTTTATATTTGCTCTGCTGAGCAACCACCTTTTCTTTGACTGTTGCTGCTTTCATGTTTGGTAATCCTGACAGAACAGCAGAAGTGCTCCTGTCACATTATTGTTAAATCAGATTATCACACTTGTGAATAACACAAAGAGAAAGAAAAAATTAACCATTATCTGGAACAACCAGTCCATGATAAAAACCTGATTATTTTTGGATTATTTTGGTTTAAAATGAAATGCCATTGCAGGTGAGCATCAAGATGTTTCAACTCAATTTTATCTTCAAAAGACACTTAAATTTCTGATATAGAAAATAATCCACTTAATCTGAAATAGAAACACCAACTTCTGCCAGCTATGAGCAAATATGGACAATGGTGTTCGGCAAATATCCAATTGAATGGCGATGGAGCAAAAGGGAAACATAATGCACTTGGCACTCAATATGTGCCATCTGCTTTCAGTGACGGAGGCTCTGGGTGTATTTTTGTTTTCCCACACTCAAGGCACTTAACATTAGTAGTGTGGGGTCATTATCACATAGCAGCCTCCCAAGCCTGGTACAGCTTTTAAAACACCAATTAAAACTATTCTAACCAGCAGGTGAGAACATTTAGACTCTCAACTCTACATGGACAAGAGGTCTTCTGACACAGAGCCTGCATGTTGCACTGCTCATTGTAGATTTACCTAGTCTTGAAAAGGGAGGGTGAGGCACAGATTATTCACGTGGTTGCAAAAAGCAACCTCACCACTAGATGTCACTAATTTTGACACAGTAGTCCTGTAATTTAAAAGTTATTTCGCGTTCTTATGACACTATTCACAATTCCTGCTGCCAGATGGTTGTGGTGACATTTTGGTTTTTCAGCTAAAATAAAAAGCCTCATCGACTCATATTCAATTGTCAATATAAACACCTCGAAAAGAGCAGCTGTAAGGATTGTTTTGGTTGAAAGTTTGTTGTAAACATTGTATGTGAATCCTAAATTCGTATTGGTTTGTCAAAAATTCCCAAAGTGAAGAATAAATGTTTTTGTCTTAAGAAATTGTCTGAAAATCTTCAGCCACGTCTCGTAAACAGAGCATGTCTTTCACTGTCCTAACATAAGGTGTTTGCTGTTAGGTCCGTGGGAGGACAACTTCTACTTAAGTCTCTAAAACTAATCCAGTTTAACACAGTAAACATTCAGCAGGAGCTTGATGTTTATCTGGCATTATACACAAAATACCCAGCAATATATCTTCATTCTTCCTCTTGACACAATGACTGCACGTTGGTGTAGGGCTTTTGTTTCGACTCCTTTTACTGCCCACATACAAACTCTGAATGTACATTTCTATTTGGCTCTGGGTATGGCAGACTGTGTAATCTCAGTTTAAACACATGTGAACAATAGGTGGCTTCATGGGTACTTAATTGTACTCTAATGTATAATCCTCTTGTTGAATTCATATATTAATTAAATCTCTCAGTTACAGTGGTAATTAATGCTGAATCATAAGGCATGATGGTATTAATTTATTGCTTTCGGCTTTTGGTGACCAAGGTGTGACTCATTTGGGCTTTGTGGATTTGTATTATACATTCATGATGATTAATGTCGTCTTAATTTAATTAATGTGTTCTTGATTTTTAATTCATGTTTAATTTACAATGTCAGCATTTGGGAATGGTGTCAGAATGTTTTTATGAGAGCATCACAGCTCTTCTGTCAGTGTTACCCTCTGATATATTTCAATGTAGTCCAAGTATAAGTGGTTTGAAAATATCAGTCAACAGTAATCTGTCATCTCTAGAGGAGAAGGAGAAGTCCATCTCAACTAGACTGCCTGATCACATAAAGTTAACTGTATACTTGGTACACAGTTTCAGCACTTTCTTTCTGAGAAACTAAATAATGCTAATAGTGTAGTGTAGATTTTCTTTGTTAGACAGTTTTGGGCCTATTGTAGTACCCTTGAGTATAGCACTATGGACAAATTCACTTTTCTGTGCTGTTGTCACTGTGCATCAAAACTACAAATAAAAGTTTTGGTTTATCCTGTATTCTATACACTCTGTTGTGTTTTGAAGATACTGACAGACAATTGATTTAAAATGCTGTTTTGCATTTCCACTACAAAGCTTTTACATAATTCATTACTTATTTCAACTTGTATTAACTTTGCTGCTTCGATTTGCTTATCCTGAGATGCTGGTTTGAGTTTTCAACATGTTGCCGGGTGTCTTGATGCATCTGTTTTTCTTTTATTGTCCATAAATTTCTATTTTGTTGGCAAAGCGAATCTGACGCCCCTCATGGGTTGGCTCGGTGGGGTAAAAACCTGTTTATTTCCCTCTGGAGCTGTTGTTATTAATCTTCTCTGCTCGCATTCCTCAATGATCTTTGATGACATGCTGTTGTAAAAATGTGCTTTCAGTCAGCTCATCTTGCTCACAAGCAGCTGCAGTTGTGGAAAGTGATGTCCTGGCAAATCCCAGTCATGATGTGATATTATGATTCACACATCATCATCTGTAGCCACAATATGACAGTGGGACTGTTTTGCAGACTTAACAATACAGTTAGCCTTTAAGGTGTTTAGTAAGGACTTTTAGTAAGGTGCTTTATGGGCATTTATACTATGTATGATTTGATAAATGATAATGCTTTAACTTCACCTTGGATGAAGGTGTTTAATACCTAGGGAGAGCTTGTTCTCAACGAAAGTCTGAAGCTAAAGCTACAGTAAAACTGCATTGCAGAGATGATACCATGTAATAGTTTTTTTTTTATTCGCTTTAAAAATATTTGTGTCAGAGATGATGAACAAATCCATGTTATATGAACATTCAGCTCGAGATATCAAGCAAGTATGTTGAGGAAATGTCTTTAAAATATTAATAATCAATATGAGAAACACAACATGACCTTGTGAAAATAATTCAGAAATGCGTCATGATCCAGAGAAGACCTTTTATCTCAAGATGACATGGCAGTTAAAATGCTATGTGAAGATATTTGATGCCCCTGTGGCAGTGCAACACATCATATACATTATGTCTATAATACATAAGGAGTAAATAGGATGCCTGAAATAGGAATAGTTTTTTATTTTCCTTAAACAGCACATCATGTAAAAAGCACGAACTGGAATGAATATTTAGGTTACATGTGCTACAATTCAACGAGACAAATGAAATAATATGCCATTGTGAAAAGCCTTTCTTAATTTGAATGCTCATATTGCTGTTCTGAGCACACTGCAGCTATCCTTGTAGGCTGTGTTGTCATTTAGTGGAGCTATTCATAGGAGACTCATATTCCAGCTTTAAACAAGGGAAGCCAAGCCACCCTCTTTCGAGTTTATGGCTGCACAGAGACCAGAGTGCAGCGCAGCTCACATTGTACATCTGAACTAGCATGTCAGCCCTCATTGCGCATCACAGCAAATCAGAAAGAACTTTAATATTTCACCTGTATCCATTAACCTTCAGCCTTGACAGAGATTAATTTCATCACATTGTGCATCTTGTTTCCTTGCTGCAGCCAAACCTTATTTTTTTTCCATCTGTGTATTTGTACATGCTGAGGACATCAAAGCGGCTGCCACCCCCGAGGTGCCAGTGCATATTAACTTTATTTGTGTGCTAGTTTATGAGTGTGTGTGTTAATCTGTCTTTGAATCTAGGGTAGAGCTGTGTTTCTGTGGTATTGGATGCATTATGGGTTATGGGATAAAATGAGTGACCAAGGTGATATGCTTTGTGGCGTCACAGTATATTAATGACAGTCTTCTTACAGTTATAATGAGTCTCCTGCTGCATAATTCATCCCAGCCTGTGTATTTCATGGAAGTGACAGGAGATTGTGCCCATTACTGGCATTATTGACATGTAAGCATGAAATGCATTCTGCATAAATATGACACACTGTATTTTCTGCTCATCATGATTCATGTGTATGGATCATGTATGAAGTGTGGACACAGCTGTGTTTGTTTACATGTGTAAACAAAAAATGATTTAACACTGAATGTTAAATTTTTAGCTGTAGACAAAATGTATATGATTGGATCATCTGTAATATGTCATTAGGTGGTTGGATGTAGTAGAATTCTTAATATTATGTGCATTTTTTAAATATTTGATCATGGAAGTATGCAGGGAATTCTTCTCCAAAGGTTTTTCATACTTGACTGGTGAGAAAAAAATGAGTGTGTAAAGAAAATGCAAGAAGTGCAAAATCAAATGATTCATCAAATCTGGAAGGACGAATGACATTTGTGGTTTCACTGGTGCTGTTCTAACTACATCATGATGCTGTAATGACTTGACTTGTAATGACTAACTGTATAATTAGTGCCACCAACTGTTTACAATGACCAACTAACAACTAATATTTGTAAAATGGTAGTTTATGGAAAATGCAAAAATACTGTAATGACGTGAATATTTTAATTAATTATTTAATATAACCCATTTTTTGAAGAATTAGTGAATGAGCACTTGACCTGTAGCACCAAGCATGCATCATCTAGAGTGTTTCTTTTTTTATCATTATTTGTTGGGGAGTTTTGCCTTTAATGTAGAGAGGCCTGGATGGTGATCACACACAGGAAGGCTTGTCTGGATGGGGATTTGAACTCGCAAACAAATTAAATTTCTTATTCAGATAACATATGCACTAGCTTGCTATGCATGTGGGACAGACATGCTAGCAAAAGCCATGAAAGCTCGTCTGTGTTCACATTTCTACATGTTGGGGCACCGCACTGGACCAACTGGCAATTATTGAACTAATGAAAACCAAATTCCTAACAATACCAAAACCGTACATATATCTCAGTCAGCACATTGCTAACAACATTGCTATCTGATGTAGCATGTAGTGATTAGATGTTACGGTTCGTGCAAGATAGTCCTAATTTCAAACTAACTGTAAAAGTATAAATAAATTGTGGCACACTCAGGGTTTTCGCTTGCTTCGACGTCAAATGCAGGTTATATAGGCTGTGATCCTGGCAGCAATTTCTGAGAGAACCTGTGATAGAAATTGAAAAGAAACTCAGCCTTTTCTAAAGAGCTCTGGGAGGTTTTCTCATTCTGATAAAAGGGCCCATGCTCTGTGTGAATGTGCAGTACTCTAGTTCTGGTGTGGGAGTTTAAAAATATAGTCCCTCTAGTGTAACAGTACCAATTTTAGTGACTTTAAAAACACACCAGAAGTTTTAAACCCAGTGTTTGAATATGTGCTGCCTAAAAAACCTTTTCCTGAAGCTCTTCAGTGTCATGGGTTTAATCCACCAAACAAACAACTACACCATGATGCAAAGTGAAACATGACAGAGAGGTTACAGCTGAAAAAATAATTGCATGGATAGATTTTATGAATTAATCAATCCAAGCAGAGAAATATAGTGACACCTCTTCTGCCACGTCTCACTTGTTATTCTGGGCAGGTGTGTTAGCAATTCAGATTAGCTTTTCTCACCAGCAATTTACATGACTTCTTATGACACAGACTTCAGTTTTGTCAGTATCTGACGTTGAAAAGGCTTAACTCTCTGGTATGCCATCATTTTTTAATGCCCCCATGCCAATGATAGCTGTTGCCAGAGGCAATGTATTTTTCTGGTTGTCCGTCTGTCCCATTCTTGTAAAAGCGATATCTCAAGAATGCCATGAGAGACTTCTTAAAGTTAGCCCAAACATTCAAAAATGTAACCCTAACCCTCGTACTTAATATAAACTGATTTGATTTTGGTGGCCAAAGGTCAAAGGTCACTGTGACCTTGTGAAACATGTTTTTAGTTTTTAAGTCAAGATGCCATTAAAGCAAAAACCTCCGAATCTGTCATAAATTGATTGACCTGATTACATATAGTTGATCAATGGTAAAGGTAACGATAACCACCCACTTGGACTATAACTCTATAGCTGTGATTATCTGCAATTGAACAGGTTGGCAGAAGGTTTCAGACCTATATAAAGTAGGTTTCTGTAATTGTTGTTGCTTTGCATTTAACATTTAAGGTTTAAATTTGAAAAAGAAAGTGCTTATGACAATAATTTACTTAGCTGAACAGTAGATGTGTATGTTTCATCACCTGTTATCAGCTACTATTCATACTTTTTCACTAACAAATCCAAATCCTTTCCTATCATTTTGACGTTGCCTGTCAAATAGTGCTCCGGGAAAGAACACTGTAACACTCATGCATGGTCTTTTCAACAGTGTCAGTCAGTGACTAAGTCAGCCTACACCTCTGTGGTCTGACGGAAATACACACAGGAGACAAAACAGAAATCCATTAAATTCTTGTTGCATCCATGTATAAAGCCAGTGCAGTTGCAATTTTAAAACATCCCTGTGGAGTTATGAAGCCACTTGACCCATATGGCAACGAAGCCGTGGAGTGAATAGTCATTTTGCATGAATATCAACGACGGTGCGCACATTTTCTGTGTTGTTTGTATGGAAAAGACACACTTCAGGTGAATTGCTGTGTAGTGTGGTAAGTCTGGGCCAAGTGCAGCTTCATGGTTACTGTGTTACTCAACTCTAAGGCCCAGAGGGAGAGGAGAGCATGACTGAAGCCAAGCGTGCAGAGAGCAGCCTGGGTTGTGCGCAAGAACAACCTCTGCATGTGGAATGAGCTCCGAGCAGGAGACAGAGAGGAGGAGGAGGAAGCACTACCGCAAGTGCAGCACTGATATGTTAACAACATACCAGGTTCCGTGTGCATTGTGCGTGTGTGCAATGTGCGAGTGTTATCTGGTAGATGGTCGGACATGATTGGTGTGTTCACGAGGGAGGATGGGACTTTGAGACACTGATTGGTTGCGCTCCCTTGTAGGGTGTGGCCAGAATATGAATGACTGCTCCAGCCTTTCGCGCTACCCGGTTTTTGGGGACAGTTACCGAGGAGGGATGGATGTTTGAGATTGTGCGTGTGGAGGGGAGAGCATCAGAGCTTGAGAGAGAAAAGAGGAAAGAAAAAGGGAGGGAGGGAACAGAGAGAGAGAGAGAGAGAGAGAGAGAGAGAGAGAGAGAGAGAGAGAGAGAGAGAGAGAGAGAGAGAGAACAGGAGCATGAGAACAGAAAGAGGGAGGGAGCTTCAGGCAGCAAGGCTGGACTACCGCTCAAACACTGCAGTCTTTCTTTTGCTTCTGTGAGGAAACTGTCTCCCTGCCCGTCTCTCCTTCTTGTTCTTTTACTCTCTTTGCCGCTTGGTCATGACCCCGGTGGACACCTTGATCTCCTTGCCCACCTAGAGAAGAGGAGAGAGACGTTGTAGCGGAGGAAAGGGAGACGAGAAGAAGGGACACCGCACACTTTTTTTGCCACACTGATGAGAGTCTGGAAATTAATTAACCGCCGGCAGCACATAGGGGGGAGGGAGAGGTGCTCAGAGTAAGGTGCAGGAGGAGAATAAGAGGGAGAGGTTGAATTGCTAGATGTGTGAATGAGAGGCTGTGAAGAGAGGCAAAGTAAGCCCTTGACACTTTTCACAGATAAATAGGACAAGTTGAGGCAGAGGCAACGTAAGCAAAGGAAGGAACTGTGGGAGTCAGGAATTCAACAGGGATACTAATTCTAGAAGCCAAATAAGGGTCCGCTCTCACGCATTATTCATCCTTCCATTGTTCTTTTCAATCTTCCTCTTATATCCTTCCCTCCCATTTCTTCATCTCTTTCTTCTTTAGGTTTTCTCTCTCTTGTCTTTTTTTTGCATGTCAGCAAAAGCACATTGAGATCCATGACCACATGCTTAACACTCACACAAGACTTGAGCAGAGCATTTTATTCTCAGTGGACCCACAATCTGTTACTGAGTAAAAGAAGTTGATTGGCTGAAGTGAGGGTGTTATTACATCGCGACAGAGATCACCTGCTTGGGAATATCTCATGAGACCAGGTAGGACGTTTTGGGATTGTTTCTTTGCCAACCCAACAAGCAGCTGGAGAGGTCGAGCTGAAGTCCTCCAGTCGTTAACCTGATTGAACTGACATGAGATGAAACAGCGAACCAGCTTATCTCTAAAGAGCACGTCACCTGTGTTTAAAGGATTACAGAGAGTGAAACAGGGATGTGCAGATGTGTGTATTTGTGTTGGATTATGTCCTAAATACACAGAATTATACAGGTGTTGCAGCAGGATTATGCAAAGTCTCCTGCTGAAGATAGTGGCACTGTAGGATTAAACAGAGAAAGTCGTGTCAAGTGAATGGCAGCACATTGTCTCCCACAGATAAAGACAGATCTGGTGTGATCTGGGGGTATAATTAAATCAGCAGTTTCAAGGTTTGACAGGGGTCATAACTGTTTTTGAGTGGGGATTGGGCTTTGTAGAAACTGCACTGAAATCATCTCTCAGCCCTTGCTGGAATAACTTCTCTGTTCCTTTCTGTGGACTTTGCTTAGACCTGAGTGACTATTTAAGACTTTTAAAGCTCCGTCCAGCTTTCATAATGAGACGTTCAAGCACAGACGAGACTCCATACCGGCGTAGTCCATCTTTGGACAGTAAACCTGACACACCACCATTCACTTCTGGGTTCCACCGCTTCAGTGGAGAGTTTGAGTACAAGCGGCCGCCGTTTGCTTTTGGTTTCCACACAACAAAAGGGCCACAGACGTCCAAGGGACGCTACGCCCAGGGAAAGAAGTACGTGGTATTTTACCTGGACCTCTCCTTCATATTCCTCCTAGAACTGCGGCGCTGCAGGATGGCCGAGGGTTGCATGATGGCCCTGCGCTATGGAATGGTCTTCTTCAATCTCCTCTTCTGGGTGAGTCCTTTTATCCTACATTTTCTTCTCATGTCTGAGTGTGTGTGAGTTTTGTTTGTTTATTTTGCAGAATGTGATCTTTCTGCTTTGACTTTTACAGTTTTCTCTCTCTGTTGTGTATATTTATCTTATCTTGTTCAAAGGGAATTTTATTTTGTGTGCAACCATTGCGATGTGAGTGAGGAAGGGGGAATGTGAGAAAAAGACAAATCATTTATTTAGATCATGTGTACAAAGCCCACTGTGTGGGTGAGTTGAGCGTTCCCTGTTGCCTATACAGTACACTAAGTGTGGGTGTGCGCCGCATTGTTTGCTGTGTTGGGCTTAGGCATATTTAGAGCTTGCATTGTGTGTACACTAGTTTATCACAGTGTCACCACTGTGCTGTGCTCCTTCACCTGCCTGTCTTGACACACTCCCAATGCTTTGCTGCCCATCAAGGTATCTGAAGTCAATATCCTCTCTGAGGCTGATTATATCTGTTTGCTGTGAGGATGCTCGAGCTGTTCTGTCTGTCACATCACTTTCCATGAAGTCACTGTTACGTCCTTCAGCAGTGCTTCACATTCAAAGATCTTGGTCACAGATACATTGTGTCTTCATGTAAATCCAATGCAACGTGTCACAGAGTCCGGATGCTGTACTCTGTAGTTGTGGTTACCTATCTAAGATTACTTGTCATTTCTGTTCTTATTGGTAATGGAATGAGCTGAGGCTTGGACTCCTGAAATGCAATCTAGTTGCCTAGATGCAATCTCCCCCAAGGAATGAGTGACCCCTTCACCTCCACATTTTCTGTCAGATATAAATCGCTGTCAAAGAGGGATGGAGTTTGTTATTAGCACGGTGTGTTTCTGTGTGTGTGTGTGTATGTGTGTGTGTGGTCCCTGGGGGGGATATATAATGAACACTTGACCACTACGAGCTATAGCCTTCTCCTTCTAAGAGGCCAATCACGATATGATCCTGTGACAATGAACAGAGGTCTTCAAATATAAAGCTTGTCTTTGAAAATAATGCATGGCAGAGTCACGGCAGTGGCTGACGGTTAATGTCCGATGTTAGTGTCGCCACCATTTCAAAAGCTATTTACAATCTAATATATTTAAGATGCTTCATTCAGATCCAGTATTTTGCACATCTCATTGAAAAATTCGGGTCTTAACAGTGGTGACTTCATGACCTCAGTATTCAGTGGAATGCAGATTTCGGAGCTCGACTGTCACCAAAGATTAAATGAAGACTCACCTGTTCAACATGTGTTTAATTTAAAGTCTTCTCTTACTTTCAAGTGCTGAGACTTTGGTCTCCTCAACAACAGCTCTTTTATTGTTTTTTACTTTCTTTCTGAGGCTTCAGTCTCCTTCATAGTTGCTTCACAGTTTCTGAGGGAAGCAATCTCTTATAAAATAGCACTTGGAAAAAACACTGCAGAGCTTCAAACACTGTGTGGTGGTAAAACAGGTTTGGTTATTGAACTTTCCAAAGGATTGTGATTTTGAGAGAGCTGAGCAGACAGTCAGAGGTGATCACAAATGGGCAGAGGAGATTTTATATGACTGATCTTGAAGTGGAAAGGCATGCAGTTATAGAGCAATATGTTCTGTAGACAGGGTTGATGATGATACTGTATACCTCCTACTCTTGATAGAGACTAGCTCTCAGCCTAAGTCTCCTTCTGCCTCTGCACACTGACAAATTGGTGTAGTTGAGAAATTGCTGATTTCCCAGAATCAAAAATAATATAGTTTTTTGGTGCTGATTTTTCTATTGACACACTCATTTCACATAAGTATTACAGTACACTACATTATAACAGTATCCCTATGCAACAATCTACTGTGGTCAGAAAATCTCAGGTCAAGATAATAATCATTTTCCATGTTGAAAAAAAAAACCCTGCAAGATTAGGAGCACTGACAGTGACGTATTGAGAGCAAAGCTCACCTTATTTTGCAATGGCTGGAGATCACTTGTCTTAAGGATCTATTGATCCTGCAATAAAGTCGCTGCCATCCCATCCCACAGTGATTTTAGTGTTCGGGAGCAGAACCATGCAGCAAGGACAAAATGAGGACGCAGAGCCAGGAAAACATGTTGTACAAGAGATGGGAGATTAAGTGGAACAGTAGCCTGGATCAGAAGCTGTCGTACAACTTGTGAGGGCTTACATGTATAGGAAGCTCTCAATCCTGGCAAGTGTTCATAATGTTCATAATGTTCTTAGTAACAGTTAAATAGATATGAGGCTGATAAACCACTGAGTTCTCAACACTGGGTTTCTTGTTTTTCGTTGTTTGTTTTTTGTTTTTGTTTTGTTTGAATATTTTACCCTTTTTTAAATTTTAGTAATAAATAAACACATTCTTGAAGATTTAGAGGGACTCTCAATGCTTGGATAGCATCTGGGGGACCACGAATGAAAAGTTTGGACTGTGATTGCCGTGTGTGCTGGGATGAACGTACCAGTTGAAGTGCTTTGGATAAATGCAGTGGTTGAGAAGGAGCCTAAGCATGACTTGAAGTTGACAGGTGCAGACCCAGGAGTCATTCTGCAGGAGAACATGAGTGACTTGAATTTGATTGGGGCAACCATGGGTAATCAGTGGAGTGACATATGTGTATTACAAGTGTATAGATTCATATTCTTTTTGTCACATTTTTGTAAACATACTTATACAACTCAACCACTGTGGAATTAGGAGCACATGAGCCTCATATCCTCTTCAACAGTTTGTCATTAAACGATGTAGAGACACATATTGATACTCGGTTGTGCAAAGAGAAGCAGCAACAGCAGCAGCAGAAAAAAAACAATGTGCGATTCACCACCTGCCTTTCATCGGTGCAGTTATCTAGCAGCACTGGGGCAGCTGTCATTACACAGAACAATTAAAGTTTGGCTGTGGATAATTATAGCACCCATACCACTAATTCATCCATCACCTGTACCTGTAAACCATTATCACAGTGGTATCTCAGTCATGGTTATTAAATGTCAGAAGGATGATCATTGATTAATTTATAGAGTTCTTATTGGAGCAGACTTTAAAGTGCATCACAAACTGGAATAAATTAATATATCAACAAAGGAGAAATAGTGGCTCAAATTAAAAAAATTCATTTCTCATAGATGACTTACGAGCATGCCTTTGTACTTCACACAGACAACCTGAATAAACTTTATATTTAGTTGCCTTTCCATCATCTCACCTGCTGCTGTCTCTGGAAACCTGTACCTGACGAAAAACGGAAAACATGCACTTTAAAAAATACCAGCTTATATGAGGGTAGTGTCTTATGCATGTTTTTTTGGTTTGTTTTAGTGTTTTATGGTTTTTGTGTGCCAATCATTTATACATCTGGCCTCAGGACTATGGTGGATACTAAAGTGTGAATGGACATTTAAATGTCTTTACAAAGGCAACAACACTGAAAAAAAAACAAAAAAACAGCCACAATGCATGAAATGACAAATGAAATAAAGAAAATGGTACAGAGACTCCAAGGGTAAATGACAGCACAGTGCAGCCTTTGATGTTTGAAGCAAAAAACACCATAGCAACAAGTTCTCAGCACCAAAAATCACCAATATATGAGAAAATCTGTTAAATTACGGGATCAATGGAAAATAATCACGAGCAGAATGTACCGAAGTCATAAAACAAGTATTAATATCCAGGTCACTTGATAAATAAACCCTGACAGGATCAGCTTAATACTGTCACACACTGCATGAGATGGTGGTGTGACAAATGAAAGACAGAGGAAGGATATAAATATCAGTCTGAAAATATACAGTTCAAATTCAAGACCTGTCAGATCCATATTGTTCTCATATGTTTGTATAAGGTTTAAGGACAGAGGGTGTCACATACCATGCAGGTTGCAATGCTTCTTGAGTCAAATGTGAATGCCTGAAAATTCTCTGTCGTGAAAGGGCAGCAGCTGTGACCATTTAAAGCTCGCAGCAGTTCCAGTGGATTGTAGTGATAACCCAGGGACGTGGCAAATAGAAAAAGAAAATATCAAGACCTTTAACAGAAACTTCTCTACTGTCCGTTCAAACACCAAAGTTACAATAAAATGTTGTATTTATCTTCATTGCATCCCAACCGTGTTTGCTTAAATCATATCAGTTTAAGACAAATGTCAGTGACCTACAATATCTTCAAACTTGGAGAAATGAAAACAATAAGCTACTGACCCTGTGGAGGATGAACCATCTTTCTTGGACTGTTTTCAGGTCAAATGAGGGTGCATGCTCCTGCTCTATCTCCTGTGCAGTGCTGTTTTAAGAGAAGCAAGAGTTGAAGAAGAATCAATCTGATAGAAGATACTATTTGTTATTGTGGCTGGTAAAACAAGACGCAGAAGAAGATATGAAACCAGCCTCTAATGCGACTGCTCAGTTAAACATGATATTTTCATTTTCTTTTGTGAGCAGTGCTAATTGAATCACAAATGACTTCATTCATTATTAGTGACAGATGGCCAGCAGCCATTAAGCTCAGTTACTTTACAACCTTTCTTTAACTTACTTTTCTCACTCTCACGGGTTGGGAAGTGCCAATTATCTGGTACCATCAGAAACCCAGTGAAGTACTTCAGTAAGAACAAAGTGTTGCTAATTAGGTAGTAAGGTGGCTGATTGGCTGATACATAATGTATATATTTTGTTGGCTTTAATTTGTGTCTATGCTGACAAATGTGGCCTCAGGCATCATGTTTTTGGTTTGTCTGTCCATCTGATACATTCCTGTAAATTCAGCATCTTAAGACACCTTTAAAAGAATCATGTCAAATTTGGCACAAATGTTCTTTGTACTCAAAGATGAATTAAATAGATGTTGGTGATTAAAGGTCATTGTGATATCACAAAACATGTATTTGGCCATATTTCAAGAAATCACAGGCTAATTAATTGCAATTAAGTAAAGTAAACAATCAACAGAGACAGTGAAACTGAGATGGATGGGTACAACATCCCACATTACAGGGACAACACTTTCAAAAGCTTAGTCTCCACAGGTTTTTAGTTGGATACACAGAACCAAGAGAGGGTTTTGTTTGTCAGATTAGACAGTTATGATTGGGTGGTAGAGGCATACAGGCCATGCTTCTAGTTTAAAGTTTATATGTGATGATATTCAATTTCTTAATAATAATAATAATTAAAAAAAAAACCCCAAAAAACATTACACAATATTGTTGAACATCAATCAACTAGTTCTCTTGTGTTGTGTGTTCTGTTGTGTTTTGTGCAATGTTCTTCTGATACATCCACAATGTTTCCAGAGGAATCAGCTATGAACCCCTTCACCACCTGAGGCCCAGATGGAGCCCTTTCTTTTTACATCCAGAGTCACTGACTACCATTTTTACCAGCTCTAGACTAGAGCCACTCTAGTGCTAGAGACTTTTATTTGCTGGTTTGTGGCCCTTTCCTTCCCCTTTTCATCCCTATCTGCAGAAGAAGTCTTGATATTGAAATGGTTTCAAACCCTCTGCTTTCCCAAGGTATTTATTCTCCAGCCCCATCATCACACTTAAGTTTTGGCGCCCCTCAATTTCTTCAACTTTGTACTTCCTCTACTGCATCTTCCTGGGGTACATGGCAGTCAACTGTGTGAACCAGCTGGAGAGAGGCCGACAATATCACAATGTCAATGTTAGTTGACACAAACTCAGCTGGAAAATAACAGCCAGATAAATCCACTTTATTAAATAACGAGGACAGAAATTCAACCCAAAAAGAAGTTCATAGTTCGTCGTACAGTCAATTAGGTACAGGCATTTCTGTTATTTCCTACTTATTTCAAATTTGCTGGAAGCAGGAGATTTTTATAGATTTTTCTAAAAATGTGATTTTCAACCTGTGAAACAGTTTTGTTGCCCTTCTTATTACTTACTACTTATTTTGTTTCCATTCAGAATGAATTATTCCGCCAATTAATCATTTACTCGCTGTTGCATATGAAGCATCAAATAACTTTTAAATCTCTTTTCTGAGTAGATGTATTTGCTTCACTGCACAATGACACACACTTTGGAAAATATCTGAAAATATCTGAATTGCATTTTGTAAAAATGTATTTACGAGCTGAAAGTATATATTTCTACACAGTGACTCAAAATGATTTTTTTTTTTTTTTATTATTGATGATTTTAATTTGAGAAAAATGTCAGAAGCAGCTAAGGATGTGTTTTCATTCAGCGTTCAGCCTTTTGACACACGTATGAGAACTGTCAGGATTTCCTGGGACAAACTGTCTCCTCGTGTTGATGTCACAGACTAATTTGCTCTCAAGGCAACTGCAAGGGGTCATGGAGTCAGGCTGTGACAAGTTAGCAGGAATGGTTGTTATGATTGAGGTCAGCAGGTGGTGATCTGCGAGCGCAGGTGACGAGCTGACTGCTCCAGGATGTTTTTGCTGCAGGACAACGGTAACTGAAATGAAAATGTTAAAAAGAAACAAAAAAATGAACACAGCTTTATAGAGGAACTGGACTATTACCTGTGTCATGATTTAAACAACCTATCGGAGAGACGTCATGCCTTTGTAGTTAATGTCATTCCTGTAACCTACAAATTAATGCTCATTCTTCCATTGTGTGACTTGTGTGACTGTATGACTCATTCAAAACTAATTACTCTTTTTAAAATGTAGTTTCAGTCTGATTTTATGTCCTCAAGCATCCAAAGTTATGTTCCCCTCTACAGACACATCACCTCTGTTTACATCAAGCAGAGTCAAAGTCTCCCAGCAGTGACAGCTCAGACAGCACAAGTTCCCCCTAAGTGAGTAAAAAAGAACAATTAAATTATAGTTTATCACTGTATGTTTTTTTAGTCTTTCAAATGAAGACCCACTAATTTAAAAAAAATGTTTTTAGGAAATTAAGAAATGAAGCCCCAGAGAAGCCTGACACAGTATGGGCTACATTACTGCATATTGCACATGAAAATGGTTTAAACATTATTACAGTTATTATACATCTCTCCTTTTAGAGTCTGTGTGTGGAGTAAACCCATTATTTAGTCTGAGTTCTTTCATGTTGTTTAATGTGCATCAACTTGCAGATTGTCATGGAAACTATTTATTTATTTTTTTTATTACTACACGGAAAGGGATCACATAATCTTTGTTTGTTTGTGCTCACATACTGTTTGTCACACACTTTAGTGCAACTTAACACATCTTGGATTATTGGAATACACTGAATGTTTGCATACTTGCGGTGACATTCAATCATTCAAATGTTAATTCTCATAACTGTGCGAGTGTGAAATAAGCCCATTGCTTGAACCTCGTACATTAGAACAGACTTTTGGATGTGGCGTCAAAAATGTACCGTATCAATAAAAATGGAGTGACATATTCCTGTGCCTTAGGACAATGTTAATTACCCCCTTAAATGTAGCAGGAGTGACTCCACCATAAAATTGCAACAGTGGGCAATGCAAAAATGATGCACAGTATTAATCTTCCTTAGCGGAAACTACCACAGTGCAACAAAAAGCGCCCCACAGCCACAAAATACCAGAAATAAGACTTTCATTTACAGCCACTTTTTAATTAATCTTGTTAGCACAAACATGGCTTTTCCACACCGCGGTAGGAGCAGAGGATGAATCACACCCAGCAGTGGCGGAGACTGTGACAGAGAAGAGATAGGAAGAGAAGTAGGAAGAAGGAAGAGACTGAAGACTTGTCCTCTGAAGTTGTGTTTACTTGTCAACATAATGTAGGTCAGAGCCCAGCGGAGGATCCGTAGATTGTCAGAGTTGTGAATGGGTTGCATCTGTCTCCACTGATTTAGCCAGATCAATAGAAATTGCCTTTCTACTGATTTGAGGTCTGTCAGCCCCACCCAGCCCTCAGCCCCTGCTGCCACACAGTCCATCGATTTGCAGCAGGAGTGGGGGAACGTGCACAGCATGAATAGTCCAGATAATGGGCCCTGCAGTTTGCATTTGCTGAGTTTGGCATGTTTGTGCACAAGGCTCAAAGGCAACAGTGTCACACCCACATTCGATTGAGAGGAAACTTTCACACTGAGGACGGCTATAACCCCACCCCCACCTCCCACCCTTTCCCCACAATCTGTGCATTAATGTTATGTTGACAAACAATGGCAGAGTTTTGTGTCTAAGCATCATCGTCAGTTTTCTCAGATCTGGCAGATTTGTCATTTTAGTGCAGTAGGCGGTGCTGAAATGTATAATTAATGTTGTATGTACAATTAATTAACTATACCTTGCATAGAGCGAAGTTCTGCTATGATAAGGTATCGTGGAGAATAATCTTTACAAAAACCTGTCCAGAGTTTCTTTTTATTTATAATAGTTCTGAGTCGGACAAACTTTGCCTTTCATCTGTGCCAATTTAATATGCAACCCCCTTAGATTCCAGTTTTCAGCTCTTTAAGTCACCAGATTTTGGGATTGCCACAACATTGACCTACATGAGGCATTCATCAGCTCTTTTGAAATCCTTTTTTTCCCTTTGAGATTCCAAGGTTATAAAGAAGAATCAGCAACATACATTTGTTACTGTTAAGGTATGACTCTATTCCTGCTTTCACTGTAATCTGTTAACAGTTTCATTTTCTGGGGTTATAAAGTGATCAATACAGTCAGTTACTGATATAACACAGAATGAAAGTTAGAGTTAGTATTATTAGTTATTATTATTGTTTGTCTATTGATTTTTCTCTGTAAATAGATTCTTCAACTGAATTGATATTGCCCAAATAAGAGCAGTAAAAAATGTTGAAATTTCACATAAAATTAAGTATGAGCAGTTTGCTACACACTATGTGGGCTCTAATTCAGTAATGTTTTCAGTTATTTCAAATATAAATAACAAGGCATCGGAAATATTTCATTATAAACAACGGTGCATCACTAAAAAGACTGATATTCCCCCCAAAAAAACCTGAAACCAGCTGGTCTCTGTTCTGCCTGTGTTACTCTGACTTTCTGCCCACTCACTTCCCAAAGGTTGAACAAAGTTGCAAATTGCATCGATGCTTCTTGTAACAAGAGTCGCGCCCTTTGTCAACCACCAGCATGCGTCATTCATTTCCGACTTCCCTCCACTTTCCATTCACATGGGATATTGAAATTCACAATAAAAATGTCCTAAGGTGGTTTTGTAATGATAAATCTCCTTGTTATATGTGTCATTGTTGCTTTATATTCAGGCTGTCATATTGTCTGTGCTGGAGCACTCATGGTTACTTGCATATATTCTCTGTTTGAGATCTCTGAGATGTGATGTGAATGATTTCTGGTTCAAGTACCACGGGTTTGGGCATATAAACTGCTTTCAGATTTGTTAATCTTGCTCATACCTCTGATTTGCTCTGATTCAAAAAGGTCTTGTGTTCATTAAGGGCTATTTATGCCAGTCAGAGGGGCAATTGAGCAATCAGGGAGGATTAAGAATGGCAGGAAAAATAGAAACAAATATAGAAGTGTTAAAGAGTTGGGTTGAAATTGAGTTGGGGTGTCACTTTGATTGATGTGAAAGATGTGAAAGTAACTTCATCTAGTAACCACCACAGCAGCTAATGACAGATGCGACACTAAATTCTGATTTTTCAGGATGAACTTCATTCAAAGTCCTTTCTGTGTAGGATGTAAGCTGAGGGCAGTCCTCTGCAATATGTCCAGGTTTTATATAAAAAAATTATGGAAAGGTCTTGATCAAGGTGAATGACAGATCCTTTGAGATGGTGGAGTGTGTCACTCTTCAGTACAAGTTTCAGGGGGCAGAGATAGGCAAGGAGTTAAAGTCATAGTCTAAGGGTTGGTGGATATGTGAGAAGAAGGTTCATCTATCCAAAGCCTTGGTCATGTACTACAAAATATGTGGATGGCATCTCCAAGGAGATTATTGACATTCTGGTCCAGTACAACAGGATCCATGTCCAAGGATTTCAGACAGGAAGGCTAACTTTCCCCCATATCCAATCTACTATGTTAAGCAAACAGCTGCTGTGCACTGGATCATAACTAACATAAAGGCATGAGAGTGGTGTTGGAAAGAAGCAAATAAGTGTGTTTCCCAAATGAACAGTGCCTACAGCATGTTTACAACTCTTCTGTAGAACCATGACACCACAGCTCTTTACATAATATGCTCCATAATGGTAAACATGTTTGGCTTTATTCACTCAACCATACATTCACTTTATACTTTAGTTGTAAAGCAGAGCTCTCACTTTTCAAGATTATCCCAGGGACTGAGTAAAAGTACTTAGAGAGGGATGTGCTCACTACATGTCAGTAGCCTGACAGTGAATAATTCTCTCCACTGCCTCTGTCTGGTATGACTAAAGAGAAGCTGCTCTCTCTACACAGATGGCCTTTTTTCTCATGGCAACAAAGGACATTTCTTAAAAGAAAAGAGGTAGATATATATATATATATATATATATATATATATATATATTTCTGTACATATTAGCAATGCATCCAGTATAACCAGTATATCGGTCAAATACTGGTATCAGTATTGGCAGATACTCCCCTTTGCTGCACACACTGGTAAATGAGATTGAGTTCTGGTTATTTATGGTTGGACAGTCAGACTGAGACGGTAGCAGCAACAGTAATAACATACACAGAATTGGCTGCGCAAATGGAAAGGAGAAAGGTGCTGTGTGCACGTGTGGCTTGTTTTCAAAGTGAGAGAAAAATGTCAGCTGGAAGAATTACACACTATCGTGGACACAAACCAAGTTATTAAAGACTGTTTTCACAAATTTGTACAACTGAATTTCTATTCATTCTAAGAGTGTAATAAATGGAATGTATTTCTTTAAAATAATTCAGTTATGTTGTAGAATGATTTTTAACATCAACGTCAGCAACAACTAAAAAAAACTGCATCGGTATCGGGCCAAATTCTTATTTTAAAATCAGTGCATCTCTAATTTATGTAAATGTGAATCTGTATGTGTGTGTTTCAGTTTTCATAATACTGCAACAAAAATACAGCCAATGATTTACAAAATGCTTGCTCTCTGTTCTTCAATGGGTCGCTCCACGTGCGCCAACATGATAAGTATTGAGTAATCTCAACTGACAGATCTGAGTCATGAAATGTTTTAAATATTCATAAAGGACACTTGAGGACTTGATGTGTCAAAGCGATGTGCAGCCGTGTAAAGACAGCATGTAGCCGCGCTGCTATGCTGCTATGTGTCTCTTTTTGCACTGTGGAGTAGGGTCATTTCCTCGTTTTCTTTTTAGGTCACTAAAAAGGATGTTAAGATGTCACATGGCAGATATAGTATATGAGCTTCAGCACACATGTTTAGGCTGGGGAATACAGTCATTTGAATAATTATCCATTTAAGTGAGATTTACCCAGAGTCTCATGGCGGCACATCAGTATAATCCTTCCAATTCCAATTTGTTTTACTCAGTTGACCATGTGTAGCTGCTTGAGGCAGTAATGACAACTTGACGCTGTGTGGGTGTAATGTCGGACAAGGCTGGAATATAAGATGTGCCTATGGAGGGGTTTTATGTGTTAGTATACAGCAGTGAACCGTTAACCTCTTGTGCACAAGAGACCCCCATCAGCCTGTCTCATTACAGAGACCAGATGGAGACTGTGCTCAAACACCCCCAACACCTCTGCTGACGTGGGGACGAGAAAACCAGCTCGATGCACCTAATTGACAGTATGGTGTCATGAAAGCAGCTTTAGTTTATGGACTGTCCTCCTGAGACTAAAAAAAGTGTTTTAGTCAGTAGGTTCTTTGTGCAAACACGGTTTCATTGCCAGACAACCTCAAATGGCTCTAGCAATTATGCAAAGGAGTGCAAAAAGAAGAGAGGTGACACAGGACTGTGCAACAGTGACAGTGTCTACATTAGAAAGAATAGGTGTAGGTGTCACCAACACACAGAATATTAACACAGGAGGGTGTTGATTTTCCTGTGTGTTAATTATTGTTACCAAGACAACGAAGATCCTATACGCCTGTCTCGGGTTCGTTCCTGTTGGTTGTATCTAGGGGTAGCTCTAAGCATAGAAGCATCTTAGAACAGCATCTATATAACTGTTTAAGTTGGAGGACTTGTTGTTCTTTGCGACTGCAGTGAAGTCCCAAGTGGAATGCACAAACAGCCAAGTGACACTGATCAGAGACAAAATGCTCAGTAGTTGCTGAAGGAGCAGTGCATGAACTAAACCTCTTGTTTTGTGCTGCAAACCAACAACAACAAAGTCAGTTTTAATTATCAGTGCATCGATAAGAAACGTTTGAAAATAGTAAAAGATACCTTTGGGATCCTGTACTGTTTGAAGAACAATCAAAGAAGAAGGACAAAACTCCTTTTATTGTTTGGTTTGTGTTATTTCCAAGGATGTGCTCTGTTCTCTTTAAGCCATTTTCAGGAAAAATCAAAAAAGATATGAGGAGGAGGGAGGAAGGAGCGGACACAAATCTTCAGTAACAAGTCATTTATGTCCAAGAAGGAACAGTGATAATGTTAATTTGGGCAGAAACAGAATTTCTTTTCTGATAGTGCTGTTCCCACGCACTTGGTAGTCTCTCTCACTCGCAAAAGTGCCTTTCTATTGATATTCTCCTTCCTCTCTGTGGTCTCTATTACCTTTGTGCTGCTCTCTCTGCACTGTCAGGAAATATTTACAACTGCATTGGCTTATTCAGCGTAAGATAAGGCAAGGGCAGTCAAACTTCGACATAGTACATTTCATGCATGAGGAAAATACAATGTACTTCACGTGAAACAATTTAAATAGTATAAAAATGGACAGAGATTAGCCTAAAAAGAATAAAAGAAGAAAATTATTTTTCCATTTCCTTTCTGTATCCCATTAAATCCACATCATTTGGCAGGGCCACGTACAGTCAGACTAAACTTTTTTTTTTTTGTTCTTCAGGCTCCAAGCTTAAGCACACTAATTTTTGAAATGAAATAATGCATGATAAATTAAAGTGTTAAGACTTTATAATTTGGACCCTGTAATTTAAGTAGATTTACATGAATGTAGAAAGAAAGTGTGTGACAGATATAGCTCTTTAATCATATGGTACTCAAATTTTCACGGTTCAAAGGCAGTTGGACACTTGGTTGAAAGACAGAAATTGTAAATATCCAAATATTTCTGGCCTTGGTTTTAAAGTACGGATGCTATGTCAAAGGTACATTGAAATACAAGTATTTTTGCCGTAATAGCCAAACTCTTACAGCAAATTGAAAAAATGTAAATGTGTTCAACACAGTACTCACTAAAATTAGGTTGAACACAGAGTCAATGTAGCACACAACAATGCACAGCATTTTTCACAACTATAATGATGATAACATGATAATAATCCATTGATTAAAGTAATAATCCTATAATTCAGTACCTAACTTGCCTGTTATCTGTGACAGCAGCCATCCACTGAATTTATACTCTCCATCATAATACATAAATACAGATAAATACTGTTTTTAAGTTTTAATTAATTTCTACCAAGTTGTCAAATATTTATTGTTTGAGATTAAGATTTCATTTGTCTCCACTCTTGTATTTGCTTGTTGGCACAAAAGGTTGGCAATCAAATTTGACTACACCACAGTTCTTCAACTCCTTTAAACAAAATACCTTTTCTGCATACATCCCTCTCCTGGTCACCAGTGTTGGTAGGATGAAGCGGAGGGTTGACAAGCTGATTGATGCAATGTTAGCAGTAAAGCAGGCATTGCTCCAGACAGTCGTGGTAAAGAGGGAGGTGAGCAGGAAGACAAAGCTTTCAATTTAGCCTCACATATGGTCTTGAGCTTTGGGAGTGACCCAAAGAATGAAATAGTGGATACAAGTGGCTGAAATGGTTTTCTTTCACAGGGCTACTTCACTGGGTTCTGCCTGAGGACAAGGTAAGGAGGTCTGGGTAGAGCTGTTGCTCCTTTGTGTCCGAAAGGAGCCTGCTGAAATTGTTCAGGTATCTGATCAAAATGCCTCCTGGCGCCTTCTATTGGAGGTCTTCTGGGCATGTCCCAAAACACAGTGGAGAGATTACATACCTGAGCCTTTACAAACTCTTTGAAAAATGTTGCATCAGAGAGATGCCTGCATTGCCTTATTTGACCTGGTGCCATCACAACCAAATCCTTGATAAATGGCAGGAAACTGATGCTTAAATGACTGTCTCTAGAGTCCAAGATCCTGCAGAAAAACACAGCACTTCAGTCACTGGAAAAAGCTTTGCCATATACATTAATTGGAAATTATGGATCGCCCAAAGCTCACATCTTTTACAGACTTTTCACAGATCTTTCAGAAATTGAAAGACATCATGCATCTTTTTCATGGCTGAGGTGTAATTCCACTATTAAGTAAAAATCCCCTTTTAAACACACATTATCAATACAAGATGTACATGTACATGTACATGTCTATATCCACCTGAAGTCACCAAATAAATCATGTTTTGTAGATAGAAGTCACCCTCATAGAAGAAAATACAGCAAGACAGCAAGACATCATATGTGTCAAAGTGGTGTGATTTCTAGTGACGAATCAAAGAGTTATATGACTCCTTTTCTCAGTTTGTCACTGACAGCACACACCCACACACTTCATCATATCAGAAACATGCTGTTTCTAACTGCGCCTTTACACTTACAAACCCTCCCATCACTAACTTAATGGAGTCCATGGCACTGTAATCTATCATGTCATGGCTAATGTGTACAACCCTAAGTTTTTCCTGTCAGGGGAGCTTTCTGAGGAAAATTTCAACTCGATCGAGTGCACACATCACTTTAATTAGATTATGCCAACAACATTCACTTGTGTAATTATGCCCAACATCTGCTTGTCACCATCATGCTCCTTCAAAATCAAAATCACAATCAGAGTGTAGAGGGAAAAAAAAAAGGTGATACATTTCCACTTGCATACATTTAATATTTGTGGCTGTATGATGCACTGACTTGGCATGCCTGGTAAAAATTAAAGTGTTTGTTATTCTTTGCTTTTCAAAGCTCTCGTTCATAGAACACGTCTGAGACCTTGAGGTGTTTAAGGCTCCTTTTCACAGTGCTCCAACACCATTTTATTTTAAGAAGCAGCTGACACATGTAGCAAATTATATATTGTTTACTTTTTATATGCTGCAACTTGTGGCACAACTTTTTCCCCTACAACAGATGTTTTCCCTTTTTCATTTTGTGGAATATTTTTTTACTTTGTCACCTTCATCTTCAAGTCTTCATGAGTGTTCATGGTGTTGGCCAAAGGCTCACTTAAGCATCAAGTGCAGGTTGTCATTTGAATAATTGTTTTTACATATAGCTTATAACTCTGTCGGCTCTTTCCACACCTGCTCGCCTTTACATCCTTCTTGAGACCCTTATGCACTTCCTTACACTGGCATGTACTCATGACGCCAATGTACCACACACATCACAAAGATTTTTCACACTTTCACACATTAACAGCAGTGAGAGGATGCAAAGACAAGATCCTGATCTTTCAGCAGGCTTTCAAAAATAGATTTTCTTTTCTTTTTTTTTTTTTTTATTAACAGTGATAAAAAAATTCCATCTTCCCAATGACAGGAGCAACAGAGAAGGGTGGGAGAGTTTTGCTGCAGCGCTGCTAAGAATAAGGATGCTGCTGGGCTCAGGGAGAGTGAGAGACACCAGGAGAGATAGATAGATAGAGAGAGAGAGAGAAAGCAAGGGAAGGAGCTGATTAGAGAATGGGGTAGGGGAAAGAAAGAAGGAAAAATAAATCAGGACAATGAGAGTACCAGATGGTGGTTGGGTGAAAAAGAACTGGGCATTGAGAGAGATGTAGTCAGGGAAGAGTGCTAACTACCACAGAGAATTATAGATGGAGCGGGAGAGAGAGACAGATGGAGTGAATGGACAGGGGTGATAGTGGGGGGTTGGTTGTGTGGGCGTGGGGGGTATCTGTGTAATTGAGGTTTGGGTTGTAGCAGTATGGAAAAAATGACTGCAGTGTGGTGCAGCAGAGTGTCCGAACAGCGTGGAGGTACAAGCTGGAGGATGCCCGTGCACCTTGGGACCTGTGCTGAATGCAGGTGGACTGCTGCAGAGCCAGAAGAGCAGGGGGGATGAGTGAGTGTGGGGGTGGGGGTGGGGGGAGGTATGGGAGATGTAGAGGTTGCAGGAACAGGTGGGGAAACAGCAGGTGGTGAGGGGGTAAGAAAACGTGTCATGGTAACAGTCCAGGTTGGCTGCATCACAAAAACATAAAGTACCTTGATGGCACATTGGAATGAAAAACTTTGATAATTTATTGATGGGAACATTTTAATTGATTCTCTAATGACTACTTTATTTTTCACATATCACATCCGAAGGTTTCAATATGACAATATTTATTTTCTAATTAAAACATACAGTATGGGATATGTTTCAGATTTTTTGAGCGTTCTTTGGATGTGGTCAGAATATTCATCTCAGTTGTGTTTTTCATGGCAGGTTACAACACACAACCCCTAGTCTGTTCTGGGGAAGGCCTAACAAAACACATTTTTACCTGGTGTAAGCGAAATCTCAGGACAATGAAACAATATATGAACCTTTCAAATTTGGCACCAATGCTGACTTTGACTCGTGGGTAAACTGATTCTAGATGTTGGTAACTGTGATCTCACAAAGCACATTTTTGGCCACATCTCAAGATTTCACATGATAATTTACCACAAACACTTGGAACTGGTTGGTAAAAGGATATAACCATGAGTTGGTATTTCTAGTATTTTTTTTATATCTGCTAAAATACAATACATTATTACATTCTGATAGGCAATAGTCAGAGGTCATGATCACTGTGACTATACACAAATGGTTTTGGCCATATTTCATAAATTGAAACAACTGGTTTGACATGGGACAACATGGGAAACATTTACATATTTTACACATAAAAGTGACCGAGTCACTTGAGTCAATATCAATTGGGTCTGAAAACTACAAGATGAAAAGAGAGTAGAGACTCTAAAAAAATAATATCTCAATCTTCTGCATTGATTTTGGTAACTGTTCATTGTGTGCCCTCTCATCCCACCCCTACAGTGTTCATGCAGCAGATCTTAACTGTTTTGTAATACCTTATACAACATTTACTTTTGCCTAAAATTCTACTTTGTTTCAGTATTTGTATTCAGCAATCACAAAAAAGCGCTTGTAATACAATTAATTTTCTCTCTCCCTCTCTCTCTCTCTCTTTTTTAAATTGCATGCAGCCTAGTCTTCCTTGGTATCTTCATTTAAGAACCAGTAGGAACAGTTAAGTATTTAATTAGTATGTGATTAACACTGAGAAATTACACTGTAAATCACTGGCTCTGTGAAATGATCAATATTCATATTCTGTGTTTTAATTTGACATATTGGTCCTGTAAGTCAGTGGAGAATTGCAGAAAAAAGATAAACCCTGAAAACTCAGTGAAATATTAATTTCTCCCTTCGGCGAAAAAAATAAATCAATAGAATAAGATACACAACATCGACTTCCCCCAATTCTGAATTCCTTTCTACCCAGTAATTCTTCTACAGTCCCTAACGGCTTTGATTGCACTGAATTCTGTTGAATATTGTTGTCACATTTATCGGGATTGTGCCATCTGTCTCTCCACTCTTTTATGGAAACATGCCAAAGGGTTGAGCTCAACCTTGCTGCACCTGACACATACCGCTGCCTTAGTATCCAAGTGTCTGAAATATCAGAAACCACATCATTCTCACATGCTCTTCTTCCTCTATTCTGGGCACAAAAAAAAGAAAAAAAAGGCTGAATAATTCTTCTCCATACACAATAATACACTCAGGAGAGATAGAGAAATTGCCTCTCTACGGAGTGTGAACGCTCGTCCAATCAATCTGGCAACAAAAGCAGGACCCTACCTGAATATTTCCAAGAGGCACCCCCACTCCGTTCTCCTTTGTAGCTGCTACAATATAATCATCATTTGAGTCTCATGCTGATCAAAGGCCATACCCTCCATCTCTTAAAGAAGAATAAAGGACATCCATTCATATTACACCCTCTGTTGCTCTTTATTGAGACAAGTCTGCGTCTTTGTGGCAGGAGTCGCATTGGGGCAGACAATAGCATGTGAAGTGATACCGCAGGGCACAGCAGCTTTTTAAAAACAGCTTTATTAACAGTTGACAAGATAAACATGGAGCCCAAATCCAAATGTCCTCATGAAATATGTATCATTCTAAAAAGATATAGGGCATGCTTAGCTAAAAGTCTGTGTGCTGTGAGAACTAAAACATCCACCATTGGCCCTTTTTTTTCAATTCCTATAATAGGAGTAGAAGGTAGAAGCTGTGATGACAAAGCTAAATGCTTTTTACATCAGCAATTTCAGTACTCAGTGCAGTTCCTCATAGGTTGGTACTTTTTACATGTTTTCTGCTGATACTTTATGACATTGGTAGGAAATAAGTTAAGATAGTTTAGTCCTAAGTCATGATGGAGGTAAGGCTGTACATTTTGAAAAAACACCCCTAGCTGAAGGTAACGTCTTTAAATTTATGTCTTATATATATATATATATATATATATATATATATATATATATAATATAATATATATATGTCTGACCTACAACTCAGAACCCAAAGATACACTCCTAGAGACCCATAGATGATAAAATGGATGCTGTTTGTGACATTCTTTTTTTGGAATTATTGCATGAGCTGGCTGCATTTGTGAAACACCAAATACGTGATAAAGGACAGATGCAAGGATGTCAATGGTTACACCTGCAGGCAAAGCAAAGAAGACATACAGTATCACAAGATACTATGAAACAGTCGATCAAACTGATTGATCCTGAGGCTGTGGAGCTCAGGCAAGTTAAATATCAACTTTAATTAAGCTTACATTAATTTTGAGATTAATGTCGAAATTTCAACTTTATTCTTGACAGGAAAAAAATGTTCCTCATATTTTTAAAGCATGGCCCTAATACTCCAGAATAACCAGAGGTTTTACCAGAGAATTAAACCTGCTGACCACAAATGTGACTAACAACACCATGTAGGATAATAATTCTTTAGTCCATGTAACATACAGCATAAAACATTTTCTTTTTTGTTGTATCAACTATGCTCTACAGCTTGTATTTTGTCTTCTTCATCAAAGGCGAAAAACTCAAATACTAAAGTACTAAGCTTTGTATTTTTCCTGTAACTGGTTTCTTCACCCTCACAGAGAAACATTTCTCCTTATAAAATATAGAGGAAGTTTGAAAAATTTGCTTTGAATTTTTCAAACTCTTTATTTCAAATTATTAATATTCAATGGCCGGTACATATAACTAAAGATTAAAGGCAAACTCAGAAAAATAGTGAATTAGCCAGTATACTGTATGTCATGATAATTAGACTCCCATGTGGCTGACTGATAAATCCAGCAGCTGTAGCTCACCGTTTTTAATCATCTGTTCTTTTGTCCTCCGAATGCCTTGGAAACCAATTAGCATCATGTACCAGAACACTGATGCTCTGACAGATACTGGCATGTGTGGTTACTTTACACTCTCTCACTGACCAGTAATTATGAGCAATTACCAATTTTAGCCAAGTTAGTGCCATTATTAATTGATACCAGTACCAATATATCTGTCACAATTCGGCACAAAAATAATTTCTGGTTAAATTATAGATGCTAGAGATTAATGACAGTTTGTTATCAATAGACTAAATATGGAGGTGGACAGTTGAGGAGTTTTTTTTTTTTTTTTTTTTTGAGAATCCACATTTTAATTATGTAATTAGCAACTTAGTTACACCCAGTGATGTACTGTAACATACACAGGGTGACAGAGAATTCAGATGCAGAGAAGAGTTACGAGCCATAAGTCCAGTCTAAAACCCAAACACTTTTAATCTAATAAAACAGAAGGCAATACACAACAAGGCAAACAACTGAGGCTAAGACAAAGCAAAAAAACGGTGCATCCTATATACATATACATTTCGTACACCACTCCTGCTTATGTGATAAGGTTTAGGCATAAAACACACTGGGTTAGGGAAGAAAACATCATCACACATCATCTGGACCCAGGGTCGTGGGAAGAAGTGATGATCACCTGAACACAAAATTTGATGGAGCACACTTTTTTTAAAGTGCAAAGCAATTTTATTGGAGAAGAGGTTGAAGAGAATGGGCTATATTAATTGCAAGCATCACAAATCCTAAACAATGCTAAGTAAGATATTTTTGTGCTTTCTCATTTTGGGGAATTCAGTAATTTGCTTTTTATGTTGGAGAAAAGGTGAGAAGTTGAAAAATGCTCTCATGTCTAGACAGTAAATAATAGACCACCGCAGCTGGCTAGCTTAGCTCAGCATATAAACTGGAACCAGAGGGAAACAACATGTCCAAATGTAAAAAAAGTACATTTCTTTACTACCTTCTCTAAAGTTTATGATTGTGGTTATATAAGTGATTATATTCAGTTCCGTTTCCTGGAGCAATCAAGTTTCAAATAAGTTGTCTGGAGATGGCCAAGAAATAGTTCAATACCTTACCCTTCATAAAATAAACAAAGTATAATTTTCACGCCGAAGTTGTGTTCATCCGAGACATACTGATTTGAATGAGCTGCTTTCCTCATTCCTGATTCCTCTTCCATATTTATCACAGATATGAGAGTGTTGCTCTGCTCATTATAACTCACAGCATAAAGGAACAAGCACATTTTCTTCAGTAACCACTGCAGTCTCAGATCTTTTTTTGCTTTGCAACAGTGATATGTCACAGTTTTAGAAAGCACTAACAAAGTTTGCTGTCCAGTTTGAGGTTTATAGGGATGTCAGATCTGAAAACCTTTAACTCAAACTACAATCTTCTCCTGAACATAACAAGACTCTTCCTCAACCTGAAGATGCATGTTCCTATGGCTCAAATCTGAGGGACAAAAGACTCATATGATGATTTAGTTCGAAGGACTTATTGACAGGTTACAGACAAAAACATTCACTTGTATTTTCAGTCATCTATAAATGAAGCAAGCCAATAACAAATCCAGTATATTTTAAGTGTCACGGTGCAACATTGTCTATGAGTCACAATAATCAGCAGCTTCAGTCAGTTACTCAGCTTAACAAGTGTTTTCATACCAGGCCATTCATGTCTCCCATTCTTGTGATTGTGATATCTAAAGAACATCTTGAGGGAATCCTACATTCTGGTGGTGACCTCACGAAACAAGTTTCAGGCATTTTAAATGTGATATCCCAAAGCCACTGAGAGGGAATTTGGCATTTATTTTGTCTAGATTTTGGGGTCAAAGAACAAAGGTAACTAAAGCAACATGTTTTTTGTCATTACTCATGAATTTAGGCACGAAATACCATCAATGAGTGGAATATAAACTCAAAGTGATAATACTAGCTCCTGAAATCTATCGAAGGTCAGAGTTCTATGAATAATAAGAGAGTATGTTGCTAAGTGATATTTTCACTTACATTCTCACTACCTCTCCTACATGCTTTCTGTAATGATGGTCATAGAGAGTGCTATTGAGAAACTATTGCACGGTCACAAATGTCACCAAAAAAAAAAAAAAACTCTTTACAGTTTGGTGAAAGAGTGAAGAGGCTGTTAACTCCCCAAGTAACACATGAGAAACATGATGTTTGACACTCGTCTTTGGGGGTTAAACAATGTCAGGGACCATGGTGTAACATTGAAAAATTTGGCAAAAATGCAAAACAAACTATTCCCCTGTGGGAAATTGCGAGAGTGATTCAGTGTACTGTTGTAGTCGCTACTGCAGGACCTGTACTGTTGTTGCTTTGAGGCAACTGTTGCAGTCAATGATACCATGATGCTACGATGATAAGATACTACACTTCTAAAATGCTAGGATGCTACAATGCTGCAATGCTATGGTGAAATTCAGCTTATTTCCTCATCCAATCATTTTTGATTCAATAATTCATTCAATAATGAATACAAAAAGATGAAATGATGAAAATTTTATATGATGACATTTTTCACCACTTTTTTTATAATGAACTTTAGGCAAATTATGTTGACAAAACTTAGCTTTTCACCTTGTCCCTTGTTTTCCTTTTCTCACAATAACAGCTTTTCATCTCGTTGCTTTCATTTTCAGTGTGGAGAATTATGAAAATTCACCCAAGTAATATTCTGGCCAAGACGCACATTTTAATGTATAATTTGTTTTGGTGAGATCAGCAATCATGTCGTTATTAATGTTCAAAGTTTTTAGTTAGAGAATTTTTTAGTTTTGTTTGTTTGTTTGTTTGTTTTTATTTGGCCATTTTGCCTTTATTGATAGGTAAGTGAAGGCAGACAGGCAGGTGGGGAGAATAGTGAGGGAATGACGCACAAACATGACTGGCACAGCTGGGATTCAAGCTGGTTATAACTGCATGGCTTATGTGCCTAGGTGGTGTGCTCTAACCACTCAGCTACCTGGGCACTCCTTTAATAGGAGAATTACAAAGACAATACAGAGACACAGAGACAGGCGTGTGGCTCTTGCAGTCACAGCACTCAAATGAGCAGGTAATCTTGTTCTGCCAACATCTCAAACTACTGCTATTTATTCAAAAAGTAAAGGAGATATCGCCAAAATTTCTTCACCATCAGAGCTACAAGGCTTTAGTAAACACATTGGTGTGATTGTTTTTGTTGTTGCTAGTGTCAAAAATGGGGACAACACAGTGAGTTAAAAAACAGTAATTTCTGCTTTTCTTGAGGCTGCCAGTTCAAAAACCTAAAAACTCCTATTGTCCTATTGTGAATCTGTTGTAAATCCTATTGTTTAGATAGACACATCGTGCGAAACAACAAGTGTGTCTACAACTTTGGAGAAAATCATATGCGTAGAGTAAAATTTGTGGGTGTGAGCACCGTGTAAAGAAAAATTTTCAGAGCATTTTGTGAAAGCTTCAGCACGCTAGCCTGAACATTCTGGGCCACACACACCAAAATTCATCATGGTCATTGATCTGTGACTGATCAAAAAGTATACAACATATCAAAAAGGTTGAATAGCACATCAATAGACCAGGCTTGTGTCTACATTTTAAAGTTTTAATGATGTCTCTAGGTGAAAGTATGCCAAAGCAGTAGGTGTTTGAAAAACCTTGAAAATTTGCAAGTTTTTTCACCTTTTCCCATTCATTCTCTATGGGACATTTTTTGCAATTTCTTCACTATGTCATTAAAAATTCATATTCTAAAGAAAAAATAATAGCATTGCAAGTCTGACCAAAACGCAAGTTTTGATGTATAATTTGTCTGTGTGCGATCAACTGTATTTTAGTTGAAAGAAATCGAAAAAGGGATGGAAGAAAAATAAAAAGTAGAAACATGGTGAAGAACAATAGTTTGCAATGTGAAGCACTGCATCACTAAATATGAAGAAATACAAGTGACAGCAGTTGGCCAGTGGTGGGAGTATCTGCAACATTTCTGGTTGAATTTGCTGTCAGCTGTAATCTGAAATTCCTTTCTCTGTTTTCCAGACTTTTTTGACATCTCTATTGTCAACTGAGCCCATTTCTATCTGCTCTTCCTTGCTTGTAAAAGTGAAAATACTGGGCGGTTGTGGACTAAGTTCTTTGAAACAAGAAAGTCGAGTCTGTGATATTGATCAGCAACACTGTACACCCAGAGTGAAATCTTGCTTTGTGCAGCTATAAATATGAGCAACAAAAAAGTAAAACGGAGACACTTGAGACATAACAAGCAGCGCGTGGACAATGTAAGCGTGTATTTCCAGCTGTTAAAAACACTTAAAATTAAAGAGATTTCTTAATCTGGATAATTACTTAAGGAGACTGTGATTGGGCAGCGAGGAAGGGTCTCTTTAATTAGAAATAAAATCCTACTGTGTATTTAGAGGCTGATTGCCCCCTTGACATTCATGTGGCTATGCTGATGACACTTAGAATAGTTCAGCTAACTGTGTGTTAGCATACTTGTACATTTTTTATTTATTTATTTTATTAATCAGAGCTCAGATTTACTCATCTTCTCTGGCTTGAATATCATCTATCTCCAATCTTCCTTTTTGAGTAAATCTCACCTCCTGAGTCAAATTAAACTCTGACTGCTGTGTGAACTCCTTGTCCAAGAGGCTATTAAAAGCAAATGAAATATCTCTAAGATCAGTTTAACTCTTAATGCCTGGATCGACATATTAAACAAACACCACACCTGGACTGCAGGGAGCGATTGCTCGTATAACTCAACCTATAAAAAAGTGTAAACTCTGTTAGTGCTTTGCTGCTGCCTGATTAGGAATTAGTAGTCTGCGTTTGATCACTCCTCTCACTTCCAGAGAGCCAGCGATCAAAGCCGTTTGATTCGTCAGTGCAACACTACCACCACCCAACATCCAACCGTTTTTTTTTAAACCCACATGTTTTCTGGTCTGTCCTGTTCTATTTGATGCACAGACCTTTTGAAATATTTAGTGCTGCTAACCCCTTCCATCTTATTACCTGCATATCCAACTGGATATATAGTGGCAGTAGACTCTCTGCTATGCAGCTGCAGCGTGAGCATGTATGTGAGCGGAAAAATCTCAAAACCCACCTTTTATTTGATTAATCCTCCTCTTAACTGCCACTCTATGTCTGCTCTTTGAGGCAGCGTTGGGTTGGTTTAGCCCACTCAAGTCTAAGCCCCTCTCACATGGGTGGATTTGCCTTATTGAGAGGGCTGGTGGACACAGTGGTGATTTGAACTGATGACTGCTGGAGAAAGATGAGGGAGAGGAGGAGGGGAGGGTGAGATGAAAGGCGAGGTGGATGGAGGGAGGGCAGATAGGGTAAAGGATGACAAGGTAAGAGAAGCGAAGAAAATGGGATAGACAGGGGGAGAAAGAGATTGTGTGAGGGATGTATGAATCTGTGGGGAAAAGAGACAGCTAATGAAGGGGAAAGAAAGAGGAAGAGTGGGGAGGAGGAGGAGAAGCTGAGGTGTAACAGAACGAGGGGGGAGGGCTTGAGGGGACATGGTGTTAATGATCAGAGTTGGAGGAGGAGGAGGAGAGGTAAAGATGTGAAAGAACGGAAAGAGCAGCACAATTAAGAAACAAGGAATTAAAATGTCAGCGAAGTCGTCGGGGAGAATGAGAGAGACAGAGTGAAGGAGTGTTAAGGGATTTATAGATGGCCTTGCGCAGCTGAGGCGTGGATTTACAAACACACATACAACACACAAACTCATGCATACAGTGGACGAGGCAGTGAGGCTGTGCCAGGGAGGCACAAGGCGCGAGGCACAGAAAGGACCGGGATGAGAGGGCTGTTGATAGATTAAAGATAATTGTCATTACAGCTCCAACTGTCATTTATTTAGTCTGCAGAATGTCAGAAAATTAAAAATGTGCAAAACAATTTTCCAGAGCTTAACTAAGGTATTCAGGCATTTTTTTTGATGAAAAATGATTCAGAAAACAATTTTTGGGCACCTGGGTGGAGTTAAAAATGCTGAACATAAACTGCAATGTTGACGTTTCAAGCCCAATGAGGGACCTCTGCTGCAGCTTGTTTCTCTGTAGCTTTCGACATCACACTACTGTGAACTTGTTAATAAAGCCCAGAAAATATTAAGAAATATTTTAGAGATCTAGGAACACAGTGAAAATTGCTTCCAGGAGGACCAGCAGGACAGTAAAAGAACACGAACACAATCATGAACATGTTGTAACTGAAAATGAGCACACCTGAAATTGCTGCTAATAATCCCTGAGTGCACAAGTGGGGCGAATGCAGAGGATCAAAGTTGAGAAGCTGAGACAGGAAACCAAACTGCAAGAGATGTTACTACTTTCCTCTGTTTTCTCTTCCAAATAAAGTTGGCAAACCTTTAGGACTTGTGATCTTGTTCCATTTTTTTTTTTGCTGCTTTTCCAGATCTCAGTAGTTACAAAAGTCAGCATCAAGAGATACTTGGTGCTACTGTATAAACAAAACTACAAAAAACAGCACTCGGACGTTAATGATTAGCTGATGAACTGAGATGATTCTTAGGTAGTTTTCTGTCTCGATTATAACCATAACACCAATTTCTGATATATTCTCTGATTACATTCAGTGATTAATTCCTATCGGTGTAGTGTAAGTTGTGAAATTATGATTTAGTTAAAATACAGCAAACATTAGTTGCACGTCTTTGACCATGACCTCCACATTTCCACATGCCTCTCTACATAAAAGCAGTGCTAATTACAGCATTAGTACAGGCTGTACATTATGACCTGCGGAGATGTGTGAGTCCTCAGATGCTGGTTTTAACATGAGTCAGGGCAGGTTTCTGCTGTGAAGATTGAGGGATGTGCAGTGTCTGTAACTGTAACTGCACAGAAAATGCAGCCTGGCGCGAGGCCACCCACAGCTTAACAACGCTCTGATTGAACGAGCCTACCAGTCTATTTTTCACATCTCTTTTCCCAACTCTCTTCGCTTTGTTGACCAACTGATCATTTCCATCTCTCCGCGCTGTTCTCCCCTCCCACTTCCCTATTTGACTCCTTCAATCACGTCTTTGTTGCTTATTCCACCACCACTGCATTTTGTCATGCAGTCTTCTACGCTAATTATTACTCTGCTCTACTTGCTGCTCCCCCTTTTCCCACCCTCTACTCTCTCTCTTCCCCATCCTCCCTTATTTTCCCAGTAGTAATTTGTTATGCCACTCTTGGTCTGCAGGCCAGCTCTCGTTGATCTCCATTCCTCTGTCCTCCAGTTCTGATTTGTAATGCAACTACCATTCCATCGCACGTCTCATTGGTCACTGTCCACTGAGCTTTCCATTACCCTCTCTCTCTCTCTCTCTCTCTCTCTCTCTCTCTCTCCCCTTTCTCCCTCTTTACCTCTCTCTTTTACTTATACTTTTGCCGTCAGAGATTTGTTTCTCTCTACAGCATATTACAAAGGTGTTTTTCATCTGCAATGCCTTTATCAGCAAACAATAGAAAAAGGTGTGCAGCATCAGGGAAACTGTGTGTGAGGCCAGTAGCTTCATTTTTGTCCATGTTTCCATTCAGGGGGGATTTATTAAGTCAGTGTTGCACATGGACCGTGGATATTGCCATTTCAGTCTTTTATTAGTATCACCTGAACGCGCTCAAAACCATTCAGATGGCTGAATGGGAATATGGTGCCATTATTGGAAAACTGAGAAAGCATGTGTGTCGTGAGGTACAGCACAGCTGTCCCTTGTTCAATGCTAATGCATCTATGTGAGGAAGTAAAGGGCACAAGAACACGGAAGTACGACATTATGACAATCTTAACTTCGCAGTGACACACCCGCAGTACAGTTCTCAATGAATATTAATTAGCAAGTGTCAACTCTAAAAGATGTGTAACAGTTATCTCTTTAAAATAGGAGTTTCAAATGAGTTCTTAAGGGAGTAATTAGTTTCACACAAACTGTAAAATAATTTGTGTCTTCATATCATGTGCCCACAGATATTTTACAGGTTTGGATGATATTTGCTTCTAAAAAGGAAAAGGAAGGTTTAGAGAATAATGACTTTGGTTGCACAGGTAGAAATGGTGTGACAATGTAACAAAAAAATGTTTACATTAATTTGTGTGTCTGGCAAACTGAGGTGGTGCCAGGTTTTACTACTTGAATGGCAAATGAAAAGAACAGGAAATATTCCATTATTCTGACTAATTTAGCTTTGCTCAAAAATAGTTGTGCCGACTGCTAACACTGATAAATATCCTAAATTAAGTCCCTTTGCTGTGCTATGTATTTGCAGAGGTTCATTAATAAGTGGGGCCTGATGCAAGCAATTAACATCCAGCTCCTTTTAAAGTAGCTGATTTGATTCTATTAGTGCTATTTGATTTTACTTAGATATAACTGCAAGCAATGGAAGCTGGAGGGGTTTTAGATAATTAGCCTTTTATGTGAGAGGAATGACCCTCTGGACACTTACACATACATTAAAAAACAATAAATCTAAAAGGTGTTAATATTCTTAGCGCCTTTAAAAAATACCATATACCCATAATCCACTGATGCTTTGACCTTGGTAGCATAACTAGTTCTGAACTTTGCCTTTTTGCAGCCTTGAGAAATTTTGGATTGTTTAAAACCTTCAAAAAACAAAATTCAAATGTTCCAGAAATTGTAAACAAAAGACATGTGGTGGAAATGTTGCTAGATTATATGTCAACACTTCTGGGGAGTAAGATGGCAAGATGTCTCTCTTAAACTGTACGTATTTATTATTCATCTTGGAACACCATCATGTTCTGTTTATCTTGATATTGATCTGGATTAGCAGACATCAATAGACCACGCATTTTAAATAACCTAAAAAAACCTATAATGCGGTATATTAACCCAAAGAATCACATTCAGAAACAAACAAAAATATCAAAGTCCATACACTAAGACCTGCCTTTATTTTCAAGAAAGAATGAATAAATGCAGTATTTTCTGGATGTGCTGTCTCATATGTGATGTTACTTGCCACTAACCAAATCATGAAGTGAAAATATTTTCAACTAATGAAATGAGACGTGCAGTGGTACCCTTCCTGTGATCAATCTGAATTCACACCAGAGTCCAGAGCTTGGGAACCACAAGGGAATCAACACTACAGAGTTCAGTTCCAACTAAACAAGATTAGTGCAAACGCACTCTACATCTTCTGGATCTGTTTGTGCAAAGCACTTTAGCAACCTTGCATCACTGCAACAGCTGTTGACCCAGAATTGGTTGAGACTCGTGGTTATGGTCCCAAAGTGATTTCCTCACAAAGGCCCTAAAAATAGGCAACACCCCCACCCCCCTTTTTTGGTTCAGTGCCTCTTATATGCCTCTGACTTTTTTTCTTGTAAAATGTTAGTTTCTTCTCAAAGGAGATCAAGGTTAGGACTCTTTATTAGTAATTGGTGTTTGGTAGCAGGTTTATTATAGTGAGAATAAATTGTTGTTGTAGATTTCCTCCAGGTGCTTAATTCGCTTGTTGTCTTCATAACTGTGGCTTGGAGCTTTTTATTACTTTGTTTATCATCAAGTTGGTCAGTGGTCAAGTGACCAACTTGATGATTAAGTGTTAATTGTCCTAATTAGATGAGAATGCTGTAGAGGTGTCAGATCAGAAAAATAATGAGGATGTTTATATCACGTCAGTATTCTTTTGATTTGTATTCACACAGCTCATCACAAACCTGAAAAAAAAAAAAAAAAAAAAATCCACATCCACATCCACACTTATGTGTGCCCACCTTGTGGGTATCATTATATCTAATGATTGTTAGGCACTGGGGCATTTTATAGCACCAGGGGCATCTTTCAGTGCAAACACTGCTCCCTTCTTATGTTCCAAAGACATTAACTCTCACCAGTTTAATTGTTTAACAAGTAAAGTCACAGGTGGCTTTGTGGACACTGTGTCTTTTGTGGCTCTCTCAGTGAAGATCTAAACATAGTATTTAATGTCTATTATTCCTGCAGGAGGTCCTGATACATTTTTGGCTGATGTGTAGCATCGGACACAAGAGAAAATGGACATGGTGCATACATATGTACGTCCATGATAGCCTTAAATATCTTCTCTAAATACTTTATGAGACAGATGTCCATTTTCTTAATCTCAGCCAGCCTTCACGATACAGCTGGAAAGGTTCAACATCTCACTGCAGCAGTGCAAGATGGAATAACCCCCTAAAAAAAGATAAATGTGACATTTCCCCTCCAGAGTGAGACAAAACATTTTTCTTACAATGTCACATATTCATTTTGCATCAGCATGCCCATCGTCTGCCACAGTGAAGCTATGCCACTGTATTACTTATATTGAGAGAAATATCTTGTATATCAAATTTATTCATGGGATTCAGCATGACATGGTTTCCTGGGATCTTAGTGCAATTTAAAATGGAGGTCTTAACAATGATGCACAATGTGCATTCACAATGAAGAAGACACTGTTTAGTTTGAGTTTAACCCTGTGGTAACTGAGATAATTTTTATTATTTTGTTATATGATATTTTTTTAGCTTCTGGTCAGAATGACAAGTGGGAGAAAGCAAAAGGGAAAGTGAAGAGAGAGTGGGGATAATACTGGTCTTTGATAGGTGACTAGCCTTATCTCTTTACAAAAAAAGCATACTTTTCAAGCTGCTTCTACTATTCTGAGATCAGTTATGTTACCACATATAATACCTACCCTTGCATTAGAAAATCTCCTTATCAGACTTTTTCCTCTATGCACTCAGGTGTAGCAGTGTTAGGTAAATGAACAAATTAACACAGTTCTCTATTTGAGATTAGACTTTAGCAACAATAACAAAAGCAATCTGGTTGAGCTTGAGGAAATATCCTTGTTTTGGTTGAAGGTAAATGAATGTGTTATGTAAAGACTCTGTGAACTTCTTCTTTTAAACCAAAACTCATTGCATATATTTATATTCATACATTCATATTGCATTTCATGATCAACATATTTGTTGGAAACAAGTGAAATGTATTTACAGTGAATATTGTGTAGATGATGACACATTCTGTGTCAACAATTTGAAAAATTGACTTTCTCATTTTAATAAAAAATGTATCTGGTTGACATAACATTTCATTCAGAACACATTTGTGGTTTTAAATTAGTTGTACAGAAACACTATTTCAACAAAGTAGGGTGCATATTCAGGTTAAAACTGAATTTGTTCCATTCTAGATAATAGTTTACTTCACTCTTTTACTCTTCCTTTTGTAAGCTATATCTGTCAGGTAATAATCATAGCAATAGTAGTGAAGGATGAAGGTATGAAATAGTTTATATTATCTCATTTGTCCATGGTCACCATCCCTTCTGTTCCTTAACCACTTAATGTTTCTGTGCCTCTTTCCTTTGTTAAAATCATTATCTGATATCTCCCTGTCCCGGATGAGTTTTATGTTCATCTGTGCATATGGCAAAATGACTCAAGCAGAACCTGTTCTCAAATGAGGGCACATTAAGCTCAGACAACACTTGAGGGGAATGGAGGCTGAGGGTAATTTACTTCAATATGATACTTTCATAATAATTTCCAAATTGGATGCTCAGAAATTGGGGAATTTTTTAAAAAATTAAGGCCTTTATGGTTTCTTTGGCTTTAAAACTGAGTCACCAATTTAGAGGCACAGAAAAAGACTTTCTGTAGCCGGTCAAATGACGCAAATTCCCTCCTTTACTCAGTGGATGGGGCCACTTAGTCATGAAATAAGCATGTATAGCATTAAATATGAAAGCTGCATTCACATTTTAGGATGTGCATATGTGTATCTCTTGATTTATGAGGGTGTTTTAGCACCTGGTGTTAGGGAAATAAGCTGAAGTATATTTACTGCGTGTGAACAGGTTCCTCTACTCTGACTTTGCCCTGGGACTGGATGACTGCTGTCACCATGTCTGACAAACAGGGCACCGCTGTAACAAATCAGTCTCCTCCCAATCCCAGTCAATATAATGAGACCAGACCTCCAGGCAGCTGGAGGTGTGTACGTGAGTACATGCACTTGTTTATGTATGTGTGTGTGTGTCCGGTTGCAGAGAGGGAAAGGACGGGGTGGAGAGAGGAGGAGAGAATACTCCAGAGATTAGAGATTTATTGATTACCCTTTTCGGTGTCTCTCCCTTCTAGCATCTTTTCTCCATCTTCTCTAGGTTTTCCACTCTCTAACAGTGTATTTATAGTGGATTGTAGAGGGCTGTGTTTTTGGCTCTGCAGTATGTTTCAGTCTTGACCTATCTTCTCTTAAAACATCATTCCACAAGCTTATCGACTGCACCAATGCCAGCCTTGGTGTAATAGAAGGAGAACATATAGGCAATAAGCACCCATATCCAACAGACTCACTGTTCTTTTAGCCTGTATAAATGCTCCATGATGTCTTGCACAGCTGGGCTTGGAACAGTGCTTAAATGTAAATACAGATTCTCTGTGCTACAGGATGCTCCCTGCCTCAGCTGCTATGACAGACATGAAAAAACAGACATGTAGATGATTGTGCTGTGCTTGTACTTGCACTGTTTGATAATGACTGTGTTTAGAATGTGAATGAATTGGAGCTCAGGGGGAAGCGGGGGCGGACAAGGGTGCGGGGGCAGGTATTGGTTGAGACTTTGCGGTTTGTATTTAAATTCACTGGGGGCTGCAGGCTTTTTTTTTTTTTTACATCAGGATGTTGGCAGACCTACAGTAAAATATGGCTACTGAATCTTATACTAAATGCCATGATGAGCAGAAAATATGATGCTGTTCCCCAAAAAGAAACAACAGCATCAGTGGGTTGCTTACAAATGACAAATACAAGCGGCGAAGCTCTCCAATGCCTGCAGTATTTATGACAGGAGTCATAATTACTATAGGAAAGTGACATTTTTATACAGACGATATCCATCCACTTGGTTTTATGCACATAAAAGAGCTGAGAACAAGTGTCTGGGATTCAAAACATCATGAAATATCTCAAGAAAGTTTTACTATGCTTGGCTGAGACTAAAAAAAATAATTGACCCCAAAGTGCGACAGAGATCAGTGGAAACATATTAATGATAATTTGTTTCATACAGATAGCATGTGACTTAAACATCCACTGAAGCTGTTGGTTCACTGAAGAGACCAGATCCCAGATTTTTATGGGATGTTTCTTCCATCATTTTTCCTTTTCCTTTTCTTCACCGTTTGAGGTTTGACTGTTTTTCCATTAACTGTTTATTTTGATGGATGTAGATTGAAATGTGCATTGACTTGTGTTTTCTGAAGCTGAGTTTCTTGAAATTTATTCAGTTAGGAACATGGAACATGGTTAGTGAGCCGCCAAGTCTACGTACAGAGAAACTGCGAAGGATGTCGATAATTTCCCGTTTTCATTAACTGTCAGAGTTGATTACTTTTAACCAAGAGTTTGATTGTTCCCAAAGCCCCCAACTAAGTGGTTATTACTGTAACTATGAAAACGAAGGTCCTGTAACATCAAATAGTTATTTTATAGTTATTATTGTACTTATTTGTGTGCATACCTTTGGAAGGCAGGTACAAATTATGTACTTTGGAGAACATGTCACATTCATGAGACTCCTACTTACTGAAGAGAAACAAAAAAAAAAAACATAAAATCCAGAGCAGTGAGGTGAGATCATGAGTTTACTGAGCCTTGTACCTGTCAAGAGAGATGCCAACTCTTACAAAAACCCTGTGTGCTTGGAGATTGTTGATCCTAGATTTATACAATGGATTCGGCCCAAATGAGCTTCTTAATGTGTCTTAGAGTCACAGAGTGGGGGAAGGAAGATGACGATGAGAGGCTACACGGCACAGCACAGACTACACTGTCATATTTCTCAGCTTTCACTTGTATGAGAGCTGCTACAGTGTGTGATTTTTATCTCAGAACATCACAGCACCTCAGGGGAGGTATATTTCTGCTCTTCCACTGCACCTTCCTAATAGATTTGGGGATATTAAGTGTCCGCGTACATGTATCTTTTCAAAATTCTGAGCAAGGAAGAAATAGATAATTTAGTGGAGATGCTGTTATCCCCAGCTGAGCAGCAGGGGTTAAAAATCCATGTACTTAATTAAATAGGAAATGGTGGTGTGAATACACCTCATGTCGGATGCAAATATATTCCCTCTGAGCTAACGGCGTTAGTATGGATTCTGGATGGCCTGTGGATTCCTGTGGTGTTCTCATATTTACTCAGCGTCTCCTCCTTCGTGTATTCAGCAAGAGGCCATTTTAAAGTTGAAATTTTCGTTTGTATTAAAAACTGAATTTAATTCTCTATGACACCCACACACAGACACATACACAGCACCTTGAGAATAAACTACCAGCAGCGCAGTCTGACCTGTAAGGTTAAACACTTTTTTGATTCACATACTGGAAGAAATTGAACTGATTTTTTTTTTCTTTTATGAAATAGCGAAATACTTGTAAATCAGAGTGGTAGTAATAGTCCTGGTTGCCTGTAAATTCAGACATAAGTGAAGCTTTTACTTCTGTCGTGGTATAGATGGAGCATCATCTAAGTGCCTTAAATGGAGATGTAGAAAGTGCTAAACAGAGAGAAGGTGGAGCATTTGAATGACTTCAAATCTTTTCACTGAGATCATGAGCTCATTTGCTGCCCAAGTTACACTTTTAACTCCTCTTACCCAGCATCCTTCAGCTTTCTTATTCTGCTGACCGCACCAAGCTGTCTGACTTTTAAGACTGATTCCCAGGCAGAGTGGATGCTCTGGGCCTTTATGGTGGAAAGTAGGTCAGCGTGTTGAGTGCCAAGTGTGCCCTTCTCTCCAGGTATGGAGTGGCTGAAATGAGCAGTGAGATGTATCACTACTGACTGACTGTGAGCTCGCCAGACTTTATGGGATGGCGGAGTCTTAGGGGTGGAGGATGCTGAGTCGCCAGAGGCAAGCTTCGGCACATCCAAACACTATAATACTACACTGGTGTATGAGTGTGTGTGCGTAGGTATGTGTGTGTCTGTTTGATGGTAGGAAGGCAGTTTCATAAGGGAAGAGCTGCTAAATATACAGTATCCAGTGCAAAGTATATTTACTTAAGTCAGTTATGAGGTATTACTTCAATTTTGTGCAAAATATACTTATGTGATCACATTAAATTAGAGATCCAGTGTTTAACTGGGGTGTCTCGTCATGTTTCAGTCATGTTTGAATTTTTTGGATTTCCCATGACGAGGATTTCCCCTCTGCATCTCTAAGAATAATCTCACAAAGAATTAATTAATAAATCCCAATTTCGTGGTGTTCTCATTAATCATATGACCCCTCAGACTGATCATGTAAACCCTCTGGGGGGGTTGTGAACAACTCAACTAAATTACATTTAACTGTATTTAAAATTAAAAGTAGTGCCATCTAGATCAGCTACAACACTAAAAATGCTAATGTATCCATAACAACCTGATAAGATTCACAGTGTTGGGACAATTAATTACCCACCTGCAAAAATGATGTGCTGATTATGTGCTTTAATTTCATAACTCAGGCATCAGCCCTGTCAAAAAAGGTGCAAATTGTTTTTTTTTTTTTTTTTTTACAAAGCCATATTAGCATTAACACCATTTACTTACCAATCTAGCACAACGGTTGTGAGTTCAGCATCAAACACCACTTTTTTTTTACACCCAAGAGTCATCTCCAGCTGAGAAAAGTGTTTTTTACTTCTGTTTTTGTCACTTCTTCTGTAGAAGTATAAAACAAGATGCTGCATTTAATAAGCATACAGCTATTGTTGGAGAGATTCACCGAGCAGCTGATTTATCCTCAGTATTATATGTATGTATGTATGTGTGTGTGTGTGTGTGTATATATATATATATATATATATATATATATATATATTTTACTGCAACTAATTATATAATTACAACAATCAGCTGAAGAGTACATCTTCTGTAGATTAAATATTTCTATTTTTGATAAATTAAGTAAATTTTGTACTTTTACTTAAATGTATCAATAATCTCTGAAAACTTCCATGGAGAATTTCCCAAAAGAAAGTGCATGCAAATATAACGTTAATAAGGGTGCATTAGTTTGCACTGTTGGCCCCAAAACACTTCAGGTGTTTTTAATCTCTCTTTTTCTACCTAGTCAGGAGGAAAAAAAATTATTTCATTCTCACTCAGTCAGTCACTGTAACAGACTAAAAATCAGTTAACAAGGACCCAATGGATGCGGGCAATGCTCCTTAAGCCTCAAAGGTTTCTTTCTTTCTTTCTTTCTCTTTTTTCAACAGTCAAATAAGACTGATAAGTTTACAGCGACCGCCACAACCAACAGTACAATTAAAAAATGATTGTCTGTATTTATGATACTGTGTTATCACTGCGGTTCATCGATAACCTTGTTCGGTTCAAATTCTCTTCTTCTCCTTTGTGTGATGGAAACACGTCGCCAAACTATTAAGTGTTTTTGTTGTTCAGGTATCAGTTGACGTAATGACTTTCAGACACTTCAAACCATATTTATCTCATTTAACCAGCCCTCCCTGACTTTCTTCCTGTACTTGTTGATGCTGCATCTCATTTGATTTTTCTCAAAGGGGGATCAGTGGCAACTCAGCTCTAAGGAAGTGGAAAAAAAATGTTTCCATGCTGTTTCTGATTTATTCAGTTTCATTTTGTTCAATGAGGAAGTCTAAGACTCAGCTGCATGATTTCAAAATACCAACTGTGCCTGAGTTAAATACAGTCTAAAAATTATTATGTCTAGCATGACGACCCAATGAGAGAGAGAGAGAGAAAAAAAACACAACAAAAAACAAAAACACTAATTGTCCTGGAGCAGTTACCACAATTGTTCTAAAATCTAATTCATTGATTTTCACAATCAGTGGCAATGTAATTAGACTGAAGCAAAAAGAAAAAAAAATCTAGGGCGGCTTGAAGTGAGTTGGTGACATTTGTTTATTCTCTGAAAAATCAAAACTTGAAAGAGAAAACAAAAAATGCATAAAGATCACATGAAGGAGCTACAGGTAAAATGTTCACCCCAGATCTGTGTTTAATTAATTATTACATTTTCTTCCATTGTGTCCCCTTGTAAAACGAATTAGGAACAAATTGATCTTGATAGGAGCTTCCACGCAACTCAACTACAAGTCTCATCTCAGTGTGTCTGCAGGTAGACTTGTTGAGACAGTTTCATCACACAGAAGGCAATTTAATACTTGATTCACTTTCACAGGAGACAAGATTATTAAGAAAATAGGTTGATAAAGCCTTTATCAACATTTATTTACCAACTGCATATAGCTGTGTATCTTTAAACATGGCCCAAAAAAGACCTAGAAGATTTCACCAAAGGATTTCACCTTTTTGTGATTTTTTTCCCATGCTTATCATCCAGTAATTACTTTAATGTGACTTCACTCATCTTTACCATATCCCATAGTATGTTATTCTTAATTTAACAGGGAGTTTATTTTATCAGTGTAATATTACCATATTGTAGAGACTGATTGTAAAAAGCCGAATCCTCTTGGCTTTTATTACATTGTATTTCACCCATTCTGTCTATGCATCCTGTGCAGAGGTACTGGAAATAAAAAAGGAAGAGATCTATTTGCTTTGTGAGACAGTCGGGGTGGAATGGATTAGTCAAACTTGTACACAGTCAGCAGAATATCACAAAAACACCCACATGAAGTAAACCCACAGTGACAATGCAACATTTTGGACTCCTGTGATTAACAGGCTACTTAAGTTTCTGTGTGGATCTCAGAAAAGCCAGTTAGCACTGTTCAAAACAGTTACATCATGTCACTGTACTTGTTCAATTTTGCTAGCAACATTTGGTGTAGAAAGACAGCAGGAGTAAAAGTCTGAGTGTAGTTCACTGGGATAAGGTGACAAGGTTACAAGCAAGCAAGTTTACAAGGAGAAAATTGAAGAACAAAATGCTTAATACAACAACAATTCAACACTGCAATGGGATTAGAAGTTAAAGGCACTTTTTGTCATTTTTTTTCTGCCACTGAACGTGGATATGGGAGTGGGTGATGGATATGCTCACCTGCCAAGAGCTTCAGGCATCAATGGATTTATAATGCAAGAGGTGATATGCCCTCTGAGCAGTGACACTTCTTCTAGGGAGATTGAGTGGCTGGGCCCAGGCTAGCTTATTAAGTATAAGCAGTAGAAGTAATTGAATCAGTAACCATCGTTAGTTACTTGCTAATGCTAAAACTAGCTGTGTAGCCATAGAAAAAAGATTTCAGTTTGCAGTGGCAGCAGTTCAAGCAAGCCAGTCCAGGTGTCCCTCTCCCTAGTGACATTTTACAGCTCCTCCGGGGAGAGCCTGAGGTTTTCTCAGGTCTAGATGTGATATATTAGAAGAGATAGATAGTCTTTTCAGTGTGTTCTGGGTCTAGCCAGAGGTCTCTTACTAGCTGGATGTGTTAACAAGAGCCATCTGATCAAATGCCTGAACTAACTCACCTAGCTTGTTTTGACATAACAAAGCGGTTTTGTCATGTCAAGGTTCTCACTCAGTCTCTAAGGCTAATCCTAGCTACTCAGTGAAGGAAATCCAATTTGGTCGCTCGTATCTGCAATCTTATTCTTTTGGCCACGACACAAAGCTGATCACTGAAGGTGAAGGTCAGAATGAAGATTGACTCAGCCTCCTCTTCATTGGTAAAACGTCTACTTTACAGCTGACACTACAGCGATCTGTCTATCAACCTCTTCCCAAACCACCCTCAGTTGGTAATAAGACACCAAGATACTTGAAGTCCTCACTCAGGGCAGCAACTTCTCCCCAACCCAAAGGGAGTGATTCATCCTTTTCTAGCAGAGAACCACAGCCACCATCTTGATGGTGCCGACTCTCACACTCAGCTGCAAATGGCCCCAGTAATCTCTGCCTGGACTTTGACATACAACAACTCAGTCAAGGTTCAGTTGGGAGCCAGAGCTGGATAGAGTTTGCCAACAACTTCTGGTGGCCAGGTCTTTTCCCACAAGACCTGAAGCCTGTACTACGGAGCGAGTTCAACAGACCCAGGCTCTCTTTCAGTTATCTGGTTTCACTAATCCTAACAATCGCTGTCTGGCTAAGCGGTACCACAAAGCTGGTTATCAACTCGATAAGTCAACCCAGGTTTTTCCAATCTAGATGTGAGAATGTTCACATAAAAGAGGCGGCGTTTGCAGCAGTTGTCCAATCCCAAACATGGAAACGAGTAACGGCAGAGCGGTGACTTTACTTCAAGAGCAGACTTCATCATTTTACAGCAATATGAGGAATACTGGCCGATAATCCAAGCAAAAAGCAACATGGTGGCAGCTGCTAAAACTTGAAAAGACAGCTGGTAAAAGATCACTGATTGTGTAAACGTGTAAGTTCACAGCCCCACAGAGACGAGTAGATGTGACTATAATTAAATTAAAATGAAATCAATGCACTGCTGAAATCTAGACTGTTTTATGGTGAATAGGCTAATACAAATTTAACCCTTCATGTTCACCTGCAACCCTAGCGGCACAAAACAATAAAAACTAAATATAAGAATATGATTCAAAGTGGTCAGTAGACGAACTTTCATATCTTATAAGTCCAAGTACAGTATCAATGCGTCAGTCAGTCTCTGATATTCTCTGATCAGTCAGTCTCTGATCTCTAGTTATTTAATATCCTAGTTAATTAGGAGTCAATAACCCAGCAGTGCTACAGTCTGAGGGACAGTCAGTGCTCGACTGCGCTGTGTCACTGACAACGTGCGGTTTGAGGAGATCACAGATATATAATTGACATGCTCAAATAAATAATCTTGCCGGTCTCTAAAAACCCTGGTCCTCCTCAGAGACCCTCTCTCAATGCCGGCACCGAGCTCCACAGATCCGCAATAAAAGAACAAGACATTTTCAAGAGCATTGATTGGTCGGAGGGCGGAGCTTTTATAGACGCCGATCTCTGATCTGGCACACAACCTGCTCCGGAGCAGGTTAGCTGTTCAGCATCAGTTACCATGGAGATGTAGCCCCAGTCAGAAGTGAACCACCTTCGTAGGACGGAAAACCCAGAGTTAAACCTGAAGTTACCGCAATAAGAACAAATCCTGCTCCGTAGTACAGGCCTCTGGTGTGGTACAGCCCCAACACACATTGAATTTCCAAACACAGGGGTAGGAATGGGATTGTCAGGCCAAGTCAGAGGCCTCTGGGGGTTGGTCCCTTGTGTCAGTGACACATAAATGTCTGATTGGAGATTTCCTTTATTATCTAATCTTTGCTGCTTGCTCTGAAGACAAGCAGAAGTTTACACAATTATAAGTCAAAGAAGAAAAAAAGAAGAGATTTGTAGGATGAGGTTTTTGTGTCTCTAAACTTTCTTGATAAATCTCTTTATGTAACACTTGAATATAATGACGAGAAAACAAATCTGTGACACATTTACATACTTACAATGTGGACCAAGACAGACTGTAGCTGCAGGCATTTCTTTTTGTTACATTCCACCACAAACTGTGTTACCTACTCAATAAAGCCACACCACAGATGAGTTATTGTTGGTTGTACCTCAAGATTTTCTCTTTTCTAAAATGTTTGCAGAGTGACAAGATTATGGATGAACTGGAACAGGTTTATGGAAATTTCAATAAAACGTCACTATACTCCAGAGTTTTTAAATGCACAATTTAGTTTGAGTGTCCTTGATATCTGACATTTACGAAGACTTAAGCCTACTTTCCTTGCTGTTTAGCCAACATTTAGAGAGAATAAGACAGGTTAATGCTCCCTGTGTAAATTCATCCTGTATTCTATTATGACTCTCACATCTAGGATGCAACCATAATGGTTTTTCTCCTGCTAAAATCCACATTAGAGTGACATGAATTCATTTCACACCTCTGTTATTGACTCTTTCATTTAGGATTCACTCATGTAAGACTTCACTGCTTTGAGTGATGAAGAACATGCAGTTGCATTCCTGTTGAGACAGGAATTTATTTTTTGTTCTTTCCCTTTACTTAGGGCTTGTAAAACACGTGAGGGAAATTGGTGTAGCTATATATTAATTCAATGATAATAAATGAAACAATTTGACTTTGTAAATTTGCTTCTGGTGCAAAATTTGACTGATGTTAGAAAGCTCCCACTCTTTTAGGAAACAAGTTATGTGCTCTTACAAATATGCAATGTTTTCAATTAACAGCCTTTTTTGGGTAACATGCTCAGCTACATTGGCTTGAATATGCAAATTTGTCACTTAATTTAAGTGTCCTAAATAGCTAATTATAATGCTGGTAACGCCTATCTAGTGTGCTGCTTGCTGCATAGCCTTGTGTTTATGTTGAATCATCCCTTTGCTCTGCAGCATTTAGAAAAACAGAGGTGAAGATGCAGGTAGGGAGATCAGTGTTTGCACTGGTTGTAACAATAAGGGGCTGGATGTTTAAATTCCCAATGTGATGGCAGCCTAAGGTGTTCCACAGTTTTCTGTACATGCAGCCTATTTTTTATTTGAAGCAACATATTTGAATGGTTTTTGAGCCTCTCATAAGGCTTGAAGTCTGTTAGTAGATGGTGTACCATGTCACATTCATTGAGGGACTGCAGTGACATGTGACAGGACAGTATTAAATCACAGCAGTACACACAATGAGGAGGAAAAAGAAGAAGAAAAATTAACATGACAATACATAGCTGCATTAAACTTTTGTAAGAGCCGGTGAAGTTTTGTGCAATACTTAAAATGTTAAACGGGTACAACAAATACTTCAAGTACTAAAGCTGTTACATTTTAATGTGCAGGGATATATTATTCAAGACCAGATTATATTAAAGAAAAAAGTTTTATTCTTTTTCCTTCTGCATTTACGACCTCTAACTGAGCAACACTTTAAACTCTTCTACATTCAATTTCAGAGCACAAGTTCATTTGTAGTGCGACCGTGTCCATCCTCTACCTCACATAGAAGTCGAACAGTGACCTGCAAACTTTATAATAAGACCCTCAGCAGAGCTTGTGGATGAAAACAGTAAACCCTATGTAAACTACATAGGGTTTACTATTGTATGTGCCACATTGTGGTGGTACGAACGGTGTCCATAATTCTCCTGAGATGAGGTAAAAAGCCTTGTCGCTAACAGATAATGTTAGATAGTGGTATAAGCTGATAACAGAAAAAATGTCAATAAACAGTGCAGTAAAAGGGCCTTCAAACACTTCACATGGCATGGTAAATATATTGTCACACAGCCCCTTCTTGCTTTATAAATAGATTTATCACTTTCACAGTGCTGTCATACATTTATATATATAGTTTCCTCCATTGAAGGCCTACAGGCCTTTTCTGCTGCAATAGAGACATCACATAAATAAAAGAAATGCTCATTTTGACATTTGTATAGAAACTCAGAGTTACTTCATCCTCAGACCTCAATGTAGACTGCTAAGCTGATATATTTTATTCTTAGAGTAAATTATTGAAAAACAACCATTCACAGAGCACCATATGGGAAAATTCACTGCTGAGTTTTTTTTTCTTAATGCTGTGAGTACCAGTGTGTATTCTATTCTCAAAATACAACTTAAATGATCTCCAGAGCTGGATACTGCTTTCTGAGTAAACTTAGCATTTATGGTCAAACAAATTCATTCAGCACACCAAGGAATCCCCAACACAACACAAAAATATTTGGATTTTTCATTTAACTAATCAATGAAGTTTTTCTGCAACTATTTTTTTCTTCAATATGAAAATCTAAATGTGGCTTCAATGTCTCCAGACATCCAGATAAAACTCTATGGTGGGAAAGTGCTTTGTTTTTAAAACACCAAGGCCACATTATACAGGGCTTTGTGCTTCACACTGTGACGAGAACCTGTGATGGTGGAGGTTTTTTTTTAAATAGTTTACAGTAAAACTATTGTCAAGTGTATTACATCAGCAACAATCTGAAACCATGTGACAGCAGCCTTTATGTCGGCAGCTTTCTCTGATTTCTCAAAACTTGTCAGAGAGGATCATTCACCAAATGCATAGTGTAATGACACAGTCATGCTGTGAGCCAATGCAGTCTTACAGAAATTATTAACTCCAAGTTTTATTAAAATTAAATTTGTGATGTAGATATTATGGCCTTTCAGAATTTAAATTACCATGGTTTAATTTTGTGGCTGATCAGGCAGCTCACTTTAAACTTTCATTGAGTTATATCTTCTATGCCTGCTGGTGCAGAACCTGCTGAAAATCATCACCCAATCCAGGTGTACACAGATTTTAGCTGCGTTTACTCACTGTCAAAACTGTAAGTCGCTATTCCACAAAAAAAGGTTGAGGCCTGACAAACTGCACAGCACTGAAAGAAAGATAGCCAAAGTAAATGAGTGGCTGGTGGGAAAAGAAAAGTAACCAGTAGAGAAAGAGCCAATAAGTGGAGGAGACCAAACCAGAGCTAAAAGGAGACTCTCCACATACTCCAAAGTATGAGCTGTTTCAGTAAACAGACAAATAGGAACATCGGAAGAAAACCCTTATGGCTGTAGTGATTATTAGTGGTAGTGGTAGTAACAGCGTGTAAATAAAGAAACAGATAAGTGAACAAATCCACAGTTTCTTAACTTCAGCCACTGCTGGTTTCTGTGAAATAGTCCCAGGACTGTTTGTGGACCTTAAATCACATCTAACAAAGTTAAATTGTTTTCTACCTCAACTCATTGTTTCCAGAAAGTGGCAATAGATGTTCTGGAGGACAGTTACAGACAACCCTGTTCAGTGTCAACGTGATTTTTTTCATTTTTACAAGTAGTTTCAGACTTAAATAATTACAGTTGTGATTTGCTCTAAATAAGATTTAGTTGTCTTTTTAAATTCAACAAAATGATGCAGACATCCAGGTTTTCCTCACTACTTCCATAAATCAAATATATTACAAACGAAATATGAAGTGTAAGTTATTATAAAAAAACAACTACTTTTAGCTCTCATTCTCAGACTGTAACCATGAGAGCAGAAACAGGGAGCAGAGCAGAAATAACTCAACCAAGATCATTCTTCTGGACAAACTGAATTCAAACATCAAAAAAGAAGCATGTGAGGTCAAGTTAACATTCTTTGGTACAGGAGCCATTAGAAATGGAGACTATGTCCTTAATCATACTAATACATTATATTAATATGAATTTCTGGTCCACAACACTTTGAATAGAGCACACATAATTGAAACAAGATCATAGCACTCATATTCATGTCCTGTGAATGTAGTCATTAAAACATCCACCTGTATTATACATTGCAGGCCTGGGAGTCAAATACATCCAATGTATATGTGTATTTTATTGGAAAACTCTTACAGAGCACTGTCCTTTCACCACTGTATCATCAAAATAATGTCAGTTCTGCTCCACTATGCACATGCTTTTTTCATGATTAATGTAATGCATTGAAGGAAGTTTAGTTAATAGGTTATTGAAGTAAACTGTATATTCTCTCACACAGAACAGTCGTGATGCAAGGCCTTAATCAGCACCAAGTATCAGATGCTCTGCTTCAAAGGCATGAACCTGCTGTGAGATGGAGGAGGGAGAGGCGATGTGGGGGGCAGACCAGATGGCTGCATCAGTTTAAACACTGCAAATCTTTGTGCCTGTTCAGATTTAAGCTGCTGTTTTTTGGAGGGGACGAGAGCTAATCAACATCAGAGTCTGGCTGCCTGCACACGCTGTGAGAAACTTCAAAACTAGCTGCACTCACAACAACACCATATTCAATACTTTAATCAGGACTCCAGGGCTGAAACATTTTGTCAATTCACTGATCGATTCATTGACAGAAACTTGAGTCATTTATCAAATGAAAATGGGAAACAGTCAAAACACAAGGAATTATGTAATCTATTCAAGTATGCAATTTGAGGGTTTCACCTTTGGCCTTGTTTATAGAACAAATACTTTTCTGAATAATCTATAATAATTATCTGATCGATCTCGTAATGCAGTGTGAGGTGTAAGTGGCAGTTTTATTCTCTTATCAAGAAAGCTGCAATAATTTAAAATAAAAACTTAGGATTGATGTGTCATATGCTGAACACATTGTGAAGAGTCTCCATATATATATAAATAGACTGTAATTAAATAGACTGTAAAATCCAAGTAAATGATGAAAAGTGATTAGAAATATTATGATGTGAGAAATGCCTTCACCAGTAAAGCTAGAGACATAAATGTCATTACAAACCCATGCAGAGCATTGGGTATAGTGTAACCACAGGTTGCACACAGCTCCTGTATTTCAGCAAGATGCTGTGCAGAGCCAGACAATTGGTCGGTTGAAAGACAGTGTCAAGTTAAAACTCCTCATCCTTCCTTTCCTGCAGTCCTGTAGATTAGATTTCTATACAAGTAAACTGCAACAAGAGATATATATTTTTTTATAAAATGTTTTTTATCTGCTGGGTTCTCATCCAGACTGCTATCTTCTGGTAATTTTGGAGAAAATTGTGTTTTTTTGTTAAATTTAAGTGATGAAAACATATAGTGATACTGTTGCCACTACATATGGATTTTATTCTGCAAGACTTGATATTTAGGTAAAAATTGTTTTATTTTACCATGTTCAGTGTCTCAAAATACTTGACATTTGGGTTATAATTTTTGCAGGTTCTCCCTGTGCTTGTGACTCTTAATCATGTATGAATGTGAGCCTGAATGGTTGTTTTTCTGGATATGTTAGCGCTGTGATAACCTGTGCTTCTGGCCAGGGTGGATGCTGCCCCTCCCCCATATCTTGGATGAATAAATGTATTTATTCATAAATTGTATTTGCAATTGCAGTTTAGTTGTGTATTCGACTAGTTTGTCCAGCTACTGCCTCTTGTACATCAGAGACCAGGCGTAAAAACATGCACCATGTGTCACACATGGTGCACACAAGGTCACAATTGCCCTTTATAATAGAAAAAAAAAGTGTGATAAGACATTGTTTTTAACTGACATTTGAGCCCTAATTTCCCCGTATTAATGATCTTTTACTTCTACGTGAAGCACAAAGTTTGTTTAAATATCAATTCTATAACTTAATCACTGATCTTCCTCTTGACATTTCATAATGACAGATATGTAGGCATGATGATGATTTGGGGGTCCATGCAAAGAATTAGTGGCTAATGCCACTAATGTGGCTAATGCTACTATAAATAGTTGCAGCCATGGATGTGCTACAGCTCACAATGGCAGTTGGTGAAATTACACATTCTTTTCTAAAAGTGGCGACACGCATTCAAGTGTCAGTGTGGAAAGATGTTAAGGGATGTTTCTATATTCACTTGTAGCAAACTGTGAAAACTGAGTTTCACAATATTAACCCAACAGAAGACAGTGAATATGAGGCTTTGGAAATGTAGAAAAAAGAAAAGAGTTAAAAGTAAGTTTAAGCTGGCTACATATGCAAAAATTATTAAGATGACAGACACATCAGATTTAACAAGAAGCATCCATGTGCACATATCAATTGAGCCAGAATTGAGCCATGCATCATCATTTAAACTCACTTGTATATTTTTTAGGATATTTCTTCTCTCTGCTAGTCATAGCTCTGTACAGCTGCATTCATTGTTTTAACTGGGCTGAGTTCAACAACGACCAACATGTACAGAACTTGTCCTGTAGTCGTTGTCTCTGTTGAGCTTTTGAATCATAACTCAAAAATGTTTACCATTTACTCCCAGCTTCATCTTTTCTTTTGGCCTCGACCACTCTCACCGCTGTGGCCAGTCTTCATTAGAGAATATGTTTCGGGTCATAATAAGGGTCTGTTGTGAGCTACAGTGACCTAAAGACCCTGCATGCAAGATGCTGAAAATCACCCAGCTGCTTCAGTGAATAGGAGCTCCACTTGAGTGCTTTTTATTTTTGCCTTGCCCTACTTCTAGCTCAAGAGCTCATTAAACAAGATTTTATGTTAAAGCTTGAAATAGAATGAAGCGTGTGTGTGTGAAAGTATATGTGTGTGTGTGTGTGTGTGTGTCCAACAATAATCTTTGTATTTAGCCATGTAAATGTTCTTGCCTTTGGGAGTTTTGGGTGGTGGCTGCATTTAGTGTAGTGTGCAAACTATATTATGGATCTTCTTGTGTCCAATAATCCTGATTGATGCGCATCATGCAGTTAATTTATTACTGTCACTAAGCCTCTAAGGGAAAAAATGCAGAGGAGGAAAAAACCAGTATTCACTGGCTTTGGACTCCAGAGAGAACACATCTCATCCTAGAGCAGCTGAATTCTTCAAACATTGGCCCCAGCTTACTGGAGCTGTTCGCATATATTAAAAACCTAACCTCTTTCAAGTCATTCTTTATTCCTTTGATAAATGCAAACATACTGGCCATGCTGATGCTGATAGTAATTTGAAATAATTTTTTTGAAAACCCTGCTTAATTAATGCATGGAGTATGTAAAAACTTGTTAAAATACATACATGTATATAAATATCGTAATATGTTATTTTCATGGTGAAAACATCACCCCCTGACAACTTTGTCCTAAGATTGTGGTTGAAAGATGTCACTTAAAATTTGTTTGAGACAGACCAAATAAACCATAAATGAACCACATAAAAAATCATAATAATCACCACACAAAAGAACAGCACAGTCTTTTTTGGTTAGAACTGTTTATGTTTATATGCATATGCACCGATGTCAGCTTTACCTAGTGGCATTATGTTTACGACCCAATCTTGTGAATGCAATATTTCAAGTATGCCTTGAAGGAACCATTTCAAATTTAGCACAAATAACCTGGACTCAAAGATGAATTTCATGTCTGAGATTAGATTTTGATGGCCAAATGTCAAAGGACATTGTGATCTCATAAAACATTTTCAGTGTTTTGGGTACTTCAGTGTGATGTAAATCACATTGTGACTACACACAACATGGTTTTGGCCATAACTCATGAATTTTAAACACTAATTACCTGAAATTGGACTGGCTGACAGGGGTATACAACTGTAACACATTTTTATATTTATTGAATGAATGTAAAGTAACAAATTGTTGCCCCGAACCTAGTCTCTATTATCTCTACACTTGTTTTGTCGCTTTTATCTCTACAAAGCTCCGCCTACAGTCCCGGAGTAAGGCTTGGTTCAAGATGCACAATACGTAACAAAACGTTTAATTCAACTGAAAAGAGGTGCTGAACACATGTTGCATGACACAAACCTTACAACTATGATAGCTTTTTAAATGGGCTTTATATACACTATTGTAAGTCATTGTACAACGTTGTACACTGAACTCGCTCTTTGTGAATCCAACATTGCCAGGTTGTAGACCCTGATGTTGCAAGTGTGGTTTTTCACCAAAAAAACCACAGGGAGCAGCTGAGAGACCATTCATTTGCCCCATAAGGAGTCATTTAACCATCACAGTGACCATGAAGCTGATACATTAACTTCAAAATCATGCATAGTGCATCTTTAACACCTACATAACATACAGTACCTGCTGCTGTCAGAGAGACATGACATTATAATTACACACTGTAGCTATAAATCCCAAAACGCAAATACAGCAAGCAAAGCAACTCACTGAGCCACAAGCAGCGTTAGTAGAGGAAGATACCACATGGTGTGTAAATTCTCTCATCTCATTTTCTAAACAACATACGTATAGGAATATACGGTGCCAACCCTTTTGATCTAAATAAGATCTTGATCACGGTAACCGTGATCACTATAAGCAGTTTCAACTGTATCCCATTAATGCTGACAATCAAATTCCTGTAATTGACAGCAGAACTATTTCTTATCATGAACCAGTCTGCAGGCATCCAACGAGACTTCAATCATTTACTGTTTGCTGGCAAGAAATAGTCTAGACCTCAGTTCTGCATAAACCACAATTTGTCAGTTGCTCACTTTTGATTTTGACTGATTAAGCAAAATGGGGTATGGCATGATTTAGTGAGCTTAATTGGTGTTGGGAGGTGAATTTTATTGCTGCTGGAGAGCCAGAGCCTGTTTTTTCCCCCTTATTTCCAGTCTATTCCGACTATACTCTTGTATTTAACAGACAGACTTGTCTGAGTGAGTAAGAGTGGTGTCACTTTTCTCTGCAAAGGATAAAATGAGATTATTATCCCAAGTGTAAAAGTATTACTCTAACCTGAATGGTTTGGAAACTTAGGTTGACTTGCTCTGCTCCCTGTGATGATCTTTTACCCCAATTATTGCTGCTGTTCGGAGTTTTTGACTTGAAGTGCTGTTTTGGTTTTCCTTCTTCAGTCTTTGCACTCTTTCCCCAGCATACAGTTCAAAAAGGCAAACAGAAAGCCACAGCAAGTGTGCAAATATTTTTATGCACCACCATGTTTACTGTGTTTCTATTTAGAAGGCGTTAGACAGTGCTGAACACTGACAGCTTTGCCTCTCTGTGTTTTCTCTGCAGTTGGGAGGATGTGGCATACTGGGGGTGGGAGTCTGGCTCTCTGTGACCCAGGGAAACTTTGCCACCCTGTCATCATCCCTTCCCTCCCTGTCAGCAGCCAACCTGCTCATCGCAGTGGGGACCATCATCATGGTGATTGGCTGTCTGGGCTGTGTGGGAGCTGTCAAAGAGAGCCGTCCTCTGCTGCTCACGGTAAGATATTTGTCAGGATGGTTTTGATACCTATGTTGACTTTAAACACAAGGGCTGTGTAAATATGATGGTGTTCTCTTCTTCTTTTTTTTTTTTTTTTTACCAGCCATGACAGTGGGGTTTGTGTTATTTCCACTTTGTGAGTCTGGAGAACGTGATTGTCACAAAATGAGATCCTGAAGACACATACTGTAGCTGGAACCACTGAGGTGGTTTCAAGAGCTTTTTTGATAGATTCTGTTACCACAGTAGCATCATGATCACACAAAAATATAACATGTGTAGTTGAGATCAAAATGGAGGTCAAATGAGACTCATGAGTCAAGGCTGGTGTGTTCCATCACAAGATGTTCTCTAGTGTTGTTGTTGACATGACAAGTAACATTACAAACTGTTAACGAGGCAGTCAGTGTTAACATTTCCACTTTCCACTCTCATACATTAACCAACTGATGTGACACCCTGGTGCTTCTGTATCAGTTTCATGAAACACTTTTACTCCTAGTCTTGGATGTCATGTACACAATAATGTAAATAATAATTTAATGTTTATGCCTCCATCTTCTTGAAGGGCAGTGTGAAAGGTTTTTATAGCTCACCAAAGATTGCCAATGATTGCATTTGCACTTTTGTAGCTAATGCTAACAGTAGCTTCATAGACTGACTAGATAGACTGATTAATTTCCTTGGCAGCCTTTTAAAACAACGATATGATATGTTTTAATATTTACTGGGACATTCAGACTGCAGGCTGCCATCCACCAGCTGTCGCTTTATACTGGACGGGTACTAAAACTGCCGGCCTGAAAATGATGCGATGTGATCATCATACAATGATTTGTTTATCTTGACAAAGCCTTATTAACTATATAAATAATGGCCTCTATCTGTAGTTTAACACACAACCCTGATTGTGACAAGACTGCATACACCAGCTAAATTTTATGTGTGGGTGGCTCAGAGCAACAGCACTTTACTATTCATCTATGATTAGAAACAAGTAGCTAAATCAAGTCCTAGATTTGTTGAATATGACCTGTGTTATGTTCTTTTTGTGTTACGTAGGATATTTGACAATATGTTATTTCCAAATTCACCTGTTTCTTCACAAAATCCATCAAGATCTCAATCTCCCATCAATTCTGCAAGCTGAATCCTGTTTCTGTGACTTAATATTAACTGTACATTGATCCAAACGCAGGGTTGCTAAATTGCAGACAAAACACAGTCATGGTGACAGAATAGGAATACAGTAGCAATTATGTAACAATGAAAAATAATATTAAATTCTTATGTTAAAGTTAAAATTATGTATTTAATATACATTGCCTGACTCCCTTGGACTTCAGGGAGAACTCTCCTCTACATTGTGGATGGTATATGGGGGTCTAGACTTGTTAGAAGCACAGATAACTATGGACCAACCCCAGCACACCCACTGACATGTTGACTTTCTTTTTGCCTTCTCTCTCCTTCCTCTTCTTGTAATTCTTATCAAGAATAGGATGAGTATAGGATGAGGATAAGTCTTTTACATTTCAAAATATTGCTCGCTTGAACAAATGTCTTTGAATTTTACACAAATCTTTACTCAGTCTCACAGATGAACTAATCTTTTAGGCCAGAAAGAAAAGTGTTACAGTTGTTACTTCTGGAGATAATAAACGCATGAATCAGGATTTCTATGTTAACTTGGAGAAGAAAGGACACACTCTTGCAATGTTCTTCAAATGGTGAAAAATGTTCTTAGTTATATTTCTAATATGAGATTTAAAAGTGAGACTGAAATCAAATATGACAAGTTTTTCACCTTCGTAGCTTAAGAGGCAGTTCTTTCAATTTTATATCAAATTTCTGTGTGTTCCTTCAGGGCCGGTGACCAATACCAAGGTACAATTAAAAAGGGAATCAATTGGCCTAGGGTCAGGGGACATGATAATGTAGAGCTGAGTACATTAACATTTATCATTGTTTATTAACACATCTCTGTTGGTCAGACAAAACCAGTTAAAAACAGTACCAAAAAGGCCAAATAGGCTGTGACTGTTATATAAAAGAACTGAGTGGTCCACCATGTTGACACACAGCCTTGACCAGTGGTGTTTAGTTCTCTGTTGGATGAAATACAATCATTTAAATTAATTACAAGTTTTTCTAAAATGTGTTCTAAATATTGTCTAAATTACTTCTCTGCAAAAGAGGCTTTATCAAGGTAGTCTTGTATTTCAGCATCAATCAGAACAAAGCTCTCTACTCTGTCCACATGCAAACAGTATTTCACATGTGTTAAAATCCACAGAGAATATCCAAATGTGTCTATTTCTGTGCAGTCTACAAGCTATTATTAAAGCCAAAGAGTGGCCTTTGTTGTGTATGGGCAGAGTGGCATGTTGATTCAAAGTACTGATTAAAAATACAATATCTAGCAACTTCAAATCAAGTTAATCCCACTGTTTTACAAAAAAGTGTGATTGTCTATGTGAAAGTTAAAATCAAATCAAATATTGTCATGGTTGGTATGGATGGTTCAAAGTAGCTCAGAAATAAAAGATCTATATATCCGTGTGGGAGGACTGTTAAAAACAAGAGTGGTACTCAAGTGACTGGTATTCACCAAGTGTAATGTTAATGTAAAGTTAATGAAGTCTGGCTGATATGGATGGAAGCAGTCAATGGTGTATGGGGTGATCAAATAACAATATAGTGCCTTTAATATAAATTAAACTAATGTGGATAGCAGACAGTAATATAGTGAAAGTTAAAATAAAGTCCAAATGGACAGCCCATATGATTTGTATTTTTAAATTTAGTTGGAGCTTTCCAACACTGACACTACGACAAAAAGGATATGTTCTGCTAAAATGCAAATCAGGACTAGATTAGGTGTTTGACGTCAAATATAAAACATTCTCTGCTCTTACCTAAACTCTGACCTGCATGAACTGTGATTTCAAATGGGCCACCCCTAAATGATCTTCTCTTTACAAGATTGATCAGTACAAATAAACTCACCTGATCAAGCAGCACCCTGCACAGTAGTTTTCGGAAAGAATAATTATGGGAGATAAAATAGAATTAAACATTTAAAAAAAATGGTGCAGTGGGAGTAAGCAATTATGAGCACTGTGGGATTGAGTGTTAGTGTCGATCATTAGTGTGATCCATGACATTTTTCCCACAGTGAGCGGACCACTTCCTGCTTGTGTCAATATAATGAGACTGGGTAAATCATAAGTCTGCTTTAATGAGTGACAGAGCAGCCCATTCTTCATGTAGATTAGAAAAAGACTCTTCTCCCTTCAAATTTCAGGGCTAATTAGCATGTTGATCACTGATGAGAGGCACAGGGTATTGCAAATCACTCTGAGATATTTGAGGAATTAGTCTTGTGCTCTGTGCTGGCAAAATTATTATTGCCTTTTGTGAGCCCCTGTAATTTGAAGCAGCAAACATCAGAGTCAGTGGGTTTACAGTTTTTATGCTTTTGCAATTTTGTGTGTGGATGACTTCAAACACATCCCCCAGCTTTTTAAACAAACATATAACTTTATACAAAAATATCCAGTGAGTCTGAGCTCCAGCCTTGATGTTTGGCTGCATTGTTGTGGTAGCAGCCTTATATTTTCATGTTCATATAAACATCTTCATTAACATGTTTATATTTCGATGTGGAAATACAGTGAGGAAACTGAGTATGTTCATATTCATCCACCTCCATCTACCCAGGAACATAAATGAACCAGAAAGGTGTATTTTACATACCAAATTATGATCTAGCATATTTCTTGTATATGTTATATAGCTGTGTTAGATTAAAAGTAATTAAATTGTACCTTCTGTGTTAAAGGTTAAGATGTCTTTGAATATTATAATCATACTATTATATATACCGTAGTTTCTAGGTTACCTCTGCCATCAAATTAGTATGCTTTCAGTTAGTTTATTAAAAGTTTTCCCACTGAAAGGCAATCTAAGTTATGTAAACATGACATGTCTCGTGTGTACTTAAATTATACATACAGCAAGCTTTCTCAATGAGCTCCTTAAGCACTGGGAATAATGGTCAGTGAAACTACCACTAGTGGGAGGCCTAAATAGTTTTATGCACCAGTGTCATTTCCAGTCATCATGTCCATATGATAAGTCAATTGACTGGCCTACTTGTTGATTTTTTTGGTATTTTATCAACCGTAGCAAAGTGAAGTGCTTATGTACTACAGACACTTATCTAAGGCAATCAGAAGTCCTGTGCCTCTAAAAAGTGTTTTCAACCTTATTTTGGTTTTGAGTGTTCGTGAAATGCCGAAAACACCTGAGGTTTGCTACAGACTTGTCCAACCTCCTAATGCAAAACTAAATGCTTCTTCAAGCACCTCCATGCTCCAAAAGCTTACAGAAAACTACTTGTTAACAGTGAAATGATGGTATATTTAAATTGATTTTTATATTTATGCACATATTTACTGCTGCTCTATTCTGGGGCATTTTTTCTAGACATTTTTACCCAAGTAAAAGATGCTGTAATCTTTACTGTCATCATCCAGTGATGATTACTGACATGGCACATTCAGATTTGGAATAAAATCACAGAAAAGTTCTGGTAATAATTACTCTACCCAGCTTCTCCATGTAAAACAAATCCTGTCAGAATAAGGCTTTAGTTGTGTGATGAAAACACTATAACCAAAATCAGAACAATAGGATTTGTGAATGGATGTAAGGAGGTTGTTCATGCGGCCACAGTTCAGAAAGTACAAGTCCTGTTATTTTTCTGTGCTGATAATATTAGGCAACTGTTGGGGCACTTAAAGTATCAAAAATGTCAGATGGGTGTGGTTCCAGTCAACATATAACACAAATGTATAGTGATGATTATATCCAGTCACCTAAAAAAAAACTGTGTTTTCATTACCTGAAGAAAGCCATTTCTGTCTTTTGCATTCTACCGTAGCTCAGAAGCAGTGGCGGCTGCCGGCCTTTCAAAGAAGGGAAGCTCATTGTTGGTTTACATCATAAAATTTGTCAATTTATTTATATGAAAATTCTGCCCTCCGTTCCTTTTCAAGAAAATGGTCTGAGACCCTATAGGCGTACCAAGTAGGCGTCTTTTACAGTGTAAGAAATGAACAAGTGATATCGCTGAGCAAATACCAACGAATAAGCTGCAGTTTGTCTTTCAACTTCACTTGCAAAATCCGTGATGGGACAGACCTGAGCTGTCAAGTGATGGTGAATATCTTAAAATACCTGTCAATCAAGACAGGATTCAGCCTTTTGACACATCCTCCAATCATCATGCTCAGCGTCCAGTCCAGCTGAGGTCCGCCCACAGCTCCATTCACCCCCAGAGGGGATGAATGGAGGGGATGAATTGGGGGCAGGACAAAATCGTGGCATTTATCCAATGACCATCGCGTATCGTATAAGAAAACAGTGCTATGGGAGTGTATGAGAAGTAAACAACATAGACTCAGTGTGATAAGTAACTGATTCTGAACAAACTCATCTTCAAGATGAACGTGTTCTAATGTATTTGTAGTCAATGAAATGTTAACACAACCGTACATATTTGACCATTCAATTTTTGACATTTTAGGGGAAGCTGAGCTTCTTTTGCAGTCTTAGAAAAATAGCCTCTGCTCAGAAGAGATAAATCACAACACTGGTTGGTTTTTATATCACCTTAAGGCCACCTAGTTCTCCTGCACTTGTGGAATGAGAGGGATGAGGAGACGGGAATTCAGTTTGTTGCAATCTGTAACCTCACAATTCAATGACATTGAATTCTGCACACTGACCATTTTAAAGAAATGGTCTTTTCATTACTTTAACCACATTTTCAACCAGAATCCAATACCCTGAAAATAAGAACCACATGGGGACACTTAAATTTTTACCAGAGATATAATTTTCATCAGTGACAATGGGTAATTAAAGTCACTCTGCACTCCGATGAAAATGAGTCATCAATATTTGTACAAGTCAAAGGGCACAGACGCGGTGCAATGGGTCTGTGACCTAATTTGCACACATATTAGTCACAGGGGTGAGATCACTCTTATGGAAAGACAGCTTATTCACAATGAGTAGCTTTAAAAGGGTGTAAGATATCGAGGCTGTAAAAACAATTAAATCTATTGCATGAAGAGGCCACAACTGTCACCTCAAAATGCTACTGTCCAGCTACACTTAAGGCAATGACATCCCAAGAGGTATTGATTGGACTGTACCTGACTCTGAATGGTTCAGCAGTCTCACTACTCTGTCAACACACAAAGAACCACAATGGCTTTCACACTGTGAAATCACAGCATGGGTGAACACAAAGGAGTCAATCTGGATTCACACTGGACTTTTTAGTGATAATAGTTCTCATTCTGAAGAGCCTACTAAGACATTGATTATTGCTAAACAGGGATATCAGCATAGCTCATATAAAAACATGAGTATATGCATGATGGTCTTTAGGGTGCGTTACATAAATTTTCATATTGCATGCAATTTGCATTTGAACTTTAGTGGCCCATAAAAAAACAGCGTTCTTTGGAAATATCAAAGTCCACTTAAAAAGTGAGAGTAAATATTACAGCACAATTCCCATTTCTCTGGTGATGAACTGCAATATCATTTTCTGTGTTATGAACTACTCTACTGCAATAAAACAAGCTGCAGACATGAAAATAATAATACAAGAGAAGCTCAACCCTGAGGAACTCTACTCTGGTTCTTGAGAGTTGGGTGTCCTGCAGGTTTTTGTTCCTCCCTGAAGGCATCACTTACAGACAAGCTGTGGTTCATTAATTCTCACGAAACAAAAACCCTGCATGATGCCAGCCCACCACCACTGGAAGTGCACGGTCTTAAAGGACAACTTTACTGAGTTCTAATGTGATAGACTTACATGGTTATATGCACCATTACACGTGTCAGTACCATTTGTATTTCACAGGCTTGCACAGGGAGAGCAGCAGCAAAAAAAAAAAAGTGTAATAAAATACTACACTGTCTCCCCACTTTTTGTGTTACTTGGTGATGAGAATAATAAGAAAACTTAGGGCCAAAATTGAATTTCTATTATGACTGCTGTTTGCTCTGCCAGTGATACAAGACCAGGGTAAGGATTTTGAAAATGGAAGCAGCCTCTTGACATGGTACAGAGAATATTGGCAACAGTGATGGTGTTTATAGGTTGTCAAACTATGCAGAACACAGTGGTGGAAAGTAACCAACATCATTTGTTGAAATGCTGTACTTAATGCTGCTTTAATCAATATTTTTGAACAATAACAATAGTTTTACCTAAATTTGCAGCTCCTGTCAGCTTTACAGCTTGTCAGCTGCCTGGCTAAAGAAACAGCTAGCAACGAAAAACACATACCAACACATAATTGTTAGATGTGTAATATATTAACTTAAAAAGATGATCAGTGCCATGGTCTTAACTTGTTTCCACTTAATCCAAGGGTTTAATTCTTCAGTCCCCACATTACATTTCTCTGAATTCTGCAGACACATTTTTTTTTGCATAATTATGTGGTATAACTATATCTTTTAAAAAAACAAATCACTAAAGATTCATGAGGCTTAAAGAGTTTCAAAACTCTATGATTTGTCTTTTAGAGTTCATTGAAGACAAGTGCATAGACACCTTCCTGGGACAATCCCAGGTCTTTGTCTGTGTGGTGTACCAGTGGTCTCCTATGTGGTGACGGTGGCCAGCCTTTCAGAATTGTGGACCTTGTTGGGTGAAAAGCCCTTGAGACCATTGGTAGCAGATTGCACCAAGGACAATGTTGCCCATTTTCTCAGAGAGTGCTGACTTGATATTTTCAATTATCCAAAATAGAAATGTCAAGTTACTGATGTTAAACTATCTGATTAATCACTCAAAAAGCTGAACTGGGCCATTAACATATGATATTGTGGTTAGCACTTTAACTTCAGCAGTAGAACAGAGCAGTATCCATTCATGGAACATACTGATGAGAAAATCTCCGGACATGGGAATGCTGTTTGACAACAGTTTAGTAAGATGTAATGCTTTTTGCTCCATAAAAACACTGTTTATAGGCCTATTTTGTTTCCTCTTATTCCAATCTCCCATAAATCTTCCCTGTAGTTAAGCTGCTGGAAGCCACTGCTGCAAACAGAATAACGTATTTCAGTTTGAATAATGACAATTCGGGAACAACATATCGAGCCTGCGTTGGCCCCTCAGTAATGGGATCTGAGTCTTTGTTCATAATAATTTGTCACAGTAAGACTTAGAGCACACAACACAGCAAAAATATGTACTTCAATTTTAGATTTTAGCTGAGATATACACACTGTGTCCATGTCCATTTACACAAACCACACTTTAGGCACAAGCTACCACAATTGTAAACTGAGACAAATGTATTTCCATTGTCGGTTTTGTTTGTTTATTATTTTGCATCTCAATTAAATTTTAATAATGAGTAATACGTATATTTACCACAAGCTGTGTAGATGGTGTCATGATAATAAACATGATGGGGAAGTCAAATCTGTCCTTTTCAATAAATCACGTTTCACTGCAGAAACAACAATGCCTATTTTCTCTGCACTTAATTGACATGCTGTTATCACTTTTCATCATGATTAGTTTTTCTGCAGAGTTCAGAGATATATTTTCATCATTTGCAGTTAATTTCTGCAACCCATTTGATCATGGTAGCCTATTCAGTGGAGCAGTGGGAAATTCCTGAAACTAATTTGTTGATTTTTTGCCATATATTATAAAAAGAAAACGCAGGTCTCCTGCCACAAATGATCCTGTCGGGTCCGGCTAATGCCTGTGGTCTAACGAAGAGGAGTTCAATTTCTTATTAAGAGCAGATTAATGGGGGAATATATTCACAGAGCCACAGGGGACGGGTTTGTTTTGTTTTGTTTTTTTTCTAAATGCGAGTGAGTATCAGTTTCTCATTCTTAACAATGTCCCTTTGCTCTCTGGCGTGATTTCACAGTCTTTAAGAAACACAGTGGAATGAAATGAAAGAGAAGAGACGATAATGAACGTTTCTCTCTAGCTGTAATGTTAATTTCACTCTTTTTTTCTTTTATTAAAAAAAGTTTTAAGGTTAAAGTTTAAACAATTTGGACTACGAAAAGAGGCATTCTAGATCATCAGATTATTAACAATATGTCTTTAACCCACTGACGTCCAAGGACAATATGAGGTGATTAGAGGATTGTGTCATGTCATACTCTGATATTTGTATAAATGTATCCAAAATCAACCACAGTGATTCCAAAGTGTTTCATAAACCTTTTACAACCTCACTTGCAGTAATATGGAAACAGCATGTATGTCAGGTTTTTTTTCTTATTTTGTTATACCAACAGAAAACAGACATTATGCAGAAAAAAAGAAAAAAAAACAAAAAAAAAAAAAAACAAGAAAGTGACAAATAGATTTTGTCATCAAACGTGCTCGCACAGAATCTTTGCTGTGAGTAAATGACCCAGTCAGCTCATTCAGACAGACAAATCAGTGACTAAAATTTGTTCATGTCTACAGTTTTTTGTTGTTGACTGACTCAGCATCAAAAAAAGTGAAAATTCCAAGGTTTCTGCCAATAGTTTAATTATATTTTCAATAATATAGGGTGGCGATATTATTAGAAATCATCTTAAATTATCCAGCCATTGCCTGTTATGAAACCTGAGCTTTAAGTAGCTTTACTATTGGTAGCTAGTAACATATTTCGATTAGTTTAACAAACCCATTGCATGCTACCTGCCCAACACTAAACTAAAAAGAAAAAAACACACAAAAAGCACAACCAGAATAAAAGGAAAAAGTGGTATTGAATATTTTATTCACCAGACATTTGATAACACAGCTCCAAATAAAGGCTTCAGCTTGAAGCCTAGTTTGAGACATTTCAATTGGTGTCAACATTTGATTTATTTTTCAGTGAAACAAAATAGTTCTGTTGTGTCCATTGAAGGTTGTCTCAGGTGGTAATAAAAATCCAGCACATTTTCAGTTTAACAACAACATTTTACATCTGTTACCTCCAATGGACCTTTCTGTGTGACTACAAATGAAGCTAGCAGGACAGAAATCTTCTAGCAACGAGTGTGAGGTTGCAAAATCAGTTGAACATGGAAAATGCAATGGCAGCTCGTTTGAGTCTCAGTCTGTGTCAATAATTAGCATTTGTTAGCATTTGTTTGCTAGCGCATTTCCATGAGAACTCAGCTAAGTGATTATTTGGCAGTGCACGTTGTCTGTCACATGGATTCATGGCCTGTCTGCTTCTAGTAGCCAAGAATCAATTAATGGAGCTCTAAGCAGGAGAAAACAAGCCAAGAGGAAGAATTAAGTGACTGTGCTACTGTTGGTTCGGCTTTATAATTCTTGACCAGACAGTGAATCTGAATTTCTTGCAGTGTCGTTGCGCAGTTGACCATTCACTTTCTCAACACTGTAGAGAAAAAAAAGATTCCTTCAAGAATCAGCTCAAAAAATAACACTAAAGACAAAATAGCACAGATTCAAACTTGAATTTGGACTCTTTTTGCCTCCTTGTTTTGTAAGTTTTCTTTAACTACAGTGAATACTAAGAAAGTCAAATAACGTGGCAGTGAGGGATAGAAATGTGCATCTCCTAAATGTCAGATATTCACAGTAAGGAAACACTATTTCCTCTCTTGACTGCATTATTACGTTATCCAGTGGGTTGTTAAAAGATTCATCAACCCGAAAGGTTGGATTTTGTCAAACCACAGTGGAGTGTGTTTATTCAGTTGAAATGAACCTACTCCTTAGGGAGCACCTAAGAATCCCGCCAAATTTAACTTACTTGAAATTTTCCACAACAGAGCACAGCAATCTTATGACCAAGCCTGACAGGACAATAGCAATTGATTTCAGATGGTTATTTAAGAGCACGTCTTGAATCAAGCAGCAGTGAGTCAAACACAGCGTGGGCTGTGTGTTGCCATCAGTTTGTTACCGACTCTCGCCTTCCAGTGTTGCCACTGAAGCTTTCATCCTTTCCAGCCTTAATGATTCATTCATGCAGGTGCTGCCAAAAGACCTCAGGGGCAACTGACAAGCCCTACTCAGTGGCAGTCTTGTGATCTAGCAATACTTGCGTCCCCTGTCAAGCAAACATACACATTAAATACACATATGACTTGTAGCCACAATGTCTCTGATAAACAACATCTCTATTTTTGATATTTGCTTTCACTCTATGAGATGATTTTGTGTCTTCTTTGCCTCACCTTCCAAAAACAAGACACAGAGTTGTGCTCACACTGCCAGCCAAATATTTTCTTTTGGAAAAAGAAAAATGGTATCCAAATTGGTTTGAAAAATTTTGGGTAGCAAAAAAGAAAACACATTAAAATGCAATTAGAATCAAATCTACATTTGGGGATAGTTCTTCCAGAAGGTCAAACCAGATGTCAAAGTGTCTTTTATGTCACTTGAAAACATGCAACTTCAAATCCATATTTGTCATGGTCACCTCTGAATTGGTAAGCGTGACAATCTGTCCTTAAGGTTTAGTCTGATTTGAGAATTGCTCAGGCTGGATTTTCTCCAGCCTGAGCAAAGAATCTGCTGCCCTGCCTGCAGCTCTGAGAGGCTGAGAGCCTTACTGACAGCAATGCTTTAAAACTAAATGCTCACAGTAAAAAACAAGATGTTTGACAGACATATAGTTTTGCCATCTTTTAGTTTAGACATATAGTTTTGCCAGGTTTGTGTGTTAACATTTTTAATGCTGACTGCATAGCTGTACCTCTGTGCTCTACCACCTGGTCGCTGCAATTTGCTTTCAGAAAAATCATTTTCAGTCAAATCACTGGACACACAGACACGAGACACCTGTTTGTATTTATTTAGAAATAACTGAAAAGACCTTTGGTGTAAGTCCCGAGCTTGCCTGATAATTATGTTGTTGTTTTCCGCAGTATTGAAATGACCCTAAAAATAATAGCTGGGAAATCCAGACCATAATATCTGATGTTGCTGCATCTAAGGCAGCTGGAATGTTCTAGATTCTTGTAGACATTTCACCACAGGAAGAACTGTTACAGCTCTAAGCTACAGCTATGAAGTTAACAGCCTTGTTCTTCAAAATGCAGTACAGTGTTGATGTGTGTTGACATATTTGTCTGCAGTCATAATCTAATGTCATTTCATGGAGATCTTTTCCATGACCCAATGAAACGTTGCTCAGTTGTCTTCCGAAATATTTCCCTAGGTCAGATTGTTACTCCCATGTGTGAGAGTCAGTCATGTCTGGACAGAGCTGGCTGATGGATGAGCTTGTAACTGTTTTAAGCACTCACATGGGCCCAGCGGGAAGAAGATGTATCACCCATCAGGCAGCTCATCCTGTCCCACCATAGAAAAGAGGAGTGGGTGGGGATTGATGATGAATATAATGTCTATAGTGTCTTTTAACAAACTGAAAACAAAACCTGCATGTCAACTGTCCCAGTCTGTTCTTATTGCCTTGATTATTGCACCTCCTCCTTTCTTGACCTGTCAACCAGAAATATCTAGGTTGAATGACCTGCAGCTCTTCAATTGTTCTTCCTAAGCCAATTTCACATTCATTCTTCACAGACAAAACTATTATCCCTCTTGTGTTTTTTTCTTCTGCATCGTTGAACAGTGTGTTAAATGATTCACTTCCTTCCCTTTGTGTCTCCACAGTTCTTCATCCTCCTCCTGCTCATCTTTTTCCTTGAAATTTTGTCTATCATGCTGTTCTTCATCTACCAAGACGAGGTAAGACTTAGTGAGTGTTCTTGTTGTGTTATATCCTGTGCTTTTCTCCACCTGAACAAGATAATAACATGCTGTGAACTGCCCAATTTATACCCTTCATGTGTCAAATTGCTGATATCTCACAAGCTGCTGTCCAAAACCTCAGTGGCAAGGCTGCTTTAACTTCATACAAGACGTGCAGTTTGCTGGTTAAGAAAAGAGTTCAAGAGCTGTCATCTTCCATAAATGATGGTTTAATTTAATTTTTTTTTTATGTTGTTGCATGCTCTTTGGGAGATTTGGAGATGCCTCTAGGCTGCTCCTGAGGAAAATACACACTGTCAGAACTTTCTTTCCTTGTTAATAAATCTCAATTTATCTCTGCTCATCTATTTTGTATGATTTCCCCATGCAAATAAACAAGTCAAGCAAGAGAAAAGACGCGAATGAGCTATCCCGCTCTTAATATGAATTTATAATCCCCCTCACATTTTCAGATAAGGTTTTAATAATGCATTGAAAGGGCATGTAAAATTCCACCCATCTTAGTCTTAAATAAGGGTTTAAGGGCTGGATTTGGATTTGCTGTTAATATATTTAACAACAAATACAATGTATTACTGTACGACAAAGCTGAATTAAACCCAAAATACTCATGTGCAAGGATCAACAATGTGTCTTCTTTTGTGTCTGTAAACATCTATCAAACACAGAACAACAAACATCATCTTGACAATGAGCATTAGTTGGACTTTAGGAGATTAGTGAGATTAGTTCAGCACGAGGGAAATTACACCCCCAAAATAAATCTTGTTGTTGGTGCGAATGACTCAACAATAGTCTGCCTTAGGGCCACTGAAGATTATATATACATTTTCTTGTATTACAGAGTCACTGTGGCCCAGAGTATTCAGATTGTCACTTAAAAAGAAAGGCTGGGTCCTCAAACAAGAACCTGAACTTTCTGCAACAACAGAGACAAAATTTGATTTGCCAGTCACATTAAATTACAAAGACTCTAATGACAGCACCTTGAAAAGAATGAATAACAACCTTTAACCTGCACTGGGATGGTTTGCAGCCAAGTGTGAAGCAGCTGGGGGTGAAACTCAGAGGCCTTGTTATTTTGGAGTCTGTGTGATGGTAGGATGGAATGGGAGATTGAAGTTTTCATATAAGGAAAGTCCATCAGTTCACTTGCTTTGGTCTGGACCATATGTATTATTTATTTTTGTGTTTGGTGCAATTTACTTTTAAATGGCACTTTTTGCAAATGGACCAGAATCTGTAAAAACCATGTGTGCTAAGATCATTTAACCATTGGACAGAAATGTCTGGGACGTGGTTAGATGGGAAACACGCAGTGAAAGTAAACAATCATGCAGATTTTGTCTGCTGCTGGTTTTTAAAGTTACAGATGTTTACGGACAATTTTGATTGTCAAGAGCGTTTGATACAACATCAGTTTTACAATGATTGTAATTTTGCAATGATGAAAACATGATGCAAGAAGGCTACTAAGGAGAGCACTCATGTGCACCCACATGTTTTGTTTTGCTAACCAAACAATTATTTCTCATAATGCATAACAACAGGAGACTTTTGAATCCAAAAAGGTGTTTGCTATTTGCAACTGTGTCAGATTGAGGTTGGGCTCCTTTTACGCCAAAAGCAAACCATACCAAGGTTTGTCTGGAAGTGAACCAAGACCACCTCTTTAAATGGGTCTCAGTCTGGTCCACACCCAAGTTCGATTGCTTGTATTCACACCTGCCCGAAAGCAAACTAAACCAATACCCCCTGTAGTGAGGCAGAAGCTGTACCAAATTTTTACGGTGACAAAGGAGCTGAGGCAAATGGCAAAGCTGACGATTTATCAGTCAAGCTATGTTGTTACCCTCATTTATGGTCATGTGCTTTGGGTAGTGACTGGCAGAATTAAATTCTGAACACAGGCAGTCAATTTGAGTTTCCCCTGCAGGATAGCCAGGCTCAGTATTAGAGACAGGGTGAAGACCTTGGACATCCGGAGGGAGTTCGTAGAGTAGAGTCTTGTTGAAAGATGGTTGAGGTGGTTATGGCATCTGATCAGAATGCCTTCTAGGTGCCTCCTGTGGGAAATTTTTGGTCACGTCAAACTAGAAGGAGACCTCAGGGTAGACCCAGAACACACTAGAGAGATTATATATGTCCTCATTTAGCCAGGGAACACCTCAGGAACCCCCAGTGGCAGCTGGAAAGTGTTACTGGAGAGGCACAACTGAACTACCTTGCCAGGCCACAAATCCAGATAAGCAGCTGACAAGGTATGAATGCAATAACAGCACAGAAGGACTTCTGTAGTTGATCCTTTTTTAAACAGTATTTAAATATCCATTTAATACTCAAATAATGAATTGTTTGTACAATAACAGAAACCACTGATACGAATTTCCCAGAGCACAGGGTGACGTGTTTGTTTGTCATATCGTTTGTTTGTTTACTCCCTAACAACCCACAACATATTGTTTTATAGTTATCAGATGAACATATATTTACTTGATTATGATCCTTTCAGTACCAATACTGTCCCATGTTTTCATTGAATAGGGGCTTTACAATTTTGTTGACATGATTTTTAGTATTCTTTCATCCTATTACAGGCTCCAGTGACCTGTAATGAGCAAAAAATAATAAAATCAACGTCTCTGCAGATACTCTTATTTAATTTAGTGTACAGTGTACTGGCCACCCCTCTAGAGACACTTAATATAACTACTACCATGTGAAGTGGACTCTGTACAGCTCTGTCATAAATCACCAGCAATTTCTCAACCATTTCTTTTTCATTATTCATATGCTGGGACAGAGAATATTTTCCCCAAAGACTTCAGCCAAGGCCAACCCTGGTGCCTTTCTACATTTTGGTAAACAAGAACCTACTTTGATATTTCCCCTTTCTCTTTGAATTATTTTTTTGATCACTTTGTTCTGGCTTTTATCTATTTTTTTTTTTTTTTTTTTTTTTTTTTTGTAATCCTGGCATGATTACATAATTGCTTAACGAGTTGCATTTCGATCACATTTTGTAAACAAATGAGTTTTTCTGACTGGCACGTTCTTCTGGGCTTTCGGCCAGTCGCCACCGCTCTGTTAAGCTTTTAATGAATGTTGTCTTTTGTCACGCCTCACCTTACTCCCCACTAGTATCCATGTTCCCCTGATGTTCAGCGCGCCCCCATTATTCAATCTCTGAATAATTCAGTTTTGTCTACCCAGGAGGCGATTAGTGACAGAACCGAATGAAAAGTTAGAGATGGTCTAGGTATTTGGCAGAGCACAGTGCATCGAGGGAAATCACTGATAATGAGGAATGGGTGGCTGTTACCAAACAGCTAATGATATTTTTTTAAACAGTAGGGAGCCTCAACAATCCTTAGAGTTTCATTCTGTTGTATAAAGTATACCCTGCCAGAAAACTGAATAGAAATTGTACAGTAAAACCTATAACCAGATGAACATTAAATACAGTTGAAAGGGCTTATTCTGTGATTGGGACTTGTGTTACCGACAGGCACGTAGTCATGTATGATAATTTTAGGAGACGATATATAATACCATAATTTTGACTGTTATGTGCTATTAGAAAAAAAACAAAAACAAAACAAAACAAAAAAAACATTAAAAGCCTGACTGACTCCGTCTTTGCTGTCCTCATCTTCAAAAGACCAGTTTTTGCATCCCCTTACAAACATCCCTTTGTTTTGGTTACCCATTCTAGGTTGTATATATGATCAATATAAACACCAAAAAAAAAAAAAAAAAAAAAAAAAAAAGCTGCATCTCTCCTCTCTTTGTTATTTAATCAAAGAATACAAGGACTGTGTCTGACAAAGAGAAAAAAAAAAAAGTTTCCTGACGTTCAATCACATTCTGGACTTGTAAACACCTCGTAACAAATTCACCGTGTTCCTTTGCAGCACAAACAAACAAACAAAAGTAGAATGGCTGAATAGGAGAGAAGCTTCACGCAGAGTTATTTATCATGCACGTGTTTGAAAACAAATTAACTCAGACAAATGAAAAGATGTTTGATGTTTGACAAATCGTTGACGATAATAAAAATACAGCGTGTGCATCCCATTAATGATGTATTCACCTCATAAATCAGGGCACCTCACTCTATCCTACACAAGACATTAGCTGCTTTTAATAATAAATTATTGTCTTGTACTACTTAAATCTCAAAACCAGATTCTGTGCTATCATGCAGCCCACTAGATCTTTTCCTTAACTCCAGGTGTAGGAGTAAATGATGACTTTTCATTATAATATTAAACTCCAAAGAATATAAAAAAAAATTTAAGAGCTCCATTTATAACCTGGATCTTCTTCAAAGTACACACATGAGAGGATAATTTAAACTTTAAATATATTTTAGATAGATAACATTATTATGATGTTAAACAGATATATGAAACAGAACTTGAGTGCAGATTCTGTAGACATATGCACATGCACATTTTTTAGTCTTTTATGTTATGATATCCTTTTCAGTATTACTTTGATTTTATCTTCTAGAGTATCCCACAGTTTTTCGAGCCCCACTTTATCTGTGATTATCAGGACCTGCTGCTTTCTACCGTCATCACCATGGTAACTCTCTGGGAGCAGTGCTGCATTTGAAGCACAAGCCAATGTCGTTCCCCACCCTATACACAAAGCCCTTTCACATGCCATAACTTAAAACAGAGTAGAAAGTGCATGTTGATGAACGTTGCTGTTTTTTTTTAGGAAACAGTCACGCTCAGTGGTGCAGTTTATTACATGTGATTTGATGTATAGAGCTCTGTGATGCTGCTCAGAGTGACTTCAAATGCTTTCCATGGCAACTGTCACTCTGGTTTCACCTCCTTCCTTAGGATAAAGAAAAGGTCCCGTGAGGTTAACATTATTGGAAGCTGTGTGACTCCAAGTGTAAAATTGTCAAAATTTGACTCCGTAGCGCAATATGCGAAATTGATGTAGGGACATTTTTTTCCATCTCTGAACAGATTTACAACCTTGTTGGCTCAGCTGTATCGTGACCACGAGAGAATATTACCACATCAGACCAACAGAAAGAGAGAAGCAACAACACCAACAAATGATCTAACAGCCCAACAACAGTGTTCAAACACTGTAATTAGAATTAATACTCAGCTATTATCAATAATATTATTATTAGCACTAATAGTAGTAAGACTGGGGAGGGAATCTAATCTTGTGATTAGTTCAAAGGTCTCCTCAGTTAATAATAAAGCCTAGTGAGCCTCTCAGACCTCAGAAGTGTGGTAAAGTAGCTTATTATATGCTTGTTAACACAATTTGTATGTTTGTCTTTTAGTTTCCCCCATTTGCTTTTACTGTAAATTAAAGTTTATTTGCTGTCATTTTTATATTTTAGCTTTTTTTTTTACTTCAGTCAGGTAAAGCCTGTAAAACAAAACTGCCACAATAAACCATATTTACATACACTAAAGTGAACATAAAACATTAGCCTCTACTTGAGACTAGGACTAGGAATCAGGTGGGAGCCCCTTGAAATAACTGCAACAACATTAGGGAAGAGGGAAATATGCTGAAAAGTCCTCTAATATTTAGAGTACATATATCTTACAACAACATAAATAAAATATCATGCAAGCATCTTAATATGCGCTGCAGTCAAACAACATCCACTCAGATAAAAGCACAAACAATGACTTTCTAATTACCAAGATAAATAGCACATTGCGATTTGATAGCAGAGGAGAAAAACAAGAGCCTATGTTGGTGTCTGCGGCACAAAAGTAAATCTAAGGGACAAAACAACACAACTAGCAGGAGCAGCAGCAGCCCTGCAAGCTATAACTACCAAGCACATAAACAAAACAAAACACAAAAAACAAGGAGAAGGGAGAAAACAGAGCCAGAATGTAAGTTCTCAATATTCAGCATAAACAGGCCAAAAAAAAAAACCTACCTGTTTGAACATTGATCTTAAAGCCTCAGGAAACGCATGTCTCCACTCAGGCTGCGAACACAAGACACTGAAACAAACTTGAAGCTTTGGGTTGTTTGGAATTCACACTGTGATTCATGTGATTCAGGTTCAAGTTCAACTTTAATAAAAGAAAGAAAATATAGGAAACGACATATTAACTGTCTTATCCACACTCTCTCTAGCCTAGACTCTTATCCGTATCTCCATCTCCCCTGTTTTTAGCCTTCAGTTATTCCTCTGTGCAGATTCATGATAAAAAACAAACAAACAAAGAAAAAACTGCATTCAGTATGAAACCTAACTTAGTTCAAAGCTGTCCTCAGGTGACACAATTAAGACTGCTGACAATCAACTTTGTTCTTGAATTGTTACTTGTGCAACTGCTGCAGCAACATAAGCCAGAACAAGGCTGGTCAGAAACATCATTAGACCAGTTCCCTACACACACAGGTGTTCTCACTTATTCTGACTAATTAGACTCCTGCTCAGGTTTTCTGGGCAGACAGTGGCAGGAACTTGTAAGATGTCACTAACTCTATGTACTAATGAGAGTCATAAAGATACAGTTTATATAAACAGGCAAGAGGTTGTGTGTGTAGTCACAAATCTTCAGTGGGATTGATGTTTTCAACACGAGAAACAAGTTGTAACTTTATGTAACTTATATCTTTCTCTCAAAATAATTGAACAAAGTTCACAGGAGAAGAAGGGAAGTGTCATCTGGACTCAGTCTGTTCACGCCTACACAGTCCTGAGAAGAAGACTAATTAGATAAAAAATAACTGTAAAAAAGTTCATTAACTCCTCGAGATGTGCCGACTCACTTCACCAGGGTAAAGTAACTGTTGAGATTGGTGTCAGTTGCTGATGATGTAGTGATGCAGTGCAGTCAGTGATGTAGACCAGATTAATCTCCTGCCCTGGGTCAAAAGTTTTCAGCTTTAGCTGAAATGATTCATTCATCAATTAATAATTAAAGCTGCCTCTTAAATATGAATACTTTTTAGTTTTTATAGTTTTCTATGTTATTTATTCCTGTTGGTCAGAAAGAAAAAGCTTTCTGAATAGGTTACCTGGGGCTTCATTGAATAACGATGGACTTTTTTATATTTAATATTGAGTTGTGCATTCATTCTAGTGAAGGTCGAGGTTACCGTGACCTCAGAAAACACTTTCCTTCTGCATGCAACATCTCATGGAAGCCTTGAGGTAAAGCCTTCACACTTCACAAAAAAAAAAAAAAACACACTCATTTGAACTCTAGGAAATCGATAATGTAAATAAACATTGGTTGCAGCCCTAGACTTTTAAGAGTAATGATATTACAAAGCTCAAATGAGACTTTTGTCCTTATTTCTAATAGATATCGTGTAATACTATTTTAAATACCTTAGTGCATTTGCTATTAGTGAGTATATAGGAGGTATACTCTCTGATGTGAAATCTGGGTACAGGACTAATAAGTAGCAGTAACTAATGTTACATATATCGTCTGCAGTGATAGTTTTTAATGGAGCTGACTGATTCATTCACCCATCAAACACCCCTAGTGATGTTTAAAGGTTTTCACAAAAGCACAAGTAATGGAGTGAACACTGGATGGTAACCATCCTATTGAAAATGCTGACTCTGAATGGGTCAATACAAGGGATAGAAACAATGTCAATTCTTTACACAAAGCATCTTGAAAAGTTACCCCTGAGGCGCGAATAAAACTGTTATGCAACTACCTATATTGATAGGACCTGGAGCCAGTGTCTTTGTGCACAATGATGCAGAAGTTTTCCTCCATTGCAGCAGATGTATATAGCTCACCCTCTATGTGTTAGTTTTATATCCACCTAGTGTGGACTAAACCCATGTATCAATATTTGTGAGTGCGTGATCAGACAGACACAGGCTCAGACTCATCGTGTGTTGTGTGAGCAGACATCTGTCTAACAGATTAATCTATGATGTATGAACACTCCTTGATTCAAGATTCAAAGCCAATGCCTATTTGAAATCAACAGTGCTACAGTGTAGACCTCTGCATGAGGTGGGATCTGTTGAGTTCAAATACGGATTGCAAGAGATGCCCTGTAGCAAAGGGTTTCATTTTGACATTGATGAGTTAAAAAGAAAAAAAAAGAAGAGTGGAGAAACCTCTGCTCTCAGATACTCATAAACTGCTTGGTGTCATCTTCAACAGTCATTTTCTCAGGAGGAGTTGTCAATCAACTTTTTGTTGTACTGAAATTGTCTAGGCTCACTTCATCTGATTCTGCCAAAGTTGGTGATTGTGTTCACAGGAATGATACCAGGCAAGTGTCCTGAGTGTTTATGGTTGAAAACTGTGACTTTTAGATAAAAGGAAATGAGTTGTAGATCATATTAAGATGATTGTAATCCAGTCAGTGTACTCTGAGGAAGGAAAATTGTGTTTCTATGATTTCTCATTTTCTCTGTCAGAAAAAATAAGGACATTAAAATGACAAACGGGCAAACTCCATATGAACATATAATGAAAAGCTCCACAACAGCAATAACACACATCAGAACCTGAAAACTTAGTTTATCTAGATGCAAAGTTCAGTCAAAATTCTAATAATATGATATAAATCTAATCTTTAATTGGATAATTCTGCCAAATGGGCCAAGAAATATAACCCCAGTGTTTGTTTTGGTTTGTTTATATGTGGTACAAAAGGGTATCAGCCAGTGGTCCAAAATGTATATGATCAATTAAATTATTCAAATCAGTAATTAACAATTTCTTCTTTTCACTTTTTTTTTTTCTAATTTTGCTAATTTTACACCAAATTGACTTACTAATTGACTGAACTGACTGATATTTTTCAGTTAAACACAATTAAACATTGATGAATTTGAGCTCATTTCAGCAATGTCAGAATTGATTACATTTAGGTTTTAGTCTCACAGAAGTATCATTTTGTTATATTGACCGCAGTGTCAAAGGCTTTGCAATAATATCAAATCAGAGTGGACAGATTACATTTGTTTTTACTTATCTGAAATGAAATGCACTAACAGTTCATGATAATAGATATAAAATGTAATTAATAAACCTTTACAATCATGTTTATATTTGTCTTTGCTGTGAAACCAAATAAAAGTGCAGCTCTGCTAAAAATCTAATTATATGATATAAATCTAATCTCTTTTTACATAATTATACAAATCCAGTATCCAATAGAAACACAATTACTCTACTCAACCATAATAATGGCACAGAAAAGCAATGTCAAATTGCCAATACCTGATTTTTTTTCCAGTTCCCATATGGTGCAAATTAATTTTTTTCCCATTTTATGTTGTGGCATCTCTGAATGATTCAGGGTACATTCAGTGAAGTCAAAACATGGGCAGAGGGGCATTTATTTTTCATATTGTAGACCTTGGTGGCATGTACTGATGAGCCACAACCTTTTCTGAGTTCACATTTCTTTTTACCCAGTTAACATTTTAATATAAATCATTGAGGTTGTTGGTAAATTAGTTTTCTGTTTCAAACTGATGATAAACACAAGAAACTAAAGCTTGTGCTTTAAAATTTAATCCTTGACACCGTTTTATTTAAATTCATCAGATACTGTCTGAGGAAAATAGTTCAGTGTCAGTTTATGAACTAAAAATGGAGTATTTATTAGTGATAACATGTTTTCCCAACCATGCTTTTTCACCCTGGTATGTTCTTGTCACTTCTCTAACATAAAATGGATTAGGGTTAGTGTTCACAGTATGTATTATTTCAAATCTGGTTTAGGACTACATGACCCCTCTGAGAAAAAAAAAAAAAAATAGCTATTAAATAGCTGTGAAGTCTTCTGGGCTCTGCCTCGATGTAGCATCAACATACCACAACATGAACACCAATGGTGTAGCTCATTCTGCCAGGATTGTTTGAGGACCCTCCCTTCTATGTTATGTTATGTTATTTATTAGGTCAGAGCAGAGTGAGGTATTTCCTTTGCTGCTATGCGGTCACCAGGTGAACGAAGTGCCTGTCAAGGGGCAGCTGTGGCGCTGATTTCCTATCTGCTTGTGTGCTTTGGGACGTGTCGAGGTGAGGTAATGCTGCTGTAAAAACTGAGTCATAAAGAGCTATGGTCAGATTGGATCCTCAAAAGACCTCATCCACCAACCCCCAAGGGCACTGGAGACATTAAAATGAATCATGGCCGTACATCTACAACATCAGATGTATTTTGCCATTTCTAAAATGTTATTTATAAAATATTTTTAACTTTTATTAATTAACAATTAATTTATGAATTTACGATCACTATACTCGTCCAGAAGGTATTCATAGAGATTAGTGTTAATTTCTCTTACTTTTATAGTTCATCTGCTTATGAAAGACACATGGAGAAGTTATTAGTAGTAGTAGTAGTAGTAGTAGTAGAATCAAGTATCAGATGGATTCCCTTGAAAGTTTGTTCAGTCAATTGTGGTCCACAAGATATATCTTATAGATTGCTTTCTTTACATTAGTGGTTTTGAGGATAATATCTCATCAGCTACTAGATGGAGTGATATGAAACTTGATCTTCATACCTTCAAACCTACTGACATTCCCATCAATGAAGACGACATGTTAGCATTTAGCTACAAGCATCACAGAACTGCAGAGCTTGTTTTACTTGAAGGATTTGTTCAGTTCTGACCTTCTGTCACGTTATGAATTATGAACTGCTTTACCCCAATCATGTAAATGTTTTTGAGATAATTTAAAGATTTTCATATATCTGCTTACAGCGACAGTATACTATGCTATAAACTATTTATGAAATGTGTATGTATAAAACCTAGAAATGCCAAATGATCGAGTTAAAGTAAAGTAAAGCCTCACTTATCTACACTCTCTTCTGTGTGAATCACATGGTTTCATCCTGTTGGATGTGAAGTAAAATCCAGTTTTTCCAACACAGTGATGTCTTAAAGTAAATTGTGCCGACATGCATCACTTCTCCTGGGGACTAGGATATGTTTCTGGTGTCTGTGTCGAACCTCCTCTCTTCTTCTTGGCCTTGTTCCACTGTTGTTAGACTTGACATTGAATATTTTGATAAGGAAGAAAAAATTGAAAAGGTATTCATTCGTGAACAGACGACTTCAAATGCAGGTAAAGTGTAATCACTCATGTGATTAAAGAGAACTACAAGCGTCATATCTCTAAAACTGCAGGTGTACGACGTGAGGGCCACTGAAAACCCATTTCAAGCGTGATAGCTTCACTTTTTACACATCATTACTGTCCTTGCGTCAGCCATCAAAACACTTTAGCTTGTGAAGATATCAAAATGCAGTGGCTCTGTCTGAATATATTTCAAGCTTGAGAAGGTTTTCATTTCATGTTGACTCAATAAATGCAATTAGATAAACAGCTCTGGCTAATTACATGACTAAAATATACCCGCATCAGGGTGATGTTGATATGAAACACAAACTGAGATGAGTAAACAGACAAGATGTGTGTTTGTGGAATCTTGGAATTGGGATTTGACAAGGGAATGTGTCATTCCAGTGCTGCAGGTAACGTTCAGCAACTGCAATCATTGAAGTCAGATAATTGTAAGATGATTCTAATTGTAATTAGGCAAAGCGATCCAATATCATGGAGGGACAGAGAGGAGCCAAGTTTTGCAGGTGGAAACACTCCTGCAAATGCATTTTTACAAAACGGGAGTCATGGAGAGAAACTGAAAATCAGCAAATGAAAACATAATAGTTTGTGATATACATCAACAAAACAGCTTATATACTGTACAGGCAAGAAAATAGGCTTAGAGTCTGAGGAAAAAAAAAAAAAAAAAAAAAAAAAAACAAACCGACTTCTAACTCACGTTCATCTCTGCTGTTAAATGTTTCCAACAGTTGCACTAGACTCTTAAACACACTGTGGCTTTAATATATTTCATTGTTCTTGTTCTTCTTGTATATTTATATTTTGTAATCTTCGTAATCCTTTTTCTTCTATTCTCTGGTAACATAAAGCGCTTTGATTTTTCTATATGGATAAAACAAGCTTAAAACTAAACTTGCCTTGCCTTAAATGAAACAAATATGAGCTTAAAGTTTAAATGTACTGGGGTGAAAATACTTTACCATTTGATTTGTCTTAAAAAGAATACAATTGTTTAATCTGGTTGATTAAATGTACTATGAGTAAAAGCTATTTCTTAATAGACTTTACCACACGTACATTACCTTTGGCAAATTCAAGCATCTCACCAGTTTAAGCTCAAAAGCCACAAAAAACAGTTCTCTCTGAAGACTTTTTAATGTGGCAGAAAATTAAACCCATCATTGTGAAGGAGGATCTGACAGTCATACACAAACTACAAAGAAGTTCTGTTCACAGTTTCCCCTTAGTACATAACTATTGGAATTCAGTGTAAAGATGTGATATGTTTTCCTGGGCTTCTGATCGAGACAGTAACTCAGTATTGTCTCAAGAAATTTTATTGAGTGGAGGAGGTGTTGATATTGTACATGAATTAAACAAGACAATTTTTGACAAGTCAAAATTCTGATATTTGATGGGAGCAATAAATAAGTAAACAAACCTTATCTATTGTTCTCTGCTTGTATTCCAATTGTTCCTACTGAAGATATAAATCTTTTAGAATAGCTCACAAATGCATAGTTTTATTCTTTTTAAAGACGACTAAGTAACTTCTTCAAACTGCTGGGAACTGTTGATGTTGATTTGATGGGGACTATTTTCAGCTGGAGATTAACACACTTTTGGTTCACAAGTGGGTATTTTGGTTAGCCACATGGTGCAAGTGGGATTCACTCAAATTAACCTACAGTGCCAAGGTTTATTGAAATCAAAATCAACCAATGAAACAGTGTAGTCTATTTATGTTTTGTTTGTTTTTTTTTTTTAATAATTTCTGTACTACAATTTGAATATTATCAACTTTGGCCTCAATCCCTTCAGGCCTTTCTTTCCCTTCATACTAAATAATGAAAGTAACAAAACATTTTGGTCACTGCATAAGCCGACAAGCCCAAGTGAGAACAGCTGTAGTTTGGGAACAGAAATTAAATTTAGTTAAATTAGTTTTACCCAATTACATCCAAAATCACTGTCATCTTTATAACTTTTTTAACATATTATTTTAACAATGCTTATCTCAATAAAAAACCTAAAAACCTGGTCAAGTGAAGATACTTTAAAAAAAATAATACTATGAAGAATTTTATTTTGGCAGCCTTGGTGTCTTTATGTAATCCCAGACTGCCCCCAGGAAGTTGAGATCAGGGCTCTGTGGGGGACAGACCATCTGGCGTAGGACTTCTTGTTCTTCTTGTGGCTGTAGATAGTTCATTATGACTATGGCTGGATGCTTGGGGTTGTTGTTGTACTTTAGTATTAAACCCTTGGTATTGGGTGATCATTAAGCAGTTGGGAAGAAGTCATTGCCATATTAAAATGATTAATGTGGATGCTATCAAAATGGAAACATAGCTGACCAAAATCAAACCTATAACAAAATAGAGCAAGGTACTTATTGAGTAAGAGAGATTAGACGAGACTGGATAGTAAAGCAATTCTTGTTTTAAAAATATGCTCACAACTCTGGCCCAGCAAAACAGGGACAGTATTGTGAATAAGGAAGTGAGGCCTGAAGGATGAGGGAAAGGGCTGAGAGGAATACAGTACGCTGTTGAAGAACTTGACCACCCTCTACCAATGTTACAGTCAAATGGATAGCTTACCTAACCATACAGACTTGAGAAAAAAAACTTAAACCTTTGCATAGGATATGTTTATCCAACACACAGATGGCAGATATGATAATACTCCCAGCTTTCTGACCTCATCGCTCCTCAGAAGGAGGTATCAAGCAAGACCAAATATCGACCATGCGTATATTGCTTCATATTCACACATTAGCTGGTGGATTAAACTACAATGAAGGAAAAAGGTCAGACAAAAGTTGATAAAACTGCAGCAAAGACCTTTGTTGTCAACAGCTGCAGGCAAAGGGCCATTTGAGCATTTTCAGTTATGCATCAAACAGGTTTATACTTCACAACTTTTAACAACTTTGAAAATAAACCATAGAAACACTGAGCTCTTTGCTGAATTTCAGATTTTAATAATAAAAGTAAAAACTAAAACCACAGTGAAAGATTCAGAGGTAATCAGTGTTGACTTGTTCTTTGGTCTAACATTTTGTCTAAAATCATTAAGTTTACTAGTACCTTGATTAAGGCCGATCAAGCATCACCCCTTGAAACGTTAATTCTGGTACTCCACTGCTTTCCCCTTACTAGTGGCATTGATTGTCTACTCACATGGCTTGCCAAGTGTTAATCAGGAACTGATAAGAGCTGGGATTATAATTGATTTTCCCCAACAAGGGACTGAGATTAGGCACTTAAAGATGAGTACCACCCATTTAAATAATTTATGTATGCCACTGTTATGACCCAATACAAAATTACAAGTCAGACAGAAGCCTTGAGTTTTTTGACTCAGTCACTCCATTCATTATCCAACAAGCACTGTCACACTTTGCAAATTTAAAGGTTACAGCTTGAGTTTCAGAGGAGTTGTCTGAGTTCAAAAGTATTGACCAATTTGTCCTGAGGCACATGAATAACATGTAGATTCATTAAAAGGATGACATTCCCCTATAACTTCTTTTCAAAATGCAGTACAACAGTTCCAACGATTTAAGCTCATATCCTGAGCCAGGGGAAATGAAGCACAGCAAGTCAAAGTAGAATATAACATGTCTGCAGTAAAAATACATGCCCTTGAAAAGCCTTCACTTTGGTCCAAATTGGTTCGTGGTCCAGGGAATGCAATCTGAGCTCTCACGGAGGACAGATAAAATGAAAGCATTATCAGAAAACCACCATTTGCCAATACATGCAGGCACCCAGGAGGTGAGGACAGCTGAGGGCCCCACAGGACATTTAGGTGCATTCAGCAATTACGGAGACAACTGGATGACCAGACACCACGTATTTAAAATGACTGAAACATGCTTTCTAAATTAAAATATAGAATTCAACCTTGATTAGTTACTATTCTGTGTGACAAAGCTGTTGGTATTGCTCTAATAAATTCCAAACTTCAAGGCTGCAAGTTCAGATTTAAGTCAATAATGTTAAAATCCCCCCTGTTTTGCAAATCAGTTAGTCATTGCAGGAGATGAAGAAGAGTGTGTTGCGGTGTGGCATGTGGTTATAGTAAAATAATATGTTCACAGGAAATCTGCAGGGAACCTGATCACAGATGTCTCTGTGTCCTTAAAGCCTACCACACTGTATCTGTGATTCTGTCTTCCTTTTAAATTCACAACACAGGTAATAGATACCTCCTGTTTGAAGACAGCAAGTGAATTGAGGCATTTTTGTCCATCATTATTTCTTTCTGGTGTTTCTGTCAGATATAATGTTTTTTTTTCTCCAGGGCTGTCGCAGATGGAAAGCTCCCTTTGTTTGTTCTACTGTGCAGTGGTCATATAACCGTTTCATCTGCCCCACACTGTGGTTGCGTTTCTATATATTCTCTTACATATGCTCGTCATTGCCTCCCAGCTCACCCTCTCCCTCTTTTCCCCACCTCCATGTCTCTTCTTCTCTTCCCTTCCACCCCATATACTGTACATCTCTTATCTCTTCTTGTATCCCTGCCATATAAATAATTGATAACTCATCCTCAACTCGCCTGGTGTAGTTAAAGGGCGACTGGAGTCCCGAGGACAACATCAATACTGAGCTAAAGGTACAGCTGTGACTTATGCACAGTTGGCCAGTTACACTTTCACATGAGTCACACTTTTTTACTAATGACCTACTTAGATTTGAATGAAAAGTATTTTCCTATTGGGTTAGTCTTTTTTACTTCTTTTTTTAATTTGCACATCTGCAGAGGGCTCAGAGCTGATCTCATCCACTCAAATGGGATATGTGGCCTGCCTTTGTTGGGTTCTTACATCAGTTTACAGATAACTTGCATATTGCTTTGTGACAGAGTTGTGATGCTGTGCAGTACCTCATAGAACCAGTCTATTTAGAAATCAAATCAACAGGTTTTGATTGTTGCAAGAAATTACATTCATCATTTGTCTTTACATTTAAAATTCCCTTTTATCTTTGTTTCTTTGAGGCGTGAGTATGATTTATTTTTCTTGTGTATATAGTGTTGACAGATCTGAATTCAACATCTTGTTTAACTGAACTGATGTGATAAGCTGTGAAAGATACCACCTATGATGTTATGCTGTGTATGTGCAGTTGTGCATAATTGTTACAAATATGTAGTTGATCACTGATTTCAACAGCAACGTTAAATTCCATCGTGGGATGTGAAAAATGTTGCTATTTTTTCACTAAAAATCTTATTTCCCTCTTTAGCTCATAGTCGTGATAATTAGCACATTTGGACAGTAGCTTCCATCCCACAGTCCCCATCAGCCTTGCTTCCAGCAACAGCAAAAAAAAAGCAAATAAACTCTAGAAAATAGTTTGCTACTTTTGTTGCACCCAAACAGACAGTGGAACAGTGAGCAGCCAAAAAACTCTGAAGTTCTGTGTGGCTTTACTGGTAAACAAAACCCTCAGGGAAAAGGAAAGAAGATACTGGACTTAGTAAAAACACAATTCAAATTCAATATATATATATATATATATATATATATATATATATATATATATATATATATACACAAAAAACAAATTTAATTATGCTGTTGTCAGTACAACCTGATAGGATTTTTTGTTGTTGCAAATAGGCTGAATATTTTATGTAATGCTTTTGTCACATATATTTTACATTACATAATTTATGTAGTATTATTAGGTTGTCTGCCCATTCCATTCATAATGGAATAATCAGCATATAGAGAAAGCTGGGAATCCTTTCAAATTCGGCACAATTATTCACTTAGATGAACTAATCAAATTTTCAGTGGAATACATACATACACACACACTATACTATATATATATATATATATATATATATATATATATATAAATTTAAAAAATAATTAAGGGACAGAACAAAACGTATATTGTGCCCGAGTATGCAGAGCTAGAGGTGGGGGATATGACCATGATATGGAACATAAAGAAAAGCACTAACCAGGAGTTTTGGATAAGATGGGGAATAAGCTCTACCTACACAGCGGTCAGTGATGGTAAAAGGAAGAGATGTGGTGAGACAGAACTTGAATAAGCAGCAGAGATACGAATTTAAAAGGAGAAAGCAGAAGGCAAAAGGTAACAAGTCTGAGCAGGGAGGTATTATGCTGGGATTACGTAATGATAATAACTGGGCTATGATGTGATGGAAATGATGCAATGATGCAGGGGACATAAAATGGATATATAGAAGAGGCTGATGACAACACATGATACATGTTGCTGCAGGAGAGATGAAAATGAATGTATAGGAGAGGCTGATGATACTACTGTGATGCAGGGACATCGAGATGCTGTTGCAGGAATACATGAATACTACATGCATGCTATGACCCAGCTCTCGCTAATGCTATGTAAAATGCTATGATCAAGCTATGGCTAATGCTACGTGAATTCTTTGATCCAGCTATGGCTAATGCTATGTGAATGCTACAAAACTAACGTGGATTTAAAGGGGCTGGATTAGAGCAACTGGCAAATGAAGAATAATGGAAAATGCTCTACTCCTTTGAAAGGTGGAAGAAAACATGATCGTAGAGCACTGATGTAAGGGGGAAGTAACCTTGGTATAGAACTGGTGGCATCTGGAGTGAGGGGAAGTTGATGATAACAATGCAGGGAAACCTTAGAAAGCTTGTAGACAGATTAACTGCTGTATAGAATAGTTTAGGAGGATGCATCGTTGCATCTAGCGTTAACAGCTAACACACCTCTGATATGAGGTTTAAAATCATCTGTGGGGAGGAATGAGTGCTCAGACAGTTCAGACAGACACTGGTTAGAGCAGCAGATTTAAGAACCAGGAATGAATTCTAGAATCATGTAACCACTGAGTAGAAGCTGCAGGCTCCATCTCATGTAGAACCTGGATAACTGAGAAAGGAAGGAATCTGGTTTAATTGAGGGTAAGCGAGGTATTGAGAGGTATTGACAGAGGACTAACTCTGGCTTCTGGAAAGAGTGACTCAACATCTAAAAACTGAAAAGGAAAAAAACAAGGCTCTGAGTGAGATGCAAATATATCAACCTGTTTAAGCAACCCATGGGCATGGCGTCCACAAGCCTGGATTTCTCAAAGAGAACTTACTATGACGGCACCCGTTTCACCTTTGCCAAGAAATAGCATGACAAGCTATACACTGACCTGAATTCACCTTGAGAGACCTTGGGGTAAATGATAGCGATTTGGTGAATATGATGTGATGCGACATGGTTAAAGTACTTGGAAAGATATCTGTGTGTCTCATGATTGCGGCTGGTGAGCGGCTTTAATCATCATGATGCGACTGCTTAGTGTTGCGTCGCGTTATAAGGACAAGCTACTGTTATGGTGTAAATTGTACAGAGCTGAGGAAGGTGCACGGATGGATCTCACCGAGTTGGGTTGAAACCAGCGGGCGTCGGCGATTAGGCGACTGAACTGCAGCGCGGTTGAAGAGCGGAGCAATCGGAGCAGCGGGGACACCTGTTGCGGTGGATGGAGGCTGGTTTGATGGCCTTTTAGGAAGGGAAGTCCGATTCTTTGTTCGTTACGACCATGATGGACGATGGCAGGAACCAAAGCCTGTGATGCAGATGTGGAGAAGCTTCAGGATAATCGATCGTGTAATCGAGTCAATCGAGTCCGGGCCGGAACACGTCTGAGGCCGACAACTGGGACTGTCTGTCTGTCGAAGCTGATCTGGTGGAAAGAACTGAACTGCAACTGGGAAGAACTCGTCGCTCGTTAGAGCTTCAGAGGATGAGATGAGAGTAAACTGACATGTCGAGAGCAGGATGCCGGCGAGAAAATAATCTGTGCAGACGCCATGGATGCGAAGGTAAAATACCTGGTTTTGAGGTTAACGCGGTAGTGAATGGCGGCTCTTGCCGATACACGATGCTGAAATGAGAGCAGAGAGAAACGACACTTTTAAATCTTTGTCGCTTGAAATCGGTTGGTTGAAACCTCCATGTCACGTGATGATTGGACAAAAACAGGATGGCAGGTGGTACTGACTTAGTGCGCGTGTGCAAAGATAGTCTTCCTGATTGAACTTTCGCTAAACTCCATCTTTCTTAGTGGCTTAAAAAATACAGTTTACAATTTAGATAGTCTACGTTTGTCCCACTTACTTTCATTGTTAGCTATTTGGTTGTGAAAACAAAAGACGGTCAAACTCAATATTACTTCGACCAACATGAAATAGCTCTTAAGGGGATGTTTGACTCGTATTTGTGGTGAAATAGACCCCGGGTTCAAATAACTCTAGGACCTCACTTTAAGGCTGTCCCGAGGGAATCACCGCATTAATTATCAATGATCAATAATCAATGATTGATTATCTGCCTTATTAACTGGTTAGTGGCGGTAACTGCAAGACAATGGCTGTAGTTTGCTGCGATTTTTTTTTTTTTTTTTTGGTAACTACATGTTTCAACCTAGGACAGTCTGGACAGGGTTGAATTTTGCTCTCTGAAATAAAGTTTAATAATGTTTAGTACAGTTATGTGAAGACAGTATCTCACCATTTTCAGTGGCTAAATATTTGTTGCTTTTATCATGACTTTTGGTACCAATGGCAACAGCTACAGGACAAGTGCTGACAAGGGTTCAGCACTCATAATCATAATTAGATGTTATTGTTTAACAATATGAGTATATACAATTGTATTCCAGGCTTAAAGAACCAGGAACAACAACTGCTTATCGAGTACACTGCCAATCTCAAACCGTCAGAATGCTTCTCTGATTTTATGAGAAGATTGCCATTGCAATTGTAGTTTCAGGGAGTAAACAAATCATCGCATGGATACAAGTATCATGTTTGTCTACAGTCACCACACCCCCACAAAATTGTGCCTGACAGTTTTATTGAGAAGATTTTCACATGCTGTTGTTGTGTGGGGTGAAAATATGAAACTGTCATTGTGGTTTGTTGCTCTAAATGTTTTTTTTTTTTTAAACATTTGAACAAAAACAAATGTGTTTGTTCCATAACCCTCTTTTTTCTTAATTTCTTCAATATGTTTGTTATGTCATTTTGTCACATTCAGCTGATTGATTTGTTGTCTATATTATGAGCTCCTTTCCATCTTGCTGTGCATCAAACAGATTTGCACAGTGGTATCCACCCAACTTTTGTCCAAATGTAATTGCTGAATGTCATTACAGTCAATACAAGCTAAAGTTGAATTTGTGGTTTATCCTGCCCAAGGGTGTGTGGTACATGTTTCCCTCCAGACAGTAGTATAACAAAACTGCCTCACACAGCAACTCAGGGCCTGAAGGCATGTTAATGACCTTTAATAAATACTGACACTTTGCACGAAGATGCTACAGTTAACTACGATGGATTTAACCTGTCTCAGCTATTTACTTCACGAGATCTCCACATCACAACATCTAACACATCGTCATGTATAATGCACTACATTTGTTTTGTGTCCTCAACTCACCAGCGCTGGAGTGGACAGTGTTAATACAAAGCACAGAACTTTGACACTGCTGTGAGCTGAAGCACTTTGTAACCTGAGTTACTGAATAATCTTACAAATACAAATGACAGTCATTTATTATTTTTTTTTATGATCAGAGATCATGTTTTACATCCAGAGTCCATTCTGTGGTTAGGTTTAACCTTTTAAATACTTTTTATGCCTTAGCTCCTGCTAATAGCTGTGGCCAGAAGTATTGTGTTTTCTGGTTGTCTATCTGAAAACTTAACAAATTTGTCTCACATGTTCATTTTGACTTAAAGTCGAACTATATAGATGTTGGTCCCTCCCTTGTGAAAGCAATATGACAGTAATAATCTGCTACAGACACAACCCTGAACACTTTGACCCAGTATGTCAAATGCACCACCAGAGACAGTAGTATACTGGACTTATTTTGTGCCAAGACTATGGAGGCATAACTTATTACTCCCCTTCTCTCCTGGGAAGATCTGACCAAGCTGCCTCCTTATCATTTCCTGTCTGTGTACAAACAGACAGGAGATGATAAGTAGGCAAACAGCTGTCACCCACACATTGAGAGATGGTCTGATGAGACTGAAAAGGCTCGTAGGGACTGTTTTAAAACAACTGTGTGGGTAGGATATTGTCATTTTAACGGACTATTAAGTTAATAGTATTAAGTGACACTTCACTGACACCAATAACTTATAGTTATTGGTAAATGACACACCAATAACTATAATAACCAGTAATAATGCTGTCATTACTACAAGTGGCCAATATAAGATAATATCAGATGTCTTGATGGAAAACAAACACATTGTCAGCTAACAACTTTCTGATATCATTTTAAATACAATAATCAATGACTTTTCTTTATTATATCACTAAAAACTCTTTTCACATTTTTGTTATGACTCAGTAAAACTTGACATAGACATTGCTCCATAGTGCTAATGGTGCCACACCAAAGTTAAGTCTATGTCTTCTTATACTCGAGTTAATATTCTAACAGGCTTGCACTGGCCAATCCTCTCTTGTAATACCACTCTACTGTAGGTGAGTCGCTGTAATGTCCAATCTGTCACCAGGTTAGCGTAACTGAAAGAAGACGTAACACTGATGAGAGGACGTATTGACATGGACGTTGTAACAGAAGATCTCAGCAGGTGACCATCAACACAAGGACTCATGTTCTGCCATGGCAGTGAATACTAAAAAATGGCAGTTTTAAACTAGATGGTGCAACTGCATCTTCTTAACTCAGTTAAATCCTCTGTGTTTCTACCTTTAAAAATGGGAGGACCAATAACAGCCTGGAAAGTGCTTTCTTAATTCGGGTGAGTGGTGAAACATCTGAGTGAAGTAAAGAAGTTGATTAATCTTTTGTTTTACTGCCTAATTAAAAATATGCTGGTCTCATATAAATGTCAACTCTCTAATATAGTCAATATAATGCCAAGAATCGGCATTAAATGTATGCAGCAACTCATTTTCAATATTATTCAATATTGTTTGGCAAACTGAAGGCAGTATTCATTGTTTGACTGAGTGAAGCTAGTGGTTTAACGAGGTGTTTGGGGCCTGCGAAACCTTTCAGGCGAAGGAGCTGCAGTGAGAGAGAAGGCAAGGTCAGTCGAGATCAATGCAATTGATGTCTGAAGAGACTGACTTTCTATACGTGTAAACAAGGACGGCTGACAACTGTGAGTGTGCCTGTGTTTGGAATTTTACTTGCTGTTTGTATACAGCTTTCATGCTCTCTGATTGTATTGTTAATTCTATATTCAGTGCATTTAAGCATGTTTATCTTTGGGGCTGTGTTCACAGAGAGAGTAAGCCTTCTATGAGTTGAAGCTTATGAGCAAAAGCTGATTTTGCAAAATGTTTTTATCTTGTTTGTTTAGGTTCACAGAGCTTGTGAACTAAAGCCTTGTGGATCTGTGTGTGGTCGTGTTTTATTGACCAGCAGCTCAGTAACCTGCCATCCTGCTCTATGTTGGATCAGCAAAGTGCATCGTTTCCACTGTTGACCTCAATATATTAGTTTTAATACCATGTGAGGACACTCGAGGCAGCACAATGCGAGACAAGTGTGGGCATTGGTCTGTCTCAGTCTATTTACTGCAGGTGGTCAGGTAATAACATCAGGTATTAGTTCGTTCCAGTCTAAAAGGCTGGTGTTCATGATGTACTATGTAAACCAGTGGTCTGCCATGATAATTAGTGATTAAATATGCAGCCAGAAAGAAAAAAATTGGTTAATTATATTTTAATAATACCACAAAAGATAGCACAAGAACAAGATGCTGCTCTCATTGTTATGATAGAACAGTGACTGTCTGGCTCAGTTCTTATATGTGTAGACCTATTTCTTTCAAACATTATGACATCATAGTCTAGTCACCAAAGGTTTTCACATAAAATCTCACTTCATCCTCTTTTGCATACAAATGACGATATAATAATCTTTTTTATTCAAAATGAATCTATTGATTGAATCTGTTTCTTGTAAAAGTTGTGGGGAAATGTTTATTAAATCATTATGTAGATGTGTTGGATAGACAAAAACCCCTGTCCTAACATCAGCCGAATTACTTTCTTATTAATATGCCCCAGTGTCTCAAATGAAATAGGAAATAAAGTAAAATTAAATCAGGTCAAGCCATAATCCCTCTGTCATCTCGAATAGCTGTGACTGATAACCATCTTAACCTTTTCTCATTGTTACGAGATAATAAGTCATAATTATGAGATAAAGGCTCCAATTTTCCCGTCTTTCTTTCTTTTGTGAATCCAGCACTTCCTCTGATATGTAAATTCACATTATAAGCTCAGATGTTTTTGGTGTTTTTGTGAACGTGAAAAAAGAAAACGTGTCTTTTTAATTTGATGTAATGCCACCTGGACAAAGCACAGCGCAATGGGTAAATTAATAGATATATAATGGACTGTATTTGCTATGAACAATCATTATGGTGAAGAAACTGCACTGGAATAATAACCATGTATTTTTGGCTTTTTTGTATTATATTCTAAGCATTTCTAAGTAGTCCAGCAGTCGTTCACCATGCAAAGGTTGTGATTCTTGGTGTTTATGCTATTCTGCTGTAAGAAATCTGAAAACAACTTGCATCACCTGGTTTGCACCCCACATTGCACTGCAGAAGAAACATCACTATATGCATCTTCCTCACTTCAAAGAACATGTAATCTCACCTGATGAAAATGGAAACAATCTGATTACACCTCACAATTCATTAAATTATCTTATTTTCTCTCCTGTCCTGTCTTTCTCAGATCGATCACTATGCCCAGAGGGATCTGAAGAAGGGCCTCCAGCTCTTTGGCACTGAGGGCAACGTGGGTTTGACAAATGCCTGGATGATTGTACAAACTGATGTAAGATATGAGATCATCACACAATGCCGCATCTAAAAGTTGGCAGAATCAGTATTCACTGAAGTTATGATGTTGTAAGAAATTCTGAACATTCTGTTGTGAACATCACAGCACATTTAATATTAACTTCCATGCCATTTAGAAAGTCAAGGAAAGGCAAAATATCTTGTCACAAGCAGAGATACATGACGTCTCAGCTGCATTATTCATAGTGACATTTCTTACATTTGCTATTGGCAAGGTTTCACCATTTGTACCACTGTGACCACATTAAATTAAAAGCGTTGCAGTCAAATGTTGAAGAGCCATTTGATTTTTACATTTCTCCATTTTGTGTAAAATTTGAATAAAACACTGCAATCCTTTTTGTAGTTAATGGGATCTGGACATTTACAAGTAGAATGATAAAAACTACTGACAATCTGAAAAAAAAACTGGACGTCTCTACAGAGCATCACAGACACTCAAAGCTCTTCCAGTTGAATGCTGACAGAGATTAATGCAAACATCATATACTCTCTGAGGTAATCATTGTTTCCAGCTCTTATTTTGATGCTCCTTTTTTTCCTCATGAATTCCACTGCGAAGAAAACACAATGTGGGAAACAGAGATTTGGAATTAAGGTTTGCAGAGGATAGATGGTGCTGCTGGCGAATGCCTCTGGGAGCTGTCAAATGATAGATCGGAGACTTCAGGGCTCTTTGGACCTTTTTAAACATCACTTGTAGCTTTCACCAGTGTTGTTTTATTCTATGAGCAAAATATGCAATATGTGCTGGATGTTTGACTCAGGTCTACGCATGCACCTAGTGTCGGGTGGGCATAATGTGCATGTGACTGAACAGGCATAAAGCATGATGACAAAGGAATGTATTGCTATGCAAATAATATATTCAAATGTGTGCATGTGTCAGCATATGTGGGTGTTAATGTGTAGAGATGTTTTTTTTTTGTTTTTTGTTTTTTTCATGCTCTGGATGACAGCAAGAGGAGAATCTAGCTCAGTGAGCCACAATATTTTGGTGCCAGCTTGAATGTGCACCGTTCTCCTTGTCAGATCAGCACTGTGTGAATCTATGGGGCTCCATAAAGTCTGAGTCTGGCTGAGATGAAGACCATTAAAAGGCAACCCTCATTCTGACACTGTTCTGCCTTCCAAACCTCCTTCATACATGCTGAGTCACTGAATAGATAATAGAGCAGATGTCCCCGGAGCAAAGTTCACCCTGAATATTATTAATGGCTGCATGGAATAGAAGAGGATTTACAGACATGGGAAGATGTATCAAAATATAACCACAAGGCGCCAAATGTCAGTGCAATAAATCAACAAGGATCACATGCCAAACTGGTTGTTAACTTTTTTGATGTGATAAAATTTTAATGTTTTTGACTGTGTAGTCTTTATCCTGTTAACTTTAAAACAATAGTCCACTACCTCAGATGTTCTCTGCTACTTTGAATTCTGCTGTAACTTCATGATAAATTGCAAATTCAATCCACTATTCGTTGGTGTCCAATCCATTGTCATGTTGGTGGGCGAATTTTTAAATTAACACACTATTTCCAATTCTGTACACAGGATAGTGTGCAGAGCGACTTGGGTGATATTGCTCCTGTGTGGAATTAAACGTCCACTGAATGAACAAAAACATCAGGGGTACTTTGTCTTGGATGAAATACACTGATGAATTGAATTGTGGGGAAAGCCATGATCCCTTATCAAAAATCTATGGCAATCACAAAGGGGAGAGATGATAAAATGAGAAGATAAAAAAGAAGCAGGCAAGTAAGAAAATGATTGTAGGGCTGAGACAAATGAGATGTGGATTGTACAAATGTGGGCCATAGCTCACTTTCAGAGAGATGAAGTGTTTTCAGCATTCAGGACATATGTGTATTTGTTCAGGATTTTAGTGTGATGATAATAAAAGGCCACACTCTCAAACTTGTTCCTTTTCTCTGTTGCAGTTTCGCTGCTGTGGAGTAACCAACCACACAGACTGGTTTGAAGTCTACAACGCCACTCGTGTGCCGGACTCCTGCTGTCTGGAGTACAGCGACAATTGTGGCCTGGACAACCCAGGAACATGGTGGACTGCGGTGAGGAAATAAATGTAGCAATTCTGTCATGAACTTTCATTGGACTGTAAAATCACAATTTACCAAACCCCCTCTCCACACAGTACTTATCAGATTGCACAGGAATTGCAACAGTAGGCCTGTGAAGCACTTTCAATGACAGGTAACAAAGCTGTGAATATCATTGTCTCATGTGGTACCTGTCAGTGGGTGGGATATATTAGGCAGCAAGTGCATATTTTGTCCTCGAAGTTGAAGTGTTGAAAGCAAGAAAAATGGGCTGTGTAAGGATGTGATTGACCTTGACAAGGATCCTATTGAAATGGCTAGATGACTGAATTCATCTCCAAAAACTGCAGCTCTAGAAATGGTCCAAGGGAGGAAAACCAGTGAACCAGTAACAGGGTTATGGCTAGCCATGGCTCACTGATGCATGTGGGTGGTGAAGGGTGGCTTTTAAACTCAGAACAATGTGTATTCTCTTTATACTTGTCATATTTAAATATAATGTTAAACTGATATTCTGAGCTGGTGAGGATCTAACAACATCAGAATTGGACCAGGGCTGGTCATCGATTGAATTTAAATACAATGAAAGACAAGTCTTCAGTTGACTGCAAATCAAGGAGAAGAATACCTTGAAACAAAGTATTTTTGACTTTATTTTCCGACTTTAAAGTAGGAAATCTCAGTCCTGAACAACTTTCATCGGCTCTTCTTTCAAATTCCCTTCTTGCCTGTGTCTCATAGAGAAAACAGCTTTTATTGAGCTGCTGTCTTTCCAGCTTCAGAAACAACATATTTTCCAAATTCCAGTCTGGTTTCAGGAGGCTTAGCTCTATCTGACAGAATCATCCATCATGACTAATGATCTCCTCTTGGCAGATGATGCATCAAATTGTGCCTTCCTACAGCTTTTCAATCAGCCTTTGACACAGTAGACCACACTATTTGTATGCTGAAACATGGCGTAGACGTCTCTTACTGTGTGTTCATTAGATTTATCCAAAAGTTCTCTGTCTGTGTTCAGTTCATTCCCATCATTAAGCCAGTGTCTTCTGTGGAGTCCCTCAGGGTTCAATGTTAAGTCATCTTTTTTTTTTTAAATGGTGCCACCTGGCTGCTCTCAGTGACTTTGATAAATTGTGATTACATTTTAAGTGTTCGGGGTAGAGTTCAATACTGATTTCAATACTTAATATCATTTTGATTATTATGACTACATATCCTTATCGATATCAAGACACAACCAAGTTTTGATCATTAATGTATTTGGTGGAATTAACCAAATTATAGTATTAAAAACAGAAAAGACAGTTTTGCAGCTATATTTTAAAAGCCTTGCAGCTGTGAAAGCAAGAAACAACATTTTTTTTAACTTCTTTAATATTTGAATTCTGGGGCACCCAGATAGCTGAGTGGTTAGGGCGCACCACTTCGGCTCATATCCCGGTAGAGCTGATTATCCCAGTAATGCTGATTATTTCTGCGTGTCATTCCCCCACTCTTCTCCCCACCTACCTTCCCGTCTATATTCACTTACCTATCAATAAAGGCAAACGGCCAAAAAATATATCTTAAAAAAAAAATTAAATTCTCGGGTGATTAAGCAGACCTACTCAATAACTGCTGCTGTTCAGCTCCACCAACTCTAAAAGCTGATCATCGCAATATTATTCTGATTGCTCTCAGCATTAGAGATAGAAAATGCGATTGGAGAAATGACAGAATTAAACAGAAGTTTTTTGTCATCACATCATGGTCATAAATGAATGTTAAAGCCACTTTACACAATAAAGTGGTTGTCCTGCACAACAATGAGTGAAGATGATCAACCACAATGATTTCTGTGTCGCCTTTGAAGTCATTACAGCAAAATACTAAATACGCCAGTCATATCAAATGTGCCAGATGTTGGCCACACGAAATGGTCACTGTTCATGAAGCCACAAATTGAGTGTGTCTTAAAACTCTTTTGATTTATGGTGTATTTCAAACTGTATTTTAGCAATTCAGTTATATCTCATCATAGGATCTGTTTAGTTGCTGTTCTATAAGTTTCACATCATATGACCTTCAATGACACAATTAGATTAAATGTTAATCATGTTAAAGTATCATTTTTGAAGGAGTTATTACTTCCGAGAGGTCTTAAAATAGCCAAACAGAAAAAAATTACCAGTTCCACAATTTTATGAAAACTGAACACAATCCTTCTGCATAGACTGTAATGAGATTGGTTTCTCGTCATGAAACTTAAGGTAACAAGTGTGAATTTCTCTGGTCAGACATAACATCTCCATTTTTAAGTTTTGTAAATAAAGTATATCTTCAGTAAACACTTGCAAAGAGTAGATCTTGAATATGATGCCGTGTTGACTGGGCAGTACACAGAACTTCAGAAGCTAAAACAACCCCTGTTCTAGTTATTTGCAGCTCAATTTTAATTTGTTCATTCAGCAGTGGAAAGGCCAAGTTGTGGTCAAACTGCAGCTGCTCTCAGTTTATTTTATTTTAGTTTTCAATTCTAGAAATGACAGACACAACCTTTTAAAATGTCTTTCCATTACCTGAAACAAAAATGATTGAAAAGATTTTTAATGCTTGAAAGTTATGCATATTTACCCGCTTCAGGTTACAGGTTGTTAACCTGTTTGAATTCCTTTGGCGCTTCGACTGCGAGAGACATTTTGGCAAAAAATGAATCTGCCTAGTTCTGTATTATGATTAATGTTTTGCCCTGTAGATCAAGGATTCAGTTACTGTGGTTCACACCAACACAAGACAGTTCTCTCATCCAATAAAGTATTTATTCTAATATATGTAATACTTTTATTTCATTTACATTGAATTGAATTCACACCATCGGGATACCTGGACAAAGATCTCTCATATTACTTTCAGTGTATTGAATTGTAATGAAAAGAGACTGAATAAAGCCCATTCCTTGGCATTTTCATTTAGGTTGAATGAGGTAGAAAGATTTCTCCAAATACAACAGCAATAAACATAAGAGGAAACAGTCAAGTATCATCTTGATGACACACACAGACACAGCTGTGTTGGCAGCCTAACAGCCTGCAAATATCCTAGACTGCATCTGTGAATATGGCATGTTGCTGCTGCACTTGGACAACAACTGTGTTGGATGCAGATGAAGACCATGATCAGTAGACTGAAGTCTACTGAATTAAACTAGAATTAAAAGGAGCCACAGTTATTCAACCAAATCAACATTATCCCATTGCTTGTCCACCTTGAATTTTCCTAATATCAAAATATCAAGTTTCACCACCATGTGCTGGACCTATCTTTGTTTTATGTTATTATTATTATATCTCCAGTAGATGTCAAACAAGAAAAATGTGAATTTATATATTTTCAGATGCGGCTCTGTGGTCTGATGGTTGCATTTGAGCAACAGTTTGATAAATAACACCGGAGCTGTCCTAAATTTGGCTTACAGCATGGCTTTCCTTATTGATTCAACCTAGAATTATTTCACCACACATAAGGGATAATATATATATATTTGGATCCTGATGTCTCAAGCAGCAGCAGTGAAATGCAGAGCAGAGAAAATGTGTTTGATTTCTCTTGGTCTGACTCAGCTCTTTGATGTAAAGAAATTAAAAAAAAAATAGCACAATCGAGAAGACATGTCTGCAGATATGAATAATTGAATTATAACAGCAGTGTAGCCTGGTATGATAGCATTTCTCCCATTGCTACACTGAGTCAGACTGCCTTTGCTCTAGCTTAAGCAACATAATCAAACGCACAATTTGGCACAAACATTTAAGAAATATTTCTTAAATGTAATAGGTGAAGGAGCCATGTGCTAGATGCCATTACCGTCTCGTCTACAATGATAATGTCAGCTTTCAACTGTTCTTCAAGAGCTACTTTTAGGATTTGTCTTATTTTCATTACTGGCTTAAATCCTTGAGGCAAGAGGGCATCACTCCCTTCCCTCTATTATAATACTATAATATCCATTTTTTCCTTCCTGCTGGGCACTACATGGCTCAGGGACATTTTCAAAGAGTTTTCTAAAACAATATTCAAAAGATTTTTTTGCTTTTCTGTTTTCCTCAGAATGCATTCAAACAATGCCAGTGAAATATTCATACTATTGTGTTGTCTAAATGATGCATCTGGTACACATGCTACTCCTGTATTCAGATTACGCTTGTTTGTACAGCTGACAAGGACAGTAGGCACTTGAGTTTTGGAAAGTTTTTCGAAGGAATAGTAGGCTGGAGGAAGAAGAGGATGGGGAGGATAAGGAAATAAAGATGTTGCTACAGGGGATATTTAGTCATCAAGATGTCTTAATACAGGAGAAGACTCACTGTAAATGGTACATTATTGTTTTATATAGAGCTAGAAATTGAAGCAGTGAGTTTATATTCACTCTCTCTCTCTCTGTGTCTACAGCCATGCTACGAGCGAGTAAAGGATTGGCTTAATGAGAACTTGGTGGCACTTTGGATCTTCGCTCTATGCACAGCACTTACGCAGGTAATTACAGCTTATATGTTGTATACATTTTTCTCATTCAGCACTCATTAGCTCACCTCTTGTTATTTGCGGCCTCCTGACGCAGGCTCCTCTCACTGATAAATAAACCTAATACTTCCACTGTCCTCCTCATCAAGCACTGAGCACAGGATTTCTATGCACAAGAGGAGCCTGAATAAACCTCATGTGTTACAACTGACTACTACACTGAAGGGTTGTGGTTTTCCATAAAGTTCTTTTATTTTTCTCCAACCAAGTGTTTTGTGATATGCTTTGACGATGTGAGAGGAGAAAAATGCTGTTCTTGAAAACATAGATCACAGGCTTGTGTGACACCATTTTCTACCCTTTTATCCCACACGGGGTGGGGACCCGGAGAAAGACCCTGTGCCTGACTCAAGAGTTGAACCCAGGAGCTTCTTGCTGTGAGGCAACAGCGCTAACCGCTGTTCTGCCCTAACAGCATTGTACAATACAAATAATAATAAAATGATGTGCTGTGTTCAGTCCAGGGTGACGAATTAAGGTTCACTCATGTAATGTCTAAAAGAAAAAAGTAACATATTCTTTGTTTTGAACATGTCAAGTTGAATCAATGCAATGAAGCTAAAAATGCAAAATGAAGCTAAAAAACATAACTATGAGTTGTAATACGCTGCAGCATAGATGATCCATGGACACTAGGATGCAGTAGCATACTGTACCTCATGACACCTGAAGAGCATGTGACTACAACTTCACAGAAATACAGTTGCGATCTAAACTCTCAGTGCAAATTAGGTTTACTGGCAAATTTCACAGTCTTTCATTTGTTTGCAATACATATATCAAACAAAAGCAATTTAAATAACTCAGCAAAACTAATATTACAAATGGTTTCCCCCAAAATGTAGGACAAAATGTTACTTTTAATAACTACTGCAGTCTTATTCAACCACCTGAAAAGCCTCTTTAGTACTTAATAGGACCCCTTTTTGCTGTAATAACCTATTGTAAACCTGATACATATCCCGTCACTGGCCTCTTGCAGCGTTCCTGAGGAATCTAAGTCCATTCCTCATGGGCAACAGCCTCCAGCTCACAGATATTTTCAGGTTTGCATCCTGCAACCACCCTCTCCAAATCCCACCTATTAGGTTTAATCAGTTGACTGTGAGACCCGAGCTAAAATTTTCCAGGACCCCCTACGAAACTAGGAAGGTGTGCTTGGGTTCACTGTTCTGTTTGAATGTCCAGTGGCACCCACAAGTTTCAGCTTCCTGACACATGGCTTGACATTTTCTTCTAGGATTTGTTGATCAAATCCATCTTGCCTTCCACATACTGCAGGTCTCCAGTGCCAGAGGAAGCAAAGCATCCCCAGAGCATCACCAAACCACCCCCATGCTTCACTGTAGGCAGGATGTTCTTTTCAGCTTTTACCTCATCTTCCTCCCCCAGGCATACCGCTGATCTATAGGCATTAACAGTTCCACTTTTGTTCCATCACTCCACAGTGGTGTAATGGAGGGTATACGTGGTTATATGGAGTATACTCACTTATTTTTCAGTTAGCATTGAGTATACGCACTTCTCAATCCCCTCTGATGTGCACCATTTACTGGTATACCCACTTCCCCAGGGACTGCTACAGCATTGGCTAGGAACATTGAATGCTCTTGATTTTGTTATTTTTTGTGATCTTTTCCTTGTTTGTGAAAGGCAATGATCTGTTCTCTTAACTTTTTGGAAAAGCTCTTGACAGCTGATTTGCAAATGTGTGTTATTATGAAAGATACTACTCAGGGTGGTGGGTAATTCTGAGACTGCAGTCATCACTAAAAGGGGCATTTTGTGTTATGTTTGGAGAAACCACTGGTAATTGTAGTTGCACTGAGCTATCTGAACCAAACTTGTTTGATTTGTTTATTGCACACAGATGAAAGATTGCAAATTTTGCACACAAAAAAATGCAGTGGTGACTGAATAATTAAATAATAATAATAATAATGCAACTGTATATTCAACTCAAATGAAAAGTAGTGGACCAAATAGGGAGGAAAAATATAAAGAAACAGGTTTGGGAGGAGTTGTTTCCACCCCTTAAGTGAGTGTTTTATCACAGTTTCCTCCAAGAGCTGGATTTGGTCCTGATGGGAGAAACCCCCCAGAATTTACAGAATGTGCTAAAACCAGTTATAGTTCCTATTAACACTAACACCATGAAGTATAATACAGTCACACTGTTTAAATCTTTCGCTCTTGTTCTCAAAAGGTCTGACAGAATTTGTCATGAAGAGACATAATTCTCCCTCTTTTACACATTTGTCTCTTTCTTAGTTTTGTAGTTAATTAGTTACTTATTTATTTTAGTTTATTTTGTCATTAGCGAACAATCAGTTCCTACATGAACAGAACAAACTGTAAAATGGTCCATTTGATATCGCAATTAGATATTCAAGGTCAACTCTGTAACTGACTGAGCCAAAAGCAGAGACCAAAACATCAATACAAGAAACTCTGGCAGAATTTATTCATATGTTCATGCAGGATGCATTTTCTAATAGTAAGAAGTGAACTGAGAAAATGGGTCTCAGGACCCTTGAGTAACATTTAAAAAGATAAAGAAAAGAAAAGAAAGAATGAGAATAAAGTGGTGTTTTGAACTGGATAAAGTTCAGGAAGAGAGTGCTGACAAAGAAATAAAAACCTTGCAGGAGATGTTGGAGCAAAGATAAAACATAATAATAATAACAATAAAGAGCATCCACACTGTCCAGCATGTGCAGCCTTTAACATATTAATATTTGTTGAGCTCAGAAGTGCCTCTTATTGTATATGAAATAAACATAATAAGATGCGAACATTAACACTGTTTTTGCGATTTATTGTTATACAAATGTACATTATGAAGCAGAGAATGAGCCGGATGGACAGAAGAGTTTCCTTTCATTTCACTGTAACTTCACACATCTGATGACTGAGGGTGTTAAAGCCTGATTTGTTTTGTGTATTTGTGTGCAGATCCTGGGCCTGGTCTTCTCCATGACAATGTTCTGTCAGGCTGTGAAAGTAGAAACGTTCTACGCCTAGCGATCGACCTCTCTGCGCACTTGGGTTGTTTCTCATCAGAGAGGAACAATTATAGACCCACCTTCCTCCTCCCTATCCTTGTCCTACTCTTCTTGCTTTCCCTCCCCCTCCTCCCCCTCCTTCTTCTCCCTCAACAGACTCCTCTTTCCAATGCTTGTCCTCTCTCTGACATTCGCTCTCGGATGTCGCCTGTTCACAGTTTTTCCTGCTAACTATCAACAAGCACAGTGTCAGTGTAATACCTGAGTTGGTTGCTATGGTTTGCTTGTGTGTCAAATAGCTAATTTCTGTGCTACATTTTATGAAGCAGTATTATGATCATGTATAAAAGAAAAAAACAAATTATATGTAACCCCTTTTTTAATATGTGTTTTGTTTTTAAATTATTTTATGATTTCTATGTGTTTTCAAAATGAGAGCTACAGTTGGGAAAGTGCACTGGTGTGAAGTGCTTCAAGTGCATGTCTCCTGCAATGGTGTGTATTAAATGTTTTGGCTCAACAAAACAACGCGTGTCATTTTGTCATTCCTCAGGCAAACCTCAGCAGGAAATGCTGAAGGGTTTTATGGGTAATCCTGCTGTATTTATGCCTGACACCGTGACATAACAAACAGGGGGGGGTTTGCCAGGAACCAGAATATAAAACTGTTAATATAGTCCCTCTCCGCTGAGACATGATGGTGTCATTAAAATATTTTCTAGCACCTAACTGATCAGGCATTTATTAGATACTGTATATGCTTCATGCCCTATGGAACATGGGGCTGTTTTTGCTGGGTAGATTTACACAAGACACAAGAATCGCACCAAGTACAATAAGAAAAATTTGTCAGAAGAATTTAAATGAGGAGTAGCAGGATCCTTCAGACAAGCCTCAGGCGATTTCCCCCCAGCACCACTCACAGCTCCAATGATAAAGATTCATCAGCAGGCTTTGAAGCCTCCTCTGGCCCTTTTTGTGACTCCTTGAGTTCCTTCTTTTTCTCTCTTCCCTAGGTTGTTAATCTATGCTATGAGTACACCAGGGGCACACTTTTTATTAAATAGTCCCATTGGAAAACAATGCTTGAAGAGATGTTTTTATATGGAGTTTGAGGTCCAAGCATTGCAGTTGCTTCTTCTCTTTTTTCTACTTTCTTTTTTTCTGCCTTAATATAATTTGCCCCTCAGAGAGCAAATTTCCCAAGCAATCAAATCTGTGGAAATGTTTCAGATCTCCCATGATGAAGTCAGTAAAGGTTAACAAGTTGGCTAGTAGGTGGATTTACAACAGGCAACTCGTTTTTTTCTGGTTCAACACTTTTAACTATTTCTCATATTTTTCTCCATATATTTTCTTTTTGTTTAACATGTTTGGCCTTGTGTTGAAAAGTGAAAAGTATAAGAAACCATGGTGTTACCCAATAGCTTAGAGGTAACAGTGCAAACCAAGTGGGTGCAAGTATGCTGAGCAGCGATTTTCTGGTCTGAGTCCCGGCAGGCCGGATCGTTTGCTGTTTGTCATTTGACTTCTCTCTTTCCCCACATTTCCTGTCTCTCTCCAGTATCACTATCAAATAGAGGTAGAACACACATTTGATGACTGTTTTTAGCCATCACACACTAAACTGGGAGTAAGGTATAAATAACACACTTTGATTTTCAGAACGTGATGAATAAAGTTTGAACATTTTACATTCATTCTGTAGCTTTTAGCAGTGGAGCTCGCATCACTGGTGACTGAAAACATAATTGTCAACATTTTCCCAATCATTTAACATCATAATCATCATATTTCCGCAACCCTTAAAGGTTATCCTAATCATCTGGATAAGGAAAAAAATCTATTTTCTGTAAATATCCTCGTAGCAGTGCAGTTGCTAAAACCAACTTCTGGGGTTGTCAAAGAGCAAAAGATGTTATTATTTGTCATTATTGGGTCAACTTTGTAAACACATCTTGTGGAAACCATAGTCTGGGGACTATGAAAATATTTGAATGTCACTGGTCAGAATGATTGACAGAGAGGTTATTTATGCATACTATTTATAAATACATTTAAAGCCTTTTAGCGCCTGTGTGTGTGGCACATGATCGTGAAATACATGCCATGTAATATCCACTTTTTCAGCCACAGGATACTGGTGAGAGGCAAGGAGTCCCATGGTCATCTTTCAAATCAATCACATGGCTAACATATAGACAGACATTTACACACATTTTTAAAAAGCATTATTATTGCAGTCAAATCCTGTTAAAATGAGTCACCATTCAGCTGACGTCGCCAATGGCACTGACAGAACATCAGAGATGTCCAAATCTTAATAATATCTTAGACTTGGAGAAGAATTTAACACAAATGAACATATGGTAGGGCAACAAACTGTGTCGGATCACAGTTGTTTTTCTGTAATGTGAGGAGGATTTTGCAATTTTAGAACAGTCATATCTTGGATGTCAGTGTGATGATTGTAAAATTTAGCAAGTTTCTGTTTTTCTTTTGTTTAACACATGTCTACAGTAAAGTCTGTGTGCTGAGATGTAGTTTGAACAAGTCAAGTCAGATCTTGACTATTTCCTCAGCTCACTGACACTAAACCAAATACCACCAGATTTTCATATTTTGATTTAAGGTGTTAGTTCAGATGTAAACTACAGGCTTTTACACCTTTGTTGTCATGTGGCACTTTAGGTGTTCTTATTAAGAAATAAGTCAAGTTTACATGTGCAGCTCTTGAATGTAATTAGAGTCTAAAAAGGCTTCACGGCACCAGTATTATGAAACAACAAATGAAAACAATAAATGAAAATGACAATTCTCAACCTCGGGCAAAACGCAAAAGCAAAAGCAAACTCTTAGGAAACCCTCATCATAGGAAATGGACCCACAGCTTGGTTTTCTCCTCAACTCAAGCTTATGAAAATACCCAGAACAAATGTGCACCAGCTTTTCACAGACCAGAAGTTCACTTACGTGGTATGTGTGCGTCATGTGCTCAGTGTGATCCTAGCACAATAGCTATTAGCTATTAAATAGAAAATATGCTATTCTGCTGGTGAAAATGAACCTTGAATACCACTGGTTGATGTGACCTTAAGAGACAGTGGAAATTCTTATAGAGGATATGGGGAAGCTAAAACGTAAGAGGTACATGTCAGCCTGTCAATTAAGGTTTTTAAACAAAAAAAGCTTTGGGCATTAAATTGGGTAGTTAATGGTCATGAATGGTTTACTGGGACAAAAATAAAAGTAACATTGGACTGACATTAGACTGAAACTTTGTATCTCCATCTGCGGTCTGGAGGGAAAGAAATGGGACATGGTTAAAGTGGCAAAATCATTGACCTGCAGTAAGCTTATCAACATGCAAAAGGCTGCAACAGTTTCATATGTGTGTGTGAAACGATTCAGTCTCAAGTACAAGGTGCATTGTTGACTCCATTAGTTAGAAAATGTCGCTGCTTACCACACTGAAAACGGTCTGAAAACTCCAGGGTCTCTCCACATCCCTATGTTGCCTCTCAAGTTCACCTCACTGCTTCAGCAGATCTCTGTTTCCGTTCCCCCATCTAATGCATTATTCATGCTCATGTTCCCAGGCTTTCTCCCATCTTGTGTTTGATCAATAAAACATACCTGTGTGCTTGCTCCCTCACCTCTCCATCCTCTCGTCTTGTTCCTGAAGCCAAACTGTGAGGCCATGCTGAGCTGATAAAACACCATAGATGGATGGCCTTTTCAAGCTGCGAGAAAATGACTACAATTCAGGCCATCCCTTGGCTGCGTGAGTTGTGTCTCTAATTTGGGTAGTGAAAGGAAGCCTCAGTATTTGTCACTGGCTTACAGTGCTCCCCTCCAAAACCCAGAAAAAATGCCCTTCTCATAAAACACGAATAGAAAGCATAACCCTGCATATTTTTTGGCCATTTTGCCTTTATTGATTGGTAAGTGAAGATAGACAGGAAAGTAGGGAGAAGAGTGGGGGAATGACACGCAGAAATAATCAGCACTACCGGGATATGAGCCGAAGTGGTGCGCCCTAACCACTCAGCTATCTGGATGCCCCAAAATTCAAATATTAAAGAAGTTAAAAAAATGTTGTTTCTTGCTTACAGCTGCAAGTCTTTTAAAATATAGCTGCAAAACGCTCTCAGCTCGTCTCAGCCGGGATTTAAACTGGCAATTGCTGCACAGGCGGTTACGCCCTAACCACTCAGCTATCCAGGTGCTCCAGTCCTGAATATCTTTAACCAAACATAATAAGTTTACATGTACCAGGCTTGACCACTGTTCTACAAAATCCAATTGAGCATATTCCATCACCAACTCAAGACTGTTAAAGAGATTTACAAAACATGTCAAGTGGATTTTATTGTGGTAAAACACAAAGACTCTTCTCCTGTGCAGATTAAAACCATGCATTCTGTTATGGACAGATAATGAAACAATGAGGCCTCTGGGTACAGACATGTCACAAGGGATGAGATGTGTTTGACACAGACAATAACTTTTACAGAGGTGATCATGCTGTTTCAGAACATTGACAGATTTAAGACCTGATTCTTCAAAGAACTGTAAATTCTATCACTAACAGGACAGTTTTGACATTGAATAACAGTGAATGGTAGGACATGGCTGATTGGCTGTTGGATCCTGGTGTGTTCAGGCTTTTAGGCTACATGTTTAATTTACCTATTTTCAAAATGTGTTTGAATCTAAATTCAATTATTTTTTTGTGTTAAAACTCTCTAGCGTGTTTCAACATAAAGATGTCTGTGGAGCTCCTCAGTCATTCAGGTCGTAGTATCCGAAGTAGTTGAGTCAGAGTCAACTGGACCGTGGTAATTTCTTGAATACGTTTCACCTCTCATTCGAGAGTCTTCTTCAGTTATGATTGAGAGTGGTGTGTTCCCAGAATTTATCCTCTGTGGGTGGACAACCAGAGATCTAGTGTTCACAGGTGTGTTAACAACAGTTGTTGGTGGGTGCAAGTAGTTTCAACGGTCGTCGTTATGGCCACTAATGGTCACTAAGAAGCTATTGTTTCTGGAACAACAGTCGTTAAAGTCATCTGAGGTGGAGTGTGCACAGTTTTCACACCTGAGGCAGATGACTTGTTAAGTCTTCTGGGAAGGGATGAAAGGACAGTATTATATGAGGGTGTTGCAGGTCTCCTCCTCTGTTGAGAAATGGTTTCTCTATTTTGGCATAGTAGAGAAATGGACGAAAGAAATAAGCAGAGAATAGAGAAACGGATGAAAGGTGAAACATATTCAAGAAATTACCACAGGCTAGTTGACTCTGACTCAACTACTTTAGTTTCAACATAAAGTTTTACAGAGAAGTATGTGTTCTTGTTTGGTTTGACTTTGTATCAGACATGTGATCCCGAAAGGTTGGGACTTGGCAGCCGCTCCTGATTGTGACCATCCATCAACCTCTGGATACGTTTGTTTAAATCTCCACCAATTAACTGACACAACAAATTACAGTACAATTTATAAGCAGCCGAAAATCACGTCTACTTGAATCAATTTTACATTTTTCAGATGAGACACTGCTGACCATCGTAATAGTCCAACAATTGCCTTCCACAATGTCGGCTTTGCATAACCTTTTGCCTATGATGCTGAGCCATTCTTTTTTTTTCCATACTGAATTGCGATGCCAACACTGATAATACTTGTTAACAGGGCATGACTGTGTCCTGGCAGGAAGTGAATAGGCATTGCTCTATGGGAGAAAAAACCTTGAAGTGTCAGTGGAGCTTCTCTTGATTGATTTTCAATGAGGGCAAATTATTGCTGTTTTGACACTAACAAGTGCTGAGGTTATTAAACAGCACAGCAAGTTTGTTATGGTGTATACGTTCTCTGTATTTCAACACTCTCTCCTGTATATTTGCATTATTTTTGTGACCTAAAAGAAAATGTAAATATGATTAAATCAAAGTTGCTCTGGCCATTATTTATTTCATACTGGCTCAGATGACTGAGGGTTCACTTAAAAAAAATAAATAAAACACTGGTAAAATAATTTCACGTAAATTCTATTTTTATATGGTGTTAAGTATTCACCAACCATCCTGACTTACACACAGTAAGACAACACCAAATTATCATCGAAGCACTGATCAAGATCCAATTATCTAAAGTAAAGAGCTGTGATTTTACAAAAGGTAGATTGGAGGTCTCGTCAGATGTAAAAATGAAACCTGCCACAAGGTGTGATAACAGAATTAACTTTGCAGTAAACCAATGATATTTTCTTCTTTGTGGCTGTTTAAAAAGTAAAATGCTCCTATTTTCTCAGCTCTGTTTACTGTGCATCCTTGCCCTATAACCCGCTACGTGTCTCTGAGAGATATTTTATGTACAGGACCACTCTCCTCTCGATATTGAGAACACTGAATGATTTAAACTATCTCAGAACAGCCAAACTATCACTGTAAAGACACAGGCAGTGACACACAGGCTTGTGTCAGGTTGGAAATAAGCATAAACCTCATGTCTGATATTAATGTTTAAAAGAGATGGCGGAGGTACGGGGCTGTAGGCAGACTCACATGCACAATTCAAGACCAGTTTCTATATTTATACACTGAGGGTGAAGAAGTCATGGATTTTGTTGCAAAGAATTGTGTTTTTGGCAGACAGAAGAATAAACAGTCCGTCTACCACTTTCAGTTCAGACTGAAATATCTGGACTAAAATAGCTGAATTAAGATTTAATCATGTACAGACATTAATTGGTTAGCTCACCAATGTTAGCATATATAACTGCAAGCATCACTGTATGGCTGCATAATGTTGTGATGATTTATGTTGTTCTTTCAGTCTTGTTTCTATGCCAATGGACAAAATGTAACATAATTACCAACCCAACACCAGAAACAGCTTGACACTTTCTATAATCAGACATAAAAGACGCTGTGTCCTGAGTTCAGTGTTTTGTTTCTTTGTTTTGAGCGAGTGCACTTTTATCTTTTGTAATTAAGCTCTAGCAGAAAATGTCTAGGTTCTGCCTTTGGAATAGAATTATGTGTTTTGACTACCAGATTAGCGTCTCAGCGTGAATATCAGAGAAAGGCTGTGTTATCACATACTCCTGCACTAGAAAATATTGAAATTCACCGCCTAATATAGGACACCTCCATTTGAATATTTCATGCAGTGTTCCCCAGAATCAGAACCAATGCTGTCTTACATCTAAGCTAATGTGATCACAGCCGCTACATTATTAATATAATTTGGAAGAAAATGATTCAAGAACGTGTGCATTCTTATCTCGAGAACATTTTTCCATCAAATCTCATCTTCAAAATGAAGCGTAATGTTAAGGAATAAGCTTTGGTCATTTCCACCTCTAATTTAAAAGCGAGACAGCTGCTCTTCTTATTGACAGAACACAGTTGGAGCCCACAGCTTCTTTTACAGCCAAACCCTCATGTGTTTCTCTTCCTCCTGTGTTACAATTGCGATACTGTGAGGGTCGTAGAGATCATTTTTAAACAAAAGCAACACTAAATCTAGTGGTAATTCAGTTTCACAATAGTCCTACAGGACTTTAAAGTCTAAATATGTTACTGTAGTTATTTTCCCTCCACAGAAGAAGGAATTATCTTTAAATCACTCAGTCAGAATTTCAAATAAATCATTTCCTAACAAGACATGAAAATCCTGCAAACAAAAGCTGTGAGACTGTTTTCATCCTGGTAAAGCTAGACAAAGTGAGAAAATGAAGAACAAAACAAATGCCCCAGGAGCAGTTTCACTCTAGCTGGATCATAGACTTGCAGAAGGATACAGCAAACTGGTGCAGAGACTCCCCTCTCAGCTGCTACAGGAAGGGAATGGCAGTTACAAATTATGTGCCAGAAAGTAGCGGCTCGCTGCCAGGACCAAATGCATTAACCATGCTGTTTAGACTCCATAAAATAGTCCACTTCTGTCCTCAGGAGAAATAGTGAGTTCATCCAAGGACAATGTAGAGTTTCACTTATTTGAATGTGTAACAAAGGGGGCTCAGGTGACGAGTGAGTGAAAAGAAACACTCAAACACACTTTGAGTAAGTACTGCAGATCTGAATGAGGAATCAGGAGCTGGCAGCTAATGGAAAACGTGAAGTTCTAAAATGAAATTTATATGAATGTTCTCGTATTTGTCCGTCTTGTGTAACAGGATAGCAAACAAAAAATAAATAAATAAATAAAATAAAACATGTTTTCGATCATTTTATTTCTTAGTATAATCAAGTATACTAAACAGAATGATAACTGATCCACCATGTTCAGGCCTTAGAAAGCTGTTTCAAGGCCTACTCCTCATGGTTAGTTCAAGGTGTGGAGGGAAAAACCCTGATCAGATAAGGATAAAAGACAACAAATTATTTATGGATTATTTAAGTGTGGAGTTTGAAAGAGGTTTAATACCTGACTTTTAGTCCAGAGTATCACCAGTAAAGCTAGAATCACACTAAACTGCTTGATTGTCATTTTAAATCAAACAATTTTAGCTCATTCAGTTGAACACAACCCATGAGAACAGACTACAGTCAGACATTGATTCACATTTAGGAACCACAAGTGTTTAAGTGTATAGGATTGAATGGCATCAAGTGGTGATGATGCAGACTGCGATCAACTGAATCAGCCACACTCCTGCTTACAACACACACTAACGCTCCAACCGTGTGATAACCCTCAACTAAAAAAGGCCCCCAATAGTACACTTTGCAGATTGTTGGATTTTTTTTTAGGAATATTTGTGACATTTTAGGATCTATAAATAAATCCAACTTAACTATTTGTGACCCATTTTTGATCATTTCAATCTTCAAAAGAATTAAAAAATGCTCCAGATGGGATGTGAATGACTGAAACTTGTATTTAAATTGATATTAAACAGAAGTCAAAATACACAACATGCAGCATGGTTAATGAGATAAAGACTGTGTCTAACTGTGTTCTCAAGGATTCAGTTTAAGTCTGATTCTGTGGCTGCTGCAGCTCTCAGAGCAGGGTGTTGTAAAGCATCAGGGCCCCCAATATCAAAGGTTTCATCACTTTTGGTTCTGTGAAACAACCAGGAAGGCTCAGTGGCTCCGAACCAGTGGGATTAAAAGATGTTAGAAGATGTAGCAGTGAGTCAGACCAGGCTGAGGTACAAAAAAAGTTCATAGTGAGAACAGTCAAAACACAGATAGCATGCCTGACTGAGTCTAAACAGGTGCCAAAGAATCTGATGTTAATATTATTTGCTTCAGCCTCACAGCTGCTCCAGTGAAGCCGCTTGGTTTAATCAGTACAAGTCTGTGGTTTTACTGGACATCTCCCAGAGGTGGTTCTACATGGTTGACTCTCCTATTTTTGCCTTTAAAGTAAAATCTGCCCAAAGAGTCTAGTTTATGCAGTAAGATATCACCCGTTTTTGATGTTCGGTGTCTCACAGGAAACTTCAACCCCGCTGTGATTCAAGAACTACCACAGTCAAGACTAGAACCTGTTGCATCCAGTAGGTGACAATTAATAACAAGTCGCGCTACGACCTCATATGCATGTTTGATCTGCAGAACATTGCGTGGCTTATATTATTTCAGTAATTACTCTTTGAATTCACACATGTTGTGACACAACAGCTGGTTAACTCTGGTTTAACAGCCAACAATAACTAACAGAAATGAAGAGATTTAAGGTCTAAAACCTGATAGATATGCATGTCCAAACGCAGCAGGTGATACACTCTCCTGAGCTATTTTCCTCAGTGCGACTTTTGAGACATCATTATAAAGAAATATGCCTTAAACTGTATCAGATGAAAAACATTCAAAATAATATGTTATATAGTTTGTAGATCACTAGACTAACTACGGTGGCCGGGAGGTGCAAACCAAGATTACAAAATGTGAAACACTTTTACAAAGCTTGAAACAAATTTACATTTTAGAAAACATGTTTACATATCATAAAACAAAATTACATGACCATAACACGTTTATAAGTCCCGAAACTAACTAACTAACTAAAACTAGTCAGGCAAAACATTATAACCACTTACAGCTTAAGTGAATACTTCTGATTATCTCTTCATGATGGGTCAGTCGGTGGGATATATTAGACACCAAGAGATCACAAATGGTGAAGGAAAACCAGTGATCAGATGTGAAGGTGATGGGCAGCCAGCGCTCACTGATGCACACGTTGGAAGCGAGACCCGTGTGGTCTGATCCAACAGAACACAAATTACAGGCTTACCCACGCTGACCCCCTGTCTACTGCCAAATGTACCATCTACCGGACCACAGAGCAATAGAAGAAGCTGGCCTGGTCCGATGAATCACATCTTTTTTCACATCATGTGGATGGTCAGGTGCATGTGACCCTGTGGGATGTGCTGGACAAACAAGTCCAATACATGGAACCACCACCTTGCAGTTTACAGGACTTAAAAGCTCTACTGCTAATGTCTTGGTGCCAGATACCACAGAAGTAGGTCAGGACTGTTATGTCCCACACAATGTTAAGACTGATCTGTGACCATATCCAATGTCTGTATTACCTGTAATACTCCTCTCAGATGCTTGTGTACCGTCCACAACTATAAAACCTTAAAATTTACCTAATTTGCTTATACCATCAAATAATCTGAGCTACTATGGGACTTGTATATGTACTGGAAATATACCACTAACCAATTGTAGCCACTTACATACTGCAGGTGTGGGTTTCAGGATAATGGAGGTCAAGTCTTAAAATGGTTCATTTATCATCTTTTTGAATTCATCTTTTTGGACACTAAAATGTAAAAAAAAAAAAATGCAATAACTACTTTTGTTATTACAAATTAAGCCATAAGGACACTCAATATGGCTCAATGTTGTGAACACACTACCAATCTGTTTTTGAAATCACAAGGTTATGAAGTTCATGGATCTGTGGGGATTTCAGACTGCACACACATTATACAAAGCAAGAGATAGTCTACTTCTAAATAGAAAAACTGTTCTCAGACAGTAAAGGGAGGATTTAAAATGAAATAATGTGTATGAACTGCTCTCAACAGTATCTCGAACTGTGGAAAGAATATTTGGAATGGATACGATGAAGCTATATAAATACAATATAAATTCATTTAAAAATAGGTGCAAATATAGCGTTTTTAAGACGTACAGAGACAAGAGGGAGGAGGGGTCTCTGATTATGAATGGGTCTTGATTGAATGGCCATGTGAATATTTATTTTGTGCATCCTGCCAGTGTCAATATTTCATATAAAAACTATTGTGAGTGTATTCATACGCAGTTCTATCTCTATGTCCCGTTTTCTGGCACGTCCTTGGTAAATCAGCACTGCAGCGAAACACAAACACAAGGCTGTAACCATATTTACTTCTCATAAATCTTTCAGGAAAATAAGAAATCTCAGTAACATGATTTTCCATATAAGGTTTGATAAACTAAATATATTGAATCATACATCTACAGAAAGTGGAAGATTTTTACAATGTTTGAGGAAAATAAATTAACTTTGTATGTATTTATTCTGTCCAGTCAAATCACATTTGGCCTCTATTTAATTTGCAGTTAACCTCTTTTTAGTGTTGGGATGATATTTGCTGGTGATGATATTAAGCATTAAAAAAAGAAGCTTTTTTTTTCTTTCTTTCTTTTTACTTCATGAAAACAGATTTAAATATGAAATAGACTGAGGATGCAAACAATCTACTGTGGACGGGGAATTGAGTCAAGAAAAACCAGAGCATAACAAAGGCCTGAATGCCTCAGGATGGTGAGGAGGCAAAAAAAAAACAAAAAAACAAAACAAAACAAAACAAAAAATGCTCCGGAGAAATGGCAGAGGAGTTTCACTGCCAGTCAGTCAGTGACCCATTCTACTTCAGACCCTCAGTGTAGAGAATTATTATTCAAACTTTAACTCAACATTGTTTACTGGGCTGGAAAATAAATATGAACACGACAGAAATTATCAAGGCTTTTTGACTCAGGAAGAAACACAGGAAGTAAAATCTCATGTTTTTGATGTACATGTAATCACTTAATGACACAAAGAGATATAATGTAGATCTTTATTTCATCTTTTTCTAATTTCTGTTGTTTGGTGCCTAAGATTCAATATAACTGTGTGGGCTATGAAGAGTGTAGACCAGAGCTGTTGTTGTTGTTGTGATAAATTAAGTCAACAACAGTGATTGTGGGGTGTATCCTGTTGAAGTGAATTAAAATAGTTGTATGTATATGTAAGCAGGAAAAAAAAAACCTGAATCAAGAAACTTTACATTTAGTTCTAGTTTCAACTGTCACAATACAAAAAATATCTGGAACAGTTCATGTCAAACTATAGCTGCAGATAATTATTTTCACTGTCAGCTATTTCCTTGATTTATGCCACAGTTCACAAAGTAGCTTAATGTGTCAGATCAACATCCAACCAACCCCCCAAGATATTTAGTTTAATACCGTCAACTGAAAACTCAATAATAAAACCAGAAAATATTCACTTTAATGAACAATGTTAGCACGGGGGATGTTAGCATGTTAAAATTAGCTAAACACAGCCAAAGTACAGCTGAGGCTGATGGACATGTAATTAGGTTTGCAGGTAATCTGTCAAAAATAAAAGCGTTCAAAAAGATATAAAGGAGACTGTGAAAGTGAGCAATTACACTGAAAAATAAAAATAAAACAGTGACATCGGCAAGATTCATCTTCTGGGAACCATGAATATGTGTGCTGATCTGGATAATAGATACTGACAGTTAAACTCAACAGAATGTGCCCCCTGTGGTTCCTGCATATCTGCAAAAAAATAAAGAGCTGTTGAATATTTCAGTCTGGACCAATGTGGTGCAGCAACTGGTCTAAAAATGTTGCTAATTAAGTGTAAAAACAGCAGAGCAGCCTGATATTGAGGATAGTAAGAGACAAAACCACGGGTGTTAACAGTACTAAAAGCAAAGTTTATTATAATAAACAAAGAAAACGTCACAAAGACAAAATAGCTATAAATCTATCATCTTCCATTTTATTTCACATACAGCTTGTTTTACTCCAGACTTCAACTTGAAAAAGTGTAAATCATTCGGATTGAAACTGGTGGTGTGAAGGATCTGCTAACTTGCCTGCTAACTGCCAACTGTCACAATAATCCCAGAGAATGTTTTTGCTGAGGAAAATCTCCTGTTTTTTCCTTTTTTATTCACACATACGCAATCACACATGCGCACACAAACTCAAACGCACTCTGACCAATATCTTTACTTTGGTCTTTATGTTGTCCAAACAGGATGCTACGCACTTCGCCTAGAGACTCTTGTCTAAATGAGGAGCGCTACACTCGTCGCCTAGCACCTCCAGGGTCTTAACAGTTGACAAATCATGGAAGTCTGAAGGACGAACATGCACAGACTGTTTATTTATAATTATTTACAAATCTGCAAAATCCCAAACCGTTCCCTCCCTCATCGTTTCTGCCCACCGTTCCTGCTCAGGACCGTCCTGTCACTAAGTGGGGGTGGGGACCGGATGGTTGTTGGGGTTAGTGAATCCTCGTCAGCTCCTCGACAATCTTGATGACCTCGTCTACTGTGGCCTCCCGCTTCATGCCACTGCCGTCATCGATCTGAAATCGACCAACAACAAACTTATTAGCCTGAACAGGAACAAATAAAAGGGAGAAAATCACGTATGTTGCATTTTATTCAGGGTTTTTTCTTTTTACCTTGGTGGTTGGGGTGTTATGTTTTTATAAACTCCTGGGAATGTCTTGTTCTGCCTGTACAGTCTGAATTTTTAATAATTTCTCCAGTTTAAATTAAAATGTGTAATTATCTTTAAATGTGTACTGTACTGTCGACTTTCCTCTGACCTTCAGAATGATGTTAATAAACTGACTTTTTGTGTCGTAAAGGTTTAATTGAAGGCCTTTTCAGAGAAGCTAATTAGTCAATAAATCTTAAATTTTGTATGTGAAAATGTCCAGTTTTCTACGATGTGAGATTTTTGTTATTTCTCTTGTTTTAAATTTAAAATAAATGAAATAGGTTTGGATTGTGAACTTGATTAGACATAACAAGGCATTTGATGGAATCAAACTTTAAAGTCTTAGAGACTGAGATGCTGTGTCTTACAGACCAAACTATCTAACAGTTAATGAAGACAGTCAGAGAACGTCATCAGTCAGTTTTTTTTTTTTTTTTTTTTTATCTACCTCTGTTTTTTCTTGTTTTAGTGAATCTAGGTCTGTTTGACTCAGGGAAAAACACAAGAACTCCAAATCAACGTACTTTACCTCTGTAACTATTCTGTTCCATCGGATTCATTATTTTCACTAATTTTCAGACAATAACATTACAGGTACACAACATGATTATTAATCCAAATCCTGCATATTTTGTGGTTGCGTAAGGACACAAATGCAACATGTTGTACTGATAAAACTTTGACTCTGACAAAGAATTCCCTAGTGAATACTGTTTTTATAATCTGGTAGTGAGAAAGAAGAAGAGATGAGCTCAACAAAGTAATGAAGACACAAAACAGAAAATTGTTTTTTTTAACTGCCAAAAATCCTTCTACCACCTGTTCTGTCAAGAAAGTTATTCCCTGTTCTCAGTCAGATAATAGGAATCGTCTTGAGGGTCTTTGAAGGATCAGTGTTGCTTTAAATCAAAGACACAAATGATAAAGCAGCATTATATCACGTCTTCAAGCTATGTTTCTGTTGGACCTCTACACTAATAACAAGCTTTTCTTAAACTCACTTTTATCCTGAGGTCCATTACATGTCAACACAAGCTGTGCTAACTCGCTGCTGAGTTTTAATGGGCTTGTGTGAATCACAAACTTCTTAAATTTTTTATCTGCTTCAGCATCTATTTATAGAAGTGTCAATGTGGGTGAGTGTGAGCTCCTACCTGTAGAGTACTGACGACCTCTTGCATCTTGGCCCGGCCGAGATCAAGAAAACTCTCAATCAGATCTCCGTCGATGAATCCTGTGGCCTGCTCCGTCTTGCGCTCAGTGTGGAAGGACCTCCAGGTGCGTTGGAGTCAAAGAAAATCAGTACGTATCTGCTGTTTTGCCTAAGGGCTGCACTTTAAACAGAGTATCATATATTTCACCTCATAGCACAGCCAAACATATATTCAGTATGATGTGAAGGTAATGAAAACAGCACTGTTTAGATCAGACCAGACAGCAAATTCAGTTGAAGTGTTGCACCTGTCATGCTTCAACTGCAGCTTTGACTGCAAAATGAAAATATAAAGAGAAATAAAACGAAACACTGCCAATTTATCTGAATATGACTCAGACCAGTAATTATTTCTATTGCTCATGTTCTGGATAAATTGATCAATAAAAAAGCTGTTTGACTGATTAACGATCTAAGTTAATGACAAACTGATTCAACTTAATGAACCATTCATACAATCATTTAGTATCAAGTGTTCACATTTACACTATTTGGTCATGAGAAACAGACACAAGCTGTTTACTCCTTCACCAGTCGCCCCGTCCATTTTATCTGTGTTACTGTGGTCGATACTGATGGAAATGAGCCAGCTTCATTCTATCAGACAGTTTTGTTTTTTTGTTTTTTTTTTTTTTTTTTGGTTTGTTTGTTTTCAAGGCTACGACCTGTGAGACTGATATGACTAGTAGTAACTAAAGACCTTTCAAAATTCATTCACACAGCGCTCCAAACACATGGGTGAGCTCAGGTCATCTCTGTGCTGTGACAGATGGTGAGGGTAAGTATGAATATAAGAAGGATATAAGCTGTGCTCGATCTTGCCCACGCTCTTGATGACCTTGTTGAGGCGGTTCTGCAGGTCCAGGAGGAGGCTGTACCAGCCCTCGGACAGTGAGGTCACCAGACCTAACACACATAAACACACACACATCAGACAACAAGACAATAAGGTGTAGTTTTGCACTTCACTGCAGTAAAAGAACTCGGCTGGATTCATAATAGAACTGTATCTCTATAATAAATGAATTAAAAGATCATTAACTATGAGTGTAATCCTCCTGATGCTTGCATACTAGAGCTATGTTGGGGAGTTAAGCAGCATGATTTCAATTTTTCAATAATTCAGGACCTGCCCAAAATATTTTATTTTAGTGAGTGATCTCCTTGTAAATCTTGTCGTCACTGAGCTTTGAGGGAGTAGAGTGCGCTCTGCGCTCAAATTTCAAGTTCTGTGACAGTGAATGCATTACTCTGATGCTCTGGGGAAATAATCTGCCCTGAAATTGACAGCACAAAGACTTACATTGATTTGTAAAGCAGAGCTTGTTTCTCTGCATACGAAGCCACAAAAGAGTAGGAGGGGGGGGGGGCGTGTATCAAACTGCCAGTAAAAAAACATTTGGCAGACAGGAAGGCTGCAATTTAGGGTTATTTTCATGTAATTAACATGTAATCTTTAGACTGTGGATTTAATTGTTTTGTCATAATATGTCCAGAATTTATTACTGTGAACTCATTTTGGTTTGTTTTTCAGTCAACAGAGGTAAAATTATTTTTATTTGTAGTTATTTTCTTCTGTAATTATCACACATCGTTGCAATGAGTTTACTTTAATTTAATAAAAGAATGGAATAGTCTTTATTGTCATTGTACAGCTACAACGAAACTGAGGGTGCTCCCACAGAGCCACCATGCACCACAAAGAGAATAATAAAAAAAAAACAACACATCTTTCTTTTTGAGAATTTAAAAAGGAGAAAAACTTATGCTAACTTGCTTTAAGGAGCACTGAGATTTCCATAAAAAAAACCTCAAACATCCATTAGATTCATCGTGTCATCAGTCAAGAGTAACTGTTGTGTTGATCACTTACCTGCATAAAGATTCATGTTCATAGGAGAATATTCAGTGAAATGTTTCAGTGGAATATAAACTCAACTGAATGAAGGATATAGTCACACATCGATTTTTCCTATAACGTTGTTGTGAACATCTTTCCATCATCTGATATCTGAGTTTCAAAAACAGTTTGTCAACTTCTTCTTTTTTTTTAAAGGTAGAATAAACTTGTGGCTTTGCAGCTTCTAATACATCACTGTATCTGATGAAGCGACTAGCAGGGGTATTTTTCTTCATTACACAATGCAGCCTATTCTGGTTTACGGTCGACTGCGGGAAGTTTTTACGGGAATCTACAACGGTGTTTCTCATTTCCTGCTAAACGTTCTTCAGAGACTTTTTAAAAAGTCACAGAGGATGTTCAGGTGATGTAATGTGGTGCATGTGTGAGGGCTCTGGGAGTAAATGAGGTAAATTAGTGCCGTGTCAAAATTATGTGCGTGTCCTGTTTTTCCATTTCTTACCATCGATGCCGTCACCTTAAAGTTACTACTTTAAATCTGAATAATGAGTTTTAAACTGTGATTTCCCTGCCTCCTCTCTGAAATCTCTTACTGCAGACAGACGATTATTGGAAATGCATGAAATGAGAACACTTTCTGTACAGCACTTCAAGTCTCAAGCTGATAACTGGTTCGTATTGATTTTTCATTTAGTGAAAAAAAAAAAAAAAAAAAAAACGAACCCTGATACTTATGTTTAGTTTCCTGCATTTATTGAATGAATATGAACTTTTTTAATTAGGTTTTTTTCACATTTTACTTAGTGCTGCCACTAGAACTGTGCACAAAGATGTCTGTGGATTATCTTGAGCAACAGGGACAGTGCTGTTGTTGAATTTTTAAAATGTCATTTTTCAGCACTGTGAGTCCCACAAAATAAATGCTGCCCCCCTCCTCTAAATCATGTTGGAGGCAGAAGGGATATAGGATGTTCAAGGGTAAAAGTAAAAACAAACAGGAATTCAAATGAACACTCTGGCATTTGGGGAACGTTAGGTTAATTTAGAAAGACCGGAAATGATGGGAATCATCCAGCCGGCTGCTAACAAAATCTGAAATCCTGCCAGAACGTTGAAAGTTAAATAATCTCCTTTACTGGGAGTTATGTGCCACACTGGTTTTTTTTTTTTAGAAACTCCAGGAAACCATTGCTTCTTGCTGAAATGTGCGATTCCAATGAAATCCTTAATACTCCTTGTGACACTTTAGGTTTTTGTACAGACTAAATTAACAAGATCAAAGTGTTAATTATTGATTGTTAGAGGATTCAGCTTCCTTAGGTGTGCTACCTAAGTGTGAGAGAGTAATAGGGCAAATTATAAACCTTATCAAACTCAGCAACACGTGATACAGAAGTGTCTGAGGCTCATGAAACACATGATGTATATATATATATATATATATATATATATATATATATATATATATATATATATATATATATATATATATATATATGATATATATATATATATATATATATACATGATGTAATACGTGATATACGTTTTGTGTTTGCGTGTGAAAAAGCGTGATTAAGTGTGACAGTGTCTGTGAACCAACCGATCATGCCGTTAACGGTGCCGAAGAGCACGGAGCCCTGGGTGGGTGTGGAGCTCTCGCCCAGGTTCTGAAGCACCAGCGAGCCATGGCAGAAGACGTTGACGAATTCCCCGAGGTGGAAGACGCCCACCTCCTGAAGATGCTGCCGCTCCTCGTCTGTGGTGGCCGCACTGATCGCACGAAGGATGGTGCAAGAGAAGTAACAAGAGAAGAGAGGGGTCAAAACGGGACAGAGCAAGGGCAAAGCGAAAAATTGTTGAGGGCAAGTTTGATCGATTAAGCAAAAGAGAAACAAGAGAGCCGAAGACACAAGAAACAGAGGAAAAGGTCAGAGAATGATGGAGAGATAATGGATAAAAGGGTGAAGAACAGTGCAGAAGGCGAGAGGAAAAGAGATGTGATACAAAAATAAAGGTCAAAAGCATTGAGTGGTCCAACCTGATGTATCAAGTATATAATGAGCGGTGACATAAATGAAACACTTTCACTTTCAGACCACATTGTTCTCCCTTTTCCTTGAACTCAACACTTGTCTAATAATAAAGTGACTAATGTGAGAAATGCAGTAGAGCAGCTAAAAGCTATGTGGCAAGATGACTCCTAATTTTCAAAAGAAATGCAAGAACAGTTGTAGTGCACCACATTTGATTCAATGATGGTGCTCTAACAAGTAGCATGGGTTTCATTGTACACTTCAGTGGTAAATACTCAAGGTGACTTAGGAACTGGTTTTCTTTGCCACAGATGAGCAGCTCATGGGAATATACTCGCTGGGCTTCAGCATTCATCTACAGACAGATTTCATGTCTTACTCACCTGTCCTTCTGGCAAACAAACAGGTTGAAGGCGTTCTCTGCCCCCAGGAAGTTGTCATCATCCAGGATTTCCACTGCACTCATCCAGTTAGGATTGAAGTCACGAGCAATCTGACAAAAAAAATACAACAGTAAACAACATTGAGGTGAAAGGCCCAAATCAGGGTGGTTCTCACAACGAGGTAAACAATACATTATCTATGAGCAAACAAGCCCCGAAATCCAAAAACCCACTGTCAATGTGTTTCACTAGTAGAAGAGGAAACAGACTTTTGAAATGTCCTATAGGACATACATTCAACAATGTCAGGTACATCTGTTCCTTCCTGTGTGCTGTGGTGAGCGTCATGATCGGAGACAGTGATTGACACTCAGCCAAACAAAGCTTTGTGAAGAAACACAAACATCGTTTTCAGTTGTTATGTGTGAAACAACAGAGACTAAAACCTCTCAGCTTGCTGCCTCACGTCAATATAAAATGGCAATAATCAGAAACAACCATATCGAAGGAAAAGTTTGACATTTGAGCAAATGTGCTTATTTGCTTTCTTGTGGTGATTTTAGATGAGAAGATTGACAACACTAGTATCAGCACTAAACTTTAAGTATTAACGGAGCTATTTTTGGTTCTGTTACTTTCTGATGTTTCTCTTACAGAATCTTAACAACCTGAAAAACCACAAAATGTGTGTTTTGGTTTTTTACACAGAATAAAAAATAAGACAGAATAATAAAAAGTTTTAACGATTGCTGGTTATCGGCAGAAAATAAATAAATGTATTCTGAAAATGCATTATGTATGCTGTATAAAGTATCTGACATATTTTCAACATAAAAACATCGCTCTCTCTTTCTGTCTCTACTGGTGGATATAACTGGTACATATAACTAACATTTTTAGTATTTAGTGAAAAATGTTTTTTTTTATGTTAGTTATGTTAGAGTTGAAAACTCACTCTCTTTTAGTTTGTGTTTTCAGCCTCTACAAACTCCTGAGGGAAATATCTGTCTCTATAGCTACTAAATGCTCCACTACATTCTCCAGCTAGTCTCTTAAATGTGTCTGTCTGCCTTTTGGTGTCAACCTAATAGCACAAAGCAGATTTTTGAAGCTTTTTTGCTATGTCTGGAAAAACACTGACAACAGTGTTGAAGGTTGAACCAAGAGAGGAGCGTTGCAGCTGGAGAACTAAAACACTGAACTGAGAGATTTTCTCATTTCCCACAAAGCTCAGACAAACTACACAGCTGGGTGACAATCTTCTGTTGGGTTTGTGAAAATGAACATGACTCTCTCTTAATTCAAAAATGATTATAGCCACTTCAATGAAAGAATGCTTTGTGATATATGAACGTATATAAATATATATTTATAGTGGTTAGAAATTTATACTTGAAATCTGTTACAATTTGAATTTTTGAGATACTTTTGAGGTGCAAATTATGTTCATACTCTGACTGAATTATAGTCCTTTTTCACTTTCCATCATGCCTATTACACCAAGCAAAGCAACACAGTACCCGTTCCACAGCCGAAGTGACTCGTGGAGAAATCACTTACTCTTTTTACTACGAATCAATCTGCTCCTCTCATCAAAAGGCTGGGAGATACTGTATATGTCAGCTACAACGCTTTGTAGAGAGAAAATAACATTTGTACACCAAAAGGTAGTAAAAACATGTATGAAAGTATAAATTCTGGTTTATTTTTCTTATATGGATTTCTGGTCACGTACAGTCGCGTACAATCCACAACTTGTTTGCCCTTTTCTTTTGTTTCTTCCTCAAAATCTTCCTTCACATCTCACCTCTTCAAAGTTGCCCTCCATAGGTTTGTAGGCCAGCAGCAGCACAGACCTCATCAGGTCTCCCACCAGGATGAAATCCCCTTTGGTCTTCAGGTAAAGGGCCATGATGTTGTTGTAGTGGTTACACTCTGTTCTCAGCTCCTTCTCAGCCGTCCACTCATACAAACGCACCTGAAACAAAAAGCAGAGGTGAGTAATGGTTTGTTGTAGGAGGATCAGCAATTAGCTGTCACACTGTGATGAACTGGCTAACACTTTAGTTCCACATTGCTATCACTCACTGAGTCTTAAATGCTGATTTACAATGCGAGTTATCATTTGTCACATTACATGAAGTGCTAACGCATAATTACACTTGGTGCTTTGCTATCTGTAAGGGACTGGTGAGTGCAAGGTGAAGGTGTCATGTAAATGTTATTCATCACACAATTAAGAAATTGCATGATGCCAAATCAATGTTGATTTAAGATGCAGTATGGATTACATAGATGATTAGATGAGGATGATGATGATGAATAGGTTAGATACCTTTCAATCCCTTTATGTGAAACACTTTTGGCTGACACGTGAAGTGTTAATGATGTATATTAAACGTTTATGATACACCACTTGTTTTTTTTCAATCCATGTACTACATCCAGAGTCCAGATTCTTACTTGTTTAACTTAATTTTCTTGTGTCAGTCGGCCACCAGTAAACCTTATTCCTACTGACTAAAAGATCCAGATCTGTCATTAAGACTGTTGAGAGTAGTTTTAATGCTGGTGTTTGACTTTGTTTTTCTGCTTTTATTACAGCGCCTGCTGGTAATGAAAAGGCAAAACTGTTTATTTTATCACCTGTAGCTTCCTTTATATACACACTGTCAACAACTCACACGGGGAAGGATCTCTAAGCTTAACAGATTGTATAACTTTATTATTGCCAATTATATCCCCAGTAGTTGAATTAATTGGTTTAAACAGTTTTAATATATATATATATATATATATATATATATATATATATATTTTTTTTTTTATATCTTTTTGCTGCTTTAACACTGAAAATGTTCCCATTGTGAGACAAATAAAGGTTGACCTAATCTAATTTAATTTAATCTAATATCTTCAAAGTAATTCATTTTTGAGAGAGCAACAGCTACTGGAGAAACACCCAACACTCAGGAGGTCGACCACTGGTGTAATGTTATTACTCAGTCACACACATTCATGTTTGTACCGTGGCCTAGCAACTGCAGTCAAGACGTCTAGTCTAGTATTTCAACTGTATTTAACATGGTATTATTAAACGTTACGTTTCATCACTCCCCATCTAGAATGAATACAGACTTTGTAACATTGAGAATCAGACTAAGATAAATACTGACACATGATGCCTCGTGGTCACTGCTTCACGAACTTGTGATTTTGACGCATTTATTAGATAAGATTAGATTTTAGAAAAAACAATTAGATTTTTGTGTAGAACTTGTTTGTCTGTTTCTACATCAGTCAGAGAATTTCCTACAATTCCAAACAAACACATTTTGTTACCCTGAGATGAAGGGATTGTGACATAAATATGGATTTCGAACAAGTGACAGTGATGGTGGTAATTATTTCTGTCCAAGAAAATGTCAGATGAAGAAAGGGAATAATACGTCAGTGTGTTGTGTCCAGTTGAAATTACAAAAAAAGAAAGACAGAGGCAACAAATGTCAGAGCTTTTCATTGTGTTGTATTATGATTAGGGGCTGCTGTCAAAGGGGCAAATTGATCTCATGTCCATGATGGATTAGTCCTTAATGGGGGGAAAGATACAATGAAATGGACACAAAATAGAAAACGCACAGAAAAAAGTTTGTAACTGACATTGGAAATTCAAATATTTTCTGGGATGACGAAAAAAAGTGCTTTACACGTCTTTCTCAAAATTCAGACAGCATGAAATACCACTTACTGTACTATTGATGCTAGCCAACAGTTTGCCATTGAACTCCACCATAGAATAAACAGCTCCTTTCACCTCCTTCTCAGCCACGGTTTGCAGCTTACCTGTATGAAAAAGTGTTATTTCAGTCAGTCAGCATACAGTAAGGATTCACCTGCTCAACATCAGCCTGAACTTGAATCTACAAGATCTTAATGTTTTGGTTCATAGTGTAGCTTTACAACTATGGAAGAGATGGAAAAGAAAATGAAAATGAAAAAAGTGAAATAGAATAGGCCAGGCATTCAGAATAAGGAAAGAGAATAATGAAAAGCTTTAAGAGGATAAATGAAAGGCAAGCAATGCACCTGGAGAGTGAGTGTATTAAAGGAAATGAGGGAATCGGCAGTGGTGAGAGGAGTCAAGTCTGATAACGTGATAAGAAAATGATTAAGTGAGGACTGAACAGAGGCATCGTAGGACAAAGTGTCCCTGACTGAAAATAACAGGGCAGAGGGTGGAGAGGAGAAAATGAAAAACAGTGAAGGATAAACAATGCAAAGCTAAATGAATTGGATGAGAAGACAAACAGGATGGGGTTGAGAAACAAGACAAGAAAGTGCCTTTTGGGTTCATGTTTGTTTGCTGAAAACAGAGAAATAAAAACAATAAATACATAAATACTGACTACTGACCATCAGTGTAGTGGAAGACAATGATGCGTCCCTGCTTGGGCTCAGCTTCCTCTGGGTACACCATGGCGGTGCCAACGATAAAATACACTGACGGGTCTTTTCCCAGACGACATGACACCATGCTGAGGGCATACTCACTGGGGAGGAACTGATGGGCATGGAGAACTGACAGAAATACAAAACACACAACCCTTATAAAACAGAATATGCATCATTCTAATTAACAGTCTAAAAAATAACAATAATAGTCTAACTCTTAATGTACAATATGTCTGCTTTCTCTTCCAAATAAAATTAGATTACATAGAGCTTACTTCACAATTTGTGGAGCGTGAGTTAATATATCAACCATAATATCAACCTGCATAAAAGTATGAAAACAGATTTAACACTGATGACATTCATTATAAAGCAGCTGAAGAATAGAAGACATTTAAAATGGTATGAGAAAGACAGCAGGTGACATTCTTGACAGTCTCAGAAATAGCTGCAGACAGTGTTGCAGCAGGAGCTGGATAACAGAACAACATTATTAATATGTGTCCTGCATTTTCTCTTCAATAATTGGTGTGGTTTTGAAATTAGTTGCCTAAAAAACAGAACCTATAGCGTTTTAAAACAGGACCTGCACCCATCGCATCAAAATATCAATCCACATCTGACTGATGAAACTGTCACAACATCTCAAGTAGGGAGTTATCTGATTCCACACTGATAGACGAGGTCGGCTCTGGACACAATGTACTGAACCAGTCCCTTATTTACATGTTATTACCATATAACATACCCCAATTTATTCAGGTGTGGTAACTCCTGGATTTTTAAAAGGAAGCTTGGTGCAGCGAAATCTGCATTGCAAAACAGAAAGGAACAAAAACCTGCCACTTTCAGTTGGCTTCACCGCAGAGACGGTCTCCAAGATGCAGGGTGTCTTTAACTCAGCTCAGTTAGTTCATAAAGAGCCTGTGTGCATTCCAGGTAATGATTAAAATGCATAATTTACAGGTAGAGTTTATATACAAAGCACACAAAAAACCTCTTAAAACAAACGATCAAAAGAGGCATGAGATTAAAGACAGATCTGTATAACAAACCAGCTATGATCATTGAATATTTGGACTGGGTTATGGAAACTGTTTTCTGCACAGACCTGGTTAATCTCCACATTGTTTATCCATTAGTGGGTCGATATAACAGTATGAACTCTTTGAGATCAAATGGAAAAGTACATCTGGTTGTCTCACCTTCAAAGGTGTGCTGATCAACAACGAGCAGACTGTGAACTTCCACTTCTTCACCAAAGGAGGTCTCATGGGGAGAGGTGCTGCTGGGGAAAAGCTTGCTGGAGCTCACGCTGCTGGAGAGAGCCTGTAGGAATTTGGATTTATGAGATGGAGCAGGAGGTAAGGGCAAAGAGAAACCTAACACAGAGTATGAAGCAACATGATACTGAACCATCTGGGACACCAGATGTGCACCTTTAAAAAAAAAAAAAAAAAAAAAAGGTAAACATCTTTCTAGTCATTACATATGAGGGTGTTTCACCAAGCAAAGCTGCTGAAGCAGTAAATACACACCCAAATTAAGCAAACACATGCCTTTAGGGAACCTACAGAGCCAAACTGAATCAACAACACATGCTGATCCTGTATATTTGGCTGAAATTACTTGTAGATAAGGTCTTCAAGACAAACTTTTTAAAACATTGGTCCGATCATTTTTTCCTTGGCAATTGAAACATTAATGTCTGTGTTTCTTCACAACAAATTAAAAGAAATGACTCATTGCACTCTCTAACCACCTGTCAATAACAAGACTATGAAAGATTATACTGTATAATTTACCTGTATATACTGTATAAGTTTTTTTAACAACTGTCAAAAAAAACTACCGATAAATGATCAACGGTATTGTGGTTTAAACGTTGCTTTACAACACCTAGCTCCAGCAGACGGGCATAGTGACGATAAGAGAGCAAGACATTTGTTTTCCTGACAAACTCCCAGTCTCATGTTATAAATACTGTAATGTTCTTAGTCAGCATGCCTGGTTAGGTAAGAGTACGAAACAACACGCCCTTGGGCGTTTATTATCCGAACAGAAACATGTACAGTACCTGAGTGCTTGCACTGGGGCGCACAGGAGATGTGGTACCGCTAACATCCTGAATTTCCACCCTGCTGGACAGAACCCCAAAACACTGGGAAACCTCCTGGTAACAGATTCGCCTGGTGAGGTGTTAAAAGAAGAAAGAGGGAGAAACAAGAGAAGTGAGAAAAGGCAACAAGGAAAACACTGTGAAACATGAGAAGAGCAAACAGAGGAAAGTCTTCTGAGAAAAAGCATTTTGTTTTCAGACTGGATAACATGACAGTCAACTTCATACCTTTACCTAATAACCAGTTAATCAAAGCTGAGTCATGGTTGTCATTTAAACATTTCAGCACAAATATAGAGATTGAAAACAAAAACATATATATCAAGCAGACTTCAAACAACGCCAACAGGAGCTATAGTGCAAATAGGCAGTCACTGTAGTCCTGGGGGACAGGCATTATATTTGTTCAGATGAAAGGTGTGAAATGCTCATTTTAGTTCAAAGTCTCTATTTGGTGAAGGCACTGACCTGGGAGACTCATAGAGGGGAACAGTACGGATGTGGAGCTTCTGAATCTCGTCGATGGTACCGATGGTCAGGGTGCTGTTGTTGGCCAGAGCCAGACTGCAAACGAGAGAGTACAAGGTGATTTTGCAAAGAGGGAAACAGAAGGAATGCGACCACTTCCTACAAATCAAAACAAAGTTTTACTACATTTTGCAATTAACGCCGGAGTCAACTCTGTCTGGTCGAGGGTCACAACATGTCTGGCTTCAAGCTCCTCTAAGAACAGACAAGTGTGGTGTCATAGTTTCATGTGAAGCTGCAAACTGATAAAATACAAGAGCAGGAAACTGTCTCGCCATTCACCTGTCAGGATAACCCTCAGAGTTGAGTGGGCACATGTAGTTGACCTCCTTGAGGTTGACATTGGAGAACACCAGCTTGTGGTTGGAGGAGTAGATGACAGTCGGTCGGTCAGAGCAGGCAAAGACATTGGAAGTGGACAAGGATCTGAAGGTCCTTAGCACAGTGGGCTGCGTGCCGAGGGTGACTTTCTTGCGCTCGCTTAGGGCACCTGAAGAAAGGAAAAAAAGACGGCAATAAAAGTTAGTTTTGTTTGAAACGTAGATGCACCAATCAATGTTTGGATCAAAAGAGCCACTTCAAGTGCTTTGAGACAACCTCGTCCTTGTGTGCAGAACACCCGTCTCCTTTTGAATAGTAATCAAACCATTCATTGACCCTTAGAGATCTGAACGAAAGCATCCGCCCTAGTTATGTTGCCCAACTCACTCCCCTTTAATTTGTGGGCATTTAATAACGGTAGTGTTATATTGTGCATAGGCTTTGGCTTTGGATGCCCTTGTAATTTACACCACAGTTCATACACTTTGACTACGAGCTAAAAAGCAAAATTAATTAGCTCATTTATATGCAAAGAAGACCTGTTTATGAGTCTTTGACTGATTTTGATCAAATTAAGAACAAGATGTTTATGAAATACAAGAAGTAACCTAATTATAATAATATCCCTGTGTGCATAATTATAGTATTATCCAGGTTTCAGCGTCTGGTTTTGTGCAGATGTTTCTTTAACTGCTGAGACATTTGGGCCGAGGCAACAAGTCAATTAATGATTAACTGTTATTTACTTGCAATTATTTTTGGCTAACTCCACCCATCTGTTCTTTTATCTATGTAAAATAACAAATGTTTTCAAGTTTCAGATTCTCAAATGTGACAGCTTATTGCTTTCATTTGTGTTACATGATGATAAAATGAAGAAACTAGCAAGAGCAGTTATCACACATCTGAAATCTTGATTTTAAAACATTCGTGGAGTTAAATATCCTGATGGGTAAAGAAATCTCAAGTTGTGGCTACTGGATCCTGGTTAATTATAGAAATGTGGTTTAATAACAAAACTTTAAGAATTAACAGAGTCTGTAGAGAGACTCAAACTGATGAGGGTGGATAAATAAAACAGTGTAAATCTGTTAATCTATTCAAAATCCAAAAAGGGACCTTAATGTCAGTATGTGTTAGAGCAGGCAGCCATGCAGCTGTATTTATTTTTTTATATAGAAGTAAAGTCTCTGACATTAACATAACTGTGTAATTCTTGCTTGGCTGCCTGCATTCAACTGCATCTAACAGAGAGAATCTTATCTGGAATTTAATCCACCACTGTGGTTAAAACGGATCAAAAATAAAAGATAAAGAGATGTGATGCAACTTTCACACAACTCAAACACTTTAGTTTATTTTGGGCCTTTAATCAGGCTCATGTCAGACAGCTGTTGAGTCACATATGGAGGAAGCTCAGAACTTTACAATGAGCTGCACCGACAACAACCTAATCTCAAACATAAAAAACAAGGAGTTTATTGTCAACGTGGAGCTGGTCTCCTGCTTCAGGTCCTGTTACCGTCACAGAGGACCTTTCCTTGGCCGTGTTGGGAAAAGCATACACAGTGATCCCTCGCCTATCACGGGGGTTAGGTTCCAGAACCCCCGTGAGAGGTGAAAAGTAGTAACCATATATTTATTTTATTTTTTTAAGCCTTTATAAACCCTCCCCACACTCTTATAAACCTTTCCCACACTGGTTATTTATTACTTAGGCTAGAAATTGTTTATTTTACTTCAAGAATGATTAAATCTAATAAAAATACCTGTAGGCTGCAGAATCCTGTAATATAATGAAGACTCCCACCATATAAATTTAGATATACTATTACGAGCCACAAAAAAACGCATTGTATCGAAGCCGCATTGTATCGAAGCTGTGAAAGGTGAAGTGTGATACTTTTATTTACTGAGAACGAGAGCAAATCTCCCATGAAAGCTGCCTGTCAGTTTTCTGTACGGACGCACAGCCTCCTAACAAACTGCAGGACAAGTGGTAAGACAGCTGCACCCAAAAAAATATAAAAACTGTCAAAAAGCCCTCAAGCGTGTTGTGAAAACAGCACAGGACATTGTCGGAATTTGGGCTGCCGTCATCACTAGAAACAACTGCGCGGCACTCGGTGTGTGTGGAGAAAATCATAAAAGACTGTCGACATCCTGGACACCACCTGTTTAAACTCTTCCCATCGGGAAGGTGCTACACATCGATCCACATACACACCAACAGACTCAAAAACAGCTTTCTGAGCCAAGATGTTTTTATAACAAGGGCGATGTCCAACCATCACTGGAACACAGTCAGTATTTACTTGTGTCACTCTAAGTCAGTGATTGTGTACGATATTTAAAAACCAGTTTCACTTTATTCTGCTCAGATTCTGTGCTTTTATCTCTAGTGTTTTATATTTTTATTTCATTGCTGTTCTATTCATTCTGAATTTAGTATTAAGTACAAACGCAGCATATGATGTTGACACAATTACAATGCCGTGCCTACTCAATGACAGTAAACTAATCTTGAATAGAAAATCAATATAAAGAACAGGAGTATATAAAAAAAGAGTTTAAAAAGTTTAAATAGAAATGGTGTATTATTATTGTACTAACATTAGTTTTGACCATCCATGGCAAATTCCCTGGATGACTCAGTTGTGCTCTGCTTGAAATCATCCCTGGAATCTCTCAGTAATACTTGTATCATCTGTTTCTTCAGGCTGCAAAGTTTCTTTACCATTACATCCAAACATGGCGCTACCAGTTACCTCATTTTCCATAAGAATATATGAATAATTAAGTTATTCAACTTAATGAGTAAATGTTCACAGGCAGCAGCCCCCGCCTGGTAGTCATTAGGAGTCTGAGAAGTTATAGTTTCTATGTAACCAGTTGCAGTGACAGTGATGTGAAGAACCTACCAGTCTGCAGGTCCAGGCCGAAGTAGAAGAGCGCTCCGTCTCCGAGGGCACACAGCAGGTAGTAGCTGCCTTCAAATGTGGTCATTAGGATTGAGCGAGGAATGATCTCTGAGGACACACACAATCAAGTGATTTATTTTCCCTGTGCTCTGGAGTCACAGGTCCATGGATGAACATCAAAGTGATAAATGTCAGCAAATATGTTTCGCCAAAAAAAAAAAAAAAAAAAAAAAAAATCAATAAAGTTATCGGCCAGACTATAGCTGGTAACTTTTTGAGAAAAAAAAAAACAAAGAGTATTTGAATGCTGCAGGGTAAATTTGAAGTCTTCTTTGTTGTATTTCCCCAATCATGGGGAATCATTTCTGTGAATGGAAAAGCTCTATCAAATATTAGAAACAAGTGGACCAAAATGTTTAAACACAAACAGCTGTGCTCTATTTAAAAATCCATACAAGGTGTAATCCTCAAACCATACACACTGTTTTCACATGTTTGAAATTTGCTGAACTCTACACATCAATCCTTTCATGTATCGCTGGCTGTGCTATGTGCTCATTAAGAAAGCCCTGGCAATCAATAACATTAACTTGAGTCACCACAACTAGAACCCAATTAACACACAATTCCCCAGGTAGAAACACTAAGAATTAAAAAAAGTGTTCACACACCAACTGAAACCTCAGGATAGATGCATAACGGGGACAGGGGGTTAGTTCACTCATTTCCTTCAGCTCTTCCTTCTGAGGGTAAAATCATTAGGCAATTTTCATACTGCCCTTCGTCTTTGATATCGAGGCCAGTGGAAGTTCTAAAGAAGACATTCTTGTTGATAAAGCAGGATTTAATCTTTCAGAGAAGAATAAAAAGGAGAAGGGGGTGGTTTTCTATAACTGAGACCCTATATTTGTGTTTGGTTCCTCTGAGCCATAGAAAAGGCTTGTTTTGATATCACGGTTGAGGCTTACTAGGGGTGGGCAGGGCATACACAGGATTTTTTTCCCCTCTCACTGTCTGGCTTAAACTCATATTGCCTGTTGTTGATGAGTATCTGTAGCCTGACCTAAACCAGAGTAGGGATGAATGTGATTTCTTTCTTTATGTAATACCAGTAGGTTTTATAGGTAAATTCATGGACTATTTTTTTTTTTTTATTGTATTCAACATTCTTTATCTGCTGAATATTTTACAAACCAAAATATACACTGTGACACATTGAGTACTTAACAATTCTCTTTACTACTTTAAGTTGTGTTCATCACATATTAGGTTGTTGTGAGGGAAAAGAGAAGAGAAATATCTATCCGAAGGCTTTTGTTGGAACATGGCTTGAATTTGATATGGGCATTTATAACTGAGGCTCTGCATTAGGAGTTTAGGAAATTAGAGCATAATTTTGAGAACCGTATCTTGGCAATTAAAAAAACCTAATAAAACGAACACAGCAGCAGCAGAAATGTGCAATGTTGAAGTGTTGAATTCTCTGCTTCCAATGACAGAGCTAAAACTATCGACAATTAGAACAGTAGAGTAGCTTTTAATTTGTAGGTTTCCTGTCTGTAACTTATAAAAAATTCAGTCTGCAGTTTGTCTGTTCTTGTTAGGGAGAGTGAGCTAGAGAGCTTGCAGAGTTTGAGCACTGAGCAGCTGTCAATTAAACACACTTGGAAAATAAAGTGTGACACTGTGGGGAAGAGTGTGGGGATGCACTTCATGGATGAAGCATTCTAATTAGAAAAGTTAAGAGTCCTGCCTGTGCCAGTTCAGTATATTATGAAACTTTGTCTTCCGTGACTGCTGACTTTTTCACAAGTTCACCCCCCACCCCCACCCTGAAAAAAAAAGACAAAAAAAACAGAAAAAGGTAGGTAGTACGCAGTACGAGAGGTACCTTTCGTATATTTGGAGATTCTGAGTTTAAATAAATGGTGCACTAAATGTGACAATACAATGTTCCAGTCTTCATCAAGAACATGCTTAAAAAATTAGGTCCCTGACATCTATTGACTGACATCTGTGAAAACTCATTTTAGATACAACTACAGTACTGCTGACATATTCCTTTAAGTTATTTACAGGATAATCTGGATAAGGGATAATAAAGGATAATAAATTAAGAAATAAAGGATAATAAATGAATACTTGTCCACTGTATGCAGATGTACTTTATACAAATGAGGAAAAAAATCAATGTTTGTTTTAACAAACTTTGTTGTAACAATTTTAACTTGTATGCCATTGTTTTAAATTGTTGTCATTTGGTTATCTTTGCAGAAATAAAATGTATATAAATACCAAACCTCTCTGGTACATTAATAGGTTCTGACTTGTTAATGGCTATAAGCGCGTAATTATAAATGTATGTTGCCCTCTTACATTTTCCCCTTACATGTGATTTGTTTTCTATGACTTTATTGTGTCGTTTCTGAGAAAGCCCAATGTAGGTCAGGAGTCTGAGCATCTGTGGATCTGTAAAGCACACTGAGATATTATGTGAGCGCCAGGCCTATAAAAAGAAACTTAACTTGAGTTGACATTATCTCTATCCACTGATCTCTCCACAAGCCAATAACATCTTTGCTTTTTCTCACGTCAGTGCTTGCCAACTCCTTCTCTCACCTCCGCCTAGCATTTCCTTGTGCAGGGCTGTGAAGCAGGGCAGTTTGAGGACTCGAGCTGAGATGTCAGTCCAGAGTCCCACAGCGCAGAGTGGTGACTCAGCACCGGTCTCCCCCAGAGGTGTGATGTCCAGACAGGCCACCTCATGCTCCATCTCTGTCGTGCTGAGGAAATTATAGAGGAAGTGAGGAAACAAGCAACAATCTTCCCTGACCACTGTGTGAATTTAAAAAAATGCTTGAAACACAGCGGAGCCAAATGACTAATGGCATAAATGTGTTAGCACCACTGTGCTAAAGTTCTCTTTTTACATCCTGATGTAAGATGCAAATTGGGAACAATTCCACAGACATATGGTGAATTGTGCTGTGAGTTCACGTTGTCTTTACAATCAGAGCAGGCAGAGTAATTTTGGTCTCAAACATCATCTGGCTATAGCTGAACTTTTTTGTCATTAACCATTTCACTTTCCCTTGTTTAAGCTCTGTTATTAATTTATTTGGTTAACAAGCGCTCTGCTTAACAAATGCTACAATGATTAGCAGCTAATCAGTCATTCCCCCAGTGCCTGTTCTCTACAAATGCTTCATTAAAACTCTCCCCAAGAACAATTTGTGGACCAACGGCTGCATCTATCAATACTGAAGATGGATGCAGATGAAATCTTGCTCAGAGCAAGCAGAGCATTTGGATCAGTCTGGCTAATAATAATCTAATACCAAGTATGAAAAAAAAAAACTTTCAACTTGTTAAGATAAAAGCCTGAACCAGAACGAGACTATTCAATAATGCAAATGCAAAGCAAGAATAATCAGTGTTTAGTGTGTAAAGTAATGAAGAGTGGTATTACAGATACAGATATAAACACTTAATTTTATTCAGAAAACCAGCTCCATATTGATCTACACTAACAATTCTCTCTAAAACTTTGTGCGCTGCCCCTGTGGCTCTTTTGTGCCTTGTTCAAGGGAGAAATATAAAAATTGTGTTTTTGAACGACTATTTAGCCGTCAAAGCAGTTTTTGTGGTAAACTTATAAAATTTCAAACTTTACCAGATATCAGGAGAGAAGAGATTGACATGAAGGTAAGAATCAGGATAATAACATAAGCTCTATATCAGAGTCAAAGTTGTTGAACTACTGGGAAAACAGTTAGTTAATGTGCAATTAATTAAACTTTAATAGATCAGTTCTGTTGGATATTGTGGATGGAGTCATCTCACCATCACATCCCAACATAAATTGGATGGTTGACATTAAAGGAACAGTTTGACAAAATAAACTTATTTGCTTTCTAGTGCTTTCAAAGATAAATAATAGTCACAGCTAGTGGCTGCTTGGCACAAAAACTGGAAACTAAAATTGACAGACAGCAACTCCCAATTTTAAAAGTCTTTAAAAGACTGATTGTATCTTATTCAATCTGGACTGAGCCAGACAAACAGTTCTCCAATCCCTCTAATAAGTTGGCTAACTTGCTGCTCACTCTAGCTCCATATTTGTCATATTTTTTAATCTTATTTGTTGTTTCCCAAAATGTGAAATAAATCATCTAAAGCTAATACTTGACATAATACTAATACTTAACAATATTTTTTGAGTCCATTCTCTTCACACTTCATTATGTGCAATTATGAGAGATTATCTGAGTTACCATAACACTTCTTTCAGCTAATACCAGTCTGACATTTCTCCTCCGACGTCTTTAAACAACAACATGTTTCATTCCACTGAAGTGACTTGCTGGGTGTTTTTGTTTGTTTGTTTTTGGAACTCTCCTGACTGAACTCTCGAGACTGTGGATAGAAAAGAAATCCCAGGAGTGTACCAATCTGAACATCATCAATTATAATATGGTCAAAGGCACCAAAGGCTCCTGTGAATATTAACTGGAGGTCCTGACCTACAGCTGCTTGATATTTAGAATTGCACTACTGCTATATAATGTATTAAGCAAACTGAAAAATACTTGGTTAATGTTTATTAGTGATGCAGTGCAAACCACTGCAAACTCTTGTTCTTCACTGCATTTCTTCTTCTTTTATTAAAAATAAATTTTTCTTCCGTATATTTTTTGATTTTTTTCCATTCAAATGCCATTCATTGCATACAAATAATACACCAAAATGTGCGGCTCAATCAGACTTGGTGTGATATTATTTTGTCCGTTAAAGAACAAATTATTGGTGGCGTAGTCAAAAAGTTTCCCATAGAGAATGAATGGGAAAAGGTACAAAAACTGCAATTTTTCAACATTTTTTAAACATACACTGTTCTAGCATACTTTCAGCTAGAGACATCAGTAAAACTTCACAATGGAGACAAAATTCTCCTGTCTTGATGTGGCATTTCACTTTTGCTAGGTTGTATACTTTTTGATCAGTCACAGATCAATGACCATGATCAACGTTGGAGAAATTCAGACTTTTGAAGAGGTGTAGCCAGAATGTAGCCAGAATGTTTGTGCTCAGCTAATGTAGACAGCTTTAAAAAAAATGCCCTATATTTTCTTCCTAAAAATGCGCTCACAGCCACAAATTTCACTCTACACATATAATCTTCTCCAAAGTTGGAGTCACACTTGTCCTGATTCCCACAATGTGTCTACCTAAACGATAGGATTTGTACAGCCCAGCTGCCCAATAGGATCCCATGTTTAATCCAGCAAAGGTTTCAAGCAGAAAAGTCAGTTGTTTTCAACTCGCTCTATTGTCCACATTTTTGACACTAGGAACAAAAAAAAACACATCAATGTGTTGATGATGTGAACACGTGGCCATGTAGCACTCAATGTGAAAGAATTTTATGGATATCTGCTTTATTTTTTGAATAAATAGCAGTAGTTTGAGCATTGCAAAAAACCTCTGTCTCTGCTGTTCTGACTGCTCTGAGCTGTCTGCACCTGTGTAACACCATCACCTGGCAACCAGCACCAGTAAGGGAGCAGAGAGGGGAGGGGTTGCTCTCTCTCTCTGTCTCTGTAATCCTTCCATTTAAACTTTTGGCACACACACACACTAGAATAGCAGTAGTTTGAGGTGTACGCAAAAGGCAATTTCTGCTTGTGTGAGCACTGGTTACAAGATCCACACACCTGTGTCCTTTTTATTGGTTGCATGATTTCCATTTTTCAGATAGTATAGCGGCTAACACACATGAGTGAGTGAGTGTGAGTGTGTGTGTGTGTGTCTAACCTGATCTGTTTTAGCTCTCCAGCCAGGATCTGCAGGTAGTAGAGGGCCCGTCCAACAGCAAGCACCACTTGAGTGTGGTTACAGGCAGCCACACTGATGTTTCTGCCCTGTGGCTCTTTCCATTCGCTCACTAATGCCTTACTGTCTTGAAGCACCAGGCGCACAGAGCCTGACGTGATCTGAAGGCACACACAGTTTTTACTTTAAAGATTATTTTGCATTGTATTTCTGGCAAGTGTCAGGGAGGATGATGTGCATGACTGGAAGTTAAAATATGAAGCAAATATGAAGCAAAATTCAAAGCAAATTCCACTTGTTAAGTTGGTCCTGGTGCCAGGACCATTGTTTTACTTTTTTAATGACTGCAAAGACATTACCATTAATTGGAAGTTAAAATATGAAGATAAAAAGTGGGGAGCATGAGTAGAAGGCAGAATAAAGGCCATAAAGACATTTTGTTCACTAGAAACCTTTAAAAAAACATGATGAATTAATGGAAAACAAAGCAATATAATTACAACATTAATGTCAAAAACAAAGCATTTGTTTGATTCGAAAAATCACTTTTATGAAACATTAGAGTGAGATCTTCTTGATTTCAAAAGCTAGTACTAGTTTTACAATATTTAATTTGATTGCATCTCTATTACAAAAGGGAATGTGAACACCTAGTAAAATCCCTCCAGGGTAAAGACGTACAAATTTAATAATGAAAAATGCAATAATGTGACAGGAAGAGCCACGCAGCGTTGAAAAAGACAATATGAGACAAAGAAGAAAACCAGCAGAAGAGGTGTCATTAACAGGATACAGCTGAAACAAACAAGGAACAAGCTATGAATGGAGGTGTTGCACTGGTAAAGAGCACCGATATGGTGTGTAATGAGATGTGAAACTGCAGCATATATTAAAGAAAGGGACATTAATGGAGTCCCTGAAGTTATGAAGCAGTTATGAAGATTATATTACGCCCTTTCTATGGTTTATGTTCGCAGTGTAGCGCAAATCATAGCAAATTTGTAGAGACAACAATAGTTTACGTTATGCCATACTTCTTGCTGTGAATGTAATGTTTTTTCTCCATGAGTTTAGTTTTATGTCAGAGCAAAAGGAAGATAGTGTCTTAACAACTGGGGAACATATGGGGCCACAGTCACACCAGCAGCTCACAATGACAACGCTACCTCTTATAATGTTAATGTTGTTGTTCAGGTAAGACTGTACATCTGTAAAACACCTGGACATTTAAACATTTTAACCTGATGACAATCTTAGAGAACATGAACAGCTGTGGTAAAATCCATCATTTCTCTAAAAAAAAAAAAAACAGAGGAGGAAAGACTGGAGGGTTCATCCTCTGGGGACCATAAACTGGCCAAATAAGACTTCACTGACCACTATTAGGAACAACAGCTGGTTTGTATGAACATGTTTGCTGGTAAACGTTGCCTAAACTCTTTCACTGCGACATTAAGCGCACAACCAGAAGTAATGATCTGAAAATAAACTATAAACTGTAAAGAGACTCAGAGTCTGGCATTCACTGTTATTTATATTATTAGTTTTATGATCATGAGAAACCCTTTCAGATTCTATAGTCATTTGATTTACAGATAGCATCAATAATATTGCTATGTGTGTATGTATGATATTTGAAATCATTTTGTTGTTTTTTCAACCCATTAATTCTAGCGTCCTTTCCTTTGTCTACAACTACAAAAAGAAAAAAAAAACAAACAATCCAACTGTATAGATTGGCCTCGATACAATTTTAAGTAGAACTGTGAAAGTATATGATTTGAGCAGCTTAGTCCTAGGCCACGGAGCAAGTGGAGCAAGTGTAGCATCACAACCTACAGATTTACGGTTGAGGGCAGTTGGCAGGTTTCATCCTCATTTTAAAAAGGCAGGCTGAACTTGAATTTAAATTCACTGCAATATTCATGTCAACCAAGTGCAAAATACATGAAGTCCTTTGGCACTGTTCATTTTCACGACCAGCCCTTTCAATCATGTATGATTCAACTCCAGCAGAGTGCGTACTATTAAATGTAGAAAGGCCACAATTGAATAATTAATTTCTTTAATTAAAACAGAATTTGTTAAACTAGCTGATATGACTGTATATCATATTTTTATATGTGTCTATGTTAAACTAACCTAAGCATGTTCTGACAAAGCTTGCGTGCATGCGTGCATGTGTGTACGAACTTGTATGAGTTGCTGATGCGCCACGTTGCCACAGTAAAATGTCTGCTGGTTGTCCACAAAGCCTGGAAGTTCAGTCTCCTCAACTTCCTCTCCACTCAGCATCAACACTCTGGGGGAAATGCTCTCATTAGATAAGACAACAGTATTCAGTAGCAAACTGAATGTCACATAGACATAGGGTCGCAATCGATCCTACACTTATCTGGTATTCTGAACAGCATGCACACTCACCGTGTTTGACCCACAAAAGACAGCACCAGCATGTCGTCCGTCTCTCTGCCTGCCTCAGAGCGAAGTGGCCACAAACCTTTAAGAGGGACCGTGGGGGAAAAATGTATTAGAAAGAAAGAAAGTTACTTTCTTCCATCGCTCAGCGCGGTAACAGAAATACAATAACTGGCCAGCATCCAGGCCAATCTTTAACTATTCCATCTGTCAAATGTTAGCATGTTGGAAGATGTACAGGTTGCAGCTACCTTTCAGAGTCACTGATTGGCTAAGTGAATAATTGCCTCTTATAAAGAGGCCAGGGGAGAAGGCAGACTTTAGGGCAGAGCAAGTCAATAAACAGCGGAAGCCTAACAAATACAAAAAGACCTTAAGTGGCCTTAAGCATCAGGGAACAGTCCAAGGAGAAGAACCCAATTTCCTTGAATTAAAATGCGTCTGCCATCATTAAAGCCTGGTGGATATCTGCAGCTTGACAGTTAACTAGTGCAAATATTGTAGTACTCTTAGGTTTACAAAATGACAACAAATGTTTCCAGACCTAACCTTGACAAATCCTGCATTTTTAAAAGTACCAACGCAAAACCTATGACCTCTGAGCCATCTGCTTATGCTTGCACACCGAGATAAGACGAGCAACAGCTGGTGTCTTAACCAAAGAGACGAAAAACAGATGAGCAGGTTGAAGTGGCCTTGCTATTGCGCCGGCGGAGGATTAAGACCCAAGTGAAGTTGCGACTTGAGAAGGAGTTGGTGGAGGAGACGCAGACGGAGCACACAAACCTTTGATTCCCGGCAGGTCAATGCTGGCATGCTCATGAATTCCAATTCCGTTGCGGATAATCCGAAGAGAGCCCTCCTTGAATGCACCAGAGCATGTCACGAGCTGAAACAGAGACATGAAGACAAACTGAGATTAAGAGATGTGACTTTTCTTATGGAGTTGATTGTTATCAGTAATGCTGTTCTCTGACATCTTAGTACAGTTGAGACATCTTGTTAGTTCTACCTCTTCATCAGGATAAACTCTATTACATACTACATAAATTTTGTAGTTACTGAATAAAGAGCAGTAATTGTTGTAAATATAAAATCTGCAACTAAATGAACTGACAGACAACTTTGCAAAATGTTGTTCCAAAGTCTTCATGTTCACAGATCTTAGTAAGACAATTTTATATTTGGAGCCCCTTTCAGCAGTAAGGGCATTCAAAGTGCTTGATAAAATATAAAAGTCACCAAGATGAAATTTAAAAGCAAAATAAGTGCCACTCGGAAAAAAGAATTTAGACCGAAATTTGAAAAGTTAAATAAAAAACAAACAAAAAAAAGAAGTTAATTATTTGATTTGATAAAAGAATGTGGACAACACAAAAGTCTTCAGCCTTGACCAGAGTTAACAGTCGAGAGACACCTGCAGCTCCAGACACCCGGAGCAGAAAAACTGCTTTTTCACGTTTCATTTGCACTAGTTTACAGGACAGAGAGCAGACCTGCTTCAAACGACCAGAAGGGTCCAAACGCAGCAGCACATCAGAAATGTATTTTGACTCTAAACAGTCTAAACAACCAACAGCAATATTTTGAAATTGGTTCTTTCAGACAGGAAGCCAGAGTAAAGATCTAAGAACTATATGGTTATATGGTCCAGTTTCCTGATCTTCGTGAGGACTCAGGCAACAGCTGTCTGAACTAGCTGCAGCTGTCTATCTGATTTTCTAGAGGTTCTAAACGCACCATTAAAGGAGTTGAGTAGAACATAAATGTTTGGAGAGATTTTTTTCAAATCCTGCTGATGCAGAAGTCCTTTAATCTTCAATGTGCTCTTTAAGCGATGGCAAACTGACTTCATAATTATCTTAATTAACTGACAGATAGATTGGCTTATTATTACCGTTATCTTCATCTCATTCATATATACATGGCTTTCTTTTAAACAGTATAGTAAAATATTCTGCCTCCAAAGCATTTCAGGAATCATTTCAAAAAGAAATGATTCAGAAACTCTACATTAATAAGGTCCTAATCTTAACGTGGCTACTAAAATTCAGGTACATCACGATACCAAGGTTCCTGTGATGGTTCACTTCACTAACTGAAGCTGAAAACGTCTCAAAAAACATTTTCAATTTCATCTTTGTTTAATTGAAGACAGTTAAGGCATCTCATTTGTTCAGTACCAACTGGTATGGTTCTGCATGATTTAAAAATCAGCACCAGTTTAAAGTAGAACTTCTTAAAATTTCCAGTACAAATATGACAACAGAGCTAAGACTGAACACCCTGAAGGTAAATAATTCTGGTGTCTTTAAGTCTGACTGTAAAACACCATAATGTGATTTATTCACCTCGTCGTGGTACACTAACAGGATTAACACCAGTGCCCATAACATTCTCAGCCCCTGACATCCTCCATCCTAATGGAAATATCCATTACAATGGAGCCCACTTAAGTCCCACAAACATGTTCTCAAATGCCCTCACACTCTCAAATATACTCTCACAGGACTGACTGAATCTTGATAATCACAAACAATATTCATGTAATTCTTATTTATGCAGGTTTTCTGAGTCATACAGTTCAGTATGGTTTGCAGCTGCACATCTGTGAATACAATGAAATTTAAGTGTACATTGTGCTACAGGTTATATTATCAGTTATATAAATATTGCCCTGTGAATTAACCCTCTACTGTTAAGTTAATTAACCCAGTCAAATGCTTTTAAGCAAATGATAAATTAAAGCAATTAAGATTCGATTCAGAGTGTGTGGATGAATACAGGCTGAATGAATGTGTGTTTGTCTGTACCCAGAGTCTGGCTCTGGTGGACTGACTGATTTTGGAAACGCGTCCATACCCTGAGGCCTGTTTTCAAACCCTGCCAACAAAACCTTCTGTACTGCATCTCTCCATACTTCACTGTTACATCTCCCTCTACCTCAGTGATGTGACTAAAGGGAGAACAAATATCCAAATCAAAAAGGTTTGGGTTTTTTTTTGTTGTTGTAGTTAATCTACGATATTTCATAAACATATTACAACAGCTGGTTGCAATTACCACTAAAAATTCAGTTGTTTTACAGAGAAAAAAGAGGGGGAAAACGAACAAACACGACAGATCAGAACATAAAAAATGTTACAAAAAAGATGTAGATAGAGAGAGACTGAGAAGAAGTCTTCACTGTCAGTTTTATAAGATGTAAATGAAATGAATTGCACAGCAACCTGATTTGACACCGCAACAAAAAAGCCTATTTAAATTTTTGTAACTAAGATAAATTATAACATTAAGTATAATTGCAGTGGATACAACTGACATGTTAATGGCGGTTGACAAGAAGACACTTTCAACAAAAAATACACCAGGGAAAAAAAAAGTTCACACGGATTGCCTTTAAACAGAGACACAAAGCTGTGTATTTACTGTCAGCAAAGGTCTCCTCAATCAGCTGTACACAGCCTGGGTCAGTTTAGGATGTAATATGTTGCACGCTTAACTCTGCTTACATAAGCATGACTCAAGAAAGCTGGTTGCATTAATGGTTTAAGCCCAGACTCCCTGAGGGCTGTAACAAAGCCAATGATACAGAGTAAAACACAGATGGAGACTCACCATAACACGTCTACAGTGACCGTTAAAGAAGTTATTTGTAATCACCACAAAACAGCATCATCTTCTGGCCATCACCCCAAGAAAACGTATTCTACTTAAATGATTTTCTTTCAGTGATGTTTCTTCAGCCTGGCTGTCACAACAAGCTCGTAGATGGAGCTTGGTCTGACAAAGATGCAAAGATCCCATAGACAGGAAGTTCTCAGAGATGGGATCAACAGGCATCTATCAGATGCCTCTGTGTGGTACTGGACAGAGCTACAACCAGTCAGAGCACTGATTTCAATGACATATGCGTAGCGACAGGAACGGAAAACCTCACCGATTGAAGTTTGCTACATTTTGCTGACTAGAGCTACCTTTTGCACCATTTTCAAAGAAAACTCGTAATTAAAATCTCTTAAAACAGCAGCTACAGCTGAACCGAACGATTACCGCTCCTCCATGGCCGCCATGTTGGCTGTAAACAAATGTGTTTAAGGTTCCTTAACTAGTGCGTCATCACGTTAAACCAGCACCAGCGTAAAAGCTCGTTTTTCATTGGTTCCCGAGTTTTCAAGATTGGAAAGAGCAGAGAATAGGCAGGTTGGCCAGACTGACTCGAACACAAAATTCAATGTAGCGTCACAGGCAGTATGGCAGTATTAGCGGCCCAGGCTAATGTTTCTATGCAATTTCAGAGGAATGAAAGACTCAGTTTTGATATTTTACCTGTCCCTGGCCTTGTCTCTCCAGGTCTACAACACACATGTCCACAATGGGCCCCAGGTTGGTAAATGTCTCCATCACTGCCACATATGAGCCCTGGTCATTGCTGTCCACGTTGAGCTGAGGTGAAACGAGCAACAAAGAGAAGAGTTGACAAACATAAACCAAAAAAATCTCCTAAGATCATTTTATATTTAAAATTTGTTATGACACATTGCTCTTTTGCTTACCTTGACTAACTGGGAATCGCCCAGCCTGGAGCCCACAAAGACCACGCCGTTATCCAAGTAGGTCAAACACTCAGCAATAGATGTCTGTCAGGGAAGAGGGACATGTTAACATCTTAAGTCTGTTGGGTCATGTTTACAGTGGAGCTGCAAGCAACAATTATTTGGTTTTGTCTTAAACAAAGACATAAAATGGCTGATTTTATCTACACAACAGGAGCTAGCAGCAATCTTAGTGGTATTGCATAAGTCCATATGGTTGTTGGCACAAAACCATAAAAGTTATTTGAATGGGGTCTCAATATAACAATCTAATGTTTATATATATAATCATAAGAGTTTAATGAAACTGCAATTACTGTCATGAGGTTGCCCATGTGTGTACTTTAACAGTAACCTTGACCTCTGACCTTTGGCCCCGAAATGCTGATTAGTTCATCCGCAAGTCCGAGTCCCTCTAAGTTTTCACTCTAATCTGTTCATATGAATGTCTGTGCTTGATGATAGAAAATTTCTACTGGATATTCCTGATATAAAATTATGTGAAGTCACTGTGACCACCGTCACCACCAAAATACACTCAGTTCATTTTTGAGTCCGATTTAACTTTTGTGAAAAAAATTGGTGAAAAACAGTTGTTTAATGGAGCCTTGAAATATCACCTTTAAAGGGCCAAAAACGTAGCAGCTGTTTACTAAGCGCAGAGACGGGTAGCTCAATAGACCGGCTCTACACCAATATCACTCTGTAAACTATAAAGTGAACATTTTACTTTTCTTAACTCCTTGGCAAGTCATTAGAGAACGGTGCCACAAGCCAAAAGCTGTCTTCCTTTGCAATGGCATTTTGTTGTGAATGTATTGATATACAGTCATTATCTAAATCAACTTTAAAGGGATAAGTGAGACCCTGGCAAACAGGCAACAAAGGAGACGGATAATTTTTTCCCCCCTCATTCTCTGTACAAGTGCAGAATGATCCATTAGCTCCTGTCAGGCCCATTAACCATTAAAAAGTCAATTGTAATAAAGTGTGCACTGAAAGGAAAAGGCTGCAGGAGAGGAATCAACAAGCTACAGAAAGTGTGGTTGAGCCAGGTAGAGACAAACAAATGGAAGACAGCAGACAGACAGGTGGATAAACAGAGTGAAGACAAGCAGAGATAAAGCAACATAGAGAACAAGATCAATGAAAGACCTCTCCCAGCAGTTCCACATGCAGGTCTTTCAGTGCCACTGTGCCGTCCATGAGCTCCTCCTTCTCCAACAGCAGCATGAACAGACGTCCCTCCATGTCTCCCAGCAGGTAGCGAGAACCATTCGGGTCCACGCGGTTGTGACAGACGATGGTACTTTGCTGTAATTGAGAATAGAGCAGAAGCAAATATTAAAAAGCCTGTAAGAGCTTCTCAAATGGAAACAGAAAAAGTCTCATGGTCACCTCATGCTTTATCAAAGTAATGTACAAAAACCTACAGCTGCAGAGACCTGTCTTCAGTATGTTTGTTTTATTACCTTTCATTATGAGAACATACTGTGAGGAGCTTCCCCTCAGTACAACTTAAAACTACTCTCATCATATTTTCCCTGACAAGAGAGGCATGAATTAAATGACTCAGCATGTCATCCCACCAGGAACCCCTGTGCACTACAAAAAGGATAAATATGAAACTTAAAATGTGAAGAAAAGGATACCATATTGTCCATGAACACTTTCTACTATGGTCCAAAATGTGATTATAAATGCAACATGACACAGGAGTTTAGTACAAACCTGATCTACACTAGACTTTAGAGGCTGATAGTTGTTATGATATAGAAGATTTCCCTAAAGCACAAGCATTTTAATGATTTCCCTGAAGGAAATCTGGTGATCGAAGCTTTACAATCAAGATATGTATAAGAAGTGAGTAGTTTGAAGCTGAAAATATCTTGGCTGTGCTCTCTGGGATTGTACAGTAGCAACATTGAAACTCACAGTCTCTTCAGTAGCTGTGTGCTACATTATTTTGTGACTTAGCCTACAAATATAGACTGATACCTTTATCATATGTTTATATTTGCAGACAGCACTGTTTACCAATAATTGTGTGATGTGGTTTTATTTCACGGCGCTGCCACAAGACACATTTCACAAAGAAAAGTGCACAGCAGCTTTAACAGAGTGAAGTTGGAATTTCAGAGAACTCAACTGATACAAACTACTGTATCTACTGAGTGGGTGTTGTAAAGTCGAACATGTCATACAATACTTGCTCATTGAACACCCCCCACCACCACCACCACCACCACCCATCCACCTCCCGTGGATGTTGTCAGAGTTGCTGTCAGTTTGCACTGCTGGTTTAGCACTTCAGCTAAAAGAAGACTGAAAACTTGGGCTGCACCGAAAAACATCTTAGGAGCTTTTGTCAGAGCCTTCTGTCTCCATATTGTACTACATAAGCAGCCCAACTGGCTAGAATATTAGTCGTGATTGGAATTGGCATTAAAATCACACAGTGTGACTGAGCCTGTTCTACTTTAACTTGAAAAGGAAAGTATTGTCATTGTCTTCTGTACAAGTTAAGTCAATTTCTCACTTGATTGAACCTTTAGAAAATTCATTTTCACAATCCGTCCTGCCTGTGGTATTGCTTACATTTGTTTTTGTCAAACCGCTTCACAAACCTCTGGCGGTCCTCTCCACAGAATGGCAGCTTGTTAGACTCTACATGTGAAACTAGTCTGACCAACCATGGGCCTGTTTGCAAAAACTAAAACTAAATTCCATGAGATCAAGCACACATCAATTCTAGCAGAAACAGTTAAACATCTCACATTTGTTTTTCACTTCTGTGACTGAGTGTGACAGTTCATTACTCAATTGCCAAAAATGTTGTTATACATCAAAGGGTGTGCATCTGTGTTTTCCTGACGGTGCTGAAAGGAGTGTATGTTTCATCTGAAGACTAATATGTTACATTAGGTGTGAAAAGAAGTAAAAAAATTAAAAAACTACATAGCTACAGCATTTACTTAATCACACAGCATATCCCCCCCACCTCCTTTTCCCTCTGATATCTGTCCAGCAATCTTAGCTACTGTAGAGACGGAGAAACCACAGCTCACAGGATAACTGTGAGTTGTGTAGACTTGCACGCTGTTTGGGGCTTTAAAGAAAGACACGATCAGCAGGACACAGACATGAGCTGTAGCCCACAATGAGACGACAGAAAGATTAGAAGTGTATGAAGCTTTACTTGGATTGCACTTCTATTCCACATACAAATGTGTGATACAACAACTTCCCACTAACATTTCAAAGACAATTTCTGATGTGGAACAAAGTAACTTCTGGAGAATTTGGAGAACCAAAATCACAACTAACACCTACTTAGATAAATATTTAAGTAAAGCACAAAAACCAATGTAGGAATGTTAAATGTAGGAAATTATTGATTCTGGAATTACTGATTCATATATTATTATCACCAGAGGGTGGATCACTGATTGATCTGCTGAGTAAAAGTCTGACCAAGTTAATCAGACAATGTCAATGATAAATGTCTACTAAAAGATCAAACTAACAGTCACCTATCAACACAGCAAGTAACTCTCTTAACAATATGTTTTGAAGTATGACAGCAAAACAAATCAGCACAAATCTATATTAGAAGCTACTACATCTGAACTATTTGATTTGTTCAATCCAAGATTTATGAGCCAACGGTACAGTGAGAGAACATTCTCTAATTATAGAAGCAGGATGCTGAAGAGCTCCTTTGGGCATTGAGCTTTGTTAAATGTGCATAGCAGCACAGACTGCAACTTAATCTTAATAAGAATACAGAAAAAGCAGAGGTGTATGGGGAGCTAAAGTCATCATCACGGCGGTTATAAAACAGCTTTTAAATCCAATTTCAAAATCAATCAAGTTTCATAAGGAATAAATGTACACCCACACCTCAGGGTCTCATAACACACTTAACACAGATTCAAGTGACAGTTTTAACCACCATCACTGTTATTTTACCACAAATTATCCTACTCTACTTGACACAATTTGGCTAGAACCTCTCTTCTAAATACAAATTGAGTTTTGCTTTATATTAAAAACATTTTTAACATTTTTAAACAAATGTAAACATTAAAAACAATTATGAGGCATCTTTGAAATCTGTCAACACAGATAGGGGGATATGTTTGCATTTATTAGAATGTAATGATATATGATACTTGTGTTGATCTCTGTAGATATGTGGATATACACTTTTAAAGTAGCATCAATTGATCCTAGTGAAACGTTTCATTTCTTTATGTATAATTCATATGGTTAAATCGACAATTAAACACACTTGACTTGAGTTGACATTGACGTAGACTTTTAGATAAACTTTCCTCACTGCTAATGTATCATCAGAGTTGTCACCATAGTTCTGAACTATAACGTAAAATAAAGAAATGTTCAACTACTCGTCTACTGAATCTAACTGCTGAAAATATTTTAGGTGAGAAAGAGGAAAACAACCAATTTTCTTATTCTTAATGAGACAAAAACATAGCGCTATTATTTCTCGTCATTACCTTGATAGTAGGTGGTGCGATGGCCAAGTATTTGTCCCCATTATGGTAGGTGATAGACTCTTGTCCAATGATTATAGCTCCACCAAATGGCTCTGGCACTAAAATACAAGCACACAACCAAGAGATTCAGAGATTAACCTGTACAATTACAGACACAAACGATGGTATATTCTGACCAGATATACTGTATTTTCGTTATCTGTTTATCTATTACATATAAGTTTTTTTTAATTCAGTTACATCATCAATTGCCTCCACTCAGACCATTGAAACTGAACCCATTTCCGAGTCTTCATTTCTAACTGACAAGTTGCTGACTTTTACAACCACAGAATGTGTTCACATCTGAACTTACATCTTACTACATGACTAATTGGTAGGACTTATTACTTTCATCAGGCCTTTCTTCTGAATGATGAAAAAAACAGGTAAAAATGAGATTGAAAACATTTACATGTTTAAAATCCAGGTAAAAATCAAATCAATACAAAAATATGAAAGAGAAAACTTTACTTTAACTTGATTACTAATTATTTGCCTGTTGCTTTCGGTGAGATTTACCTGGGATGACCATTGAAGCCTCGGCCTCCACATTCTCCTGTTTCCACGGCCCTTTGTTGAACTCCTTCTCCCTAAGAGAAACCTCATAGGTCTTCACATGGCGTCCTTGTGGGTCCTGCAGTTCAAAACAGAACGATATGTTTAACAACTTAGAAAATTATGATGGAAATTCTGCTATTTTGCTTGTTGCTACAAATATCTTATGTGTTCTATAGTTATACTGTAGTATACATTACTGTAGTATACTGTACTGTAGTATACAGTACTGTAGTTTCACCTAGTAGACAAGAAAGTGATGTACCTCTTTCTCTGTTAAAGACGATGATACTGAGCTTTGAGATTATTCACAATACAACATTTTACCATCATATTCACTTTGAGAAAATACTGCACAAATACATGATTGTTTCTAAACACACAGTCTTATAAGTAAACAGTGCTTCTCCTGCAGTACCTGGTAGATGAAGCAGACAGTAGGAGCCTGGCAGCCATACAGGAAGTGTACATCAATGACCTGCAGCTCCTCCAGTCTGATATTGAAGGCCTTGAGTTCACGGTTGTCCCGGTCCAATGGGATCACCTTGAAGAGCCCATCATAAAGCCGCAGGCCAATCATGCGGCATTCTGGGTCTACAATTCCAATAATACCAGTCTCTGATGGACGCCCAATACGATCCTGAAAAAAAAAAAAAAAAAAAAAAACATTTAGGAATAGTTGGAAATATTTAATAGCTTCAAACTAAAATCACTGAAAATTGATTTTAGTTAGAGGCCAGTATAGGTGGTAAATATTTTTTTGAGAAAAGATAAAATTTCTATTTTAATTATGAATTAAAGACCTTTGAAAAACAAAAATGAATTATCATGTTACAGTGAATGTGAAGACACACACCTGGACGTTTCCATGGGCACGGGTGATGATGTCAATGCTCTCCCCATTCTGTTTGTATTCTAGGATGCAGGCATTGTACTTGGATGTGAGAATGAACAGCAGGTCTTTGCTTTCACCCTGTACAAACGAGAAAAGACATCAACCTCCAGAAGACCAAACATGCAGAAACCTAATTTGACTTTTCTTAGCATGGTCCAGTGAATTAGGCTAAAGCAGAACTACTGGTTAAACTTCTCATTAACCTCCATGAGCCTATAAATGTGACTCCATGAGTCAAAAGCCAACAATACCATGTTGTTTTTCATCTCAGTTATTATTCACAAGAACCATTAACCTTTGAGTTGTTTCTGGTTTTCCCCACTTTACTTAAAACTTAAAGTAGCCTTACACCAGGTGGCAACTGACCCAGCAGAATAATAAACTAATGCACAATTAAGTAACCTGGGCAATACATTTTCCAACGCTGAAATCTAAAGCTCAAAATACACCTTAAGTCCAACAGCACCCACCTTGGGCCGGAAGAGCTCCATGACAGCAATTTTTCCATACATGCCCACTTCCTTCACGGGCCTCAGCCCCTCTGCTGTGACCACATAGATCTCCAATCGTGTGTTTTTGGCGATAAGCAGATTCAGGTCCTCTGCCGAAGTGAAGTGACCTGTTGACATATCAACATTTACATCATGTTAATTACACTGCTGTTTAGCTGAGAGCAGCACAAAAAAAAGATGACACAACTATTTTTACTAATGGTGTGGTAATATTTTTGATGCTACTGAGGAATTTTTATACAAACTCTGTGGTTAAATTTAATTACAAAGTTATTCCATTTACTATGATAATTTTTAACTTCACAGCTGCAGATTTTATAGTTGCTAGTGCATCTTTAGATACGCCTGACACTTCAATCTGTATCACCCAACACGTTTGTACACATATGGAACCAGAAAAAAACATGTTTACTTACAAAACACTAATAAAACACATATCAAACTCTAAACCTGATGTAAGTGATAGACAACGTGCCTAGATTCTTTACTTTATTATGGTGAAGGTACTAAAACATTGTAAAAAACATAACCCCATTGCATGTAAAGGCCCTGCACAAACAGTTTAGTATTAAAAGTATTAAAGCAGAATGCAGAAAACTTAAAGTCACTAAAGTAAAAGGAAATCTGAGGGGCATTGCAGAGAATGTCCCTATAGTACGACTATGTCATTAAATCATATTACTCCCACATTAATGCACACCTTGTTTACAGCAGCAATCTCCTGTTGTGGCTGTTAATTTTGATGTAGTAATTTTGCTGCTGCCAACTGTCACTTTTCATTATAGATTAATCTGCTGATTGATTTGTTTGATTTTGCACATTTGAAAAACTAAAGCATTATTATTATTATTATTTTAAAGTGGTTTCCAAAATATGTTTTATTCACGGATTTCTCTGGTTAAAAACATTAAAGAACATGCCAATATAAGTTCCCTAAAACATGATGGAAACAGAAAACTCAAGTGGAAATACTCGGTAAAGACAAAACAAATACCTGTCAATTATACTTCAGTACAGTACATGCATACATTTACTGAGCTATATGATGGACAAATACTTGATGCTGCAAAGCAGTAAATTGTGTTTGGGGGATTAATTTAACTCATGAGCTGTGACATTGTTCAATAATAATTTCACTATCAGGTTTGACCTAATCTGTAGCGATGCCCCCCGTTATTATGCGTTACATAAACCATGACACCAGTTTAATAATCGGTATATTCTTGTCAGAAAAAGACATATATTGGCAAATATACTTTGTGTCCATTTGTCACGCAGTTTGGGAGGAAATGAGGGCTGATAATGATGATGATGTGAAACGCATTTTTGGTTTTGGATTTCCACATTAGGCACGAAAACAGCGATACATTGGAGCCGAGAGAATAACCAGCGAGAGGTTCAGCTGATCGGACACAAAAGACGAGAAATGTCTGTCGTCGTGAAGTTAACCAGTGGTTAAAGTAACAAGTAAACATTTGACTTAGCATAACAAAAGCTAGCGGCTGCTACAGGCCCGTCTGCAGGACTTTACTTGTGGCGCGGGAGCTCGGCTAGCACGCAGGTGGCAAATGTTTCATCGCTGCACAACTGCGAGAAAAAACACACACTGCTAACAGCGAATATTTACCGGTGATGCAGGCGTTCACTGCCGTCGGTTTCTGGGCTGTTACCACGTAGTTGTACGACATTTTCACAACAACAAAAGACAAACACCAGAGTAGTGTTTTAATCTTACACAAGTGGCAAAATCATTGATAATAAAACTCCCGGAAGTAGTTAGTTGTGCTTAGCATAGCAAGCTAACGGTAACGGAAGCGCGGTGAGTGGAAGAGTGGCACGCCCCTAGTGTCGCGGAGGACACGGATTTTATTTTTATTTTTTTTCTTGAAGTCCTGTATTTAAAGTACTTTGTTGGTGGCAAAAGTCCTGCATAAACCCAAAAATTTAAATATCTTGATTAATTTATAATTTATTCAGAGAAGTGTTCAAAGTATTAAAAGTAAAAATGAAAGAACGTAGTGCAAATAAACATAGTTTTTACAGTGTGTTTCACTTAATTCAATAAACAGAAAATATTATTATGAGCATTTATTTAATTGCACATTTATGTAGTTCTGCAGTTTATGTAAGAGATTCACATGAGGTCCCATATAGGTCATTGATGGGGATGTAGCATCACCCAGTGGTGAAAACTCAAAACTGCAGCATGTTTTCTTTGTGTGTGTGTGTGTGTGTGTGTGTGTGTGTGTGTGTGTGTGTGTGTGTGTGTGTGTGTTAAAACAAAAGGCCCTTGTTTATTTCAAACTGCCTTTTCGCAGCCTTTCAGTTAGACCTGTTTGAAACAAACATCACATCAGCTGCAATCCAAGACTGCCGAAGGGAGTTTCTGTTCTCAGTTCTCTTCAAATATAACACCCATCACCTGCTTATTGTGTGGATCTACTCTAACACAATCATGATCTATCCCTTGTTCTTGTTTGACACAGTAGGGCTAGAGCTAGAGCTGGGCAATGTGCCAAACAATTCAATCACTGTGTTTTTCCCATGTTGACCGATATCAATTTTTCTCACTTTGCCTCCACTTTCCGTCATTCTACTCTTATGTAGTTTTACCTTCTCCAAAATTTCAAACAAACTACCCTAATTCACCAAATTGTGGCTGGCTATTTATTTACTGAGGCTTCAGAAACCTCCGGTCTTTATTTAGGGCAGGCTTGTATTAAAGGTAGGCCTTTATTTCTATTCAGAGCATGTTCGGGCTAATAAAAGACTGTTAAGTTGGAGTACTATTATTTAGCTGTATGGCACCAGTTTAGACGTTAAGCCAGTCATGTCAACTACCGGTGATTGTTTGGAAGCTCAGTGTAGAGGGACAAAAAAGTTGGCCAAGAGCTGAGGCAGCAGTTGAAGTTGTGATAGCTACAGTACGAGCACAGCGCTAACAGCAGCTTGTCATTGGTCGTGGACCACTACAGACCATGGCTATGCCTAATAAAGCTGACTACAAAAAACAGCAAATGTAACAGAAGAAACACGAGTGTTCAGAGTAATCTGACACTAGAACCATTTTCTCAAGAATCAATTTTCCAGAAAAAAATATATTATTTGAAACTTTGGTCATGTTTAACCTGGACCTGAATCTGAGCACTATATCAAGAGAATATGAAACCTAATATGCAGCAGATTTAAGTCAAATATCATGAATATGACCACCTCTTATTTATAGGGGCATATAATGGGTTTCTAAAGGACACAAAAACATAAACAGACTTAACCTTTAGGTTGTAATGTGTGGCACAAAAAGGAATTAAAAGAACGGTTTTACAAAAAGAAACAGATATCACTCTTTTATAAAAACATGATCCTGTCATCTTGGCACGTGTAGACAAATGTAACCAGCTAGCTTTAGATGTGGTTGTAGTTGGATTTTGTTCCCTGTTTCAGGTCTTTGTGTTGAGTTATCCAGCTACTTTTGTGACTTCATATTTTTTTGAACAGGCATCAGAGTGACATTAGATTTCTTGTCTGACTCAGGAAAAGCAATTAGGTGTTTTTTTAATACAGCCCCATATAAGCAGTTTATTTTTCATTTTCATTTCTTTTTTGAATCTAAAAACCTATTCTGATACAGGCTTTATGTCTTTCACTCTTCTGCCTGACAAGGAGTTCTACAGTTAGGTTTTTATTTTGTTTTTGCCATATTCTAAAGTTGTCATAGTTTGCTTACAGCGAGAAGAACTGAGTAATATATTTAAAATTACAAACATTTTCTGTTTCCTGATAATTAAGCAGCACAAAACATCCTCAGAGTACAGAGAGAAACTATTCATCTGGAACTATTCACGCGGAGCAGGGAGGTGAACCGGTGTATGTGATGGGGTGGGGTACAGCTGATCCTTAAAAGGATCTATTCAGCCACCAGGCAACACTGACGCCATGTACAACCCAACCTGTTTGACAAATACAAATTTACCGTAATTTTATTATTCCTATGAGTCAGGGCTGTATCTGTTTACCTCAGCTGCTCCCCACAGAAACACTGAGTTCACTGAGACTCCGGAAAAAAGGGTGAAAGTTGTGTTTGTTGTCTGTACCTGGAATATCTGGGCGGTGACCCTCCTGGAATGATGGAGAACTGACTGATCTTTGCAGTTTGTTAATTATGTAAGATTTTCACGTGTGAAGTTAACTTCTCTAGGTTGTTATGTTGTGTGAACAGAGGTGAGTGTCTGGGCAGAAACCTGAATTCATTTACACAAGTCAAGAACCAAAGTCTTTATTCAGCATTGATTGATGTGTTTTCAGAGTACAAGCATTCACATGATGGACTCTTGTGGCTTTAGTCCGTAAGACATTGGTGCTATAAAATATCAAACAAGACTAAATCAAACTAGACAGGGTCATACAAGGATGAGGCAAATATATGTTTATTTACGTTTATTATCTTGTGTACATTAGTTCCTCATTTTCATCTGCCCCATTCAGAGAACCAGTGTTTTGTGTCTGAAACCATACACCACTGTGTTTTCTGCTGTGGTGATTCTCAAATTGAAATCATGTGTTTGCCCATTTAAAAGACTGGAGTCTTTTTTGGTGTCAAACAAATATATGCTATATGTATATAAGGAACAAAGTGTGCATTTGTTTGTTTGACTATTTTCAGCAACTGATTGATGCATATTTGCTGCTCCAGTATGTATTTCCAGCACCAGGACAGTAGGTGTGGGATTGAGTATAAATTTACTACAACGTATGTGTTCATTTTTGGTGAGGAGCCATGTCAACAAATGCAATAGTGTGGTTCACTAATGTGTTTTCAGAAGTTTTCAGACAACAATGGACTTTTATGGTGCAGATGAATCAGATAAATTAGACATTGGATGTACACACAGTACTTAGTTTTAGTAATTTCTTTGAATTAACAATAAAAATGTAGAACAGCACCAGCCTAATCAATTAAATTAGTACATAAGAGGCACTACAGGACACACACGTACAGCTTGGAAAGTGATTTCTTAGACTTGGCTTAGCATTCAGCAGGTGACTGCATGTTTGAAGGAGGCACAGCCTCCACACACAGCAGCAATGACATAAAACAAGAGCACAAATGAAAGCAATCAAAGATGGAAAACAAAAAAAACAGGCAGTGAGGTTATTTCCTGTGAGGATACAAAAATATGCAGATAACAGGTGCATTATACTGACTCTTAATCCACACAAACACTGTGCACTGCACAGCATCATGGAAGATGATAATGACTAAACATACAAAAAATGAACCGATCACTCAAACCAAACATGACAAACTGTGGCTTCACAAGCGGTCTATCTTAATCTTCTACATATAAAATATGAAATATGGCTGTGTGTTGCTGATGCTGTTGTAGTCTCCTGCAACGTTGTGGAAAATGTCTTGTTGCTGGCTCAGTCCAGCAGAGACACGGTGTCACTGTGTGGAATTAATAAATTAAAGGTTGTGTGTTCACATTGACAAAGGTCTCAGCTCTAAGCCTCTTTCATTACAAGATGCCATTACAAGAAACACTACAGTTTGTTGGATTGGTTTCCTTTCCCCCAGTGAAATTGAAATATTACATACAAGTAATATTTTTTCCTTATGACCAGGTATAAAACTATCTTAGAGGTGTTCACGTTGTATTACACTTTTTGGGAAATATGCTTATTTGATTTCTTGCCAAGAAATCCTTACCAGTCACGTTTGTCCATTCAATATAAAGTTATAGTCAGCAGTAGTTTGGGTTAGCATAAAGACTGGATGTAGAAGGAACTTTAAGTCTGGTTCTGTCAAAGGCTAAAAAAGTCTGCCTACTAGTACCTATAAAACTGGCTACCTAACACAATAACTAGCATGAAAAACAAACTGTGAATTACATCAGTTTGTGGTTGTATGGGAAATTTTGTGTTGTAACTGTTAGAAATGTTTTTGCTTTTGGACATGGTGAGGCCAGCTGTTTCCCCCCTATTCAAATGTTGATGCTAAGCTAATGCTAAGGGCTTTGTAGATATAGCATCATGTTTAGCATACACAAGATTGGTAATCAATCTTCTCATCTATCTCTTTGAAATAGGGTGAATGAATGTATTTCACAAAACTACTTAAATCTTTAACATGGTGTTGGAATGAAACATATGTTCCAGATATTACATCTGCACAAAATAAATAAACGTTCACTCCAGAAAATTGTCTTAAAATATGCACCATAATCCCCATTTTTAAACAATAGCATGTCGTCATCTCTAAAGCCAGTTTTCATCAACTGTGCAACTCTCCAACATGGTCAAGGCAACTGTTTTTTCATCCTTTTCCTGTTTTTTCAAGTCAATGGTAAACAACTTGTTTTGTTGCCAGTTCGTCATTGTTCTTGATCCTCCTTTGTTATTACAGTGATGTGTAGTGTTGCCTACACCCTGATGTTTGGATGATACTACACAGCCAAACCAGTTAATGGAAATTCATCAGATTCACATTTTTGTTTTTCAGGATTTCAAAAGTTTGCTTCAGCTTTACTTTACAATCATATAAAACCTCAATCTATGATGGCTGACTTTTCTGCTCTGGAGTTTGGATGTGGTTAAACAGAATATCATAAGGTTTATGAGGTGACTGTTTGGTCACACCTCACATAATGTAGATCGAATTTAATCATATATAATCCAGATGCTCAAATGACATGGTGTTAATACAACCTAGTGTTGAGAGCCACAGCCCTTGTACCACAATTCACCACTTTTGCATAGAGAGATTAAATTTTAAAAATTCATCTTTATGGAAAACCTCAACCATTCATACTGCAATTTTTTTTATCTCCTTGGTGTCATAGCCTCAACAGTTCTCATTTTGAGCAATGTTAAAATGGGAAGTTTTAGTTTTTCATGTGGATTGTGGAGAATCTTCATGTGGAGAATCTTCTTGCCATGTTTTCCTTTTCTACTGAAATTATGGAGCTGCGTTTTGACTTAAACATAGCATACCTTCGCAAATCTTAATGTGCCAGCATTACCAACTAACCTTTGTCTCAGTTATACAGATCTACAGCAGACTACAATGAACCAGACAGATGCTGCCATTTATAAATGAAAAACTCATACAGCTCAGAGTCTTCCAGCATTGATTTCACCAAATAAAATAATTTCACAATACACATGATAAAAATAAACTCAGAGCAATAGAATTAGTATATCTAATTAAAATATATTATATGGGTTAGGGTATGGCCCAGACAAACCCTTTCATGTGGGCCTGTCAGCAATGTAGCCCTCCAAGTCATCTTCACTAAAATGGAAAATGGATTTTCTTGTGCTGTAAATGTTCTTTTAAAAATAATAAATTCTTTCTTTTTTCCTCTTCAGTGAAGTTTGATATCGGCTGCTGGACTCCTGCTGCTGCTCCGCTGTGTTCTTTTTCTGGCTTTCACTGTGGCAAGCGAAAACACAACAAAGATGAGTTATTGTTAGAAAATAACACACACACATATAAACACACTGAGCCTTACCTGTCAGGGAGTTTTCTTGTAAAACTATTTTCAACACAGATAATAAAGTGTGCTCACCATCGGTACATTCCACCTGGGGTTTCTCCCATTGGCCATCTGCTTTACAGTGAACCACTGGGGTGTGGCGCTGTCTAAATCCTGGGTTGCATTGATACCGGATGATGGCGTTGACAGGGTACTCTTCCTTCCTGATACCAAACATGTGAGCGTTCTCAACCTCCGGCGGGGCACCACAAGACACTGAACACAGGACCACATCAAACCATGTGTTCACTTACTGTGCATTTTTCTTTAACAACAGCTATGAACATTGTTAAATTATGACTAGCCATAATGACATGTATCTGTGGAATAGTGTGGGTGAAATGTAGGATCTGTGCAACAAACATGTGCTCTAAATTCTAAGTCTGGTGTATTTAGCAATCATGCACAGTACTACAATCATGTACACAGTGAACTGCTTTTGTTGCTTTTCAGACATTTTCAGTTATCATTACACTACATGACCTTTATAGCCAACCATGTCTCTAAAAGGACCAGTAATAAAGATCATTCTGTCCATATGATTCAAGTAACACAAGTAGTTGTACACATTCCTAATACTTTTTCTTTAAGTTTTTTATGTCAGCAGTCTGAAAAACTACCATTTTGCTTTTTTTTTGCCTCTGTTAGCTGTTTTTTAGTTTTACTGCATTTCCAAAAGCAGCAGGTGACAGTTTTTTTCTACCAAAAAAGTTCTGATAAACCTGTACACACAATGCTGTTATATCAATGCTTTTTATCTAATCACAGTCACACACTTTGTGATCAGTGGACGACCTGCTCTGCATCCTGCTCCACTGCAGTGAGGTGGTAGACTTGGCAGGTGGGGCACTGCTTTGTTGGCTCTTGCATAAGCATGTTGTTTAATACAGATTCTCTGATCATATGATAGGACATTTGATCTTAGTCTAATTACTTTGTCCAAAATGTACCTATCTATTCCACCTAATTCGTATAGTTTTTTTATTGGGCCATTTCAGTCAATCACTGTCAATCTGTTATCCAAAACATCATACTGTACCTGGGCCTTTCTTGCAGGTGAATGGCAGGTGGTAGTTACAGGGCACATCATTCCACTCTCCATTGTGGTGCCAGATCATCACCACACAGTCCTCTTCAGACTCTTCTGCGTAATTATCCGGCTGATTTGGCCTCCACATCTCAAATTGCTGGAAAAGAGAAGGAGAAAACTTGACCAGGTAGCCACACACTCACAGAGCAAGTAGCTATTACTGCAACTTTTTGTTTGAATCTCTCTTACTTCTTTTCCTCATCAGTCAGCACTGTACTACAGCTATCATACTGTTTGTTAATGGTTAACTTGTTTTTCTTTAACTTGGGCCTAATTTTCCTATGTTCTTGGTTATAAATGGGGAGTAAATTACATTGAGTTGGGTGGAGTTCTTCATCTGAAGTAGTGTTTATGCAGATCAGGATCAGGAGATTTATTGCTATTTTGGAACTTGTTTTGGTACAACATTGCTTTTGCATTTCACTTGTTTAAACACCAAGTAGAACAGGAATTTTTGCCATCTCGGTTGGCAGTGAGGAGCATGAAATGAATGTATGGCATATTATAAGGCAATCAATATACAGCTATGACCTAACTAATACAAACATAACACACAAGTGTGATGCACTCACTCACCCGTGGAGTGCCGTCTGTCCAACGGAAGTCATTTTCTACTGTCTTGTCATTGAGCCCAATCCACTGGTAGTCCTGTGCATTTGCTGTGGCAAAAAAGTAGAAGAGAGAGAAAAAATTTACTTAACTTTTTCACTTTCATCTTTTATTCTCTCCCAGTCCCCATGCATTATATACTCACAATTGACAAAATCTTGCTCCTCTGGTGTAACAATGCTGACCAGGTGGGCATTCAGGTCCCGGCAGCGATGCTCTGCATCCAACCATGTCTCTCTGTCAGAGAAGTGGAGGTAGCAGTTCCCCTGAAACTTAGTCCAGCCATCTTCACACTGCTGCTCGTCTGCAGCCGCAATACCAAGGAGGGAACATTATGAAACAGGTCACTTCATTCAACTTCAACTTCACCTCCATATGATAAGTTTTCAAGTCCTGAGATTCAGACAAAACCTATACATTTCAAAAATCATCCACAGATACAGATGGGGTGGAGGTCTAAAACACAACAACCTTCTTTATTTTCTTCTCATTCTTTCATTGGAGCATTAGCTTTTAGGAGTTCATTTCAGTTAAAGGTCCAGTTCACCTAAATTACTTGACAAATTTATATTTATCTATTTTTTTCACCCTGACTAAGATTTATCCATAGAGACCTGGGTTTATTTATCTCTGAAATTTCTGTAATTACCTACACACAACATGCCTTTCACAGTTTATCTTTCAGAAAATCATGTCCACAGCTATGAGCAATGACATTTATTCTTGCTTTATAGAACTTTGGTCTTCATGTATGTCAAACAAAATAATCTCAGTTTAAAGTCAAAAAACAAATCTTTTCAGGGGTTTTAACTGTATCATGGATTAAAAAATGTTATTAAACAATCATTGATCAAGATCCCCTACACAGAGCAGAACACGGCAAAGAAAAGGAGAGGCAGTATGTGCTCAAACCCCTGCCCCAACTTAAGAGCAGGATGTTGAACTCCAACACAGGATAGACTATCAAAAGCATCAAGATGTTTTTTTTTTCAAACAATTGGTCAACCAGAGCATCAAGTGAGAGTTTTTAGATCACCAGGTGTCAACATTTGTGTCACACTGAGTTTTTAATGATGATGACTCGCCACTGTTCAGCAGCAGTAAATGACACACCCTTAGACACAAGCTTGATGAGGTCAAAGTTAAGCTCTAAATGTGTTGGTCAATGTGTATGTCAATATAGCTTGGTACAGCAACATAGCACACTGCATGAGTGTGTAAAAATATTCAAGTTTTCAAATGATATTGTGTTTTGTAAACTTTGACTAAATGTAGTCCCTTGGAACTTTACTTGAGATTACTTTGGTCTAAAACTAATTTTCATTTGAACCACTTTTTATCCAAGACACTGCCAGTGTGGTTTGTCCTGAGTATTGTTCCTGAAAACCAAGCCCACTGTTGGGTTTTCCAAATTTTATGTTCACTTAACCCATCTGTCCATATTGACAGTCCTTGTTTTCATATGACATGGGTGCCACATAAACATTTTTTTTAATAATGGGATTTTACTCTTTTACAGTGGCATCCAGGACAAATTCCCATGCACTGCATGTACCAGTCCCAAATAGGTCTAATGAGGCTCCTAATGTTACCAGAAATCCTCCAAAACAATGTAGGTGAAGAATAATATTATTCCTCTTGGTGTTGAAAGTAACACAAGTTTATAATTGTTGGCAGTTAACCAGGCAAACCATAGATCCATGTTGCACATTTCCCACAGCTGGGGAACCAGTACGCCTCATGACATGTTAATTTTTCAAAGCCATGGTGAGTGATGATGCTATCTGCTGGTGATGTTTAGCATCTCTCTCTTTCTTCGGTTGTTTTTGAGAGGCTGTTGTTAGTATTTATTAGCTGAAGCTATTCTCATACCGATCTCACAGCGTTCCCCTCCGTAGCTGGGTAGGCATAAGCATTTGTAAGAGTCTGCACTCTCCACACAGGTGGCTCCATTGGCACAAGGGTTGGAATGGCACACATCTACTTCTGCAAAAAAGGGGGCGGGTAACACTACTGTTTCAGCGTGGGTTGGGGAGGATGGGAGGTTAGCTAGCAAGTTGGGGACATGGGTGGGGGGGCGTGATAGCAGGACTATCACACCAGGGACTGATGAGTTAGTGAATAATACTGTAGCTGCTGCAACTTGTGATCCAGATTAGACTTACTGAACACTAAGTCAACTATGTTCTTTTATTTTTGGTATTTTGATATCATATAAGAAATGAAATATATGATACTGAAATAGAAACCAAAACTTTGCAAAGAAGAGATATCACTTGTTACATTAACAGTGATCGTACGTTTGAATCTGTAACTTGTTGCAGCAGAGGATCAGTATTTAAATTTTAGCAGGATGAGAGCACCCATATGATGCCAGAAAACACATATGTTGCCCCAGGTTTAGCATGCACACAGCAGAGCGGAGGCGGCGCACTGGCACAGCAGACCAAAAACAACACATAGACTGAGGACAGTTTCAATAAACACATGACACAGAGGCTGAACAACCTCATAGCAGAGCTGATACATATTTGACGAACACCTTGAGATTCAATCTGCCACAAACACAGAGGGACCCACAGCCAGACAAAGACAAAATGCAAAAAGAAAAACAAAATACAGCAAAAAGGTGCAAAACACATCAAGACAGAACAGCAGGGAGAGAAAGAGATTTTTGGTAAGGCTGATTCATAATAGTTACAATCGCAAACAGTTAATTCTTCATCTGAAAATGTAACTTCAGGTAACAAGCTGATAACAAACAGAATGCAGACAAATAGTATGAAACATGCAAAATCTTCAACAGTAAAGGCAGACGTGTTATTCATTAAACCAAATCATCATCAAACAAAACTGTGACAAAACTGGGCTCAGTAGTTTTCAGACCAAACAAGGACAGTAAAATTCAACAAAAAGGGCTCATGCCACTGTTTTAAGACTCACCATGGCAGACAGTGACCCCATCCTCTACTGTGCATGAAGCAGCACCACAGGGGTTGGGATCACATGGGTTGAAGGCACCTAAAGGAACATTGTAAACTTATTTGAATGTGAATAACAAAGTTCAGCACTACTTTCAAAAAAGATGAACCAGTTTCCCAAGTTTCATCTGAACTGAATTGGAAGCATGGTAGTTGTTCTGACACTTTGTCCCCTTTGCCCCCTATGATCAACATGTTTAAGCATACAAAACACAAACTTTTAAACACACTTTTTATTGCATTGTGGGTCTCAAACGTATCAAAGGATTGCTCTGTTTTGGTATTAATTATAGAATAATAAAGCTTGGAAACCATCATCATTGTACAACAGATAAAACCAAAGGACAGAAAATATGAACTTGTTACGTTAAAGAATGGGTTTCTTACCAGTGTTACCAGTGTTTCGCACCATGCCTGGTGTCTGCCCAAAGGCTGATGTGGCTGCAGTGGGAGGAGCAGCCAGTCCTGCAGGAGCAAATGCAAGGCTATGGGTCACAAAGTCATCATCAGAGCTTTGTGACAGGTCAGACACCCTAAAGGCCTCCTCTGGGCCCGTTGTGCTCTCTGGAACTACCCATTCACTGGATGGAGAGGGTAGCACCCCTTGCAGCAGATCTCCAGAAGAATCTCCTGAAGAAATGCCACTGACTGTGGACAAGTGGTCGTCTCCATTGCCAGAGTAAGAGCCACTGCTGCTACTACTACCTTCTCCGCTGTACTCCACTGACCCCTGTCCATGCTCCAAAGACTGTAAAGTGTCTCTTGATATCTCTGTCATGAAGTCCCCACTTGTGAATGTAATACTACCTTCTTCGCCACTTGTAGAGGACTCAGATCCCGACATGCCAGAACCAAACATTCCAGACCCAGACAGTCCAGATCCTGACCCAGAGATGAAACTCATGCTACCAAATCCAGACATATGTCCATCACTTCCCTGTCCAGAGCCATAGAATAAAAACCCAGAGGCTTCCTGCTCTCCAGAGGAAGATACTATAAGCTCAGTGAAACCTGACCCCACAAAGGTTGCAACAGAGAAAAAATCTGAGCCGCTTCCTGAACCTGAACCACTGAGGTCACCACTGAGAATCTCAGATCCCGAAGCATCTCCAGACCCACTGAACACCAGTAGGCCTCCACCAAGCTCATACTCCTTGTGGGTGGCCGTGGACGCATCAATCAGTTTATCATCTATTAATAAGATTTGAGTTTCTCCACTCCCTGAATGTTCTCCTGACAGTTCTCCACTTCCAGAGGCAAATCCTGATGGAAGACTACTGAACCCAGAAAAGTCCTGGCTGGTGATGAATCCGGATGATGTGCCAGAGAATTGTCCACTCTCCCCATAGCTGTCTGAGGATGAATTACTCTCTGCAGAGCTGAACCCAGATCCACTGCCAGATCCAGACAGGTCTCCACTACCACTCAGCACTCCAGAGCCTGCTACAGTTGTAGGAAAGACAAGGATCCCTGAACTCCCTTCTCCAGCTTCTTGGAGTCCTCCTGAGCCTGAGCCTTCTCCAGAGATAATTCTGTCAATACCTGAAAAGGCAATGGTGATGTCAGATTCTTCTCCTCCAAGACCAGATCCACTGCCTAGGCTTGAATCCCCACTGTGTAGCTCAGCACTGGCACTGCCAGCTTCACCTGAACCGGACAAGTCCCCAGAGGAAGCATAATCTCCAGAGATAATTTGGTCTCCAGAACCAGGGATGTTTTCAGAGCCAGACAAATCTCCAGAGGTAACTTGGTCTCCAGAACCAGACAAATATCCAGAGGTAACTTGGTCTCCTGAACCAGAGAACTCTCCAGAGGTAATTTGGTCTCCAGAACCAGAGAAGTCTCCAGAGGTAACTTGGTCTCCTGATCCAGAGAACTCTCCAGAGGTAATTTGGTCTCCAGAACCAGAGAAGTCTCCAGAGGTAACTTGGTCTCCTGAACCAAAGAAGTCTCCAGAGGTAACTTGGTCTCCTGAACCAGAGAACTCTCCAGAGCCAGATGAGTCTCCAGAATAATCTCCAGAGGCACCATGAACTGCAGACCCAGAATCAAAGTCTGCTGAACCTGACCCAGAGCCTGATGTCTCCACAGGGATGGGAGCAGCAATAGATGGACCAACTAAAAACATACAACAGGCATGTTAGAGACATGGAAAAAAGAAAAATTTGGTCAGGTAAAAGAGTAATTTGTTCATAATTTAATTTGATCTTACCAGGTCTCAACAAATCAGTAACTGATGTCAGGTTTAGGAGAGCCTCCTGGATGTCTGTGATATTTAGTCCAGTTTCATTTGCAATGAGAAGAAGATCCGCTGTGGGAATTTAACAAGAATTTAATTTAAAGAGAAAATGGGTAATTAATGATGTTAATTAATTATGATAAAAGAAATAAAAAATGGGAATGGGCCTGTTAGATGTGTTTACCTCTGAAACAGTAAGCATCAAATTTGGCATTATTGTCAGGGTATTGTGTTTGGTTCGGGTCAGTGTATACAGTGTGCACTCCTGATTTTCCTGCTCCACACTCTGCACGGGGATTGTTGATGGGATATCGGACACTACGATCTACTAGCCAGCCTGCACGGCACATGTCAAATCCCATTTTCCAGGCTGCATAGAGCTCTCCAGTGGAGGCAAGCACAGCATTATGCTCTTGACAGCTTGAAGCAGCCTCATCATAGGTGAAACCCTCAGCAGATCCCACATGGAAAACCTCACCTGAGGAGCAAATGAGGAAGACAAGTCAATAAAAAAGAAAAAAAATAATGTGTGTATAACTGTACAAGAATGTATTTTGTACCTTTGAGCCCATCAGTGTAACAGTACACATCATATCTCTCATGTGCTGGCCTCAGACCGTAAGACCGAACTCCTGGTTGATCTCCCAGATCTCCAGCACACGTATCTCGAGGGGAAACAATGGGATACCTAGAAAACATGAAAATGTGATCATTTACTTAATATTTTTTAGGGCAGAAACTTCCTTACCTGCTCTGAAAACATATGTTAGATTTACCTTACAGTCTGGTCAAGTAACCATCCTGCATCACACTGATGATATCCAGCCTCATATGCTGCCTTTAGCTGCTCCGGTGTGGCAATGGAGGCTCCAACACTTTGACAGGCCAGCTGAGCTTCAACAAAGGTGAATGTGTAGCGACCAGAGCCTGAACGGTAATGGAAGACCACAGCTACATATAGAAAGAGGAAGAGGATTATTTGTGAAGTTCTCACTCGATTTTGTTAGGGATGTTACAGATATCATTACATGCATTAGCATTTTCATTGGACCAACTGACCAGTTGGAGGCATCACAAAGCCTTTGCTGGGTTCCCTGCCTATGTTGGGTGGAGCAGTGACTGATTTTACAAGGTCAATCATAGGCTCAGTGACACTGGGTGGCTGAGGCAGTGGTAGCTCGGTGGGGCTATCTGTGAAGTCAGTACTGGTGGGTTGTTGAGTCTCCACCTCTCCGACCACCTCACTCTCTGTGGTTGTCCTCCTGAAGAACACCTCTGGGCTCTGTGTCACTGTAGTAACAAGCAGAACACCACTGCCCTCTTCCATGTTGCCTGAACCTTCATCATCAGGGGACTCTAAGAGTGATGAAAGAGACAATTGAAATGATAATGTGCAGCTCAGCACAGTATATCCACTCTTTATAAACAATAGCCTACCTGTGTAGCAGAAGCAGTCGTAGCGGGATTCAGGGAATGGGTATCCTGTCTGATTTGTGTGGAGGTAAACCGTCCGCACTCCCAGCAGACCCCCTCCACACTGCGGACGACGAATATTGATGGGGTAGCGGACACTCATGTCTCTCAGCCACCCTGCATTACACACATCCATCCCACCCTGCCAGGCCAAGTAGAGCTGACCTGTAGTGGCCAGCCGAGCTCCTTGTTTAGAACATGCCATTGCAGCCTCAGAGAAGGTGAACTTTTCAGCAGCAGCAGTGTAGAAAACTCTGCCTGTATCAGATAAGAGAGGGACATCAGGATGAACAATAAAAGAAATAACAGAATAAGCAGATAGTTTTAGAGTTCATCCATTCAGTCTACCTGTCATCTTCTCAGTGAAGCAGTAGACATCATAAGTCTCATTGAGGTCTCTTACTCCATATGTTCTCACCCCAGGCAGGTCCTCTTTGTCACCATAGCAGTTCACACGTGGATCATGGATTGGATACCTTTGATTAAAAAAAAAAAAAAAAACATGTCTTCAGTATGTTGATTGTATGGCCAGTATTTTAGGAATTTGAACAAAACAGATGAATTAATAATTAACACGTGAATTTTCATATTTGGGAATGAAGTAGTTGCTCTACTGTGTTAAATACTGTTAATAGACAAACCTGACTGTCTGATCAGAGAGCCAACCAGCATCACACTGGTGGAAACCATCATCGTATGCTGCTTGAAGCTGCTCAGGTGAGGCAATGACTGCACTGTTCTGAATGCATACTGCTTTTGCTTTTTCAAAAGTCAGAGTGTAGCGACCCATAATGGCACGGTAGTGGAACACAATACCTGGGGACATAAACCAAGGTTTATTAAGCTGAAAATGTCTTAATGGTAACCAACACAAAAAACACTAAACATTTAGAAGTTTCTACAAAGTCCTCCAAATGTGCTGATATGTGCCTGGTTTCCTGTCATAGTCAAATCTTTTATTTTTTTTGTCCAAAGTCACCTTAATAAAATAAAACTGTTCAAATATGTTAACCTAGGCTTCAGTGAACACAGATGGACTTTTTAAAAAAATAATCTTAAACACTGAACACACTTATATATATATATTTATTGACAAATCTATTGATCTATTGATCTATCTATTGAGAAACTATCTCATTGAGTTATCACATTGACTTTTCAATGATAGGTTGTTTTTTTACCTTGAACCTGCACATGGACGATGTCATGGTTGTCCTCTATGCCATGCTGAATCTCACAGCGATAGACTCCTGTGTCACTGGATCGAAGTTCAGATATCTTGATGCTAGCATCTGTTGGGGTTCCAGGGTAGCCCACCAAGTTAACTCTGTCCAGGTAGCTCTCTGTGATACGCACCTGCCCTTCCAAGGCCACAAGGATGGTTGTGACCTTTTCTTTTGTGACGAGGCTCCATTTGATACGATGGGCAAGCGGGGCAATTGTAGGAGCTCCTGGGTCCGGGACAGTGTGATCCTACATTAGAAAATACCAACAATCATCACCAAATATCCTAGCTGCAATAAATGTAAACACAACAATCTGAAGATCATGGAGAGTGAATGAATAGGTTTCACAGACCCTCTGTATACAATCAAAAGTGTTGTATTGTATTTTAGAAACTTGAAGCTACATTCATATTTTTTTAGCCAACAGGCAGCCAAGAGATGCCTAAACAAGCTAATAAACTTACATCATATGAGTTCCTTTATAAAGTTGCTATGAAGCCAATGTTTTGGCAATCCAAGTAAATGAAAGAGTTAGCAGCCAAAGTAACATCTCTTTAGGGAAATGTATTTGTCAAATAAATAAATTTAATTCCAACAATTACTCTTTTAGCTCTATTTTGTTCTCTACCAACTGCTAGTGGAAATATTTGGCTCTTGATGGTCTTTTCTGTCATTTTGTTAATTGTTAATGAAAAGCGTATAGTTTTATGATAATTAACCTTGACAACAAACATAGGCTTTCTCCACAGTCTGAGCCTAGGATGAATACAAATCCTTTGTAGAAATTTAGTATACAACGTATAGTACGATATGTAAACTTTAAACTTTCAGAGATACACACCTCAAAGTAGCATGGTAGCACCATTGATCCTCCCAATAATGGGCGCTGTGTCCCCTCCAGAGGAATGCTCACACTCAACACATCCTCTGGGTCTATGAAAGACAGAATAAAAACATTTAATGATGTCATAATATTACAAAATATTACAGAACTCAATTGAGTGATACATCCTCCAGTTTTACAGGCATAACTCATACTTATAAACTCATAATATGTATCACAATATTAATTTTTGTCAATGTGATTGATTGAGATTTTACCCATAAATGAGTGCTCCTCATAAATGTAGTCGAACGATGCAGAGATGACATTGAGACACACAGACAGAAGCACAGTCCACCGCATTGTATTTTATCTGAAAATTAATAAAAGAAAATTTGTCAGATAATTGGGTTTGGGTGAGTGGGTCAAGATACATTCTACAAAATGTATTAAGTGCAGAAAATATGTCTTATGTATTATGTATTTTATTTTGTGCATATAGAATGGTATTCTTGTTATTTCCAAATGGTAAGTAATATTTCAAGAACACTTCTTGTCTTTAACGATAATTTCAGAATAGTTAGCCCTCACAACTATAAGTTCAACAACAGTCATTGGCTTCATCAACTTCTCACACCTGAATATGGCCCCTACAGTCTGGACTTTAAGAGGTAATTTTTTTCTTTTCTTTTTTAAGTTTTCAAATATATCCCAAGAGTTTTAAAATCATGTTTAATATCTTCCAATGGTGAACTCTTAACACATTGTAGATTTTTTGTGTGTTCTCCATTTGGCTCCTGAAATATGGTTTTCATGATGGTGACAGTTGAAATGACAGATAAAACTGAGACAGATCTTGGTCTACACATATTTTGTGATTGCATGTATGTTGTATTTTGTTCTATATATGGGACCTCTAAGAATCTAATAGTGTTGCTGTTGTAGAAATAGACAGTTTAATGACAACTATTTTGTAATGACAATGAAAACCTACACAAACAGCCACACTGCCAAGAGTTGGATTCAACTATTGCTAAATCCTGACATTTGTGTTGCCCTCCACTTCCAGCGTTATCCTTCCCAGTTCAGAAACATAAGCAGAGCACAGATAATAACAAAAATAATGTGAATGAATTGTTTTACTACACAGAGATGATGAATGAAAATGACTCAAGCACAAACTGATTCAGAGAAAACTTGAAGTAACTGTCACTGGATCTTGTTGCCAGGTGTTGGATGCAGCTCTGGTACTGAAAACAAGCTCCTGCATCAGAGCTACAGAAATCCAGCTGCACCCATGCTTCTTTCCCAGAGTTCAGGCTTTTATGTAATCATTGAAGCTGATGTAATACCTTAAGATTTTAAGCAACTAAAAATTAATAAAAGGGGCTTCTCTGAGCGAGGTCAGATGCATTAAAATTTCTATTTCTGTCTTTTTCCGTCTCACCCTTCAGGATTTGGCAGAGAACTGTTCTAGTGTGATGAGACTATGTTACTACTTCATGTTGTGTAGCAGCAACTTGGACCTCTGTCTCATATATTTCTGTCCTGCGTTTCTTTTAAGGTAAAACTGATATAAACATTTTGCATAGCAGTTATAGTAAGAAAATCCAGGTCAGCCTGAATGAACAACACCCTGAAACTGAGTGGAAGGTGATTTTCCTAATGTGACATGTCAAAATATAAGCCAAACAGTCAAAGTCATATTCAAACATTCACACTGATGCCAGGGACATGTTTGCATCTGGAAAATATATTCTAGTTTAACATGGATGTGAAATGTACAGTTACATACACCGAGGTGTTTTGAATAGAGCATGTAATAGCACATATAAAACAAAAAAAGATGCCTTTGTTGACAAAAAAAAAAAAATTACCTACAAACAATACGTAATTTGGTGAGACCAGGCTGGACTTGAACTTGGACTGGTGATAATATTATGATCCGTAACTGTACATCAGACCAACATTTTTGTTTCCATCTTCTTCTGCTAAATGTAGAACAGAATATGTATAAAACAAATCAAACTTTGCAGTTGAAATCTTTTCCAAGAATTCAACTCTAGAAGTGTTTGGAACTTGGGGGAAAGTCTGCAGGACTGAGATATGTTGTTGTGGACTTGGTGACAGTTCAGTAGCTGAGCTGTTTGTGTGTGTGAGCCTTGCTGGTGGCCAACTCCACACTATGCTCCTTCAGCCACTTTGGTGAGGTCCACTCTCAAAGAGACCTGGACCCATAAGATCCCAATCTGTTTCCCCTGAATCTTGTATTGGGGCAGCTCTGACGACATTGCAGGGCCTATATAAACAGCGAGGTGTATGTTCCTGCATCATGCCTTTCCATCGCCCTTAACATCTCAACACTGCTCACATTCAGGCCAGAGACTTGGAAAAAGTGTGAGACGTGCTGGGAGGAGTCGCAGGACAAAGGAGTAGCCATGACAGGGCTTTGATTCTCACATGTGCATCTACACGAGACACGTTTTGTAAGGTAGTCAACCAGGTTTAAACTTGGAGATACTACATAATATATTAAACACACCTCCCTGATGGAAAGAAAGGATATTTGTGACCTTTATTACTGGGTTTAATAACATTAGCCCCATTTTTTTTTTTAAATAAAAAATGTATTTGTTAAATATACTGTAAATGATAGAGATCAGTTTTTGTATATATATATATATATATATATATATATATATATATATATATATTTCTCCTTAATGTAGAAAAAATCATAAAAAAGGACAAAAAAATTGAAAGATAAATCCAGGAAGATTCTAGGAAGTATAGTGTTCAGATCCAATGCTAATTTTATCACTCATTTTTTCCTAAAATATAATCCTAGAAATAATATCTTGGTGATGAAAGAAAGCATACATTTTTAGCCTTTATAGCCTACACACAGCTGCTACATTACATATTTTTTGACAAAACAAACATAAAGACTTACAGAGAGAATATTTCCCACCTGTTGCAGGAGTCCAACTCTTCCTCGTTGGTGTATTTTAGGGGTCAGTGAAACTCCAGTGAGTTTAAAAGTCCCAGCGAGCAACAGCAGAAGCAGACACAGAAAGAGAGCTTAGGATGCTCTGCTGCATGCAGAGGAAGGAGAGTGGAACCAGGTCGGGCTGTCAAAGCTCAGAGGGCGCTGTGTGAGTGTTGTCAAGCTACTCACAGTCAAGTATGAGCAGTTCTGACTACTACTTTCAAAATAAAAGCTGGCTGCCTCTGCTGTCTGTCTCTGCTCTGGAGATGTTAAAATACATTTTTACTGCTAAACTGGAAGCTTTCATGTGAAACACTATTTTGGAGTTTTGAATTTATTATTATAAAACTAGATTTTTAAAATACAGCTGGTTTGACTCAAATAAATCGAATTATTTAACTGTGTAATAATTATTATCTCAATCTGATAAGATGAGTGGATTGGTTGCTTTATTAAATGAAGTAGTTTTAGTGGTTGGCCCTTAGTTGTGTTTTAGTTTCTCATCTTTGCTTCTACAACAGTTTCAGTGCTCTGTGGTGACCCACGTGTCCCATATGTGTTCAGACAGGTCCTGTTTGGGTGATGATAATAGTCATACTATAGGACCTACATGAACTAGAAGCATCTGAATTTGTTATATTTTCCTTCCTTCCTTTGGTTTAATTCTGTTGTATTTTTATTTACTTTGAAAAACTTTGTAACTTGGGTTTTGAAATGTGCTATAGATTAATTTTTGTCATTAATATCATTTGATATTGTAACAACAGCTCAAGTATCAGTACTGCTGCTGTGTTGTTATATGCACGGTGTGTTTGATTGATGGATTGTGAGCAGAATTCTTTAGTTTTCTTTTCTTGTACCGCACGTTTTTTAAAAAGGGGCAAATGCTTTTATTTTGAAGGAAAATGAACTGGGTATATCTGGCACTCTTGACTCATCTGATGTGGCTGAAGGAGGAAAACTAGAGTAAAGACTGTGTGCTGTTCCATCTTGGGTAGAAATGAGGTAATGATTCTGTGAGGCTGGGAGTCAGTTGGTGTGGTCTTCAATATAAGTTGACTTTAAGTCTCTAACATAGGAAAGATGTCAGCAACATCTGTGGCTCTATCACGCTGACATATATGATGCACGTGGATGAATGGACGAATCTAAATTAGTGACTATAAGGTCAGGTTAAGACTGCAAGTTTGTTTCTCCAATCAGACTTAGCTGAAGCATCTGTGGGAATCAAGAGTCACATCCCACACCAAATGCTAATGTGGTTCAGATAGGATTTTTGCAAGACTGTCTTGAATTATACAATGTGATATAATCTGGATGTGAAAAGAAACATACTCTGCCCAACAGTTCAGTTTGGGGTACAGTTTTATCTACTGTCTCAGCCCAGTATTTATAGCAGCTATGATGGCTTTTTTACTTTTTAGTTCTGTCATCACACAGCTACATGAAAATCACAAAATTTTTAAGAAGACCAGGTTTGTAATATAAAATAGAACTGACACAGGTATCCCAGGCTCTGTTGTTCCACTGTTAGGGCTCTTAAAACATTTTAGAGAGTATCACACCTCGCCCCTTTAACTGCTCTCCGCCTGCTCTCTTTCACTCAAAGAGAAAAAAAATCCAGACTGGAGACAAAGCTGTTCTTTCAGCCAGGTCCCATTGAGCACCCACTGGACAGGAAATGGCAACATGCGCAATCACAGAGCATTCACACGCCTAAAATTAATGCGTTTAAGTGGGATATAATGACAGCAATGCTCTATTTCCAACACCAGCACATTTTCCATTTAGGTCACTTAGCTATGATGTCACACAATTTCTGCCAGCTTCAACCTTTTGTTTTTTGTTTTGTGTGTGTGTGTCTGTGTGTGTTTAATGAAAGTCGGCATCAACAGGAAGGTTTCAATCCATTTATTTGATTAAATCTCCTCTATCTGCATATGAGTGATCTGATGAGAGGCTGAAGGGATATGAGAATTAAGGGAATGAGGGACAATGTTAAATTTGAGAGGTCTAGGGTTGAACCTATTCTCTCTGGGGTCAGCCTGGCTGGATTTAAATCTGAATAGTGTACAGTAACTGAATTACCTGGACCAGGCTTCAAAGGGGAAGGGAGAGACTGCTGTGCTCACTGCCACTGTGTGTTGAGATTGTGTCGACATTTGTACCATATTTCCACTGCGATGTTTCACTCTAGGAATGTTTTTTTGGGGGGTTTTGGGACGAAGTGTGTCTAGAGCATGGGCTATTTTTAATGGAGACATGGTTGAGTGAAATGACTAAATTGTTTGACTAACTGAAGAAATTTTCACTCTAGCCCCACCTCAGAAAGCTGTCAACAAAACACTGCTGTTTTTCAGTGTTGTAGTATTGCAATGACTGAATGTACATGGCTACGGTTGTTAGGCACAAGTTATATGTGCCTGTTGTTTTCAAGTTTTTTGTCTCAGTCATAACAGTGGTGATCCACACAAGTGAAGCTGAGGTGATCGATTGATAACAGCCTCAGTTAAATCTTTGGAGATCAATTTTTTTTTTTTTTTTTTTGCTTTTGCTTTTGCTTTTGCTTTTGCGGTCTTGTCTGAGGCGAGTAGTGCTTCTCACATTCTGGTTTATTGTTCATAACAATATAATATATATTACAGAATTAGTTTAGTATCTTATGATGTTTCAACAGCAATTGATACTTGGTCTCATTCATTCAAACTAGAGTATGAGACCAGGTGACATGCCCACCCTGAGTGAGTCATCCACTATTTGGAAGACTGGAGAAAGTGATTGAGAAAATAAAGCAGCTGGACCACAGGTAGCTAGGTTCTGGTGCATAAACTGATATCACTACTAATGTATTACCACTATGTAGAGAAATGTATAACACCTTCAACAGACATGCAGTCAAGAGGCTTCATCAGGTCCTCAAGTTTTATGAGGTTTTCTTTGTTAAGATTTTCACAGTCTTATGAGTCTTAGGGGTAAACTGTACTAAAAAAAAAACCTCATGGGCAAAGACTGTGTTGTATATAACTGTCCTATGTCCTGCCTGATGTGTATCTACAGGGGGTTTCCAAGCTGATGGACTTCTACAGCAAGTCCTTCTTGAACTTTTCGAAACTGAGAAGCTTCCCTGCAGTCAGGAAGTCTGCTTTCCACTACTGAAAGGATTTTGTTAGAGAAACCTCTCAGGAGAATTTTTGTTGAAAGCAGAGCGTGTTTATTTTTTCTTGCCTTGTTCATATGAATGGCTCCTGTGTGCAGACCTCAATGTGCCTGCAGGGCTGACGTGAGTCCACAGCTTGTCCTTCACGCTGGACATCAGAAATTTACTCCCAATTCAATGCAGTACACAAGATTTAAGTGAGGACAAATAGAAAGTCAAACTTTCATGGTAGTTACATGGTATTTATTTTGTATAATTGAATAGGATACAAGGTGTCTTGGATTTAACAAAATCAGGGTTAAGGGGCAGAAGCAAATATTGCATGGATTTACTTTGGCAGAGGAAGTCCACAGGAACATAAACTTTAATCTGCAATCAAGACATCAAGATGTAAATACTACATGAATGAGATTTCAATAGATGAAAATCTAGGTTCATGTTGAATTTCATGGCACTAAAATAACTTCTGGGAATTTACATATTGTTCAAATAATTCTGCAATTTGAGAAAGCGTTGGGTTACTTTTATGTAACATATAGTAGTAAACACAATGAAGAGTCTTTTATGAACAGTGGACATATCTTTTTGTGCAAGAACATGTATTCCCCAAGATTAGTCTGGCCTTTTTTTTTTTTTGCTAAATCCATGACGAAAGTGGAAAATCACATCAGTTTTAATTTGATGATGAAGTATTTGTTTTTCCTTGGTTTGAAAACAGGTTTATTATTCAGATGCAGCAGAGGAAAAAGCACAGCAGTCCTTGAAAATACAGTCATAATTTTCCCAAAAGTGATACGTCTGTGCAGGTTGATGCATGTTGACCTTTATTTTCTGTCAAAATGAATACTCAGTCTGTGGTAGGGTGTTTTTTGACAGAACACTGTTTCCTTTTGACAGAGCACAGAACAGACTTTCTTCTCAGTGGGCAGAACTGGAAAATACAGCTGACAAAAGACTGTCCACCATGAGACCACTGCCAGACCACTGCCAACATGCGTTGACTCCACACCCGGAGTCATTAACCACAGCGTTACTCGCATACCTGTATGGGTGTGGAGACACGTGCCTTCAGCCTCTCAAAGATGTCTTGTACATGTTTAATATGGTTTTCTGACACCATACACACATGACTGCATTTGTCAAAAAGACATGAAGTGTCTGTAGTGTGAAAAGTGAAGTGTTGAAATACCGTAAAGCCATTCAGGCTCCTTGATAAATGGAGTTTCATGAATTTTTATGAGTAACTAGATTTGTTATTATCGGTATCAAATAACAACCTATTTAAGAGTGGTCATACGGGATAAGGCTGTTGATATTCTATTTTTTTGTTATTGTGACTATAAAACCCCAGCTGTGAACAAATAAAAACAAAAAATTGTTAGTCTGTGTCTCAGTACTTCTCAGCTTCCTTTCCCTGTTTGTGGGTCACGGCATAATAGCACAATAAGCTAATCCGCTGCTGAAGATGTAAATCTTCTCAAATCTATGCTTTCATTTTTTCAACAGATTATCGTAGTGATTTAGTGAATTTCACTCAAACAGGACGAAACAATAAATGTGGCAAATTTCCCTGTGTCAGAACTTTTACTCTATGATACTTCATCCATGTGGCTGCCTCCCATATTCAGCAGAAACAACCTGGAGTCACAAACACAACAGAGATTGATAAGCTAATAGTGTTTTACAGTCTGTTCCCCCCCACCCCCCACAGGGACCAAAGCAGTCACCAGCAGTAGCAGTTCATGAAACCTCTGCTTTTCATAATGAATATCCTTGTCCTGGTCTAACCTATTGCTGTAAGTCACAGAGAGTGTAAAGCTCCTGACTCTGGCAAATGGATGCCATATGAGGGTGGTGGGCAGCAGGGGAGCTCTTCATAGAAGGTCTTTGTGTGAGTCAGAGTGTGACTAGAATGAAGGAGAAGACAGAGATCATTTAGATTAATCTGACAAATGGTTTACTATATGCCATACTCTGCTCCAAGTCCAAAAATGTGTAGGTGAAGCAACACAAGCACCACATTTGAGCTTAAGTTGTAGATTATTATTCTTAAGAACTGCTGAGATGTATGGCGTATTTTTATTTTCAGATTTGTGCAAGTGGGTGTGTCATCGCTTCTCCATGTTGAGTTTAATTATAGAAGACCCTTATTTGGACCCAACCTTTTCACTCTGCTGTTTATAAATGCTCTTTTCATAAGCAGTATAGTGGCTCAATGTCACCCCTGCAAAGTTCACAACAGCAACAGCCCCAGCTGGCTGCTGCACAGGTATGTAACCGACAGGGTGGCACGATGGTCAGGCAGGGCCTGCGCTGCACAGGGAGGCTCAGAGGCACATTGACGTCAGGTGTTGACACTTACATCAACAGCAACAGAAGGTGGACAGTTTGCTCTGCTGACTCTACTGAGGGAGGGCGTCGGTCACCATTTAAAAAATGCTGAGTTCAAATGAGAGAAGCCATCAAAAAAACTCCCTGTTGTTGTATTAGCAGAGACTGGAACAGGTGATCAGCAGAAGAAACACATGTGCGTCAACAACAAATCTGACATATATATATAAAAACGATTCCATTGTTGAATGGCCTTGTTTCTTTTGTGGCTTTTACGGATGCTTGTTTGTCTCTTTGTTGCTGTTGTTGTGGCTCTATAGTTCCGTATTCTGTAGTTCTGTATTTTTTACAGGTATCAAACTTTTTAATAATTCTACTTCTACCAGGCCATTGATCACAAAACTGTACACACTTCATAAATATCCACACTTTACATTGTATCTTCTGTACTGCTTGTTTGGTTTTTCCAAATATTTGTATTGTTTATCAGTCCGGCTGATGGGACAGTATTGTTGGTGTTTTTCTACCACATTTCTCATTATGAACGCTAGAGGCCGCTAACATCCTTCTCCTTTTAGGCGTCTCTGACATCACACTCATCTCGTTTCTCATTGGCTCCGTCGTTCTTTGTCTACGCCTCCTGGTGTTGTTCTCTTCTTCTATTGGTTACTTTAAATGTTCATCATTTCTGCGTCAAACTGGAAAAAACTAAGATTGGTTTCGCAGGAAAACTGTCAGGAGTAAAGGAAACGAGCTGATGGCAGCAACGCAAACCGTCCAGTTACATTGTGAGTTTGTGATTAAATGTCTCTCACTGCTAAAGGAAATGTAATCGTTAGTGTGAATGATGGCACATATATTTGGTGTTTGTGACAAATGTAGACCCTGGAGGACTTGTCACCGGGGTATTAGTCATCTGAATGCTAACAGTAGCTAACCTTAGCTAACAGTGTTTGTACACTGCTAACGGGACGGATACGTCTTCGACAAACACCGCCAATATATCACTCAGCTAACCATTTAAAGCAAAGGATGTGCATTTAAACATTAATGATACTGATAGATACTGTAGTGACTGTGGTGACGATTGTTTACATCTGCGTCTCAGAATTTATAACATTAACAACATTAACAAACCTGTAGCTGTAAAGCAGCAGTAATTAACGTAAATCCGGCTTGATTTAAGATTAATTTAACCTCCTTCTAACGTTTGTTTGCTACAGTCAAACAGTGAAAACATATGAGACCCACTCTCTGTAGCAGCATCAGGTGCAGCTCCACCATTAAGGGTTTTTTTTGTGTGTAGTTAAAAGCAGTTTATTTGTGCAGCTGTGATTTGTTGTTTTCAGTCCATCCAGTCAGAATGTGCCCATACTGTGTTTACAAGAATAATATACAATGGTATGTTAACAATGTAGTCACTGAAAGCAAAGTGAGGATGCTTTCAAAAACAATGCAGTTCATGTTTTGCATTTTAGCTTAGAGAAATATGACGAAAGATAGGTGCAGGGGTTAGAGCGGTAGGAACAAACAAAACCTTGAATTTGTTCATTTATGAGAGTTTATCTGAATACTGAACTCTCAGCTCAAACAAGTGTCAAATGTGAGGACACGCAGGCTAGAAATAACCAGTGTCATTAGAGAAAGTAGAAGGATTCTGCAATAGATAAATGTTTCCTTCAGGATAAGATAACATTACGACCGTCATGAATGATAAAAATGTTGTAGCACAGATTCATGCATCACTGGTGCAGATCCTGATTTAGATGCCCTGCAGTGTTTTGGTTCAAGGAAGAGTAGGTAGAAAAAATGAAGAACAGGTAAAGTTTCTGAAGTGGGATGAGATTCAATAGAGATCCAGACTCACGTGGAATATTGAAATGGACAAAAGGAGAGAAAAGAGACTGAACTAGAGTGAACACTGCCTTGTCTCTTGTCTTATTGTGAACTTTCACTTGTGAATTAGAGTTAATAGTGAAGGATTTTGGTCTCTTTCCACAACAGTTTATGTAATATCCATGGCTTGTTTGGTCTCCAGTTACATCTCCCAGTGTTTTTGGTTTAGAGCTGTAATGATAACTTGATTATGAGAATCAAGTTATCGTTACAGTAGTCACAAACAATCTGATTATGGCTGTGCAAAGTTTAAGATTTTTGACTGTTGGTCAGATAAGATTAATCACTTTGTGATTCACAAAACAGTGGTAGATATTTTTTTGACACTTAACAATTAATAATGATTTAGGAAAGACTTGTTAATGATCCTCAATCAGTTGAGTGATTATACAAGTGCATATCAAAAAATGTAAAACATTGTGAAAAAGTTCATTCATTTCAATAATTCAATTTCAAAAGTGAAATTCATGTATTGTATAGATTCATACATGAAAAGTAAAATATTTCAAGATGTATTTATTTTAATATTGATCATTGTGGCCAACAGGATCTCTGACTCACACTGCCGCACTCTAATCAGCCAATTAACTCAAAACACCTGCAACGTCCTGAGCCTTTAAATGGTCTCTAAGTCTGGTTTAGTGTAGTGGAAGGAAAAGGTGCACAGGCAGTAAGCATGACTGCAGCCGTGAGAGGATTGTCAAGCAGAAGCAATTAAAAAATTTGGGGGAGCTTCACAAGGAGTGGGCTGAGGCTGGAGTCAGTGTATCAAGAACCACTGCAGACGTATCCAGGACGAGGGCTACAACCATCACATCCCTCATTTCAAGCCATTGCTGAACCAGAGACGTCAGAAGGGTCTTACGTGTGCTACAGGGAAAAAGAACTGGTCTGCTACACAGTGGTCCGAAGTCCTCTTTTCACATGAAAATACATTTTGCATTTCATTTGTAAATCAAGGTCCCAGAGTCCCAGAGAGTGGAGAGACAGGGAGTCAGAACTGCTTTAGGTCCAGTGTGAAGTTTCCACAGTGTCGGTCCCCTGTGTTTTATCAAATTCAAAGTCAATGCAGCCGCCTAGCAGGAAATTTTAGCGGAAGATGAGATGCGTGACCCACTGTTGAGGCAACCTGGGCCTTCATAACACCTGAGCAGTGCCACAGACTCATCGCCTCCATGCCTCGTTGTATTGATGCAGTGATTCTTGCAAAAAGAGGCCAACCTAGGCTAACCCTAACCAAGTACTGAGTGCGTATACATGAACATACTTGTTAGAGGGCCAACGTTTCTGTATTAAAAAGAATAATAGTAATGAAATTTTCTGAGATACTGAATTTGGGGTTTTCTTTAGGTGCAAGCTGTAATTATCAAAATAAAAATCTATAATATCGCTGAGTTTTGCTTTTTGAATTTAGTTACTCAGTTAAATGAACTTATATAATATTCTAAGTTTTTCAGATGCACCTGTATTTTCCTCTCTGAGTTGACAAAACTTCCCTTTTTTTCATGTTTGTTAAAAATTGAATGGATTCAAAGTTCAAATAATGAACTGGCTCCTTATCAGTTATACGTAAAAGAAATGCAGGGTTTTTCACTTCCCAACAGTGTAGAACATTGATTGCACTCAGATCACTTAAACTCATAAGTCTCATTAAAAATAAAGAGGACTTGACCGTTGTGTCCTCAGTGGGTCCTTAGCCTGAGAAGGCAAGTGTAATAAAAGAGATTAACTGTTTTGGTCAAGCTCTGAAACACTAATCCACTCAAGCAAGGACAGAGTTTATTTTAAATCAACACAGTGCCAAAATGGGAGTACAAGTGAATTTCTGCAGCTGATAAACATTTAGAAAGTATGAATAGTTCTCTCCTTTCCCAGTAAAATTTAAATAAATTTTGACATTTGACTATTGTGGTTGTATGTGGATCTCAGGCATATTAGCTGAGTTCTCAGTTTTTTAGGTCCTGGTACCTTAAAATAAACAACCAAAATGTGTCGAGGGAAATGGGCTTTTTCTGCCCTTATTTGTGTTCCCACAGCTTGAGATCCCCGAGGCTTTGGACAGTTATGAGGTTGTTATTGTTTTGTTTTATCTTATTTGGACTCAGGCTGAGCTTCTTATGATAATAACAGTATTTTTCACTTTAAAAAGCCAGACTTGACCCTTGGGTGACTGTGCCTGATGGTGATGCAGTTTGTTGTTCAGTTTGCTGTCCCATAGCGTGCTAGAGGCTAATGAGTAGTTGTGCTTTGCCTACGGTACGACATGGCTGCTGCCCGTCCTGTCTCCATGACTGGCCGATGTTTAGTGGTGATGGAAATGCAGTTCTGAGCTGATGCCTCCGCTGTTGTGCAGCCACAGACTGCAGCGTCAGGGTTAAATGTGTGACAGCACAGCAAGTGCAGGAGGTAATTATTACTCAAGCACGAACAGCAGTTTCAGCCTAAAGTAATGCCATTTTTTTGCAGAGTTTTGCAGTACTAGACTTTTTTTTTTTGTGGAGTTGAAAGACCAAAGTATAACCCACATAGGTTGGTGTGGTATGATGAAACTGTGGCACACCTTCAAAGAGATTAGATCAGTTCTGACTTTCTGTGTTTTATTTCACTTAAACTTAGACATTTGTTTTGTAGACATAAATAATGTTAAATCTTGTGTTCTCTCTAGGACTGTCAGTCTTGGATACAAATGGAGGAAAGAACTATCATCAGATAATTGGAGCGTCAGCTTCCAAGTGGCTTTAGGCTTTTAAGAAGAAACCCAAGCCAGTCATGAGATGAGAATTTACTGAAAGAAGTCTGAGGACCTTGAGTAGCAACATCATTGCAGAGGTCTGACCAGCATCATCATCATTTGTTTCAAACCCCTCAATTTTTCCTCTGCATTCTGTTGGTCTGCTAAACTGGCCTTCATCTACCAGCTCTGCCATTAAGCCCAGGCAGAGTGGCCCCTTCCCTCTCCCCAGGCCTCGTGCCCTCCCATCAGTGGCCCGCTCTGGCGGTGTGTTGGTGTACGATGGCGTGGTGGGATGCTGAAGGCTGCCGCGGGGGACTGTGATGTCAGAGCCCAACAGCCCGGGCGAGAGCCGGCGTGGCGCTCCCAGATTCTTCGTGGGCTGCGAGGACGATGAGAGCGAACTCTTGGAGGACAGCATGAGGACAGACATGGAGCTGTATGAGGACGACGAAGACACAGACTCGGTAGGAAACGTTTCTCCAGCTGCTTAAACTGCTTACTTTGATTTATTCATATACATAGCTATTGGTGCTAGCAGGTAGAACAGAAGTCTTGTTGGGCTTGTCAGGTTTCTGTAATGCCCAAAACTACATTAAAGAAGTTCCTCATTTTTCACGTCATGACACGGTTTAAGAAACAAATTAAAGTTAATTGTCAGTTAGGAGCCAATTAGGGCTGAGCATTATGTCAAGTTAATTTGATCAATTCATGTTTTTGATTTTGAAGAATTTTGGGGAAAAAAGGCTAAATTTCCAAATTGAGATTAGTGCGACCTCTGCTGTCATTAAAATGCTAATATCAGCAGTTCTCTAGTTTAACCAGCAATGTACGACTGAACTTCAACACCAAGCCAATCAACAAGTGTAAGTAACAACAGCTTCAACGACTGAAGAAAACAAAGACATACCAAAGAAATGTAGTGATCATTGTGGAACACTCCGTGTGCCGTGTATAGTTTGTAACAACTACTAGAACTAAAAGTAGCATCACCACAGCAGCTGTTACAGCACCTGAAATTACAGCATGCACACAATTGTGACAAGTGATGCTAGCTCCCATCCCAATGCCAAAACCACAGCTAAAAAGAAACAAACTTCACATGCACATTTACTGCACATAGGTTTAATAACTTTAATATGTTTGTAAATCATGTTTTTATTTAGTTTAGTTCAAAAAGGCAGTAGAAAAAAAAATCTAAACATTTTAATGGTACAAGTGCCTGTAGCATACCCGACGCTAGCCGTGCTAGTACTAATACATTTAGTGTGAAAACACTATTAGATCTTAATTTGATGACTGGTCCTGGTCTAAGATATTGATACTACTCCCACTGGTTTCCAGTTGAAGTCTACTAAAAGGCATTTTGCTGGTGTTGTCACTGTATTTTTATCTTCAATGATTAGTGGACTCAAAAAATATCCAACTTATGTTCTGGCTTCAAGTGTGAGGAACAAAGCTGCCTTTGTATTCTTTCTACCCGCAGACAGCTCATTAAAATGTTCCCCTCTGCCCCCCCCCAGCCCCCGGAGCGACAGATCGTGGTCGGGATCTGTTGCATGATGAAGAAGTCCAAGTCCAAGCCGATGACCCAGATCCTGGAGAGGCTTTGCAGGTTTGAGTACATCACTGTAGTCATCTTCCCAGAGGACGTCATCCTCAATGAGCCCGTGGACAAGTGGCCTCTGTGTGACTGCCTTATCTCCTTCCACTCCAAGGGTACGACAGAAGAACACATACACATTACATGCATGCAAACAAAATGACAAAATAAACAGTGCTTGTCTGGGAATACAATGTCATGTAATTTGTTATATATTATGACTGAATCTGTGACAGTGGCTGTGATTGGTCTAATAATGTCTCATAAGCCCATAAGATGAATGCCATGTCCCCTATGTCATTAACAGCGTATTACCTGAGCTTCATTTACTGAATTGTTCACCTGCATGTAAACCAGGCTTCCCGCTGGATAAGGCCGTGAGCTACGCCAAACTGAGAAACCCTCTTCTCATCAATGACCTGAACATGCAGTACTACATTCAGGACAGGTAACCTGAGATATGCTGACTTTTTGACAGTGCTGAGTCTCAAGAACACAGCAGCCATAGATTGCTGATTGTGTATGTATACTGTATATTATTGTTTTGACAGGAGAGAGGTATATCGCATCCTGCAGGAAGAAGGGATTGAACTACCACGCTATGCTGTGCTGAACCGTGACCCAGATAAACCTGATGGTCAGTCTATTGATTGATTGATTGAAGTGATTTGTGATCACTCTGATTTTTTTTATTTTTTTTGGTGTGTCTTAATATAGAGAGAAGACTGCATAATCCAGACTACATTCACTTTACCTCTGATTGAATTCTTTTTAATGGGGAGCTTTTAACTTCTCAAAAACATGTTTCAGACAAACAGGAGCCGTTGTCCACCGAGCATCCTGAGGTCATTAATACAAGACAGCATTGGTTTTATTTCAGTTTGTGGATAAATATAGTATCAAATGTGAAGCAGCCGCAAGTGTCCCATACTTAAGTGCTGTGATATGATGGGTCTGGTATTCAAATGCTGTTTTTACACAGTGACGTAGAAACAGTCGCTGGACTGATGAGCTATCAGATGTTTTATGTCTCTGCCTTCCTTGACAGTAATGACTGATTTTTAAAATAACCAATGAACTTAACATGGTTGAGAGTGCAGAGCTGCTTCAAAGGGCTCAACAGTAAACACACAGGAGTTAAGTGTCATCTGTATAAATTATAAGAGGTAACGAATAGGAGCTTCCTGGCAAACGCAAACATTTGCTCTGTATGTGATGTGTGTCTCGTAGAGTGTAACCTGGTGGAAGGAGAGGACCATGTGGAGGTGAACGGAGAAATATTCCAGAAGCCTTTTGTTGAGAAGCCCGTCTGCGCTGAGGATCACAATGTCTACATCTACTACCCCACATCTGCTGGTGGTGGAAGCCAGCGCCTCTTCAGAAAGGTCTTTAATTTGACAGTGATAATATTTGCATTACTGTAGCTAAAAGATCCTCTGCAAGTTAGAATAAAACCCTTAACTGCTTACAAAATTTTTCAAGCTTATTAAGTGCAAAATGTTATAATTGTTGTTTCAGTGCCAGGCAACTCTTGTCCTAACAATCACTCTGTGATCATTGCTACATCTTGCTAAAAATAGACTGGACACTGATGAGTGCTCTTACACAGACAGTGAAACATTAGTACAGCCTTTTGCACCAGCTTGACTCATTATACTTTGATCTGAATTTGCTTGTATACTCAAATTCCCCTTTTTGTGTTTGATCAGTGGCAAAAATGAGCTCTTTTAGTGGACACACTTGCCCTGTTTCATTATTTTGCAGCAGTTGTTTCCATGGTTGTGCTATATCACTTACTTAGTAGTGATCTGATAGTGAAGATTTTTGTATTTTCAGTCATTTACAAACATGAAGCCGCAGTCCTTTATTCCCACTGTGATGATGTTTTTGGAATGACGGTAGTTTTTTCCTTTGTGTATTGTGTAGATTGGGAGTCGGAGCAGTGTGTACTCACCTGAGAGCAGTGTGAGGAAGACTGGCTCTTACATCTATGAAGAGTTCATGCCCACAGATGGCACTGATGTTAAGGTAGAGTATCGATCTTTAGCACAGGAAACCTCATTTGTATTTCACATAGATGGTGTTTTGTAACGTAAAGCTAGAGGACTCCTGCAACTTGTCTGCCACTTGAATAATTAACAACTGTGTGACATTATGTCTGGTTCTTTGATGAAAAGACAAAGTTAGATACCTGTATATGTAAGTACTAAAAGGAGAGGTCCCACATTTCAGCAAGATGTATTCTTTCACTGAGCTCAAAACATTATGAAGCTCAGTTTTAGTGTTTGGTTGAGTCCAAAGTTCACAGCGCTGAAAACTTAATCAAAGTCTGTTTTAATGAAACCTGTCACCATGGTGACAGTATGTTATTGTCAACTGCACTAATGAAATATTTTGAATGTGCTACCACACTGACTTGTGCCTCTGACTGGCCTCTTCTCCAGGAATGTACAGTATTTGAAGCCACCCCCCATGCTGAACTTGTGAAAAAATCATAAACATCTCAGAGACCAGTTTCAACTATGTAGAATTTGTGGCCTAAAATAAACCCGACAACCAACTTTTATCTCAGAGTTCTGTGTTTCAAGTCACATTGAGGATGCAGATTGAAGAAAAACTCACACAGAATGAGGGAGACACCTCCTGAGCCACTAGCCCCTTCACTTCAAATGGTCTTTTTTGTGCTATAGGACAATGATCATTTCAGTCAGTGCAACTTTATGATCAATGTTTAAGATGAATATAACTTTTTGTTGTGGATATTTCATGTGATCTCAGGTGTACACTGTGGGACCAGACTATGCTCATGCTGAGGCCCGGAAGTCCCCTGCTCTGGATGGAAAGGTGGAGAGAGACAGTGAGGGTAAGGAGGTCCGCTACCCCGTCATGCTCTCAGCCATGGAGAAACTGGTGGCCCGTAAGGTTTGCCTTGCATTTAAGGTGAGCAAAGACATGTTACTTATCTAGTCTGGTTTGTCTCAGTTTGCTTATTCTTCTGTTGTGCCCTGATACTGTTACATTTCCATATCACTGAAGCAGATGTTTCCTCTTCTCTCAATGCAGCAAACTGTTTGTGGCTTCGACCTCCTCCGAGCAAATGGACACTCGTATGTGTGTGATGTCAACGGTTTCAGTTTTGTAAAAAACTCAATGAAGTACTATGACGACTGTGCCAAGATCCTTGGGTGCGATCTTTTAGTTTATTTCATTCCTTGTCTTGTCTTTGACTTATTTTCTCATGAGCCTGTTTTAATTTGTTCATCATTAACCTTTATCAATTTTCAGGAACATCGTGATGCGTGAGCTGGCTCCTCAATTTCAGATTCCTTGGTCCATCCCTACAGAGGCCGAGGACATCCCTATTGTTCCCACGACTTCAGGGACCATGTGAGTCATTACAATATAAAGTCGAATGCATGTTGAAATATATTTGGGATGGAGGTTTAGACACTGTGGTGTAGTTTACCTTAGCGAGCCAGTTTAGCCATCTGATACCTCCACTAGTGTCTATCCTCAATGTACCTTCATTTTCCAGGTGAACAGAATCATTAAAATAGCTTGGAAAGTAAATGAAACTAAAGACAACTACTAAGAAGCTGATTCCAAAATCAATACCAAAAGTCTAGTTGTTGTTGGCAGTCTTAGTGAAACTGTTTGACATCAACTTCTGTTCTTCAGGATGGAGCTGCGCTGTGTCATTGCTGTCATCCGACACGGAGACAGAACACCTAAACAGAAGATGAAGATGGAAGTTCGCAACCCCATGTAAGTGTTGTAATCTTCCTTTCTGTTGGTGATAGACAAAGGCTTTTGAAGTTTTTGCTTAAAGTTGTTCTGGTAATTCATCCAGGTTCTTTGATCTGTTTGAAAAATACGGTGGATACAAAACTGGGAAACTAAAGCTGAAGAAGCCAAAACAACTGCAGGTAACGGCAATAAATCATGACAAATGGCTTATCAAGTTGTTTTTTTGCTTGTAACTGTTAATACCTCCCTACCATACCTCTGGAACGTCTCTAACAGTTTGTTACTCTGAATCTCAACAGGAGGTGCTGGACATCACACGGCAATTGTTAGCAGAGCTAGGACAGCACAATGACTGTGAGATAGAAGAGAAGAAGTCCAAACTAGAGCAGCTGAAGACTGTTCTGGAAATGTAAGTGACAAGGAAACTTGGTCATTTGATTTACCATTTGTTTACCATAATTTAGATATATAGATGGACAATGGGAGAGACTTTTTGTACTTTTTCAAAAATAAATAATATATATATATATTTTTTTTTTCTTTTTATATGCTGATGACAAATGAGTATTTGAAAGGTCACCATCTGGGAAAAAAAACCAGCAGGAGCATTTGATTTGTTATGGCTGCTGTGTGTGTCCTGTAAACACCCTCTATAGAGAAATTAATTGTTCTGTCAAGACAGTTTTATGCCCAGACATTGTAAAAGCATGTCGTGGGTCAGAGGAAGTTTTTTGCACAATTTGAGTTATCTTTTAAAAAAAAAAAAAAAAAGCAGAATATCACATATTTATCTTTTGCTAGAAAAATTACTAGCATGGGGTGATACCGTGGTAGCACTGTAGCCTCAGAGCAAGAAGCTTCTGGGTTTCTGCATTCCCAAGGAATGCGTGAGTTTTTTTCTGTGTACTCTTTGTTTCCTCCCGTACAATAATACACTGGCTAGTTAAATTCATGACTAAATTGCCTGTAGGTGTATGTGTGAATGGTTGTTGGTATGCGTTGGCTCTGTGATTGACTGGCAACCTGTCCAGGGTGTACCACCCCACCCTGGACCACAGTCAGCCCCCGCAGCCCTTAACGATGGATGGATGGACACATCTTGATCCTGTTCCTACATTAGTAATGGAAAGCCTGTATTAACTTGTTAGGTGTAGTAGAAAACATACTAATCTTTTTTTTTTTTTTTCCATCTTCTAATGCTAATAAAGGTATGGCCACTTCTCGGGGATCAACAGAAAAGTGCAACTAACTTACCTGCCCCATGGGCAGCCCAAAACCTCTAGTGAGGAAGAAGGTACGAAGATTCAACTTAAAATCTTATTTTTCAAACTGAAGTTAAAAAAAACAAACAAAACAAAACAAGGTGTACTAGCTTTACAAGCTTCCTTTATATTTTGGCTTACAGACACACGTAAGGAAGGTCCATCTCTGCTGCTGGTGCTGAAGTGGGGAGGGGAGCTGACTCCTGCTGGCAGAGTGCAGGCTGAGGAGCTGGGGAGGGCGTTCCGCTGTATGTACCCTGGAGGACAAGGTGAGACAGTGTTTTCTTACTGAAGCCAAGTCACACCGTACTTAGCTCAAGAGGTAGAGTGGTCAGAGGTCGTCCACTAATCGAAAAGGTCAGTAGGTTGAAAAAACAAACTGCAATATATAAACCACCTTGAGTGGTCATTAGCAGACTAGGAAAACACTATATAAATGCATTAACAGTGTTGCACCAGCTACAAATACATGTATATACAGAAATGCCTTAAACACAAAAATAGCTACCAGAGAGTGTGGCTTCATATGTAAGTCTTTAAATGGCTTATTTTGCCACCACACTTGAGCAGCCAGTGATCCAAATAAGGTCAGACTGAGAGGTGAGAAAGTGTTTTCATGGTTTATTATTACAGAAAGTCTCCATGACACCGATACCAAAGGGTGAATATAATGTATAAAATGTGCTGCTGTTTTCTCAGTAATGAATCTGGCTTCTGTTATTTACAAACCTAAAATCAATTTGCCAGAGAAGATAGGGAGTTAGGATCAAGATGTAAACAAGGAAAGGACAAGGAAAGTGACACTCTTCAATAAGCAGGATATTACAGTTAGGTCACAAAGTGGCATCTGTTTTTCTTTGGCCGGGCATCCTTTGCTTCTCACTCGCCCGTCTTCCCCCATGCTACAAACTTGAACTGTTAAACACCAACTCTCTCACTCATTGATTTACCCACATAGCATGCTGGGTGTGTTTCCCCGATTCTAACACACTCACATGCAAGTTTACAAGTTGAGACTGCTATTTCACCTCCTCTTTTTTTTAGTTTTGGTTTTTTCAGCAGTTGCTAAATGGGAAAATAATAAAATCCCCTGACAGTTCAACTGCCACTGCGACCTGTCAGTTTTCCACCGTTCAGTCCAGTGTTACAAATGGGCAGTACCACAGGTTCAAAACGTTCAGCTAGTTTTATTTCACTATGTGAAGTTGATGCCTACACAGTTTTTATACCAAGGTTAATACCAACATGTTATTGACACACAAATATCATTGATGCATCTATTAAACTTGTTTTGGGGTTTACAGTGAACTTTAAGTCTGTATGTGCATTAATGGTGCATTTTCGGTTGTGTGGTCTTGCAGGAGACTATGCTGGATTCCCAGGCTGTGGATTACTGCGTTTACACAGCACCTACAGACACGACCTGAAGATTTATGCGTCTGATGAGGGGAGGGTGCAAATGACTGCTGCAGCTTTCGCAAAGGTATGAAAGTGAGAGTAAAGTAATAGCATGTTTGAAATAATAAAATGTGACTGTTAACTTCTTATTTGTTTCAAATGTCGATATGTGACCATTTCATAAAAGCCTTTTGATTTCATAATCAATTCTGAGAGGTTAATTTATAGATTTAATGAAATTTCAACAGCTATATGACTTTGGAAATAATACTTATAATAAATACTGTTACAAAAGGCAATCACAATTCCAGTCAAACAGAAAGGAAAGAGCTCCACCTGCAGCATGTTAAATGACAAACATACATGTCAGACATTTTTCAGAAGAGGTAGGCTGTTCTGAGCGCAACCTTTGCTGAGCTCATGTTAGTTGTCATTTGAAAAGTATCGGTATTGGATACTCTTGACATTTATTACTTTGCATCAAAGATATTGCCAAAACAGATCATAGATTACCACTTCATTTGTGTGTGTGTCTGTGTGTAGGGTTTGTTGGCTCTAGAAGGAGAGCTGACACCCATCCTGGTGCAGATGGTGAAGAGTGCCAACATGAATGGGCTGCTGGACAACGACAGTGATTCACTGAGCAGTTGCCAACACCGTGTCAAGGCCAGACTGCATGAGATTCTGCAGAAGGACAGGGACTTCACAGACGAGGACTACGACAGGGTGATTAGCTTTGTGTTTTAACACCAAGCCTCAACCATTTCTGTTTTGTGGAAGAACTGAAATAACTCTGAGAGGCAGCATTGGGGAAAAAAAGACCTGTGTATATCTGTATATTTGATGATATGAAGCACACATGACGTGTTACATCATGTGTCATGGTCTGATGTGTAGCTGGTTTTCAAGAGTCTGGCTGCCACATTTTGAATCTGTACAATCATGAATCATCCACATCATACAATCATCCACTTAAGAGGTAGCCCAGAATTTAAATAGTTATGTGACACTGAGTAAAGAAGGTTGTTTATGCTACTAATTTCGTGAAATTGGTATTGAAGCAAAACTTTCATCTAAATTCATCTGGTTTGGCTGGAGAACTTGTATCTGCAGTGATTGTGCCTCTGAGGCCCTTCTCCCCCTCTTGGCCCAGAGCCAATAAGCACTGTTTTGAGGTTATACTTAGCAGCGTGCACGTTGGTTTGCATGTTCTGAATCTTTTCACAACAGCTACCCTTTTCAGACTGTGGCCTCAAATGGTCCATATTCTCACTTCTCTGTTTAACCTGAGAAATATTATTTTTTTTTTTTGTGACATGTTTCTGACACTAATTGTCAGACTTGAAGGCTGATATGTAGGAACAGGTGATTATCTTTCTGCTTCTACCTAATTGTCTGTTCCACTTTTCCTTTGATCAGTGAGAGAGTTACTAACTAGTTACAATGAAAACTGTTTGCGGCTTAATTTGATTTTTGCATTAAGCTTAGTAGCCCAAGGATTTTGTGTTCTTTGAAATATAAAAGTAGTTATCAGTTCTTTTTAACAGGATTTTTAATATGAGTGGTGTTTCATTTTTCTTTTCCTTTTGTATGACAGCTGGCCCCAACCTGTAGCGCCTCTTTGGTGAATTCTATGAAGATAGTTCAAAACCCAGTGGCCACGTGTGACCGGGTCTATGCCCTCATCCAGAGCCTGACCTCCCAGATTCGCAAAAGAATGGAGGACCCCAAGTCAGCTGGTGAGAAAAAATCCTTTCGTCAGCTCTAGAACACTGTCAAGGTTTTAAACTCTTTATTTTTATTGAAACACATTTTGTAATTTAAGTATATTGAGATGAAAAAACAAAACTGACTAGACTCATGTATGACAGAGGTCCCTCTCACAAATAGATGACCAGTTGGGCTCTAATTGTATATTTTTACTCATAATTTGTTCAGGTTATAAGATTTTAACTTCCATTCCAATTTTCACAACCTCCTGGTATTCCAGGAGTTTTTCTATAACAACTTTGATTTATCCTCTGCTCATCTTAAACCATTTTCGCTCTCTCCAACCTCCTCAGACCTGCAGCTGTATCACAGTGAGACACTGGAGCTGATGCTGCAGCGCTGGTCTAAACTTGAGAGAGACTTCCGCATGAAGAACGGCCGCTACGACATCAGTAAAATACCTGACATTTATGACTGTGTGAAGTATGACGTTATCCATAATGCTACACTCGGTCTCGAGGACACACTTGAACTATTCAGACTGTCTCGAGCTTTGGCTGACATCGTCATCCCACAGGTGAGGGACAGAGAAGGTGGAAGGTGGTGGTGGGGTGTTACCAGTGCAGCAGTTATAGAGCATTTTTCTGTTTGTTGCATTATTGTAGAATTTTTGTCTATGTGTTCTTGCAGGAATATGGCATAAATAAAGTGGAGAAATTAGACATAGCATACGCCTACTGCCTCCCACTGGTCAGAAAGATTCAGCTTGACCTGCAGAGAACGCACGAAGACGAGTCTGTCAACAAACTACATCCTCTGTAAGTCTGCAATGAAGTACATTCATAACAAGGCAATCTAGACAGATATTGCAAACTATGTGGACTAACTTGTAGAAGTAATATTGGATTATCTAACTCAGTGCTGCATACTTTACTGACTGAGGAGAAAATCTGTGATTTACCAAATTGACTGGTCTGTTTACAGATACTCTCGTGGAGTGATGTCTCCTGGGCGCCACGTCAGGACAAGATTATATTTCACCAGTGAAAGCCACGTCCACTCCCTGCTCAGTATTTTCCGCTATGGAGGCTTGCTTGACGTAAGCAATCATACTTCCTTACAATGTTTGTCAGATGGGGTAAAAGTTGAAGCTGAGGTTTTCTGTTTGTGACAGGACGAGAAGGACCAGCAGTGGAAGCGTGCCATGGATTATCTTAGTGCTGTCTCTGAACTCAACTACATGACTCAAATTGTCATCATGCTTTATGAGGACAACAATAAGGTAGAGTTTTGTTGTTCATTTTTCATGTGCAGCCATGTATCCACATGGCCTGCAAGACATTGTATCATAGGTAGCACTATGTGCTATGAGTATCTGTATGGCCTCTTGTTTCAAGAGTTTATAAAAAATCCTCACAAAACACAGTAATAAATGAAGATAGCACATTAGACAATGATAGAACATTTTCAAAATACCCCTGAGCACCTCTGTTATTCCCCCAAAAGGATCTGACCTCTGAGGAACGCTTCCATGTAGAGCTTCACTTCAGTCCAGGGGTCAAAGGTGTTGAGGAGGAGGAAAACGCACCAACTGGCTTTGGATTCAGGCCTGCTTCTGCAGAAGTAGCACGACAGGTATAATCACATCCAGACAATTTCTCTGTGTCATCGTTCTGCAGAGAGGCACATGTGTATTCTTTCTGTTTCTCTGCTTTTTCAGAATGGGCAGAAACAGTCAGACCCTGGCAGCCTGGAGGACCTGTCACGAGATGAGACGGACCGCGCTGTGCCACTGTCTGAGCCCATCACTATTCAGAGGAGGTCCCCTCTCATACGCAATCATAAGACTGGCTCCATGGAGGTGAGAATCATTGACTAATGCTCCTAATTGTGGATTACACTATAATCTTGTTTCAGCTCTTCTTTCTTTGTGGATTTGCACAGTAACAGTGTTGTCCAATACAATACGAACAAGCAACAGCTTACTAGCACGTTTAATCATTAACCTCCACAAGGCTAGTCTAGTTTCCAGTTTATATAATCAGTGTGTTTTCTGGACCTAGCTTCTCCTTTCTGTGGCTTTGGCCTCATGTCTGGTTAATGTTCATATTTCACTCTAACTGGCAGCCATTATCAGAGACTGGTCTATGATCTTAAATGAGCTCAGATTTGGTTGTTACCACTGTCTGAGGCTTGTTTATCTGTGTGTGTGTGTGTGTGTGTGTGTGTTTTCCACCAGGTCCTCTCAGAGACTTCATCCTCCAAAGTAGGCAGTTATCGCCTCTTCTCGTTCTGCTCACGTCAGTCTCCTGAGATGAAACAAAGTGGATTAGGTAGGTGTCATAATGCTCTGTTGCCGTGGCAACTGTTTCTATAGATGGCAGAGTGAAATGAGAAAGAATGATTCATTAGATTACTCTGATGTGGTAGGACAGCATTATCAATGTTAATGATACCATCTCAGCTGTTTTACAGGACTGTGAAACATGACATGCAGGCACCTGGTCTTAATATCATTTCTCCGGACTGAAATCTAACTGTATTTTTACTGCATTACTGTTTTTGAGTAAAACTAGCCTGCAAGTATATATTGTGCTTCTTTTTCTCCATAAGTCATTTAACATCTGAGAGTTTTCCAGTTTTCATTAACTCAGAATTTTTGTGTAGGAGATGAGCAAAGTGTTGCAACATACGGTTGTTTTCCTTCATGACGTAAGCCACTTAGGAGATTTTTTTTCATTGCTATTGGCCTTCTTTTCCACTGCATCCTCTGTTCATTGCAGGAAGTCTCAATCTTTCCCCCCCTCAGCCAAAGTCTAGTGGAATTTTGTGTAGAGTTACTTCAACCAGATTCAGTGATTAAAGTGTTAACTGTTTTTTTTAGTGTCTGACCTACTTGATTTTAAGGCCTCCATTTTATGGCCAATGTTAATTCTAGAGTTAGTTTGTTAATTCTAAAGTCATCAGAGAAATGTCACAAGACTGATTGCATTTTAATTCTTTTTACTCGCATTTTTTTCCTTTCTGTGCTTCTCTTCTGCACTCTGTTTAGACATACTAATGTTGAAAAGTAATACCTATCTGTACAGTTAATGTACCATAAATTGATAATTAAAACTGAAAGGATTGTGGGGTAGATTTTTTCCTTTTTCCCCTCATACCCTGACATAGTGATCAAACTTTTTCTGACCTCCTACGAGGTGTGTAGAGATAAGGATGTCGGCATGAGTCACCTGGTTGCCTCTGGTTCTTCGTGTCGTTGGTCGACTGATGTGAGTTTTTCAGTGGCTGAAGTTGATAGTTGGAGTGGCTTGACGGCTACCACATACTGCTGATATCATAATATTGTTGTTTTATTGCATCTGGTCATGCAACAATTCAATAATATAATAACACACGAGGAATATTGTATATATTGTTGGACTTAAATGAATATTTCAGTGTGTTGTTTATTTAATAATACTGTTAATGTCTGCATTGTCTCTTTTGGCTTAAAGAAGCTATTTGTAAGTTTTGCTTATGCTACATAGCTAACAGTAGTATTAATAGCTGGTTACTCACCAGTCTTGCCAAGTGCTCTCGCCATCACTGTGTTTACAGTTGGAGAGGTAATAATTGACTCTCTGCTTCTGCAGGGCAGACCGGACACACAGTTAATACTGATGTTGCTTTCCACTTGTGGAGACGACTCTCGGTTTGTAAAGGATTAGAGTTTGAGGTTTTACTGCTGGAAGGATTGGCTGTTAATCCTAACACTGGTTGTGTAGCAATAGCAAAACTTGGATACAGATCTATATTTTGTGCTGTAAATTTTTTTTAAATTACAAAAAAAAAAATTGTTGACTAAATAAATGTCTACAGGTAATCAGCACCTGTAGATGACTGCGCACGCAAAGTATCTTTATAATAGAATGTGAAATTGACGGGGCGGGGGGGCTATCATCTCTCTACAGCAGCCACACTGATGAGGCTGCCTGTGTCAGCAGACATTTCTTTGTGTATCTGTCTTGTGAGCGCAGGCATCAGCCGATACCGATTGTGTCAAATTGCCCGATACCCGCCTGGTTATTTGGCCGACTGATTTATCGGTTGACGTCTATTCTTGTGCCTGTCTGTCTCCTTTTTCTGTCTCTTTCTCAGTTTTCTGTCTGGTTACTTGTTTGAGTAACTGCATGTTATGTAGTGGTAACTAACCCGCCCGCCCCCTCGCAGGCTCTCAGTGTGCCGGGCTCTTCAGCACCACTGTCCTAGGTGGGTCCTCTAGCGCCCCTAATCTGCAGGACTACGCACGTGCACACCGCAAAAAATTCTCCACCAGCAGTCTGTCCTACAAAGACGGTACGTGTTCAGAGACCATGCTCCTTCACAAACTTGCACAGGGCAACAGCAGATCAGTGTGACACACATTCCCTCAGTGCTAAAAATATAGAATACTAGTTTGGCATCATTAGCAAAGCCTTGTGGGAAAACAGGGCAGTTGAACATTGTAACTAGATAAGTGCACTATAGGTATGTTTAGTATGAAAAAGTCATAAATACAGACGATGTCCAACAACAATGCAGCAGTAGAGCAGATTTGGAAAAGAAGAATACACATTATGTAGATATCATATATGCTCATGCATGTGTATTGTAGTATTTTGCGGTCATCTTTTTTTTTTGTAAATAATTTATGTAGTTTTAAACCTCCATGTTCATTCTCGTCAACAAAATCACATCAGATCATTTTTTTTTCTTCACACCATTTTCAGTAAAACTAGTTTTTCCTTTGGCAGGTTGTATACGTGCTGTCTTGAGCCTAGTTAAAAACTTACAGACAGAATATACACTGTATTTAAGCTGTTGTTGGGTGTGAACAGCGCAGCTGGAAGTCAACATTGATTTTTTTTTTTTTTTTTTTTGTTTTTTTTTTTTTGAGAGTTTGATAGAAGCTTGATATTTTTTTTTTCATCCTGTACAACATACAAGATGACTTTTTTTTTCTTAATAGCTACTGCATGTATGAAGCAACTGTTCATCAGTACACGTCTGTTAACTGCCACTCATTCTTCATTATGATACACCTGTATTTATTTATTTTTTTTCTTTTGTGTGATTTATGGCTGCACTGACTTCTTATTACAGCCTGTTCAGTTTCCAGATCTCTCGTATCTATCAAAACACTGAAGAGCAGTTTGTTTATAGATTTAAGACTAAAACTACAGTCAACTGCACGTTACTGACGTTTTAGAGCCGAGAGAAATCAATTGTAAACTCCATAGAGGCAGAAGTCATACAGCCAATTTTACATAATCACCCACTCTTCATTTTTTGCATTTTTTTTTTTGTTTTGTTTTCACTAGCCCACTGCTGATTTGAGTACAGAAACTGTATCTGTAACTGTGCACGGATATTATTCAAGCAATTTACTGAATAATATCCTCTTAAAACAAATCCTAAATGGTCAGTATTGAATTCTGAGCTTAATAACATGGCCTCCATACTCGGCCATGGTTGTGTAGCTGACTCTGTTGTCATGTCGTCCAGTAGGTGTCAGTGTGGTATCACAGAGACTCGTGTCTCCTCTCGGCCTCCATTCCTCCTGGTTGTCTCACGTGTTGCCTCGCTGTGGTGTTTGTCATCCATCTTGTTACATCTCATTTTTGAGAATTAAAGGAAGCGCTGTAGTCTCGATGCAGTCAGTATGCACAAATTGTGATGCATCAGTGCATGCTCCTCTGAGTGTAATGTTGGTTTCATATTTTATTTTTTCCATGCTGAAGCTTTGTGTTATCCTAGTCAGGTTCACCAGTATATATTTCTCATTGTTGCTTTTGTGTTGCAGAGGCTGACATGAGTCAGATCAGCATTTACCTGTTCAATGGCTTGTTGTTTAGCTTATTATGGTTAAACCTCAGGACGGAAGAGGGAGGGAAAGCAGAAATTATAGCACTTTTACACTTTTTGGTTTATCGTCCTCACCTCCTTAGTTAGAATCATTTCATTTCACTTCATCAAGAGGATGTTCCATCTACGTGTCAGCCCACAGCCGCCTTCAAACATCTCCAGACCTTTAACATCAAGTATCGGATTGAACAGTAACATCAGTCAGGGCTCCTTCATAAACTGGGACAAATAGTGCTGGTACTTAAACCAGTCAGTTATGCAGAACTTGTTTTTAACTGCGTCCAGATTAGAAAAGATCAGGGAAAAAATTAAACATGATTCACAAGTAACTGTGTCTCATAGTAACACTAGTGATTTTTTTATTTTTATTTTTTTTATTTCCTCAGAGTTGTTGTCTATGCCGGCAGTAAAACGATTTTCTGTGTCGTTTGCAAAGCATCCGACTAATGGTACGTCTGCTTCTTTCAAGTATTTTTCCACTTCACCTCCCTTTGTCTTGCATGTCTTCAAACTTTTATTTTTTTGACCTTGGGGTTTTTTTTTCCACATGGCCCTCCAGCATTTCAGGTTTCCGTTTCGTTTTTTTTTTTTATTTTTTACTCCTAATGATTTGTAAATTTTTTTTTTGTTACCCATACGCTTTGGATTCTTACTTTTCTAACACTACCTGACATTCTCTTTCTAACCAGGGTTCCCACTGGACATTAAATTAGTAAAATATCAAGACATGTAATATCAAGATGAGAAATGTCAGCAAATTTATTTAGAAACCTTGTAGTTGTATTGTAGTGAAAGAGGAAAATCTACCCATCCTCATACAGATTTTATCTGTATGGAAAAACCATAGATTTCAGAAGGGAATTATTTCCAATTTAAAGTCTCCTCTGCTTGTTTTATATAAAATCTGGATCCATCTGGGAGGATCCCTTGGTAGTAGCACACATTTGGCTCCAGTGCACAGCATTCAACATTTCACATGTGACTCACTGCCTAATTTTACTGTTGCTACAGACCAGGTGATTTCCATTTTAGCACGTTTGCATAGTGTCTCTTAGTATGTGGCCTTTTCTTCTCTAATGTCTCGAGTCCATTTTAAGTCAGAAACTGTGCAGTAATCTGATAGTCAGACCCTTTCTTCATGTGTGTAGAGAAGGGAAATAATCCAAACCTCAGCGGTGCTTGGAGATGAAGAATAAGTTAATTGTGGCACCTGTGCTTTATGGCTTTTAAACTGTGCTTTAATGATTGAGACGAAATCAGTTTAACCAGGATTAGGAGATTTCGTAGGTTTATAGATTCCAGGGCCAGTTGAAAAAAAAAACATTACTGCAGGTAAACATCAAAAAATTTCCTTTTGATGTAGCATTGAAGTGACAAAAAGTTTGGGGACCTGTAAGAAACAAAATCTTGAGAACTGAAGAAGCAGAACCTGATATCCTGGTGATCGTGCTACATTTTGAATATAAACTCATTTATGTCTTTTGATTGGTGAAAGTCTCAGTTTGTGAACTCTGGCGTTTTGTTCAAAATGATCTTTATAAACTGGATTTTGCCTTTTTATTTAAACAAACCAGTGCCCGCGTCACTTTCAGGTTTAGAAAGCAGAATAAGAATGGAAAGAGCCTCATAATGGAAGTGTACTGAGCCAAGGGTGGGAACCCTGTTTAACATCCTGCATACAATTTGTAAACTGGTCACCATTACCCAGTAATTCAATTTTTTTTCTCCAGTGGATAGATGTGTATTTGAATGTGTGTGTGTGGGTGTGTGCGCACGCTTGCATGCATGTGTACACAGTTATTACATAAAATACACACCTTTTGCCATCATTGTAGAAGATGTGAATTAAGTTCATTGTTAAAACGCCACCAACACATAAAACATTTAACCCTTCTCCTGTTTCCCGTCACCTCAGCTACGTGACTCTTCCCTCACTGATGTAAAACTTTCATTTGACTTATTTGTCTATTTTTACTGACATACCGGGGAAGGGTTAAAATCATTGTTCATCCCATTTCTTGTGTCTTGTTCTGAAAGAAACATCGATCAGTTTCGTTTATCTCATAAATGCACACATGCTTTTCTGTGTTTCCAGTGCACAGATGTAGTTGTTCAGTGTGTTCACGGCTTGCAAAGGTTTAAATATTTCATTATTAATGATGAAATGTAATACAATATGATTAAAGCAGCAGGTGTCGTTGTGAACCACTTAGCTCATCAGTTGTTCCACTCAAACTGAAAAAAAGGAAAGGACTGGTTTAAAAGGAATAAATAGACATGCAGTGGATTTGTACTTTTTTCATATCTCTGCTTTTGGGTTGAATAGTCAGGTTGAATTGAGCTGAGACTTGATCGTTTTTTGTTGTTGGGTTTGTTTGTTTTTTAACGATGTGCCTGCGAGAGAAGTCGATTCAACATTTTCCAGTTGTTTTCAGTGGCGAGTTTCTGTGAGTCGACGGCTCAGCCAGAGCTGTGAGGTGTGCGTTCTGCAGTCAGATCTCACTCAGAACACAGTAGAAATTAAAATTAGTTAAGGTAAAAAAAAAAAAAAAAAACTCACTCTGCACACTATATTAGTATGTCTTTGTCTCACATAATATCATTTACTGCAGGAACACAAGATGACACATCCGCCATAGCAGTGGCTCCACCTCACTGGTGCACTGCAGCAGGTATGACGGCGCCCCATGACGGCAGTTTTGTGTTTTGTGACACCAAACGTCCGGCTGCAGCTTTCGTGTGAAGAGTGTAGTAAGATTTTTATCAGTGGTCCAGATTGTCAGTTAATGTGGACACAAGATTTATCTGCATTTTTAATTGCTTCTGCCATGTTTCTTTTGGAGAGAAGTGGCTGCGAGACTGCTCTTAATTTTTTGGGAAATAACATTTTCTGTAAATGTCCCATATCACACTTGCTCCTTTGTGGGTTGTCATTATGAATTGGGCTGATGTCATTTTACTTAGTGTACAGATTTGTAGTGAGTAATGTTGAAATGCTGCAGAGGAGCAACATGATGTTTTTGTTTGTGTTTTTATTTTCCGCGTCTTGTTCAAAGCTTTGCTGAAGTGCTGGATGATTCCTGTCACAGACAATTGCTTGAGATGATTTGCTGCTTTTTCTGATCTTTGGCTGTTCGGCAGCCAAGATAAGCTGTTGGCTGCCTCTTTGGTTTACAACAATAAACTACCTTTACACACACACACACACACACACACACACACACGTCTCCTCCCTCCTCTGTCCTCTTGTCTGGATCCCTTCCTCTCTTTCTAAGTTCTTATTTCCCCCTCATCTGTGTCGTACTTCAGTCCTCCTCCCTATCCCTTCTTGCTAGCTCATATCCTATCGTTTCATGTCTTCTGTACTGCTCCTCTTCCTCTTCTACCTCCTCCACTGCTCTGTCCTTCCTTGCTTTCCCTCTTCTTCCTCAGAGCCCTTGGAGGAGCACCATGTGGCCCAGTTGTTGAGGCGTTTCTCCACTGACCTCAGCCTGGGCCGCCACATCTCTCTGGACGGGGCGCTGGCCCACCACCTCCACCAGTGCTCCTACCACCTCCGCCTCTTCCGAAACTGGCTCATCTCCGGCCAGGACCCCCTAGAGTACCTCTACGGTCAGCCCCTGGCCCCGCCCTCCATACCCCCAGCCTCATGCCCTGTCTAACCACTGCTCACGGTTTAGTTGGGACTGTGCTTGTTCTGTGGTTGACTCTCATGCTTTGCCTCTTGATGTTTCTGCATGCTTGCCTGTCTCTGTGGTTATGCAGATTGCAAGCTGGAGTGGTGTGAGCTATTTGGGATTTTTGGGCCATTAATGCAGCAACTTTTATTCCTCCCCTCTGCCGCCGTGTCGGTTGCTTTTTCCCTTTTTTAATCTTAAGATTAGTAATTCTATTTTTCTTTCTTCTCTTGAAGAATCATAGACTACTATACTTTTATGGAAAAAGGTTGAATCAAGTTTTTTATTTATAACAGTAATCAAAAGTTGAGTTGTAACTATTATTATTTTTGTAATTAAGTTATTTGACAGTCATTTTCTCAGCCCACACTGACATGTTCAGATGTTTTTATTGAACATCGATCAAAAATCCAAAGATGTAAATTTCAGTGTCGTTATTACTCATCATCAAAATAACTTACTGTTTGGTGATCATCATTACTGTCCAGTCAAAGAGAAACTCAGAGATTTATTTTTTCATGCAAATCAATCACCTGTCCTCTGACTTTTCTGACACACCTAATCAATATTCTCACACATGATTACTGCAGACAAACAAACCTAACTAGTGATTATATACACAAAGAAACAGCACACATCATTTTCATTTTCAACAACAATCAAAAACAAAGACAAACATTGTAATCACAACCACTGATGTGTGTCTGTATCATGTGACTGTAGCAAACATTCAAAGTCAAACATTCAAGCATCAATGTCTGTTCAGATTCATTGTCTCGATTGCTTCTTTGATAAGATTCTGTCTGATCTAAATCAAGAGGCTTCAACTGTTTCAACATATTTTATTTTATTCAGGCACATTACGTTTATGTAGGCAAACACAGAGAGATTTACATCGGTACCAAAAACAGTCAGGTATACACAAATCTTAATATAAATGGAAACGTATACATCATCTGCTCTTTCATTCACATTCCCTTCATGAATCAACATAATTACATATAGTGTCATATTTGCAGTTGGTTGTGATACATGAATATTTACAAGCATTAGCAACACTTACATACATTGCTGTGGAATCATCTTGGCATCGAGATGTCTCAGTTTAAGATATTTTTATACATCCAGCTTTTAGCAAACATATTATCACTACTGATGTAGACACTGGTATCAGTCCACGTTATATTCAACTGCATTTGGAATCAGCTGCTGTGTTTGAGTTCAGTTTGAATGCCAATTGCCCTCCTTCCTGACCTTAACCAGCATGTGATTCCCGCTTGTTTGCTGTACATGTGGTGTTACTCACTCCCTGTGCAGACGAACACTGTCCAAACATCCTCTGCTGAGGTTTTTATTAAACAATCGAGGCAAGCTGTGGTTGACGCTTTGTGATTGTGAACGGCTCTGGTGAAATGCGGCTTGGTTGTGAACTAACAGTGGATGGACCGGTAATGTGTTGGACCTGAGCTGCAGTCTGGACAGCTTTGACTGCTTCTCGCTGCCGTAAGAGCTGCAGCCTGTGTGCATTAGGTCGGACGTTCATGTTTTTCTGATCTGCTTGCTTTTTTGCAAATGGAGCCAGAACATTCAGGATATGTAGACTTGTTTCCGTTTGACATGGTGTCATGTTGTCTTGGCGTTCAGCATGGGTTTTTTGCAACTTGCCTGTGAGGAAACGAGCCTTTGGGGCTGGCAGGAGTTCACAGCGGGTTAGTGTTCAGAAACAGGAGCAGGATTCCATAGCACTGTGAGGTTGAGGTATAGTTTATGGGTGGTGTTGGTGCGGTGATGTCAGATGTCAGCTGAAGTGGTTCTGCCTGCTCCTCTTCTGACTACCTAATCCAACTGAGGGCTGATGTGCCTGCGGGTGTCGTTTCTCTCCTCTGCCGCAGGCTTTGAAGGCTGCTCCATGGTTCCCTCCATCTACCCTCTGGAAACGCTGCACAACTCTCTGTCACTAAAACAGGTCAACGAGTTCCTCACTGGAGTATGCGAGAGTGCAGGGGACCCACACACCAGGACTAAAAGAGGTTAGTGACGATCCCAAATTTCATGCAGTTTTTTTTTAATTAATATCTTAATCAAAAACACAACTTGACCTCTGGCCCGGTTTTGAATCCCTGCAGCTCTGTCAGCTATGTTTGACACACATAATCAGCCATCAGTGGACTCATACATCCCTCAGAGAGTCCTCTCTTCTTCCATCTCTCTCAGATCTCGCTCTGACAGACCTCCGTGGTGTGAGTATCAGAGCAACTTCTCATTACATAGAGAGTTGACATTTCTAGGTTGGACTGTCTCAGTTTCAGACGTCTGGATTATTTATGGTTTACAAATTCGCAATAACAGCGAGTTTTGATATGATCCCACAATTTAGTTTTTGTTATTGCTGTCATAGGCAGAAGCCACTAAACAAACAATAGACTATTCTTACAAACATGACCTTGTTAAATGTTATGTCTTATTTCCGCTCACATTCCTTTGGTGGCTTTGTTTTCTCTCCATGCAGACAGCAGCGGTCCATCCAGCACAGTGTCCAGCGCTGGGCCGTCTTCACCCACCACAGCCGACACCTCTCCACGCTTCAGTTTCAGCGACAAGATCTCCCTCACCCCTCAGAGCAGTGAGGAAACTCACGCTGCTCAAAATGTTTCCGCTCAGCCAGTGCCTGCCGTAGGATCACAAGTCCTCGACCCAGCTTGCCCTGCAGTTTCAAACCCCGGTGAAATCCCTCTGACTCCAAACAATTCACCAGAGGACGATGATGTTACTGGCCACCAGCCAGATCATCCGGAGCACATGCAGGAAGGGCCAGAGGTGACCTCTGTAGCTGTGGATCTTCCCATTTCAGATCCCAGTCTTAGGCCACCCTGCTCCGCGTTAGCCGAGCTTGCTCTGGGTCGGATGGAGGGTTACTGCCTCCCAGGCTCTCTGCCTGTGCTGCTGGAACTCAGAGAGAGCAGCAGCGAGGCGGGCTCTAGCTCCCAGACACCCCAGTCTCCTGAAGGGCCTGATGAATTCTTTGACACTCAGGAGTCTATGGAGTTATGGATGGACAGTCCAGAAAGCCTCCCCAATTCTGAAACACCTGTGGAGGTTGGAGCCCCTCACACAGCAGAGCCATAGGGTGTGGAAACTACAGTAACTACTGTAGAAACTGTTGAATCATCTTTAACTCTGTAGGCATCAGCCATGTTGTCACTCATGAGCAGAAGGGTGTTGTACTGAGCTACAGCCAACCAGGCCTCCCCTCTCCTCCAGCTCAATGAGTGTGTGTTGAGAAATTTTGGGCAGCTTATCCTCTACATCTGTGCGCTTTGTTGGAGAATCATATGACGATGCCACATATGCTTGTCGTTGCCTTTGGGAAAAAGCTCACTGGTGACACGGCAGTGATGCCACTGATCATCCTCTGACAGTTCACTGCTTCAGTCCATATATCTGTAAAGATGTGGGAAGCCACTTGTAAGGTGAAGCTCTGTTGTTTAGTTTAAAATTGAACCTTCTGTTATTGTCACTTATGCTGTTGCACAAGACCTTTCCTTAAAGCTGCATTAATTGATATTTGCAGGAAAAACTGAAATCTAAGACACGACATCCAGCTGACTCAGCAACATTATCGTCCTGTCTGAGTGTCGTTTGTGTCCACATGATGAATGGAAGTTCAATATTCATCCTCATAGCTCTGTTTTGCTTGTGAGGGAAAAAAAAAATCTATAATACACACAAACTCAACTGAATCAAGTCTTAAACATGCTAAAAAGCTACATAGTCTGTGATAATTCAGTGTAGATTTCAGATGATTCACTGCAACCATAAAGATATTTATTAATGGAGCTTTAAATTTGCTTTCTGCCTGTTGTCTCTCTTAGCTTTAGCACTTACTCTTATTCTGACAGCTGCAGTAGTGAAGTTTTAGCCCTTGTTATTATCAGTTTCCATATCATCCTTCATAATCAGATGACCAGGTGTACCAGGGTGTGTTTCAACACACTGGGGCAGCTTCACCTTGTCACCAAACAAAATGTTTCCTGTTGGTTCCAGGATACAGTGACACAGGAAATGACTCAAAATTTCATCTTTAGTGGCGCTATGTTTAATACCTGCACTGGCAAAATGTAAAGAAAAAAAGTATCAATCAGCTGATAATAAAAAGCTGAATCTTCATTACTAACGCTAAAATATGTGCAAGTTAAAAATGTAAGTAATCTCCAGGTCAAACCGTGTGTGCACTGCTTACTGCCAAAGTCCTTAAGCCTCATTGGAAGATTTAATATAATCAGCAAGAAAAGAAACAGAGAAAATATTTATTTTGAAATTGAATATTGAATAGAAATGTCTGGTATTTTTAATAGCCACACAACAGATATTTAATTGTACAATAGCTATTGTATATTTTTTTTTTTGTAAAATCACCTCATGATGTGGGAAAAAAAATTAAAAGCTAAACTTTCATTTTAACTGAACAAACCGGAGGGGCATTCGATGTGCTTTTATTGTGGCAAGCAGTTATGTAGCAGGTGTGTATGTATATGTGTGTGTGTGTGTGTGTGTGTGGGGAAGGGCTTGCACACACGTTCGAGAAACAATTCAGGTAGACAAGTACACTGATGTGCAATTCTTTGTTTTTAAATCAGTGGGATTTCATGTTACATTGAAATGTACTGTAGAGGTGCAAAACACAACTGTGAGTTAGTGAGACTCTGACCTGTTGTCCTGTCTGTGTGTACACATAAAGAAATCACACCAGTCTCTTTGTGTGCTGTTTCCTCACTCTTTTGCCGACTATATAAAAGATCAATGTTTACTTTCCAGAACCAGTGTTCCCATCTGTGTGACCAGATTGGTTTGGATTTTCTGTGGTTTAATACTTAATATGTTACAAACTACACCAGCACTAGGTAAATGTGTCTTTATTTCACGGTACACCTCTGTCAAGGTGTAAGTATAAACCACTGCCAGAAGGGGGAGACAGAAGTTCTGCGCTGCAGAGTTGAACACTGAGTGTTTCCATCCAGCTGTTTAATGTGTGATTAGGACATTTCACTGTAGAAATAACAAACAGCAGACAAAGATCTGAAGAGTGATGAACATCGTAGCGTTTCTCACATTAAAACTACATAATGTTTTTTACGTCTGATATTATCTTAGTTCTCCTTCTTCATTGGTTTACTGATACATAGTTGAAGCATCGGTGTCTCCGGCTGTTACTCCTAAAGCACCCAACAATGAAGTTTTACTTAATGTGCAGGTGGATGGAAACACACAGTAATTTACACTTTGTTTTGTAGTTTCATTTCCTCTACACTTCCGTCACAGCATCCTGTATGTCACTACGACAAGATGAGACGTTTTACTACCAGAGGACACATAAGACTAGATTTTAAGGTTTTAGTTCATGAATGTAAAGACAATATGAGTATGTTTGATTTAAATTTGGGTCAGCTCTGCCAGATGAAAGACTCAATTTTTACTGGATTGGATGAATTGTACTAAAAGTATTTTTAGGACAATTGTGTTTATCATTTTAACAACTCTCTGAACATGTGTGTGTCATGTCAACACCAATACAGACTGGTTTTAGTTGTTCTCCATTGGCAGCTCAAAACAGGAGTCATTCTCTATTTTCTGGAATCTTTTAAAGAATCAACTCATCTCATAACATCAGTCTCGTAACTCCTCCACACTTAGTCTGCACTAGATCATTTCCTGCTTGATCTCCTTGCACTTTGTTATCAGTTAATTCAACACTTGATATGTTTTCTCCTGCCCTGGAGCTTTAGCAGTTTCCCTCATTTATAAGTTGATATATGTGTCAGCTAAATGATTCTATTTAAATGTACATAAATGTGTCTGGACCTTTCAAACTTGGACAAATCAAACCAAACCATGTGTGAACTGGCTAAATGCCACTGGAGAGGATAATGTTTTCTTGTCATCAGGACAAACTTGAAAAAACACAAGGCAGAAAAATGCTTTGCAAAGCTGTACCATTTCCTTGAAGATTTATTTATTTATTTTTCTTTCAGGAGAAAAATTTCCATCTTGAGTAATCTTGCCTATGTGAAATTGATTGAATTTGGTATTTGAAGGACCATTACGTGAACCAGTAACACTAATGCTTCCATCAGTGTTAAATACAACCAGCAGAATATCCTGTCCCTTCTACCTGTGGATCTACTCTGTTGTTTGGGTGAATCTGACAGTAGATTGAGGTATATTCCACCCTGATGATAACACACAGTCCTCAGCAAGTAGAAGTCAGGCAGTGTCACTCTGTTGAGTAAATCTGTCAGAGGTAAATGTATCCAGGTGCCCAGTCAGCATTATCACAGTGAGTGTGCTGTCACTGTGAAGGTCAGTGCTGTGGGGACAAAGTGAGGCTTGGAGGGAAAGCTGATATTGTATGAGTCTATGATGAATGTAAAATCTATATTTGCACTGTATTCATGAACTGCAGCTGTCAGATCATCAGTATTTCAGTATGTTCTGTTAATACAAACTCAGACTGTCAAATACTGTTTGAAATTTCTTAGCACAGTTTCCCCCACAATTCCTCCTACAGCCACATTTCACATCTTCTTTGTTTAGCATTTAGACTTGGTAGTAGTTTATTTATCAGGGGCCGGGCAGCCTAAGTTCACCCTGTTGTTTTCCTGGATCTTTTTCCAAGGAAGTCCTATTTCCCATGCACAAAAATGAGGTCCAGTCCCATGCCAGATTGCCTCAGCTGCAAGAACAGCTCAATAGTCCTGATGGTGGCGCTACAGGAAGCCATTATAGTTCAACATTTTGAAAATTCACAACAAATCAACCATGTGCTACAGATTTCCAGCTTTCACTAAAATATAGCCTCAATACTTAAGAAACTTAAACCTATTGCGAATTAAAACGTCCATCACTCTGTATTTTTCAAAACCTGTAAAATTTATTAATCCATCTCCTCACACAGCTTTTGCTCAATTGACACCAAACTTGCTACAGAGCATCTTCTACACAAACCATCCACATAGATGTTAGATTAATCGAAAATTGAGCCTACAGTGCGTCAAGATGTTTGACTGTAAACTGTATTTTAAACATATACTTACAAATCCTTGCTAAATGCATTTTCAATATTCATTAAAAAATATTGACTAAATTTTGGAGTCATGGTAGATGATGTTTGGAAAATATCAGAATTTTATCTTAATGGTTGAATTTTTTGTAGCATTTTGAATTTCACTCTTGAGAACAATTGGTGTTGATGTAAAAATTGTATTTTTAAATATCGCTTTTTTTAAACTTTTTTTTTTTAAGAGCCAATAAATCATTTGTAGAAAGAAAGGACCAACATCTCCATGCTGTCTAGGTGCAATTTGTTTATTTTCAGATTTTTGCCTAAATTTTTGACACCTGTTTGAAATCTGCCTTTACATGTTAACAACTGTTGTCTTGCACACAGGTGACTGAATGGCTTAGTCCATTTGTGAAGGTATAAATGACATTTCCATTTACCAATTAGCTCAGTGAGGTAGAGGCTGGTTCCTGGTGTTGAAGATTGTGAGTTGAAGCCTGACCACTTTGAAGAAAGCAAACAGCTGATATCGTGACACACAGCCTTCCCAGAGAAGAACAAAACATAAATAAATCCAAGGAGAGTTGATGCTGTTGACTTGTTCTGTTGCAAATAAATGTAAAATAAAAAAGAAGTAATTAAATTGGTTAAATCTTTGTGTCTCCAAGCCTCCTGGGAAGGCTGTGAGTCATGATATCAACTGTCTGCTTTCTTCAAAGTGGTGAGATGAAGGAACTGCAATTCAAGCTAAAGGAAAAGCTGTAATCCCTTTATTGCTGCTACAATTGTCATATGAGTTTCAGCTGGTCTGGCCTCGCTCCATTGTACTGCATAAACTCCAATCTATAGGATTTCCCCCTCTGCTCCCTGCAGAGGGCGCACACTCACAAAAAAGCAAAAGTAAAAATATAAGCAAATAAAAATGAACAGTAAATGTAGCATATTTATTTATGTATATATTTTGAAGTATCAGTAGTAATAATAAGAGTACTCTATCACTAGTAAAGGTTCTGCATCCCTGCGGTAAAAATACAGGGGCGTTGTGCCTACACAGCAGAATTCTCAGTACCTAATGATATGCCATGAGCTGCAGCCATAAAATATACATGTAGCACATTAACATGTGCTAAAAGGCAAGGTAGGAAATATCCCATGACTACACTTATAAGTTAAAGGTATCAAAAACTATTAGTGTGATCATATATTTGGTGCAAAAAATAAAAACTATGTGCAGCATCGCCTGATTCCACATCATATAGCCCATAGATGCATTAGTGTTTAAAACATTGTTTTAGGCTAAGCTAATTGTAAATACTTTATATACTACTGGTGAGCTTAATCTGTAATAATGTATATTAACAGTGATTTGGCAGAGTAACAAGTAAAAGAAGTGTTAGTATGAAGTTGTATAAAATGGAATTATTCAAGTGTCTCAACATTGTACATCAGGAGTTTTCCAGTAAATGTACTTGGCTATATTCCACCTCTGAAGAAAATGGGAAACTGTCACTCTGTTGTTCCTCCTGTATTCACCCTCATCATGTGACTCTAGAGGTGATGTCACTGCAGCATCCGTCCAACACAGTATCAGCTTCACAGAGACCAAAGAGTGTCTGGGCTTCTACATGTGGGGGGCAAAAACGATCAGTGCTGCCTCTGTTCAGATTGTCGTGCATGACAAACAGGTCATATCCGCCTCAACACCCTGCAGATCTGTGTCCTCTCAGACAGTTGAAAAGGGGTTTCAGTCAGTCAGCACAAAGACCACTATGTTCTTGTGTCAGGACTCATCTGTTGGATTTCATCATCCATACACTCTGGTGTCTACAAGACTTCCATCAGATAAATCCATCAGATAAATCTGAGCAGTCCTGGGATAATTAACAAAAAGGGGACAGAAAAGAAATCATCTGCTGAAAAAAAAAATCTGTTTTCTAAAGTCTGGCAATTACAGTTATATTGGATTTGTCTGTACATTCGTGGATTTTCATAGTTTGCGGAAGATTTCTTCTGAGATTACCCTCCGTCATGAATATTTGCTGAGTGAAATATCTCAGCAACTATTGGTTGAAAACTCAGAATATGTATCAGTTTGACCTGATACTCAGACACTGGCAAGTCTAAAAGCCCTTTCTACTAATCTAAAGCTAATGTCAGTGAATTATAATCTATAACTAATTCTATCCTTTTAAAATCCACCAAAAAAAGTCAGTGTCTATGCTGCTACATTGATTTAAACATGATGACTTTAAAACTGAATTCTAAGATAATAAACTTCCACACTATAAACCACCTTCTTCTTTTGTGGTTTATTGGTTGTTGGCAAACAATATATTGGTACATCACTGCCACCAGCTGTATGGAGTGTGGACTATGTAGTGTTTAATTCTCAAAAGAAGCATTTGAACTGAAAAAAAAATCCTCCAAGCTCGGCTACAAAGGTTGAAAACCACTGGTTCATATGTTAAATCCCAATTTCATTATATGAGAAGCTAGATTTGTGAGAAAACACATGATGTTGTGATTAAAGACAAGAAAAGGAAGACATTTTTTCTTCAGTAAATGATTATTTTTTATTTGTCTTCACCACACTTTTTCCCTTTTAACAATAAATCTTTTCTATTTTTTTTTAACCTTTTTAAGCATTTGAAGAGAGATAAAGAGAATATTGCACTTAAAACAAGAGATGAAAGTAGAACCATGAAGCAGAAAGGAGGCAAGAGAGAGAGAGAGAGAGAGAGAGAGAGAGAGAGAGAGAGAGAGAGGAGGAAAAAAAAAGGATCACAAGGCTTTCTTTACAGCACAGCACAGCCAGGTTACATGTGTCTCATCAGTACCGGACGGCGTAGCTTCTTTGAATATACATCTTTTAAAATAGCATTTCTATGTTAAGTCGGCTTTTCTTCAGCTATAACAATACAGGAGAGTTCAAAAGGTACACATGCACGTACAAGCAGGGCTCACTGGAAACCAACGGTCGTTATGGTGATGATTTGTTTTCTGAATGCCACAGATATTTTCTCAGTTTGCTTTTTTTTTTTTTTTTTTTTTTTTTGTTTGTTTTTTTTTTTTTAATTTTGCACAATATACGAAAACGTAGCAGCTGTGTGTTTCTGTGAGAGTGTGGTTATCTTAAGATTCATCTTGGAAAAACTGTGACTAGTAGGAAGTCTTCTATAGATAAAAATGTATTGACACGAGTGACCTGAGCTCCTCATGTCTGGCAGTCTGGGTTTGGAGTGATTTGTGAGTAGTGTTGATATTGTTGTTGTTGTTGTTGTTGTTGTTGTTGTTGCTGTCATTTATTATTATTGTTATTACTAGCTTTTACAGTAGTGCTGTATTTAATAGGAATGTAGATTACATAGTCATTGACAGACTGGGCAGCACAGTGGGTTAAACAGGACGTCCTAGTTAACATCCATCAAAGAAGCTGTTAATTGATGGTTTTCTTTTCAAACAGCATCTCATTGCCCAAAAGAAAGAACCTGTGATGTTTATAATCTACATACAAAGTTTTCTTCCCTGCACAGAGTTGTAATGTATTGCAGGCTACACAGTAAGGATGTATGCTGCAAGTGCGACCAACTATAGTCAGATGTATCATATGATGCACCGTAACCAAGGCAACCAGGAGATTAAAGTCCTCCACAGAGAACATAAAGGTTATCTGCATCTTCACATTCAAATCAGCCAGAGCCGTTGAGGTTTCAGCTCCGCTCCCTGCAACCATCTGTTTTTTTGTCTGTATTGGTTTTTTTTTGTTTGTTTGTTTTTTTTAAACAGAGCCATCATCTTTATGTACGTGCATCTGTCACACATGCAACTTTAGATAACGTGAAGAAATCAAATATTATACAGAGGAATATCTCTTTTTTTTTTTCTTCTTATTGTGGATCATAAAATAGCAACCCTGGTGAGATTTATTGGTCCTGTATGTTTGTTAGATAATTGGTTTTGTTCCTGGTTTAAAATCTATTGAATCATTGAAAACCTATCAAAATATAAAATCATCAATATCAAATTAAAACACATCTACATGTGATATTAAGTTATTAAAGTGTTACTTAAAAACATCCACTGACTTACCACTGAAGGAAAATTAAGACAAAATTTAAAAACATGATTAAGTTGTGGTTTGGAAACTCAAGAGAAAGGGAACCAGGGAAAACTAGCACGCAATTCAGTGCAAATACTGTTGCAAAAAAAAAAAGCTGCTTTGGATTTTGCACACTTGTTGCTCTTTTGTGCTTCTTTGAGTGGCAGCTTCAGGAAATCTAAAAACAAAAAGGCTGAAATACTAAGTTGGTGCTTTAAAAGTTCCATTTTATGCCTAATATGTACAACCCAGGACAACCAGGAAACCAGCTCAACCCCGTCTCAAATCAGTAGATGTACCTCACACTGATGTATCCTTTACATTTCTATAACGAACACAAAATTCTCTACGCTTCCAGCAACAGCAGGACAGAAAGGCACATGTGGGTGACAGTCTAACCTCTACCACCAGTCGCACCAGCCCACATCTTTCTCACCAGGAAACACAATCTTTCTTCACAACCACATGTTCCTATTGTTGTAGTGGAATACATTCTTCACCCTTGTATACAGCCTTTTCTATAAAGATCTTTTAGATGCAACTTGACATGAGGTTTGTCTACTTTTTTTTCTAGTGATATTTGTTCTGTATGCAAAGATAAAAAAAAAAAAAGCAGGATGATGATTTCTACCTACATCTCTCCTCATGATCCTCTGCAGATACAATATTTTAACTGGAAATACACTGAAAAAAAAATCATAAAAGACTACAGAAACTTATTCATCAAATTCACTGTAAGAAATAACAGCCACTGAGAAAGGCGAACTGTAACGATTGATTTTCACTTGGAGAGGACTGTAGAAATATATTCCACTACGATACAGATTTTTTAATATGGTTCTTCCCTATGCCACAGCAAAAATACTCAAAAACACATATTGAAAGGACTGTTGGGATTTACTTGGACATCTTCTATCCCACTATGTAATTAGGAAGCACAAAGTTCCAACACTGGGGACTGAGGGAAACTAGAGGAAAGTAAAGTAAAACTTGACCACAATTTTATCATCAAAATATTTTTTAAATTGATCAACTGTACTGAGACTGTTTAGACATCTGGGATTTGGTGGAAGAAAACTATTTTGTACTTTAAAGTGTACTGACTTGTGCTTTGATTTAGGCCAATTTGAGGATGAGCAACAAAGCCTCAGCTCTTTAATGTGTCACATAATTTACATTAAATGTGTGTGGGTTTTTTTTTGTTCACAATACAACAGACTTTTAGTCTCAACTAATACACAAAGAGTTTCATCAGGATTGGAAAAAAAACAGTTAAAAGACAGAAAACTTCATTTTTTTCTTTCATGTAACTGAATAATAATAATAATAATAATAATAATAATAATAATAATAATAATAATAATAATAATACAGTGGAGGACAAATGGTTGTCAGAAAGCTACCATTGTAATACAAATGTTGATAGCCACGACAAGCTTATAAATGAATAAAAATCTAGAAAAAAATAGCCCATTATCCAGATCTGTTTCTGCTTTCTACAATCGCACAAGCTCACCATAGCAGGGACAGATTTGTATATCGGGCTATAGAGAAGAGCAATTAAAAAACAGATCTACACTGAGGAGGAAAGGAGAGAAGAAATCAGGATCTTAAAACTCAATCTTGCAGGCAGGGAAAGACTCATCCTGCATGACAACAGTGCTGCTGGAGGCCAGGACCATGATGTTGAGCTCCTGCTGCCTCTCGTGTGTCTGCTGATACCAATCACGGGTCACCTCCGTGTCATGAGTAGGGATCAGTGTCACCTGAAGAAGGAGACAACAGCAGATCAGGGAATGTCAGAGGAGAGGTGCAGGGAAAGGTGAGATATTGTGTGCTATTGGTATTCTGCATGCTAATACAATGGTTATGGGAGTGTTGTTCGGGTGGAATTCTTGGATGGAAGAATCTGATCCAATCTAGAGAGTGTGTCAAATACAAAGATAAAGTTCCAGTATGTTAAATTAAGTCAATTCATGAAATGTGTTAATTCACTGTTTAAACTACCATTCATTCTCTTATTATATGGTTCAGGTATTGACACTGATGTTGCAGGTGAGGAGATTCATGTTGAATTTAAGGAAAAATACTTTGTTCATGCTGGCGGAGAACTGAAAACTAAATGTTTGATTCTACTTTTTCTTTTTTTTTTAAAACATCATATCAGTATAATGGAGTTTTCAATGTATCACACGTTTCCCAGAGGTGTAACATGGACATCAGCAGGAGACAAGTGTTGACGTTGCTTTCCACCACTGGTTACAGCTCTAACAGCAAGTAAAGGTTTGACATTTGATTTTGAGTTTGATTTATGACCTAATCTTGGAACACTTTGCTAATCTACAAAAGACATGCCGACTTTAGGAGCAGTTTTATCACAACCAACGAGACCATCTAAGACTTTGTGACATTTGTGATGCTCTTTTCTGGCATGTGACAGCTGTCTTAGTCTATTTATATCTGTATATATATGTGTGTCTAGGTTAGCAGCAAACGCAAAGCAGAAATTCATTAACCTAGTATACTTAAGTATTTATTTAAAGCAACATATTCAACAACATTTTCACATATTGCTAGTTTGTCCTAATATTGTGCATGACTTGTAGGATAAGAGATAGAAAGCTAAGGCAGGTCACTGGGACAGAAATAAAGTCATTGCATTTGAAGGTAAACAGTTTTTGGAGCAGCAACTGTCAAAAACTATATGCCTTACCTGCAGACAATGAGATCAGGAGGGTACATAAATGCACAAAAAAGCGATAAAGCTAAGGTGTGAAAATATTACCTGTAGATTTGATCCCCACTGAGCTTTGCCATCCAACAGTGCATCAAGGACTCCTCGGCTTGGTTCGCCACTTGCTGCATCGTTCCCACTCACCACGTAGTATGCAGAACGAATGCGTTTGAAAAACTCTTGGTCCACGTTTTTGGCACTGCAGTGATTGGGAATATAGGCCAAGTCCACATAAATAGGGAGGCCAGGAACAGCTGCAGAGCCAGACTTCTGGGAACCTGAGTGGGAGAAAAAAAAGTGAATTTATCCCAAAATTTCTTTTGTCACATGACACACATATGAAGGTTCTCTTTTTTATGAATTCTGCTCACCTGAACTGCTTTTGACACCATTAGTTAGCCCTTTGCCAGGGTTGTAGCTTGACCTGGAGAGGTCATCATCTTTGGAGCCTTGCCCATCTGATAGACGAGACATGCGTGAGCTCTTGTCTGTCTCCTTCTTCTTCAGTGAGGCAGTGCGAGGAGATGGCGTCTGTTTGACAGGCATGGGGGACTTCTTGCGCCTAGCTGGGGATGCTGATTTGGTTTTCCCTGAGGCTTTCTTCAAGCCCTTAGCTTTTGGCTCTTTCTTAATGGAGCCATTCTCCAAAGAATCAGGGTCCACCATACAAACATCTGGGTGAGGGGGCTTAGGGTAGGGGTCCATGATGGGAGCAGGAGGGGGGTCATGGCTCCTCCTGGAGGAGTGATGATTGCCTCCTCCTGTTGCAGATGATTTATCAACAGGCATATAGTCGGCATCCTCATCTGAGTCCATGTTACCTTCACCAGTGACTGAGGGATATTCCTCAGTCCCTGGAGGAGCATCAGAATCAGACTGAGAACCAAGAGACTCACTGATGGAGGTGGGTGGTGTGTCCTCCGTGGCCAGACCCATCCCTGTCGACATGCCACCAGCTTGGTGCAGAGAACTGTTGTCCCTGCTATGAGAGTGGTGATGATGAGGCTGTTTGTGAGCCCTTCTCTTGACTGACAAATCATGGTCCTCGCCTTCCTGCGACATGTCACTTCTACGTCCTTGCTCCTCGTCATCCTCATCGCTTGATAAGTGCCGCATAGAGGGATTGATGAAGGAAGGTGAGAGGTCGTCTTTGTGCTGTTTGTATTCAGACGATGAATATCCAGGAGAGGTGCGGCTGGTATAAGAAGAGGTGGCTCCCATGGGCACATCACCACCAAAATCTTGATCACTGTCATCATCGTCATCCTGCCCTCCTCGGCTGCACTCTTCAGCATAAAATGGTGAGCGGAAGGGCTGGTCAGTTGAAGACAGGGACAGTGGGCGGGCAGGGTGTTCTGGCTCCATCTCACACTCTTCTTCAAATTCATCATCATGACGATAATGTGGAGGGGAGTCCCCAGGCACCATCCCCATCTGGGACTTTGGCATCTCCCATTGATAGGAGCTCTTGTAACCTGCTGCTCCCTCCCTGGACTCTACCTTGGCTGGGCCTGAAACTGCATAGCTGGTCGCTGTTCCAGTGGGGAGGGTGGAACTTGTGCTGACCTCTGTGGGGCCATTAGCAGTTTCTGGCTTGCTGGGTGTAAGAGGTGATGACATGTAGCCAAGAACATCAGGGAGTACATTACCTGCCTTTTCAGTGGCAGCTGGAGCAACAGGCTTATCAGTAAATGAGAGGCTTCCTGCAAAGCCACTGGAAGGAGACCTTCGAGTCATCTCGCGCATGTAAGCCTCCTCATCCTCTTCTTCACTGCTGTCAGTCTCCTCAAAGTAATGCTTGCCTTCTATGTCTGGCCGTGGTGAAGATGTGATACCAAACAGTGCAGCGCTGGCTGCCTCGTTGTCTTTGGAGAGGTCTGACTGAGAAAACGGTCCTGATAAGGTCCCAAACCCAACAGCTGTGTCCAACTTGGACCCTTCAGACCATTCAGGCTTATAGAAACAGTCAGACTGAGGACCTTTGTCCATGACACCACCTAACGATGTTGTAACCTCCTTCTTGTCTTCAGTTAAACCAGTGGATTGGAGTGAGGGGAACGATTTGACCTCTTCGAATGGGCTGAGGGGTGAGAAGCGTGCCAGACTGGAGGTGGACTCGGCTGTGGTTGCAGCGGTGGTTTGTTTTTCAGACACTTCCAGATAGTCGTCTTTGGTGCCAGCAGAGCTGGAAAAGGGGGAATCCATAACAAGTGAGTGTTCATCTTTAAAGGAGGAGTACTCAAAGAGAGGCTCGGCAGAGGCAGGAGTTTCCAGCTCCTCTCCGAACTGACGGCTGGTGGAGAGTGAACCAGAGGTAGAGGATGAGTAGCTATAAGCTGACGAGGAGGAATACCCTGGGCCAGCTGTGGTTGTGTATTGAAAACTTGTATCCAGTGAGCTCTTACTCAGAATATCTGGAGTCTTCTGCTTCTCAAAACCTGGATCAGCTCTGTCATTCTGGTAATAACTGCCCTCTGTTGATTTTAGAGTAAGATCCTCTTTTCCTTTGTCTGTGGTCTGACTTGTTAAAAATGAGTCTTTCTCACCACTTCCATATGAGTATTCAAATCCTGAGGAGTAGCCAGAGAAACCTGTAGCCCCTAAATTCACTGGCTTTCCACTGAAGAGTGAGGAGTCAACCTGAGGTTCATCTTCAACCTTTCTGAGGGAGCTGTTTTCTGTCATACTTGGCTTCCCTTGACTGTTATAGCCATATCCAGCCATGGAAACCATAAATTCAGGCCTATTTGAGCCAAACATTTCACTGATTGGACTTTTTACTTCCTTCTCAGACTTCTCTTTGACACCTTTTTCCATACCAGAATCAATAACTCCTTCATCCTCCTCCACCTCCTCATCTTCATCTTCCTCCTCCTCATTATCTTCATCATCATCTTCATCATCATCATAGTCCTCCTCATCCTTTGCTGTTAGTTTTCGCATATCAATCTCCAAACACGCTCCTTTCTCAATGAAGCTTGTGGCAGTAGGTTTGTCTACATTAAAAGCTGCTGATGAGGAGTATGTCTGTGGCTCTGTGCTGTCAGTTGGGCCTTTAAAGGAGAAAGAGTCTTTTTCTGGTGATAAGGAAGTGGACAAGGCCTCAGGTCTATCAGCCACTGAAGGGAATCGGATACCTGCAGTGTAGTCAAATGTCTCCTTTTCTTTGATTTCTTTTTCAAATGGAGGAACAGAAGAAGTGCTCTTGGAGTCAACCCACGATGAGATGGAGGACTCTTTTCCATAAGAAGCCATAAATCCATCTTTCTCTGACATCTTTTCCATTGCTGTTACGGCAGAGGGAGGCTCACTTTTCTGCAAGTCTGCTCCACTCTTTGCCATGTCTGTCTCCATCTTATCTAAAGATTCCTGATGATCTGACTCAGAGTCCATTGGACTTGTTTTGCTTTCATAAATGTCACTGTAAGAGAATGTTTTGCCGTGGACATAGGGTGTGTCTTGTCTCATATATGAGGCCTTTTCTTTGCTCTCCTTCTCTGGGAAATCATAAAGACTGAAATGAACATTTTTCTCTGGCTCTTTAAAGGAGATATCAGTTTTCTCATCTGAGTCAGTGTTAAAGGTTACTTTGCTTTGATCTTGTGTTAAGGGCTTCGACTGCACACTTGTGAAATCATCATGTTTTTCATCTTCATCTTCATCTTCTTCTTCATCTTCATCGTCATCTTCATCCGAGTACATCACTTGCGGTTTTGGTTTCACCTCTGTGCTAAAAGACACCTGAGTCATATCCACGCTCTTGACCTCTGTTTCTATCTTTGTTGGTTTTGCCTCAAAGGTGAAGTCGTCGTCCAAGAAGCAACCCTCCTTTGCCTCCATAAGTTTGGCCTTAACTGTCGGCTGTAAATCCTTTTTGGCATAATAGTCTTCTTCATTTTCATTATCTTCATCAGATTCTTCTTCAGACGCTTCAAAAGCTGTTTTGTCACCTGGGACACCAATAAAGGCGGTGTTGTCTGAAATAGTAACTGATTTTTCTGTTTTCTGGGTGTCTGCTTTAACACTGGTCACTGCCTCATCCTTGTCGTCTGTCTTAAATGGTTTCTCCTCTGTTGGAGAATAGCCACTGCTTGTAGGCACAGACTGTGTGGGTGAGGCCAGTCTTATAGTACTGTCATCTGGACTCAGACATCTTTCCTCACTCTCTTGCCTGGAATGGGAGTCTAACCCAGGGGAAAAGGGTGGAGGGGGTGAAAGAGACTTTATATCAGCCCCAATCTTTAATCCCTCTGGGCTGAAGACAGCCTTGTTTTCTTGAACAGCTTGTGTAGTGGAACCCTGCATGGTAGAGAAGGGAGGTAGGGGAGAAAACATGGCAGTGGGAGATTGCTCCTTTTCTTGGAGCATCTTAGAGGCCGCATGCTCATAACCCTCTTGGAGTTTGCCCAGAGGGATGTCAACATTTGGTGTCTGGTCCTCATCCTCTTCTTCCTCATCATCATCTTCTTCATGGACTGACTTGGTCTTTGCATCACCTTCCATCTCAGGAATGTGGGGCTGGTACTCATCCGATGAAGGAGACTTAAAGCACTTGTCATCCTCCAGGGAAGAGGTAGGTGAGATGGTTCCTGCTGAATGGAGATAGTCTTTTCCGTGTATGGTCTCTGCACGTAAGGGGATACTGTTAATGGTGTCAAGCAGGAGAGAGTTCCTCCCAGCTTCCTCAGTCTGAGGTGCTGTAACTGAAGTTATTGACTGGTCCTCGGCTACAGATGTGGCAAAAGATGAGAGTTTGTCATATTCTGTGATGGATGTTGCTGAGGAGATGTGCTCTTCCTCTGCAAGAGGAGCAGCAATGATGGCAGGGTAAGGTGCCAGCTCATGCTCATGACCTGCCATCAATATTTTGGGTTTGACATCTGTAACATCAGACATAATGGAGCTCCTCATCTCTTTGATACCATGCATGGAGTCAAAGGTGCCAGGAACATCAGGAACAGAGATGTCATAGGAACCCACATCATATCGCAGGGGTGGGATCCTATCTTCCGTTTCCTCATGAATCTCCTCATCTGAGATGGTCTGTTCAGTCTCGGAGTAACCAGGAATTGTCTCATCTTGGATGTAAGATAACTGCTCTGAGGCAGAGGCTGCCACAGTTTGCGCAGACAGGCCTGTAGTTGATAAACGTTCTGGCTCATTTGGCTTGGTGTCCCACTCCTTTCCGTTTTTTTCCTTTTTCGCCTCTTCAGTTTTATATTTAAGGACCTCGTCATCTTCTGTCCCTTCAAGTTCAGCTTTTTCAATTACATCCTCCTCCTCCTCTGAGCTGTCACTCTTCTTTGATATGTCTTTTATGTCATCCTTTACAGTGTATTTGTCATATTTCTCCATTTTCTCCTCTTCATATTTCTTGTCAAAGCCATCACTTGTATCCCTCTTTTCAGTGGCTGTAACCTGGTCTGGTAGCCCTTTGTCTTTGTTATTTTCATCATGTTTGACAGGAGATGTAGGAGAAGCAGATCTTATCTCAGTGAAACTGGAAGTGACTTTCTCATCAGGGAAAACTAAGGAAGAAATTTTTGTATCCGCATACACTAAATGCCCAGACATCACATCATTCTGGATAGGCTCAGTCTGGAGTTTGGACAACTCTTCTTGCTTAAGAGCCTCAAAGTCCTCAGTGAGGTCCTCAGGGGATGATACAATTGACCTGTCAGCCAGAGCTGCCTCTGCAACCTCTTCAGAGACATTTTTTGGAACTGGCTTTTCCTCACTGACCTCCTCCTTGACCACTTTATTTTTGTCTGTCTTGGGCTTTGCTTGAGTCTTGGCTTTATGCAGAGTTTTTCTCACTTCTGGTGTAAGCGGCTTCAGGTCAGGTTTGGTAATTTTCCTCAGCTCCGGTTTACTTAGGTCTTTCTTTTTATTCTCCTTGGCTTTATTTTCCTTTTTCTCTTCTTTTCTTATGTTTTCATCTTTCTTTACTTCACGTTTCTCTTTCTTGATTTCTTTCTTCTCTTTGTCTTTCTTTTCATCCATCTTGGATGCTTTCTCTTTCTTGACAGTTTTTTCCTTGGATATTTTCTTTTTCTCTGTCTTGCCTGCCACAGGGGCCACCTCACTGTTTTTCTGTTGCTTGGTGGCTTTTAGACTTTCACTTTTGACCTTTTTCTCTTCTTTCTTTTCTACTTTATTTTCTTTAGTGGTGTCACTTTTGGACTCCTCCTCCTGTCCACTGGTTTCTTTCTTTGTTGTTTTAGAGTGTGGTTTAGGTGAAGATTTGAGACTCTCTTTGCTGTCAGTTCTTGATCTTATTTTAGTCTGTTTGATGATGGGAGGCGGTGCACCAGATGATATGTCTTTTTGTGTAGCCACTGGGTATCGCAGGAAGTCCAAGTGTTTCAGTTTCTCGAGGCCCTCGAAGATTTTGTTCTGCGGTGCATTTCCTGGGAACAGCACCCTGACTATCTTTTCTGTTGGACGGTGAGGAATCCAAACAATGAGGGCAGTAACTGATGTCAAATAGGGAACAGATATTTCTCCTTCTTTCCCATTGGGCATCATAATCCCTGTCTTGGCTTTGCTGTTTCCGGCCCATTTTTGCATTAGAAACTGCATCTCTTTGCTCTCTTTGACTGGGTTTAATACATACATATCTAACTTTCCCACACCAAGTTTGTGGAAGAGTGTGATAGGTTCAATGGTGTTGCTGACTACCCTGTGAAGAGGCTCTGGTGTGATACCAAGCTTGTTCAGGTACTGCAGTGTAAGAGATGCTTCCTCAATGCTTCGCTTCGTTTTAAGTGTGGACTCTGGCATCCGCAGCTTCTCTGGGACATTGAAAAACACAATCCCGAGCTCAGGAGAGATCACATTCTTCATCCAGTCACCACTGCTGCTGGAGCCAGATCCTCGGTTACGCTCCTCCTCCTGCTCAGCAATCTTTCTCTGAAACAGCCCATTGATGCCTGAGAGGTTGTCTGCCCCGATATGGGTGAGCAGAACAGAGTCAATCCTGTCCAGGTGGCGAACCAGCTTCCAGAAGCAGGATTTACGCTCAGACCCCCCATCCACCAGGATGTTGAACCCATTAACAGCAAACAAAGCAGAGTCTCCTCTGCCTCCAGGGAAGATATAGCAGCAAGGCTTGGAGAGTTTCAGGAAACCTCCAGATGTCGGGGGTTCTAGAAGTTCAAAGGGTGATGGCACGTCCACTGTCTCCGAGACATATTCGGTAAAGTCTGTGACTCCATCCATCTCGGGGAGGTGGGGTTCTGGGTTCAGGTGATATTCCAGAAGATTTTGGAGTGGCTGCTGCTCCTGGCTTTGGCCCAGGGAGCTCCAGCCCCCGTCTCCCTGACAGGAAACAGTAAGCCTAGATGGCTGCTCTGAAGAGGCCCTAGACAGAACTTCAATCACCTGTGAATGCAGTCACAGGGGGAAATTAAATGTCAAGCCAAAATAACTCTAAATAACTATTTATATGCACTGTAACAAAGTATATAAAGAGAAAGTACATTTGACTCACTTGAGGGTCGGAGATAATGTCAGAGAAGTTTTGCCAGGTAAAGGTCCCACTTTGAAGAAGGATGTCACCTCCCTGCTCAGAGCTCTGGCCACTCAGTATTAGCAACTTATTCCCAGCAAAGTCAGTTATCAGAGAGCGGATCTAGGTAGAAGAGACAAAAATAATGCATTTTAATTATTCGCAGGGAAGGGGAGTTTGATAGACAGATAAGGTTTGATTTTGTTTTTGATTTGTGTTAAATATCGAATATATGGAATATGGAGACAATAAGGAATTTCATTACACTTTTTGTTATTTGTGGTGTTTTTTTTTTGTTTTGTTTTGTTTTTTTTATTGTGTAAGGATACCGACAAATTTGTCCACCCCTGTATTCATAGGTAGAATATGGGAGAAGTATCTATGTCTCATATTGAGGGACAACTGAGAGCGAATGTTTTCTTATTAATCAGAAGTGTGACAATAACTATGAGGAGAACATGGACCTCCCACTGGTGCTAAAGGGTGAAAGGCAGGTGCTGTGAGAAAAGTGAAACTAAAATGAACCTATACTGAACACTGAACACCTTGCTGTAAATTCAGCTAAAGCATTACCGAATATCTGCATGTGTCCTGCAGGAATAAGACAGTTTCATTTCACAAAGTCATCCTCACCCTGCACTTGTTTTGTTTGTGTTGTCCATCTATGTCTCACCTCTGAGGTAGCAGATTCCTCTGATGGGTTCACTAGCACCACTGTCTCGAGGACAGCACTCTGATACTGCAGAATTCGTTGGCCTTCAGGAAACAGGAGACAAAGAGGAAAAAAGCAAACGCTTACTACAACACCAAGGCCACATAATGATTAATAAGGGATAAATAAAAAAAAAAAAAAGGCAAACACCTTTCCCAGCGAGACAAAAATCCACAAGACTTAAATGCTGGGATAGGACACAATCACAAATTTCCACAAAAATACATGTTAGCATTGTTGTGCTCATTTTGCATCTTTAATCCTCCTGCTACTGAACTGAAAACACCAAACTGATGTGAAAACTGAGGTACTACAGTCTGAAAGATTTTCCTCATTCTGGAGGTGTTTTCATGTACGAATGAAGCTGGTGTAACCGTGAACCCAATGTATTTTTACTACCAACTACTAATACCTGAATTTAATGTTGTAAACCTTTGCCAGGATTCAAATATTTCTCTCTTAATCAACATGGTGGCCATTATTACCATGACTTACTACTACTGTGGCTTTAAAAGGGGGAAAACTACATGTAGAGGAATTGACATTTTGACACATCATCTCTGATTTTGACACATCAGGGATGTTTTGACAGAAAAGCTGCTTGTTGATGAGTTGAATTAGGAGAAAGATGCCTCCAAGTATAAAAATACAATACAGCCAGACTCATCTGTTGACAATGCAGCATCATGCACATGTACACACCGCTGCATATTAGCCTCCTAGAACCTGCAAAACATCTCTTTTGCTCACTTGCTGTCTTATGACTCCAATGGCACTGACTAGAGTCCCTGATTACTTTAATCCTTGAAATATGCTCTTTTCATACACAATCACACCAAAAAGATCCCTGAGCCACAAGCCTCATTGGCTGTTGCTATGGGGATGGTTCTCTAGCTGTTTTGGCCATCTGAGTTATACTGACCCAGTCTTGGCTGAGGGAGACGCATTGCAGCATTTCTGTGAGAGGGAGGGGAGGCTGGTGCTGCATGACAGTATGCACGCAGTATCACACAGTACAGGAGGTGAAGGCGAGTGCCAAAGCACCAACAGCAGCAGCATTATAAGCATGTGGCTGCTCCATTAGGGGAATCTATTTTTAGCTTGAAAGATGTTGTTGGCTTCAAAAATGTGAAGGAGCTGTCATGGTGTGTTAATCTCTCCTTCTCCTGTGAAAATATGGAGACAAGGGCACTGAGGGGTGAAAAATAAGTGAAGCTTACAGACAGCATGACGGGACGTAATATTCAGAGGTTACATGTTAGGTCAGAAATGTATCATGTAGGGATGTATCAGCCAAGTTAGCCTGTGCAAAAATTAGATTAGCGGCATATTTAATGAGTAAACACACTGTGTTGTTGTTTTATGGTCACATTCATCACATTATCCTCTGGATGCATTTAAACATTTCAGTTTGCTCAGCTGCCCATCAAAAGGTACAATGTAACTGATCATGTTTTTTTAAACCAGGAGACTGATGTTGCTATAAAAATACCAACAAGAGCACAAGTATTTGCTTTATGTGACACACAGTATTTTGAATGGATTAGCTATTGCTGAGAGGGAAAACAAAAGGCCCTCTGTTTTTAGTGATGGTTACTTGCCAAGAGCTTTGTCCAGTGTTGCTTTTCTTTACAAGACTGAAGGTTATAAAACACTCTGTGAGCAGTGCTGCCTCCTCAGGACAAAATGGACCCTACAGTGACTCGCTATGGGAAAATGATTGCTCTGGACGAGGCTAGCAAACTCTGGCTAGTACGCAAACGTGAGTAGAAGCAAAGAAGTGATAGAAATAGAAGCACAATGGGTGTTAACGTTGATGTTGCTTTCCACCAGAGACAACTTTTGCAAAGAAAGCAAGTAAAGGTGATGCTGAACTCACACTTCTGTTAGACTGGTAAATATCTGTGTAGCAATTGCAGAATCCGACTTATAGCCTCTTTAAAGCAATACATACCCACAGCATACAACCCACAGAATCTGGGCTCTTCAGTATGATCTAAGACAAAATTTGAATAGTTTAAATAATGTGTATTTCTGCCATTTGATGTTAAGATGAAAAAAAGTAATTACTTGATGATAAGAATATGCACCTAAATGACAGGAAATATGTATCTCTATTATTTTAATATCTCTGGTTAATTAAGTGTCAGTTTAACATGATATTAAGTTTTGTTCACATCTGTTAAAGGAAATATTTCCCAGTTGTGATTCCTCTGATTAAATGTCTGTCGTCGTTTCTTTTGGTTGGAAAAGCTAATGGGATGATAATAATAATTTTGTATCAACATTTTCATAATAAAATTGTTGTCTGGTGTTAAACTAAAGGCAGCAGTCTATTTTCTGACAGTGTCTGCCTGTGACAGTTTCATTTCAAGGGGAGCTAAATGACCACACAGACGTGCCAGACATTAACTGTGTGTGTTGATGTCTCATTTCTCTGAGCACATTTAACTGTGATGACATTTCATTAATGTGAGCACCACCCTCTTGACCCCAGAGGAAGGATTTGAAAGACAAAGTGGACCACGCAGACATGAAGATGGAACTGTTTCTATGACCTTGACACTGTCACACAAGAGTAGATGCAGGTTCAGTCAGACTCACTGGTCTGGTCCTTTCATTTTCTATCAGTCCTCTCTTGTATTGACACAGTGTTTCAAATGTGTTTAGTTTGTGGAAAGCTGTGTGTATGTTTCTAGAAGAAAACTGTATAAAATCTTTAACTTGCTTCTTTTGTGAGACCTAAATTTCAAACCCCAACATAAAACAGTAAAATCTAGTAAGAAGTGAGAAATGGTTTAAAAGGATAACTATGTCTACTTGTACACATGAAATGAGTGAGAAAATCCAACTGTTTGACAGCATTTAAATTCATATTTTTGTAGATGAAGCAACACTTGAGTGTAAATGAAATGAAAGGAACATCCCTGATTCATAGCTGCTCCCCTGCTTTGTGACAAAGTGCATCCACTCCGACCAACTCATATAAATACTCTGCATAAGTGAAAAGCCTATTAACTGCCTCATTCTCCTATTTTCATTCCAATTTCAAGTCCTTAAAATGTCCAAGGACAACCTCCTTTGCAGAGCAGCTTCAGAATAACATGCTGTACTACGATTCTGTGTTTGGCAACTACTAAACCCAATGACACAGCAGCATGATTGTCTTTGACAAACAAATTACAACTAAAGACTGACTTGCTAACTTTTAGCCGAGTGTAGAGCTGTGTCACACTGTCTTTATCAGAACAATTATGCTGAGTTGAAATGGATGATATGCATGGATGACCATGCAAGCTTGGTTGCTATAATGATTTTATGAAAAGAGATTTGTTGCCAAAGCTAAAAGCTTTTGTAGCTTATTCTAATACTGCATATTGCTTTTTTACTTAACATAAAAGCATTATGGCCTGCAATACTGGCTTTTAACAGATATGGTTGGGGCGGCTGGCCGTAGTGCATTTCCTGCCCACTCATCACCGAACAGAGGCCACGTTAGCCTCACATGCTGAAACGCCACCTGAGGCCAAGTGAGATGTCAGCTGTGTGTTTGTGTTTACTTGTGTTTGTGTGAAAGTAGACCATGGCCCATATATGTCACTCTGTATGACTCCACTTGGCATGATTCTCCCACAGCCTAAACCATAGTGGTCAAAACTAAAACATGGAAATGTTGCCTGTGGTGGCTCAAAGAGAAAACATCCAGAAATGGTTCAGCAAAAAGCAGCACTAGACCCATTCAGCCATGTTCTGCTTTAAGAAAATGAAGTAAGACTTGATTTAATAACTGACAGGGGCTGTAGAATTAATAACCGACTCCTACGCAAAACAACACATTTTCTTCTTATCCAGCACAGCCTCAGAAAGATTTTAGAATCCAGCATGTTGTAGAAATGTTTCAGCACGTTGAACTGAGCCATCAAAGACATTTAGGGCCACAAAAGCTCCGGTGAACAAACACAATAGCTGTTGTTAGTTTGTCTGACTGGTCAAACACTCAGTTTTCAGCTGACTGGCTCTGTTTAAAACCTGATTCATTTTGAATAGCAGGGTGACAAATGATACAGTTCCTTTATAACAAAAGCAATAAGCTGTCCTCACTCATGATCAGTGGCCAGAGTTATTGAGAGCGGTTATTAGTTACAGCAGGGACAGCTAAACGTAAAGCTGATGAGTTACTGGCCCTTTTCTGTAGGACTGTACTTGCATTTACTTGCATTTGTGTTTTAATGCCATTATTACATCATCACAAGGTAATGTTTCATTGTCTTGAGATAACAAAAACTGCCTCCCAGTGATGATTCATAAAACACCAACGTTGTACTCCTGATCTCTGACTAACATTAAGAGTCATAACAGTAAAAAACACTTTGTTCCCATGAGATAATGACACCAATTAATCCATTATCACAAAAATATAAGCTTTGGATCTCAAGATAAAAAAATAATTAAAATCCGCCATGTTGGATGGCCATGTTTCTACAGTTGCCCAAAAACGACAAACACTGGCTCTAGGAGACGGTCTTTTGGCATTTTAATGTTACATGAATGTTACATCATGTTGCATGATATTGTATGTTCTACAGTCTAGTAGGGCTGTTTTGAGGCAAGCTGTACTCAGCTAATTGTTACCATGCCACCAGAGATGATCCCACACACTGGTGTTTTAACTTGTGATCTCTGCGTGATCTCTACGTGTGATCTCTAATTCAAACTTTCAGTCCTGTAGTCCCATCATGGCCAAACATGATTATTAGCTAAACTGTGATGCAGCTATTTTTGTTCCGCATGGCAGAGATTGTTCCACGATTAATCAATTTACTCCATGTCTGTCTGACCAAACATTAAACATTACAGTGAATCATGACTTCAAGCAGAGAGCTGGTAAAAAGCACTCCGGTGGACATTTTTCGTTTGAGGAATGTACACTGTGACACACAGAGGATTTGTACCTGCTGGTCTCAGTGTCAGATACATTAACACGGATGCAGTGTTCAGGTGAACCTCAAGGGAAATAATCAAAGGGCTGAATTGGAGTCTGTGGTGCAGCAGCAGTTTTAAAAGACAACAGCTGCTGCTGCAACCAGCTAGATCACATGAAGCTCTGATTATACAGATCAACCTAAGATCATCACTACGTCTATGAACTTATATACACATATATAACTGAAGATATCCAATAAAGAAATGGTTAAATATAAACTTTAATTAAACAGGCATCATCACTAAACATGGTTGAGATTGGCTGTCTTCGTACAGGTAATACCGCCTTCAAATGGCACAACAACTTGGAAAGTCTGCAAAATTTTTGGTACATACTAAAGTTGCTGTTGAGTGTAGAAAGTAAGTGTCTGGTTGATGTGAAGAAACTTTTTTATCCATGTATTGCACATTAATTGTTTTGTTTTTCATTAATTTATGCATGGTATTAATTGCTATCCACTTAAATTGATATGAATTATTTAAAAAAAAAAAACATCAAGTTACGCTTAATACAATAATATACACCAATAAAATACAATACATTTTCTTTGCAGCAACATTGTTGTTATCACATTAAAAGCATGAGCGGACCACCATCTTTTCACCTCAGGTTTAGGGATTATCTCAGGGACATGAATATTTGTACTGGGGAATCACACATCATAATGTGGATTATCTCCAGCAGCCAGATTTAAGACATTAAAATAACTTTTGAGTTATTATGCAAATAGACATTAGGCAACTGTCTGTTGGAGCAGTTCCAACACTTTAATAGGCATGAAACTTTTCTGTCTGAATCATCACCAAAAAATAAATAAATAAATAAAATCGGTTGTTTTCATGTGTCTCATCAAAACAACTCATATGAGTTTTTTTTTTTTTCAGATCTGCAGCACCTGTCCAATTAAAATCATTGCATCTGGAGCCACTTACCAATTTTCTAGTTGACGTTTTGTGAGATCACACCATGTTTTTGATACTAGCTATAGTTTGCATTTACACTATCATCCACAGACATCCACCATCACAACACCTGGCACTATAGCATTACCTTCTGTCCAGTGTTTCTGCCCTTTCAATCCAACAGACTAAATCTGTTGTGTCTCCTGAGGTGATTTCTGACTTTAAGCTCCACAGTAATATTTATGGGGACCATGTGTGCGACTCATGAATAAGTGGTTTTAAATTGATCACAACAAACAGTTGAGGACAAGTTTGTGTGGTAAAGAGAGTTTTTTGAATGCTGGAAAGATGAAGCTTCATTGACTACTTTGTTGGTTTTAAATTCTTTTTATGTCTGTTTCTTCTTGTGTTGTCATTATTGTTTTCAAGTAAGTGTTGATTGTGATAATCATTAGTCATGAAGACATCTCAATACAAATTATGAAGACAAAAGTTGTATTTCTGAGTTGACTAAAACTGGTGTTGTCAAGTTAAACTAGGTTTTCTTGTCAGTCTTTCCCCTGATTTATCCAGTTTAAACTCAGAACTCTAAGATCCTCAAACCAGATGATTCTGGATGTTACAAGAGCCAGGCTCAAAAACAGGGTGACCGAGCTTTCTCTGTTGCTGCCCCTGTTTTATGGAACAACTTACCATTTTTTAATCAGATCTGCCCACAATATTGATAATTTTAAGTCTTTAGTCAAAACTCACCTATTTTCCTTGGCTTTTAGTTGAACAAAAAACATAAAAGCCAAACTTAACTTGAAAAGGTGCATTCAGGGCATATTGAAGGTGATCCTTCAAAAGCTGATAATATGAAAAGCTCCAGTGTGAAGGGATATTAGAGATCACATAGATCAGAGTCTAATTACAGCTCACAGCATGAGCAAGCACAAATAGAGACAAGAGTCGCTTTAACTCCACATATGTCATAAAAATAGATTAATAGATAGACTAGCGTAGATGACAGAGTTTCAATAACAGCTCATCCTGATCTTATAATTTCATGCTGTGACTTATGAGATGTCATTCTGTTTTTTTTTTTTTTTTTTTTTTATTATTATTCTGATTTTTACCTTCTGAACAAAAAAATATTTCAGCAGGTCACAGGGAAACTGGGCTTGTTAGCAGCATAAGAAACCAATTTGCACTGCTAACGAATAATTTTCACAGCTGCAGATACAGTAACAGTTACCTCAATAGTTGAAGTGCTGTACATGTTCACTGTTATCACATGATAGGAGCAGTGTAAGTAACATCTCAAGACAGCTGCACTGTGTTTTTAGCGAAACATAACTAAAAAAGGAAGAAATAGTGCATTTGTTGGGGGCTATTTTCAGCAGTGGATTATCCACATTTGGTGCTCTAGTGAGTATTTAGGGCAACACGGTTGTGTGTGTGGGATGTAGATAGTATACATTTCAGTGTGCGCATATGTGTGTGTGTGTGTGTGTTCATGGAAATGAAGGAACATGTCACCCAGTGCAAGTGTGGCTCACAGATGTTTAGAATAGTTTATTACAATTTTTTTTTTAAAGTAATTGAGAGAGAGCTTCAGAGAGATAGAAGATTTCTTTACAATATAGAACAGCTTTTGGAAAAGTGACTGTCTTTAACCAAGACATTTGGCATTGTTGGATTCATTTTGTCACAGAGGAAGTAGGGTGAAGGCTTTTGGTTTGACTATGGCATAGTCATGGTTGGGCCATATAGGGGCCGTACAAATTTTTGAAAACTAATGATTTTGCTATCTGGGAAAGGGCGTTTATGATAAAATGCACAGATTATAGTGTCAACAGTAACAACTATCTAGAAGTTCTGCAAATGCTGATTACCTTCATTAGTGATACATCTGCCAGTATCACATTATGGATAAACGATGCCATATTGGTTTGCTGAGTGTGGTTAACGTTAGCCATTCTAACACCAGCAGCCTTCTTTGGTGAATTGGTGACGCGCCATTTTAAGGAACCTTACTGTCACCATCTTGCTGGTTCAAGATATCTAGAGTCACAGCAGCTGTGTCTTAGGTGCAACACTTAACTGGCATTGTACACTGTACAAAACAATAATAATAACATTATCATTAATAACAAAAATAATAATAATAACATCTTGTTATTGACAAGATTGTATTAGTATATTGTAATTGACTAGTATTTCTGGTGCATACTAGGGCAGCAGTGATTTATTGTTTAACTGACTAATAAAACACATTTATACTGGGCACCAGTATTAAGTTCTTACTTTATATTTGCAGTTACATTTAGGAAAACATGGTTTTAATCAAATTATCTGTCAAGTTAAAATCATAGCTCTAGAAATACGTCAAATTCTTAAATTTATACTTTATATAATTTATATCTTATGTTCTTATATACTGAGGATTTTACATGTAATTAGGCCTGTATTGATCGCTAACACACCAGTGAAGCGAATGTAACGTCAGTCAGTCTAGGGCCGCACCTCTACCAACCAGCAAATGACTATCTCTGTCACTGTGCATCCAGTCTATCTCTACACCGCCTGATCCCGCTGAGCTCAGCACTCTGCTGCACCCACCCTCAGGCATTATGGGAGTTCACCGAGCACACTCTAAGGTGGTGTGGGGAGGGCGTTGCTTCAAGCAGGCATCATGGATTGGATTTTTTCTACAGGAAATTCTAAGAACACAAAGAGTTTAATCTCATACAGTCAGCTTAAATGTTATGAAACAGCATCCACACACTCACAATGAAAATACTATCACAGAGCAGCAGGTGACCTGAGCTGCTCTGCTCCGTCTGCTCATTGAAATTCTTCTGTGTGTTTGAAAGATGTCGTCTGCTCAAGGACGTTTCAAAGACAGCTTCACTTAGGACAGTAAAAATAAACCAGCCGACAGTTAAGTGGGTGATCTAGTTACAAAGCAAAATCTGGCTGCAGCTTACAATTATGTCTATTGTTTCAATTATCTGGTGAACCATTTATAACCAGATAAAGTTGAAGCAATTATTTAATTATTCAATTACTTACAATTACATTTTTGGTGTGTGATTAATTGTTCAAGTCATTTATGAAGCAAATTTCAGGCTTCAGCTTTTCAAATGTGAAAATTTGTCTCTATTCTTTGTCTTATTCACAGTATGTTAAAAAAATTCTGTGGCTTTGACAAAATATATAGATCCAAAGTCAAACACAGGGAAATTAAACTCAGCATTTCATTCTAAATATTTTCATATAAACAAATATTTTCTTTATAATATTTTCTACTCACTTTACTCAACTGAAAACTCTGTTCACAACTATAAAGAGCCACGTGAAAGTCTGCAAAAAAGCTGGTAAACAACTTGCCAACACATTCCCCTTGTGAAGAATGTGAACACACTGAATTTGAAAGATTGACTTTCAAACTTGAAGTATGTGAAAACCATTAATTTTAATTAAGCGATTACTGACATTTTGCTTGTTAACTGCTTGATTGTTTCATCTCAACTGAAGATGTCACATTAAGATTCTGGATAATATTATGGGCTAAGATGATAAATATGTAAAAAAAAAAAAAAAAAAAGACTTATGATGAAAATAATCATTAGTTACAGTCATACATCAAACTTCAAAGATTATTATTTATTATTATTATATTACATTATTATTATTATTATTTAATTTATATGGAGAAAAGTTCAGCATATTACAAATTGAATTTGAGACAATAAATTGTATATATGACCTAAACTATCACAAACCAGGTAAACCTAAAAAAACATTACTTTTGCAGTATAACAATAAAACATTACCAACAATAAAGTCTCTCGTCTGACATATTTCTGGATTAAAACGTATTTTTAGACAATTTTTTTTGTGTGGTTGGTGTTTGGTTGTTTAAGTTTGGGGATCATCTAGTTTAAATTCAACCTACAGCAAATCCCTGTATAGTTTTAACAAGAATAAAACCAGTTTCCGTTGCCGTAGCTGCAGCCTGGACCAGAACAGATACTCAGCTACACAGTCAGCCATCCTCAGCTGTTGCTTTGAGGTGAGACAATATGCAGCATTTTCTCTCTCTCTCTTTCCTACCTTTAAAAATCAGGTCACCCGAATTTACTCAACTGAATTGAGAGCATTTCAGTGCACAGATAAATGAACAATGTAAAAACATGAGTCAGACTGTTTGTGGTTGAGAGATGAGAGAATGAAGGATGAAGGCCTACACTACTGTCAAGACAAAAACATAAACTACAGTATCATCCTATAGGATAATAAGAAGATTAGGCCTTTACAATAAAAATCTGTAATTACAATTTAACAGCCTGTGAAAGAGGGTTTATGTTCTACAAATGCACATTAATTACACTCGGTACATTTTATGGTCTTTAACGAACCATTCAGGGCCAAACTAAAATAACGAAAAACGACAGGTTCCCCCCTTAAAATGTATATATTCATATATACAATTAAGATGATTTCAAACGTCATCCATCCGCCATCATTTCCATTTGAGTCATCTCATTCATTTGAGTTTGTGCCGTGGGGACTCACTGCCAGATGTAAGTGTGATGTATGTTACTGTTGAACATTTCATGAGTAAATGACATAAAATGAGCTGTATGTGGCTTAGCATGACACATAACGTTACTCACGTTATCTGTGCATACAAATGGTTACTGTCAATATAAATCCCTGTCTTCCTGCAGTCAGATTCCAATGCTGACTCCAACCATCTGTATGCAGCCTGAGCGTCCGGATTAACGATGCGGTTTAGTTATAAACACAAACAGCCGAGACCAGTCACACAAACAGGCTCCAAATCACCCCCTTTTTACGCGTCTATAATGTCCATGTCTGGATAGAGGTATATAAAACCTATAGAATAAAACGGTGACAGGTCTTACCGTCCTTCAGTGAGATGAGGTGATGTGGATGGAGCAGAGGGAGGGGCGGTGATGTCGCTGCTGCTGCGGCTGCTGCGGATGAGGATGAGGAAGGAAGGAGATGTCGGCCTGGTCCAAGCTCAACACCTCCTACACTGACTCTGCTTTCTGCTGCTGCTGCCGCGTTCAGGGACTCGCCGTACAAAACTGTTCCAGCATGCAGCGTTCACGTGAATCGGGAAAAATGTAGTTTTCTGTATTTTCTCCTCCAAATCACCATCTGACACCAGGAGCCATTTATTACTTACTTATTTACTTACGTTTATTACTTACTTATGACAAACAGAAATGTGTAACACTTTATTATTTGCTGCCTCTATTGTTTGGCCTACAGGAAGTAAGAATGTAAACACATGTATTTAAATCAGCTTGTACCATATCCAACATGTGTAATTTGCTAATTGTACGGTGGGTGTTAAACTATCCCTTCCCACAGCCCTCGTCATATGAGTCTCTTTGACTCCTCTTTAAAGTGCCAGTGATGCTGTAATATGGATATTCGTTATATCACTGCATGATTTTTGTATTCTGTCTAGTGTCAGCTGGTTACAGCTCTTCATCTGTCATCTGGTTCTCTCCTGCTCACATATTAAGCATTTAAATGCAGCTGAACATCCAATAAAACTGCTGTTATTTACATGTTTTTCTGTTTTCTATGCAACCTGTTAGAATAACATGTTTCAAGCCATTTCCAAACTGCTCCTCTGCTGTCATTTGATAACATCACCAGACAGATAATTCATCCATAAATCTGCATTAATCTGCGTTAAGATTTTAGCTTTAAAACATGTGTTTCTTTATGCAACAGTCTATAATATTAGAGTCACAATCACATCAGTCTCTTCCCAAACACCAAGTTTACTGGGGAAATGGACGGTACACATGTGTAGCTCATATAGATGAGTTAAATGTTTTTACTTAGCAGGAAATGAGTGGATTATCTGCTCGGTGAAAGGGATTTTTTTTAAACAGCTGAGACTCAAACAGCAGCTGCTGGGTGGGACACAAACTAAAATAGACTGTAAGCTCTGGTAGCTTAAACCGCTATAAAGCATGAATCACAACATCTGACTAAAACAAAAACAGAGACAGAGAGAGGTGGATGTTACTATTTCAGTTATCCTTAAAATATCCAGACAAAAGATGGTCTAGACATTTTGTTATCTTTGTCATTTTGTCCCCACAAAAACATGTGTCAACTGTTTTTGCTCATACAGAAAAATTCTTTTTTAAAATCCAGGAACAGCTCACAAAGGTGGCTGAATATGTTTACACAGAAATAAAGATAATGCGACTGTCAATTAGAAACCTTTACTTAACTGTTAAATTTCAGTACAAGAAACAAGTAAAATTTGGATCTATGTAACAGTATTAAGTCTAATGTGTTTAAAGTGCTTAATGACCAGGTTTATACAATATAAACATCACTTTAAGTTCATTAGTTTATGTTCAAGTAGTTTTTTCTTCCACTCAGAATGCATCAGAACTTTTAGTGTGAGTTAGCAGCTCCTTCCTGCTTATTTGTATTTGTGGATGTTTACACTCGAGCAACCTTATGTGCTTGAGTGATGAGAACATAATTTTCAACAGGCATAGCAACAGTAACTGGGTTGTGGTAGCTTTTATATGTTATGGTACTCCAGCAAGGCATGCTGGTCTCCACCAGGTCTGTTACCTACACTAATCTGGTATATTAAATGCCTCTGCAAAAAATACAAAAATAATCCTGTTAGTGAAACTGAAGTGCATCATGTCAACTCTATTAAGTCAGAACTGATGCAGCATCGTCTCAGATGACCGGAAGTCTCCCCTAAATGTCGGACAGCTGTTAGCCGTGTGGTCGGACGCCTGGCGTGCCGCGCCCTTCTCTCTCCAGACACGCTGCTTTTCTCTCCCTTCAATGTCTCAGCTATTCCAGCCCTCACCACCTCCCTCCTCCACCTTACACTTACATCACTCTCAATCCTCTCACATGGAGGGCAGCACACACACTCACATACACTGCTGTTTATGCCGACTACATCCAACACACACACAGGCTGGTCAAGGTCACATGTTATTTTCTGTGCCCTGTGTGCAGCAGTCCAACTAAATAGCATCAGCAGTTCTCTAACTAAGCCTGGACTGTTAACATGTGTGGTAAAACAGTAAGACAAGGAACTCACTGTGAGTCAGTCACAGACCAGAGGTACCATCACTTCATCAGTCAAGTCTGATTCGTAACACTACAGTCCATAACTGCAACCGCAGAAGCAGTCATCATGAATAACAACATCAGTGTGCTGGTCTAGTAACTACTGTGATGAGGAAATGATTTTTTCCTAGACATTCATTGTTCCAGTACATTAATAACCTTGTAGTTTCCCAGACTTTTCCTCTGGTGCTACCACATGGTTCATGTTTTTTTTTTTCCTTTGAGCTTCTCAGCTATTTCCCCCTCCAGATTAATTATGATAAACACAAATTTTCCAAGTGTTTTTTTCCACTTCATTCTGTCTCCAGCAATGGAAAGTAACACAAATGTTTTCTCCTATACTTCTGCTGAAGCATATAGACGGTCTCTTGCCAAGAGCGTCTTGGCAAGAGACCGTCCAAGTGACAAGTGACCCATAAACAGAACATTGTAAGTCTCTAAAAGGCTAATTTCATACCAGGGCTGTTTTCCTAGAATGTAGTGAAGTGTATAGATGTACTGTGCCTAATAAAATGGTAATTCATTGCTTTCACCCTACACATCAAGGACATTGCAAACATCCCTACAGACTCTCTTCTTTCATGATACAGCTCATATTACAGTCATTTGACTTTGTCTGGACAGTCTTTAAGTTCACTTTTGTGTACTCACACACATGTGTAGACAGTGTGTGTGAGTGTCAGGTTTAGATGAAACACAGAGCCAGGGGGACCCTCCCTCTTGATGTACAGCCCTGACTGCGGAGAAGCTGAGGGACAGATCAATAAAGGCTGCTGAATTTTTAATCAGCACACGTTCTCCTAAACCACACCCAGGACAAATGCTGTCCAGATGTCTGGGCATTTTTAAGGTGTGTCAAGATAAGTGTTTTTAAGATACCTTACTTACACCTATTACACAACACCCCCACAGCTTATTTTTTGCCTAAATGTCCTGGTCACTGCTGCTGTGATCTGTGGATTCTGCTTCTCAGAGCACCTCTTCATGATTTGTTGTGTATTTGAGCCGTTTTCAGGCAGAAATCAATAATAAAACAGATAAGTGTAATCCAAGCATGTGCGCTGTAGGACAGAAACTGTTAAACTGCCACTTCGGCAGGTTCAGCATTGTTACTAAAACCCACAACAGAGGGGGGAATTTTTTAAAAAGAATACAGAACAAAATAACAAAAAACTGCATTACATGAATTATAAGTGTAGTTGAAAATGTAGTAATGTAGTTACTACATTTACAAGTAGTGGTTCCACACAGGAATACTTCCTGACACTGCAGTATTATATTACTGCCCACTTATGATGCGTCTCCATTATGCTGTTGTGTTGTTAATATCATTTGCTCTGCCATTTCTTTTGTCTTTTGTCTCCCTGCCAGCATATCTATAGGTGTGTACATGAGGAGAATGAAGCAGCAAATTATACCATACCTGTGTGTGTTAGTGTGTGTATGTGTGTGTGTGTGTGTGTGTGTGTGTGTGTGTGTGTGTGTGTATGAGTGAGTGAAGGGTTTTTAATAAGTTTACCCAACTCTCCTGACAGCCTCTTCACTGTAGCAGCCATCACTCATCTCTGTCTGCCTGCCAGTGTCAGTCTGCTGTTATGTCTGTCAATACTTTGCATACACCTCCTCAACCTGTGGGCGCTGGTTTGTAGAGGGATCAAGTGGTTTATCTAACAAGTGTGGTGAACACATCCTGAATTCAGAAGCGCCCTTACTGTGAATCAGAATCTTTTACACTATATTTGTATGCTGTTCAGTGAGTTGAACATGGATCTGTTTGGAAATTTGCAACATATCTCACTAAACGTACAATTTTGCAGACTCATTATCCGTGGAAGATGAAATCTACTGGCTTGCTGATATCTTCACTTTTCATACAATAGTGTCACCAGCAGGCCAGATTATGACCTAGATAGCTGCAAGCATTAAGCAAATTTTAAGTAGTGTCAACATGGTTTTATAGTCCACAACTGGCATTTAAAGCTGGAGTGTGGTACTCTATTCATATATCAATTTTTTTTCTGGGCTCAGATTATGGCGGTAGCAGACTCCACAAAGTAGTCTGGGTGTCCCTGTCCCTAGTAACACTTTTCAGAGCCTGTGGGATCCAGAGGAGTTCCCAGACTACATGAGAATCTCCTCAGCCTACAGGTAAGAATGGAGCACAGAACCTCCCTTACTATTCCTGACTACTACTACTGACCATCTTACCCCCACTTATAAACAACACCCTGATACATATTTCCTACATATTTCTGCAAACCATCCCAGTGTGTGCTGAAGATCACTATGTGATGCCATAACAGTGTGGGTGTGTGACAGTTTGTCATATAAATGAACATCTGTAACTTTCAAACCTTCATCAAAATTGTTAAAACAAAGCTGATCAAGCCCATAGGATTGAATCTCTATAGACTTTGCAGGATAAAGGAGTTTCTTAAATGGGTGTCTGTGGTAACATTACTGTGCTGTGCACTGATAGCAAAGGATTTTTAAAAGTGGCAATAGAATAAGATTTTCATATTAATGTTGTTAAATATCTCTATATATCAAAATGTTACCAAAGCATCATAGACAATAATAAAACACTTAACTGCGACGTGTTTCATCAGATGAATCTTATTAGTTTTAAATACAATCATTTGTTCTGTGAAATGCTTTCTGTAAATTGACAACACAATACCATCATCACATGATAATGTGACTCCAGTGAAAGACAATAAGCAGCAATTCTTATTTATGTCCCAGTCCTGTCAATAACAGTAACCAGAGCCGTGAAAATGCTCACATATGCAGTGTATGCTAATATTTGTGTGTACAGATCTGTAGGATAAGACTTACTAACTGAGTTTTACTGCCCAGTATTGACTACATGTCCCATGAGACCAGATGAGACCAGGTTTTGTTTATCAGCTATCAGTCTACAGTGTGGGTCCACTGAGTCTTTATTAATTGCACTGTGTGGGCGACAGCTGCATTCATGGAGACCATTACTTCCACCCTCCTCCTCCTCCTCCTCTCCTGGGAAAAAACGTGATCTTTCATGTTGCCAGACAGTCCCTCTGTGTCATCATTCAATCAGGAAGCAGTTTGAAGTTGGGGGGAGGGGATGCTGAGGGCTGAGACGATAATGGACGTTAAGTGATGGATGGGCTGGTTACCTGTGTGTCATACTGTATCCATTTCATCCTGACATAACAAACGCAACAGTGCGTCAATATTGTTGACTCTTCACAGTAACTGCGGGCATCTCTGGGGGGCTTAAAAGAGGTTTTACATTGACGTGAATAGAGGTTGGGGTATTTTGGAAGACAAGGAGTGTTTGACCTTTCAGACGACATAACCCCGCTCAGCCAGGCTGGTCTCAACCTCTAGACCCTGCTGTCCACACATTGTGTCTCTCATTATCTGTCCATTATCTGTCCTGTCCTGTCCTGTATGTTATGGCAGAGTCTTTACATGTACATGTACACATTATCTGTAAAGAGACAGAGCAAGGTCTTGAAGAAGGAAGACTGTGAGACCCCTTAAGGTAGGTCCCCAACCGCTGGGCTGTGGACTGGTACTGGGTCGTGAGTCATTTGGTATTTGGCAAAGAATAAACAACATTGGATTTTCTCACAGTTACATCAGTCTGTGCCTCTTGACACATGTCAAGTCACTGGTCTCAGTCACTCCAAAAATAGCAAAAAAAAAGGAAAAAACAATTTTGCCGAAGGATGGGACCATCTTGCTGCAGAGTAACAAGCTCAGGGCACCCACTGATTCATTTATGATTGGCTAATCTCATATGATAACAAATCTTGCAATACCACCTCCCAGATAATAGATTTTCCTTTGTGTCTGAGCCTGTCTGCCATGATGACTGTGCACTACTTCGCCAGCTGTGTATTAGCATTCAAGGCACAGATGAAGCCAGTCAGGCAAGGCCATTTTTGCTGCTGGGAGAGCTAAATACAAATAATGGGTGAATTTCTAAACCCCTCTAATTACCGTCATTGCTATAATGAAAAGGAAGGATGGCTCAGAAGAGCTGACCTTCGATTTGATGGTGAACCCACTTCTGGGAACATTTTCAGCGGCTGGATCTCATCGATTCTCCAATGTGACCTTTGCGAACCGGTAAAGCAGCACAGTTTTCTCACTCTACCTCATATCTGAACTGTGCTCATACGTACTCATGCAACTCCTTTTTCCTTAATAGCGATCCAGTCAGGCACTGGAAACCGGCATGGCAGTAAAAACACATTATTTCATTGTAGAGCTGAGTGAGATGTTTAAATAGGGATAACAAGCATCTTTTTATGTTCCCCATCTTGCCACACAGTGAATCTTGGCACCATTAGGTCCATAAATACTGTGATATCACTCTCTCCACATTCAGGGCACCACCTCTCCTGCCTCCTGATTCATGAATCAATTCAATTGATTAGTGTCTCGGTTCACTTCTTTTTACTCAAACCAGTGATGTTGAATCAGAGCTTCTCAAGTGTAAATCTGGAAACACAGCACATACATAACAAATCATATTGCAAAAATAAACCAAAAAAAAAAAAAAGATATTTTGTTGAGTTTTGCATATAATTTGCATATTTGCATTTCTAATGGTTTGATCATATTCAAAAACTTACATTTTCTAATAAAAAATATATTTTTGAATATGATCAAACCATGAGAAATGTGTAACTTTGCCTTTGATTAGCATCATATCACATTATACAAAATTCACTTTTTCAAGCCACATTCACTTCATTTCACGTCATTTACTCTTTTCAGGCTGTTAAATTGCACATTTTAACCAGTTTATTAAAGTCAATGGACTTTTGGATCTTAAGTTATCAGAGAAACAAACAAGACAAATGTTAGTAGGAGCTAAGCTCACAGTACCTCATCGTGTCCTGTGTGAGAATCAGTGGTTTTATTTAACAGGAGATTGCTTTATTTAGTGTCTTAAACCACATTGGAACACTAGGTCTGTTTATGTAGTTTGAAAGACCTTTACACATATTTCAGCTAATTGTAAAAATATTGGGAGAACATTAATAACTACATAAAGAATCCTACATGTGAGAAGCTGATTACTGGAACAGTACAGTAGGTGAAGACTTTTGTAACTGTTAGGAAAAGTTTCTGATGCACTGCATAACAACAAACTGTGTTTAGGAGAAGCAATACAATCTAATAAGAAAACAATCAATTGAGTGCAAGGACAAACATAGACTGCCATTGATGTAGCTTTATGTGGTTGAAGAGCAGTGGAAGGAAAGGCTGAGGACAGATGCTGCACTAGACTATGTAGCTATTACATTTATTCTACCTCGACCATATTTTTTTCTCTTGTATTCATGGACATTTCTCTGTATTCAATAGTTGAGTAACTGTGGTGTTGTGTTTGTATAATTATCATCATTCCTAGAAGTAGACAGCGGTTTCACACTCCAAATTTAAAATAAGACTGCTGATATTTCATTACTTTTTCCTTGCATGGTGACACAAATACCAACAATGACTTGAATCAAAACCTTGATTTATGACGTCCCTCTGAGCCACTGAGCTCCATTTTTATCCAAAAAACACATCCGTGAGTCACACAGTTGCAGAGGGTGACAAGTTTCTTCATTACCATGAAAACTATACCCTCACTCCTGCATCCTACTCCGCCCTGCTGTCCAAAAATAAACAACACTACCTGCATCTTTACTGTATCTGCCATTTGGTTTGTTTATAGATTCACACCATAAATGCCTGAGTGTTCCCTCTCTCAATCTATCTCTATGTCATTTTACATAAAGATCATTTTATTGATTTTGTGTTTTTATGCTGATTGAAGCTCTCTGGGATCAATCTCTTTTTCAGAGAAATTCATTCTGTCTTTTAGAGAAATCTATTCACAGCTGAGACCGGCCAGTTTAAACTCTATCTTCACATTTCCCATTGACCTGAACCGGATTTGAAGTAACATCCCTAAAGATATTAAAAAATTTCACTGAGCCTTGTGTCAATGAAAAACTGCAATCCAGATGAAGAGAAGATCAGGTCTAAATAGAGTTGAGAGCAAGTCATGAATGAGGTCACAATCCAATTGAACCAGATCCTGTTAAAAAATTTTTTAAAAAATGATAAAAAAAAAAAAAAAAAAAAAGACATAGACAGGTAGTATTAGTTGAGTTTATAACATGATAATTTGTTATAACAGAGGATGAAAAATAGGTCAGACTTTGTCATGTGCTACCATGCAGTATTTTCTTGTAATCTGCAATGCATGGGTAATCACATTGCATTAAACTGTATAGATGGTAAAATCTGGTAAAATCATCTACACACTGCCTAGAGAAATACTGCAAGTTATGGTGTATGTGTGTTTGTGTGTGTGCATGTGTATGTGTATGTATGTGTGTGTGTGTGTGTGTGTGTGTGTGTGTGTGTGTGTGTGTGTGTGTGTGTGTGTGTGTGTGTGAGTGTGCGCATGCGTGTGTGTTTGCAGCAGCCTGCTGGTGATGCTGCACACATCTCTGTATATTCATGTGCTATTTCCAGCTGTGTATTTACCCACATAGTTTACTGCAGTGAGTTTAAAGACTGTAGCTAGATAAGACTTCAGTCAGTGAGTGGAGTGCAACCAACCAGACAATTAAGAAGAAAAAGAAAGCGATTAATAGAGCATCAATATAGGAGTTGGTTGTTTCTCACTTTTTGAACAACAACTGAATTTAATCCTCCAGTGTTAAACACTTTTCATATTTAATGTGTTTATTTATTTTCATATTTCAGCCCTTGTTTTGCATGTTCACATGTGCACCACAAATGAGTAAATCAGCCAGGCTGCAGACTTCATGCAGGAGCTCAGCAGTGACAAGAGTAATTGCTTCACCGCCTCCTTACATTTCATATACAGCAGCTTCAGAAAGTATTCAGATTTCATTCACCTTTTATGCACTTTTTAATTACATCATGTTCTTCATTTTAAATAAAGCCAGTTGCCATTTCTGCCCATTACCTCAGAAAGCAGACGGTAATCTGATCATTTGAGTGCATCTGAGATATTGTTGAAACTGGAATTAGAAAATGTGTTATTGTCTGCAAGAACCAGTTTATAAGGAGGAAATTGTGGCGTACATGTGACTTAACATTTGAAATTAGTACTGAACACAAAATACTAATGCCTAATGGACATGTCAGTAGTTTGAGTGTTTGACACAATGATAGTGTCAGTCAGGGGATCATCAAAGTCAGATTTTTCCCTCTGAGAATTCGGAATATCTGTTTGCCAATCTATCCACTAGTTATTGAGAACTTTTATTTTTCCCTCAGTCATTTATCCCTGCTGTGATATGACAAATAGGAGCATCTCCTGAGATACTGCCCAGGTAGTGGCAATTGATCCAGACCTTGGTTGTTATGGTTTTAAGCATATCAATGGTCATAGTTTGGTACAGGGAAAGACCACAGTTTTGGTTAAAAAAGTACTTCCTAAACTTTCTTTGTTATGGTTACACTAATAAAAACATGGTTACAGTTGTGTAACATTCATGGAAATGAACAGTTGTGTCCTGTGTGAACATTCTGTGTTTTTTTCCCCAACCAATCTAAATTTAGCCCAGCTCTCCCCCAAATGTGGACATTGTTACCTGTCATCTTGTCGCCTTATTTGCTTCCATCAGAGTTACCATGACCACTAGAGGTTAACTAACAAAAAAAAAAAATCTAGAAACAACCTGTGGTGTCTGACAAGTCAGTGCTCTGGATCATCAAGTAACCAGGATTCATTCTCTGCTGACCAAGAAAATTAATAAAATTAAATTAAATTAAATTTCATGTCAACACATCAGTAATCTATGTAGTACCATGACAATAGTATGGCTAAAATAAAGATAATATAACCAGTAAAAATGTACCGGATGTTGCACTGGGTACATAGGGTATAGTGCACACACGTATATACCTAACCATGTAGCTAGAAGTAAAACTGCTTCCCTCAGTGGCAGGTCCATAACAACAGAATTGATATTCTACCTCTCAGTCTGCCAGCTCAGCCTGGAGCACAGATTATACTCTCTGTTAGCCATCTCTGCATCTCAGAGTCTCCAGCTTGTGGTTATGAGCCAGACTTAGTAAACCTCTTCCTGCCTGTGCTTCAGTGAAATCACTGTATCAGTACAGACAGAGAGATATGAGGAGTGTGCTAAAATAGAGTCAGGGCAGGAGGGGAGGTGTTCATAAGCAGAGATGAGATAGAAAAAAAATATGGAAATTTGCAGAGCAATTATTATTTGTTAGAAAAAAATAATTAAGGGGGAGGATGTTGAATTATTCACGAAGCTGCAAGGAAAGCTTGCGTACAGCCAAGGACAATGAGGGTGAAAATAACGTGTCAACGCCTACATCTATACATCTAATTGCTTTACTCGCAAGGTGATAAAATTGTTAAATATTCCAGCTATAATATGCAGAACCTTAGAGAAAACATGTTGGCTTTTTGGCGTGTGGCGCTAACCAAGTGTGAGATCCTGATAACACTGTGAATTCATGGGGTTTATGATGATCCAGCAAGATGATGACGTGATGGGAAATTGGTGAGTCTATACAAACAGCATCATATGTTTTGGTTGGTTGGTTTGGTTATAGCAAATGCACAATTAGAACAACAAACACCTGAATCTGTATCACACCTTGGCTTTACAGAGGTTTATTGGGAGTTTCTGCTCAATGTCTTTGGCTGCAGCACAGCAGCTGCTATCAAATAAAAAGCTCTGCTCTACCTGATCAGCACTAAACAGTTGACACACGCAATTAGAAACCAGCTGGTGAATATAGTGGAGTGTTTAGCAGCTAAAGAATCAGATATTTCCCTCAGGAGTTGACACTAAAACCAGAGCTAAATGAAAGTAAATACTGGACATGTATTCTTCAGGAGGAGACAAATGTCATTAACAAGTTGAACAAGAAACAAGTTGTGTTATGCTTCACCTTTTCTCAGTAGTGAGTTACCACTTTCATAACTATCACCTCAACCTTTAATTTCTTCTCTAAAGGTTATGTATCAGCCTCAGTTTCTTCATTATGTGGAGCACTATTCTGCATGTGATAACAGGTCTGTGTTGGCTCTGGAGGAGGGACAGGGTTTGAAAGATGCTGTTAAAGTACCAGCCAGTCTGCCTTGGAGACACAACGCTGCTCAGAGGGTAAATCATCTCTTGTCTTGTAAACACAAAGATGGCTGAAGGTCAACAAACAGCCATCACCACCATCTCGTCCCTGCAACAAAACTTACATATTTTTACCTGAACAAGACAGAAAAAAATTGTTCATATGTTTACTTTCTGTAATGTCTTCATATGTCTTAGCACATAAAATCAATCAGACAGCTGCAGCTCATCCTGATTGTGTTCACTGACACCAAGAAAGAAAGTGTAGCACCTCACTTGGTCCTTAAATGACTGCACTAGCTTCCTGTGCGTCAAAGGAATCGATTTTAAAATCCTATTACTTGTCTATAAGGCACTAGCTGGTCTCTAAGCCAAATACAAATGCTATTTGTTGGCACCTTACAAAGTGTCCAGACCCCTCAGGTCACTTTGGATAGGTTCACTCTGTGTCCCCAGAATCAAAACCACTTCCTGTCACCTTTAAAAACATTGATGTTGTGCTAAGGCTTTCCACTTTAAATTGCCTTAGGTCTGAATGGTGGCACATGAATACATTTACTCTATTGTAATGTACTCACAGCACTGATGTCAACAAACTGTGCTGTGTTTCTACTCTTTACACAACACTACTATCCAAAGATCTGTGTGGGAGGAAGGATCAGCACTAAGATCTAACTGCTTTATAAAAAAAAAAAAAAAAAAACCTTGCTCTGTGCTCAGGGAACACTCAGCTCCATTTATTCAGTCCAGTACAACCTCCCTCTTGAGCTGTTTATTTGACCCTTCCAAGCTGAAGTAAGTGCTGAATATGCTATTGTCATTAACACAAAACAACACGACCGTTTTTTTTGTAAATACTAAGCAGCGACCCAGAGAGCAGACAAATCACTGATCCATGCGGCCAGATCCTTTGTTCCCTGGTCAACCCAGTCCCCCAGTCGACAGATAGTGTTGACTCTCACATTCAGCACTTTCATTGATTCTCACAATGACATGCAGTCTGCACAAGAGCACAATCAATACAGGCTATAATGTCTTCAGCTCCCAAGATATGATCCAGTGCATGTGTGTAGAATGGGAATAAGTGAGATGCAGAGAAGGGAGAGCATGTTGTTGTCAAACTCAGGCTGAATGTAATGTGATCTGCCGTGTGTCAGATTGTCTCTCAGTTGTAACATCTGAAACATGAGTGATAAGATGATGCAGCCATGGATGCAGATACCATCACAACGCTGGAAATTATTATCTCCAGGCAACAAAAGCAGATACATGTCTGCAGGCACATGTTACAGAAAACAACTTGCACTTGCTGCAGTAAGATAAGTTGATGCACAACATTTGATAACTGACCTTTGACTTGTGCTGAAAATTGAGCTGTGTGTCTGGTCTCAAACAGCTGCAGCTCTTTGTTTAGGTCACACACAGTTAGATCAACATCCCAGGAGCGCAGGCCTGTAAGGAGAAATGAACATGTTGTATGTCATCATCAATTCAGTGTTTGATATTCCTTCTTCAGCAGCACTTTTAGAGACTCCACTGACTGACACTTATCAAAAATAAACAGCTAGGATTTCCAACTAGTCAGGATCTGAGTATAAAAACCTTTTATAACCGATTAAAGCATTTTCAATAGCTTTTGTCAAAACCAGTATTTTACAACATGCCTGGATTAATATATATAAGATGACATTGTTTCTTGGCATGAAAAGTATGTCACAAGTTTTCATCCTGCACGCAGTGAAGTAAATTTAGTGAAATAATAATAATAATAAAATATATAGTAAGTATAAGTAGTAGTTAGTAGTATAAGTAGTTTTTTTAGATATGAGATATTGAATGACTGACAGTCTGGAGGACTGAAGCTGAACGTATGTTGTATGACTGCATTGCTTAAATTTTTCCACTTCCAACAGGTTCAGTTCAATTAGACAGTTTCAGTCATTAGTGTGTCCATGCTCACACCTAGAAGTTACTTCCTGCAGCAGCTGTCAAGCGTCTGAATGATCCTGTGTCCGTTTTTACCTTGTGTGATCTGTTTCCGGGCAGCATCAAGGTGATGGCTGGTGGAAATCTCTCCGATCACAATCAACACGCGGTAGTTTCTGTGCTGGAATGCAGGTCTGGTGCAGTGCTGTCCATGGTACTGAACATACTCCTCCAGCTCCACTCGATCCGCCGAGGTAGCAGCAGCTGTAATCTCCATGGTAACGGTGCCACCAGTGGACACTGCGCCCTCTTCCATCTCCATGACAACTGCATCCGGAGCAAAGCACCATGACGATGCAGGATGAGGTGGGAGGAGTGACGGGTGTGGCTTGGCAGATGATAATGATTTGATTGGTTCAAGGGTTATGTGGCTATTTGATGTCACAGCATTTTATTGGACAAAAGAAAACGAGGGACATGAGAATTTATGTTGATCATATTTTCTATAAGTCACTGCTGAAACACTATCACTGATAAAGATGGTGGTAAAGGCGATAGTGCTTAAAAAGGTAGTGAAGATGAGGACATATGATGAAGTATATACATAGTAAATGATTTTTCACTGAACAGTTTGTAAAAAATGATGAATCAAAAGTATGATTGCATTCATATGATTATCAGTGAGTACTTACAGACAATTACAGAAATGGTTTTAGAATATACATTTTTAATATTACGAGTTTAACCACTGTCACTTACTGTATCCCTCAGATTGTCCTTATATTGAACTCTACTATTGGACAAAAGAGGCTGAAAATAAGAAATCTGTGGAACACAAAGGTTCTATTTATATCAGTGTCACTGCACGTACCAGGCAATGTGCTTTGATTACTAAACTGACACCTCTTTGTTCCTATCATGTGTGAAACAATGCTTGATCTGTGCAGAGACAACAAAGGTTCACTATCAGCACAGAAAAACTGTTATTTTAAGCATCAAAAGTCAGTCAGTTCATCAGCTTTTGCTGCAAAATAAAAGCAGCAAGTTTGAAATATATTCAAAACTTAATGGGAAAAACTGCAATTAGAATTATACACATACACTGCATTCATATAAAATCTTATAGAGAACAAATCATATGAAAGTTAAAGTTAGTGACAAATTATTGCTAATCAGACAACTACTTACCAATAAACATTTTGTGTGTACAAAGCCTGATCTAGAGCTCCACTACTGGGATGGGACTGTTGGATGACATGTTCCATTATTGTCATACATACAACACATACACTGCACTGTATTTAGTTTCAGTCAGAAATCACTACAGAACAGTATTGTTACTTAAAAAAAAAAACACAAACATACATTTATTTACATGTTTTTATAGGTTCATATCTCCAATAAGAGCCACTTTAAGAACCACAGAAAGGAGAGGGACGTTACAAAACATTTCAACACACATTTTTCTCATTCACATTATATTCACATTATTCACATAACAAGACAAATCACAATTGATGTCAGAGCACAAACTCACACAGAGACCTATAACTACACAGAAAACTTACAGGCACTACAATGCCACAACCACTGTAGCTCTTCGAATCCAAACAATTATAAAGAACAACTGTTGTCTTCTTTACAGGTGATATATAAAGATACAAACCTCCTGATTAGTATAAACAGATGTCCAATATAACTCTTAACATGTTAATGTTCATATTAGAACTATTAACTGCTTGGAAATCTGCTTCATAGTAAGGTTCCACTTCAATCCATGTTTGGAGATTAATTTGTTATGTACTGAATCAGAACCGTCTGAACCATTTTTTCTAGAATACAGAATTTATTTTTCATGAAAGTTGGTCTAAAGAGTATGAGTGTTACATTAATTATCACAGATGATCTGAATACTTCTGTGTGTCATGATAGGTGAAAATGGTAGTATGCAAAGAAGTATTACTTTAATATGTACTACAACATTGCGTGGCAGTGAGAGATTGTCCTCACTTTGGACCGGACCAAAATATCACAGCAAATATTGGATGCTATCAATAGAGGATGACATTCACATGTGTTTACTGGTATTTAGTGACTTATATTATGATAATGTTCTAAAGCTAAAAAAAAGGTGCTGTTCTACCGCTCCAAGACAGATTGAGTGATACAAACCATGGCTGGCCTGTTAGCACGCTAACTTCAGAAGAAAAAGATGAAGATAAAAATAGAAGCAACACAAGAGTTGGCACTGGTGTTGTTTTCCCACACATCAGTAAATGAATCAGTTTGATACTGATCTGATGACGGAAACACTGGCTATGCAGTGATAGGAAAATGTACATACAGCACCTTTAAAGTCATTAACAGACTATCATTGCTGTATACACCATCTTAATGTAGAGTGTTTAGAAGGTTGTGTGTAACTTGATTGTCTTCTTTCTTTGCAAGATGATGTAAGCAGTGATACTGGAAGTCCCTCTACAAAGGAAATCAATACAACACAGAGTGGATTTGCATCTTTGTGTGTTTTTGTATTGAGCATATTGTTATTGGATCTTTATAGAAAATCCGCCCGTAGTGTAATTCTGCATTGGGAAAACATGTCATACTTTCAGTGGTTTAAATCTTTCCCTACATAATGTAACAAAGTAACCTAATCATTGTGGGATTAAAAGCTGGTTTTTGTTTACATGTATGTTCCAGAGGCCGTGTCCCAGTTGTGTCTGTGGTGTATGTGCAGTGACACCTCCTGCTGTGGTGATGGATCACTGTGGGTTTTAATTAGCCCTCTCTTTGTCTCAGTACCCTGGCAAGAAGTGTATTAACCTAACCCGGAGTGAGTCAGCACTCCCCCCGTCACAGTCAAATCCAGAGCCTCTGCTTCCATCTGCTGGTAGGATGGAGAACTACAGGACACAGCGCCCAATTAAAACTAGTATTCCAGTTATTCCAAACAACAAAGAAATACTGAATAAATGTTGTCAAAGAATAAAAATAATAAAGTTTTTTTTTTAAATCAGTTGACAATGACTGCATGGAAATCAATTAATTAGATTGGCAAATGTATCGTACATATATATCTCCAGTGATCATTCACTTCAGAATCATTATGTATATTACAATAACATTTATTTGCACTTCGCTCATTGAACAGACCACAACTGTTATTACCAAAGTTAATTGTTTAAAGTGTTTGTTTGTCCTACTGTGTTGTTTCATGTTTCCTAACATATGACAAGAAAATACTTATTTTGGAATATTTTTTTTTTTTTCTTGATTTCCTCTTTTCTTTATCTTTCACCGATGCATTATAATGTTGGACTACCTACAAGAGATCAAGTAAGTATACACCGTATAACTTCGTTAGGCTATAAGGTTTCCAACTGGATGTAACCATAGAATAAATCTGACAAATTATTTTATAGAATTTAACGGCATCAGCAATTTAACGGTATATATGTATATATTCTTTGTAAGCCCAGCGTTAGATTGCGTGTCTGTTTCCATTGAATGGTTATTTTGGGCTGTGTAAAAAATTGATAAATTAGATAAATTTTTAAAATTATTAATTATTATCTCAGTAATCGTATATGTGCTCAGTTGTGTGTTTCCGGTGGAAATGAGCATGGTATTTAGCCCACATTATAAAAATGCCTTTGCATCTTTACGTGCCATGCGTGTGTATTATTCGTATTCCACACCCTGACTCTCAGCAAAACAGAGGCAAGGAAGGACTGAGCGATGTTGGACGCGTTATTATTGCAACCAACGGGGCAGTGAAACAAATTGGAGTTACCCAAGAGCAGACATATTGATTTCTAAGGTAAATCTTGTTATGCTTCTTCATCTTCTTCGTCTTCGTCTTCTTCTACGTGTCTGTGTTTGCGTTGAAATGTAAGTGATTAAACAACAACAGGGACCGGTTGAGAGGATAGCGGAGCAGCAATATGCACCCGGTGTGTGTGTGTGTGTGTGTGTGTCTGCGTATGTGTATGTGTGTGTGTGTGTGTGTGTGTCTGCGTGTGTGTGTGTGTGTGTGATTCAGTGTCTGTCAGGTCCAGCAGATGAGACATTTTGGGTTGTGGCTGCGCATTTCTTAATGTGCCTGCCAGCCAGATATGCAGAAATGACGACGTAACGCTAAACTTGCGTGCCAGTCGGTAAAGGTTTGGCTTGAAGAACCGGCACCCCTTCCCACCTTGCTACATCTCATTATATTTCCTAAATTTTGTAGTTCCCACCTCTAAAGCCACTGTAAGCTGCATATCTGGCTGCTGGAGCAGAATCAGGTTTTCGTCATAATTGCATTGTTGGCAGCCTGGATGTCTCCTCCTTAGTGTTTCCATACTGAAATGCCGGTCAGTGATACACATGCTGCTGCTGCTGCTGCTGATGCTTTCCTGTAAACCACAGCTGTGCTCAGGCCCATCCATAGATGCTGCCGTCTGGCAAGATAAGGCTGCACCTTCAAATGACTTGGAGCAGATTAGAAAAAGACCTAGCGGTATGAATTATGGGGTGTGCAGAGAGGAGCATTTTTGTGTTGAAATCATAGAAATCTGGACTCTGCAGAGAAATTGATTGTAAAACCTCATCCACAACCCAGTGACCAAAACATGATAGTGTTGTCAAGAAGGAAGGAAAACTGAAATGACTTTGTGCATCATGATATTTAATCTCAGTTATTTAAAATGTATTTGGAATAAACTTTGCCGATAAGTTAAAAAGCACCACTCCTGTAAAGATTTCATGTCTGGTGTGAGATGGTGTTAAGTTACTCAGATTTCAGCTCAGATTTTGAAGAGTTGCTGAGCAGAAACTCACTTTCCTAGCATCCTCACTCAAGTCAAGTGATTGGTTCTTTTTACCTTCTGTGCAAACAGCAGCCCTGTGATCAGTATTTGCATAGACTGCTGTTACAGGAAATGTGGTGTCTCCATGGAAACTGAGGCTGTCAAATGATAAAGACAAAGTGGTGTTCGTGCCTGTTAATCTGCAAAAACATGAGCCGACATCGCACCATTAAAAGCTCATTATGAAATTCACCTGATGTAACGTGTGCATTCGTTCTGCAGTTTTTAACCGTTAGAGTCAGTCACACCACCAGGTGTTGACCAAGTCATATCTGTTCTGATCTCAACATGGTCCATCCATTTTTAGAAAAGTGGAAGAGTAAATTCTGGAAATGTATAGGCCTGATCTAAATATTCAGTCTGTCTCTGGGTCTACATCGACTGTGATGATTAAAATATAGAATGAGATAACATGGCGTACGCAGGAGGTTAAACGAGCAGACAAACTCAGTGACTCCTCAAAGTGAGGAAAATGATAGTGGAAAGGTTAACCTATATATCATTTTGCTGGAGTCCCTGGAAGCCCCTCAAGGACCCATGAAGGTCTCTGAGAATCCACCGTGGGATGCAGTGGCCTAGATTTATCTCTTTTATGTGATTTATCATTACGGAGGGGAAAACTACATAGTAAAACATGGAGAACAGGACTGTGGAGTGTCTCCAATGGGGAAACAAAACAAGTAAATACCACTTCTGTTCAAGTCCAGCTTAGATCTTTATTCTTCCAAAAGAGAAAATTGTGCAGCAAGTTGCAATAAAATGCAAAAGTATGAAACATAAAAACATTAAAATACAATACAGCAACTAAACACATTAAAAGTCCTGGTGCTATGCACGTAATCCAATAAAATGTGTTATAAAAAAGAAAAGAAAAAGGGGACCAACATCATTTTAGGCAGTTTGCAGACCAAAGGCCACACTGAATAGATGAAAACAACACAAAGCCATTGATTTTATTTCAAGAGATTAGTTATATAATCATTTATTATATAGCCTACATTTTTAAGGTTATTATAATAATATGAACCAAACATTCACAGCAGATGTCGTCAATTACACAAAATATACAAATAGGAAACACAAAAATAATATTTAACTGTGAAAACGCCAAATAACCAATATGTTAAAACAACAACAACAACCCTTTAACCATAAAACCAACCACCAGTCACGTGGTACGTCATCGCCCACCATAGACCAATCAAATCGCTTCTAGCAACTTTTACCGCGAGGAGTGGATTCGAGCTGCATAGGTGTGCAAAGTTTTTTAGAAAAAATGATATAACGATAAAAAAAAAACGTCAACCAAAACTTTTATAACATACTGACTACTCCGTACGAGTACGTAGCTCCAGCTACGCGGTGAGGTTTGCCAGACGCACACCGACTCACTCACCGTGCGGCGGCTCGCTTTGTTGTTGGGCGGAGCGCTGTTTGCAACTAGCTCACTTCAGCTAACATGCTACCACCGGGGAAAGTCTGCTAACAATGACCGGCTGCAAACGCACACAGTCGGCTTAGTTGTCTCATTGCCCCTCCATATAGAGAACAACAGACCGATTCTTGTTCTCGGCTCGACCTCATGGATCCCGGCGGAAGTGAACTGGATTCCAGCCTGCCACAGCCCGAGAACCCGTGTCTGATTGTAGAGGACTCCCAGCCGGACAGCGTCGCTTTGGAGGACGATCCCGAGAGCAGCTACCGAGCCTTGTTGGCCCGACGCCTGTCCAGCCTCCAGCCCACTGCCCGCAGCCCGGTGTTGGTAAGCTTAACAGGGCTTTAAAACTGATTTTGGTCTGGGTCTCATCACGAATCACAACAAGATAAACACATGTGGGTCATTGTGCAGCAGTGGTGAAATAAATATATATGATTCGAGTAAAAGAACTGATTTAAGTATAACGAGACGTCAAACTGTGGAACTACTAATTTTATACAAATAATACTCTTTGTAGGTGTTATACTATTAAACCATGTGTTTGGATGCACGTTTTGAATGCACGTGTTTCTGTAAACACAGTAGTGGCATTGTTGTCGAGATGTATTTCATTTTAATTTGTTTTGAGTTAAAGTATTTGAGTTAACAAACATATTATGTTTTCCCACACAACAGGAGTCAGACTTGACAAGATCAGTCCACAGATGGCCATATTCATCTTTGTCCACCCACTATTCAGGGTCAACTGGAGAGGCTACCAGACATGTTACATGTTTTACATGTTGACAAGTTGCCAGTCTATCACATGACTAAATATAGGCATGCAACTTACTAACAGATAGGAGCCTGGATGACAAACTCCAAACGCATAGAAGAGCAGATGGCAAAGCTCTTGTCATGTTTATCATATTCATGATCAGAGCTGCACGCATTTCTTTTTAACACCTGGTGCACCAGTTTGAGATTATCAAAAGAGTTGATGCTAAAGACCTTTTTTTCTGTATGGGAGGTAACTGATGACCATTATTTGTAATGTTTCTCCTCTGATCCATGTGCAGTGCCTAACATCCTCCAAATTCAACAGAGACATTGTCTCCCACTTGATGTAAGTGTCAGGGCTTGTACCGTTACAGTTTAGCTATAACACTATGATTGAGCTGTCTTGCAAATGCAATAGAATTTTTATGGAGTTGTCAAGGTCCTTTCCTGCCCTTGACTACTCAAAAAATTGCTGTGAGAGGATTAAGTGATACTGTTTTGCCACCTCTGACGTAAATCTTTTGTGTCTTCTTTTTCTCTCTCTCTTTCACTGACTGTCAATATGCTCCAGGAGCCCCTGGTTCAAAGTGAACTACTGTTATCTATTATTAGCAATGTGTGTCCAAAAAGCACATTAACTTGCTACTGAGCAATTATTTTCAGTATGGTCTCCATTACAAACCTTAAACAGACAAGGACAATACAGATTTTCTTTTCCTTTCATTTGATTAACACAGTTTGAATGTACTTGATATGTCACTCAATGGACAGTGTGTTGCTCTGTGAAACAAGTTCGCTTTCTTTTCTTTTGCAGGAACTGATATCCTCCCCACTAGGAAGCAGATGCTCTCAGTCTGACAGCCAATCAGAGAGCGAGAGTAACAACCAGGCTGAACCCGGTCAGTGTTTTTCTAATAGCATGGATACAGTACATATGCTATAATAAGAGGACATTGTTTGTCCTACGGATTCTAAGATTGTTTTGTCTATTTAGGTGTTCTCACAGCAGCCAACCCTAGTTCAGCGTTTCAGGAGGAGAGTCAAGTTATAAACATTTGCCTTCCTTCAAACAAGAAAAAGTATGTGTGGACCAAACTTTAATGCAGATTGATGGTGTTGCAGTGATAAAGCGTTATCACCCTGCTTTCTTTTCCTTCAGGTGTGCACCAGAGGACACTGACATGGATTCTGGAGCTGATTCTACCACACACTGCATCCAGTCTGAAGGTAAGAGGTCCTCTCACATTAAGAAAGAACGATATCCACATCCATAGTCTTGCACAATAATAACTGAACACTACACCTGTTTGCCTGCGTTTCAGAGGGAACCTCTCAGTTTGGTTTTCTTGAGCTCTCTCAGAGTCAAGATCTGTGTGGTGAAGAGGTGAACAGTCAGGAGGAAGACCGTGTCCCTCAGCCAGACAGCGAGAGCTGCACCAAATTAGGTAAAACAAGACATCTATTTGTGGATGTTGTGGATTTTATTGATTTTTTTTTCCTTTTTGTATTTCCGTGTTATTTAGGCTTCTGATCTCATTTGAACTGATAGAACATAAGCCACACATCTGAAATTGATTTCTACATCAATATGGCTGCAGTGAGGCTCGGTACTGAGGTAATTTGAGAAATTCAATTTGATTCTCCTGATGGGTGATAGATGAAAGGAAAATCCTAGACAAATGAGTGGAGAAACCAACACAGACACTGACATGTAGGACACACTCAGTGTCTTTGTAGAAATGATGGGAATCTTGTGCTGTGGATTTTTAGGGCGACATTTTAGCGCTCTCCACTGCCATCATCAAAATACCTAATTATACAATGGCTTTAGGAATAATGGCGTTTGTTTCTCATGTAGAGGTCATAATCTCAGAGAGTCTATGACAAGAAGCACCACAGATGGTGGTAGAGAAGTGAAACCACAACAGAGTTAAAAAGGTCAGTCTGTGTGTGATTTGTGCCGTTTACATTTGGAGTCATAAATCCAAACATTGGATTTATATACAGCTCTATACAGAATGCCTCACTTTATCCGGCATCACTACTAAACGGCTCCACGCAGTGTTGCTGAACACATAAGATAAGAAAGGAGAGGAAGTTACTCGCCAAAGAAGCAGAGGTTGAGATAATGGCAGATGGCAATGTGGCACTCTGCTATAGGCTAATTTGCCCTGCCATAGTCTGAAAATTGGGCCGGTGATAATTTTCCTCCACGCAATACGGCACTTGGTCGCTGTATATGCAACCCCCCCATTTAGGTCTATCTAGTATCTATTTATTTATCTTGACAGATAGATAGACTTTATTATACCCAAAGGGAAATTAAGACGTACAGTAGCCTATGCATATTCAGACATACAAAAGCAAGACACAAAAATTAGGTTTAACCTAGTTCCAAATCAATAAACATAGAAGGAGTCGTTGTAATTATGCAAATAGGTGAAGTGTGTATTGACTGGTTACAGGCAGTAAATACAAAAAAATCCTTAACTTATTTGTGAGCATTTTCCATTTGGGTAGATATTGTGATCACATCATTATAGGAGTGTTGAGAAATATATCAGTTATCTCTGTATCATGATGTTAGCGGTATCATGGTCCATGTATCGTGTATTGCATCGTATCGTATCGGGACGCACCCTGTCATTCCTACCCCTAGTTTTATTTACACTTGGCTCTGTTGCCTTCATTAATATATCATTAACATTAACAGGATGGACTTGTCCCTTGGGAAGCAGCAAAATCCCACCTGCTCCATGAGAAATGCTTATGGCTGACTGAGCATTATGATGCTACACACATTCTCTATACTGTGTGTGCGCACGTTATAACAAATAAATTGCAAATCCCGGTGCGTGCAACGTGACTGCCAGTTGCCACAGTTTATTATTCAGCACCCGATCAGAACTGTTAATGGTTTAAAGTAATTTCTACCCGCTTCTCATCACCAGCAGAGCAGAGCATCAGCTCCAGGACTTCAGCGAGTCAGGACAACAAATCTGTGAGGTACAGCTTTGTGTTGTGTTTTTTAAATCCTGCATTCATTGGAGACGCTGATGTTAATGTGGTTAAACAAGAGTTTTTTGTTCTTCTCCAGATCTGAGGTCAGCTCCAGCAGTTCATCTGATTCTCCAGGTCAATCGGGCAGGCAGCTGAGTGTCCAGGTCCTGCTGCACTCACAGGGTCTTCAGGCCTCTAGTGAACAGAACCAGAATGACTGTGAGATCCCCTCAACACAGGAGGACATGTTTGATGGTGACAAGACAGGTACACCCACACATGTGGCACACACAGATAATGAAAGTTCTGAATATAAAGTCAGTTCATTGTGAGGTAAAAATCACCTGGTTGTGTGAATAATTGGGTTTTTGCTGGTATGAAGTGTTTAAATAATGAGGGGAATCTATGACATGACAGAGTTAGCAGCAAAGTAAAATCTTGCTGAGTTGAGAGTTATGCAGTGAAAAAATTAAATCAGGAAGGCAAATGGTGAGAAAATATGTAGATGATGGGAAATAATTTCTCAGCGTTTAAAATAAGTTTATGTTTAGAAGCAAAGACTGAAATATCATGTTTTTTTTTTTTACCAACATGTGAACATTAAACAGACACTGAACTTTTCAAATTAACACTTTGGATTATAGACACACGTTCTCTCTGTGTTGCTCTCAGGTGCTGCAGTAGACAGCACGGTATCTGAGCCAGAACAGCAGGGTCAACCCACCTCGACACCAGCCCACACTCTGAGACTGCTACACCTCTCTGGACAGGGAACGCTGGTGCAAGAGAGTCTGTCCCAGTGAGTCACAAGAGTGCTTGTCTTCTTGGCTCAACCATCCACCCCCACAAATGATATGACTCTTGTTTTTTGTTTTTCAAGGAGTTCTGTGGATTATGTTGCTCCAACCCCAGACAATTTCACCCACACTCCTTTAATTGTCCCCAGCTCACCAACAGAGAATGAACACGGTAAGTGACTTAACCCACTTAAATAGCCAGATTTCAGTTTGAGAGCTGTTGAGTAAAGCCAAAAATGGTTTCCTCCATCAGGGGCTGATGAGCCAATGGACACTTCATTGCCCCCAGAAGATCGAGTGGTGGAGAAGGAAGAGCAGCCAATGGAAACGGAGGCCGCCTCTAAGCCACAGCCGTCCGCTTCTACACCTGTATCACAGAACTCTCCTGGTTTTGTTTTAGAGCGTCCTTTCTCTTTACCCTCCCAGCCCGAGTTTTCTCATGTATGTACTTCTATGTATGTATTTCTCTTCAGTTTGATCAATCAGCCTTCTCATATATTTAGAAATTTAAAGGGTACAATATATTTTTTTATAACTGAAGTCTTGTATCTTAATTTAATACATTGATTCCAGAAATAATCAACAGCTTTACTGAAATGAAAACGTGTCAGTATGTCTTCTTTGTGTATTTCTGTTTTCTCAGGATGTTTTTGTCCCGACTCCGAGCCAGGAGTCTCCCAAACAGTCAGATAAGAAGTTGGCATCGTTGCCTTGTGAGACACAGTCTCAACATCTGGAGTCGGCTACTTTCACTTTGCCTTTGCAACTCTCTGTGAACACGGAGAGCAACATCTCAGCTCAGCAGACCTCAGAACAGATTGAAGAGGACAGTCAGGCCACTCAGATAGAAGAGCTGGAAGAGCCACCAGGTGTCGACACCAGCGACTCTGTGATTTCACGCTGTGATCAGAAGAGTGAGAGCAATGGCATTCCTGCAGAATCACAAATTGCCACTAGTTTGAAAGATTCCAACTCTGCTGACTCACCAAAGCATGAATGTGCCAGGATTGAGCCGTCCAATCTATCGCAGAAGTCTGATGTGCTCAAAAAGACAGAACCTTCTTTGAATGTACAAAATGTGAATGTAAAAGACAGTAAGAGTGGCTGTACTGAGCCGAGCTCGGCTGACATGGTATCCTGCTCTCAACCAAAGTTTGATTCCTCTGATATGACTGTTAACAGCTGTGTGCAGGAGACTCCCTCAGACACTACACCCAGCAGTTTGCCCTCACAGTCCATGATCTCTCATTCATCTGTGGTGGATGTGGTGAAGAATTCTGTCAATGTCAGAGCAGGAGACACTGCAAAGACTAAGTCTGTCACAGCAGTCAGTGACAGCCAGACTGAAAAGGACATGATGGATGAGCAGGGTATAATGGAAGAGGAGGAGGAGGTAGTGATGGAGGAGGAGAGTGCAGAGGAAGGTGGTGCTTCAGGAATGGCTCTGGCTCTTTCTCAGAGTCAGCTGTTGTCTCCTGAGCCCATGGAGGAAGACAGTGAAGACCAGGGAGTGGACAGCATCATTGTGGTTGTTACAGACAGTGAGAGAGGCTCCCAGAGTCTGAAGAAAGACGTGACGCCACAGTTGAAGACTAGCAGCTCCCAGCCAATCACAGCCAATGTGTCTGCCTCCACTAATGGCCACGGGTCCCAGGCTCAGGCCAAGGAGGTGAAAGCAACTCCTGATAGGTTGTCCCAGACCGAGAGGACGGGGCCTGAACTGGACGGGCTCAAAGACAAGAGCCTCAGTGACAGCTCGGGAGGTAAGATGAATGCAGGTGTTTTCACACTTAGCAAAGACTTATTTCAAATGCTGAGGAAAAAAAATACTGTTTCCCAACCATAAGTGGCCAGTCAGCAAACAAAACAAACAAAAAGTCTTTTATGGAGATTCTTTAATCTGTGCTTCATTTTTGTAGGAGGGAAGGGAAAGAACAAAACATTGCTTTATGACAGGATCCCAAACAAAAATTGTCACAGTCACTGTTTGATAGTACTGGTCTCAATTCCCAAAAGCTCAGACATGGTGCTGATTGTGCCATTTTCAATAAACTAAATTGGAAATGTGAAACAGTCCCTCATTACACAGATAAAACTCTTTGTACAACTATGTTAAACACAGTAAAAGAGTTGAGATCAGTGCTTGGGTGAAATAATAAATGTTATTTGTCTCACCTGTCTCCTGACTGCTCTTGTCTTCTCCCACCTGACTCCTTTTTTTAGTGCTGACGCTGTTTCTCAGAAATTGCCAATTTGCATAGTATCTCTCTCTCTCTCCACCAATAAGAATGAGATACAGAACTAAAATAATTAGACCCATGTTCTCTCAGGTGAAGGTGAGAGGTTGGAGATTTGATTGCAACAATTTACTGAAATAGATCTTATGCGTTTCCACTTTTACAGAAATTTCTTTCCATTTCACGCTTCCCAAAGAAGGGGAGCTGATTGGTCCCACTGTTGGTGCCACACCACCTCTAATCAACCAGCTGAAGCAGACGCTGAGACACAGCACTCCCATCGGTGGGTTTTTAGTACTTGACAAACTCGAGCTGCACAATGACATAAGTGTGAAGAAGCACAAGTGTTATCTGATGCTGAACTTCATTTGCTTCCTTTTTCATTCAGAGATCACTTCCTTTTCAGAAAAGCCAAACATGGTGGCAGACGTCTCTGCAGATGTAGCGATGGCCACTAGTGATATCATTTCAAGGGAAACCAGAGAGGATGCGACAGAGAAGGAAGACGGGAAGCTGAGTTTGAGGATGAAGCTGGTGACTCCTGTGGACGAGGGCAGCCCGGAGCGCTTCAGCCTACAGAGTAAGAGTTGTTTGTGTGCTCACACAAAACCCCCACAGGCGTGTGTATGTTCTTGAGAGTGACAAGGTGGTATCCATGGAGACGCCGCATGTTCTCATCACCCTCTTACTAATACATTTCTTTCTTTCAGAGCCAGTATTATCAGAGGAGGATGGATCTGTCACCAAGGTTACCACTGTTTCCAAGGCTATAACCAGGTAACCTGCCACTCTCGTCTTATTAACTGAATTATTTCCTAAGTGTGTTCAGACTGATTCAGTCTCCTGAGAACGGCATTAAACTAAAGGTCAGTTATCAACTGCAGTCTGTAATGCATCCCTTTCATTCATGGATCTGACCATGGTCCAAAAAATCTTTGAAAACAAAAATAATGCGCTGATTGATGAATAAAAAATGCCTATATTCATAAGGCTGTAAATCCTTCAAAGTACGTTGATCACAGCTTAAGCTACAGCGAATCTGTTGCCCTATTTAAATCTATTTTTGTGTGTACTTTCCTGTAACGCCACGTTTAATTTTACCATGGAGTCTGTTTTGAATTGTTCTGCATAAAATCTATGTTCTCAGCTCACTTTATTTTTAAATGAGGACAAGCACACTGAATTCATCATTATCATCTATAGTTTAGGTTTGCGATGCTGTTTGTATTAATTATAGAGTTAATCAACCTTTTGTAGCAGCTGATTCTTCTGGTTATAAAGTAAAAGTCTAACTGTGCTAATGTTTAATGTCTCTGCAGCTCGTCGGTGTTCAGTCGAGTCAGGCAGGTGCACAGACAGCAGGAGGCGGAGGATGACAGCCAGCCTGCAGGCAACACTACACCTATCAGGTGAGCACGCTCACATTACAGTTACTAGTCTACTGTAAAATGTGATCTTATTATGTCAGATGTGACTGGTTAAAGCTGTGGTTGTGATGGACAAAGTGACGTCAAAGCTCTACTGCCAACTTTTTGTTCTACTTTCTCATTTGTATCCTGCCCCTTGTCTTCACAAAGCAGTAGACACTTCAGACTTGATTTGTACCCACATTTCAGACAAATGCCGTCCCCAGGTGTAGATGTCTGTATTGAATTGTATATGTATCTCTGATCCTGTGAGACTGTATGTAATGTATAACAGACTTCAAGGTAGTAGAGGGAAAAACATGCCCTGTGTTCACAGCAGTGCTGCCCCACTTTTTGCTTTTTAACACCACCATGTGTAGGATTTGAAAGATGGTGACTATGGTAACTCTACACTCACTAATTTAATATATGCCATAGCTATGTAAAACCATTCTGCAGGATTGTAAATCTCATTTGTGTGGTTTGTAATTTACTCTTACTTTATGCAGAGATGGTCCCTGCAGATCTGCTGGAGCCTTGTATGTCCATTTGACCTGGGGAAGTATGAATAGATTTCCCCTGTTGTAATGTATTTTAGTCGACAGAAATAGGTCTACTTTGGCTACCACATCGTGTATGTGTGAGAGAGTGTGAGACCTACTTTTGAATTCTGAAGGTGGGATGGGTTGCTATTTTTCGCACTGTGTGCATATTCTCCTGGGATGCCTGGAGCCATAAGGTGCAGTTTTGTCCTCACGCTCTGGCAAAGTGAGGTTGTTTTTACAAAGAAGTCTTCAGCACCTGAACATGTCATCTGCTTGTTTCTTGCTGTAATTGGTAAAGAGAATTGCGTGTCACTGTCATTTAGGCTATTGTGGAAAAAGTGTGGAATAAATGACAGGTATTGTATGTGGAACAGTCTCATTGGTCCCTTAAGTTCACACTACATGATTTTAGCCCTGATTTTCCACACTAATAGAAGTGTAGCTGGCAAGATATCTGGAGCTGTCAGGCAGTCTTATGATGCTAATGTGAAAATGAGCACAAAAGTCTGATTTCTGAATGTTTATAATAATCATTGGCTGTAGCTCCATCTCCGCCCATCCACTGCTCCTCTAGTCGAGACACTGAAAAGGTGTGAAACAAGCAACTGCTGTCAAAGCAAACCAGCCCTCAATCTGTACTTCAATCAGATCCTAATTATATTTTAGGCTGATGGACTGTCCCATCCATTTAGATTGTGACAGTAATGAATGGAAAAGAGCACATACTGTCAGAAAACACTCGTGATAGAGCTTTGATGAGGCGTGTTTAAGTAAGTTTACAGTGGGAAGCATCTGGGATTTTCTTCTATGCAGTGCACAGCTGTAAGGCAAAGCTCTGAATTTAGAGATCCATCTACCAATACCATTCCAACCTTCACCTATGGTCATGAGCTGTGGGTAGTGACCGAAAGAATCAGATCACAGACGCCCCCCCCCCTTCCCACCCCCACCCACACACACAAACACACACACAATTTGCAGTTGTGGGTAGATGCTAAACTGATACCCATGTCACAATCTGTGCATTTTAACATCTCTGCAGGGGGGAGCTGTTCAACTCGCCACAGAGAAGCTCTCAGGCATCCCCGCTGGGATGCAACAGTCTCCCTAACAGCCAGTCAGAGCCTCCACAACAGGAGATATTAACAGCACCACAGTCCAACTCCACAAATACACCTGCGCATGTGGAGCCATCTGAAGAGAGGCGAGGATCTAGTGAAGTTTCAGAACCTCCTGCCCCAAATAGGATTGATGCCAGACAAAGGGTGGTTTCCCAGCAAATGTCCAGTCCGTCCAAGGTTTGTCAGTTATTGTATACATCCTAACATTATTACAACCGAGGATGAATGATGATGGTGTAAAGAATGTAGTGAATTTCTCTGCATTTTCATATTCCTATTGAAAGTTTGTTAAACTTGAGCCCAGTCTTACCATGAGATGTCAAGGTTTAGTTTGAAGACGGGTCATAACCACTCTGTCCTGTATTGTCTCAGCTCCGTCAGCGGACAGTCTCCCAGCAGACCAGCTTTGATGCACCCGTGCTGCGCTCCCCAGCTGGCAGGGTACAGAGGTCCATGTGTTGTGATCAATGTATCCATGCTGATGTCTGTGATTATTTTGCCCAGCTGACACTTCTCTGTCTTGTTTAAAAGGGTGAACCTGAGTCTCCGTCCTTTAGAAGAACCACAGGCCCCTCCCACTGCAGACATGTGCGCACCATCCAGGAAGTGCGGACCACCATCACACGGATTATCACAGATGTGTATTATGAGGATGGAAAAGAGGTGGACCGGAAAGTCACAGAGGTACCTAGCATACACAAATGTAGACAATTTAAAGGTCGCATTTTATTTATATAATCTCCTGAATGACGGTTAAGATAAATCAACACCTGTCTATAATATTTGTGACTAGAGGATTGTTTTTCTGTTGTATTAAAACCAAATAAACTGGAAACAAATGTACAGTGTGCCTTGCTGTGTTCCTTGCAAACTTCTTCTGCTCAGAAGATATGTGAGGGTCTAATTCTGATAATACAAAGAGTCTTTGTGGAGGGTGTGATTTTCAGAAGATAATGGCGTACCGAGTGAACATTGGGGCAGTGTGTGTCAGGTGATGCTGCTTATAAGTGGCTACTACACCAAATTAGCTCAGTGCTGTTCTTATTAGGATCCTAAATGCATTTCCCATAATGTAACAAATAAATCAGACCTGCTAAATGCTCATGTTTTTTAAACTCACAACTGCAGTTTGTAACAAGTCTGGCGGTGATTTAAAAGATTGCTATGAAGTATTGTATTGAACTTTCATGGTCTTTGGCAGTCATCAGGTACATCACATAGCTGTTAGCATAGCTATAGACTCTGTTAATTTGATGTGTTATTATTGTCAAATAGCTACATAATATCATCAGCTTTGACCAGAAGTTAAATATGCACATATTTATAGTAGGATTGTGGATTGAGCAGTATAATTTGTCTGATTTTTACCAGGAGAGTGAGGAACCAGTGGTGGACTGTCACGTGCTGGACAGCGACATCTCCCCATGTCGCACAGGCAGCAGCTCTGTGACCTCTGGTGACCTGGGAGATATCAGTTCTCTGTCATCTAAAGCCTCCAGCCTGCAGCACAGTTCAGGAGGAACCAGCAGCAGCATCGGCCTCAGTAGGCCAGATTTCATCATGCCACCTAGCCGAGGAGGCAGATCCATCAGGTACCACCCCTTCCTCCATGCCGCCTATTGAATTCTCACTATTTCTCTTCAGTCCTGTCTATGAGGTCTTTCTGCTTTACCTGTCTGTGCTAGTTGCATGCTGATTCTTGTTTCACCTTATTTGATCTTCTAACACCCTAATTTCTCAGTGACTCACTGATCCCTGCCTGCCTGACTCTGTTAAGTTGCTTCCGGGCATGAATCTGGGGTTGCTGCACACCCCTGACTCCTCAGTACGGTGGCTTCTCATTTTGAGAGCAGCCCCAGATCAGTGCCTGTGCAGGCTGACCGGCTCCTTTAATCCCCTCTGTGTGTCTGCAGTCCCAGGAGGGGAGGTGGGCATCAACAGAGGGGTCACAGGGGTCAAAGGGCAGGGTCAGTGATCACAAAGGACAGAGGCTACGGCACCCTCGGGTCCCGGGCCTTCGTCCCGCTGAGTCCCAGAGGAAGGGCTAGAAGGGGCCGGCCCCCGTCCCGCTCCTCTCTGTCCAGGTGAGTCCTCCCTGAGGCTCACCCTGCATATTAAGAAACCATGGACAAAGCAATAATAACCTGCACCCACTGCAGTTTCTCTAGAATCACTTCACTTTTCCTCTGTCACTAATCTCTTTGCACCTTCATGTTCTCAGTCACAAATAATACATTTTCTGTTAGTTGTACTTTGACTGGTTGATTAATCTTTTTTGTCTCTTGTTTGATGTGTCTTAACTGCCCAAAGATGGTCAATTTACAGTGATTAGAAAAAGCAGTGCAGTCTCATTAGTCGGCTGGTTTGTTGATATACTTGTGTTAATATAACATATAGGATAAAATCATCACATCAGTAGTCTTCCTGGATTACTTCATTATTTGTGCTTTCATTGTTTTCCATCTTTGATTATGCTTATCTAAATAGACTTACGGAAAATGTGAATTATCATCTAAGTAGCTGTGTAAATCAGTGTCTGATGTCACATACAGTATGATCAGATACTGCATCTCTATTTAAGGGGAGGTGGTGCTGCCTCATTTAGGAGACTTGGTGTTCCTGGCCAGCATCAGTCGTCCTCAGAGGATGAACCTTACACCCACATGCATCCCCCGCGTCTCCCCCTGAGCCCCACAGACGTCGAGCTCCGCAGTCACTCCGACTTTCTCAGATCATCACCGGAAGAGGCGAGCTTGGCCGGCAGCAGCTTTGTTGGTTTGCGGGTGGTGGCCAAGTGGTCGTCCAATGGCTACTTCTACTCAGGCCGCATCATCAAAGACGCCGGGGAGGGGAGATTCCGCCTGCGATTTGATGATGGCTACGAGTGTGAGGTGGTGGGGAAGGATATCCTGCTGTGTGATCCGATTCCCCTGGAGACGGAGGTTACCGCTCTGCTGGAGGACGAGTACTTCAGCATAGGTGAGACAGACGAGTAGGCAGCAGATTTCCCAGTCAAAACAACCTCGTGGCTCAGTAAGAACACATAACAGGAAATGAATAGGCTTGTCTTGTGTTGTACAAGTTGATGTTTCAGTCATGTAAAAAACACATTATCCCATCTAGTCATATTATGGAATAACAGTTTCTTACTTGTGAATGCGCAGGTGTTGTGAGAGGCCATAAAACCGAGGGCCAGGAGCTGTTCTACAGCGTGGAGAAGGACGGTCACAAGCAGTGGTACAACAGGACCTCGGTCATCCTTTCTCTGGAGCAGGGAAACAAGCTGAGGGAGCAGCACAGTCTTGGGCCCTACGAGCCCTCCACCCCCCTGACCAAGGCCTCCGACATCAGCCTTGGTAGGACCACCACAGCTGGACACAGAGTTTTATCATTTAGAAAAAGCAGTTTTTGGATTGATTAAGAGCAATGGGCACTGCAGTGTGAGAGGTGGTTCAACCATTTCACACATCTTACAGCATTAAAGGTGACAGAATAAAAAAGCATTTTTACCTGGTCTTTGTTGAAAAACGGTCGTCCACCCACATTCAGGAACATGTTAAAAGTGCTAGAAATTCTGAACATCTCCTTGTAATAGAAATTCCTCTTTTAGAAATGTCACTAGATAATGGGTCAATTTCAAAAACGGTTGTTTGTGACGTAAAATTTACCTCACTGCCCCCCACCCCCACCACCAGTTGACTACCTGTTTGTTTTTATTACTCTGTTATAAGTGGATCCTTAATAACATGTTGCCTCATTCGCCTTAGATAACCTGGTGGAAGGGAAGAGGAGACGCAGAGTGACCCCTGGAGGTCAGAACACTCCCAACCGCAGCTCCTCCGGCAGTCCTCGCACTCCTGGTCCTTCTGGAAAGAGAAAGCTGAGGACGACCTCTGAAGAGGGCAGGACGCCGTCCAAAAGAGGCCGTAGGGGGGCAGGCTTCAGAACTGGTACAGAGACCCAGTCGCCAAAACAATGACTATAATCTGAATGAGCAAGATGGGAGGGGTTTGTTTTTAATATTATGAATTTTAGGGTTTTTCTGTCCTTTGTAATTTTGACTACATAACGGAGGTTTGTGTTAATAGCTGCTAGATTTTAAACATAGAGCAGAAAGTCTGAAAGGACTTTTACATACAAATGAATTGATAATTCTTCAGTTTTTACATGTAGTTTGTAGATGAGATGAGGAACTACTTGTTCTTGTTTTAATGGATTTTAGAAAAGTTCTTTTAGCAAAAAATGTTTTTTTACATCACATATTATTGATACTTTGTAATTTAATGTGGTGATAATTTTCATGTATGTGGAATCAGTAATGTGTGATTTTCTTGTTTGTACTGAGACTTTTTGAACTCTGTACGACCTGTGTCCATCCTGCTGTTTGCCACCTGCTACTGAGGCTGATTTGGTAATTAATATTATGCTGCTAATATCACCATGGTGTTGGTCCACAGGTGGAGGGAAGATATAGGGTGTATTTCCACGGGTGTTATTTATTTATATTTTAACACAGCTAGTTAGCGAGCCAAATCAGATTTGTTTTTCTGTCGTCTTTAGATGTTTCCGGCCAACATGACTGTGTGTGTTTCTTTTTTTTTTTTGCATTGCACTGCACAATTTTTTCAGAAATGTCAGAAACATTTCTCCACTCACTGGTTGATTCTGATGAGACTATTTCAGAAATCTCAGCGACGGCTCAAGACAGGAGATAAAATGAAAATGTATCCACATAGCTCTTTAAAGATTTAAGGGTTTCATTTGTCTTTTAAGTGACCTTGTTATTTATAACAAACAGATTCTGAGAACATGTTTGTTCTCATCTGTTTGAATGCTCTAAGAGGCAAGTGAGAGAAAAAAAATCTGGTGTTTCGATCCAAGTTTGCTATAAATTGTTTCTCTTTGTGTTAATTTAAGGAATTAAAAAAAAGCTATTCTCTTTAAAGAGAACAGGGAAATTTGGGCAGGTGAAAAGTTTTTGTTTTTTCAGTCAAAATCTGCAGAGAGGAAACAATTTTGACCAGACTTGGAACATAGATGACTACATATTTTTTCCCTCTCACTTCTCCTCTCTTGACTCCTGTACTTTTTCTACTTTAACATGCATGTGTGTTTGTGTCCACAGCTCAGCGGGTCGGTGTGTGTAACACCTCCGGCAGTGGGACAGATCTCCCTGGTCAGTCTTGTGACGTGGCAGACACTCATGGCCCACTGCCCCAGAACACCTCTCTGTTCATGGGCTTCGCATTCATGCTGACGGCCTCGTCGGAGAGAGACCGGCTCACAAACAAGATCACAGGCGATGAGGAAGAGGAGGAGGAGGGTGAGACAGGCAGTCTTAGAAAATGGGTGTTAGAGCAGAGAATCAGCTGAGAACCAGCTCCCTTAATTATTGTTAGATGAGTAATTGTTTAATAATAATAGTAATAGTTTAATGATTTTTACTCTTAACAGATTACGTGCAGACGGGTCCATACAACAAAACGTACACAGAGTCCCAGCTGCAGGCAGGTGGAGGCTTCATCCTGCCCGACTTCAATGAAGAACAAGTAGGTTTAAATTCAACACTGAACTATAGCAAATCCACAACTACAGGCAATTCATGGTCATTCGTTAACCCAGTTAACCTGCATGTCTCTGCATAGCTCTGTGCATGACTGTGGGAGGAAGAACCAGAGAACCTGGAGAAAATCCACATAGACTTGGGAAGAACAAGAAAACACAATACAACTTTGTGTATTAATATTGTCTTATTATTTATTTATAATTTATACTTGAAAATGCAAGAGTGATACTATACTATTTATACTACACTTTACTGAAAATGATTCAGGCTTTTCAGAAAAATAAAACTATTTGTGGTTTAGCTAAAGGACTGATACGGACTCTATTACACAACATGAATTAGTTCAGAAATGCATGAACTAATTCATGTTGTGTAATAGAATCTGTCTCAGTCCATATTTACTTTTCTATACATTATTGTGAGCTGAGTTGTGTTTCTATTGTCATCAAGCTCCTCATACATGGTCTCTACTGCGCAGTCTACGTATTCATAATGATTAATATGTTAGATTCTTAGCGGTAAATGAATAATGCAGGTTTTTGCTCAGCACTCCTCTCTTCATTCTTCTTCTTCTTGCTCATCTCTTCAGTGTAAGGCAGCGTACCAGAGTCTGCTCATCGCAGATCAGCACTGCCGCACCAGGAAATACCTGCTGTGTCTGGCCAGTGGTGTGCCGTGTGTGTCACATATATGGGTGCGAGACTGCTGCAAAGAAAATAAGCTGCTCAACTACAGGAACTACCTGCTGCCTGCTGGCATGGGGCCAGATGATGCTGTGGTCGAATGGTACATTTGGTTTCAGTGGATGGATATTTTATATGATGCTGTTACATTGGAGGCACAGAGCTAGTGTAGTGATAGTGTCAAGTTATTAGTCAGTGAAAAATATTATTAACCACATTCCCACAACATTGTCCTTTAATCCAAAACAACTGTAGCCATGTAGACTATGTAGTTCTCATAGAGTGAAATGATCATTTTAAAAAAGCATTTATATTGGCAGTACATGTGATGATATGCTTGAATATGCTGAAAATGATGAATTTTCCTTGTTTTTGCCTGGAAAACTGTATTGATTAAAAATATTTATTAATTATCACGATAGCTGCGCATCAACTATTCATTTCAGCTGTAGAGTTGAGCAGGATTGTAAATGATCTGATCCTGACCACTTCATAAAATGCCTGGTAAAGTAAAACATGTTCTCTTGCCGTGTTTCACTCTGGTCACATGTTGTTTGCCAAACTGCCAGTCAGACTGTTCCCTGCAGGCTGCCGTAGGTGGATTGTAGTTATTTTTCAGAAATCAGAAAACAAATCGCTACACAACCCACAAATGACAGGGACAGAGAGAGGCAGTTGTTTTTGTACCAAAAACAAGACTCACTATTTTATTTTTCCTCTTCTTGTTTCTGCAACAAAACAAGATGTCCTCAAATAACTTTTCTTCTTTTCCTATAACCAGGCATCCCCGCTGCAGTCCGTTCAAAGCCTTGCGATTTCTTCTAGTGTTTGAGAAGCCAATTGAGCTTTGGGCACAGCTGATCTCCATGGGCGGAGGCTCGTCTGTCCGACAGTTCCCGGGAGAAAAGGACAGCTCAGGTACAAAATCTACAACATGACGTGTGAACACTGTGCCGGCAAAACTCTGTCCTCCAACAGTTTGTTTTTGTCTTTCTTTTTCCTTTGTGCTTTGCAGACATTCCTGCTGGCAAGTACGACGTTGTGGTGACAGACCATGCCTGTCCGCCACTGGTAGAGAAAAATGTGACATCACAGGAACTTCCGCTTGTGTCTCCTGAGTGGATCATTCAGAGCGTCATCTGCGGGGAACGCCCGGGTTTCAACAGCAAGCCTCAGTATCGCCACGACTTCTCCTCATAATCTGACCCATCATGTTCCAAACACCTTCAGCCATGTTAAATGTTCCACATTAGTTCTGTTGCATGCCTCTGCTGTATATAACTTTATCCTGTCTGTTTTTATGGGATAATAAATTGTGACCCTGGTTTCATTTAAATCTATGCAACTTTATTTGCTCTACAGAAAAAAATGGTACATGCAGTGTGGTTTTAGTATTTACAGTTTATACAAGAAGTGTGGTCCTAAATCAAGGGATTGCATCATCCAAACTACAAAACATTTTCTCCTTTAATCCCAGTGGTATTTCACCCTGCAGATAGTGGTGAGTGTTTGTGGTAAGATGCTGAGATGTGTCTCTCAAATGTATGCCTCATCACACTTCAGTGACGGTGAGTGGGATTTAAAATCCACCAGCAGTTTGTCTTTGTAGAGCTGCTATATGATCCGAGGAGCTGGAATATTTTGCACTTTGTTGCTGTGAGTTTTTCTATCTGCAAAGCTAAATGCCACTAGAAGTAAGAAATCAGATTTTATCATTTCCAATGAAATAACCCCTCTATGAAGATAATTACAAGAGATGAGCTGCATTTATAATGCTCTAGCATTTGGCATCAGGACTGATGGGAAATTTGTATGGTGTTTTCTTCTGCAGTGTCAAAGTTCAGCATAGATGAACATGTCTCTGAGCCACAATCCAGCCGCACCTCTTAGACACTGAAAAGAGAAATTGTAACTTATTTTAAGGCAAGAAATTAGCATGTTAACCACTGTGAAGTTAGTCTGAATATGTTACATTTTACAGAATCGCTAAATTAATGTTTAAGCTAAAGGGTTTGGGGTTTTGTTTATGGTCTTGTTGTGTGTCCTACCTGCCCAAGGTGCCTCCAGCCTGTGTGTAATACTTGTTGTAGTCTAATCGTAGTAACAGCTGAGCCAGATCAGAGTTTATTTGATGATTCCTCACACTTGACAGGATTTTAAAGAGTAAGGAGGATTGCCGCCTAAATCCCTGTAATTTGTTGATGAAAATGTTACAAATCACATCTTTACATTTTCCAAAATCAGATAAATAAAGAGCTGCTGTAAATTACTTCACCTTGACCAGGATGTCCAGCTGAGCAGTTCCCCTCTCATCTAGAGAAGCCACAGTCTGACTGACCAGAGAGCAGAAGTTGTGACACAGCTCCAGAATCTCGTTCAGACAGTGGAACACCTGTGGACAGGGAATTTATAATAGCGTTTTATGAAGAGGGCAAATGGATTTTATCAGAAATATAATTCAGCTCATTAGTCATCAATACCGGCTTCAGGAGAATGAAGGACTGAGCTAGCAGGTTACTGAGGAAGTGGTCATGGGCCAGTCTGATGCTCTCAAAGTCTCTGGTGGAGTTGATCTGCTGCAGCAGCTGAGAAAACTGAGACTCGAGGACATCTACCTGAAGTAAAACAGCAGGAAAACATGTTGCAGTTAAAATTTGCAGCTAACATTGCTGAAGTAAAACCATAGTTTAGGCTAGTTGTATGAAACTCTTTGTATCCATAACAAGTAACAAGTGCACATGGATGTGTTTCTACTTCTAAAAAAGTATGCCCTCACAAATCTGTCTACATATTTAAACTCATGCATCTCATTGTAGCAAGTGAGGCAAATGTCTGGCTGCTCACTCAGTTGTTACCTGCAAATAGTACTGCAAGTTGTCAATCAAGAATGCCATGTGGTTGCGTAGTCTCCACTTCACGGCATCTGTTTGGCTGGATTTGAGGTGTTTCCTCTGCATCTGCAGGGCCCAGCAGTGTTGCAGCTGCGACTGCACTCGCCTCACACTCAGCAGGTACCTGAACACAACATTGTACCTGAAAAGGAACAAAGAGGAGAGGATGCTCACCATTCAAGATAATCTTACAAACGAATAGAGGCTACAACAGGTACACACTTCTCCAGGACAGCAGGGGTGAAGAGGATGTGCAGTGGCCACTGGACTTTGTAGGTGAGACCGAGAGCTGCCCAGCCTGTGGGAGGGATCTCACGAGGGGAGGTGTCTTGTGGGGGAGTGGCTCCATCTCTGGTGCCTGATCCCTCTGAAAAGAAACAGGAACGGAAACTACTTTTGGATACTAAAGTTATCGATTTACAGAGATAACAAAAGGTTCCTTATAATGACGAGCCTCACTGCACACAGCACCAGTGAATCTTCAACAGACTGTTGAAGATTCATCACATAAAACCAATAGTTATTTTCAATGTTTTGAATTGTGCATCACAATTTCAAAGAGTCCATGTTAAAAATCAGTTGTTTTTTTCTGTTTTTTCAGCAGTCCTACAATATGAAGAGGCAACTCAGGTACCCCCTCTAGATTTTGATAACAGTTTGATTATATTACCACTGGATGGCGCTAAAGACTGAACAAATGATAATATCGTCCTAAAAGAATAAAGGTTTCCTGTTTTAATTTTATTCCTGTTATACATATCATCACAATCATCTGGAGGTATTTCTACTTCATATTATAAACATATGAGCTTTCTACATCTGCGCACCTTTGCTGTCTTTGCCCTGGTAGTCCACAGTGAGGTGCAGCAGAGGCAGGAGGTTGTCGTCGTCCAGCAGCACTTTATGAGCGGCCTGCTGAAAGGCCACGTTTACATCTGTGGAACAGAAATTGCATGAAATGAAAATGGTTTGGCTCATTTGTTATTACTAAGTGTTCATGTAAGCAGTGGATGACTCAAATACAATTTGTCTCTAGCTACACGTGTCTCATTGGTGAAACAAAAGGCATTAGTATTGACTGTGAAGGATGATTCAGACATCTTAACATTTACCGTGCTCAGTGACGGCTGTTGGCGGCGTCTTGAGCATGTGCTGCGCAAGGTCAATAAAAACCTGGTAGAGCTCCCCACGACCCAGCAAGTAGAAATCTTTAATTATCTGGAGGAAATAACACACACTAGCACTGCTCATTTTGCTCCGATTATGATCCAGACATAAGCGTGTGATGAGTACAAACCTTCAGTTGTTCGAGTAGATCTGACTCCTCCACCATCAGAGTCCACAGATGCTGTGAGTCGGTGAGAAGGTGAAGGTTTCATTGTCACGATGGGTTTGGTATCTAACATGGCATTTAGTAGGAGGACAATAATGCAGCGCTATATCAGCTCACCTCTGCCACTGTGCTCCTGATGCGATCGATGAGATTTTCAAAATCTACCAGGCTGAAAAGAGGCTGCTGCTTAAGCTTGTGCAGCTCAGCAGCAAACATGTCCTCCTGATGCTTCAGTATAGAGCCTGAAATTAACAAAATGACAACATATTGTGCTGTTTTAGTGACATGAAGAAGTAATAATATGACCAGATTTCACTTTTTCACTTATTTTTAGTACAATACCAGCTCTAGACGGGCTGTGGTTGTGGTTTTCAAACATCTGGACAGACTCTCCCACAAAGAGGATCTTCTCAGCAACTCGTATTGGAATGTATGAAGGCAGCATCTCTGTTCGCAGAGAGAATTGCTGCAGAGATGGAGCCAGCATGTTCTCCTCCTCAATCAGCCTCTGCACAACACAGACGGACAAAATCAAGGAGACAGTCATCATTAAAGAGCCATTTGAATGAACCTGTGCACAGTTTTATGATCCTTTTGGTCCTGGGTGACTGTCAATCTTACCAGGTCCTGTAGCTCTCTGAGCTGTTTTCCACTTAGACCTCCCAGACCCAGATCCTCTTCCTCCTCCTCCTGATTGGCTGCGGCTCCTCCAGCACTTGGCCCCAGCTTCACGAAAAACTCCTCATTTTGGTCCAGCAGCAATCCATGCAGCATCCACGCTGCTAGCTGCTTGTACATCACACCATGGCACACTGCAAGAATCCTGCAGAAAGGGTGTCAGCATGATTACTGTAGTCCATGAACTTCTTAATTAACCCCTCAGTGGTATATCAGAGGGCCATCATCTAATCAACCTGGTGATTAAGTGTAGGTGTAGTAGGTACTATGGCAAAAACTGATTCACAAGCCCAAAATAAATGATGATGATGAGTAACAGTTCCTTGGTCTTGGTTTAACATTGACCAAAGTCTGTATAAGAGTTGGATAGTTGTTATATGGTGACCCCTGTTTCAGTAACATAACAAGAGAACACAACTCCTAAACTCCAAAAGCAGACTTACTTTTCTAAGGCCATGCGCACAGGAGGAAGTCCTCCACAACTGTGCTTGTACACAGTCTCCAGTATCTGACAGCCATGGATCTAAAGCAGAACACACACAAGACACAGAGCACAACATGTCACCTCTGCTACTGAGGTGATGTAGTCATTTTCTAGTGTTCTAGTCATGTGCTTCAAGTCACATGACTGCTCCTGTACAGAAAAAAATAAATAAGGTACTGCAAGTGTTTCCACTGATTGTACAAATGTATCTATTGAAAATTGTGGAGCAAGTTACAGCATTTCCTTACCTTCTGTGACTTTATAGTCTCAACCACCACCATTACAGAGGGAAACAGTAACTGAAACTTGAGAGACAAAAAGTGACACATTAAAACAAACTGTAAAAAAGATTAAATTAAAGACAAGATCGGTTACACTATGAATATTATCTCTTTAGCTATTTTTAATAATGTTTTACCTGATCAAGCTTATAATTTACATGGGATATTGTCAGATGTGGATCTCCTAGGAACTGAAACACACACAACAATTTCAGTGAGCCTCCATTCATATGATTCACCATTTATAGATTTTGACTGAGTTATCATTTCACCTCTTGTTCAAGGTCCAGCAGAGTCTGTCTGTAGGGCTGCAGCATAGAGTCCAGCCCAGTGCAGAAAGCGCGCAAGTAAATGCCATGAAGTCCAATCTGGTTAGGCTGATTTGTGTGATGTTCCTATAAAACAAATCAACTGCATTACTTGACATTTTTATGTCATGATAGAAGAGAAGTTAGAAAAAAAAGTTAGAAATGTGCATGAAGAGAATAATCTAGACATAGGTTTTAAAAGAGGCTGACACTAAATAAAACATAAGTTTCACAGCTTTAAAGTGTATACAGATGTCATCGTGTAGGAGTGGGACTCACTTGCTGGTGAACATGGCCAGTGTGTTGTTCTATGAACTCTGTAAAGCGAATGTAATCAGAGCCCAGTTTACAGAGTCTGTTGAGGACACTGGTCTCACTGGGGTGAAGGAAGGGCAGATCCTGGGACACCTGTGGGTGTGACAACAGAGTTCTTGTTCAAAAAGTGCCTCTACTTTTTTCATCATTAATGAAGGTAGACACAGAGGGAAAGAGAAGCTATGATTAATTTACATTTACCAAACTCTGTGACATAGTAATATTTACATCCCAAGAAAGAACTAGCCATTTTCTGTTTTTTAGCCTTTTCTCTGTGAAATCTTAAGTATGGAGACAATAAGCTGCAATCCATCTCGTTTTAAATATAAGGTGTTATATGTAATAATGTGGAGGATCCTGCACTGAAATCTCCTCAGTCTATAGAATTAAAATGAATGTCAGTAGTAAGTGGATATTGCAGGTAATCCTAAATTGTATGGCTACATTATGCAGTGTCATATTCTGAAAAAAAAAGTCACTCAGTTGGCAGTTAACCAGGTAACCTAATTACAACTACTACACTTTAATGCCACGGCCATGCAAAAAATCCTTTTTCATGTATGCATGTGGTTATAATGGCCAGTTTGCGTTGAAACTGTGTGACAGATTGGTTGATGCTGAGGGCTGGTTTTGCAATATGTTTCATCGTTCACATTTCAGCTGGGTGTGGCCAATAAACTGTAAACTAAGTGTAAAATGTGAAGGTAGTAATTCGTGTGAAAATGCTGTTTTAGTCTATAACGTTTCTTTAAGTTTGTCCCATATTGCATACAAAAATCACTTGAATTTTGAATTTGAACCATCTTATTTCTTCCCGTTAAACTTATAAACTCAAACTTAATGTCAATTCAACATGGTCGGAAGGTTAAATATTTTTTTAATAACAAGCATGCATTCATTCACTTACAAATACATTTTAACGCTAGCATGACTCAAATCAGCTGCACCGTTTTTCAGTTTTACCTGCAAACCTGTCCGTTTGTTCCACGTAAAGATCGTCCCCGGGTATCCACTTAACGCCAGCAACAGCTCGTGGATCATTTTAATTAAAACAGATTGATCAATTTAAAATAAAAATGTATAGTTGCTCACTTAGACATCAAAACAAACCGCCGCCTAAGCTGTCGCGGGCTCTATACGTCACGACGCACAGCATCGCGGGATATGGATGCGGATATAGATGAGGTTTTCCGTTTATCATTTACTTTCATTTCACAGTGCAACAAAACTAAACATGAATTTTTATCTGAATTATGTATATTTTCTGTGACAGGAGACAATTAATCTCCTGATACATTGGTGCTCGAATGCATTATGAGTAAATGTAAAGACAGCGAAAGTTATCATGGTAGTCGAACGCTGGCACCGCGCTTCTGGGAAATGTAGTTCTCTGCACAAAAGTCGGTCGTGCGTCATCATTCGGTCATGTAGCTAGCTAGCAACATCTCGCAACAGAGAGCTTGGTATGTTTGTAGATAAACGTGTGGTTTAATATGGATTTTTACGCGTTTTAGTGTCAGTATTAAGCTTGGTAGCAAGTTATAAGTGTTATCATGGTTTCTGTTTGAGCTAATGTGCTTTGGTTACTCGTCTGGTTTCACTTAGCGTGAGTTCCTTAAGTCAGCTTCTCTTCCGAAAACATTTACATGTTAGCTTAACATGGCTACAGCCGTGCAACAAAACACAACTGTACGCTGTTAAACAAAATAAGTTATAGGTTCGCGTCGATATCAGTTTTCCCGTATACTTATTCAGCTTAATTAGCCGATTCAAGCTAGCTGCACGCACTTGCATGTCATACAACATGAACAAGTGTTAGTGTGTTGTCAGTGCTTCTTTATGAAGTGTTTATTGTTACAGGAATGGCGGGGGAGAGGAGCGGAGAGGACATAGTTTCAGAGTACCTGGGCCAGAACCCGGAGCTGGCTCAGTGGGTCGACAGTCTCAGGGGCTATTGTGAGACCAACAAACAGTGGGTCGCTCGCAGGGAGTTCATCCTTAGAAATATGGAGACTCTCCCCACCGTAGAGCCAGGAGTCCCCAGTAGCAGTCTGGACAGGTTGCTGTCACTGTCCACGGTTTGGGCTAATCACGTTTTCCTCGGCTGCAGGTAGGACACACAGCACTGACACAGCAATATGGTCAACTTCAGAAGTTAGTTAACTCCCAGATCCGATGGTAAGTGTCTAGTCTTTGTTTTCTCCATCCGTCAGTTATCCACAGGCTGTAATGGACAAGATCAAGGAGATGAGTGAGGGGATAGTTGTCCAAGATCCTCCAGTTCACAAAACAACAAAAGATGGAGTCACGTCTAAAGGGAAGCGGAGTGTCACAACTGGTAATTTAGTGCACAATAGATGCACTTTTTCTTTCTTTCTTTCTTTCTTTTTTTTTTTTTTAGATTTAACCTTACTGGAATCTATATTCAGCACTATATTGTTGTACTGGATAGTACTGATGAAAATATGTATCATTAAGTGTGTTTTGCATATGCTAGTATAATGCATGGGCCACCACAAGCTAATGTTTTTAGTTTTATTTAGTTTTTTTTAACAACATTAAATCTTCTAAATGTATAAAATACATTGTGTGTATATGTGTGTATATGTGTACATAGTACATACATAAGGATGTTAATCCCTTAATATGAACGTTTGATTTTTACTAAGAGATTCACATGTAAACTGATAAACTTTGTCAGCATTTGTCTGTATAAACTGTAATGCATCCAGTGAAAAGAGTATGTTGTTAGAGACCACCAACATGTTTCAGGGCTTATTTGTGTTACTGCAACACCCACACGAGAAGCAGGAGTCTGTTTCCTCCTTACATGCTGTTTATTTGTGCAGTCAACATTGTCCTGTGTGCTGTCCCATCATTTACAGAGAGCAGTGATGACAGCTGTATGAAAAGAGTCAAACATGGGTCTAATGAGCTCGACGGTCGACCCGCTGGGAGGATGGCCACACGTCCAATGAGTCAGAAAGCAGGACCTCCACCACAGGCTCCAGCAGATCAGCAGCCCTTCTTTAACCGCCTCTACAAGGCAGTGGCATGGAAACTAGTTTCAGCAGGAGGCTTCGGGCCTAACTTGGACCATTTTGAAATACTTCGTAGCTGTGTGGAATCATGTAAACAAACCCTGACCTGCGTGTTTGTGCCACTGAAGGACATCACAGGCCTCCCTGCAGGTCGCACACAGAAGGAGGGCCACGTGTGTGAAATTCGCTGTCAGACTGTGTACATGGGCACAGGATATGGGCGGGATGAAGCTGCTGCTAAAGCTATGGCTTCCAAAGAAGCCCTTAAGGTTTTTCAGGGGCGAAAAGTGACAGTAAAGATATGTAGACGAAGGTACAAAGGGAAGGATGTAGACGATTTGATGTTGTTGGACGAACAGCCTCGGAGTCAGGGCTTTCCTCCTGCACTCAGCTACCCTTTTCAGGACGAGCAGCTGGAGGACGACACTTCATAGAGAGGACCGACCGTGACATTTGCCCTGCTGTAATACCCAGTTGGAGAATCGACTCGAAGCATTTACTGAACGTGGCTGCTAAAGGAATTCATGCCTGTGGTGGGACCAGACTGTTAAAACGAAAATCATTAACTAGCTTAGAGCATTAATACATTTTGCACATGTTGTGTCAAAACACAGGTGATAGATTGTTTGACAATCTGGAATACATCATCAAAACAGGGAAACATAGTCCTCAAATCTGCAAAAAAATAACAAAAATCTTATCCTGTGTTGAGTACATCATCAACTTCTTCCAGTTTTACAGTTTTAGAGACATAGAACAATTTAACAAGGTGTGCTGAGTTGGAGCATGTGCCATCATGTAAAAGTCAAATGGCCATAATTTGGCAAAAAGCTTGACTGCCAGAGGGCAAAACAGTGGAAGAGGTAAAGGCAGCTTAAAATGCTTCTTTAATACCATAGGAATAAGCATTGCATTATATTGATGTGATCATTCTGTTCTGTGTTTAACTGGATACAGTCTCACCTGCAGGTCGTTTTTGTTTGTAGACTTCAAGCCGTATTAGATAATAACCTCACTTTGTTGCGTTTTGGTTTGTTTAAATTCCCACTGCTCATTGCTCATTTACAAGGGAAGCAAAGATAATAACTTGTGTTTTTACAGTTCTGATCATCTGTCATTCTGCAGGGTTTCGGTTGTACAGTCGAAACGTATCCAGTCACTGCGACTTTTTCCTAAACATGATGTCTTTGGTGTACATACCATTTGAATATGAAGTATCAAATCAAACTTTATTTTGATATTTTAGCTTCTTCTTTCTAATCGACTTTTGGATGTCTAACACCAATGTGTTTTCTCGAACTGTGTCGATTTAGCCCTTGTGTTTTAGGGCCGTCTCTTCAGACACATTGGAGTTATATCCTCATTGCCTATCAACTCACTGAGGCTGTTTGTGTCACCAAAAGTGTAACTGCCGTGCCCACGTATTCAAATCTTTTACTTAGGTAAACTTGATAACACAAACAAACATGGTTGGTAAGATGGTGATCCAAGTCCTTAAACAAGAGCTCCTGTCAGTCCGGTTCTTGACTAAAACTGGCAGGACCTCAGTTTTCATCTGCTGAAATTAATAAATGACCACACACTGCTATCTTCCACTTCTGCTATCAAAGTAACATACTGAAGGTTTGAGTTTTGTTTTTACAGTTTATGTGCAAAGGTTTCAGCTTTTATGTTTTCAAATACTGGGCCAACTGTAGTACCCATCATACTGCACAGAAAAGGAAATAAAACGACTACCGTTTGAATTTTATTTTATTATTTTAGTTCACTCATTTAAAAGAAAAACCACTGAGATGTTGGGGGAGTGTCGTAGTTGATGATATTGATTTGGAAACCATTAAGTCCACAGTTCTGTGTACAGTTCTGATGTGTTTTGAGGGTAAAGTGCTGCTGTGGCATGAGTGATTCTTGTTTCTTTATTTCCAGTTTTGGTTGAAGTTGAACACGGTCGCATTGAAGTGAGATTATCTGTGCTGTTCCACGTTAATGTATGTTTACACCAGTGGTCCTATTTCTATATATTTTTAAAATAAACATAATTTAAGAGAGCAAAGATTGTTTTTTGTTGTGTTTGTTCAACAAGCATTTCAATGATTTCACAATTACTGTGTATGAAAACAGAAGTGAAACCTCTCTATATCTTTACGATTGACCGTAGAGTTGTGTTGTGTCACACGCTACTTCTCATTAGTGATAAGTGGCAGGTTCAGAATGTGATGACTCAGTTTCTCATTAGAGATGGTCAAAGAGACGCCAGCAGTGCCAGATCAAATAATTATTAACTCTCAGTGATTTGAGTGACATCTATGCCCCAAACCCATCATTTACATCAACAGGACGTCTGTGGCCTCAGCAACGCAGTCAACCAGACTGTTCATTCACATGGCTGGATGGATGGATTTTCTCACTTCAGTAGATAATCTCAACTGTTTCTCTGATATCTAGGTCTGGTACGTGGTTGATGCCTAAAATAAGATGGCGGACATGTCACGTTTGCGCACTCCAGGGGAGCTCATGCTTTTGTCTTCCTGAAAAAACGTGATATATGTCTCTAAGAGGGACACTTCAAACACTCGTCGGTAAACTCTTGTGAAATCTTCACAAAAAAATGAAAATTTTATATATTTATGATACATGCATACATTAAAAAACGGATAAAATAAAACTAATTTACCTGAAATGGAAAACAAAATTCTGCTCCTATTAATAAACAGTTTTTAAATTAAAAGTAGCCCAAAATATAACTGACAAACCATTTGCCAACTAAAGGAGAAGAGACAACAGGATGGAACATGTACTCTTGTCATGGAGCTAACGTTTCAATACATGTAGTTTATTTGTTGGTCTCAGATCTCCTCACTAGAGGGCAGCATTATGTAATGTGTAACTGAACTGTTAAAGTGGTCCTGTCCATCTTTTGTCTCCTCACCTGATGTCACCTGATGATGTTGAGGTCAGAGCTCGTCTCTGTGGAGGTCGGACTGTCACACTGTGTGTTTGGACTTGTCCTGTTACACAATTAATCCTGAACAGATGGCAGAGTGTGGTGGGTTGTGCTACTTTTTTCTGTAGTCATTGTTGTAGTTGATGGTATTTTGTTGTATGCGACTTTGTTCTATGCGACTGTTTTACTTGCTGGCTACTAAAGCTGATAGAAGCTGGTAACCTAACCTAAACTAACCCTAACACGTTGAGCTTTATTGTGGTCGTTTGTTGTGATTTCAAAACTATGTAGTGCTCAGTCTGGTTGTTCATGTTACTTTTTATAATCTACTGCTCCTTGTGATTAAAATGAGTTTAAATTAGGTTAAAGTTATCAGCCTATGTAATAGTTTATGGTACTTAATAATTACTCTTTTTGTAATAACTTTAGGCTTATTGTATGTATGTAGTACCTGGTATATGATTCTTTTCTGAATGCTTTATTCTAATTTTTTGGTATTTTATGCAGCTGTATATTATGATTTGATGTGTTTCAACAGCCTTAATTGGCCTTGGTGATGTGCTAATACATTATAGAAGCATTTCATTGTGATTTGGGGAACTTTGTAGTTAATTTGTAATATGCCCTTAAATGTTATGCACGGCTTAATGGTATTTTTAGTAAGGCTTTGTGTTTTTTTCTTTGTATTTACTGATACGTGATGATAACTTATGGTATCTTATATGTCCTTGTGATATTGATCAGATCAAGTATTTGAATCATGTCATGGTTATTGTAGAGTAACCAGGAGAGAGGTAGTGGTAGTGACAGGTACAGAGGATCTGTGACGTTCAACAAAGATCCATAACTCAGACATTTGAATTCATATGGTGTTGTATATGTCTTGATCAATAATAAAATACAGTTAAGGTCACCACATCACATGAGGTTTGTACAGAATGTACAGACACATAACAGGAGCAAAGTTAAATCAAGTTGAGCTTGGTGTGCATTTGTTCACATATTAGTGTTCACGTTATAAATCAATGTCAAAGCCTCAAGCATTGTCTGGCGTTGATGTATTGAGAATTTTATATCCAACAATGTCACTCTCAAAGAGTGATCTCTGTTTTAGACCCCACCATTTGTCACCTGCTCTCTGTGTTCACCCATGATATGCTCAATCATCCGATGTCCTCTTCCTCTCTTTTGGTTTCTGAATGTCTCCATCACAATGTCTCTATATATTTGTTTGCTGTGTTTTTCTGTGTCGGATTTTGCCACCCAAACAATCATTTCCTTGGATGGGTTATTGCTGCAGGTTTGAATTGTCTCAACTTGTGGAAATAAAGCCTTTATCTGCACATGCAATCTCTATCGGAATTGGAGGTAATTCCCTGAGGAATCAATAACAAATCCTCCCTGTCTGGAGAAAGTATTTCTGTTCAGCAAGTAAGATAAACAGACTTATTGTCAGTCTCACCACCATCAATGTTTCTGGTTTGTTCAGTGGTTTCTGATAATTCACGAATGAAAGCTTTATGGAGCTTTTGTGATTTTATGAACTAATTTCCTTTCTTAGCTGAGTATTCATATATAAATAAATTGCAGCGTTGTTCATAGACACAGATTATTCTTTTGTGTGGATAGTTTATCCATTTGGAGCAAGTTGTTTAATAACGCAAACAAGTTTTTTATTTAATATTTTTGTGCAGCAAAAAACTGCCACTAAATATTCTCTAGCTGCTTAAGATAATAATTAAACTTTACAAAATGCTTTTATAGCATTTAGAGGTGACCTTGTGCATCTTATTCAGATGAGCTGAAGGATAGATGCAGGTCAATCCTGAATGTCCTGAAAAATTTCATGACAGTTAATCATTTAGTTGTGTATTTCAGTCTAGTCTAAAGTGGTACACTAACTGACACTGCCTATCAAGGAGTGGCAGCAAACCTTAGAGCTGCTCAAAAATAATCACACCACTTTCATGACTGTGCCTTAGGAGAGACGCAGGGTAAACCCGATTTAGGATTTCATGAGGTTCCTCACTATACCCTCAGTCTTCCGCTAACAAGCATGTCAAGTCAGAGTTTGATTTGTTCAACATCTGCTCCTTATTTTGATATGAAAAGCTCATTGTGAAGTAACAAAAATACAACAACTCTGCCATCCTGTAGGATGGTTGTCATCTGGATGACTGGACCCTTTAGAGTCATGGTTTTAGCAGGGAAAAGGCCACATGATTACTTAAATCAGGACCATTTTATCCTCTGAGGAGCAGGTGAATGTTCAAATCTGATTTAATGCCAGAACAGAAAAAAACATTTGAGCGTCATTAAAATGAAATGTAGCCCATAAAGCTTTAAAAATGTACACAGGAGTAAACATTTTCTATCACAATTTGTACAATTGATATGATTCATGTAGTTATGAACTAGGAATATCTGACAAAATCTGACTCTGACTAGAGAGAAACGTCATGAAGGAGAGTTTCTGTCCTTCACGTCTTAAACCCAGAGAGTCTCCTCCTGTCACTGAAACATTAAATGTTAATGTTGATGACAAGCGTGTTCCAGAATATAACAGAAAAACAGGAAGAAGGTGTTTGGTTAGTTTGACCGACAGCACCAACTGCAGTCATGTCTTCAGGTCTTTGTTGATTTCCAAAATGATAACACGTCCCCACACAGACGGATTAAGTCAACATCTTGTACTCATCTCCTCTGTATTATTGATGACTGCTGACAGGTCACACAGAGGAAGGCTGGATCAGATGTTTATTTGTTAGCTAATTGTTAGCTATGTGTATATATATATATATATATATATATATATATATATATATATATATATATATATATATATTATTATTATTATTATCGCAGTGTAGTGTGAGGAAATAGAGTTTTAGAGTATTCCATTATAAGTCTAAGGGAGTGTTTTATTATGACAGCTGCCTGTATTTCATGGTTATTTTTTTTTGAGCATAGTGAAGTTTATGAGCATATGTTTTCGAAAATCTTCTGGGGAGTTAAAGCAAAACCATGACAGGTTTTTGATTACTTTTTAAAGCTGTGTCACAAATGATGACTCTATAAGATTACAAGGCTGCAACTCAAGAAATGCAGTTTTTGATTCTCTTTGATTCCCTCCAGGACCACAAAACTATTTCTTGAATAAGTATAATAATTAAAAAAAAAATATGCATAGAATATCTCCTGCTTTGAAGTTTTCACTTTCAATATTGGACTATCATTGGCTCTACACTGTTGTACTGTCACTAAACGTATCAGACTGGATTCAGATTTCAGGGGAGCACAGTGAAGCAGCAAAGATGATAATTAAAAACTTTTTTGGGGTGGATTTACATCTGCAGACGTGCCACGAATAAGATATTGATTGTTTTCATATATTTAGTTTAGTAGTAGTTTGGTATATTTAGAATATATATATATATATATATATATATATATATATATATTTTTTCCCCTCAGTTTATTTTCAATGGGGCAGCCTGGTCATCACGTAGTCTTAACGTCTATGATCGCGATCATCAGTCACGTCATTATTCAAATATTTGCACGACTCATTGCCATTATCATCATCATCATCATCATAAAGACGAAAACTCAGGTCATGATTATTATATAAGTTATAAGTAATAATCACTGTCCTGTGTGCGCAGCCTGGAACTAAAGGAAGATGCGGCCACTCCACTGCTTTACAAAACAAGATGATCCACATTTTATTATTATTGTTATCATGAGACAAAGATACACAACGCATTCATTATGAAAATAAAAATCAAAGTTGAAAAGAACAACACTGCAATATTGCTGTAGAGACTAAAACATCACAAAAATGATCCTGTGCATTTCCTACAGACATAAAAGAGGCTCTGACTATTTACAGTAACTTCATTGTTTCTTATCTCCTCTCCATCACCACACCATCTTTAACAGAGACGTTTAGTTTTTCTGTGGTATAACATACATTTAAAATATATATTTCATATCACAGAAGAACAGTTTTTTTTTCGTGAGGTCAGTCCATCTGCTCCTCAGTTGTATCATAAAAATATGACAGTAATTACAAAGTAATAGAGTGACATCTGTTTTTTTTTTACTCTATCTCGATGCTACATTCAGATCCGACCAGGCTCATAAGCACTTGAGAAGGAAAAAGTTACAGAAAGCTCCTCGGGGACAGTCGCACATCTTGCCGATCCGTGCGCCTTTTCTCACGGCGCACTGCTCCCCGACATCACACTGACAGACACACACACAAAGAGAGAGAGAGAAACAGCAAACGGGTAGGAGCAGTTAGGTGTGGTGATTTATAACTGTAGTCTGCAGCTATAAATAGGATATTAATGAATATAAAAATCCGAAAGTGTGCGCAATCAGCTTACCGTTGGGACTTGGCCAAATTTCTTTTCCCATAAAGGCAGTCGTTTCGCCTGCAGCTTTTCCAGGACTTCTTGGAGGGCTCCAAGCTGCCAGGAAACAAAATTAAAACAGAAAGAGATAAATATTAAATATTTATTGACTGTGTACTGTTATGGATATGAAGATGTGGTTAAGGTAAATATTTCCACATTTCCATTGTTTTTAAAATAAAGCAGATTTCTGACATAAAATTTTATTAAATGTCATTCAAACATGTAGAAGTTGGTCATGTAATATGCAAAAGACATTTTATAAAAGACAGACTAGATGAAATATCTCCTGAAACATGGGGGGGAAAAAACAAGTTGTGTGGTATTGTTTGAATGCAGAATGTGAGAGAAATCTTACCAGCTGTTTCTCACTGGTCAGGTTCGGACCTTTTGGGTAGAAGTCCCGCAACGCTCTGGGACTCAGCTCCTCTTCGGACTCGGCGTCAAACACTTCTGCTCCAGCTGCGCCGGAGAGCAACAGCAGCGCGCAGAGGAGCGCTCCGCTGAGCAGTCTGGAGCTCTGCATGGTCCTGGTGCGCGACAGCGTATCCTTTCTATGTCCCCCCGTTTCTTCGAATGGTTTGTTGGCTCTCCGCGCCAAACACCTTTTTATCTGACTCCTGCCATCTGCTCGCTCCACCTTATCCTTTGATTTTTTTTTCTTGTCATGCGTAACAGCAGCAGCCTTGGGTGAGTCATCTCGTAAAAGTTGCTGGGCAAAATATGCCTCAAAAAAGTCAACAACAACAGCAGCAGCTGCTGCATCGTTACTGATGAAGTAATGGATTACTCACTTATTACAGAAGTGATGGAGTCATTTTTGTGAAATCTGATTAACATTGAGACAATTAGCTGATCAGAATTTTGTTTTGTTTTTTTTTTCCTGTTTTTTCCTGTCATTATTAGGTTCATATGATCTGAGAACTTTGATTTATTTAACAGTAGTTACCATATATTATGTGCCTTTCCCATACTACACCTGAATGACATTTGCAGCCTCTCCTACATTTACACTGCATGACTCAGTCAGTCCTTGTGTGCAGTAAATGTTAAAAAAAAAACAAACACCACAGGCATTAAAGGTCCTTGTTATCCTCTTTTGTGTGAAAATCAAAGCAACAAATCTGCTTGTATAAATGTTTCTGAGTTTGAAAGTTCTGTTTATGTGCAGGAACTGTGTGGGAGGCACAGGATTAACTGATTGTTTATTACTGGCTGTAATCGAAGTGTTGATTGAAGGGGGGAAGGGGGGTATTTATCAAACCACTGAAGTCATTAGTAATACATACTGCTAAACTCAGGTCACATTTTTTCACCATTTTGAGGAAACAGATAGAAAATGACAAATTATATATGTTATGGTGTAAAACATCAAACTCAATGATACATATTTGAAGTAATTTGCCTGCAAACTAAAACTCTAATGGCATCATTTAACCCCAGATTTTAATGTGAAATAAAGATTACACCAGCTTTAGCTTTTGCATTTAATTCTGCTTTCTGCAGCCACACTATGATATCATTTCAACTATTATGTAACTGTGACAATGCAAAGGATGGAACACAATGTGGACACACAAATAGCCGCTGTTGCTCGTATTGTATTCCTAATCCCGTGTTCGAGTTTATCCCCATTCGCAGCATTGATTGCCTGTGTTTCAGAGCCGCCTCTTTTGGGGTCCGTCAGCAGAGACAGAGACAGAGGAGCAGGAAGCTTTGATTGTGCTGGAGGTTGCATGACTCATGTCTCTCTCTTCCCCACTTTTAATGGCTGAGACGCCAGTTTAAAAAATTCATTCACAACAACCAGGCTATTTCATTCACAACCATGAGCTCATTAGTTTTTGTACCATATCCCTGACAGTCCCCCGCCCAGGGCTCACAGTTCTGCATGTGCCACGTGACCAATCTTGATTGGTTTCTCTGGTCTCATGGTTTTGGTGTAACATGAGGTGATTTGGCTCAATCTTTCAGCAGATTGTGTTCTTTCAAGCATAAATAACAACCACTTAGTAACACATATTCTACTCAGAGTCGGCTGACTCAACACAATTGCTCTATAGCACTTAAGTGATAGATGTAATTGGAATGTATATATAGGTTCTTGTAAAAAATGGAAGAAAAACAAAGAGTAAGCTTCAAAAATAGTTGTTTTTAAATGGTTTTCCATCTTGATTTAAACCTGCATATTTTTTGGCTTCTTGGCAGAAACATAGGAAGCTATAAACACAACACTGACATAAACATGAAGTTAATGGAAATGGAGCAACAAAGAGTTGCCTATTCACACATGTATTTACACAGAGCATCATCTCCTTAAAGGGAGCAACACAGATGTATGTATTTTAATTTATTAAATAAAATTACTGGCAATACATTATATACAATACATTTATGTTTCAAAGATATCTGCTTAAAGTAGCATGTTAGCCAGCTAGTAACAACATATCGTAGTGTTAAACACAATCTCAACATCTGTGACCATAATTGTCACCCACCAAAACTTCTGCCGCCTGTTTCGTGCACTCAAAACTTTATGTTTTGAGTTGTGTGTAATGCAGTATGGTAATTATGCAGCCATCCTTGCAGCCAAGTTTAATGTCTCCTGTTCCATTTATAAGCAAAATGGTGGTGGTTGTTAAAGGCTGACAAGTGTGCAGTGATCCACACCATTTTATGTGTCACCATCCAGATATATACAGTGAACTGCATGTTGCTATACATAGCATTAAAACGACTTTCTCAATATTGTACCTTCCTTGTTCTGGATAACTCCAAAACAGCTCTGACTCATCAGGGTTTGTACACGAGACCTCTGGGTGCATCTTGCAGTGTCTGGCACTGAGACATTGTTCTTTGAGTCCTTTGGGTTGTGAGGTAGAGCATCAATGGATCTGGCAAATCCCACAGGGTCAACTCCTCTTTGTCCTGTTGTTGGAGTGATTTCTTAGCAGTGTTAGTGTGGGGACCCATTGCTCTACTGAGGAAGGCTGCTGCCACTGGCAAGCGTCATTACCATGGGGAGTTGTGTTTGTAAGTGGTTTTAAATTTGTGGTTGACCTGTTTTAGCCATCCTCTCTCAAAAATTCCTCCACTATCAAGCTGAAGAATTTCTAATACACTCTACCATCGTATGATTGGTAGTCATTGCCTTTAACAGTTATAGTGTGAACACTACTGAAATCGCCCCTTTAAGTTTTGTTTTTTGTTTCTACCAACCCAAGAAGGAAATATTTGCACTTTAAGCTGACAAATGCTCCAATACGATCAGCTAATCTATAACTTTCTTTGAAAACAGCCACCTGCTGTGGCCAATAATGATGCTAATGGTGAAAACAGTGTGAATGATTGAAAACAGATGAACCAGATGAACAATAAGCTGAAATTGTCTATAAAGCCACAGATTCACATTGTTTTCATTTGAAATTCAGTTCGTAATTCAAATACACAAAAGACATTAATTTCACAAAAGCATGCTCATGTGTCCATTGTTCAGAAAAAAACATCATTGCTTTGTCCAACTGTTATAAAAGGAAACTATAATAGATTTAGACTTTGCAAGGTTTTCACAGATTTTCTTATTTTTCTCTTTTAGACAATTAGTGGTGGTGCCCCTAAGGCAGTTGAGTCAAAACTTGTTCCATTCAGAGATGAGCGTCTGCAGCTTAGTCCCTCCAGCAGTCCACTGTACAAGAGTTTATTTTTAGCAGCGTTTATATCAGAAATCACTGAGGATCATTTTCAGAAAAAAAATAAATAAATAAATCAGCGCCAGATCAAGCCTCAGGTACACGGGCAAAAATGACATCTCTAATGTGCATGTCTATGGACCAGTGGGAAAAAAACAATGTGGTTACAAAGACAATAACCCAATTAGCCTCCATAAACAAAGACATAAAAACGAATTAGGACCTTCTAACTGTGAGGCAAATGTGCGGGTGTCTCCTTAATGAAAAATGTAGTATCATAATGAAAACATAAATAATAAAGATAAAGTATCAACAAACCATCGACAAAAACGTCATTCCTTGATTGAAAAACAATCACACTTGCCAGATCTTTATTATATGACTGCACCAAAATGGAAAAAGACTCATTGATTTGACCATCATATATATCTCTGATACTACATCTGATCTGATCTTGAGATCAGTACATCATTTACTGACATTATTTATCTTACAGATCTGCACTAATACTCATTGAGTTGTTTCCTGGGCTATGCCTCCATCCCTACAGTGTGTTTGGTACAAATTGGTTCAATAATTGGTTCATAATTCTGTGTTGGACAAATAAAATCGATCATAAAACTTTCTTCCTTTTCAGTCACGTAGGGATGGTAACATTGGTCCGGTTTTTTTTATTGGTCACTTTGGTCCAGACTGAAATATGTTAATAAGTGCTGAATAGATTAATATGAAATTTTGCACAAATCATCATGATTCCAAGGAGATGAATGCTCTTGCCCGGTAATTCTCTGACTTTTTCTCTTTCACCAAAATGAGGTTGACCTGTCTTTGGTAAAATTGTACAACTGCTGAATAGATCAAGTGATATTTCCCTCAGACTAAATTGTTTGAACTGCTTACCCTGTGACTGTAATTTAAGTTGCTTTGCAGCTTTGTTGGAGGAGGTGTGTGATGACATGGCACCCAAATCCATCGCAGTAAAAAATGATCCATTTTGTGTCAGAAACAGATGGGAGATAAATTAAAAGAAAAACTAACATGACTTAGTAAGCCTGCAAAATAGCCTTGGTATTGATCCTCCGCTTCTCTTTTCTGAAATATATTTCACTTGCTGTTTTTTGAATGTGGTGAACTGTACAGTCTGAACCGCTGCTCCCATAGGACTGGACTAAGATCTAGTGACTGATCACACCATATGATTCACACCATTTCCATTCCATGATATGGAAGCATCTGCATTCCTCATAACTGCTTTTATTCTGCAATTCTAGACTTAGGGGAATCATAATGAGGTCTGAGTGTCACACTTTATCACAATTTATCACATTTGGTAAATCTATTGACGCTGATTCTAATGAGTTTTGTGTTTCCAGTTTCTCGATCAGCTGTTAGTTCAAGAAGCATCTAATCAGTGTTTGTGTACGTTCTATCCCATGTGGAATAGGCTACATCCCTATGTCATTTCTCCAGAATCAGATGAAACCCTGTTAAAGTCTTACATCCTCTACATCAAACATTGGAAAAACTCCTTTCTAGGGGAAACATGTGAAACAGGGTTCTCACAGCAACAAGACACATCTGTTTTTAATACTTATAATTTATATATTGCTTTTTATTGTGTATTTGACCTTTGTTGTACACATCCATGTCATGCCCTTGGGATATGAAGGTCTTGTGTCTGCTGTATTTGCCATGAACTTTTGTGTGTATGTGGACAATGAGTGGATAACAAAAAATCTATCTAGCTATTGTAACCTTAAATGTCCAAAAAGATAAATTTTTAAGAGCTAAAAATATTCTATCTTGTCTCTAGCTTGACAGATGTGGTTTTCTCTTCTTGCTCAAAAGAAATACAGTTGTATTTTCTGAACCTTATGCGATCATGTCATGGTCATATTAAAAAAAAAAAAAAAAAAAAACCCTTAAAAATAGGTGATGTGGTGAGATTCTCCCATCATAGCAGTAATTTGTTCAGGTAGAGTTGACAGAATGACTGGAAGGTCTTTTCTACAGAGAAAGGCATGAGTCTTAACTATATCACTACTTTCCTGTTATATGTTATTTCTTCCTTGGTTATGTTATAGCAGCTCATCTTAGAGGTGTAGTTTCTCCCTGTATTTGTTCCTTAAGACCAGTTTGTGAACTTGTTACAAGTTAATTGGGAGATTTATGTCAACAAAAGAGCAGAGAGTAAAGGAGAGAATGGAAGAGAGAGGGCAGCCTGAAAGAACAGAGAATCGTTGACCAGTGAGGCATCTATCTGCTGAGTCCAGCCTTAATTACACACACCAGCACAACTGCTGCTGAGCTGTCTTGTTAGCAAAAAGCATCTCCTTTCCGGAAAACACCTCAAATGGAGGTTTGAGGAGGAGGGAAGAAAGATGAGATGACATAAGAAGATCACGTCAGAGCTATTCTGTACATATCTCACCCTCTCTCTGGCTCCCGCTGACACATACATCAATTTGTCTTTACAATGCTGGTTTTTGATTGGTCTCCAGATAACAAACCAGTCAACTTGGTGAAGAACCATAAGGGTCGAGTGTTAATTCCAACTGTGACTCATCACTAATTGCAGTATCTCCAGTCTTGTAAGTCATCTGTGTGAAACAAGACCATTATTAATGAGGATCAGAACTGCACCGGTGTCAGCCAAATGTGATATAAAGTAATGTTTTTTTAAAATGAGGAGTAGCTCTGGGAGTTTTGTCTCCACCGTTGTCTGTCACATCTAATTTCATGACTGAGTGAATCATCGTTGTTACTGTCTTCTCTGTGAACAGGCTATCTTCCTTCTGAGCCTGAACAGCATGTAGTTTTGGTCTGATCAAATTAACAAAGTGAATTTTCTGCAAAAAAACTGCTCCCTTAGGATATTTTTCTGAATATACTGTATGACTGATTATTTATCAATGGTCATAGCCATGTTATAGGTTTAATGAGAACATTTTTACATGGCGTTTATCCTTCTTATTTGGTAATAATGCTGTGTTACATGTTGCTAACTGATTGATAAATAATTTTAATTACTTTTGTTTTGAGTTTTGGTCAAGACCTTCTACAGTATTTTCTTGAGGGTAAGTATGGTCCGATTAATCAAAGAACTGTGAAGTGTGAAGTCTGAAGTGTGAATAAAGACATTTGTTCACATTTTTACCATCTCTTTATTCCACTCTCACTGCTGTCCTCAGGTTATTTTTGACTGGAGCAAAAGAAGCAAAACTTAGATACATTGAGTTTCATCAATCTCAGAGGAGTGACAGTAAAATGGAGCATTAGATGGAAAGATCATAGGGATACAAACAGTAAGAACCAGCCTTTGACAGATATATAAAGAATATCAATAAAAGATTAGTTCAGTGTAGCATGACATGTCATGCAGTTAGATATACTGTAACTATGTTTCTGTACTGTTTATATGTTGGACTAGGAGACATTATACTGCCTCTCAGCTTGATGGTGATTGCAGAGCATCCCGGAGATGCTGCTGAGAGTCAATCAACAGTGCATCCAGGTGTGACATGGTGTGTTTAACACAGCAGGAAATTGATCCTCTGTTCACATCATGGTCATAATTATTGGACTGATTTACTGATTGACAGCCTGCAACAAGCAGTTTCTCAATTTTCTGTATCAATGACCCTGAACACTCACTCAGGCAGACCTGACTGTAAGAACACACACATCATGCTTGATGTGCAAGAAGTACAAGTCATTTTAAAATGAAATCTTAATTTTAGATGCCATAACATTCCCTGACAAATTTCCTTACATCATTTTCCATCACTTCCTTTATTTGCTCTCAACCAGCTTTACTGAACCCCCCAGCCCTCCCCCTCCTCCGTCCAATTTATACACTTGAGCATCTGCTAGTTTCCTCCTGTCACAATGAATCCTCTCACTTGATCTGTCTATATATATATATATATATATATTCTCTTCATATACCATCTTTAAAGTCAACTGGTTTATTTTTTACAGTCTTCATCATTAAAACGTAGGGGAAAGGCATCTGTTTCAAACCTGTGTGGGTGGCAGAGATGATTAATGCAAAAACCTGCAAGTTCCCACCATTAAATCATAATGTTAAGCTCCTTGAATGTTTCCCACTGCACTAGAGACACTAGATGTTTCAAGCGTGGGCTGCAGAAGTCCATTTTAAACTTGTCTGTCCGTTTGCATAACATATTGAACGTGTCAAAGGGAGGATGAAGCAGCTTTGATCTTCCCTCACTGGGATTAATGCTTTATATTTTATGTACTAAAAGAAAAGAATATTAACGAGAAGAATATCAAAGAGGTGAAATAATAATGACATTGTGCTGAATAATTAACTATTCATGAGAAAAAGCACCTTACTCCACCCTTTTTCTTTGGAACCCTCAGGACAAAGGCATAGCTCTGAGTTTACTGGATCAGTAAATAACATACACTTGGACAAGTTCACTCTGTCAGCCCAGCATCCTTCAGAAGCGCTCTTGTGCGTCACTGTGAGGTAATTAAGGGTTGTGGGTTCGGGACCTTTCTGCTTCTGTCTGCCTACACGGATCACATTTGTCCTTAAATAATGCACCGTGTTCTCTGTTCTGTAATTGCAGTGTAGAGAAAACAGTCCGGTGGCAGTTTTTGCAGCAATGATAAGAATTTCCCTCATCTCTGCTGTCTCTGCATGTGTGTATGTGTGTGTTTGTGTGTGCACGTGAAACATGCTGAAACACACACATTCAGACTTAGGCACAGGAAACCCTGCGCACACAGAACACAGAGCAACACTGGCATGGGGAAGTGTTTGTGTCTTACCAAGATAAATGACAATTAATACATAAAATATGGTTCATTTTTAAGAGTGAACTCTCGGTGTCACATCAAGTACAACTAAAGCTAATGGCTTTGAAGACTTTAGTCATAAACCAAAGTATTGGACAAATTCAATACAGATTTTGACCCAATGGTGGTTCTTCATAAAAAATTTAAAGAGTCCCAAAACAACTCCAAAAATGTAAACAAATATATTCTGTCTTAACCAGATATTAACACTTAACCAAATTGTTATTACCATTGAAATGTTTCAGTAAAAACTATAAATGATAACCTTATGGTGGTGCAAGGGGAAAAGTCTGTGAATCACCAAAGTTGGGAAGATTTATTTTCAAGGTCCAATGAATATCAGTACAAAGTTTTCAGGACAGTCTATCCAATAGTTTGTGAGATATTCTGGTCCAAATGATGGACAAGAAACAAGTCCAAGTCAAAATGATGAACATGAGTCAAGTTTTTTTTCAAAAAATACTAAACATTTATTGGTTAAACCCCCTACAAATTTGCTTCTTTTGTTTCTTCTATATCACAGAAAATTGAATATCTGTCAGTAGGAACTTGTTTTATAATAAAAAATAAATTTGAATTTGTCACCTTGGGCCTTGTGATCTTGTAATTTACCCAATGTCTTTTGACAAAACAAACATTTCCTTGTGGAAAATATCCTCTATGGCTATTCAAAGCGCAAACGTTAGCTGCTGAAGCTGACTCAGGATCAGCTATCTGCATACATAAAATAATTTCAAACATGACTGACAATAAGTGTCATGTTACACAACAAACAGATGAATCATTAAATCTTTGAGGTATTTTAAGTGCACCTTGACCCAACGGAGACTTGAATCAATTTCAATCTGAAGTTTCTTTCATTATCAAAGGGAGATACAAAGTCATCGCTTGCCACTCAAGATGGGGGCAAAAAAAAAAAAAAAAAAAGAAAAAAAAAAAAAAAAAAAAATCAATAATGTCTGAACTCTCCCAGGCTTTTCACAGCATGGCAACTCAAAGTGACAAGTGAGGTCACATGGAAGAAAAGATCCAAACAGGCTGTAACTGGAAACAGACTAAATTTCTTCACCAGGTTTCATCTTATTGATGTATAAAATAGTGATGTGTTAGGATGTTTTTTGTGAGTGTGAACATATTTTATCATTTTAACAGAACTGGGTAAAATTCAGTTTTTGAGACTGACTGAAATTATGTTGTATATAAAACTTTTTTCTTTTAAGGCCTCCAGTTCTTCAAAAACAACATAGTTTTTTTTTTTTTTTTCAATCAGGATATTCTTCATCTCGTCTGTAGGAAAACTTTTTTTTTTTTCGAAACATCCTCTGTCAGATGAGATTTGATGCCAAAAAATTTATTTATGAATTACTTTTGGACTGGACTACTGTAATACCTGGGTCATCTAGTAACTCCATTAATAACTCCAGTTAATCCAAGATGCTGCAGCACAAGTACTGCAAAATCCTCTTGTTGACATATAAAATGTCAACAAGGGAAAGTGTCAACAAGAGAATGTTGACATTGTTGTTTACATATAAAGCTCTTAATGACTGGGCTCCATTGCATATTAAAGAGCTCATACTTTCCTTCTAACCTAATAGATAATTATTAATCAGTCTTCTTGTACTTCCCAGAATCTCTAAGAGCATAATAAGAGGAGCTTTCAGTTATAAACCCCAGGAGGTGGGAAGATGGGATGCAGAGCTAGAGTTAAGTGCCGGACTAAGAAAATAAACTACATACCACGTTTACCTTCTGTCATTATGGGAGAGATGGAAGAGATAACAACAGTGACCCAACTGCAGAAGGTCTTCACCGGCCTTTACCAGTGTTCCTGGTTAACTGGTGTTTGCTGTATGTTGAATATTGCCATAGGGTGCTCCAGAATCTGCCTCTGCAGATTTATAATTTTCAGGCCGGTGGGTCAATAAAGAGTGAGGATGAATACTTCACCAAACAGCAACAGTTAATGAAAAAGTCAAAACCAAGTCAACATCAACCAGACTGCAAAAAGAAAAGAAACGAAAAGAAAAGAAAAGAAAGACAGAAATGAAACACATTTTCAAAGACTAAACTGGCACATATCACTGACTGGCAATATGAAAACAAGATGGAATCTGTGTTTATTCTCTGAAAAGGAAATGGCAGCTGCATCTGTCATCAGTTCAGATAAAACACATCTGTGGATTTATGATACTTTAAGAGAACAGGTCAGTGGAAGTAATGAATGTATAGATCACCTGTTGATCTGGCAGTGGTCAACATGAGGTGCAGTGGATAAAGCAAATGGGACTTTTTTCCTGCGACATTAAGTGCATGTCTTATGGGAGCTGCATTTAAGTTGTGTTGGTCAGCGAGCTGGAAGGGAGGAGTTGGTGTAACCTGGTGCATGCCAGTGTTAAGAAGCAGCGCTGCCCTAAAGACATTTGGCTGCTAGCCATCAGCATTCGGCTAGCAGCATTCAGAGTACTCAGATATAATAATGTTTACCTTGTGCATGTCCCGACGGGCTGATGCTACAGTAACCTGCAAACTCTTGCACAATAGTTTCACATTTGCAGTCATCACATCCCCAATCTCTCCTCCTCATCTGTGGGGACTTTAATCACACCTAATGTCTAGTGGTCGCTCCACATTTGTCCAGTCAAATTCCACAAAAGAGACAATTCACCTTTGGACTTCCTATACGAAAAAAATTAAGGATGCTCCCCTTACCCTGCTAAACCACTCTGATCACAGCCTGGTCCATCTGATCCCTACTAACATACCTATGGTGAGTAAAACCCTCAACCATAAGGTTTGTTGGGAACTGGTCTGAGAAAAGCTCTGCCCCAGCTTCACAGCTGACATCAAAAGAGGAAGAAGACCAGGAAAGCTGTGGAGAAATTTTCTTTATGTTTGAGCCTTGGTTTGAAGAGCTCCCAGTTTTGTGGAAAACTTCCGGTCTGCTGCTGCCTCGTACCACCAACCACTACTGACCTGTAGCTTTGACCTCTCACCTGATGAAACTAGACCCTCTGCAGTTCGAGGTGGGTAAATGTTCAGACAGGGACACAAAGACCGGATAAGTTAGTTATAAACTATGTCCTGGCAATCAATCCAGGCAGTTTTGAAGCTGTGAGATGTACTACAAGTGACAAACCCACAGGAAAAATGATGGATTTAAATTCAGGTGCACAACATGCAATCACTAATAATAATCATAAAATTACAATCATAACAACTATAAATAATGCAGTAAAAAGACAAAATGACAAGAGGAGAATCAACATCTTAAAAAGGTCTTATGAGAACTCCAGCCTGTATAAGTAGGTTGTTAAAAGTGTGGGACAGTTATATAATGTTCCCTCTTCCCCGCTTTTGGATCGTGGCACATTTTAAGTGCAATTTGCCTGATAATCTAAGTGATCTTAATGCAGAGAATTATCTCTCACGACAGAGCTATATAGGAAGCCATGATAGGCTTTGAATGAAAGCAGTAGGATCTTAAAATGAATTCAGAAAGATAGAGAAAACCTGGACTAATTGGGCCAGAATCAGAGTGACATGTTCTCTTCATTTAGTGCTTGTTAACCATCTTTGAACCATGTGAAGTTATGCATTTACAGACCCACTTAAGAAAGAGAATAAGGCATTACAGGTGTCAGACAGTAGGAGATAATAGCATGGATAATTAGTTCTCTAATGGTCCTCAACAACACCATGTGTTGAATGAAAGGCTCATAACTGTTAAAAGACCAAACGATATCTTAAGACATGTGAGTTCTTCTGAGGTATGTGTCGAACAGAAAACAAAGCACTGAATCAACAGTATCTGAGTCTTGGCTTTAGGCTGGTGTGAGTTTTCAGTACAGCAACACCCACAGGACACCTGTCGGCATCTCACAAAATGCTGGAAAATCAGTTTGTTCTTTCTCTGGTGGTGTGTGTTGATGTTTGGCAGCTTTAAGAGACGTTGTTGTGGTAGAAAAACGAAATCAATGGAGGCAATCAGTGAGGCATAATGAGGAAGCTGGCTGGTTTACATTCAAAAGCTGCCCCCTCTTTTTTCTGTGAAAATGTTCACCTTAAATATTTTTTTCTTTCTTTCTTTCTTTCTTTTCTTTTCTTTTCTTTTCTTTTCTTTTCTTTTCTTTTCTTTTCTTTTCTTTTCTTTTCTTTTCTTTTCTTTTCTTTTCTTTTCTTTTCTTTCTTTCTTTCTTTCTTTCTTTCTTTCTTTCTTTCTTTCTTTCTTTATTACTTTCAAAGAAAAACAACAACGCAACTGACTGACACTGAAATGAGTCATTTTGTTTTTTTGATATGAAATATGGCATTTAAGGAGGTAGGATTATGATTTGTTTTATGTGTTGTTTACTAAACTGTTTTAGCTGGTTATCTTGATTTTAACCAACAATTTCTAAAAATTGCAACAATTGCTATTTCACCTGCCTGAATGTTAATTTTAAAACTTGACCAGTTCATCCATCTATTGGCCATACTGCCAGTATATCCTTTGAGGGTTGCCGCTTGGAATGTGTGAAAATGTGGCACCAAATTTTTTTCCCAGATAATCCTTTGATGGCGGCAACTACACTTTGTATCAAAAGGTATAATATGAATTTCAGATTTTGTGTTCATTTCACGGTTGTTATGGCTCTGTTTGATTTTTAGGAAACTGATTAAGTCAGGTCATGTTGAGATGGAGGGAAATTTTAACTTAATCAGACAGTTTAGAACAAAGATGTATAAAATATTGTGTGTGGACAAGAGATAAACATCTAATGTTCAATAATATAATGTCGTTTTAAAGTCCTAGTGTTCATGTGGTGGACTGATGGGGTAAAAACTTGTGACAAGACAGACTTCTTAACCAGCAGGCAATGCCAATCTCTGTTAAATCAAAACACAATTGAACCTCAAGAAGGTACTTTTTTATATACAATCTTGCGTGAACATCAAACAGAGCAATGTCACTTTTGGCACAGACAAATAATGTCATATTGCTGTGAGTGGCATCACGTCACATCAGAAAACGCTTCTATGAATTGCTATGTCTTAAAAGACTTGCTACATGTACAGGCACTGGTGGTGGTTGGAAGCAATGATTTGCTCTGATTTACCCTTGCTCTCACATTTGTGTGAGAAATATTTTTAACTGAGTTTAAGGAAGTCCATGGGTTTGTGTCGTTGTTTATGTCCGGAATGATGAGTGGCAGATAATTCTGTAATTATTTAAATGTCAAATGCTTCTTTTACAAAAATTTGCAGTGACTTTTTTCTCAAAGTTGCTAACTGAAGACAAATGGCATGGACTCCCCCGAGCATCAATTATATTTAAACTGAAGTAGAATACTTTTTTACATCGCAAAAATGTTCTTTCCTAAATAGTTATCACGGCTGAGGAAATGAGACATACCAAGAAGTTCACATTCCTACGTCATTGCAGAAAAAATATGTATATAAAAACAATGGACATACAAATCATGTTACCTCATTGCCACGATTGCTCCTATATTGTTTATATCTAACTTTGTATTATAACCAGATTATTTATTGAATAAACAGCACTGTGGCCTCATTAACCAGCATCATCACAAATCACCAGGTCACCAGTCCACTACAGTCAATGGAATCAGCTGTTTTTTTTCCCAAGCAAATTAAGTATAAGATGTTTAAATGAAGGCTAAAAATAGCTTCATCATGACAACTGGATACTTCAAAACCTAAATTTGCTTGCTGGCGTGGGTTCCATTTTTACACCATGAAACTAACAAATACCTTAACTGTGAAATATACATGTCTAGCTCAAATAGTCCACTGCAAAAAACAATCCAATCAGGCTTTGGTAAAAACAAACAAAAAAGCTTCTGTCCAACATGCATCCAAAACTAATTATACACCCTGAATAATAAATCCTGGGGAGCAGCTTTTATTAGAGTTGTTGTAATGGCTCACATTAGTCACTGAGGTTTTCTGTCTTTGCTGCTGTACTGTCTGTAATGTATTTCTGTTTGACAATCAGACTAAGAGTAATGTCTCCGTTAGGGAAATTACTTCAGGCCCAAAGGTCAGTGGTGACCAGCTTTAATCTTCTGCTGTTAACTGGAATAGCATCATTCATGTCAAATTGTTTCTGCTGGGGCAACATGAGAGAGCTTCATGAGGAGAAACCCCAAAGGAAAAAAGAGAAAGGTAATGGGGTCCACACAGCATCTATAAAGATATGCACTACTGTAGCTACAAAACAGTTAACATTTATAGTCAGTGACATGTGCTACTGTTAAAAAGGACGTTATGCTATTCACAAAGCTGAAGTGTCCATTGGTACCACTCTTTCAAGCATGAGAAATGCTTTTATGAAATGTCAAGGCAACCATTTTCTTACTTTTTGAAAATGGATTTGGACTTCACTTTTCTTGTTATAAAATGGCTCTTGTCATAATTGCCAGCTCACCCAATGACATTAAAGAGAGGCTTCACCTTGGCATTTATTTTAACAATTCATATTTTATATTGTGATAACTTTTTGTACACTTGGTATGAGTTCATGATTTTTTTTGGAACTTTCTAACAGTTAATATTCAGAACTCAACCTTAACCTTCAGATCTGCAGCTAAGAAAAACAACCTTGCCACTGCCAATGTCAATTTTAGTAGCTATTGCGAAGATTTGATTGTTAAAATACAACAAGTAGACCAACTCAAGATGATAATGATAATATAATATGATTATTTCCCAATTTCATACAGTTACTTTCTTCCTCATGACAAAATACAGATGAATGACATATGGACATTTAATAACTACATGGGCCAGTGAAAGAGGCCCAACAACCAATAACTGTAAACAAAATTACTGTTAAACAAACAAAACATTAACTCAACAAACTAACTCACAACACACAGCAGCCACACACATAGAACACGTAATAGAACACACACACAATATAGAATAGAATAGACTTTATTGTCTATTCTATTTGGTGAAGCATTGGTGAAGCAACTCCTCCAGTGCACTTAAAAATACAATCAAAATGAAAAATTAAACAAAATGTTAAACAAAAGAAGAATGACAGTGAGAATGAAGGCACACTCTTTCAAGTTTAAATGTCTGATTGCACATGAGTAGAAGCTGCAATTTGTCCGGCACCTAATTCTTCTATACCTCCTCCCAGAGAGCAGTAGGTTGAAGAGACTCCAAGGATCCTGAGAGAGGAGACTCTCCATGCAGTCCCACGCAGTTGATATGTAGTGGAGCAGTATCTCCTCTCGGCCTCCTGAAGTCCATCACCACCATGCTCTACACAAAGGAACATAATACCCCTCATGCTGATGCCATAGATGGTGTGGTCAACCTGTTCAGCTTATATATATATATATATATATATATATATATATATATATTGTATATGAATGGGCTCTTCCTTCAACCAAGAAGACTGATGCTGCACACAGGGTAACTCAAAGAATTACTCAATGAAAAAAATAATAAATTCTTCTTCAAACTGATGGTTAAAAAATGATGTAAACTAAATGTGTGGATACAACCATTGTAGTCCATCATACTGTCAATCTTTGTTAAATTTCCAACTTACAGAATATTACTTTCTCACATGAGCATATCATGACATCCAGGACTATTCTTTCTTTGTATCTAATTTATTCATAAAGTAAAACATAGATGGATATATAGATGTTAATGAAAGCAGTTAAAAAGGATGCTCAGGGTCACATTTTTGGAAACATGAGTCTGTGATGTGACATTAAGATTCATACAGAACAAGATAATTAGATTGTTTTTTTTTTTTTTGTGACTCATCTGACATGAGTGAAAGGTCCTTGATTTGAATAAAAATGACTGGATCAAATCAACATCACAAAATGGACCTTTCAAATTGTCGACCTCTTCCATGTGTTATCTTAGTACAGTAATTTTTTTATTTGATATTGATTATATCTGACATTAAACTGGTATGATTTTATACTCCCAAGAACATACTGCACCAAGGTTTTCATTATGTAAGAAGCTGAGACTGTGACTGACGTACAAGTTAAATCTCAAGGGAAACAAACTATTTGCTGTTTGTTGTTTTTTTTTTCAAAACGTTTTTTTAAATCTGGGTTTCTTTTTTATTCAACCTACTTCTCATCCTTTTCCTCTTTTAATTTTATTCCCTGATTCTGTTCTTTTGTTTATTCTGTTTAGTCACATGCACACAGCATAAATACACCACTGTGTATATGTGCTGTGTGCATGTGATGATAAACCCTTATGGATCTTGAATAGAACTACTGACAAGCTACAACTGATTTCACCTGTAGTTGCACTAATTCTTCTGGTCAGTATTGTCCTGCTGACCCTCCACCCAAACTACTGATGAAACGATTAGAGGGAAAACCAGCAGGACCAGCGCCACCACTCTATAACACAGGCTTCAGCAAATATTTATACAGAAATGGCACCATCTTCTGGTAGCAACCAGATAGACACAGTGTGTGTGTCAGACCAAAATCCAGTTTTTACATCACACTTCACACAGTCAACACATTTACATTTTGTTTTCATTACTTTAGTTTATATTTTTCTGCTACTGTGAAGTGAATGAATTCAGCAGCAGAACTCATCTGGTGTGTTTAACTAATTTGCAACTAACAAACTAACAATCTTGGAGAGGTACAGGAAGTAGGGGGTATTATAAAGCATAAAGGAACAAACATACATACTTTTATAACTACTGGGTTTTACAAAAAAAAACAAAAAAAAAACAGTAAGAATGATTATGCACCGTACGATTTTGACAATATCATGCTCCTCAAATGTTTCTTGAAAATTTAATGATGTTTTCATGTCAGTGGACCTTCTTGAAAAAAAACTAGTTGTTGTTACATAAGCAAACCATCAGTGCAACAATGCACTGACTGTTCCAGGGGGACGGCCAGTGCCCTGAAAAAGGTTGGGTCACTCTAACTGCAGGCTATCGGAGGACATTTTGTAAATCTTGCTTTGAAGACTCACATATAACAGCTTTCATGCTTCCACATGTACGCATTCAGTCTTTTAAACGACTGGTAGAAAATTATTCCCACAATGTCAGCATGTACAGACATTTTTAGTACATAGAAATAAACATGTTATGAGAAAATATTTGTGTGTATAGCTGTGTTCCATTTGGGCTTTGTTGTATTTGATTGATGCTAATCAAATACGTGATATTTAAATATTCACAAAATTCACAAATAAGTGAATTTGTACATGACTCTTAGATATTCATCTAAGAGACTTCATCTGACATGAGACCAACCAGCTGATACAAAGTTAGCTTGACAAGTGGTGAGAAATTAAATCTTTGTGCCAAATCATCAATAGGCAGCAGTGTCCCTCACTAGCCCCACCATCTGGGAGAATAGTAAACTGCAGTCTATGGCACCTCCCCTTTGACTGCTTATTGTCAACATGATTCACAGGGAACAGAAAACTTGACAAAAGGGTTATGAAAATGACTAAGACTGGCTTATTGTTGAAGATACAATAATTCATATGTATTTCTAAATAAATATATGCAGTAACTATACTTCAAGTGTCCTCCAGTGTCCATTCATCCACAAGCCAGTTTGAATGGGCCTTTAACATTGGATTGATTTGGAAATACTGATCTTTGTCACTACAAAACTCATGGATAAGAATTTATTTAAAACTGACTGTTGGTATTAGAGCTAAGAGTGCGTATGGGGTGATGATGCCAGAGTGATGAGGAACCTCAATTGGAAAATGTTGCCACCTTTCATGGTCCCTGATGGCTGGCCTGCCCCTCACACAAGTAACATGCTTTTTCCTCAAGCAGAAAGAAAGAAAGAAATTGAGAAACATATGTGACAGCTTGACATAAACACACTGATGGATAAATACAAAAATTACATTACAGGTGAAGGTTATTCTTACCCAGGATATTGTTTTATTAAAGCTGATTTGTGTTTGTGTGTGTGCTTGTGTGTGGTTTAGGTATACCTTACATTGTGGGCACTTAAATCTGTTTGCACACTCACATTATGAGGACCTGTCTTCCTTATGGGGTCAAAAAGCAGGTCCCCATAATGTAAAAAACAAAGAAATAAGGCGAAGACACGATTTAAGGTTTGGGTCAGGTTTAGATAAAGGTTAGACAAGTAGTTGCAACAATTAAGATCTCTTAAGAGTTTCCAGGAAATTCTCCAGGAAATGAATGTCAATAAAATGTCCCCTGAAGTTGAGGAAACCAGACTGTGTGTGTGTGTGTGTGTTCTATTGGATGGAAGTGATCAAATTATCTTAAATCAGCCAAAAATATCATCATATCATAATTGGAAGGAAATACAGTGTCTTTTTTGCAATTTGGGAAAAATGACCATTTGAAGATTAGGTGTTAACCTCAGGATACTCTCACAGTGAGTCCAGATGATGATTTCTATTTCATCTATGACATAATTTTCTGCAGTAGAATCTCATTAACATCTGGCCCATACACAGACTCTGGTTGGAGACAGTGAGATTGTGTTTTCATTCCCTGCAGGTTATTGGCATCTCGATAAAAATATTTGCAATCTTTGCAGCTCACTTGGGAATAATTACATCTCTTTCCTCATTCACAGCTCTGATGTGGTCCATCCATAAACACACACAACCACAATGTTTGACAAGATTTAAAAATGAAAATGAAGGTTAGATGCCTTGAGTTATATTTGAATTACATCTCAGTTTAATGGATTTCCATTTATGTCACTGTATTAGCTCAATACCATTCATATTGAAAATGCAAAACCCAAATTACATATTTTGCCCAGAGATACGTGTGATTGATCCTTTTCATAAGCTTTCTAGCTCACAGAATCTGAATTGAATTGTTGTTGGTTTTTTTTGGTTTTTTTCAGAGTGTCTGAGTCTGAGTTTTGCCATTTTTACACTCAGTATTTATTGGACCTGTTACACCAGAGTTCACCTGATTCTTATATTTAATGAAAAAATCTGATCGTCCAAGGCTTACATCCATTCAGGATGCAGCATGTTGCAGTATAGCTATCACATATTTTTATACTTATACTGCTGGATTTGGACACAAACTGGTAGAAGTTAGTAGAATTCATGTCATCATTCATTCATCGTTGTCATTTTCCAATTTTCCCTCTAGGGATCAGTAAAGTATTTCTGATTGTGATTCCTTTTTCCAACTGTCCACAGTGGTCACAGTGATGATAAATGAGAGTTAATGAAGTGGCAAAAAGCTGTCTTGTTTTTATATAGCCCATTGCAGTGTAAATAACTAATATTTCAAGGTCTCTTAATAAACAAAACTTTGAGAACTGGTTTGCCTGATTTTATGAAGCCTTTGTAGAATCTGTCTACATTGTGGTATTTGTATTTGCGTCACTACAGCTGAAGTCAAGGATTGCTGAATGAGTTCAGTGGTATCTCTCTGCATAAAATCATTGGTACAATGGTGTTTTCTGCAGTCAGAAAATTTAAACTTCTCATTTGTTAATTAGATTTAGTTTATTACAATGTACTGGGAATACATTCTATAGGGTCTTAAAAATCCTTGGAGACTAAGATTAGGCAGTATATGAACCTAACAGCTGCAGGGATGTTCTTTATTTATTTTGGCTTTGTTGGTCAAGCCAGTCCCTTGTAGTAGCTTAGGGGTTTAGAAGTTTTCTAGTGAAGTCTTCCTGGTGGTTTAACCCCTGATGATGTACCAGACTCAGTGAAATAACAAATGAGGGAATGTCCTTTGGAAGAACTCATCCCTCCAGTCCTGTCCAATAAACTTTAAGAATTTATGACAAGAGCACTGGAGATGTTGTGGAGGCCCATGGTACACCATAAAAGAGATAATGCCATCAGGGTTATCTACACGTTATGTGTAAACATTCATAAGCATCTCCCTATATAACTCTTACATTAACATTGATCACTTACTCAGTGGTAGAAGTTTCATGGTATTGACTAACCACTTAAAATCTAATAGTTTTCTGTTCTCAGTATTTTCGGCTAAAATGCTTTGAGTAAAATAATTGTTTATTTAGCCGCCGGTGTACTGAGGCAGCACAAATTCTGTCACAGTATTAACGAAGGCATAACCTTATCACATTTTATGGTAATTGGTGTCTTAGTATAATTAAATCGTTCTTTACACACTGAGCATTACACGGGATCCCATGAAGAATGTCACTGCAGTAAACCACCACAACCACATTTACACATCAGTTTCAGACAAAGGTCTCAGTCACCGGATGAAAATTGGCAAATTGGCCATTTTCGTAGTTTGTTAGTCAGTTAGTTAATGTCCATGTTGTACTGAACAATTGGGATATCCTAGAACGTATAAATGGCTTCAGATGACATTATAGAAATAGTACACTTGTGAACTATGTAGCAGAAGCAGTCTTTTGTTTTGTGAATAACACAGTCAGACTCGAGTGCAACAGCAGGGAGCATCATGTATACAGCACCATTTCATCTTAAGGTTAAAGGTTAACAGCTGCTCAATCTGAACATTGCCTCTGGGTGGCCACTAAATGACTCTCTATATCTGTCTGTCTCCGTTGGTCATCACATTAAAGACGTTATAAACGTAGCAATGCACCAGTAATTGCTCCATACATCTCTTTAACCCTTGGGAAAGATATAAATGCTCTGTCGTCTGTCGAACAGGAAATCAATACCAACCTCAAAAGCAATTAGATAAAAAAAAATCTCATTGACTGGATTTTAAATTTTCAGCAGAATTGAATTTATATATTGTATTCTTCAGGCCGAATTTGTCTCACAACATTTCGGCTGGGTCAATTCATAACAAAAAGTTGATCAAAAATAGAAGTTACATCAATAAAAAGCAGGAAATACATTAGCAAGGGAATTTAAGTGAGTTAGAGGATGTTGAAATAGAAATAGAATATAATTACTACTAATGATACAACTTGTCATCCTAGGTGTGCTACTTTACTTTTCATTATTTTGCCAGCTAAATGATTTTAACACACATAGTAGTAATGCATTTTACTACTACTAGCTCAGTGTGACTTAATTACACATGGCACCCACAATTTGAAGATAAGAGTCAGAGGAGTCAGGAGTTTGGTTCATTATCCAGGCAGCACAGCTGCTGTAGATCACATTACCTGGGTGTAAACGGAGAAACAACAGCCTCCTGTCTCAGCTGCTGACAAACAGAGCTACCTGCGCTCTGTGTAACAGCTGCTTGGATAAATACAAGAGCTCAATGTGGCTTTTAACTGTCTGGCACCAGTAAAGAGATAAAAAAAAAAAAGAGGCTCAGATGAACCACAGTGTCTGTGAGTTGTCAAAAGACTGAAAATTTATAATGGAAGGCTGAATAGAATAGATGAAGACTAAAATGTTTCAGTTGAACTGTCAATAGTTTTGGAAAACTGCAGAAGCAAAGATTAAAGAGAAAACCCTCATTTTATACATATTATGGATTCAGTGTTTTCAAACACAAAGTGTTAAAAATGACTCTCACCCCCTAAATTAAAATGCATTTATGTGACTTTCATAAAGCAATGAAATTCAGCTTTGACCTGTATCTTGTACTGACTAATATTATCAGATCTTAGATTGTGAAACTGTGTAACTGACATTACTGAGTCAATTTCCTGACTTCACAACTCCTCCTGCTGCTTGTGCACAAATATTTAGCAATTAGATTTAGATTACATTTTATCATTTCCCTTGAATATTCACTTTAATGAAATGGAAGTTATTACAATTTAACTATTAACTATTTAACTTGGCTTAAGACATTTAATTAAATTATGAATATTAATTTGGGTAACTTACATAACTTGCATTTTTCTCTAAATAGCATATTTATTAAACATTGTGTTATATTATCTTATGGGTAGCAGTTTCTCCATAAACATTTTCTCCAACATCCTTGAACCTGCAGGAAATAAAAGTAAATAATATTTCTATATGCTTTGCCATAATTATTAAGGACAGAAAAAGAGTCATTTACCCAGAATAGGCTCATCAGTGCATGAAATTTGATCACCTTATTGAATATGCTACCACGCTTGATGGCCTCTGTTCTGCAACATAAACAAAAAAAGCTTGGGCAAAGCAGAAATCAACAGTGAAGACACTTTTCATTCACTATTGACTTGTTTTTATTACAGTTTGAAATTGCTTCAGGCAACAACAAGTGAAACATCACACGGCTGTTTGTCTCATATCTTCTCCCCAAAGCCAAAAGGAGCCAAAGGACCTTTAAATGAGCTCTTCGGTCTTTTATGGTGCTGCGGATTAAGACTCCAAAGACAAATGAAAAAGCACGTATCTGTTGGCTACAGGCCACACGTTGTTGAAGAGTCATATCTGCTCTATATTTATTATTATTTAATAAGTCAGGCTTTCACAGCTGGATGCTTTGCTTTCATTTATCACAGTTTGTTGCAAAATGACTGTGAAACTGTGAATGAACTACATTCATTACAAGCTGTGTAGCAGTCGCTCTGAATGAAGCAGGACTAAAACACAAAGAAATGTCATTCAAAAGTTAATTTATGATTTTTTTCCTATTATGGCTGCAATGTTTTATTCATTTATTTGTTTTGTATGTTTTCATAGTATTTCATTTGATTTTACCCGAACTGATGTTCGGGTAAATTGTCGAAATCATTGTCAAAAGCAACCTTACTGTGAAGACACTTTAGCGTCATTGCCTTTTTCTGGCCTTTTTCTGGCATCAGGACTGATCAGTATAAACTCCTACTGAGATGAACCTGGAAAAAAATCAAATGAAGTGGACTTTAAAATAAACGTTCAGATAAATAATTCTGAGATTTAAATAAATCCCACTTTTTTGTTTTTTTTCCCCAGTAAATTTTCAGTTCTAATCTATTTTTTTCCTGAATATTATACTCTCTTTTAACTTTCAACACTGAATCAAATGACCGTGTGTACTATAAATCCACAGAGAATTGTTATCCTTCACTGTAGCTCTATGCAGCTTTTCAGCCTCATTCAGCTCATTATTCTCTATTTTTTAAAGCACAACATCCTCATTTTCAGTTGCAGTAGGAACCAAACAGAAAACAAATCAAAGAATCTGAGGAGGCTGCGAAGACCAAAGACCGAATAGATCAAGCATAAATAATGAAATTACATTAATGTTCAAAGCCACAAGTAAAATGATGAATGAAAATTTGCTATTCACCTATTTACACACAGCAATGCCAGCAAATTACCCTGAAAGGTGCTAGTCAGAACATCTGGACTTATTTTGGGATTCAATGCCTGAAATGTAGAATCATGATTTTCTTCTCCCTGCTTATTGATGCAGTTTCCAAATTTGGTTGTCGAACAATATATTTTGTGGTTCATATTGAAATTAGAAGGAGAAACATCTGTTTTTATTGGAGATGTTGAAAATAGTCATGTGACCTTAATTGCTCTGCAGTGATGACAGACAAATAATGTATACCAGGACCAAACTGCTTCAATATAAGCGAACATGGCACTTCCCAGGATAGTTCAGTTAAAAAACTCTGACTTTAAGTCAGAATAATTCATGTCCAGTTATATTTCACAGGAGTGTACAATTAAGTTATTCTGCACATGTCTGTAACAACTGAACCTGGTCTTTAGCAGCTTCACTGCCGTCTGACATTGTACTGCTGATTTTGTTTGTGGAACAAAAACTATCATCGATGTCTGGAAAATGTGTGTATGGATGACTATCAAACCTTTGTCTCTCAAAAAGCTCAGTTCTGTGCTTCCAGCTGAGTAAACTTCCTGTGTACTGTCATGGCTGCTATACAAACAATACAGAAGCTAACAACCTTGTATAACAGACATCCATTATCTATACTGCTGACAGATAATACTGCATGGGGGTGGAACAAAACTACTTCTGACTATGTGCAGGGAACATCCTGGACAGGCTGCCTGTCTAACACAGGGCTGGCAATCATAGACATTGGTATATGCAAGCTTTTTTGAATCAGTAATTACCCAAGCCTGCATGTCTTTGGACTGTAGGAGCAAGTCACAATGGTGATTTTAATTGTGACTCAGTGACTTGCTTTTTAGTCTGTAAATATGACTGATAATAAGTTAGAATTGTCTTAATATGTGGAGAGTGTTTTAATGTGGACCAAGAAACTACCACCAAAGGATGTGTTGACAAATCCGTTTATTGAACATGACACATTTACATGCTAAATTTGATCATTAGTGATACAAAACCCATGCGTATCCAGCCAAAACAACAACACTGTGAGATAAATGATGACACGAGAGACAAACATTAAGACGAGATGTGAGGTTTGTGTGGCAGCCAGCTGTTACAGTGTTTGGTCCTGCTAAAGTGTTGACGTGTGAGAAAAGAAAAAAAAATCCACTATGGTTTAGATGCATTTAAGCAGGTAGGAGTTGCAGTTGGCTCCTCTTCCACAGTCACAGAGCTTCCCGATGCGAGGCCCAAACTTCATGGCACAACGGTCGCCCATTCCACACTGAGGAGATGACAGATATACATAAATACATATACTATATTTGACACCAGAGACTGTAGGAGAGGTTTTAATCATTTTTCAGTGAGATAATTCAGTCTTCTTCTGCCTGTCTTTGTGAGGTGACAAGGATTAAAATGTTGTCGCAGCTCTCCAGCTTCCCTCTCTCACCTAATTGGAGTTGGACAGTAATCTTGATTAGTCTGTTATTTCGCTGAGTGAAAGACTGTTGCACACATTTTCTTGTTATCTTTTAATTAGCAAGCAGGTATCTATCACTAACCTGTTTGATTAAACAGCAGCGGTAGTGTGAAATAAATGGCCGGGACTAAGTTACATTCGACTGTTTGACAGGAGACATGAAGTAGAGATGTGTTTAAATGCAGTTAAAGTTAAATTACCAGCGGGATGCTCCCTCTTTTCTCTGTAGAGGAAATCCGATTATGCATCCTGCCCAGCAGAGCCTCCAGTGCTTCTATCTGCTCAATAAACAAGTTCATTCACAAAAAAAAAAACACAAACATTAGCACAAGCACATTTCATTGTCTCTGAAAGGTATTTTTTCAAAGCCAGATTTTTGATTTACAAAGTTTCACTTCGTAAGTTCAATATTATATGTCTCTATCAAAGATATTGCATATAACTTTACTGTCATATAAACAAGTCAAAAGTCAAAATCTGTTTGATACATATTATAAATATAATTTTTAAAAATATTTTCAAACTACATTGAAAAATAAAAAATCAAGTTCTATATGTTCCCTTTTTTGATAAACTGAGATATTACTTTATAAAGTCAGAAAAATACAGGCATGTAAAAAGTTTACAAAACATCCTCTCCAAGCATATTTCTATGATTGTAATGTAGGCTGCACAGGAGGTTAGACTAATTGCTATAATTTTTAAAAACTGAGTCTCAGGTTTCAGGTATTTTCTTTGGCATCAACAGTCTCCATCACTTCTTCCATAAACTTATTCAGATACTGACCAGGTCTCTGTCTGCAGCTGGTTCAGGTTTGTCTACTCCAAAATCCTCTGCGGAGACTTCCTGAGACGCCTGTCCATGACACAGGACGAACAGAAAGACGACAAACAGCAGCCCGCGCAGCATCCCAGAGCTATCCATGGTGCTGTCTCTGTGGAGGAGCAGGATTCAGGAGGAAGATAAGTCAGGACTGTTGGAGCAGAGCAGAGTTGCAGTAGGTCCACAGGAGATTCTCCACCCACCAGATTTTCTCCTCCCTTATATTGATTCATGTGGCCCCACCCAAGAGACCACTGCAGAAATAAAGAGTTTTACATGGGGAGGGAGTAGTGAGTGAAGAGCAGGCAGGAATGGATGGTTTTATGACAAACACCCTCAGTTTCAATCCAATACAAAAACACTAGTCCTAATTGATCTTTCTGCTCTTGTAAACAAAAGCAAACAAATCTGAATGAGGCCCAGTTCTCCAACAAACACATGTGGAACATTAAATCACATCAGCCCAAAAACCATCAGTGAAAAAAGACATCAAACTTTAATAGAAAAGAAGACAAAATAACTGAGCAGCCTGACTTAATCTTTCTTTATTTATTAGTTAATCAACTGTTAATTAACTATTAATTGTTTTTTAATATATATCTTGATTGTCTTCATTATATCCTTTAATTACTGGGTAAATAAACAGATTACAGACAGGTGAACTGATGATGTCACATGTAACACTATTTCAATTACAGATAATCACATGTTTGCCCACAAATGAGATGGTTCCTCATTATAAAGGTGTATCATTATTTATTATGTAACGATCTTAGAATTAGATCCAGGATCTGGATCAGGATTCAAGTAAGTAAGTAAACTTTATTTCTATAGCACTTTTCACAGAAAAAATTACAAAGTACTTTACAATACAGCGGCAAGAGGGGTAACAACACAACATAACATGATTCAGTGTCAACATCATTTAGAGGCAAAGCAATTTTGTTCATATGACAATTCAAACACTAGGGCAATTCAATGTGCCATAAGGTGCAAAAGTAAATTGAATGTAAAAGTAAATCAAGTGAAAAATGGAAAGATAAAAGAACACAGTTCAAATTAAACTTTAAGATGAAGACTATTAAAAGGCTAAACCAAAGAGGTTTTAGCCACTATTGGATAGTGTAGGTATACTGTAAAGTAGTAGTCGTAGAAGTAATAATAATAGTAGCAGTAGGAATGACTCTAGCTTTTACTTTAAAATGTTCAGAGTGTTAAATGTTCAGAGTCAGGACCCTGGCAGCAGATTTTCATTAAGTTGGAATCCAGTCCACACAGAATAAAGGTGTATGTAAGCTTTCCAGGTCTTACTCATTGCTGTTTTTGGATGGGAGTAAGCAGACTGAGTGACAGCTCACAACACAGAGATTTGTCATTTAACAGTACACTATCAACCATGTTAGGTCATCCATCATGTGGGACATGTGGTCTAAAAGAGGGACTGGGGAACTGTAGTTGCAGCTTCCATATTTTCACACAGAAGTTTAGTGGCAAACTTGTATCATTGCACAAGAGAACTGCAATTATCAATACATCTGACAGTTCGCTATTAAAAATAGTAGAAATAATAACAATCTCATGTTTTGTTTACTTGCTAATTAAATCGTAGTAATGATGAATATAATAGATGTAGAGAAGCTGGTGAATTAGTAATCTTTTATCAAATATTCTGACAATTCAATTCTGTTTTAGTTTATTTAGCCCTGGAGTACTGGCTGGTTTCCAGGTGTCTGGGGAAATAATGACATTGTCATGTATGCAGTATGGGACAACAAGGGACCCCTGTGGACCTTGGGTAGTTAATCCTGACCTGCTGGAGGAAGCAGACAGTAAATCTTTACAATACATGTGCCTCATCTGTAGATAAAAAAAGAAAAACCCAAATTTAGTGCAAGCAAAAATGAATACATTCCTGTTAACTGTCAATTATTTTTATTAAGAGATGATTGTGGATAGTTATGTGATGTGTTTATCAATGATTTTTTTTTTTAAATAGTGAAATCTTGAGAAACTATAGAAAGACCACAACGTAACGTCAATTATGAATGAAAAAAGGTCAAAGGTCATTTGGTGAGCACAAAATTTAAATAAACTTAAAAGGTTTCTTAAATCCTTTTAATTTTTTTTTTCAGTTATTATCCTTAATAGGTCCCATAGAGAGTTAATTAACCTTTTATCTTTAAAATTTAGGGACAATGTCATTGGATTGGTTATATGTTTAACAGCATCTAAATTATTCATGTTAAAAGACACTGAAGGATATGTTTTGTTAGATAAAATGGCATTATTAGTTATTATTGTAATAGTGTAATGATAGATACCTGTGAATGAAGGTTGCTTAAAATGTCTAGTCACTAAAACTAAATAGCACTGCATATTTTCAGTTGGTCCTTGTCTATTAACTATTAATAGTTTTAATAAAGCTGGACAGGACATAGACCTGTCCCTGTGGTGACACAAGATTTATTAGTTTTACTCTTTCAACATATTGATTAGGTCATAGCCGGAGGTGTGTGTGTGTGTGTGTGGGAGGGATGCCCTTGTTTGTTTAAATGGGAAAGAACATTAACTGTTTCTACAGTTATGTTGTTGGTTACTACTTTGTTAGGATAACCCGAAACATCTGCAGTAAAATAAGACTAAATACCCGACATCCAACACAGAACAGCTAGAGATGGAACAAGGAGGAAAAACACCAAAAAAGTATTACAATACAATTAGAAAGTTTTTATTCTCTTATTTCAGAAATACCGGAGAATTTAGAGTATTTGATCACTTTTCTTATAGATAAATCTTACCTGAGTGTCTTTGAGTAGAGGCCTGGTTAGCCAAGTGGTTATGTCGTACCACACTAGCGTATTTATGCCATGCAGCTGTTCGTTAGTTCGAGTCCCGACTAAGACAGGCTTTCCTGCATGTGTTCTCCTCCTTTCCATTCTCTCTAACTGTTTCATTAAGTACAAAAATTTCCAACAAATAATGATAAAAACACCACTCCCAGATGATGTACGCATGCTACTACAGGTCATGTGCTTGTTAGCTAACTTTATCAAAAATTAATCTTGAAGAAGAGGGGTCATCTTATATTTGGGTCAATACAGTTAGTGGAAAGTGTGTATTTTTCTATTTAAACTGAGGTAGTGGTGCACCTCAGCCTCTTTTGGCCAAAATGAATATTACTCAAATTGATTTTTAAAGGGAATTTTAGAAAAATGATCCTGGTAAAAACTTTTTAATACGTTCTTTATAAACACAGGAGAGATAACAGTTTATACCAAACTTATAAAGTGGATCCCCACTTTTTTTTCTCACTTGTCCTCAGGATCTCTCTACCGCAGCTGATACAAACAGTAATGTTATATATTTGCAGCTGTTTTTGGGTCTTTTTACAATCTGAAAAAATAACCCCTGGTGGTAGTGCAGGTATGTTATCTCAATCTCCAAAGCCAAAAAAGTTATTTTCTGATGACATAGCTGAACAAAACGACATCTACTGTTGATGAATGGACAGGAAATTGGATGAATTTGAAGAAAATCAGGCTTATTTGAGTCGTTCTTGGACTGGTTAGTACAGTAGCTATGGCTAAGGAGGAGGGATAAAGGGTGGGGGCAGAACACCTAGGTCATCAGCAGGGGGTGGAAGACAGACTTTCCATCGCTCCGCCACCAAGAGATGTACTGGGGTTAAAGGAGCGAAACATCCGTGACTGGTGGTCCCCAGCTGATGACCCGTTCCTGACCTTGGGTGTAGTGCATAGGGAAACACTTCTCTAGAGGGCACTGGTGGAGGTGCGGCAGGCAGAAATGCCCGGCAGGCATACCATCAGCCTGTATCTTCAAATTGCAATCTGGAGGCATCCAGTGACTACTGAGAAAGGGCAGTTGGCATCCAGGGAAGACTGGAGGACAGCCAGGAAAGACTGGATGACCGCAGGAAAGTCTGCATCGGGGGTGGAAGGTTAGTTACCTTACCCACCAGTCCGAAAGGACACCCTAAACTAACTACTGAAGAGGAATAAAGGAAAACAACCAAGGCCCTCCGAGAGGCGGGGTGGAAGAAGGGCCAAACCAGACAGACCCCTTGGTAACGACCGGAACGGATACAGGCAACGACTCTAGGATCATGAGAAGATGCAGGTGTGGATGGCAGAAAGTGACTACCTTCAGGGGGCTAAGGATTCACCAGGGACGGATGAAGTGCGAGGAGGCCCAAAAGCAACATTGCACTGCGGCTGCAGCTGCAGGTCAGACAAAAGGAACCCAGAGCCAGGTCGCAAACCACAGAGCTGAGGGATCCAACGTTACAGAGGGAAGGCAGGTGGCACAGGCTGAAGGGACCTTGGTGGATCCTGATCCCTCTGAAGGTGGCACGGACGAGAACACACCTAGAACACCAATGGACCCCAGAGCACCATCACATCCAGACACCCAAGAACCAGGACCGAGAAGATTACAGAAAGGACAAGGGCGGAGGCATCCAGTCAAGTGGCCAAAAGCAAATGAGACCGCAGTCTGGCAGCAGCTAGACAACGACCTTAGTACCATTCTGGAAAACTCATTGCTGGGGTCAGGTTGAAACCAAGCTGAATAGCATTGGGGACATACTCTATGAGGAATGTCGAGGGAGGTTTGGGATTCTGGAAGCAAGGCAAAGCACTGGCCCGAAGCAGAAGGGTAGGAGGGAAAAGGAAATCGAGGCGCTGGTGAGGAGACGGCGCCAGCTTCGGGAGCAGTGGAGGAAGGCAGGCGCGAAGGAGAAGGAGGGCTTGAAGCCACTGTGGGAGGAGGTGAAGAAGAGCCTTGCCAGCCTACGGAGAGAGCAGAACGAATCCGCAAGCGCAGAAGGCGGAAGGAGAAGGAGAGAAGCAGCTTCTTCAGGAACCCCTACCAGCACGCAAGACGGCTGCTTGAGGACAAGAGGAGTGGAAAGCTGGAAATTAGTCAGCCAGACCTGGAGAGTTATTTTAAGGAGCTCTACAGTGATGCAGAGAGACAAACCCCGCTAGGACCAGCAGGGTATGTTCCTCGCCCAGCCCCTCCATCTCACCTCTTCGATGCAGCTCTGCCCAAACTCAGCGAGGCAGCTGAGGTTGTCAGGAAAGCAAGGGCAGCCTCAGCCCCAGGTCCTAATGGCATACCCTATAAGCTGTACAAGTACTGCCCAGGCATCCTAAAACATCTTTGGAAGCTCCTGAGAGTGGCCTGGAAAAACCAAGTCATCCCATCGGAGTGGCAGAGAGCAGCCACTGTCTTCATTCCGAAAGAGGCAAACTCAAACACCATCGGCCAATTTAGGAGCATAGCACTCCTGAATGTTGAAGGCAAAATCTTCTTTGCCATTCTAGCCAAGAGGTTGACCAGGTACCTAACAAGCAACGGGTACATTGACACCACCTGCCAGAAGGCTGGGGTCCCAGGCTTTCCAGGGTGCGTGGAACACTCTGCAGTGATATGGGAACAGATCCAGCGAGCAAAAAGAGAGAAGTCTGACCTGCATGTGGTGTGGCTAGACCTTGCAAACGCATACGGGTCAGTTCCCCACCAGCTCATCGAGTATGCCCTGGATTTCTTCTATGTCCCTGCCTGCATTCGCGCCTGGTGACGAGCTACTTTGCAGACCTCCAGATGAGCTGCACTCATCAAGATTTTATCACGAGCTGGCAACGACAGGAAGTTGGCATTGCCATGGGATGCTCCATCTCTCCCATCCTGTTTGTTGCAGCTTTTGAGATCATCCTCATAGGGGCAAGAAAAGTAGCAGGAGGTGTGAAGCTACCATCCGGCCAAAGGCTGCCACCAGTGAGAGGCTACATGGATGACATCACCACCATCCTCCAGACAGCAGCATGCACATCGAGACTGCTGAAGAGGATCGACGAGCTCGTGGGCTGGGCGAGGATGAGAATCAAACCTGCCAAGTCACGTAGCCTGTCCCTCAGGAAAGGGATCAGGAGTGACCATACCATCTTTATCGCAGGTGGCGAGGAGATTCCACTGCTGGCGAAGCAACCTGTCCGAAGCCTCGGACGGACTTACACGGCAGACCTCTCCGACAAGCAGATGGGGGAAGCAGTGAGAAAGCAGCTTGCGGATGGTCTGGCGAAGATCAGTGTGAGCCAGCTCCTGGGAAGTACAAAGTCTGGAGTTATAACTTCATACTCTACCCCAGGGTAATGTGGCCGCTGAAAATGTGCGAGGTCCCTCCTCAGTGGCAGAGAAGATGGACAGGCTGGCAAACCGGTACATCAAGAAGTGGCTGGGACTCCCAAGATGCCTCTCTGACGTTGGGCTATTCGGGAGGAACACACTTCAACTGCCCCTGCAATCCATCAGCCAGGGGTACAGGCAGGAGAAGGCCAGACTGGTGCTGGAGTTGAGGGATTCCACTGACCAGCTAGTGAGGGCAGCGTGCTCCCAAGCAATGCGAACAGGGAGGAAGTGGAAAGCCCAGGAGGAAGTTGACAAGGCCATCAGCAGGCTTCAGCACAGGGAGGTCATTGGAAGAGTCCAGGAGGGAAGAGCAGGGCTGGGGAGAGGCGAGGCCCTCCCTTCTGGTCCAAGGCCTCCAAGGAACAGCGAAGAGCCATGGTGGTGGCAGAGGTGGCAAGGACGGAGCAGGAGCGGCTACGCATCAAGGCTGTGTCGCAAAGCCGCCAGGGAGGCTGGATGACCTGGGAAGGTGTCACAGACAGGCCCATGACATGGTCTGACTTGTGGAAGATCCCCAGGCCAGACTCAGCTTCCTAATCAAGTCCACCCACGACACCCTGCCATGTCCCCAAACCTCCACCTATGGTTTGGTGCAGAAGAAAGCTGTCCATTGTGCAACACCACCAACGCAAGCCTTCAGCACATCCTCTCCGGCTGTAAGACTGCTCTGTCTCAAGGCCGCTATAGGTGGCGCCATGACCTGGTGCTGAAAAAGCTGGCAGAGGTGACAGAGGCATGCAGGCTACAGGCTAACAGCAAACCTCCTGCTCCAGTGAGACCATCCATCCCTTTGCAAGAGCAGGGGAGAACCCCAAGCCCACCCACCGGACAGTAACACCAAGACTCCTCTCACCTGGTGGCGAGTGGACTATGAGGGTTGACCTGGGGAGGCAGCTCCAGTTTCCCAGGGACATTGTCCAAACATCGCTCCGGCCAGACCTGATTTTATGGTCAGTCCCATTAAAGACCATACTGCTGGTGGAACTCACCGTCCCATGGGAACAGGGGATTGAGGCTGCCAACGAACGCAAGCGTGATAAGTATGCAGACCTGGCAGCAGAGTGTCAAGAGGCTGGCTGGAAGACCATCACATGCCCCGTTGAGGTGGGGTGTAGGGGATTTGTGGGATCCTCAACAGTTCGCCTACTTAACATCGGCTGCACAGGGGCAGGGAATCGTAAAAGCCATAAAGGAGCTGGCCGAGGAGGCAGAGAAGGGCAGCTTCTGGCTATGGCTAAGGAGGAGGGATAAAGGGTGGGGGCAGAACACCTAGGTCATCAGCAGGGGGTGGAAGACAGACTTTCCATCGCTCCGCCACCAAGAGATGTACTGGGGTTAAAGGAGCGAAACATCCGTGACTGGTGGTCCCCAGCTGATGACCCGTTCCTGACCTTGGGTGTAGTGCATAGGGAAACACTTCTCTAGAGGGCACTGGTGGAGGTGCGGCAGGCAGAAATGCCCGGCAGGCATACCATCAGCCTGTATCTTCAAATTGCAATCTGGAGGCATCCAGTGACTACTGAGAAAGGGCAGTTGGCATCCAGGGAAGACTGGAGGACAGCCAGGAAAGACTGGATGACCGCAGGAAAGTCTGCATCGGGGGTGGAAGGTTAGTTACCTTACCCACCAGTCCGAAAGGACACCCTAAACTAACTACGAAGAGGAATAAAGGAAAACAACCCGAAGGCCCTCCGAGAGGCGGGGTGGAAGAAGGGCCAAACCAGACAGACCCCTTGGTAACGACCGGAACGGATACAGGCAACGACTCTAGGATCATGAGAAGATGCAGGTGTGGATGGCAGAAAGTGACTACCTTCAGGGGGCTAAGGATTCACCAGGGACGGATGAAGTGCGAGGAGGCCCAAAAGCAACATTGCACTGCGGCTGCAGCTGCAGGTCAGACAAAAGGAACCCAGAGCCAGGTCGCAAACCACAGAGCTGAGGGATCCAACGTTACAGAGGGAAGGCAGGTGGCACAGGCTGAAGGGACCTTGGTGGATCCTGATCCCTCTGAAGGTGGCACGGACGAGAACACACCTAGAACACCAATGGACCCCAGAGCACCATCACATCCAGACACCCAAGAACCAGGACCGAGAAGATTACAGAAAGGACAAGGGCGGAGGCATCCAGTCAAGTGGCCAAAAGCAAATGAGACCGCAGTCTGGCAGCAGCTAGACAACGACCTTAGTAGTACCATTCTGGAAAACTCATTATTGCGCGGTCAGGTTGAAACCAAGCTGAATAGCATTGGGGACATACTCTATGAGGAATGTCGAGGGAGGTTTGGGATTCTGGAAGCAAGGCAAAGCACTGGCCCGAAGCAGAAGGGTAGGAGGGAAAAGGAAATCGAGGCGCTGGTGAGGAGACGGGCGTCAGCTTCGAAGCAGTGGAGGAAGGCAGGCGCGCGCGGAGAAGGAGGGCTTGAAGCCACTGTGGGAGGAGGTGAAGAAGAGCCTTGCCAGCCTACGGAGAGCAGAACGAATCCATAGCGCAGAAGGCGGAAGGAGAAGGAGAGAAGCAGCTTCTTCAGGAACCCCTACCAGCACGCAAAGACGGCTGCTTGAGGACAAGAGGAGTGGAAAGCTGGAAATTAGTCAGCCAGACCTGGAGAGTTATTTTAAGGAGCTCTACAGTGATGCAGAGAGACAAACCCCGCTAGGACCAGCAGGGTATGTTCCTCGCCCAGCCCCTCCATCTCACCTCTTCGATGCAGCTCTGCCCAAACTCAGCGAGGCAGCTGAGGTTGTCAGGAAAGCAAGGGCAGCCTCAGCCCCAGGTCCTAATGGCATACCCTATAAGCTGTACAAGTACTGCCCAGGCATCCTAAAACATCTTTGGAAGCTCCTGAGAGTGGCCTGGAAAAACCAAGTCATCCCATCGGAGTGGCAGAGAGCAGCCACTGTCTTCATTCCGAAAGAGGCAAACTCAAACACCATCGGCCAATTTAGGAGCATAGCACTCCTGAATGTTGAAGGCAAAATCTTCTTTGCCATTCTAGCCAAGAGGTTGACCAGGTACCTAACAAGCAACGGGTACATTGACACCACCTGCCAGAAGGCTGGGGTCCCAGGCTTTCCAGGGTGCGTGGAACACTCTGCAGTGATATGGGAACAGATCCAGCGAGCAAAAAGAGAGAAGTCTGACCTGCATGTGGTGTGGCTAGACCTTGCAAACGCATACACGGTCAGTTCCCCACCAGCTCATCGAGTATGCCCTGGATTTCTTCTATGTCCCTGCCTGCATTCGCGCCCTGGTGACGAGCTACTTTGCAGACCTCCAGATGAGCTGCACTCATCAAGATTTTATCACGAGCTGGCAACGACAGGAAGTTGGCATTGCCATGGGATGCTCCATCTCTCCCATCCTGTTTGTTGCAGCTTTTGAGATCATCCTCATAGGGGCAAGAAAAGTAGCAGGAGGTGTGAAGCTACCATCCGGCCAAAGGCTGCCACCAGTGAGAGGCTACATGGATGACATCACCACCATCCTCCAGACAGCAGCATGCACATCGAGACTGCTGAAGAGGATCGACGAGCTCGTGGGCTGGGCGAGGATGAGAATCAAACCTGCCAAGTCACGTAGCCTGTCCCTCAGGAAAGGGATCAGGAGTGACCATACCATCTTTATCGCAGGTGGCGAGGAGATTCCACTGCTGGCGAAGCAACCTGTCCGAAGCCTCGGACGGACTTACACGGCAGACCTCTCCGACAAGCAGATGGGGGAAGCAGTGAGAAAGCAGCTTGGATGGTCTGGCGAAGATCAGTGTGAGCCAGCTCCCTGGGAAGTACAAAGTCTGGAGTTATAACTTCATACTCTACCCCAGGGTAATGTGGCCGCTGAAAATGTGCGAGGTCCCTCCTCAGTGGCAGAGAAGATGGACAGGCTGGCAAACCGGTACATCAAGAAGTGGCTGGGACTCCCAAGATGCCTCTCTGACGTTGGGCTATTCGGGAGGAACACACTTCAACTGCCCCTGCAATCCATCAGCCAGGGGTACAGGCAGGAGAAGGCCAGACTGGTGCTGGAGTTGAGGGATTCCACTGACCAGCTAGTGAGGGCAGCGTGCTCCCAAGTACGAACAGGGAGGAAGTGGAAAGCCCAGGAGGAAGTTGACAAGGCCATCAGCAGGCTTCAGCACAGGGAGGTCATTGGAAGAGTCCAGGAGGGAAGAGCAGGGCTGGGGAGAGGCGAGGCCCTCCCTTCTGGTCCAAGGCCTCCAAGGAACAGCGAAGAGCCATGGTGGTGGCAGAGGTGGCAAGGACGGAGCAGGAGCGGCTACGCATCAAGGCTGTGTCGCAAAGCCGCCAGGGAGGCTGGATGACCTGGGAAGGTGTCACAGACAGGCCCATGACATGGTCTGACTTGTGGAAGATCCCCCAGGCCAGACTCAGCTTCCTAATCAAGTCCACCTACGACACCCCTGCCATGTCCCCAAACCTCCACCTATGGTTTGGTGCAGAAGAAAGCTGTCCATTGTGCAACACCACCAACGCAAAGCCTTCAGCACATCCTCTCCGGCTGTAAGACTGCTCTGTCTCAAGGCCGCTATAGGTGGCGCCATGACCTGGTGCTGAAAAAAGCTGGCAGAGGTGACAGAGGCATGCAGGCTACAGGCTAACAGCAAACCTCCTGCTCCAGTGAGACCATCCATCCCCTTTGCAAGAGCAGGGGAGAACCCCAAGCCACCCACCGGACAGTAACACCAAGACTCCTCTCACCTGGTGGCGAGTGGACTATGAGGGTTGACCTGGGGAGGCAGCTCCAGTTTCCCAGGGACATTGTCCAAACATCGCTCCGGCCAGACCTGATTTTATGGTCAGTCCCATTAAAGACCATACTGCTGGTGGAACTCACCGTCCCATGGGAACAGGGGATTGAGGCTGCCAACGAACGCAAGCGTGATAAGTATGCAGACCTGGCAGCAGAGTGTCAAGAGGCTGGCTGGAAGACCATCACATGCCCCGTTGAGGTGGGGTGTAGGGGATTTGTGGGATCCTCAACAGTTCGCCTACTTCGCAACATCGGCTGCACAGGGGCAGGGAATCGTAAAGCCATCAAGGAGCTGGCCGAGGAGGCAGAGAAGGGCAGCTTCTGGCTATGGCTAAGGAGGAGGGATAAAGGGTGGGGGCAGAACACCTAGGTCATCAGCAGGGGTGGAAGACAGACTTTCCATCGCTCCGCCACCAAGAGATGTACTGGGGTTAAAGGAGCGAAACATCCGTGACTGGTGGTCCCCAGCTGATGACCCGTTCCTGACCTTGGGTGTAGTGCATAGGGAAACACTTCTCTAGAGGGCACTGGTGGAGGTGCGGCAGGCAGAAATGCCATCAGCCTGTATCTTCAAATCACCTCACAGCAAGAAGGCAGACTGATCAGCCATAACATTCTGACCACTTGTACAATCCAACCTGTATCTTCAAAAATAAAGTGTCTTTAATCTTTTAATCTTTGATCTTTTCCTATCTTTCTAATCAACCAGAGGGCTTTTTTTTTGCAACAGCAAAAGAAATTCCTCCTTTAAATTCTAAAATCTGCTTTCTTTGTTCACCTTTATTATCATTATTTTTGATTTAATTAATGTATTTCTAAACCATTGCACTAATTTACTCTTTAATTTATTTTCTCTTCCTTTTCTCTATTTCTCTCTTCATTAACTTTTTATTGATAGTTTCACATGTATATTCTCTTTTAATCATTCTTCATTTTATTGACAATTGAATTAATTTTAGTCTGTTTATTTATGTATTAAGAAATCAAATCGCGATTTGTAAAACAAACAAAAAAATGTGTTTCAAAATTAAATTATATATTTTATAACCATTTCTGGACACTTCCTGTCCTTCATACCAGACCTGGTGGAGAATGAGAGAAAAACAACATTACGTGGTCGACAAACTCGTTTCGATTTAATCAACAGTTTTCGTGTCGCTACATAAAAATGGACCAATAATTACAACAAGTCTAAATCTATATAAGATGATACTGTCATGCGATTTGTATCGTCAAAATGTAATGAAGCAATTTTCCAAACATTCATTATTATTTTACTTTTTGTTAATGTGGTCGTTTTAATTTGTCTGAATCCACTTTCCAGCCGCTGGTTAAGGGACGTATCGGACAGCAGGGGGCGCTGCGCCCGCACTTTAACCGCCTGAAGGCTGAGTGAGCTCCGTTTCCTGAAACGCATATTTCAGGATTACGAAGAACACACCCAGTGACATCAGTGAGGTTTGAAGAAGAAAAAAAAAAGTCTCAACTCAAACTGTGCAGAGGAGGAACAAGGGGCCAAAGGGTCCTTCACGATTTTTTTCCTGTGGGTTTGTGTGCGTTTTTTTTGATTTTAAAGAAAACAACAGGAGGTTTGGTGACCAAAATCTAAAAGTCCAAGACTGCGCGTGAGTTTTGAGCGACCGCGGAGCGCAGAGACGTGAGGATGTCAACTTCAGACGAGGCAGACGGACTCCGGCCGAGATATGGCTGTAAGTTCACACTTCTTTTCTCACCTTGAGATGCCAGGCAGCCTGTCCCCCTCTCTTTCTCTCTGGATCTCTTCTCCCTCAATCAGAGCTCAACTTCTGATCATGCAGACGCTCCTGAAACTTGATACAAGTCTGGTTTGTTTGTGGAAAGTGCAGTGGCAGAGTCAGAACAGTGTCTTTTTTTTTTTTTTTCTGACAGCATGGTTACAGCCTAATTATGACTTCCGCGTTTTTATACTAATGCATCGCAGAGAAAAGGAGAAGGAGGAGGGGGGAGGCCTGCAAACACGCAACTTTTTCCACCCAAAATACACGTTGGTGTTTACAATCCAACTTATTATAAAGACTTAACTGACTAAAAATAGTAAAACAGAAGAGCAGGATAACTGAATAACTTTGTAACTTTGTGAGGTTTTGGTTCATCATAGTGAGTTCAACAACCACCGCCAATTGATTTCTTAAAATATTTTTGAAGCAACGTTTCAAACAAATAAAAACCTGTGGACTTTCTTTTATCTTCACACAGTAAAAGTCAACTCTCCTTTATCCATCAAATATGGAAAACAAGGATCAGTTTGCTCAGTATTTCAGTTTTGAATATGTATCAGTGGTGAAACAAACTCAGGAGCTTGTACCAAAGTTTTCGTTGAACTCTAATTGTTAGTTTTTGTTGGAAAAATCAGGATTTCTCTGCCACAGACAAAAATCTTACCACCTGAGCTGTGACAGGAGACTAAATAGGGGCCTCTTTGTATTGCACACCCTCATCCTGTCCCCATCCCCTTCTCTCTCTCTCTCTCTACATAATTTGGGGAAAACTTCTTTAGGGAACACAGCTCTGGCTCTGCAGGCAGACTCATGTCTCCAGTCTGTGTAAATCTCCTGGGAATCGCCTATAACCTGCAACCCAGTATTGTTTTTTTTGGTTTTTTTTTTTTTTTGTTTTCCCGTGTGCCATTTACAGACAAAAGGCATGCCACATCATACAACCTGACAGCCCTTGAGTCAGGAGATTGAGCTCATGTGTTAACTGGCAACACAGATGACTAATAAACGAGACTGGTTTTCCTTCGTAAAAGCACCTCAGTGTGTGGAACTTTGGAGGGAGCTGATGGAAACTGTTTTTTTTTTTCTTTTCCTGGTTGCATAACAAGAAACACAGTACTCACACAGTAATAATTATTGTGAATAAATGGAGCAAAATAAATGTGAAAAAACACAACATTCATCAGTGAATCTTTTTGCTTATTTTGGGGGTAAATTAATTTCGACTTACGAATTGAGAATTCCTTGCTCCCTGTGTAAAAAAAAAATAAAATAAATTAAATGTTCTTTTCTGTGTCTAGCCGTCCTGGATGGCGTGGAGCGGCTCACTGCAGAGGAGATGGACGAGAGGCGGCAGCAAAACATGGCCTATGAATACCTGTGTCACCTGGAGGAGGCAAAAAGGTAAGAGGCCAGAAAGCATTTCACGGTAAAAATGTCCTCAGATGGTTTCTGGGTTGACGTCAAGCTGAGTTTTGTGACTAAAAACTTAAAAGATAAACTGGCTTGTAACTTGTCACATGCCCTCAGGGTCATAACCTGGAGGAGGAGGTTTTAGAACACACTGTGATCACTGATAGGAACCAACAGCACTTACCAAACACTGCTCAAGAAACCTCCTGGGCGTCTTTCACAATAAGTCTACATCACAAGACTTTTGAGTTCTTGGAAAAAAGAATCAATGCCAAGCTTTTTTATTGTGTCTGCAGAAACAAACTCATCTTTTTGACCAACGCACAGTCATGTGATGTGTTGACTTTGACTCCATGTATGGTCTGTGATGTGACCTACCTTTTTTTTTTACCTGTGTCTATTTATTTGGAGCTCATCTCTCCATCAAGCGCAAATTCATTTAGTTCTTTTTGCAATATCCTTCTGACAAACAATTGAGCGACAGTAGACGAAGTCTGGGTGACAGTATGATGTCTTTGGTGATGTTAATATTTATTCAGGTTAGTTTATTCAGGTGTGATTTTAATTGAAGCTTCAGTTGTTATTGTTTTCCACCCTTTATTAATCTGTAAATTGTTTTTGTGTGGAAATAGCAAAATGACATTTATCTTCACATAGGACAAAGAGGGAAATCCTTAAAGTTGCAAATCATGAACTAAGAATTTTCTTTCTTCTTCTTTTTTGTAAATTAGCATTTCAAATTTTGAAATGAGTTTCTTCAGATTTGCTTCTATTGTCCAGGTCATTGTGGGGGGCATGAGCATGATTAGTCATGCTCATTTAACTTTGGTGAATATCAGGTTTTAGTTCCTGTTGGGCCTCCTGGCCTCGCTTTCGAAACTTACCTCTTTCTTGCTGCTTATGAAAATGTAAAACATGCTTGACGTGATATTGAAACTAATCCAGCAGACACATGATGTCTGGTTTGATCTCGTCTGATCTGTCTCGTATGACTGAAAACAGTTACATGTGAGAAACATTTTCAAAATCACAGTAATGGAGCTCTATAGCTTTGTGGTGCTATAGAGATGCACTGACCTACAAATCAACACACATTATTATACTTTTACCCTGATCTACTGAACAAAACACATTCATGTGAAACTAAATCCAAGATTTCTTTTCTTAGTCTTAGAGATAATATGATATCAACATATGGAGTGTGATGCATGAAGAAGTTAGATTAGATATTAGATAGAGAGATATTGGATATTAGATAGTTAGATAGAGCAGTTCAGACTAGAGAGATTTAGTGAAATGGTCCTTGAACATGAGTTAATATTTAACAGTATTTTATTTTATTTGTTAGTTGGACTGTATGATAAAGTAGGTGAGGATTGTTACCAGGTGCTAATACTGACACACACACACACACGACCCCACACACACTCATGCCGTGCATTTCTGCTCTTTAGAGTCAACCCTGTTGAGGGCTCACTGATTCAAAAGAGGAAGGATTGCGTGTGAGACAGGAAGTGACTCAGTCCCTGTTGATTCTAGTATCATCTCCTGTTGCTACAGAAAGCCACGGTTGTCATAGCAACAGGTTCCGGTGTGAGTGCTGCTGTGAAGTTGCGCGTTCTGATACAGATGCTGAGTTGCACTGTATGCACTGCTGCCGCCGCCGCCGCCGCCGCCACTGCTGCTGCTGCTGCTGCTGCTGCTGCTGCTGCTGCTGCTGCTGCTGCTGCTGCTGCTGCTGCTGCTGCTGCTGCTGCTGCTGCTGCTGCTGCTGCTGCTGCTGCGCCACCGCTGCCGCTGTTGCTGCTGCTGTTGCTGCTGCTGCTGCTGCTTCTGCGGCGGTGGCATCCCGTGTGTTTGTTTTTTCCCACATCCCCATCACCAGCTCAGCTGTGACCATGTCTCTGTGATGTCCAGGAAATTCCTGGATCGTCGACCTCCACCTGACACCACTGCCCTTGCATTCAACACAATATGGCTGCGCTGTGTGCTGGCGACATTTATCATCTCATATCATGCTCTATTGTTTGTTTACAGTAACGCTTCTTGCTCCTCCACACAACGCAGATTTAGGCAAAGGGTTTTGACATGACAAAAACACACAGAGGAAAATGAATATGTACAAAATAACAACTAGACATGACAAAATACAGTCACACAGATGCAGTTTAGGATGTGGTTTGGGTATGAAAAGACAAGAAATGCAGCAATGCTCTTTAAACTGTTTGTAAAATTGACACTGAATTGCACATCTTTGCTGTACTGTGATACATATCTGTGTCACCATTACTCTTACAAAAGTCTTAATCTGCACCTTTCCTTGTCCACTGTCTAATGGTTACTGAGGAGAGGCCTCACTGTATCTTATATCTTAATACCCTAATGCTTGATTGGTTTGTGGGCATCCAGGGCAGGAATCTCTGGCAGATTAATGTCTCTAACTCCGCTAACTGATCCAGGATATTTTCCCAAGGGAACAGCAATGGAGGGATCTGTTGAGAAAACACGCTTGATTAGTCACCAAGGGTGTTGCCAAATCCACCACCGCAGAAATATTCAGTTGAACAAAGTGCTTAAGGGGTGTTGCAGCACTGACTGCTGAGATGTCACAGTTTCTCTGGCAGGTGTGTGTTGTCTGTGTCTGTCCCATCAGGCATAGTTTCAGGTAGATTGAGCTCCCTGCATTGGAACGCTGGAGCCTACGGTGGGGGGGAGGAATGTTGTGGAGTGTGTGTATGTGTGTGTGTGTGTGTGTTGATCAGAGTGGTATGATGGGAATGTTTGTGACAGGTGCACAGCAGGGTGTGAGAGTGTACCTGAACGCCTCGTGGGGACTGCAGGACTGCAGGAATGCATTGAGGCTGTGCTGCTTTTGTAATAGTGTGAGCTGCGTATTTGAACGTAGAAGCACATTATGGACTTTGGTGCACACAGAGATGCAAACTATGTTATCACTCTTATTTGCGTATTCAGAGGCTTATGAAATTTGATGTGCACATTATCACGCTATATTTAAATGCTTTTTGTGATCTATATGTGCGTCAGCTTATCGAACAGGGAGACTTTCTGTTCTTTTGGTTGGTGGAAATTCTTATCAAAATGTAAATGACGGATGAGTGATTGATTTGGAGAAATTTAGTTTGATTATTTTCTTTTAGCAAACTGAAACGTCTCCTTTTTTTGTTATGCTTTCTTTCTTACTGTGTCTCACTGTCTCGCCCTTTCCCGCAGTCTCGCCGGGAATGCAGTTGGACACATTTTCTGAAAGATTTGACTGTTTATTGATTTATTCATTGCGGCAGTGCTGACTGCTGCACATCCCTTAAGCCATCATGTCAGTGTACAACAGGCATTTTTTTTTTGAGGTTGTGGTAAACCTTTGAAGTCAGGATGCCGTGACTGTGTACTGTGTACCTTTGCATTACAAGACGTCCAGATCAGTCTCCTCCTCATTTCCTGTCACCTCTGCACTCAAGTGTGAAGTAAAGGTGGCTGTAAATCACTCACTCAGCAGATGCTCACGGCAAGTGATGTAGTTATTTTTGGTTGCAGGTGAAAGGGAGAGAAGAAAAGAGGAGAAAGTGTGTTATTGTCAAGCTCTCAGTTTTACCAGATGGGTTGGGAAGTCCATTAGATTTTGCAGTCATTTCATGAGGTAAACTACTCTGCTGTACCCTTCAGTGCACTAGAGAAGTGTGATATGACAATTCAGGTGAATTCACATTCAGTTTGAGATGTTATTAATAATTCAAACAGTTGATTTTGACTTCATCTGTGTCATGATGCTGTTGTGGACTTAACTGGCTCTAATTATCTTTCTAGAACCAACCACAACTATGAAAAATAAAACATGAGTATCTTCTTTTCAAGAGTATCGTATTTAAACAGAGTTTTCCTGACAATCCTTATTTTGAGAACTTTGTCCTTTAGGAAATAGTCTGGATTTGGTTAAATTTTTAATTAAATTAGAAACTGAAGAAGAACAAGATGTTCAAGTCCAGTTTTTTGCTTCATGTGTTTGGACTCTCATAGAGTGAACTCCAACTAAACTGTGAGCTTCAGTACCTTGATCTAATATCAAGGAAGTCAACTTATGAGAAAGATATATACTCTGTGTGTATTTTTTGGACACCATGGTTATTATTTGTTAATTATTTTAATGTCTTTATAAATTCAGTACTCCAGATGAATGATTTTGTTCAAATGAAAGGTGATGTTATATTTTTCTTCTTTTGCTCTTTTTCCCCCTTATTAGAAGATATGGATATGATGGATAGAAAGGACTTCTTATTACAAATGTAATATGAGTAAAAAGAATAATTAAAGAAGAAAAAATAAAAAAAAATCAGTCCGACCCTGCATCTTATCTCTGATGGACTGAAGCATTCAACATTGGCGTAAGTTGGTGCGTAGGTTTGTGTTTCTCCTTCCCGTTTGTCCCTCAGTAGAAAATGTGTAGGAGTTTTTGTTTAGACAGCGATGAACAATGCAATCTACTGTTAGAGCTGAGCTTTGAACCAGCAGACTCACCGCAGTGTGTTACCTTTGCACTGCTGTATCAACTATAAGTGTGATGAACGATGAGTGGACTCAGGCACACTTTGTTTTTCCACGTTGTTGAAGATATTCTTGCTGCCTTCTGTGGCATTCATCCTCCCTCCCTTCATTGTGATGGGAAAAAGAAGGGAGCTGGAGACTTTGTGGTCCACGTCCAGGCGGATTTACAGCACAGAGATCTGTTGAAGTTATAATGGTGTCTAATTAGTGTTTTGTGCAAATTATTCAAATGACAGGGTTCAGTTGAGCCTTGAAATTTCAGGAAAGTTTAAGGATTTCAGAAAAAAAGTGATGCACTTTTTAAAATGAACTGTCTTTTTCAGCTAAATTACCATGATATAGTCATATGAACAGACCTGGTTATACATTATGTCTCTCTTTAAATTATCTGTGTCAGAAAACATTTCACAACCCTTTTTAGAGTCATTAAGTTAATTGTCGGTCACAAATCAAATCCGATACTAGATATTTTATTTATATTTGTTTCTGTTTCTGCTCCCTCCATCTGTGACCCAAAAGTATTTTTAGGTCCTAGTTATTTCTACTCTAACTCAAACCCTGTCTACGTCTCCCTGACACTGTGGGAAACATGCTTATCTGATGTTCAGATGTAAATGATGGGAAGATAAGAATCACTCTCGTGTCTGTTTGCCATATATGAACCTACAGTCTATCAGCTTAGCTTAGCTCAGCATAAATACTAAAAAAAATGAGGAAAAGGCTTGGTAAAGGGAAAATGTCAGCAATTTCTTGTTCAGTAGAAGTGATTGTTACTCACTTGAAGTGTTTTTTTTTAGTTGTGAGGTACATGGTGACATCAGCTCTATAAATTTGGTATTAGGTGAAATGAGATATTTTACACTGCCCCTTTACAAATTGAAAAAAAAAAACTCATAAAATGAAAATATTACTAATTTATAACTCCCTATGTTTCATGTGCTATTTGCTTGAAGATATTTATGTCCATTACAGTGATCCCTCGTCATATTGTGCTTCACCTCTTGCAGCTTTGATACATTGCGTTTTTTTTTTTTTAGTGATGGTGTAAATTTATATGGTGGAAGTTTTCATTATATCACAGGATTCTGCGGCCTACAGGTATTTTTTTTTTTTTTTTTTTTAGATTTTGATTGTTTTTGTGGTAAAATAAGCAATTTCTGGCATAAAAAAAATAAACAACAAGCATGGGAAAGTTGTATAAGAGTGTGAAAAAATAAAATAAATGGTTTTTCACCTCTTGCAGTGGATTCTAGATCCTAACCCCCACGATAGGCGAGGGACCAGTGTACACTAAGGCTAATTAAATAGCAGAGATTCTTTAACTAGACACTGTCGTTATATAATTGAACTGCCAGTGATGAACTTTCCCTTTCATGACTTTGGCTAGAACAATCTCAGTCAGGTTCTTATGCCCTCCTAACACTTACAGAGCAGACCCTCGTAAGCATCTTTTCTTCAACCTCAACCCAGATTCTTTTTCTGTCATGTTGTCACTGTGGTTGTGTTTGTGGGTGACTGTGCCAGGTATCAGACATGCTTTTTGTTTATTTTACTTATGCCCAGGACGGAGCAAACCAGCAGCACTGGTAAATGTGTGGGTTTCTTTATGGGTTAAAAAGAAATGTCAGAAAATAGTAATAGTAATACCTGAGTTGTTGTTTGAGGGAAGTGCATTTCTGTACTGGAAGAAAAAAAAAGTTTCCTTATCAGTTGGTTTTTCATAGAAAAGTGTCGTGATACAAGTGACCTTTTTCAATTGCAGTAAAACAAACAATGTTACTTATTTAACACTTATTTTTATCACAAGACAGGTAAACACAGTAAGCGTTGCCACGGTAACCACAGAGTTTACCTGTGATTGGCCGCCGCCCCTGACTAACTAACTTCGCAGTGATACCTTATTTTTTTCCTCCCCCTTGTTGCTGTGATGTAATGGCAGAAAATCCATTGTGGTTAGATCATAGTAATACTGTATGTCTTTGTCTAAGTGACACACTGGCTGAATTACGAAAGAAAGAAAAAGTAAAATTTCTTTTTTTACGTGGTTTCAGCTCTTTTGTGTCAAAGTGAAGGTGACACTAAAGCATGATCAGAATTCACTCAGGCAAGAGGAGGAGGATGTTGTTGTTGTTGTTGGCAAGACCAATTGCACAAATAGCAAAGTGGTGCAGCTTTAAAGACACATTACTCAGGTAACAGAGAGGTGACGTATTGCTCCTTCTGCTTTGTTTTTTCAACTTACGGTGGAATTTGTTTTTGGAATTTTTTTCCCCTCCATGGAGGTTGTGCTTTCTCACCCGCGTCTGTTGTATGGTTTGATGCAAATCGGTTTGTGCTTTTAAGAATGTTTCAATCCAATACTTCATTCATGGTGCAGCTGAAAAATAAAAGACGCAATAACAATAGTATAGAGCCTCTGTAGCTGCAGAGCTGGAAATTGAAAACAACAAAAAAAAAAAACAATATATGAGAACAAAAGGAGTATTGATAGAAGCACGTCTTGGCCGTACATGTACTATCTCTGATTGACTTGTTCAGATAATGCTTGTAATATCACTTCAGCCGAGCTGTGTGCAAAATTACTCATCACCATTTATTATTCTGTGACACGATGGACACCATGCCGCTGCTTTTCTTTTAATGTGGCAACGTCTTAATATTTTCTTCATGTTTTAATCTGATCTTTCCTCAAAATAGGCTCTTTGACAGCGTTAGATAATCCAGCAATGTACACAGGGAGATAATGTCTGCTTTATCGTCGTTATCGTTATCGTATCAAAGCTGAGCTGGATTACACTTTTCCTTCCTCACTTCCTGTCTGTCATCTGAGACCACCAAAAATAAAACAATGTGTCGGGGGAATAATACCTGTCACTTCTCAGACATAACTGGCACATTTATAACATTTTTTGTGCCCCATTTTTTAGCCAGCCAGTGAAAGTTGGGACATTTAAAGTGTTGAAAAATAAAGGATTACTCAGTTTATGCTTTACACAATGAGAAATGAGAGGCAGACAGTGGTGAAAGGCATATAACATATAAAGTAAACATCGCTGAGGTGGTGTCACAGTAGTATTTTTAATGTGTGTAAAACAGTCACATCAGGTTTAACGCTGCACAGAAGCTCCATCTCCTCACTCTGACCCAACATGATTATCCCCCAAGTCACAGTTTCCGTATCCCCCGCAGAGGTCCGGCCATTTCCTTGTAATTTCCTGTTTTGAAACAGTTTCTAAACCTCTCTCTTGGGTACAAAGCTGCTGCTGCAATGAACATTATGTAATTCAAGGCTGAAACATTGTGTTGCCATCAGGAGAACAATGGAACAAGAGTGATGTGTTCAACACATTTCATAGTGATACGATCCGTTCTCAGGTGTCTGGCCTGAACTGATATAATTACTGCACACAAACAGCTTTTCTTTGTTTGTTTCATCCAAATTAGGAAAACTTTTATATTTGTTGGGTTGCTTTATTTCACTCTACAAGTTATTGCATTTATTTAGAGATAACAAAATGTGTAGAAATTCCCTGTTTGGTTTTGTTGTTAGTTTTTTAATGAAGTGAATATTGTATTTTATTGATTAACCTGATTTTATTTCATTAAATGGGCACCTACAGGGGCTCAGGTTGCCTCTTAACATTAAATAAGGTGAACTTCGCCAAGGGAAATTGGATATGCTCTTGAGATCTTAAGTCAACCTTGGGCTGAGTTTTGGCTCTTGTGTAAATGTTACCTGCTAGATGTTTTGTAGGAGGCACTCAGGAAAAACAGGCATGACTCACGCAGCCTGGTAGAGACAGGCATTAAGTTGAGAATAAGGGAATGGAAAAGAGTTAGGTGCTCCATAAAGGCCCTGCAGGAACCGGCCTGGTCCCTCCACCCCCTCTCCTACTCCTCGGCCACCGCCTCTCACCTGGTCGCCTGTGAAACCTGAGACGACAAGTTACTCTTCCAGTTTGGATCTTATCCTTTGCAGAGCGGGAGAGACTCCTTGAATGGAAAGTGGTGAAGAAACTTGTCAGAGTGTAGAGAGCTGAGCTGAGACAGCAGTTTCATGTGGACCTCGATACACCTCCCACCCTCCACATGATCAGCAGGCCTACCTGCCCTCTCTCTCTCAGTATCTCAGACCTGCAGGGGCTTCTGTTATTACAGCTTTGTATGTCAGCCTTCAGCTGGTATTTGCACTCAGATGACCTCCACTACATGGAGGAGTGAAGACGGGAAAGGCTGTGACACAAGCCACTCAGATTTGTGTGGAAAATAGTTACTTTTAGGAGCCTTCAGCAACGCAGTGGTTCGACTCACAATAATTAATAATGCTTTGCTTTTATTAAAGTATGGGTTTTCGCATGTGTCTCAAACCGAATCTATTGGAAAGAATGGGTGGAAATGACCATCTAGCTTTCATTAAACACACATGAACAATATAAGGTTGGCATGACAACAAGTGAGTTCCATGGTGGTCTACCACTCAGGCCTCATCCTTAACACACTAAACATACATCTCTCAGTGAGAGTCCAGCTGCCATCAGGCTGTGTGGGTGCGAGCGGTGAACGGAAGAGGTCAGTTGGTGCACAGATTCCAGCGTTGCAGCAAAGCATGTAATGGGCAACTTGGCACTTGTTCATCTTTCTCAGTGTTCCCTCCTGTCAGTTTCTGCTCCTCTTTGTCTTTCACAGGTTTGTCCTTGTTGTGGATTACTGGATTACTGATCCCAATCATTTCAGAGTCTCTCTCTCTAGTTGAACACAAACTTTTCTTAAAACTGTGTTAGGCTGAGAAATGTCTGTTGCTTGGTGTTTTGCTGTTGTGAGATAAGACTATTCAGTCATGTTTTGCCCTTCTAGCTCTTCTGTAAATGCACAATAGCCTTTTCTCTTTTCTTCTCAGACACACATGGATGCACAAATGCATTTTATAATGCTAGACATGATACAGAAGCTCTGGCTGTTGCTTACTGGCACAGAGTTGCTGTCGTTTGACCTTTTCCAGCTTTTCCATCCACACTTTATCCAGCCCCCCTGCTGTCAAAAGTTAGCATGATGTTTGGCCTCGTAATACCTGTTATATGGGCTTTTTCTGGGTCAGACTTACATTATTGTGTAGGTTTGCATGTGTGTTAGGGCGTTTCCTTAAACTTAACACTAGTCCTGTTTTCAGCCTAAGTGATGGGTGGGGTTCACCTGACAGGTTTGCATGTAAAACTGATTTGTGACTGAAAGGGTTAGTGAAATGTGAACAAATGCGAATGAGACCAACCAAGCAATTATTTTCATTAGTGAACCAGCAGATGATTTTAGTTGTTGGCTCAGTGCTGTTAACAACTAATAATTATCTGCTTCCAGTAGCTTATATCCATAACCTTGAATGGGAAGTTAGTGTGTAGGCAGGCAGCTTAGTATGTGGTAACCTGCAACATCCCTTCTCCAGGAAAATGGAGGGGAATTGTTAAATGCAATTGTCACACGTAAGATGTTACAGTGACGCAGCCATTGATGATGTTTTGTTGTGTGTGTGTGTTGATACCCAAATTACTGTGCAACTAAGGAAGAAGTCCAGGCGTGCCATTCCGGTTAAGCTAAGACCCATTATGCTCTTAAAGTAAAAATGCTGACTATGTCATTTCCATATTCAAAGAATTGATTTTCAGGAAGTGTTTTCCAACTGGTCTCACTCTAGTGACTTTGTTAAACTTGAATATTTTACCCCACAGGACTTTTTACCCATTGATATTTAGTCATTTAGTTTAAAGTTTAGATGAAGTGCAAACTGTTCACAGCCCTGACATAACTCTTCTAAACAATGAGTCACAAACCCACTCAAGCTACTTCCCCACAGGGACGAGAGAACAGTGCCTCTTAGCATTACAGTAACAAGGCTTGTGGTCTGTTATAATCACCCTTACATTACCTGACAGTTATTAAATATTAACAGCAACTGAAGGACTGTGACTCAGAGTGAAGTTGGAAACACAAAAGGGGAAGTGTGTAACTGATATCTACCCCTTTATTATACTCTCATGCACCAAAAATTATTAACAGATCCCCCTTTAGTTGAAAGAAATAAAAAATCTTTTGGATGGATGTCAATGGAGCAGGAGCACAAAGGATGTTGGAGTCATTGTGTTTTCCTGAGGAGACAGTGGTCTGTCGCGTACCTCTTCCTATGAGCTAGACCTTTGAACTCAGCACTGACTTCAGCTTCCTGCCTGAGATAATCATTCCTATTGTGTTCACTTTTCCACAAAATGTTTGAGCTTGTAAACATGATGCAATGTTGATACAGAGATAACTAGAGGTCATTGTGCAGCCAATTGAGTCTACAGAGGACTAGATAACTAGATAATGCTTTTATTGATATATGGTCATACTAAAAATCAAAACCGCCTCATGCTGCATTCACACTATAACAGTCACCCCATTATATCATGACCTCCCCCTCAGTTCCTTAGTTACACTGGCTGAAATGAGGTCTTTTATATTGTTTTGTTTTTAGCAGCTCATTAAACTAATACTGGTGGTGTTGTTGCCTTTTTTAGTGATTTTAACTTGTTTTTTTTGTTTTTTTTGACAATTTCTGCACATTTTTATCGGTTCTACAATTGTCAGGTTTAACATCTTTGAGATTGTTGGAGACTGAATGTTATTACAGGATTATCTGGAACTTACATATTTGCATTATGCCACTAGAAATATGCTATAAAAAGCATTCTGCACCGTGATACATAAAAAAAAAAGCAATTTCACATAGTTTGAATTAGAATTCCATTAGAGCTGATGCCTGATCTTATAGTGCTGGAGATTGCAGTCAATGCTTTCATATCGCATTTTTAAACCATGCACAGATGCATGTCAATGTCAGAATCAGAATTTGACATTTTCTCTTAGCACTCGTCATGCTGGTTGGAATCCAGTTGTCGACGTTTCTAAAATCCCATTCATAGCTGTTCTCCTCACTGGTTAAGTGGAGGGTGTGTTGCTGTTTGTGCTGGCCTGGAAAGGGTGTGTTAGCCCTGATAAAAGAGTCATTAGCTTTGCAGTCTTTATGGAGGCTTTCACTGCTCCGGTGTTGAGTGAAAGCAGGGCCTTGTTCCTGGCTGGCAGGCCCAGGCCTTGCTCCATGGGTCAGTCACCTTGGCATCAATAGCAGGCCTGTCTGTAGACGCCATGTCACGACTTCCTGGGAGGGAAGTTATTTCAGCTGGTGGTGGCGCTGACCCTGTGTTCTGTGATGTGTGAGTGTATTTTCATGTATGTGTGTGAACCAGTGGTCTTAAGAATTAAAAAGTAAGGACATTCCCTGAAAATGTGCCTCAATTTCAGGGTGAAGACTTTGGTGTTAAGATTAGTTCATATATGATTGAATACAGTCAGTGAAGGTCCTCACATCTCCCAGAGTGTAAGTACTTATGTCTGTGTGTGTGTGTGCACATGAGCATGGGTCTCTGTAGGATAAAAGGAATCTTTTAATCTTTCTCAGGATGTAGTTGACCTTATTCACAGAAGAATGGCCATGCTTTCTTAGTTTGCTTTTTTCGAAAGCCATGTTTGACCTCACTGTCTGCCCTTACATTGTAAAATTCCTCACAGCAAATGATAGACTCAAGGTTTTCATAATCAGAGCGCATTTTTAAAAAGCCTTAATAAAACAGATGCTGCTCTTTATTACCAGGGAAGAGTATAAGTTAATGAAATGTCCCCACATTAGCTTTGATGTGATCTTATCAATGGAAAATCCATTATTTAGTTATTAAGTAGATTCTGAAAGCAAAATCAATGTCTTAACAGTGCAACCAGCAGAAGGTGAACATATGGAGAGAGATGTGAAAGCTTAAAAGTTTTGTTTTTAGAAATGTCTTCACGGGCCGTAGTTACTGGGCAGTGGTGACTAGACCTGGTGGAATCTGCTCCACCAAGCCTGTCTCAGTACGAGATCTCAGCATGCCTCCTCCGTGGCCCAGGGCTGACATGGGCACACAGCAGGAATGTGACTCCACAATATGACCTGAAAGAACTGAAATGTCACATATGAGGAATGCTTGGAACTCTTGTACTCGGGCCAGGTTAGGTGTTTGCTGTCTTGGACCTGCAGAACGTTTTTGGTGGAGGATTCTTTCAGAGACAGTGTGTAGTAATGTGGCTTTGTGTGAAACAACAATGCCAGTTATTGTGAGGTTGAACCAGTTTAATCTTAAAGGTGATAAGAAATTATCCTCCTTTAGACGAAGCTGTCAATGAATCAGTAAATCAATCAACAGGAATTCAAGCAGGCAAATACTGGTGTTTGTTCTTTGCTGCATATTCATTTGCATATAGCTGTTTTAGAGTTTGACTGCTTTAATCTAAGCCGTCATATGTTCGGGAGCTTGAGATATCCTTAATGTCTGACATTTTGATAATGAGTAATTGTCCCTTACTCTTTGATCATAGCTGCACTGCCACTGGCATGCATAGTATATAAGCATCATTAGTATCATGTTAGCATTTAGCTTCCGAGCATTAATCTTATATATGTGATGCCAACGGGATAAATTCTTGGACGAGTAGGACGTTTTTTTTTTTAATTAAAAATTCTGTTCTAACCAATGAAATTTTCAAAGAAACCAAGACTTTACAACAGTTTGCGACCACTTGATGGCATGATCAATCCTGACCTGATGGAACAAAGGGATTTAGACAGCTTCTCAAATAGGAAAATGTCAAACTGAAGACAAATCACCTTTAGTGAACAACAAATGACTTCTTTATTCTACCTGATAACATGTCCACATCTTTACCTCTTTGTCTGCATGTAACTGAAAGTAGAACAGTTAAAACAGCACTTTCTGTTTCACTTTCATACAGCCAAGCCTTCTCTGCTACTATACACTATACACTATATTTGTGTATGTTAGTGTTTGACAATAAAAAACGTGCTTGTGTCTTTCACTAGGAGCTTTCGACTATAAACATAAATGTTATTTCTGTTTATAAATTCACCCTTCGTGAAATAAAACCCTTTTGAAGAAGAGCTCTCTTGTGGCTGCAAAAATTAAATGTAACTGGAAGTAATTATTCCTACAGGGATGTTAAGCTGTGTTGTTGAGCATGAACATATATGTTTTTTTCTTTGTGTTTACTTTAATACTAAATCCATAATACTCCTTGCAGATGGATGGAGGCTTGTCTGGACGAGGAGTTGCCTCCCACCACGGAGCTGGAGGAGGGACTGAGAAATGGCGTCTATCTGGCCAAACTGGGCAACTTCTTTGCCCCTCACACTGTCTCCCTCAAGAAGATCTATGACCGCGAGCAAACACGTTACAAGGTAAAAACATCATGGACCATGTATTCATGAGAGAGAAAAAGCTTCTGTGAATGCCAACCTGTGGCTGAGGAGACGAGACGACATTAAAATGATTCTTTATGGCGCTAAAGTAGCTCTGTGTTACACGGTTGGATGGATGCCTTACTTAACCTTTTCATGACCCAGATATTTAATTTTATTAAGTTTTAGGGTGAAATAATTATCCCTATCATTGTCTCTCTCTCTCTCTCTCTCTCTATATATATATATATATATATATATATATATAAAACTGCAAAAATTTTATGAAGTAGCAATGATGAGAAGTCTGTAGATGTATGAATGTTGTTACCCTTTGTTGTTACAATAAAACCTTATAATGTGCATATAAAAAGGGCAAAAATCAATTCAAGATGTCTTAAACGGACAGTAAATTAAAAACAACTGGCACACTTATTACTTTCACCATTTTTTGACAGCTTATGTTAGCAAAGTGTTGTTATTTTTATATCTTTTGCAAAAGCAGGAAGTGTCATTCAGATGCTCTAAAGCTTGAACACAACATAACCAAGTCTTTAGTTTCACAATACACAATACTTTGACTAATACTCCTTTACCTTTTATGGACCTTTGAAAAGATATAAAACCTTTTAATGATTATTTGGGATGTAACTTTATGGACTGTTTGTAGAAGCAGACATTTCTCAATAGAGTCTGGATGTGCACGCCATTCAGTGAAGCCCAGTGTGTTGTATTCACCATGTGTTTTCCTGCTTTGTGTTATAAACTAGCTGGAAATGTTTTGGCTGAATGGGGTTTGGTTTTACGGTTTCTGCTGTCATTGTGACCAAGAATGAATCCGAGTCTTTGATGTTGGAGTGATTAACACGTTTATTACATTCTGATGTTTGGTTTCTCTCTTATAGGCGACAGGTCTCCATTTTAGACACACAGACAATGTCATCCAGTGGCTCAACGCCATGGCAGAGAAGGGACTGCCGAAGGTGAGCAGGGCTCACATTTCATCTGTCACACACACACACACACACACACACACACACACACACATTCACATGCAAATGCACCTGCACTTGACATTAGGCTGAGACCAGTGGTTTGACCAGTGGTTTTAGCTTTATCTCAGAACAATCTGAAAACCTTCCTGATTATCCTATTTCTATTGATGTTTTTCCCCCGAAATTTTTTTTTTCTTGATTTTAGTCATTTACTGAAAATCACACACATTTTATTTGACATTAAGGAGGAAAATAAGATGCAATGATCCTGTAAAATTTTAAAATGAGCTTGCAGACAGTTGAATTCTCCCTAAGATAAATGACTAGTTACAATGACAGTGTAACTAGTGTGATCAAGAACACTGTAATATCTGAAATCTGTAGGCAACTTCAGCAGAAAACGTTAGTGGGTGTCTTCAAATGTTCCATTTCAGTTGTGCTACAGAGACAATAACAGGGCATGTGAATGCACATTTACATTGTGTAATCCCTCATTTGAGCTAATAGCTCAAATCGTGCTGTGACACGCTGACATGCTATTATGGACTGACTGAAAGTGTGCTGCTTGTCTCTGACTGTGTTTCAGATTTTCTACCCTGAAACCACAGACATCTATGACAGAAAGAACATGCCGCGCTGCATCTACTGTATACATGCACTCAGGTACTTGGTCTCCATGTCTCTCTCTCTCTCTCTCGCTCTGTCTCTCTCTCTCTCTCTCTCTCTCTCGTTCTCTCTCTCGCTCTCTCTCTCAGGCCTCAGGCCCAACAACATGAATTCCTACAGTACACAAGGCTTAATTTCCTGTGTTTTTGGGTGACATTTATTAACACTAACCCATTATTTTTGTGAGTTAGATCCTGTTTATTTAACCATAAACACCCGTTACATGGCTGCCAAACTCTATGGTCAAAACCAGTCATTTTACACCACAGAACTGGTCTACCTCTGTCTCGATAAGCAGATTGTTTGTGTTACTGTGTAGTTTTCAGAAGTAGACAAAGTATTCAGCTTGTTTACAGAAGTAAAAGCACCAGCCAATAATACAAGCAGACAAACAAAGCATGGCAGTGATAGCCCAGCAGTTCCCATCTTGTGTGGGATAAAATTGTTTTTCTTTCTTTTTTTTTTTTTTTTTTTTTTTTTGTAAATTTGGTCTGGTGGCATTAAACATAGTGATGTAAGGACAGTTTCTAGCTGAACAAGAATCTTGGTCTTTGGTCTCTGTAGGAACCCTGTCCATAATGTTAACAGACACTCCTAATGAAAACCTGTGTATTGGCAAAAACAAGCACTTAAATCTTAATGTGAAAAGAGGACAACAGCTGGTCATACTGTTCCTGCTGAGCCGTGGGCTGATTGCATATACTGTATTTTTGTCACTATGAATCATTTAAACCCAAAAACATGGAAAATAAATGAAGGCTCAGGTTCTAAAAATTCTGCTGATATTCTTCTTCTGCTGATTTGTTTAACAGACTGAAAATCATTAAGCGCAAATGTAACAGGAGGCAAACAGACAGGGAATGTTTGTTGTAGAAATCACACAAATTCCTTGTTTATAGGATCGTGCGGACCCATATGATGCAGGTGTGTGCATTTCACAAGCTGTGTGTCTGTGGTCCCCTGTTCCCCTGTGGTCTGTTCACATTTGTGGCCTGAGCAGGTTTCAAGTCCGTGACATTTTTATGAGGCGAACAGAGCAGTTTTTTTTTTTTTTTTTTTTTTTTGAACAGACAGGCTTTCAATCACTTGTATAAGGTCTGAGACAGTGTGTTTTTAATGGAGCATTCCAGCTTCAGGTAAAATGGTTGCTGTCAGGAGTCAGAAAACCAACCAGCCACCAAAAATAGTGTGCTTGTTATCTTATTTTTGTTAAAGTTACCACAGTAAACAAAATTTGTGCTTTGCTCAGCAAAATAAATCTGGATTCCTGCAGAACTAGTAGATTATTTGGACAGCTGTGCAGCAGCATCAGCTAGGGTCATTGTATATGAAAACAATAAATTTTTTACATAATTTCTGGGTTTCGGGTCAGGACATGAGGCACGGTTTGAAATTTGGCCCATTTTCTCATCTTCTTCTACTTTCCTACATCAAAATCAATATGTCTACTTATAACATTCATCTGGAATGTGTGTAAAGCTGTTTCCATACGCTGTCTGAACCAATTGTTATTACATTACAGCTGTCAATTGTGATGACGTATACTCCTTTATATGATTAATAACTGATTACTTATACTTATACTTGATTTTTTTTGTTTGGCCCTATATGTCATTTGCCAATATGGAGGTAGCAAGGACATTACTTTTGTGCTGCTTCTGTGTGGTTCCTTCTCTTGTGTAATGTTTTACGTGTTGTTTCTATTTTACAGTCTGTATCTATTCAAGCTGGGTCTGGCCCCACAGATTCAGGATCTCTATGGAAAAGTGGATTTCACTGGTAAGAGTGCGAGCGCAAACACTAGACTGTGCATCTGTTTTCCTCATTCTGTGTCCCAGTTAACCCAATTATGTCATCTTAAATCCAGAGTGTCACAAATGTCACCATGTTGGCAAAGTTATCACCACATATAAAATGTTGCTGGATTCATCTGCACCCTGAAAGCGCAGCTGTGAGGGCTGAGATTAAGGAAAGAAATGGAAGTAAAAGGAAAGACCACAATGTGGAGGAGCTTCTGGAAATGTGAAAGTCATTAGTAATTGTGAGAGCTTTTCCTGTGCGTTGTATTCCCAGTCAGCTCCCTGACCCAGAGCCTGGAATCAGAAATCTGATTATCACACATGCGCCAGGAACAGTCTGTCTCTACACTCTCCCACTTCCCTGAACCACCCACCCCCACTTCTCCTGCTTGCTCCTACTCCCATCTTTTTTTTTCCTTTTTCCTCTGCCTTTACCTAAATCTATGACTCTGTTCTCACTGTTCTGTCTTCTCTCCCCCAGAGGAAGAGATCAACAACATGAAGAGCGAGCTGGAGAAGTATGGAATCCAGATGCCTGCCTTCAGCAAAATTGGTGGGATCCTGGCCAATGAGCTGTCGGTGGATGAAGCAGCATGTAAGAGAGGCTCTGACATTGTGGGAAAGAGGGTGTTACTTGATAGTTGCATATTTACATGTATTTCACTGCTTCTGTTTTTAAGCATAAATTAATATATATATATATATATATATATATATATATATATATATATATATATATATACACACACACACATCTGACAGCTGCAGTTGCTGATTAGACAGCGTACTTCCCGTTTATATAAGTATGTAATAAAGATAACTTTATCCTTATACTTTTCAATTTCTATGAAAAGACATGATGATAAGAACCCTAGATAAGAACACTAACCCCCACAAAAACATTAGTCTTCTTGTCATTTTTGTGCCTTAATGTCTAAACACATTAAACAAAAGAGATTTAATGAGTTGTCATCTGTGAGGTTTAAAATACTTGTAGTCTGCATTGCTTTAGTTTGATAGATAAAGGTGCTATATGTAAGTTATTGCTATTGCTGTAGCCTGTGTTAGCCTTGCTCACAAATCCAGTTCATCACTAAACATCCTCTACATACCAAAAGCTGCCCTCAGCTATGAAAATGCTGTGGACCATTGTTAATTCTTGTTTTGCATAACTTCTTTTGACTGAAGTTAGCGTGTTAACCAGCTAGCTTGACAGGTATGTCCTGTCACTTTCTAAAAGCCTCTGATGTCCTCATGTGTTTTAAATGCGATTATGACCAATGTTGGTGGCAGAGAAAATTTCCATATAGCACCTTAACTGGCAGACATGACATTAATATGTTCTCATGTAAGTCTGGGAAAGAAACCATATAGATGCATCTCTCAAAATATTGGAATATATTGCTGTATAATACATAAAATATTGATGACATAAACCATCTTCTCACTGGTCTCCTCCTCCATCCTCAGTACATGCTGCTGTGATTGCCATCAATGATGCAATTGACCACGGCGTACCAGAGGGCACAATCGCTGCCATGCAAAACCCTAACGCCATGCTGGTCAACCTAGATCCCAGTTTTGCTCCCCAGTATCAAGACACCCTGTACCAGGCGAAGGGAGAGAAGGTGGCCAACTCACGCAAAAGGGTAAGTGAAAAGTGAAAGTTTAAACCAAAGCACAAAGTGAGCTGGGAATGGTGAGCAGTGAAAGTGTAGAGGTCTAAGATAACTAGAAATTGATGGTGGGCTTGTTGGGTGAAGTTGTTTTATTTCTTTATTTTTTCCTATTACAGAGTAATTGAACTGACTTGTGAAAAGGTTAAACAAATAAATGACCAGAATTACACCAAAAGTCAGGAGAAGAGAACAAAACTATCCTCTCAAAAGCAATATATGCCATTAAGGTGGAGGGTTATGACGGTCAGATGTTCCAGTTTATAATGCTGTCTGGCTTAGCTTGCTGTTAACTATTTTTATGCCACTCTCCTCCAACAGCAAATGGAGAATGCTGAAGCAGAGCGAGACGTCTACGATGAGCTCCTCACCCAGGCTGAAATCCAGGGCAACATCAACAAGGTCAACGGTAAGCCACAGCATCACAAATATACCCAGCATCACAAATATAACACTGGTTTACTTTACATTTTTTCACAAGTTGACTACTTCAGAAATGAAAATTCTCCTCAGATGTATATACATGTGCAGTTATTCAGCAACCACACACCGCTTCTTGTTCGTCCTTTCTGGTCACTCTGGTCTTCGTTATGGAGGATAGGACGCAAAGCTGATTAAATGTTTTAGATATCGCACTGTGTATTTGTTTATCCTTGACAGTCCCTTAGCAGTTGGAGGCACCATGCAGAGGTAGCAAACAGTGGCATGATCACTTGGCTCTGCAAAAGACATAGATGTTTTTCTTCCTGTTAAGCCAATGACTGAGATTTGTTGCACAGGTATTGCAGTCTTGATCTCCAGTTTTGCATCCAAAATATAGTTAGTAAGTTTTTTTGCAACAGACGTTGTATTTTGCTTTTGAGATGCGAAAGTCACTTTGCCACACGTAACATAAGCTATTGGCTGTTTTTCATTTTTCACAGGTCAGAAACAAAACAAAAAATACATCAAAAATGCATAAACTTACCCATTTGAAAGCTGTTCATTTGAAAGCTAAAATGGGTGAATCAATACAGGAACCACTGGTGGTTTCACTTACAGTTTCTGAGTTTGCTGTGAGGTAGTTCCAGAGTTCCAGGCAATTTTGATGAAATATTCATATTCAACACTAGTACCATATCTTGAAATCTAGAGCCAATCAACAATTTTATATATTATTTTTATTTCTAGTGCCCCAAAATGACCCTTTGTTTGAAGCTTTCATGTTGTAGACCAATGCAATTTGTCTTGGACACCAATGTACAGTCATAAAATATCAACCTTTCTCCAACAGTGAGCAACGCCTTGAGTGCAGCTGAACAGGCTTTGCTGAGTGGTGATGAAAACATGTTATACGAGGCCCTCAAAGCCATGGGCATTAAGAACCTACAAGCCCAGAACAAAAGCTGGTACTTCGAACAGCTAAAGACCGACCGAGAGAATAAGCAGCAGGTAGGAATCCCTGTGTAGTGAAATTGGGGAAATATCTTGTTCTCTGTCTCTTCATTATAACCTCACATGCCTCATTCCTCATTAGGCATCTCCAGGAGAGGCTCTGACTAAGGATGAGTTGCAGAACGGTGTGGACGTGGGCAATGAGATCGCAGAAGGCTACTTAAAGAGTATGCACGCAGTATATACATCCAAAAACATTTGTCTTATGATTTCTCACAACCGTGACTATTTTCTTCCTGTTTGCATCCCTATGTGTTCTTTTAAATCAGCCCCTATTGTTCATTTTCTGTTTGTGTAGTGTTGAAGGCAGTGGACCGCATCAATGCTGCAATCACAGCAGGCGTTCCAGAGAAGACCGTGGAAGAGCTGATGAACCCTGACGCTCAGCTGCCCGAGGTCTACCCCAGCGCTGCAGACTTGTATCAGAGAGAACTAGCCAGCCTGCAGCAGCAAAGTGCAAAGGTGACCAACACAGAATACACATATACACACATATAGATACACACCTGCACTTAGCTTCCCATAAGACAGAGATTAAATTAGGATGTCCCTGACTCTTAGGCTCTGTTCGATTTTCTACAAACAAGCTTCAGCTTCATTGGGAAAGAGCCGAGACAATATCCTATCCCAACATCCGGATTTGTCTGTTGCTTTACCAAAACAAAACAACATTGAAATCTGACTTGGCAGGTTGACATATGACTTAAATTTGTGTTCTTTGCCCGAAGAGCTTACTGTCCCACCCTGAGCTGCTTGTTGCTGTTGAAATGCTGTCATCAGTGGTGCTGATGAACGAGGCAATGGATGTTGGAGATCGAGCTGCCCTCTGGAAACAGCTGTCCAGCGCTGTCACTGGACTCAGTCATGTTGAGGACGAATATGCACAGAGGTTAGTGCACGCACAAACCAGCAGTTAGTGGCACATGGCCTCAGTGACGTCTGTTCTCCGTGTGTAGTGAGACAGGATGTTGACATGGTGCCGTATCTGTGCGCTCCTCAGGTATATGGATGAGCTGATGCGCCTCAAGACAGCAGCCAGGGAGGAGGGCTGTGACTACCTGACATGGAATGACATTCAAGCCTGTATTGACCAAGTCAACCTGACTGTACAGGAAGAGCATGAACGTAAGAGATGAGCTCTCCCGCTTCCATTTAAATCTAATTCCTCAGTGAAAAGGAACACCCACACATCGGCTGCAAACCACAAATTCATCTAAACAGACAACATTTCAATCATAGTTAGTGGAAGCATCTATAATCAGTTGTTCTGGTAGTATGCGTATGTTTTTAATCTACTGAGAGTTATCACCTGCATCTTTTAGAAATAGTTCACTTTAACAGCAGACAGTCACAGTTAGAGGTAAACTAGCATATGATAATGTTGCCTTGTATAACTGCTGGGTTTGTGTTCACAACTTAAGCCAACAGGCTAACAGTTGATATGCTGCCTGGAGGTTTGTGGTAAACATAATAAAACAATAACATTTTTAATTGTGTTATACGAAAGTTTTTGCTATTGCTATGTAGCTACCATTAACATTAATATTTGTCTGTTAAAAGCAACAATGGCTGAATCTTGGTAAACTATCATCTCCACCACATCCCCATCAAACAGGAAAACCACATTTTCTAAATTTTAAAGCTGTAGAGCACATTCAAAGTTTGACTTTGGCTCTCTGGCAGCTTGAGATATTTATTGTGTCTGATGTCTTAAAACCTTCAGTTTATTTATCATTTACCATCAACATGGCCGCTGGCTAACACGTCACAATCACCACCACCTGCTGCAGACACGGGGTGCCTTCTAGTCAAAAGAATACACATTTAAAAAAATCCTCTATAAGAGCCAAATGAATTTGTTAGTGCATTATAACATATTTTTAATTGGTGTGTCTGTTTGCATGTTTGCAGGTATCGCTGCGATCGGGCTGATCAATGAGGCCCTGGATGAAGGGGATCCCATGAAGACCCTGGCCATGTTGCAGAACCCCTCAGCCAAGCTCACAGATGTGGACCCGTCTGTGGCTCAGCACTATCATGACAAACTACTGGAGGCCCGCAGAGAGAAGGCCCATGTAAGAAATGACTCACAGGACACACCAAGTTTCAGACAGCTGTCGTTGAAAGGTTGATGTAGATCATAACTGTTCTAATTCTGAGACGAATTAGAGATGAGTGTGAGACTTGGATGAAAATTCATTCTTCTCCATTATGTGTGTTGGTGTCTTGGTCTTCCCTTCTGTCATTTGCTTTTTCATGTGTATTTAGTATTCAGGTGAGCACTATGCAAACATTTCATGCAAACAATGCTGGGCTGCAGTTACTTTCAGGCTTGTGACTTCTGTTTTATAGCAGCTCATTAAGTTGTCAGAGTTAGATACACTGTGACTGAACTCATGCAAGAATTGCAATGAATGTGGGTATGAAGGGGCCAAACATTTGCAGTGGTCAGATGTACAGTATTTGGTGTAGGTTGAGCAGTAAACAGTTGAAAACCAAAGTACTTAAAAAAGCTTGGTAATGGTTAAAGACAAATGTTAGAACCCATTATGCATCCATCTGTTTTCTTCCTCTTGGGTCAGGATGGCAGTAGGTTAAACAAGGTAGTTTGGGTGTCCCTCTGGCCAGCGGCACTTTAGAGTTAATCTTTTGAGACTCCAAGGTCAAGGTCAAGGAGATAAATAGTCATTTCTGGGTCTGCCTTCCACATGCCCAGATTGGACATTGGAAACGCCCAGAAAACCAATGCAGAGCAGTCAGGAAGCATCCTGATCAGATGTCTAGCTTTAACTCCCACATGTCTTAGAACTATGAGCTTCTTTTTTTATTTCAACCTTGAAATGCCCTGATTTTAGCAGAAAAATAATCATGTGCTGTATTAGAGGATGAACTAGCCCTGTAAGTGGTTATATATACCACAGACAAACAGTTATGTGTTTTTTGTCACGTCACCTCTGTAAGGGTTAAATACAGAATTCAATATTTTTGCTCTCAAGCTAGTCAAAGGTACAAATGATAGATAGATGTGTTACTGTTAATGTGTCATTGTGGCTCAAAGAGATCTCAGACCCATAATGGTTGCAGATGGCCTCATGTGACTCAGGCCTCTGAGCCCCATATGACTCAGACTACTGATGTCATGGTGTGATCATCTTTTCTCCCACTGACTTCCTGTGGTCTGTCTGCATGGGGGCGTGTATGTTTAAGCTTTTCTTTTATCTTAAGCATCCATTTGTGTCACATGTGTCACTTAAATTCACAAACGCCACTGTTTTGGCAGAGAAGTACCATCTTTCTTGAAAGCAGATCGATCATGAGCCTCCCTGTTCTTTCCCACTTATTTTCCTGTATTTGCATATGATGGTGCCATATTTGGGCAGTTTTCCTGTCGTAAAAGAGGCAGATGCAAACATAGCTACAGATGAGGTTTTCTATGCCGTGGAGGAGGTGGAGCTGTAGAAGGTATTTTTTTAAGTCACAGTGTTCCCTTGTGATTCCATTAGAACAAAGTCTGCAGATAGAGCAATTCTCAGTGTATCCGTTTTAATGCCAAGTCTGTTTTTATCCTGTGTAAATACAGATAAAGAAAGACTCTTATCAACATGAAACTTGTAAATTCTTGGCCACAGCCTACACTGTTTTAAATGTCAGTATATTCAGTGACATCTAAATCCTTGAATACATCATGTTTGAACACTCTCAAAACAGGAAAAAAAAACACATAGGAAAAAAGTGAACCATTTTCCTGTCGATTTCACGGGGATAGGAAATAACAAGCTGGGCTTCAGTCATTTGCTTCCATAAAAGGGCAGAAAGCTGACCATTACATTCAATGGGCCAGACCCATGGGCATACACACACACACAAACCCCTGGGTGTTGGTTCGCCAAACGTGACTGTTTGAGGTGATGAAGTAAAGACAGGCAAAGTGGTTAGTGTGGTGTGAGCTTCCTGTGGGAAGGGATGAGGGCAATGAGGTATTTCCCTGGTAAAGGCAGAGCGATCAGCGCACCAATAGCAGCTTTAAAAGAGGTGAGAATGAAGGAGGAGAATGATCCACGTGGTTGAGATGAAGTCAGGTTGTTTATTGGTGATCTTAGGTCAGGGGGAATTTGAAGAAGAAGCTTTTTTTGCCTGCAGTTTAATTTGTGACTGGTTGTTTTGGTGCCGCCTCATTAACTAAGCCGTATTAGAACAGTTAGTCAGAAAGACAGTCAGGCAGAAGTTGGCTTTGACTGTGAGCTGAGGGCTGCGCCTAGATAAACAGCAGGAAGTCCTGCCCAGATTCTACTCACTAACAAGCTGAATATAGTCTACCATGCCTCTTTAGATGCTTATCACTTGACTTTGTAGCCTCAATAATCAAGACTAGGACTGCCTCAGTCTAGTTATGTGCTTTATTCTGTTTGTGTTACTCCAACACATATTTTGAGACATATAAAAGTTGATCTTACATGGTTTCTAAGTAAAAGGAAGTAGAAATGAAAAAAGAGATGTTGTGCAAAAGAAAAACTACCCACAATCCCTTCATTCTTTACTTCTGCTATGATGTGTGATGATGAAGTACATCAAGGAACTTTCAAATCCTCCTCCAGTTCCTCGCTTACTCTGGCACCACACCCTGTCTTGTATCTCCTGCCAGCTGTCGTGACTCATTACCCCACAAATACTAATTAGAGTGCCAACTGCAAACATTCAAACAGCAATCATCGCCCGCCCAGGTACGGCTTTGTTTACTATTTAACCAGAACCCCCTCTTTTCAAATCCTGGTGCAGACTGCTGCACGTTAGCTGCTAGACCAGCACTCCACCCTCCCCTTGCATAAGAAATCTTTAAGATCGGGTATCAGTGTTACCCGCCCTCTTTTTTCTCACACACACACACACCGCAGCAAGAGTGGGGCGGGAAACACGAAGGGGGACGGCTGAAACCAAGTGAACTGCCTGTTTTAGCGGGCTCTGGGAAACGGCAACAGCAGCAAGCTGCAAGCAGCTTCATGCAGAGACGGTGTGTGCCATCTGGAGGCAGCTGTGCATCACTGCAGTGTGACAGTGATACATCTATTATATTATGTTAAAAGTATTTTTTTTTTCTTTTCCTTTGGATAACCAGTCAAACAAAGCAGTGAATTGCTTGAAATGCTCTTGAGCAAGAGTTTCTTTACCCATATATGGAGAAAGATCAGAGATATCAACAGTGGCAGCAAAATAGACGACACAAGACAATTGAAAATGATGTAATTTGAATACTGGGTGCGGCCAAACAATAGGCAAATGTAAAACACGGCTAAATTAACACATACTGATATATTTGATCCTTACTTGACATTATTCATAGACCAGTGTTGTGCTGCGTCATGCTATATAGCTTATAATATGTAAAATATACATACTTTTACAGTGTATTAGCTACTTCTCTTTAACACATTTAAGAAACCCTGAACATGAGAGAATTTGTAAAGCTTGGCTGCTGGAAAGAAAAAAAAAAAAAACAACACCCACAGGCTGAAGAAACCAAATGACGTAATCAGTTTTCACACAGATCGAGCGATACAACAAAGAAATGAAAGCAAGTTCATTATTGTCAACTATGAAAGGCGTATTCATGTTAAATTCCTGGTCTGTTTGTTCCTGGCTACTGTTTGTTGTATGTGTTTTTGTTTTACTTAAAATCTGGTAAGATTTTGCAGATAAAATATTTCAGTCTATGGTATTTTCATTACTGTAATTGTGGAGCAGGGAAGGAAGTGAAGTAGATATTGGTTCTTTCTTTGTCTTGGTGCTGCTACTGCTAGTGGACTTCAAAGCACACTTCATTATGGAAGCCATCTAGTATATGTTTACTGAATCATCACACAGTCTACAGTTAGTCTACAGTTGAGCATCACTACTGTCACACACCCACCCAGATTAAAACCTTTTCAGCTTGAAATCCTTCATATATCCTGGTAGTCATATTTCAGATTCAGCCATGAACGGTTAGAGGAGGGATGTATAGATGTGTTTTTCTGTATTTGTTACCAAACATATTTTCCATTGTCCCACCAGGAAACCCAGGACCCCTCCGCTGTGCTGTGGTTGGATGAGATTCAGGATGCGATTCTTAAGGCTAACAAGGACACACAGGAGGCCATACAGTGTAAGAAGACACTCACGTTTTTGCTTCGTTTTTGTTTGACTCTGTTTTATGCATAGGTCAGCAGAGTTTTAAAACCTGAGAGGACTGAGAGAATTGAAAGCTCATATTTTTGCTATCCACAGTCGCTCAGTCCATCCAGGCCATCAATCAGGCAGTGGACAGTGGTGATTCAACTCAGACACTGGCTGCTCTGCGTAACCCCGGGGCAGGATTGTATGGTGTCACCTCAGAGTGTGCCCAGACCTACCAGGAAGACCTTGCCAAGATCAAAGACAATAAGAAGAAAGAAGGTGAGGAGATGGATAAGAGAAAGGACTAATGTATTTAACTTGATTTGGTGGTTAAATACCATCAGGAGTTTGAAGAGCTGATGTTTTTTTCTGCTAATTATTGGCCAAAGTTTTGCCTTCATCTTGTTCATTCTGTAATTCCCTTTGTTCAGGTGATAACGGCAGTGTATGGGTGAAACACTGGGTGAAGGGAGGACACAACTATTACTACAACCTGGGGACCAACGAGGGCACCTGGGTGGAGCCTGAGGGTTTCTTGCAGAACAACACCCAGCTAAACAAGGAGGACATCCAGGTAGGCCACTGTCCCAGCTGAGCAGTGCAAGGTTAAATCTTTATAATGCCACATTAAACCAGTTGTTTGTTTCATTTTCCCAATCAGTCTGTGGTTTCTGGAGTAACCACAGCTTACAATCGAGAGCAGCTGTGGTTGGCCAATGAGACTCTAATTACTAAGCTGCAAGCTCGTTGTCGCGGTTACTTAGTGAGGAATGGCCTTAAAGAACGGATGAACTTCCTGAAATCCCAGGATCCAGCTGTTACATGCATACAGGTAGACAATAATTATCCAGAGGTTATACACGGAAACATCTGTCTGTGTTTTAGGAACTTATTGATGATTTCCACCTCATTCTCTGTTGTATGTTTTTTTTTCATAAGGCCCACTGGAAAGGGTACAAACAGAGGAAGAAGTTCAAAGCCCGCAAGCAGTATCTGAAAGATCACACTGACGAAGCTGTTAAGGTAAAATTATTACTCAAGTCCAATAATATGGGTATTATTAGGATTGTAGCTAAGACTCAAGAGTTTTGTTCTTGTCCTCCTCAGATCCAGTCCATGGTTCGGATGCATCAAGCTCGTAAGAAATATAAGGATCGTCTTAAGTACTTCCAAGACCACGTTAGTATTAGTTTCCTTAAACCTTGTTACATGAAATGAGCTGCAAATTGAGTTTTGGACAAATTGAAACAACTGAGAAAAGACATTATAAATTCAGTGTCACAAAAATGTGTGTCTAAACTAAACAAATTGCTTGTTTCTTAATGAAAACTTTAAATCATGGTGCCTCAACATAAATTTCCCAGACACATCCACTGACATTCACTCCAGGTCTATTGGGGCTTGGGGGGAAGCTCATTTAGCTCTCTGACATTTGTAGAGTCATTTCCACTATGTCTCACTGTGGATTCCTGTGGCACTGCTGAGTAGTATTGATCAGCAAAATGATTGCTGTTTTGTCCTGCAGATCAATGATGTGGTGAAGATTCAGGCTTTCATTAGAGCCAACAAGGCCAGGGACGACTACAAGACGCTGAGTAAGTAGGATCACAGAGATATTGTTTCTTTTTGGTCATGATTTAGTGTCTGACTCTAGTGGTTACTTGACTGGTTATCTCTCTGATCCTTCTGCTCACAGTCAGTGCTGAGGATCCACCGATGGCAGTGGTGAGGAAATTCGTCCACCTGCTGGACCACAGTGACCAGGACTTCCAAGAGGAGCTGGAACTGATGCGGCTCCGAGAGGAAGTGGTCACCAACATCCGCTCCAACCAGCAGCTAGAGAATGACCTGAACCTGATGGACATCAAAATTGGCCTGCTGGTGAAGAACAAGATCACGCTGCAGGAGGTGGTGTCCCACAGCAAGAAGTTGACCAAGAAGAACAAGGGCCAGCTGTCTGACATGATGATGATGAATAAGCAGAAGGGAGGCCTGAAGGCTCTTAGCAAGGAGAAGAGGGTCAAACTGGAAGCCTACCAGTACTTGTTTTATCTGTTACAGGTAACAAAGTGCCGCTTGTCTTTGAATGCTTTGCATCTGAATTTTACTGCCAGAAAGTTTAAAATGCTTGGAATTTGTCAGCAGCTCTCTGTCAATATTAAATCAAATCTCTGCTTCCTTCTAGACCAACCCGACTTATCTTGCCAAGCTGATCTTCCAGATGCCACAGAATAAATCCACAAAATTCATGGACTCTGTAATCTTTACCCTGTATAACTATGCCTCAAACCAGAGAGAGGAGTATCTGCTCCTCAGGCTCTTTAAAACTGCCCTGCAGGAGGAGATCAAGTAAGAATCAATACAACCCAGTCAATTATCATTTATGAGGACAAAATTTCAATTTTGCTTAGCCCTAAACGTTGCATTTAAACCTCTGTCTACAGGTCAAAAGTGGATCAAATGAAGGAGATTGTTACAGGAAATCCTACAGTTATCAAGATGGTGGTGAGTTTCCACCGTGGTGCACGAGGACAGAATGCTCTGAGACAGATCCTGGCACCGGTTGTCAAAGAGATCATGGATGACAAGACGCTAAACATCAAAACTGACCCAGTGGACATCTATAAGGGCTGGGTCAACCAGATGGAGACACAGACTGGAGAGGCTAGGTGAGTGAGAGATGGCTCCCTCTGAAAACAGGCTGCTACTGCATTACAACAGGGTGTTCAACTGTCAGATTGTATTAAAGTGTTACCATAATTGATACACATACAGGATAAAAGGTTGGCAGGGTTGTGATGTGGTTAGCACTGCTTCCATTCCTTGTGGAGTTTGCATATTCTCCCTGTGCATACATGGGTTTCCTATTGGAACTCTGGCAAAAGTGGTACAGCATATCAATGCTTAGGGAAAACATGTTGCAGCATTACAGTAAAGACAGCAAGTTAAGAGAGTCATGATAACTTTTTTTAGGATGACTAAATCTTCAAAGTCGGTGCCATAAATACATGTTTGCTATTACCTCATAGCTACCGTTATCATGAAGAACTGTTTACTGACCAATCTAGAAGAAAATGCAAATTGCAAATTCATGCTAACCAGTTAGCCATATGTCAAATTATTTGTTTTTTTTCATTTAAGTCAAGTCTTTTTACCACACTGGTGCTTTAACTTTATGAACAGGTAGTGATGTTTCTTTTACTGAACTACATCACTGTGCACTAGAGAAACAAACAGGCCACAGAGGTTGTGATGATCACTCTCCATCTCTTTTCACTGCTCTTCTCTGCCTTACTCCGCCATGTCCTCAACAGTAAGCTGCCTTATGACGTGACTCCAGAGCAGGCGATGGCCCACGAGGAGGTGAGAACGAGACTGGAAGCCTCCATCAAGAACATGAAGACTATCACAGACAAATTCCTCTCGGCTATAATCGTCTCTGTGGACAAAATCCCGTAAGTCCCTTATTCATTTCTTCACCGTCTGCTCCAGTCAGCTGGTTCAAACCAATAGTCAAATAGTAAATGCCCAAGTAGTAAATGCTTAAATAGTAAATGCCCAAAGTCTCATATCTTACACTGTGTGTGTGGACTTTGTCTATCAGGTACGGGATGCGGTTCATCTCCAAAGTGCTGAAGGACACCCTCCATGAAAAATTCCCTGATTCTACAGAGGATGAGCTCCTCAAGGTTTGTATTTGTGCTGTAGTCTTAATGTTAGACACTCTGTTCACCTCAGAATATGTATACCACAGTGGTATCTATCTATGCAGATTATTTCCATTTGATATCGAAATGTGTGCGTGCTTATTGATCCTAACCCTCTAACTAGTATGGCTCCTTCTCCCTGGCTCCTTCATTCAGCTACTTGGTTGCCATTCTTCTTACCTTCTGTCTGGCTTCCCCCTTTCACCTGTTTCTTACACATTTCTATTCTTTTGTCTTTTGTTTTCATTTTTCTGCTGATGCGTTGTTCTTGTCACTTTGCCAACCAGCTCCAGCTTCTCTTTCTGGGTTGGTGGGGGGGCCTCCTCCTCCTCCTCTCTGTCTGCAGACTTTAAGGTGAGCCACGCCACACTTCTGGCTCTCCTCCTCTTGCTGCACAATCTACCTGTATGTCCTTTCATGTTCAGTAACTCTTCATTTGACAGAAGCTTTTCCCTAAATGTTGAATTTTAACTCACTTCACTCCTGATGAGTCTTCATGGTCTATAAATAGACTGATTCCCACTGTATATAACAACAGATTCTCTCTCTGACTGGCCTAAAGTATTATTTAAATTGGTATCTGGTATTGGTATTTATGTCATTTCCTATGTACCTCTTGTCATAAACAACACATTTTATGAAAATTTTATAAAAAATAAAAATGATCCAAATGCCTTTTATTTGATTCAATAGCCAGTGTTAAGGATTGGTTAAAAAATACAATGTGTCAAATGAAAGTTTTAGCTCTATCTCTTATAATTCTGATAATTATACTTTTGAATACAACTTATTTTCTGTTTGAACAGTTTATTGTGATTTATGTGAAAACATTTGAATCAGCGGAGTCATTTTTCTCTTGACAATTCAGATTGTGGGGAACCTCTTGTATTACCGCTACATGAACCCGGCCATCGTGGCCCCTGATGCCTTTGACATCATCGAGGTGTCAGCGGGCGGCCAGCTGACCACCGAGCAGCGACGAAATCTGGGCTCTGTCGCCAAGATGCTGCAGCACGCTGCTTCCAATAAAATGTTTCTGGGGGACAACGCCCACCTCAATCCCATCAATGAATATCTAAGCACCTCCTATCAGAAATTCAGGTCTGGTGTTAATTGTTACAGAAAATATAAATAAATAAAATAAAATATTGGATGCAGAAATAACAGGAAGTGTGAGTGTGGTACCAGAGGTTGTGTTGTTTAAAGGTCTTTTCATCGTCTACATTATCTTTTTATCACAGGCGTTTCTTCCTGGCAGCATGTGATGTTCCATCGCTGGAAGATAAGTTCAACGTGGATCAGTACTCTGACTTAGTCAACCTCACTAAACCTGTAATCTACATCTCTATCGGAGAGATTATCAACACTCACACAGTAAGTGTGAATTTAACTGTATAATTATCAGTCAGTTTTTTTTTTCTTTTTTTTCATGATGAGATGTTTTGAGACTGACTGAAACTGACTTTTTTCTGTCTGGTTTAGCTGCTGCTGGACCATCAGGATGCCATCGCTCCAGAGCACAATGACCCCATCCATGAGCTACTGGAGGACCTGGGCGAGGTTCCCACTGTAGAGTCTCTTATCGGTGAGTGACAGGAAACAGTCCTAATCAGTGTACTTCTAATCAAAACCACACTGTTAACAACTTAAACCATACAAGAAAATGAAATTCAGTCACACAAATGAAAAGCAGGGTGAGAATGTGACCTCTTCAGGTGCTTCTTTGACTTATATGGCCCCTGGCTTTGTTATGGCAACATTCTTATGATTAATCCTGATGATTAATACTGAAACACAACAGGTCCATAAACATGGACACTAGATAAATCTAAGGCGTCATCAGATGATTGATGGGAGAGGAAAGAATATAAAATACATTTAGGATATATAAATCTATTTTCATATTTTGTGTTTTACTACAATTCCTTAATCTGCATTTTTTTTGCTGAAATAGTTTGCTACTCATTGCAGATTACAGATATAGATCAAACATTTATTGTAATGAAACCATGTGAAAACTTAAGAAAATCACCACTTGGTGGAGCTGTTAACAAACTCCTAGATCTCTGGAATGTGATCCTGTCCACACACAACTGTTCAAAATACATTTCCTTCAGTTTTGTAAAAAATGACAATGACAAAAAAGATTTATGTTTTCAGATGGTTGGAAAGCACTGGTTTAGTTTTTACTAGTATGTTTTATTTTGTAGTATTAGTATTGAAATATCAAATAACTAAGTGTCGGTGTAGAAAGCTCATTATTTCTGTCTGAACTGTAGGAAAGTATAAAGTGAAAACACTCTTTGAGTTGATTTACTCTTTGTAACACTCAGGTGAAAATCCTCTTCCCCCTGACGACCCCAACAAAGAGTTGATGGGAAAGACTGAAGTCTCACTCACCCTCACTAACAAGTTTGACGTCCCCGGTGAAGCCAACACTGAGATGGATGCCAAGACTCTCCTGCTCAAGTATGTTCAGTCATTCAGGCCTTACAGAATAGATCAGTGTGGTTGTTATCTGAAATTTCTCTCACCTGTCTGTTTTCTTTTTATCTCTTTGTAGCACCAAGAGGCTCATTGTGGATGTGATCAGATTTCAGCCAGGCGAGACTCTATCTGAGATCTTGGACTCGATGGCCAGCCCAGAACAGGTCAGAAATCACATTCAGTACAGTGTTGATGTTATAGACCCACAATTTAAAACGACAGAAAAAAACTTTAAAGATACTATGTTTATGTGCTGGGTTTCAGTAACGTGAGGCAGTAATTACTGTCAACAAACCAGAAGGTCACTAGAAAAACAGTTGGCCTTTAGCTTTGTCCACACTGTGCATTTCAAGTGAGTGGAAAACTACTGGATTGACTAATTTAACAAAACAGGAACTTCCTTTTTAAACAGCCCTAAAAGCAAAGGCTTGTTGTACTTTATAGATAGTGAAGTGTTCATGGAATTGCATTTACACTCTTTGGCAACATCCTTTCTCCAACACAAACAGCAACAGAGTGAAAAAAGGGGGCTATATGTAAGATTTGCTATTGCTACATAGTCACCATGTCACATAATAAATATCTGTTTAATCACAACTCAAGTAAAAACAGTGAGAACTTCACATTATTCACTTAGAGCAGAAAGTGGTAGAAAGCAACGCATTTTCCACTTTATTTCTGCCTTCAATTTCTACTAAAATGTGCATGTTAACCAACTAGAATTAAATGGGCTATATGTACATTTATATTGTATTGTGTCGTAATCAAGAATAATTGTTGCAAGTTTAGCATCAGACTGTATTTAAATATTAGTGATGCTACAGTTCAATTTAAGGTGAATAGGTGACAGAAAAACTGTGATATTGACACTGGAGAGTAAACCTCAAAATGAAACCAACACTGACTTCAAATTGAAGGAAATAAAAACAAAAACATGGTATTAAATATCTGTATAATTTATGTAATTGTTATATATTTGTAATTTATATACATCTGAATTTCTCAAACTCTGGTCTGCCTACTTTTCCTCTGGGACAGGAAGCAGAGTACCAGCGCGCCATGCAGAGGAGAGCCATCCGAGACGCCAAGACCCCAGAGAAGATGAAGCAGGTGAAACCAGTGGTGGATGACAGTCTGACGCTGCAGGGGAAGAAGGACAAGATCAAGAGCAACCTGCAGAGGCTGGCAGAGCTTGGCAAGGTTCACCCCGAGAACCGCTATCAGGACCTCATCAACGACATAGCCAAGGTGACTACCTTACAGAGATTATGTGTGGATGCACAGATAAACAACAGTATTAGTTGCATTTTTATTCACACGTTTGTGTGCGTTATTACAGGACATCAGAAATCAGAGACGATATCGTCAGCGTCGGAAAGCAGAGTTGGTGAAACTTCAGCAGACGAACGCTGCCCTGAACTCAAAGACTCAGTTTTACAATGTGCAGATCGACTCATACAATCAGTATATCAAGACATGCATGGACAACCTGGCCAGCAGGGGCAAGTGAGTGACCTTTAATTTCACAACATTTCTCATTTTGTAGTCGAGTTATCCTTAAAGCTGCAGATGTTATTCACTGTTGGCTGTTTGTTCACAACCACTGATCTGAACCATATGAGAAGTCCTGTTTACATGACAAACAATCCATATAGGGCTGACAAGCTTTCTGATCCCTGCAGGGAAACTCAAAATAAGCAGTAGAAAAAACACAGTGTGCTGCACTGTCCTGAAGTCCTCATTCTATGAAGGCGAAACATAAGATAAAATAAATGACAAGACTCACCCAGCTCCTACTATAGAATCCAGAGGATAGTCCAGGACAGACCAGCTCCTCTTTATCAGTTTGAGTCCTTTGCTGTCTTTCCTGTGCCTCCACCTCCATAACAGACCACTGCATTGATGACTGCTGATACATTTTATGAAATGTTTATTACTCTGAATAGTTATTCAAACATACCTATTTTACTGATTCACATCAAGTTGATCATATATATATATATATATATATATTCACATACATACATACATACACACACACATAAATTCATCAAAAACTTACTACTGGTGAGTGAGAGGATGGTATTATGTTTATGTTGTACACTTGTCTTTCTCTTTCTCTTTAGGTTGTCAAAGAAACCGGGAGACAACAAGGCCAAGAAGAGTAAACAGGTTTCACAGAAATACACAGCGTCTCGCCTCCATGAGAAGGGTGTCCTGATCGCAATAGAGGATCTGCAGCCCAACCAGTGAGCTCTGCTTCTTTTAATGAAAAGTTATATCCAAATTCTGGTGAAAATTTTGTATTTTTCAGAAAAAAAAGCTTCAAATTTTACAGAAGGCCTCAAATTTCTGCAATTTTCAATCTTCAAAGCACAACATATCTGTCATCTTCTTACACTTCATGCATAGACATTCATGAAAAATATATCTCAGCCACTTTGGATGAAAAGATGACAACTGAAGAGGCTCTCATTGATCAGTTTCATGTTTTTCTCCTTTCTACATATTGATTAATTCTATGTATGCTTCTCTCTTTTCATAGGTTCAAGAACGTTATTTTTGAGATATCTCCATCAGAGGCTGTCGGAGTGTTTGATGTGAAGGCCAAGTTAATGGGCGTGCACTTGGAGACGTTACAGTTAGAATACCAGGTAATGCTAACAAACACTGTTACAAGGTGAATTGTAGGTGTTGTCACAGGTTATTTGTAATTGACTGATGGTTGATGTTGATGGTTTGTTTCTCAGGATCTCCTCCAGCTGCAGTATGAAGGCGTGGCAGTGATGAAGCTCTTCGACAGGGCCACCATCAATGTCAACCTGCTCATTTTCCTGCTCAACAAGAAATTTTATGGGAAATAGAGAAACAGGAGAACAGACACTGATTAGAACCACAAAGCCCACCCTAAGGGTAGCTGAAAGCCCCTACAGTAAACCATCCTGGGTTTCCTACATATTCCCTACTGCACTTCTCTTATGTGTCTATGCAAATTTATGTGCATTATTTTTTGTTATGTTGATCACAATTTGTGCTTTATTCTGAATGGAACACTCTATTGTGGTCCTCAAACTTGCAGTTTGAGTAGTTGTCCTACTGTCTTTATTGTCCATAACTGCAGCTAGGTTAGAGGTTAAATGATTTGTATTTTTTTCTTTTTTTGCTTTAAATGTTATGATTATCTTGTGCATGGGCTTTTTGATTGATTATAAAAAAATGTATGTTTTATATAAAGATATTATGTTTTATGTCTTTCTTAGCTGTTAATCTCCTCACCTGACTGATAAAGACCTGATACACATCCCCTCTACCGATCCCAAAGTGCTAGCAAACTTTCTAGCAGCATGGGCTTAGGGCATAGGGCATGGGTCTGGACCAGGTCTAAGACTCAGTGACTTCATTTTTTTCTTTTAGGACATTTTTGTGTTTGGTTTTGTTGTCAAAAAACAAAGAAGTCAGAAGGGGAGAAAAAATCAAGATGCATCTCTTCTTCTTCCCTAAGTGCAGTTAAAGGCTATATGTAAGTTTTTACTATTACAACAGTCATCAACTACTAACATAAACAATCAAGTATAAATGTATCAAGTTCAACGTCAAATTTCGTTCATTTAATCATCTAGAGCTGTAAACAGAGGTGGAAAAGCATGCCACTGTTTTTCCCCCACTTCCATTTCTAATGCACCTTTACTTCCACAGAAGTTGGCATGGTAACTGGCTAGCCCTCAACCCAACCAGCCTTATCAGAAGTAGCGCTGCTCAAAGGGCTTATTATACCCTCTTGACTCACACAAACACAATGATTGCTAAAGTGCTTAGCAAGCAACTGTCACAACCACCACCTCGTCCTGTCAAGAAACCACACCACTCGTAGTGGAGAAAACTTCAAACAAATAGCATCTTAAAATATGTTTTATATGTTTTGATTTTGGTATAATTGAACTCTTTCCTGTCACAGATAATCTGATATCTATACAAAGAGAAAGTGGTGCCAAACATAATATTAGAATGAAAAAAAAAGAATTGCAAAAAACTGCCATGCTCATATTGAGCTGTTGTCAAAACTTGATGTTTTAATATATAAATAACTTATAAATTAAACTTTTTTTGCAATAGCGTGACAAATTCATACAACACCAATCAGATCCAGCGTGTACTGGCGCTACTAGGCTGTGTAATATTTTTTTTTATTTTTCTTGACAAGTCAGGATGTTGGGATGTCTGGACTTAGCTGGTCATGACTAAAGCCCTGATGCTCAGAACTGACCTGCAGTACATTTCTGCTTCTGGCTCTGAAGAAATGTGACACTTCTCTATGTGCTCAGACACTGGCTTGTTCAGATGACTTACTGAAAATGATGTTTGTTCATATCTCGTGGGCTGTTTTATCTCTCATAAATGAAACACAGATTATTGTTGTCAAAAAATTGGTTCAGTAAACATGGCAGTGTGCCTGTTAATCTGTAAGACATTAGTAAAATTACGCTTATTTATATTTTATATGTTGTCAGTCCTAATTATTGTGTAACAAAAATCATGTAATTGAGCAGTAAGATGTGCAGTATTACAGTAACATGACTTGTGGGGTCCAGTAGATGTCACTGTGCACCATCTATTTTTTCTTTTTTTTTTCAGCCTCCCTGACTAGTGATTGACCCTGTTGTTTGAGTTAGAAGACTCTAACCCTCCCTGTACATTATTTGCAATCCAGCAAATTTATGACCTGAAGAATAAAGTGCTACAGATGTCATTTCTTTTTCCCCAATCTCTGTTGTTTTGCAGCAAAGTACATTGACTGAAGTAATGCTTACTGAAATTTATGAATTAATTTGCCCTACATTACTGATTTGTAATGTAGAGAACATTTAGTTTCTCCACAGTATTTATTTGACTACTTTATAGAACATAGAACATTTTTTACCTTGTAGAATCAGCTCCATCTTGACCAGCTACTACATGGAAAATTCTTAAAGGGTCCATATATAAATACATAACTAACATTTTTTAAAGAGCTACAGTACATATTGCTGATAATATTTTACATTTTTATATTGCTACTATTTTAACTCCAGCAAAGTATCGTAATGGTTATTCAGCCTCTGTACAAGTTGACAGCACTGATATTAGGCTGCTTCAGAAAATTAAACAGACACATTGAGCTAACAGTGCTAGTAGTGTCTGAGTGGGTTTTCATGATGCTCAAAATATTATACTTTTATTGACTCAAATTAAGGAGGTTTCTAATTTGAACTTGGGACACGTATTGATGTCTCTCTCTGCCTCCTTATATTTACTAGGATATCTGATAGTAATGATAAAAAAGAAAAAGTTGTAGAATGTATTAAAAAGTTTTATATTTAATGTGCGAATCAGTTTTTCTTGTCTTTAATTGATTAACTCATTCCTCACTTTTTGATGCATATTCTTGTTCCAGGCTGAGATGGGTTATGAAATGATGCATAGACAAGTAATAGGAAGTCTGTGGGTTTGATTTTGTATGCTGCACCCCAGCGTTCCCTCCATCTGCAGCCTCATTCTTTATTTCCATTCTCATCCATAGTCAGACCCTGCCATGCTCAGATAGTTTTGTTACTGTAGTGAGTCTGTTAAAAGACATTGCTGGTATAGTGGCAACTAGTGAGCATAGCTGCTTCCCAAGCAGGTTGACTTCCTGGCCATTGCAAGAAATTCAGTGTGATCTGGATGTGTTGGGGTAGATTCAAGATCTAGGATCTTCAAAGGGTTGATTGTAATAGGACATGAGAAGTTGAGGTGGTCATCCACTAATTGAGAGGTCAGTGGTTTGATTTCTCACCCATCCAACCCTAAAAAAAGAAGAAAGGTATCTACCAAATGATTCAGGTGTAATCGCATATGCATTACTTCACTTCATACAGAGTCTGGCACAAGTGGCTTGTAACTCCCAGGGATGTCCTGTGAGCTTTAATTCAGTAATCCTGACATGGGGTCCAGGACATACTAGTAGTAGTAGCAGCAGTAATAGTAGTACTAGTACTGCTACTAGTAGTAGTATAGTAAGTTATAACAGAATAATTAAATTGTCAGAAGATGAAGATCAATAACTAATTGAATTGTTAGTTTTTTTGTCATTGATCGACCAGAGTGATATAACGGTGACAAATGAGTTCTGTTCTATGTGGCATTAATGATCATACATTTAATTTGGTGAACACAACAGAAACCCTACTAAACTCTGTAGAGAAAGTAAAAAGAGTAATCTGACAGAGCGCCACGGTGAGTTTGTCGCCCCTCCGTGGACACGGCGGGCAGTGGCGGTGTTTAAAACGAGGTAATGTTTTTCTCGCAGTACTGGAGGATAACGAGCCAGCGGATCCGAGTCGCTGTTACCAGCCCTGTCAGCCGACGGTTTATAAACCGAAAACATTAGCAGCAGCGTCTCAGAGGAAATACGGTTCAACGGAGACGGAGAAACCACATTGTTGTTTTCATGACGGCGTTGTTTGTTGATTATCTTCATGGAGTTGTCGGGTTGGAGTTTGTTTGAGGTCTCCCTGCTGTCCGTGGATTACCGCAAGACTCGACTCCGGAGTGCTGTGATAACAGTTTAAGAGTGAAATTGTGGATTATAAGCGGCTGCATCACGTGTGAATATTTGCGTCTTTTTTTCTGGAGAGAGTGGAGAGAGTTTATGGGCAACGTAAAGTCGAAATTCACAGAAGTCTGGACAAGACCAGCGGACACTTGTTGAAATACAATTTGCCGAGAAAACCCATTTGTCAAACTGCTCTGAGCTTTGCTAATGTCAGCAGCGAGATTTTAGCTATCGAGGCTAACAACTTTCTATAAACACCGGTGCTGAATATCTTTTTAGCAACAGATTGCTTCTAAATACACGTTGGTTATCGATGTCAACCAAGGCCAAGTGTCTACAAGTTAACGAAGTGTTTTTGTAAAAACTGTTGTGATGGCACTGACAGCAGCTTAGCTAACTTAGCTATTAGCTGCAGCTGATAACTCAGCCCCGTTCACCTCCAATGTTATGTTAGCAATGACAGCTAACGTTGTGTCAACGTTAGATTCAAACAAGTGGTTCGCTGGAAGTGTGTCAAAATAAAGTTATATTGTGCCATTCACTTCTTTTAATCAACACACTTTCTACAAAGTTTTTAAGTTAACTTGTAAACACATATTTGCACAGGCTTCATAAATAACCCACTATTTAGGCACAAGCCAACTTTTTTATCAACGGATCCCTGACGCTAGCTTAGCTACGCTAGCTACTATCTCGGCTTACAATAACACACGACAGCCAGCTGAGCTGACTCCCAAATAACTTTTGTTTCCAGACAGAAAAGTGTGTTTAGCTTCTGAAACTCTGATGGATTCACTGCAGCGGTCACTGAGAGACTTTGAAAAGTAGACTCCCAGCACCGTCTTCCACTTTTCGTCTCATCCCTTCCCTCCTCCATCTCTTCCTCCTCCAAGTAACCGAGGTTGTAAAACTGCGGCCCGCACAATGTCCGGCTCCCCGGGCACAGGTGGCTCCAACCCCAGGAAGTTCAGCGAAAAGATCGCGCTGCACAACCAGAAGCAAGCAGAAGAGACGCGGGCCTTTGAACAGCTGATGACAGACCTCACTGTCTCAAGGGTAAATACACATGAATTTCACGTAATTGTCATTTATCAGTGGTGTCTTTATTTTGCATTGTAATTGTTGGATTGGACTTCCTGTCTCTTATCTTGATAAACCCCATCGACAGACTGAGATTTCTGGTACCTAACCAGTAGACTACTTCTTGTTTCTCTTCACGCTCTCATTTTCACATCTGCTGCACATGTAACACTATCCAATGGTGTAAAACAAAACAAAAACAAAACAAAAAAAAAACCACAAAACGATTTGATTAATTACAAAAAAAGTAGTAGTAATGTGCAACAATTTACAATTTATGATTCACAGTCATTAGTGAAACAGGAAATGTGACAATGGCACATCATATATTGGCACCATCTACCTAAAGTTCCCCTGGTTGTTGTGTTAGAAACACCCAAAGGAAGCAGTGTTGTAGGTTAGAGAACGTTTTGTTGTTTTATTCAAGAAATTCCCACGTGTGAAACCTCAGTGTGCCCCCTCCCTACCTGCAGACTTGGTACTTTTCTAAGAGAGACTTTGCACAGGAGTGAGAGTCACTTACCAGTACAGTTCATAATTTGGACGTTTAAGTCACATACACTTATACTTGCATTTGGCACCCATGGTATATATTTGTAGAGACTCTGACGAGTTATGATATTTTGAGAAATGTCTACACGATGAGGCGCAATGACTCACAACAGGCAGTCAGAGCCACTGTGCTGTCATATTTTAGTCTCTTAAGTGTAAATAAACATGAATTTTATCTTGAATAAAGTCTGTTTGGAGTATCTCAGCAGACCCTTCTCATTATACATTAATTATATCTCATATTTTTTTTTAAAATCATATTTACCTCTACTAAGGAAATTATATTTTCACCCTTGTTTGTTTATTTATTTCCCAGGAGGCGCATGCAAAAATCACTGAACCATTTGCATCAAACTTAGTGTAGGGATGGGTCATAGGCCAGGAAAGAACTCATAAAACTTTGTTGCAAATCTGCTATCACTTTCCTCAACATTATAAGGTCTTTGTTCATATTGATCTGTGCTCATAGATATCTCAGTAAATATTGTTTGGATCTTGATGTTAAGATATTTGACACGTTCATGTAGTTTAGAGTTACAAGTTAGTGTAGTTTGGTGTAGATCTTGATAATCCAGTAGTGAGTGTACTTGTAATTTTAACGAAGTAGTCTTGTAGACTTTAGATAATGGTAAAAAGTGTTAATAATCCAGGACATTTCACCTTTTACTCAAGTATCAGCAACAGTGTTCGGTGTCCTCAGTTCAACTCTTCTTGGATAAACATGACCCAAAGACTAAGGATTTTCACAGACACGTCCTTGGTGACGTCCTCAGATGTCTTGTTTTGTCCAACTAGCTGTTTGAAACTCAAAGATGTTACGTTTGAAGGTTTTCCTTAATACACGAGTGAATAGACACTAACAACCAATAACTAATGTATCAACTAACTGTTTCAGCTCTGTCCTACAGTATTGATGAAATTTTGTTTTTGACTCAACAAAATATTAAAAACAGGTAGATCATATTTTGTTATGTAACAGAAATATGATGGCAACTATTGAGATAACTTGTATCATCAGACAGTTTTCAAGTTTTAATTGTTGGTCAGTTACAGGTTGGCAGGTCTGCTGATGATAATAACCATAATGATAATGAAACTCAGAAGTTCGTTAAAGTATCTTTGTTGATTGATTTTTAGCTGGTGGCTTGATGTCAGTCAGAGGAGTAAACTTTCATTGATTATGGTTCTTCAGGTTTCCAGCTTTCACTTAATGCTTCTAGATATCATGTGATCTGGATATTTGAGAACTTTAATTAACATTAATCTTACTTAGATATATGTGGATTTTTACCTGCAACCATAGCTGCTCCCTGAATCGTAATATCCAACAGGCTTGGTCAACATAGCTCTTTAAAAGGCATTATCCCTATTTGTTTGTTGTTGTTTTTTTTTAATCTTGTGAAAATTTCAAGTATATACTGTACGCATTCCAAGTAATAAAAATAGCATCTCCTGGGAAGACATAAAGGCCCTTTTCATGTTATTCTCATGTCACTGGTTTACAATGTGCTCTTTCTGTTTGAGAAGGAGTCCTGAATAGCCAGTCTAAGAGGATGTGGTTGTGAGGCGACACTGAATGAAGTTTGTCATAAGGTATGAACTGTCAGTGACCCCTGTCAGACAGAAAAGGCCAGTCAGCACAGCTGAGGTTGGCCAGGGCACAGGACAGGCTGCCAGCAAACAGCTGGAATTAGAAGTGGCTGCTTCAACATTTACACCAGCGGTTTAAGGACTGAATATAAACCCTCTGAGGGGCTGCAAGGAACTGTACATTGTACCTGAATGCACAAACAGGCTCCAGTTTTCTTTCAGCTGTTGTACAACAGGGAATTGGCGTCTTTATGAATTATTAATGTGTAGCATATGAAAGTTGCATGTTGTATAAGGCAAACACCAACATACGAGCAAGTGGTTCAATGGGGATTTATTTATTTTCATATTTTGTCCATTGTCCATGAATATTACTTATTAGACATCCAGTTTTATCAGACATCATTTTGATATCTGTAACATCTTTATCTGCCTGTTGCAAAGTGACACACACTGGCCTTATGTAACTGAGAAATTTATGAGCATTTTTTTATTTGTTGGTCTGAAGTGTGTCTCCACTAAATCACTTGTCAGGATTGGGCACAGGGTTGAAGATTTAGGTATTTTCTCACAATTGCAGATACTGTATCAAAGAGGTTTTTAATAAGACCACATTTTATTGGTGTCTTGTGATTGCTTCCAACAGTGGGAGGGGAAAGTACCCAAATCATGCCTATCAGGGTTATTTTTGCTTCTATCGGGGCAAGAAATTATTGTTTTTGTTGTTGTAAGGACTGTAACTTTTTTTCAGTGGAGGCTGTAGTTGAGGAAAAGTTGCTGGCAAAGGAAATCAGCTCTCATCACCGGCCATATTAACAGAATGTGGTTGTAGTTGTTTTATCTTACCTGTCCCAGATATCTTTCATATTCACAATCTCTGTAAAAGATCTCTCTCTGTTCGCTGTAAACCTATGGACAAAATCGAATAAGGTCAGCCTTTGAGATTCAAATTTTGCCCTTTCGGCAGTCTAAAGAAGAAATGCCCCTGTGATTTGCCTATTCCTGATCACAGCTGATTATTGGCTCTGTTTACCTTCCCTTGGCAGAACAAGCCCCCTCTGTTTTCTGGTAACGGTTGTCACATCTATTGTTAGGCCACTGGTTTGGAAGAAAGCTGCACATTTCCTAGAATGTATGCCTTTAACTTTATTATTATTTGTTATTTAAATTGCAAATATTTTTTTTTGTAACCAAACATCCACCAAAGTCATGGATGTCTGTGCACAGTACCTTTGTAGTATCTCTAGTTGTAGTATTTTAATAACTTAAAATGTAGGAAACTTGTTTACCATATGTGGTGACAACATCTAGTGATGTTTCTCACCAGTTCAAATGAGGAGCTAATGATCACCACCACCGGACGTTAGTGAAAACTGCAGCCAATTAATATTTCACCCCACAGGCTCATTTTCAGACATATTTCTGATTATTGGCTAACTGACACTGGTGTTGTTTAAACCTTCAGTATCAAAAATGTATACTGAACGACTAAATATCAGTATCACAGTATCCAAGCTTTAAATTGTTCAGAGGTCAGTGCCCAGCCCTATATATGCACAACATTTCTGGAGGAATGGTTTTCCTTTCCTCCAGAACTGTGGGCTTTTTCTTTGGCCATGCATTTCTACTTCAGGCTTGTAAACTGTTGCTAGTTGTTGTGTACACACGATACAGAGCTACTACAGAAGTCCCAACTGAGACTTTTGTATCACTGAATCCACTGTTTAAACAATGTTCCCAAACCCTGAATTATACTGGGATATTTCACATCAGAAAACACTAAATTTAAATAGAGTATGCTGTTTAAATTTGCTTTCATGTAAGTAATAGTGACAACGGTAGGTAAGAAAGAGCTATGCACCAGTGGTAATTATTCCTGTGTACTGTTCCATACCGAGGCTGCATGTTTAGAATTCATAACCGCTGACAGTTTTTGTGTTTGTTTTTTGTTCCCTTCTTGTCTTGACTGACAGGTGCAGTTTCAGAAAATCCAGCAGCTTCGCGTGTCTCAACCACGGGTGCAGTACTACGGAGGCTCTCTGCCCAACGTCAATCAGATTGGCAACACCAGCACTGAGTTTCAGGTGAAATTTCTTCACAGTCAGAATAATACAACTTGTTTGCAAACAACAGATTCAAATGCATGTAGTTGGAAAATCCAACTTCTGGAACATTCCAGTGGAAGTTCTTGAGTGGGAACTTGGAAATTCTGACCCAGTTCAATTAGAGCACACCATGAGTTTGAACTTGGCCTTACAGATGTTCTGGTGCTGTAATTAGTGGAATTAATAACTGTATGAGTCCACTCACATACTTCCCTCAAAGCAAAATGATGCTTGATGAAAAAATAAACATGAATATTTTCATTATAAACCTGCTTACCTTGGGATTACTATCTGTCAAAATTCAAGGTCTTTGTCTCATTCAGTGGATTTTCAAGGCTGAGTATATCTAACTACACTGACCCCCAGTTCTAATGCTGTCTAGTCTAACTATAAAAACAGGAAAACACTTCACTGGACCTTCAGGAGTAGAAACAGGCTTCTCTCAAGAGCCTTAAAAAATTTAGAGGGTTTTCTTAAGATGAAACAAGACATGGGATAAAATACCAGTCCAGTAATTCTTAGTACTTCAAGCAGTGCAGTGTTGGATGTGATTGAACATTAGTTCTGAGTCTGTATCTATGTCAGCTCTCTAAGGATTGGGCTATGCTTGCATACAGAGGGTCCAGGTGAAAGTGCTCTTGTTAGTTGAAGAAAGGCCCTTTTAGGAAGAGCAGTAATTGCAGTACTAAGGCCAGGTCCAGAATTCAATCCCCATGTTGAGGAAAAAGCCCCGCTCATTCACCTTCTCTTCTGGGAACAAATCTTGACAAACTAAAAGGCTTCTAGATTCCACTTGATTATAACCATTTGTTAGCCCTTAAGTCAATGAAATGAATGCAGAGTATTTAATGTAGCCAACTCTGACTCCATTAAGACGGAGACAATTTTATTTAAAGCCTCAAACTGCAGTTTGTGTGCAATGCACTCATGATCGGCTTTCAAGTGCAGATCATATATTTAGTTTCACATGTGGGTGACTGCATTAGCAGCAATTAAACCATCAACCCTGTGATCTCTGTCAGTTGAAGCTAAACAGGTCAGCAAATTTAAAATAAAAACGAATGTTACTTTTTTCAGTGTGGCCTTGTTTAACAATAAAGGCCAGGCAGTATAATTCTGTCCTCTGTATAATCCTGTATACGTATTTTATGTAATCCTGGCATTTTAGATGAAAGCATTGATCAAGAAAATACCTTGATGCTGAGAACTAGAGAAAAGAAAGTAGTACAATGCACCTTTGTGCCACAATTGTTAATCAACAGTTGCATGTGTTTGAAGAACTGCCTTGAACTAAAGGACATTTATGTATCAGAAGCCAGAGATTAATAGCCTGGGCCGCCCATACTGCCTGTGACTCTACATTGAATTTCGTGTTCGAGTCAGTCTGGCCAACCTGCCTATTTTCTGCTCTTCCCGATCTTGAAAACTCGGGAACCGATGACAACAAACTTTTATATCGGTGTGGGTTTAACGTGATGACGCACTGGTTAAGCGACCTCAAACACATTTGTTTACAGCCAACATGGCGGCCGTGGAGGAGCAGTAAGTGTTCGGTTCAGCTGTAGCTGCTGTTTTAAAAGATTTTAACAGCAAGTTTTTTTGACAAGGGAGCAAAAAGTAGCTCTTGAAGCCTTCATGCATGTTTCCGGCATGTTTATTTCCCCCATCGCTGCTAATACGTCATCAGAATCAGTGGTCTGATGGGTTGTAGCTTTGTCCAGTAGCACACAGACGCATTTGATAGAAGCCTGTGGATCCTGCCTCTGAGAACTTCATGTCTATGGGATCTTTGCCAGACCAAGCTCTGTCTACAAGCTTGGTGCAACACCTTTAAATCTTAAGCTCTTCCTATTAAGTATATACCCAGCTACCACTAACATGAGAAGGAAACAAAAACTATTTCTAGATATGGGCCTTCTGTTGGCCAAAAGAGCCATTGCATTGACATGGAAGGAGGTGGATAGGCCGAAGATAGGTAAATGGAAAACAGAATTATCTATAACGCTGCCCTTAGAAAAGATTAAATATGTTATTAGGGATAAACAATCAAGCTTTGACAGTATTTGGGGCCCCTTCATACGCTTTCTAGAAAGATCTGATTTATCCCATGTGGTGGAGGCACCTGGAGACGATTTATTTATTTAATTATTTTCTTTCCTTCATGATTTACCGTTTTTAGTTTTATTTATATATTTTACGCACCTTTGTATGTAAATGAATATGTCTTTTTTGAGGTGGTGTATTATTATGTTCTTGATTGTGCTCTGTATGTTCTTCACGTGAATGTTAAACTGTTAAAAAAATAAATAATCATATTGTTGAGGAAAAAAATGGAAAGTTATCATCTGACACAGCTAAATAAATGAAATTGCAGTTCAGTACCATATTCAGATAGAACTGAAGATTAACTGCCAGTTGCTCATCATCTTCTATTTCTGCTATGATGTAGAAAACTGCAAGATGTAAATGTAAAAATGTGAAAAGACTCTTCCTTTCTTCTTCTCAGGGTGGTTTCCCTTCAGGATTGGACTCGGTGAGAGGGACCCGCCACCATGGTCTGGTCGAGAGGGTCCATAGGGACCGCAACCGAATCAACTCTCCCCACCGCCGACCTATCGACAAGCATGGACGGCAAATATCCTTCTATGTCTAAACACTGGCAGTAGGAGACCTCACAACACGTTTCCTCGTGACCCAAGTCATCATCATGAAAGGTGAAATAATGATGTAGAATAGGACGTTGTGGCTTCCAGGTGGTTTGTGTTTATGGCATTGTTTTAAGCTTGACAGCACTTAACAGTGTAGGCAGCTGTTTTGTAGCCTCTGGTAGAGAATTAGTCATAATGCTCATTTGAAATGTGACGCAGAGACAGTACATTCTCTTTCTACCTAATTGACGCTGATGTCAGGAGAGTCTCAGGATACTCTGAATGTACAGCCAGGTTATATATCCATGTGAAGTCTAGCATTAGATCTGATTCAATGAGAACCCTGCAGCAGGGTGGTCTGTTTGCGCATTACCTCTCAGCTGCACCCTCCAAAATCAGTTTCCCCATAGACTCCTGAGAGTTGAAATGAGTAAGAGCAGAGGAATCAGCCCTGCAACATGATGATTAAAATGATTCCTCATCCTATAATTCTGGCTTCATAATTCTGATTTTATAAGCCAGATCATGTTACATAAACTGTTCCCATTTGCATTGCATAGCTAATCACTGTGAATGTTGTCACCAGTCGGCAATTACAAGTGTGATGAGTGTTTCATAATGCATCACAGGGAGTAGGTATCTCATTCAGTGGAGACGTATAAACCAACATTTGATATTAGACCCATAATTATGAGCAGCCGCTTGTATTTACCAAGTAATCGATCATCTTGTCTAATGTGGGTATGCAGACTTAAAAATGAAACAGAAGTACAACTTCCAATTAATGCTTGAAGTTAAAGCTGTTTAAACACCCTGGGGACCACAGTGTATTTGACTGGTAGTAAGAGAACCCTAGTGTTTGTCATTATCAGTGTCTAGTCTCCTGCTTCGGTTATATTAATTCTGGGATTAAGTAAAATTAGTCAGATTAGGATTTCTTATGGTTCAAGACTATTACAACAGCAACAGTGGTTTACAAGTGACATGACACATTTTGGCTATTTGACTCAGCTACTGGCAGTCATATGTGCTGCTTGAAATAAAATGAAATCACACCACTAAAATATACTTGTTGAGCTCCTATCATATGGGGTAATGGCTAACAAAAGAAGTTTATTTGTGAGCTTGGTTTCTTAATCGATTTTTGTTCGTAGGAATTCGATGTGTTTCTGTTTTTAGAAATTGCTAGCTTTGCGTGAACTCTTTTTTTTTAAATTTTGTTGGTTTTCATTTTATTTCTGGCCTTACACACGTCAGCTGGGTTCACCCAAACAGAACGGACGTGTATTGTTAATTACTCATCAGAATCCAGTCCGTGTTTTTTCTCCTGTCTCAACAACAGAGCAACAGTTCCAACATTCTCAGTTGTTTCAAAGATTTGCTGAATAATTCTGAATCAATACAGGCAATATAACCAAACCCTGTGATCTGTCTAAAATTGTCCTGTTTATTATGGATATTTGTTGTAATGTAGAACAAATTGTAATGTACACAGCCTGAGGGGGGACACTCCTGTTGATGTCTGCTCTTGTTAATGTCAAAACAGAAGCAGTTGACCCATCTGTATTTGGTGGGTGGTGTTGGTTCCACATATGTACATACAGTACATTCATGTGTTCCTGTGTGTGCATGGTGTGATATCAAAATGGTATGAAGGTCACAATTGAGCAATTGAGAGAGTTTTTGTTTTTTTGTTTCCTTGTTTTTGTTGTTGTTTTTGGTGACAAAATAGTTTCTTGAAGGGGACGTTACAGCATCTCCTTCAAACCTACGTTTAAAGTGCAGTTAAGTTCAAATTCTGCTCAGAGAAAGCAGTGCATTTGTTTGAGTAAGCATGTGTGTTACGAAAAATGGTAAAAAAACAACCGGGGCCACTTCACACAGAAAAACATGGGCCAGATGAGACCAGAGGTTTTGGTCTCTAGGTCATGTACGATAGTAGTTAGGTTGTGTCTTTTGAGAGATGTCTTAGTGCATTAAGTGGCCCCATCCCTCAGACAGATACGCTATATGAAATAAAACTTAAAATACTTCAACAATTTGATCATATTTAAGGTCATGGTAACAAAAAGCTTGCTGCGTGGTTTTGATGGTTTTAGCAGAAGTGGACAGGACTCTTTGCAGGTCTCCTGTTGACTGGTTTCTCAGGGCCTGACAAGGGACTGACAACCTTCAAACTAGACCATCCTCTATTATGAAAACTTGTTTAAATGATGACAAGGAGCAGTGTAGCATCTCAAAAATTAAAACATGTAATGTGGTTTGTGGCTATGGCTTATCCAATCACTGCGGCATATTTTGAAAATGGAAATGTGGTTTGTGGCTCTCATTTGCTAAAAAAAATGTAAGGCAGTTTTTTTCTGTTCCAACTCACATACATACACAACTACATTCACTGGTTGTGTAGTATAAAGGAATGGCTGCTCAAGAGCACAGGAACCAGTTAGCTAACCAGTTTGACAGGATTGTTCCCTCTCTTCTTCTGCCAACTGGTTAAACTACAATAGCGCCTTTTGCACCGAGTTTGTATTTGTGTACATTTGAAAAAGTGCTTATCCCATGTTTTGTGTGAGAGGTGATGAGCGAATGCAGAGCTCCAGTCCCTGTAAATCTGTGTCACTGCTGATGATAATGTGTCCAAGGCCGAAACAGATGCTGTGCAAAACAGAGAATTCTCTTGTATGGCAAGCAATTTCTTCTACCTATAATTTGATTTTGTTGATCAATTGACATTTTCAACACTCTTCTCTTCAAATAACTATCCAAAAAGGAGTGTGTCTTCAGAGCAGATGAGCTCAGCTTGCAAACACTCAACAAGTAACTGTCTAAAAGACGAAACACCGCCTTTCTGACATCCTGCCCTTCCACACACAAAGCCAGGAACTCTGTATCGGCACTCAGTAGTAAATCAAATAAAGCTGTCATTGTTTCATTAAGTATTTGAAAAGGGCAGCTGTTGTTGACACATTTCTTTCACCACCACAGAGCTGTAATGAGAATGTGCTTATAGTATAAATGTGAACATGATGCACTATCATCCTCTGAGTTTATATCCTATGTATGTGTGTAGGCCTGTAGTTGGATCACAACCTCTTTTATATCACAAAATGTTGAAAATGTACATGTATCACTGTGAAGTTTCTGTATTTGTTCCAATTATTGCCTTAACAACACCCCACATGGAGAGCTCTCCCTATGGAGCAGTGTACCTGTCCCCACCTCCGGACAATAACTGGAGAAGGTGAGTGGTTCCTCTCTCGAGCTAGTGACAGAATGGTTATTGTATTCTCTCTGTCCTCTAATGAGATTATTTTACAGCAGGAACTGTTTCCTCTTGCCAGCCTGTTTCCTGTACAAAGCCTCTCTGTGCCTACAAGTATTTTCTTTCTACATACAGACGCCAGCCATCTTGATCAAACACAGAAATGTATGTCCAGAGCAGCACTACAGCAGGGTGATTGGTGCAGCTGTTGGTCTTCATTGTTTCTGCTACAATGCTTCAAGTATCAGGATGCTGTGTTGGCCCTGAGAACACTGTGTCTAACTAAAGGTGTTTGACAGATAGCCTTTTGCTTTAAAGGTCATGCCCCACAGCAGTGCTCCTACTGTTTAGGGATTTAATGTTGTCACAGCAGTACTCCCCTGCGGTACAGAATCCCCAACTTAGCAGAAATTCAATAGCAATACACGCTGGAAAACAGTGCTAGACTAGTTGGCATTGATGTGAGCTACAAGAGCAAGATCCGTTTTCCAGCTTTGGTTGTGCCTACATGGAGCAGTAGACAGCTTTTCCTCAGTGTTTACAAGGGAGTGAATTATGGCCCTGTGATAAAAAGCTCAGCCAAGCTCCTCCCACTCACTCTTTTTCACTCTTGCTCTGTCTCCACTCTTGTATTCAGTATGCTGGCGTTTGGCTTGCTGCCAATCACGCTGCCTCATCCTCTTCCACAGCACTGACACAGACATTCGCCAGACTCCATGCTGCGCACTGTAACAGCTCATACTGTAGACGTGAATAAGGCCCACACCCTCTCGTCATTGTTGACAGCACAAAACAGGTTGGCTTGCAAAACGTCCTCGCAGAGCAACCAGACGTCAGTGTTCTCAGAGTGGGTGTGTTTCTGGGAGAGCCATGTGGCACTGAGCACTGCATGTAGACTTATCATTCATTCCCTACATGAAGTGAACCTATTAATAGTTTGATTGTATCTGCATTGTCGCACAAAAGATATTTTTGTGTAACCCTGTAAAATAGCACACAGTATATCACTCTTCTGTTCTACTCATGCACAACTCTCTTTGATTGTTTCCTCTACTCCGAGCTCCCCGCCCATAACCTTCTATATGTGATTGGCATCAGCTCACTCATGTCTCTGCAGGCCAAGCCCAGCGTCCTGCTCCAACCTGCAGCAGATTGTTGTCACAGTGTGTAACAGGAATAAGCTTCCCCCTCAGCAGCGAATGTTGGCCTACTTCACTGTCACAGGCAGATATATAGATATTAGACTTTCAGGGCTGGCCTGCACTCACTGTGTCCAAACAGACATGAACAGGAAAGCTTGGACAACCAGATCTTTGCACCAAGAATTTTAGTCAAGTTTTAGCTTAATTGACTTTTGCTTTACTTTTCTTTTACAAATGTTCAGCCAATACAAACACAAGTTCTCCTAGCTACTCTTTAAATTCTCGTAGCCTGTCAGAGGATTGTCAGAGGGGAAAAAAAAGGATAATAAACCTTCCTGAAATTGGTAATTGCCGGGCTGGCATGTGTGACTTTTATGACTGATGACTGATATTCAGTGTGTGGTTTTTAAGAGAAGTCAAGTTTATTTGTACAGCACAGGCAGAGACTTGGAGTGCTTTAAGATAAAAAAAAAAAAAAAAAACAAGATCTTACATGATGAAACCATAAGAGAGCATGGGATTACAATGAAATGAGAACACTATTGGAAAGTATTATTGTTAATATTATTATTATAAAAAGGAAGTGTATAAAAATAGGTCATACAAATACATTGCATGAATTTGATTAGTTGTGTGATGACCAGGTGTTTCATCTGTACCACCAGGTTTAAATGGTACACCACAAAAAAAAAAAAATATTATAATTGCAACATTAGTCAAATTTTTGGAACCCAGAAGCAAACTTGCATTGTTTGTTAGAGTGGTAATTAGGTCAGACAACCTGACACCATTTTTGACTACCCTTTAACACTTCTAGGCAGATGTTTCCACTGGGACTTGGTAATTGAACAAATTATGTCATGATTAAATATAATTGCAATGGCAATATTTTGCACCAGTCTTCTTGTCATGCAGGTTGGATATTTGGGCTGAAAGAATGAATGGCACATGAACTCGCTTTTGTAAAATCTTTGTTTACGTGGAGATTCTCATTCAACCATGTCACCAGGTTGTGAGTCTTTGAATCCACAACTGTCCATCAGAAGAGTCTACAACAGTCCAGTTGCCTCAAATTCAGCAATGTCAGATACATTGTGTTTGTCTTCTCAGACTGGTTAATGAGCTTGTAGTTTTGGTAAAGACATAATACAGTGTGGGAAGTCCAGGCTGAAGTCTTGCCAGAGTAGTGAGGCTCTTCTTCCAGTAACCTTCAAGGAAGTCTCACTGAAAAAAAATCCGCAAATTAAGATAGCGTATGTAAAAACCATTGACCTTGATTTCCTTCTGTTCAAAAAAGAAAAGTGATCAGCGATTCAAGTTTGTCCATCCATGGAAGTTTTCTAATGATGTTGTGTTGTTGCAGTGAGAAGCAGATTCTCTGCTTGTATGTCTCAGGGGAGAATAAGGGGCGGTAAGTGTTTACAACGGCAACCACATCTGCACTGCATTACCGCCAGTCAGTTCTGGAGAAAAGCCATAGAGCTTTTTTAACTATTTCAGTGCTTAAACTACGCTACAACAACATGCAACAGTGATCAGCTATCTATGTTCTGTACACCAACCTTCTTCATCACTAATCATCGACATAAAACATTTTTTAAATCGACTCTTATTTTCAAATTGTCCACTTATGAAAGCCTTTTGGATGCAAATACACAAAGAATGTACATATTTTATTTCACTCATTTGTATTAACATTAACACAGTCTTGTCAAGCTTCCCAGCCGCTGTTACATCAATACTTGACTACTTTATTCCAATACTAAGGAATCGTCGAGTATGACAGAAATGCAGGGGAAGGGGAAGTGATTCACATAGCCTTTAACTGCTCCGGCGGCGGCCGCGGCCAACAGATCTTATCTTCTCTCTGGATATGGTGAAGCGTTTTTTCTTTTTCTTTGGGGAGAGAAAGTTATGATGTCCCAACTTTATACATCTGCACTTAGTGAGGCCATGATGTCCACCATCTGTCCTCTGGAGTCAAAGTATAGTGCTTATTTGGAAATGAGGCATGTCAAAGTACATTACTGTATGCCAGTGTCTGGAAAGAGATGCTCTTAAGGCCGCTTACTTCCTGGGGGTGCATGAAGCATCGGACCTGAGTACAGCCCTGGCTGCGTCCCTTCGGAGGCCATCTGCTTCAGGGTCACAGCTTCAATCCAGTCCCACGCCCTCCTCCTCTTCTGTTCACCCATCATTGGTCTGCTATTCCTGTACCAGCCTCTCTCGGGATGAAATTGCAGACCAGGCTCCCAGGAGGTTGCTCTGCAGAAAGGCCCTCAAGGGGAGAGATCTTTCTTCCGCTGCCGCTTTTAGAGATGTGGTTTGATGAGTCTCAAGGGCTTTATCATCAGTTTGGTGGTCTGATTGATACTTTTTATATGAAAAACATTCTCACCCTTAGATCATATCATTAATTTGCTGCCCTGACAAGTCGGGCACTCGAGATGCAGTACATGACCATTCTTGCATGTGATTTGGCCAGTTAGCCTAGCTAACTGTAAGTCTTTCAATGGGATTTGGTTGGTCTGTTTCAACTCTTGCCATCACAAGCAAACAAAACCAAAAAAAAAAAAAAAAAAACGACAACAACAGCATGGCACTATTTTAGTTGTATATCTGTTATGTGATGGGTGGAGTAACACAGTTCATCTGCATTCCACTGTCTACGTCATAAAGTGTCTAATTATAAATATTGGCCACCACACCCTCCAGTGATGGAGATGACACTCAGACAGGTGTATGAGTCAGGTGATGGTAACACGTGAATTGCGTAGCCTACATTGTAGTGCATGAAAGGACACTACTATGTAAGATGCTCTCTGGTGTATAGAGCGTAATGGCAAGACTGTTCTTAACAGGCTGAAAGCTCAAAGCAATATAGAAAAAAAGAATAATGTACAAAATAAATCATAGACATTTTGCAATATTCAGTACTTCCTCATAAATGAGACTGCATACATGGGTTTTTCTAGTTTCATTCAAAATGAAGAATTGTGTTTTGGTGGGTTAGGCTTTTTACTAAAGGCATGACATTAAATAATGTAACAAAATGGGATCTCCTTGTTGAACTTAAATACGCTGTGGAACAGCACAGTCTATTTATCTCAGTGAACTCCTCCATAGAGTTATATTTTACATGCAGTTCATTACATCATGAACTCTTCAGTTTCATCAAAATTATCCGTTTTTCTCAAATGATTTTGAGTGGCTTCACATGAACTGAACACTGTACATTGATGCTTACATCAAATCAGGTTCTGTTCAGGTTCTGCTGTAAAAGGTCAAGTTAATTGCCATAGAAGTATTTTTGAAGAAGAAACCTCCGTGCGTTTCTCCAGTCAGAGCTGAGAAAATAAGCACATCTAGATTTACTCTGGTAATTAATCAAGAACATGAGCACCAGAAGAGTCATGAAGACAGTGGTCAACAATGGACTTTGTTCTTTTTATTTTCAGCTGTACCTCATCAGCAGGGTCCACCCTATAAAGTACATAAGTGTAGGCCGAAGTCTGTGACTGAGTCAGTGAAGCAGTTGATGTTACAACATCACGAAATGCAACTCATCTCGATACACCCAGCTACAGTGTCAGGTGTGAGTCCTTCCTGCCTCCCAAGAAATGTATGTCTATTGTGGGAACATACAGCAGAAATAATACAGGTGCACCTGTCAAGTTAACACATAAATTTATATATCCACATATAGTCCAGGCATACACCAGTCTTTTTTTACTTCGTATAAGACTGGTTCTACCGGTTATAGAAAAACAAACTATGTCTATGTGATTCCAGTTTGAGGAAAAGTCAACGCCCATTTTTACAGAACGCATCAGAAAAATCCACTTGGTCACTCCTCTAGCTTCATCACTTCAGACTTTAACGAGGACTTACAAGTGTAAAGTGTGTCAGGTTGTTTACATCGTTTGTTTATTCCTCTAGCCAGTGAATTCCCCACAGAGTTGATTGTGTTGTACCAGTTTTGTTTTTTTCCCTCCCATAATATATATTTCATTTTTTCCAGCTCCTCTTTATTCACTCCACTTTTAATTTGTTCTGTCTTTCTATTTCTGTCAAATATTAATTGGTATTGTGGTGTGTTTTTGAGTGTTTTACAGGGTCTTTTCTTTCTTTTTCTACACAGATTCACCTTTTTTTCTTTTCAGCAAAAAGAAAAATATTTCTCCTCTTCTGTAACTTAACTTTAAGGGGCAGGAACCAGGGGTCTTTGTTTCCACCCAGTAAATTTGTCTGTCATCATTTTCCTCTGTCTTTGAAGGGAACAACAGCCATGGACTGAGGAAAAACGGCCTGGGTTTAGATTAATATCACAACTCAACAGGTGACCTTCGACCCCTCTCCATCTCTCTCTCCGTTTCTCCCTCACTCTATCTGTACTGCTTTATCCGTCGCTCTCATAGAGGCCAACAATTGTGGTCTTTGTCTTTTTTTCAATCTGTTGGCCACATAACGTCCTGGTTTCTATCCTTTGTAAATCTCTGCTTGATTTGTAACATCTCAATAATCCTCTTCTTTCTTCCACTGAAACGCTGAGATTGAGGGCCACAGAGTCTCAGCTGAAGACTGCCATGTTTGATTTATTAATCTTTCTCTCTCTCTCTGTAGTTTTCCACTTATCTTTTCAGTTTGGTATTTATGAAACATTAATCAATAATTCCTGTCTGACTAACCAAGCTTTAAGACTCACAGCTTCTTCGCAGTCTAACATGTTTCTTTATTCACATTTTCTTACTTTCAGCTACTTTCTACTCTCATGAGTGTTGCACTGAGAAATTATTTCAACTTCAAAGTCAAATGCAATGCAATTCAGTTTGTGTTGACTTTTTTAAAGTTTCCTTAGAAATATGTTTGCTTTCTTTCTGAGGATTGGAAGCTTCACTGTAAAAAAAAAACAGCAAGATATGAACAGTGTACTAATTAAAAAGCAAGTATAGTGTGTTAGTCAACCAATACATATCTACAGGTTTTGAATGTCCATTGTGATGATGTGAGAAAAGCTATAGAAAACTATCCCCACTTGTCTTAACACAAGCAGCTGAAACATAAAATCAACCAATTTAATAATCAGTGAATCATTGAAATAAGTTCACTTAGAGAAAATGCCTCCCACACATCCCTGTTTTAGCGTTTTACTTGAAAACTTTTGCCTCTTTCCTTCGTTTTGTTTGGTATTGAACTGATCATGTTTGGTCAGACAAAACAAGTCATTTGTGAGAGACGCTTTTCACTGTTGTATCAATCAAACAGTTACTTTCTGTTGGTCAACAAAATAATCTGCAGATTAACCAATAACTTGAAAATTTGAATGGCATTAAAATGGTTCATTGCATACTTCCACCAAGGTCAAACAATTCTAGGAAAGTGCTAAAATTTCAGAAAGGAAAAATCCTCCATTATGTTGAATTTAAGAAGCATTTCCCATTTACATGTCAAAATTGTATCAGTTTCCTTTATAGCTGCCCAGGCAACCAAACAATATAAAATGATTACAGATCTTTAAAACACTTAAAGTTGAGGGGACTAATGAAGTGATGTATTTTCTATGCTAATTGTATCTGCTGTAAGTGATTGAATCAAACCATCTTTCAAAGCTGCCAGGTTTGGATGGATCAAACTAAATATGCTATAATGTACTAGAACGTAAAGTAGATATGACGCATCAAAGAGGCCATTGAAGCTTAATAGAGAGCACTAGACTGAGCTCTTAGCTGGGATGAAATAGGACTCGGGTTTGTGTGGGTTGGTCTGTTCAGGTGAACATTTGTAAGTGTCTATATACATATACATACAACCAAGAAGATACTGATTTAAATCAGGTGTCGGATTAAATTGACTGTTTATTTACATATTATTTACATTAGAATTTTTGACATTACCAAAGCTTTCCCTACATTTTTTCTTACCATCGTAGGTATGGATGTTAAACTAAACAGCAATGTAATCAGGTGAGACACTAGAGGCAAAATGCACTGGTTAAAGAATTAATGGATGTTTTTCATCCATGTTATCTTCTGTCAGACCAGTGGAATGAAAATTCATGTTTGTCACAATACAAATTGATTTTGGAGGTCGTTTTACTTTACATTGTCTGTTTTGAATTTACTCAAAGTTTACGTTCTAACGCAACATTCAGTATCATCATTGTCTGCACCAGTATAATAAAATACTCATGGACATGGACATTTCTTCTGTTTCAGCACCTGATTGTGAAAGTTAAACACATGAAATTGTACAATACAAATCCTATAATGTTATTTTTCCAAGCCTGATGATTTATAGAGCATTTTATTTTTTTCTGGCAGTTGATCCCTTTAGAAATATCCAGAATCCCCCCCAAAAAACCTTCAACTAGAATAACAAAATTTTAACAACAAATTTTGAACCTAGCTTTTTCTAAATTTATGATTTCTGTTAGGGAAAAGTATGCAAATTAGTGCAGGTTTAATTAGATAATTGGTCATTTACATATTTAAACAGTAAATCTCAGAAACCTTGTAACACAAATAATGCGTTGATGTAATAAACTGTCTGTGGAGTCATCAACGTGATATGTGTTGAACGTTTACTGTATAGTCTTGCCTCAACGGTGATTATGATATTATCTCTGAGCCATGTGTTTTGGCTTTGTTTTTTGGAGTAACTGGTAAACATTTTATTCCCGTGCTGTGAGGGTGTTTATGTGTAAGGTCAGTGTGAGCCTGTGGATGAGTGCAGGCTGTGTGGAGGCAGAGCAGGAGGCAGAATGACTCATTGACCTTATGGCCCTGAGAAATCATCTGCCTCTGTCCTCCAAGGTGCTAGAACACTTTGCATATTTTTTTACTCTTCTTCTTCCTCCCCCACAGAACCAATTCAGACTCCGCTCTCCATACAAGCGCTATGAACCCAAACCCTCAGGACCCCTTTGGCATGAACCAGCAGATGGGTCGAGGTCCCCCCCAGCGTAATGGTGAGAGTAACACACACCCGCCGTCAAAGAGAACAGTTGCTTGGAATTTTAGTCATCAACATCTTGTAAGTGACACTATGGTTTTAATGTGTCATTAACTCTGATAGCAGATGGAGGCCTAAACATCAGCTCCATCATTTGTTCATCACTTCACACATTTTGCCATCACGGAGCAATGTGTTTTTTGTCTTCCTTGTAGATGTATGAGGTTTTTTTTGTTTACCGGTTTAATCCACTTTAATCTTTTGTTTTTTTTTTCTTTTGCTTACAATGACCCTAATCCATCTAACTTGGCCGGGCATGTCCAGGTGACATGCTGCAAGGCAAACTTGTCCTTTATAGTTGTTTAGTGGAGTGAGTGTGATTGAACATGAGGAGCATGGCTGAACCTATGATCGTATTATCTATATTAAAAACAGATGGAATATTAACTGTGTGGCATACAAGCAAGGACAGGAAATAGTCTGGAGAGATTAATGAAGGGCCACTTGTGTATGGAGACAACACTTCTAACACTCACCAAGTGCATTACACCTTGTAGCAAAGCAGATGATAATGTGTTTTAAAGCTAGATACCTCCTCAGTTGCATGCAGTAAAAGCAGGCTGCTCCTATGCTAGGCCCATGTCATACTAATCATACTAGTTTATGGTGTTTGTGTTTCTGCTCATCTGGTCATTTATTAACAGAGAACACAGTCCACCAGCCAGCTGCTTTTCAGTCTCACTAAGCCACTCAGAGTTCAGTTACACAAACCACTCTCAGGCCAACAGAAATGTTCTGTTTATACCTTTTGTTACTAACTCTTCAGTAAAAGAATTCATATTCCACCCTCTCTGTTCACACTCTCCATCCCTTCACCCGCCTCTCTGTCTTCTTAGCTGTTTCCATCTGGTCGTCCAGCGGGTTTTTGCCAGTGTTTGTCACTTTTGTCTGATCTCAGCACTGATGAAGTGTAGACTGGATGAGAGAAGTGCTCCTCCACTGGATTAATACTCCTTGTGTTTAGCCAACAAGCTTAAACAGGATATTACCTTAAGATCTGGGCCAAGTATGAGTTTGACATACAAACAGAATCAACTCAGTGTAGACATTTGTATTACAGCGACAGTGTATTGTACTTCAGATGGCTCACCTAAAATCCAGTTTGAAAAACTGGTCTGGTGTGTGTGCACAAGTATTTTGCTTCTAAAGATAGCTAATATCAGGTGTGACATGTTCATAATTACTTCTTGTTGGTTGTGTTCACATCCTGTCAGAATAATTTACAGGGTTGCAACTAACTATTTAGTGATGGATTAATCTCAGTTTCTCCAGGAATTGTTGAATTCTTAATAAAACCCATCCAGTGCTGGTCTTAGTTTTATAATTTAGCACCATACAAATAAAATAAAATTAAATAGTTCTGTCAGACCAACGGTATCTAAATATTCTCTAAAGACCTTATCTCTATACTCAGTTTAGTTTATCCAAAGACTTTAAAAACAAGATAATATTCACATTTCAGACACTGCAACCAGTGTATTCTTGCTTTTTTGCTTAAAGTCCAAGTTAAGTGATTAATCAGTTATGAAAATAGTTGTACTGAAAATTCTTCTTCTTACTCAGTTGACTTATCATTGGCCTTTCAGCTCTACTCTGATGCAGAGCCAAACTTGGTGCAGTGCTGCCAGAGCTAGAGTCAGCCCATTGTAGTTAACTACATACTGTAGTGAGAGGTAATTATATGGCCTCGCATAGTGTAGAGCATTCAGAACAGTCGTCTTGCATAACCTGCTGTTTATAGTCCAGCAGCACATAGTACACATAGTTACACAGGCTGTATATCCCTCTCCCTAGCAGAGGCTATGACACCAAACTGATTCATACTGGGGAATGAGTAACACTTCCTCAGTTTGCCGCCACCATCGCAGGAGCCTAAAGAGCTGCGAAGCCCCTGGACCTCGTTGACACTTTCAGGCTTCAGCAGGTTTCAAGTGGTGTTAAGTCCTAGCTGATTAAAAGAGCATCTAACCAAGAATTACAGCTATGAATTACATGTCAGGCTGGAAAAACTTGGAGCAAAGCAGCTCAGCTACAACCTTTTTGGTGTTGTTTCTTTCCTGACAATTGTGAAGCACCTGTTGGAGGAGATATGGCAGTACCTCAGCAGCCAACTGGCCTCTGGTACTGCTACAATGGAGCAGTCGACAGTGATAAATTCCAAGCTTTTAAAACACCCATACTAAGTGTATTGCACAGTGTAAACGATCCAACCATGGACACAAGCCAGCCATTTTCCATCCCAGTTGTCCCATATTTGTCCCAGCTATGTCTCTGTCAGCAGCAGTGACTAGACACCTTTAAAGCGGAAATGAAATGATGCTGGTCTTTTGTATTGCCTCATTGTCCTGTTTGCTCCAGCAGCCAAGAAGCTGCCTGTCTCAAAATGAATGGGCCTCAGAGAGCATGAGAGCATGGAAGGAGAAGCATTGGGTGGGTAGTGGATCAAAGTCTAATATAAGAGAAGCTGAGATCAAGTCTTAGCAATGAAGAGACATCAAGAGAAACAATTTTTCTTCCGTAATAAGCAACAGAGTGCACAGGAAGTATTGTTGCTTAACACAAGAGTTTGACCAACGTTAAAAGGAGGAGAAGACAAAGACATGTGTATCTGACATCAGGTCTCCAGCACAGAGGAAGAGAAAGAGGCTCTTTGTGGCAGGAGGAAAACAATGGCCCTCTCTTTAGTCCTCATCAGTCTGTGACCCCCCTCCCTTTTCCTCATCTCTGTGACTAACAACATAATGCCAGATGGCCAGCTGTTGTGTTTATGAAACTGCACAGTAATTGCAGAGTGTATTGCAAAGGGCCCGTTTCTGTCAGAGGGATTGATTATTGTTCCAGACACTCAGGAATAATTCAAACAGCTGGTTAATATTGAATATCCTCTAATGTTTCTCTGCTTTTGTTTATGTCTTTCTTTGTTTCTTCGACCATTATCCCTATCCTCTTCTTTTTTGTCTGTTTGTTTCTGTGGAGGCTGCCATGCAGCTAGTCTAAATGAGGCAGAGGTGGACGGCTCTGGAGATGGTGAGTTGTGTTTTTCTTCAGTCAGGAGATAATTTACATTAGGTTATCTGCAAAACACATATTTAATTGCAGTTTGCCCTCTTCTCTGCAGTCTTCTCCTTCCCTTCCCTGGCTAACGAGGAGAGTCTAATAGGTGTCAGTAAGCCCCTGCCCAAACAGCTATGGGAGGCCAAGAAGGTGAGACTCCTTCCTTTTCAGTTTGCACACACATCAATGCGTTTTGTAATGCTCCAAACACAACAAATTCACATTGAAGCAGAGAGACATCATTGTGTGTTGCATTATTACTGTGAAAACCCCTAAATAATAATTTCAAAAACAAGAACTACAACATTTTTCTTTGTCAAGTTAAGAAATCGTGATCGCTTGACTTCCTGCTCAGGACACTTTCCTGTGTGGTGTTATGTGATGATCAAACAGGACGATCAAGAATGTCAACAACCATGGCGTCATGATGGAGGAAATAACAAATGTTCTCAGATTACATGAAAATATATTAGATAATATGCCAAATGTAACATAACACCCAGCACACATTTGTATCTGGTCTGATCTGGGCATCACTTTAGTTCATAAAGGTCATGTCATGAAAATGGGTTTTGATCGGGATTTTTGCAACAGGAAAAAAAATTGTGACAATGTGAAGTCACTTACTTTTCAAACACAATGTGGGAGAACAGGACTGTAAACAAAAGTGTCTTGAAAACTGTCAAGTTAAGGAAGCAGTTAAAAGCAAAGACTTCACCATTTGATCAGTTTTTACAGTTTTGGATACCGTTAATGTTTTAGCTGCATTGTGTACGCTACCGGTAATTAGTAAACTAGTGGAGTGAGTGAGTGAGTGTGTGGGTGGGAGAGAGAGCGGAGGTGTGGCTGCTGTCAGGGTGAACAGAGACGTACTGACAAGCACAGCACAGGTTGACCACTGTAAATGGTGCATTTAGCTGTACAAGTATATTAGGATCTGCATTTTACACATTACCAGTGCTGTAGCCTTCCTCCAGATCTGATCCTAGGCTGCCGTGTAAGTTGATCATAGCTGCTGATCACTGGGCAGTTATTTCTATGTAGCAGCAAAATTTCACCATGTTTGTTAATGACAGGAATAAGCAGTATGACCAGATGTCTTCCAGTTGAAGTATCTGCATTTTGTTTTGTTGCACGTCAGGTTATCGCTATGTTTATTGTACTGAAGCACTGGGATGCCAAAAAAGAATCAGTGTTATAAGGCTGGAAATAATTCACAACGTTAAGATCAGAATGATACGATACGAGTTATTAGCTCTTTGAGGTATAGAGCACAGAATATTTGTGTAATGTATTTGTATATGTACTTATCTGTACATTTCTAGCAAAATTTAAATGTTTTGTTTCTGTTTCCAGGTGCAGTCTCTGGCATCAAGGCCTAAATCCTGTGAAGTGCCTGGAATCAAGTAAGTCTAAAGAGAGAAACACGTTTTATTACGTTTTAACAGTGTCATTGTACCATCATAAAATAATGTAACAGCCTTGTAATCCTGCTCCTCCCTACAACAGATTATGTCTGTTCAGTTTTAGGATACTGGTGTTTTCCACAGGTAGCAACTGCTGTTGTTTATCAAAAGAAACTATGAAATCCTAGAAATGAAATGCCACACATTCTCTCCTTGTCAAACAGGATGTCTGTGTTCCTCTTGTTATTGTTTGACGATTGTTGGCTAAGACTATTGTCATCCAACCACAAATGACCTCCGGTGTCGAGACATAATTTAGAAGCAAACAGATGTCTCAGTAGCTTTACAACTGTTTTCATGGTACAACTCTGGCGTAATGTGCAGTTCCTATCATTTTTCTTTTACCGAAAATAATCTTCTAAAGAACTTTAGGAACCTTCTGTTTCCAGCACCAAGCTGTTTTAGCCTCTTTGTTTCACGCTTCTCACTTTTTCTAACCAAGAGGCAAACACTGTTTGTATGTTTGTGGAGGCAAGCATTTGTTGTGCCATTTTGTGTGTGTGTGGGGACAGACAACAATGAGTCACACTTGCTGCTCATATGCTGTTGATGCAGCATATGAGCAACAATGGAAATTGGAGAAATAATTGAGGAAATGGAGAGTGGATGGAAAAAAATAAAAATCCAGAACAAGTAGATGGAAGTCAAAGAAAGAGCTTGTGTGTTTTGAAACAGCAGTAGCAGCACTTAAAGTAACCCTACCTTTAATTATGCTCAATTTTCAGGTTGATGGTAATTTAATAAGAACCTTAGCATCGCTGTTCTTTTATCATGAAACAAACTGTCTTTCTGTCTCCCTCTACAGTATATTCCCGTCTCCAGAGCAGAACCCCGGTCTGTCCCATTACCAGAGCACATTAAACACTGGTGGCTCCCTGCCCGACCTCAGCAACCTGCACTTCCCCTCTCCACTATCCACCCCACTGGACCCTGAGGACAGTGGAGGGTATCCCAACATCAGTGGAGGCAGCAGCACTGGAAACCTGCCAGCTGCCATGATGCACTTGGGCATAAGCAACTCACAGGGTGGGTGGAGTACAGTTTCCTGCTCTTGTATACGTATGTTTTGTTTGTTTTGGTCTTAAAATGCAACAATGTCTACTTATGATGCTTTGTTACAGGGTGAGTTTGATTTGGTGCCCTCACTATGACATCAAACCGCTTCATAAAGAATCAGTTATGACTTGCTCTCTTTTTGTATTTTCAGGTTTCACTAGCCCAGACTTGCTTCATTGGTTAATAATTAATTGATATCAGAAATGATGTGTTTGAGCTAAAGAAGATAAGTCAATATTTTCTCCAGACGTACAGAACATGATAATGTCATTAATTATGCAGCAACCCAAGTCATAACAAGATGTTACTTGCACATTTCCTGAGTTCAGTGGTTAATAGTCTCACAGATGAAAGAAACGGACAAACGTATCCTCAAATAACATAAAATAAAACTACTGAAGATAATATCACAGATGGTGAACAGTACAAACAAATTATGAAGTGGTTATTTAATATATCTGCAACATTTTTTTGTAGTGTGGTTTAAAAAAAAAAAAAAAAAAAAAAGCAGGGAGGATAAAATAACCCTCATTGAAAAAATAAACTGTCAAAAATTTTTCTGTTAGTTTTTACTTCTGAGCCAACACTAGCATTAATAGTTGTTCCCTCACCAGTCCATCACAAACACTGCAAGTCAAACTTTATTCACCAACAGCTCTGTCTCTAGTTTCTCAAAAAGAAAACATCAATGTTTTTTTCTTGTATTTCTTCTCCTGAAGTTTGCATGCTAACCAGCTAGCCTCGGCCCAGCCGGTCACTCTTACTTTTCTAGTAAAGGCAATGATGCCTGAAGCTCTTGGCTTGAAACCATCACCACTAGCAGCTCCCAGCTAGAAACCGCTTTTGGCAAAGAAAACATACATATTGAACCCTTTACAAAGTCTCCTTCAAAGCTATATTTAGTGAGATCTTTGACACTTAGTTGTTCATGCAGAATGTAATAATTTCTAGATTTGATAGAATTTTAAACTAATTAACACAGAATCCAAACTTTGTTGCAAGAAAATTAGATTTATTGGTTTGACTAAACTGAATAAACATACAAGGATTTGCTATAATGAAAACATGTCTTTCTGAGGGAAAAAACTTTAAATGTGAAACCTAAGAAGTTAACAAATATTTTTACTTTTTGAGGAAATTTGTGACAGAAACTTAAAAAAGTCTGGCACCATGTGACAGCTGAAGATAAATGTGAATTTGAAGCATATAAAGTTTCTTGCCTGTTCAACATGTCCCCATTCTTACTGTCAAGACCACAGAAATCTCAACAGAAGTGAGTCATCATCTTTGGGATTTTTGTCTTTGTAGGTTAAATAACCTCAAGGTTTGTTCCAGCTTTAGGCTTTAAAGTTGGGAACCAGAGCTCCTGTGTTTTGAGCAGGTTCCAGGTTTCTTCCTCTGCCAGCAGACTGACCGTACATTATAGCCAGCTCATTGAATGATCCCTCTGTTTCCCGATTTCCTCACTCTGTTGCTCTGCTCTGCTGCCTGATCTGATCACACCCACCACTGCTCCCTCTCAGTATTTCCCCTCTGTGTTTTGTGAGTCTGATGTGTGGTTGGGCTCTCATGTTGAGCACAGTTCAGCTTGGCTGAGCACCAAAGTGACAGAAGAACTTTGACCCTGTTTTTGCTCACTACAATCAGCTCTTTTCTTTTTCCTCAGTTTCCCCTTGTCTTCTTCTCATTTTCCTTCCCTCTGCTCTGCATCTTTCTCTCCTTCCAATCACACAATAAAGTCCAGTGTTTTGGGTTTGTGATTGGAGAGCATGCTGGAAATTCAAGTACACACTACATCATAACTTCCACATGTTCTCTCTTAGGTTTCTAAGGGCTAGTATCTGCTTTTGGATTCACCACTCTCATATCAGTTTCAGTGCAATGTACATTTATTTTCTGACACTTTTTGAATGTATGTGATTCAAGTGCCGGTATCTTGTTGTTGTTATCGTCCCTGCAGGACTCTCCTCCTCTCTGAGCAATCCCTCAATCCAGGCGTCCCTCACCAACTGCCAGCTGCAGTCATCGCTCAGCAATCCCTCCATCAACTCGTCCCTTCGTCTGTCCAGCAGCTCCCCCCGACGACGGCCTACTCCCATCAGCCCCCTCACCTTGTCCCCTGGTACAGAACAGCGCAGGGGTCTGGCCAAGCAGCTGTCTCCCACCATGTCCCCCTCACTGTCCCCAATCACACAGGTACACATGACTAATAGGTGTCACTTTAACTGACAAGAGGGATTTTTTTTGACTTGTTGGGTTCTTGACATCTCTGGTGCCGTTGTATTTCATAAAAAAAAGGAGAAAAATTACTTACTGAAGTCTAATGGACTTAGACACTTCTGTCTCCATTCCTAACATTGCATGACACTGGAACAATAAACAACTATTTTTTTACCCTTATTTTTGATGGAATAGCTGAGTAATGACACTACAATCCAAATCAGTTCATTTCACATCCTACATCTTTTTTAAACTTGAACTTAGTCTTTAGTGACTCCTGCTGGCTTCTTCACTTCTGTGTAGGGAGTTGCTTTGGATACCAGCAACATGCCAAGGGAGCCACCCCCACCCTACCCACTCTACCAGCAATCACAGCATGCAGTGGACCAGGGCCGACAGCGCCAGCAGCAACACCAGCAACAGCAGCAATCACAACAGCAGCAGCAGCAACAGCAGCCAGTTTCACCTCTTCAGAGCATCCCGCTGGACTTCAACACAAGCCAAGTAAGTTCTATGAAAATCTGTTTTGTCTGGACTTGTGTTCATGCATATAAGACTCATGTGTGTATATGCATTATTGACATCCATAATGTGCTTCTGTCTTCCTGCAGGGCAGGAAATAGTGTCACAGATTACATTCAATATTGTAATTATATTAACCTCACACTAATTTAAGTCATCTCATTTTCTCTGTAGTTTGTTTTTATGGTAAATAGACTTAAACTACAGATAGAAATATTGTACAGATGTTATCTGTATCTATAAATGTACAGGTATGTTATGCCTCTCAAAATAAAAATATAAACTTTGATGAACACACTGAGGTTCCACTTTAAGAAAAAAATGTTAAAAGTCTTAGATAATAATTAATAATAATATTAATGATCGAATGAGTTTGAAGACCATTTACAGCCATCTGATGTTTTTTGTGTCGTCTTTCCTAAAAGCACAATATGGCAACACTGTTTAACGACCCCTTCATGGAGCCCCAGTTCTCCAATCGCCAGAGCAAAACCCTCCCCTATCAGGTACCAGTAGACACACACAGACACAAAATGTACCGTGTTTAAGCACAAAATAAGTATGAAAAAACAAACTATTGAGGTTCAGTTGCAGCCAGTGGGAAAAAGACTCTTTAGGGAAGAATGGAAAAATACTGCAGCATGAACACTACTAACAGAGTGAATTAAATCAGAGTCTACTTGTTTAACAAACTATTGAAAACTATATACTATAACAAATATTTTTTTTTTTTTTCTTTTGTTGAATGTTTTTTTTTTTTTTTTTGGCTCATGGGCCATCCACACCAGGAATGATCACTGTAACTATAACGACGACCATGTGAGCATCTACACTGGTGAACAATAACATTCTGTAAACAGAGGGATCAAACACACACTGGGCGCTCCAGCTGTGTCAGCACCTAAACAGATATTGATGAATATCTATTGATGAAAATAGAGATCAATGACCTGTTGCTGCTGTAAGTTGCAGAGGAGAAAAAAAAACTAGAAGGCTCCATGACATTCTTCAGAGACGACAGTAATTATTGTTATTATTGTTATTTGTAGTAGTAATATTAATAGTATTATCTATTATGATTATCTAGCATGCTGTTGCAAGAGTTGTCGTCTTTTGAGGACATTTTTTTCATACTTTTGTATTAATCAATATCAGTTTGGTGTCCTGCTGTGTGACACATACAACATATAATTAGATGTTGATTGGCTCCCTGTGTTTTTTTTATTGTTCATCAAATCGCTCTGAAAGTGGTCCCAACGATATCATTTACCGTTATCATTATAGTTGTGGTGTGGCCCTCAACAAAAACGTCACATGAATCAACATGTATGGTTGAATACAGCAACAGTCCATGTCACAGACTCATGTGTGTCTCTGTTTGATTGCCATTTTCTCCCTGCCATCTGCCGTCTAGTTGGACCAGTTCAGTCTGTTGGAAAACGCAATGATCTCCACAGCAGGGGGTTCTTGCTTCGACCCATCCTCCTCCTCGCTCTACTACTCCCAGGCCGCCCTCTCTGGACTGGGTGGCAGCCACGGCAGCCTGCAGGAGCCGATGCACATGAGGTCCAACATGCTGTACTCCAACTGCAGCGGGGCACTGCCCAACATCATACTCACTGGTGAGTCTGTCTGTTAATGTGTCCCACGTGGGACTAGATGCCTGTTCTGATGAGTTGTCTGGGGAGTTCACATGAATGCTGTTCAAATCAAGTATTTTCATTTGCACAAGGAGAGTAAAGACATCAGCATGGAGTCAATAGAGGAGTCTCTCTTTAAATCTCTTTAAAACCACATTAGATTTAGATTTTTTTGTGCTGTTTTGTGCTGTACAGGCAAAGGTAAGAATAGGATTTCAATTATTAATCATGGAAACAGCTTCTCTTTACTAATGGATACAAGTTTGACACGGAGACAGAACCATTCAGTTAATGCATCAAACCAAACATTAAACTAAAGCAGCTGAGATGAAAGAGGGTACAAACATCAACGTGGTTTTATGCCTGCAGTTATTTGGTCCAGCTCATTACAGTAAACACATTTTACTCTTTAGTTTATATATTTTTTTTTCTAAATGTCTTTCCAGTACCATTACTGTGGCTTTAGATAGAGATTTGCGGTGTGATTCTACACACTAATCACTGTGGATTTATTTGCAATTAAAAATTAAAGCATAAATCCGTGAATGTTCAGTGTTCATACCGCGTCGTTTCACTGAATGCAAATATTAACAGGAAGCAGGAGCTTGTTGGTGTTTTATTGATTCCTCAGGCTTGAATCAAAGCAGAGCGTTTGCAGAGCAGCCTGTTTTTCAGGAATAAAGTGTCGTGCATTGAAGAAGAATGAACACACCTCATGACCGCTTCTTTTAGAATTCTTGAAGAACTTGAGTTTGTTTTGACATAAGCGTAGCTACCCACCATTTTTGCTTTTTTGTCTTGGTTCATGTCTTTGTTGTAATTTCGCTTTTATTTGTTTTATAACGTTTCTTGTCAAAATAACTTTAAATGATGGTCAGTGGTTTTCACATATAAAGTTGTTGTTGATGATGATGAAGTGTGGATATTTGGTTGTAATTGAAGCTAAAGTGTAGAAGAGTGTCGAAGCTATTTAGTAATGAGGGCAGTGAGGATGTCAACTGTAGTCAGTGTTTCCCACTGTTCCTCACTCATAATCTGTTTCTCTTTCTGTCTGTTTCAGATGACTCCAACCCCAGTCTGTCAAAGGACATAAGCAGCACGCTCTCTACAGTGCCTGAATGTTTTGACTCAGAGGGAGGCTTCCCATTGGAAGATGAGCTGCGCATCGAGCCCCTCAGCCTCGACGGTCTTAGCATGCTCAGTGATCCAGACATGGTGCTGCCGGACCCATCTGTGGAGGATACTTTTCGCAGTGACAGACTCTGAATGTAAAGAGTGTTGCAGGTTTCAAGAAAGACCGTGCACCCAAACACACACACACGCACACAAAAAGACACACACACACACATACATACAGATTTGCAGTGTATAGAGTGTACAAATCAGAATATGCATGCTAGCAATCTGTGTAGGTCCACTGTGCATGAACCCACTGCCACTAAAATTCATTAAATGTGAAAGACATGAACACCATGTACACAAACATGCATGCATTGTAAAAGGAGACTTGTGAACAAACACAGTTTACACCTGCTTCATGCAAAGTTACCCCCTCACGCCCTCTCAAGCTTGTTGCATCTCAGACCTTGTGTGTGTTTTTTTTTTTGTTTGTTTGTTTGTTTTAAACGGGGCTGAGTGATGCAGTTCAGTGAGTAGAAACGGGTCCAGCTCTGCATCTGACTCCTCAAACCAAAAAGACTGAAGAAAAACATGCGAGACAAGTCAGTGAGGAGGACACAAAAGTCTTCCCGCTTCATCCTCTCTCATCGCTAGCTCACAGCCCCCCTGAAGCCATGGCAACCTCATCTCCATGGCTACACATCATAGCAACCCCCATCACAGTGCTGAAGAGCAACAGAGATGCCAACACACAATCTAATTTTCTTATAGCACCAGTGCTCATGTGCGAAGTGTAGAGACATTGATTAATCACCTTTAAGCCCAGTTTTCTCTAAGTGAAGTAAAATCCAGCTGTGACATGGGGACACTTTCAGGCTCCTAAACAACTGCGGTAGAAATGAAGACTAAAGGAATTTGAGCTTTTGTTTTAAATGCTTTGTTTTTTTTCTATCAAAAAACATTGAAAATATTAGCTCCACACATACACACACACACACATATACACATATATATATATATATATATACACACACACTGCTTGGCCAAAAAAAACCACCTGATGAAGTGATGCACCCATCACACCTAGTGATACTGTACAAGCCTGTGGGGCAGTGCTATGATCTGGGGTTGTTGCAGTTGGTCAGGTCTGTGTTCATCAACATTATGTGCCCAAAGAATGAGGTCAACTGACCACAAATATACTGAATGACCAGGTTATGTTTTCTTCTCTGATGGCACAGACATATTCCAAGATGACAATACCAGGAATCATCAGGCTCAAATTGTGAAAGACTGGTTCAGGGAGCCATCATTTTTATACATGGATTGGCCACAACAGAGTCCAGACCTTAATCCCATTGAGAATCATTGGGATGTGCTGGAGAAGACTTTGTGCACTGGTCCGACTCTGGACGGAAATAAATCTTGTGACACTGCAGAAGCTTATCAATGCCACAGTGAATGAGTGATGTAATCAAAGCTAGAGTGTGTGACTTTGTGTCTTTTTTTTTTGGTGGTGATTTTTTTTTGGCCAGGTAGTATATATATATATATATATATATATATATATACACACACACACACACACACACACACACACACGTGTGTTTAAGAGCCTCAATTTCAGCCTAAGCAGAATGTGTTTTTAAAGTAGAGACAAAAAGGGCAAACTGTTTACAAAGATTAGATTTTAAGTAAAAGCTAAAGAATATAGATTTTTTTTTTCTAATTAAGAAATGCTAAGATGTATTAAATAATGCTGTCATTTTTCGTGTGATTTGGTTAGACCCCGCCTTTCTCCTGCTCCTCCACGAATCGGCCGTGATTTCCTCCGTCAGAACTTTTTATGACACTGGGACGGTGTCAAAATCCACTTTCAGAATGGAACTTCACGTGTATTTTTGACATGGTTTGTTTGTTTTTTTTATTTTTGACAATTCTTTATGTACATTCATTGCCTATGTTTCATTTTACATTTTGTACTGACTTGTAATGGCGCTTGTACTGTACTTTAAATCTTGTTGTGAATAAGGGCATGCGCTGAGCTACTGTGGATCGATTGTGTCCCAAATATCAGTTTGCATTTGGCTTTCTGTCCTTGTGTTGATAGCAGTACAGTAACCCCCCCTCCACCCCCTTCCCTGTGGCTGAACAGTCTCATTCAGAGAGCAGACTGCAATCATGTGGACATCGGACAACATGTAACACTGCACTTAAACTCTTTTGCACTAATTGGTTCATGTTGTGTAGACTAATAATGTTAGACAGGTAAGAGTGTTATTTTTTTACCTGACAACCCAAAGAAGTTGAATGAAGCCATTAATGAGACAATTGAGATTAAATATGTATAATTGTTGCACATTCAAAAAAAAAAAAAAAAAAGAAGAAAAAAAGAAGAAGAAGTCAGCAGCAGATGTTTAATACTGAGGTGATGTGAGACAATTTAAGAGCATTTTATTTTCTGGGCTTTAATTGTGTGGTCCTGCAGTAATAGGTATTTGTAAAGAGCTCACACTTACAGTTGATTGTGTAATAACTGGGCCATTCAGGGCATTGAGTGCCCCCTAGCGTCTGTTTTAATAAAGTAAAAGAGCTATTTTTAATATTGCTTATTTCAAAAAAAAGGAATTGGAGCTATTTTCTAACGTCGCTCTTTTAAACTATGCAACTTTGTTTTTTCAGTTAATAAGTGAGACCTGTTGAACAGGTGCAACTTTTTACATTATGCAGTGTAACATTATCTTTTTTTATGTACACAAATGTGCAGGATGAAATTTGCTTGAAATCTCAACATTTACATGTGTCCAGTGTCCACAGTTCACGCTGACGTCCACGTCAGGCGGAAGAGTGTCTGCTTTTAACTGATCTGCAGTCAGAGAACGAGAAGCAACTATAGCAAGAGATTTTTAAGGAAACAAAAAAAAAAAAAATAACTGTGCACAGCATTTTCGATCGCAGGCAGAATGCTGCATGGCGCTGTATGTTTGTGCGTCTTCTTTTCTTACTCAGTCAGATGAGTTCGTACCAGCACCGCATGGTCTGTGGTTCTTTCTGAGTGTGTGATTATCTGTCAAATACAAAATGAAGAGGGTCACTGTGAGGGATGTTCAGTTTAAGTTGTTATACATTTGTCTTGTTAATTCTGTCAGGAGGTGGATGAGTGATGGAGCCACTTTTGCAGTGTAATTTTAAGAGTTCAGAGAAATTACATACGTGTGTTTGAGTGCGCGTGTGTGTGTGTGTGTGTATTTTTCTGTTCCTTCCCTTGCCATTTTCCTGCTGTCCAAACGCCTGCCTTATGCTGCCTTACTTTGTTGTTCATATTCCAACAGTTTACTTGTATCATCTTATAATCACTTCTCTTTAGCTTTAGCTCTGTTTGGTACTAACTGCCCGTGGTTGTTTTCTGTCACATAGTTTTCTTTCTTCTTGTTTTTTTTCTTTTTTCTGTCTTTTTTTTTTTTTTTTTTTTTTGGTGTCTTACTTTTTTTTTAGTTGCATATTAAAAAATGTACAGTTCTGTTATTTAAAGAATGTTCTTGTCCACTAGTGTTACTACTTTTTTGTTGTTGTTTTGTAATGTTTTTGTTTTCCCCCAAGACATAAATTTTTCTTAGTTTGTAACTGTTATAGTGTATGTTATAGTGCTTATCTTTCTGGTTTAATATAAACAATAAAACTCTACTGTGTATGAAGCCTAAACGTTATGTCGTCTTGAGCTGAAAGAGGATGTAGTGTTTGTTTCTTCCAGTAGATGGCAGCAGCGTGGTTTATTTTGCACATCCCACAAACAGTCACATCTTGTGATGATGTTCTCCACCTGCGTGTGTTGACATGTGCAGCTGTTTCACTGCTTGATTTATTTTGTGTTTATGTCTTTAAACTTTTCTATTCACAAATTGATTGTTAAATCTGATGAAGGTCAATGCTTCTTTTTCCATTATTCACTGAACTACATCATCAGTCTTGAGAATAATTTCTCAAGAAAACTTAGTGAAAAGACTACATTTGGAATTCACATGGACTGATGATGAACAGATGAAGTTTTTGAGGCCGAATGTCATGTTTTTAGCCTGTTGAATGTTAAATCTCAAGATCATCTAATGGGAATTTTGGCAGAAATGTTCCCCAGAGACGTAAGGATGAACTGATTATTTTGGTGGTCAAAGGTCACTGTGACATCACACATGTTTTTGGTTATAACTCATAAACGTGAACACTAATTACTCAGAAATGGATGCATCTAACTGTTACAATGGTTTCCCCATCGAGGTTCATCTTTTTGTTTACTCTTAATTGTAACCTCTCTGACTCCGATCCTGTTCTTAGGTAACGTAGGATTAGAATACAGTGTGCTACTTATTGTTACCCAGCTGTGTTTGGCCCATTCAAAGGCTGCCAGTAAGTCCTTTCAGGTGTAATTGATGGCAGTAATACTCTGTTTATTTGCCAAAAGAGCAAATCAGAGTCAGATGGGAACAATTTAAGCGTGGTTTTCTTCCTACCTACCAGCCTGCAACAGATGATCAACTCATGGGGAATAAAGCAGTCGGCAGTCTTCACCACCAGGTTCCTTCTTTGTGTTTCCACAGTGGCTCCACAGACCACTGTGTAGCATGCCAACAATATCATGTCTTTGAAAGCTACATAGGTTGTTTAACGCACACTGCTGAAGCCTCATTAGCTTTAACTGAACCCCAGACAGCAAGTGATTTACAGTCATGTGTCAAAGACCTAAAGACCTTTAACTGTGTTTTGTTTTCAACAATTGTAACTGCACCAAAACAGTGGCTCTGATTCTTTTTGAACTGAATTTATAAATCTGACATTTGGTGGCCAGCAGGTTTGGAATCACAGCCTTTACGCTCACACACACACACACTAATGGTACATAAATACAAGTGTGAGAGCACAGTATAGTTTGGCAGATGGACAGCGTGGGCTCTTGGAAGTCTGCCAAACCTCTTATGTAGAATGCAATCTGGGAATTGGTTCTCAAAACAAGAACACACACACAGATTGAGGGGGCTGAACAGATAATCACAGTCATCAGTCAGAGCTGGAGTCGATCCACAAAGTGAGTCTGGGCAGGTCAAGATGCCAGCCTGAAATTCCTCCCAGGATGATGTTTGTGTTTGTGTGTGTGTGTGTGTGTGTGTGTGTGTACCATCCAGCCGGTGGGAACCTGGAGGAACATTAAACTGAGCTGCTGCCTGAAAGTAATTAATGAAGTCAAGCCGCCAGGAGGGCAACTGTAGCACAAAAAAACAAAACAAAAAACTAATTTTATTGTATTTAACTTTTATTTATTCTGATTTATTCTATCTGCACAAAATATTGGATTTAAAAATATATTTGCTCTAAATGTAGTGACACATTAAAACAAGGGTTTACAGCTATGTCTCGTAAACACACCAGTAAAACAGACCTGTATCTTCAAATATAATTGGATCAGAAACCACAAATACTGTTGTTGTTTTTTATTATCATTTTATTTAAAGTTGCTCAGGTCAATATTATTGAATTATCAATTGGAATGTGTATGTAAAAGTAGTCCTGTGTGACTTGTTTTCGACCCCTTACGTAACTTTACTGTTTTGGCTCACACAGAGGTCAGTCAGTGTTGTCAACAGTGCACAGTGTAATGTCAACTGCTTTGGCATAAGAATGTTAACTCAGGAAACATTCTTCAGAGGTGCATCAAACAACCAAATTGATTATTTAGGTCGAAGGATGTTTTGCATGAAAATATTTGACAGGCATATTTCAGGCAAAGCTGATCTATTTTCCCACAATACAGGTAACTTATTATTTTGAGATGCTATAGTCTTATATGCTGGTCACTGCAGCTCATCAGTATGTAAAGGGTCCATGTAATGGTTTTTTTTTAGGTTTGGAAATATTGAAAGAACCTCCTTTAGGTCAAGGACAAAAATATGATATGTAAAAAAATTAAAACTCTAATATTCTTAAGCACCTGGTACAACAACATGCTACTACAAAAGACAGAGGAGCCACAACAGCAGAAGAACCTGTCTACACCATCTGTGACTCAGGCAGAACTAAGTAGCTTTAGTGACAGGTTTGTGTATAACAACCTACATGCAACTACTGTTTTTTCTTCCTTGCACTACTTTAGGGTAGTACAAGTGGATATAGTACAGTATGATAGGAAACATTTGACTCACCTTGTCTTGACCATTGACCATCCAATTCTAGTTAGTTTATCTTTGAGTGATCTTTGAATCTGTGTAGAAACAAAAAGCAAAAAGTGACCTTGACATTTGACAGTTGACCACCAAATTATACCCAGTTCTTCTTTGAGTTCAAATGAATGTTTGTTTGAAATTTGAAGAAATTCCCCTGAGGTGTTTCTGAGATATTGCATTCACAATAATGGGACTTTCAATGGGCTGACAGACTTCCTAAACACATAATGCCTCTGGCCACATCTGTCTCTGACACTGAGACATAAAAAGGGTTAGTTAGTTTTATTTTTACTGCCAGAGTTTGTCTTCATTAGCCACTGTCCCAAGTTTGTTGTCCCCCCATGTTTCCCTCCTGCTGTTTGTTCCTCTACAGTCTGTCTCGTTTTTTTCATTTGCTCACAGTTAACTCTCCACTTGTCCTTTTTCTTTTACTGTCACAGCCCTGACTCTGTGTTTTAACCACATTTTGCTGTTGTTTATTGTGGCTCTGAGTCCCGCTGTCTCTGTTCTGTTTGGCGACTGATTCTCCACAGACCCGACAGACCCGACAAAATGTCTCCAGATTGGATTTTTTCAGGTGGTTGTAATATTGATAAAAGAGGAGATTGAGTTGTGTTTTGAACACTCTGTCCCGTTTTCACTTAAAGGCTGGGCAGATTTCTAAAATTTCTGGAATGGATTAAAAGTGGCTAAGCAGCCCACACTCTATGATGGACTAAAAGCTTATTCAGTCCAGAATAAAAGAGTCACAACAGAGCTGCTTGACTGTTTTTATGCTGATTGACACACAAATGACAGTTAGGTAATTTAATCCTCTGCTGTTATTCTCCCATCAATCATCATTTTGTGTATGAGAGAGAAAACATAAATATAACAATATATTTTATGTTTTGTTTAGTGATTTGCCAATGGAGAGAACAGAGTCAAACTTGACGTTTGTTCTGTTTATCATTATAAACCTTAACTTCACTAGAACAACCCTCTTTACCTCAATAAATGTTGACTGGTTTCCTTGTTAGGTGGTCGAAGTGTGATTGAAATAACGAGACAACTTGAATCGAAGGCAAAGACATGTCAAACTACTCTTTCTCCTTCACACAGATTGCTCCAAGAATCTTTGAGAACTTGATGCATTTCTTCTGTGGATTTAGGATTTAGTCTCAGCGTCTTCTGTCTCCTCTTGTAGTCCCAGACTGGCTACATGATATTGAGATCAGGGGTCTCATTGGAGGACTCCTTGTGCTTCTGGTTTCTGAGGATAGTTTTTCATAACTCTGGCTAGATGTTTGGACTCATTGTTAAAATGAATTCTGTAACCGTAACATTATCTTAATTAGCCAGCTAGGTGCAGCAGATTAACACTTCAGCTGTCAACATCAGTTGTCACTAGCTTGACATGAAAAGCCTGTCTTTACCTGCATCTATCTGAAAGAATAACAAAGAACCACTGTTCCAAAAACTCATTCAAATTGATGATGAATCAGGGTGATAGGAACATCCACAACACTATATTTCACTCACTGTAGGTAAAAAAAAGAGTGATATATTCAGAAGATCCTCAAAATTTCTAGGATTAAATCAAGTTCACTGTAAATTTAAGTAAAGAATGGTTGTGAATATTTTTTTTTTTTTTTTTGTGTCATCGTTGCATCACTATATTTTTTTTTCAGAATACACCTTATTTATAGCAATGTCTCCAAATAAAAATGTGATTTTGGTGATAAAATCTTGAGCATTTCTTTGTTTCAAAATCTGATTACAAAATATGTTTTTAGCTCATTGATTACAGACACATAGAGGAAGAGGATACCCTCCTGTTAAATGATGTGGTTTCTTAACCAAGAAAAATCTTAATTTTCTGACAAAAGTATGACATTAATCTGTTAATTAACCTTCCCTATGGTCTGTATTTTACTTCACCATAAATAACCCTGATACACCATTGTAAACATCCGATCATGACTAAAGGTTTCCTCAGTTACCCTACCGTGTAAACACTTCTCCAGAATCTGTATTTTTAGCAGGCAAGGGCTCAGATGGCTGAACACTCACACCTCTGGAGTTATGTATTGTGTGTGACAGAAATAGCCTAATCCCACAGAACATGAGTGGCATCAGAGCTGGTCAGGCACAAATAAACTTCATTCTTGGAACCAGGAGGAAGGGGTGGCATCTGATATGTGGTCTGCCTTGTGAATGGAGGCTTGAATGTGGTTGGTGCTGGGTTTTAAATGCTCATGTGTTATTCTCAGCCAACAAGATCAGTGACAACATCTGTCATTGATAAGCAAATCAGAGATGACTTTGTTTACTGTGTGTTTGTGGCTCATTAATTTTTTTTTGTTTACTAAAAGTGAAGTTATTTTATATTCACCCCACCTCCACCCTCCTCTGAGACTCCTTCTCAGACTACCATGCTGCTGATATAAACACAACTTGTTCACTGCATCTATGCAAACTTCAGACCCACTCTGAATTGTGTTTATCTGTGTGTGAGTGGAACATGAGGTTTACTAGACATCACGCAAAGGAGAGACACGGAGATAACATAAGCTCAGACAGAAGCAGCAGATGTTTCCATCCAGCTGCTGTGTGTGTGTGTGTGTGTGTGTGTGTGTGTGTGTGTGTGTGTGTGTGTATCAAACATGACTGAGTGTGCAACCTCTAAACACACAAGACCTCAGACTAACAACTGGAGTTTACTGTGTAATAGTGTAATATGACCAGCCACTTGAGTGCAGCATGCAAGTGCTTGTTCTCTGAACATAAACATGTTTTGCAGATGTTCAGCTCTTTTCACTGTATTTGAACAGTCTAGTTAATGCGGTGAATGGTATTTACTGGATGATATAAGTGGCCTTTTGTACGTGTGTTATTTTCTCCTTGGTAAAATTACTCTGTTGGTTTCGTACAATGAATAGCTTTTTATAATGAGTTTCCACAACACATAGCTTCATGAATAACATCAAGCTCTAAAGAACAAGCTCAAGTTCACACTCAGGGTCAGTGAGGCAGCAATGTTTTGGAGGACTGTTAACCTGAGTGTTACAGGCTGTGTAATTCACTCATACCTTTCTTCCAGCAGTAAATCAAAGTTGTTGTTCTCTTTGTTCCACCTCCTTCGTTTTACAAACTTTATGAACCCAATACATCAAACCGTCATGGCCTCCTGAGAGTGTCTGCTCCATTACATAATCCTGCCACAGCCATTAAGCCAGCGCCACATCCAAAACATGCCATAACATCACATTCATTTACACAGCAATGCGTTGCCCAGGTGACGGATGACAGCTTGAGATGAAAGCAGGAAGTGCCTGCAGGTTCTTTCAGCTTGTCATCCGACAGGCACATTTACCTCCACTTCACTTCAAAAACCACCCATGGTGCATGTTGGGATGGTGCCATTTTGTTACATATGTAGAAAACCAGAGAATATACATGCTCTACTCAATACCTCCATGTTGTTTTACCTCCGTTATCTTGTTACATCTGAACTACATGACTAGAATAGAAGATAAGTGCAATTTACAGGTAATTTACTGCATCCACATGCTCCCAGTGGATGTGCTGATTAAAATCACATGCACATAATGTGCTGCTCTGATGAACAGTATTATTTTTCAGTAGTTGCAGTCGTTGACAGTTGACAGTCGTCCAAATTTCAATTACTATCTATGTTGCCCAGACTTGTACATAATGTACACTGCAAACAGGAAAATAACACCCAGAGAGTGTACCTCAGCAGAGGTTATGCACTCTCTGGGTGTTATTTTTTCAATAATTATACATTTTTACATGCATTAAGGACACATAAATTCATCGTAAAATGATATTAAAGCTTCAAGTGCTTGAAGTGTAAACTGACCTGCTTTCCTCATATAGTGAATGGTGTGTACAGTATTTAAACAAGTACATACATATGCTCATATAATTTAAAATCTGAACTAATATTTACAACACTATGTCAAACAAATGGAGATTCTTAAGAATATAAAGTGACTCTCTCTACTGTGCAAATACTGTACTATTATGAACTAAGTATAGTTGGTTTACCAGTACACTTGTGCACTGTTTGAATAGATTGGTTATGCAATTATTTTTCCACTATGACCTGGTGTAATTTAATAATGAATAAAATCAAAGGTGGCAAGGAGCACAAACAACTGGATACACTTTAGAAATACTAATGACATAATTTGTTTTATGCATTAAAATAAGTAAAAAAAGAAGTGACAGAGGTTATATTCAGAGAAAAAAGGTTGAGAAGTTAAGTATATTTACAAAAATAAATATATGTATATATATATATATATATATATATATATATATATATATATATATATATGTATGTATATATATATATATATATATATATATATATATTCTCGTAGATTGCAAAGTCACAAATCATCTTTATTGCTAATGATATATCAGTGTATAGAGAAAGCGTATATAGAAAAAAACTATGATGATATTTCTGTGTGTTCTGAAAGGGTTAAGAATTAGATTTAAATTGAAGATTTTCAGCAGACACCAGCAGGATACGTCTTAAAAGTTAAAACATGTATTACTTCCTAGCCACAGCTGTGTTAAGGCTCCATGAAATGTATATAAGTTTTCGTTTTCACACCACCACTGACAGTCTTTCTTCAGAGCTGGTGTGTGAAACCCAGTCCACCCCTCAGGTTTCTCCATTCATTCCTGGCAGGCTGCCAAGCTTGGTTAAAAACCTGAAAGAGAGGAGGGGGTGGGTTGATAGTAGCTGTGGTGCTCGAACTTTATCTACCCACACCCACCACCCCACCCACTCCTGCCCCATTAATATCTATGAGGAGCAGTAAAGTGCCTCTTGGGTTCAGAAGCCTCCTATTACAGCACAGTGCCCTGTCGGTTGCCAAATGCACGGTCACACACAAAGAAAGAGAGAGGGAAGATGCATGGATGTGGTGATTACTGAAAACACTTGGCTATGTGGCTCTCAGTAAACACACACACAGAGCACTAAACAGTGAAATGTGTTCAGTAATAATGGGGGAACTAGAGAGAGGGTGTAGGAAAATCTGGTGACATGTTAGGACAAGCACAGAGAGCTCACTGCACTTAACTTATCGTTATATATATACAGGTAAAGAGAAACCACTCACAGCTGACAAACACATTTCTAACGTTTGTCTAATGTTTGTTTCTGTCGTTAAACCTTAAACTTCTCTAACTGAACTTTAATGTCAGCCAGTCAGACTCTACCATACATGACTATGTTTGTGTTCCCTTTCACCATAATGATGATGATAAAATACTTCAATAACACAAATAAAAGCTCTGAATGTGTGTGAATGGGTGAATGTCAATTGTAGTGCAAAGTTTTGAGTGACCATTAGACCAGAGAGTGCTGAATAAATGCAGTCCATTTACTATTTACCATTTTAGAAAGTTAGAGTTTTTAATATCTTAACATGAGAGTAAATGCACACAGTTTAAATTCAGTTAATGTCTATTAAAACAAGCTGTCAGGATTTCTGTCATTTTGTGATGTCACAACAAAACACCTCTTTCATTTACACCTGCAGCACAGCCCACTGCTACACACACCATCCAGCACCAACATCACAAAGTAACATTAGCAAATTACAACATCATCCTATCAGAAATCCTTCTTATGAATATCAAAACTTTATGTGTCACTGAGCAGAAAAGACCACCAGATAATCTGAGAGACAAACCACTGTGTAACGTTCAGATAATATGGCTGCTGATTGCCACTGTCTGTCTGTCCTCTCATAAATTCATTAAGCTGGTTAAGTCAACATTTATAGCTTTGTAAATCATTCTTTTGGCACCTGTAATGGCCTCAACGTCACATCCTGTGTACTGGTAAGTTGTGTCACTGAGAATAATATTTACACCTGCTCCATGACCCTGCAGGGATAAAAACAAGCCAACATGTAGTGGTGTAAACCGATAGCAGAGCTCATGGTTAAAGCCCCAAGACAAATAAGACTCTTTTAACGTCTCCTGGCTGATCTGTGCATTTGACCTGTTTTCCTCTGCTATGTCTGCTCGATGCCAGATGATAGTTCAAGGTCGCGTGTCGAAACTGTAGCACAGCTCAGATGAAGTGTCCCCGCCTTGGCTGAGCTTAAAGGGACTGAGGTGGAGACTATGCTCTGAGTTCACAGAGAAGTCATGTGGTTGCTTCACCATCACTAAGTCGTCCCATTTATGCTGTCGGACAAGTTGTATAGGAAACTGGAGCGGACCTGCATGTTATGATCTCATATGTCAGAAAACTGACTCAAACTGTAAAATAAAACCTGCTAAAAAAGGAGGATATGGTACTTCACAACTTTAAGGTGCAGTCACAGACAAGGGAAATGCCCAAAGGATACATTCACGCATTTTAGTCATCCCCTGTGAAAAAGCAACTCTGGTATGAAGTGATTAACACAGAAGGTGTCTTGACATGTAGGTGAAGGTTGATCTCCCTGAAGATGGGATGTGGAAAAATTATCAAAGGGGATAAGAAGAGGGAGGAAATGAAGGGTATGGTGGTGAAAGGGTGAAAAAGACAGAAATATTTTATTGGTTTTACACTAAACGCTGAAATACACAAGATGAATCAGTAAAGTAAGAAGAACTAACATTCACAGAAAACGAAATCTAAAACGAAAAAAACGAAAACAAACAAACTAAAAATATGGAGGGGGACTTGAAAAATATTGAGAAAAACTTTAAATTTGCTATTCGAAGCTGTATATTTATGCGAAGAAAAAAACAGTTTTCTCACACCAAAACCGATGTGAGAAAACTCAGTTTATGACTCATCGTGTTGCTTTAATGTCCAGATGCTTATGATAATATGGTGAATCTGGGCTAAAGGTATTTCCTTGTTGCTAAATTTGGTCGCAAAGAATAATTTCATTAGGTCATCAACTGCAGCCATAATACACATCTGTGGTGTTACGACGTTGATCCAAACAGTTGAGAGTTTTTTTCCTCAGTATTATAACTTTTCCTGGCTGATACAGAACATTTTTGGAAAATTAACTGTCACAAACATCCCACTATAAACAAGCATAATGATGTAAAAGGACCCTATTATTTTAATAGTAATGAGCTCCTTATGTAGTTTAATGCCTTCATTCATGTTTCCAGTTATAATTGTGTTTCAAGAATTTTCTACAAGGTAACAGTGAACCTGACCTCAGGCGGCATGAGCGGACTGATTATGGCCTTGTGCTTTGAACCTGGTGGTAATAAAAGATAACAGGGTAAAATGACCAAGTACAGTTTTGCTCCAGAAGAAATGATATTCCTTATCTTACAATCATTCGTGATGATGTTTAGGAGCACTGATCAGCAAGTTTTCTCCCCCAAAATGTCCCATATAAACTGAACTGTGTTGTGATCGTCTTTAGTTTTCATTTTTTTATGCACTTTGAACACTGACACAATCAACAAATATTAGTTTTTTTAAAAAAGATCTTACATTAATCATGAGATATTGCTATTATCAGATGTAATTCTTGTATGTAATATGTAATAAAAAGATGTAATAATTTCCAAATAATTGTTATCTTCTTCGCCTTTGAACCACATGATGTCTAAACCTTTCCACCCACTCGGTTGCTTTAAAATAACGGGCACATGTGTTTTAACTGCAACAGATTATTGTTGAATGAAGTTTTGCAATCAACTGATCTTCCAGCAGCACCTCCTCCTCCTCCTCCACACCTTTATGATTTGTGCAGGAAACTGTGTCACCTCTGACTTTAGAGGAGCAGCCGGACTGATTGGAGGAGAAAGGCGTGTTCATCACAGGAATGTAACGCTCAGGTGGAGAGAGAGAGAGAGAGAGAGAGAGGGAGAGGGAGGAGAGAGGGGGGAGAGAGAGAGAGAGAGAGAGAGAGAGAGAGAGAGAGAGAGAGAGAGAGAGAGAGAGAGAGAGAGAGAGAGAGAGAGAGAGAGAGAGAGAGAGAGAGAGAGAGAGAGAGAGAGAGAGAGAGAGAGAGAGAGAGAGAGAGAGAGAGAGAGAGAGAGAGAGAGAGAGAGAGAGGGAGAGAGAGAGAGAGAAGGAGAGAGAGAGAAAGAGAGGGAGTGAGAGAGAGACAGAGAGAGAAAGAGAGACGAGGACGCGCTGAGCTCAAACCGACCGGGGACAGTTGCATTGCCGGTGTCTCATTTTGCGCCTTTTGCGTCTCTTTTCGTGCTGCACTGGTATCCACATCGGAGTAGGTTGAAGGGAAAACAGAGTGACAGAGAAAGGAGACAGACTCTGGAGCGTGTTATCGGTGGACGAGCGACCAGACGTGAAAAACACCTGCCTGGAGGCGACAGAAAGACTCGTGCACACTTCAGCAACATGTTTTCACACTGTTGGATGTGAACAACAGCTGATGGTTTCTAATGCAAAGAAGAGACTTGTTTTTGCGTCTGAATTGCGTCTTTTCCTCTCTGATTTTGCGCGTCCCTGAAGACAAAAGACACAACTGATGTGATGTGTTGCGGGAACTGACTTAACAACTATTTGAGTTCTGCGCCTTAGAGAGACAGAAAAAAAGTTACTCTGAAGTGCCTCTTTAAAAAGAAGACGAAGAGGAAGAGGAGGACAGGACAGACAGTTGGGTATGGATGGTGCTGGGTCGAAGCAGTGTGCAGATGGGATGCACTTTGCATCTGAGCCCCGACGTTTCACACCATGATCGGGGAACAAAAGCGCACCTGACCGCGAATTTAACACATCTCAAGCCAAACCACAAGGATCTAACATGTTCTCACTACTGAGCAGGTAGTTTGGATTGCATGCGAATTTAATTGAATTTATAAAGAAGTGTTCAGTCCAGCTGATAAATCCTACAGACAGGTTGAGTTATATTCTTTTTTTTTTTTTTTTTTTTTTGTTCTCTGATCGAGTTGAGTTGCTTTTTATTTGAGTTGCATTTACCTTGAGTTATTTTGCTCACAAGGAGCTGCAAAGCCTTGAAAGTTTCATCATGTAGTAGTCTTCAATGGAGGAGTGATCAACTCCAGGGCAAGTTTCTTTCTTCTTCTTCTTTATATATATATATATATATATATATATATATATATATATATATATATATATATATTATATGGCTATATATCATATATATATATATATATATATGATAAAGCTGTTTGTGGCTCTATTCATCACACAAACTTTCCCAGCTCTTGTTGGGTGCAGATCTTAGTTGAAGTAAACCATTTGTTCCTGCTGTTGCCTGTGCAGCTTGCATGTTTTTCTCAGGGGGCAGGAGTCATATCCACTCTGCTGTAGGCTGCTTCCTGCCAGTGGGTGAGATAATTCTCCTGCCATATCTGTAATATTACAACTCCTGTGGTTCTGCATTCCACCCATCCTTCTACATCACCTTTATCTCCGAAATGTCACGAGCTATAAATAAATACCCTCCTTACATTTGATCTAACTCTACCCCCTGCAACAGAGAACACAGACATGGGGAAGCTGCAGAGGCTTTGACTGCAAGTTTGTTTTTTGGGGGGTTCTTTGTATCATAATTTGAACCATGACCACATCTCATCTCCTGGTGTTCTGGATTACTTCTCTTAGCAGAAACAAGTTGTCTGAGTGTGATTTCTTTATTTTTTCTCATTTATATGGCAATTGATGAAATGGTGTGAGAAGTGTGTTGCTGTCTGTCAGAATGGTCTATAGAAAGAAAGATGTGTCTTAGGGCACATTTTCTGCTCTGACAATTCTTTGAAGGAATGTTTGTTTGGGAAGCAGGCGTCAGCCTGGTTAACAGATCTATTTACACGGAACACTGAACATATAGCTTCAAAATGAGGACTCTAATTTGCTTTTACACGCAATGCTGTCACTCTCATGAGGAGGAATGCTTTTTTTTCCCCTCCACAGTGGATGTAGACTTTTAACATTAGAGCAGATTAAATATTATTTCCTCCATTACCCTTGAGAGTAAAAGAAAAGCAAAGAATGCAAATCCAAACCTGTATTTTCTGCTCTTTTTTTAAATCAGATGATAACCTGTATTTTCCATGCTCCAGGCCCCAGATGCCTACACAGTTTACGATCAAAAGTATACTTTGAACAAAGTTTTTGAAGTTTTTGATGCATAAATTTGTACCACTTCAACCTGAACTGTCGGTCAATATTTTGGTCATATGATGTAGATTGCTCTAGATACTATGGTACCTGTGATCCTCAGAGCTGTTAGATAAGAAGCCAGTCAGAGGCATGAAACTGCACCATGGATTTCCACTTCATTTGTTTCTGTTGGGAATAGAAGTGATGGCATGGAATCTGCTGTTATGACATAGTGATAGATAATATCACCAAATATGCACCAAACCTTGCATAGTGTCATAGTTGTCACCAGTCTGCATGAGTGAATTAAACACAGGATACACTACTGCTTTATCTGGAAGCTAAGGTAAGATAATGCCTCTGCAGTGTGCGATTTTTAGATAGCACTTTGTTGCTTTCAGAATTAGAGGTGTGATGGGTAACACATCAATCTTGGCGTCTGTCTGGGCATGCTGCCTCTCACTTTATAACAGGTATTTATTTGATTCTGTGCCTACAACCAAACGGCAGTGCCAACTTTCATTCTGAGTATGTACATTATGTAAAGAAGGGTGAAGTGGCACAACATACCTGTCTTGAACACTTGGTAATAAAAGACTGGCGTGGGTTTAAAAAGATACAGTCGTGTCAAATGACACTGGTTACAATAGTTCAAATTATACTGTGATAAAAGTCTTAGATCAAGCTGCCCAGTCCTAGTTGGGAACACAAATCACTGTACACACACATCTAAATGCACATTATGAGTTGTAATCAGAGTTACACCAACTCATCCTTTTCCCTCCAGATTCAGATTTTGATACCTCAGATCAGATCTGCCAACGACTGACTGGAACTCACTGGGTTCATGTTCAAGTGCTGCAAGAATTAATGAATGAAACCATTAATAGATGAGTACAACTGATACGACAAAGAATTTCATTTCATTTTAACATTGCTTAAGAAACTACACGTACAGAATAAAATTGTGCTGGTAATGATCAGTCCCTAGTTGTAGTCACTTATCATCATGTCCACAGTCTTGTACCTTTGAGATCCACATATTTTATAGGTTGGAAACTTCAAATAAAAGACATAGTTATGTGGTTGTGCCCCAACAACAAACCTTTTTAATCATATGTTGTGATTCTGCTCTACCCTTGTTTAAATGCACATTTATTTGAAAGCTTGCACTCATTAACTAATCAAATGCAGAGGTGTTGAATGTATTAATTTTGAAGCTGAAGGTCTTATTATCAGGACATTGTGTTGCGTCATGTATTTGTTCTTGATGATGTATTATGAAAGTGCACGTTCTCTCATGGGGCATATGATACTCTAAAGAGTGCCTCTGCTCTATCTTTGTCAAAAGACAAAAGACCCTGTTCTGTCTCAGACAAAACAATATTAGATAGTGATATCACTGATGGACGCAGTCTAGTTTCAAGGTTCAGTCAGATAAGACTTCACTGCTCAGTGTTTGTGTTTCTCTGCATGAACCTAAAGAAAATCTTCTTCTTGTACTTACTTGAAATCTATATGTCCATGGAGGTTGTGTTTAGTGTTGTGTTTTTACACATTTAGTTTCTGTCTTTGTCTGTCAGCGGCATGTCTTAAAAACCCCATGAAAGAATTTTTATGAAGTTTGATGGACATATTGACTTTGAGCCAAGGAACAATTGATTTGATGTTGGTGGTGATCCAGTTCTGCCATTGGACCATTGTAGCTGTAATTATGAAATCAATAGAGGCACTAACTTGACTGTCAAACCTGCGGGCGCACTTGCAAGTTCAAGAAAACTATTTCTATTTAATTTGTAATTTTAGGTAAGTTGTAATGAGTTTCCATGTAAATCGTGGTGCAGAGGTGGGAAGAACCTTCACTGTTGAAGCCACTCACCTGGGAGGAGACATAATTACATTAAAAATTGTCTGCATTTTCATGTTGGTTGATGGTGGTTTTGCTCATCATATCTGCCTCTTATTTTTTGTTTCCCTTGTAATGAGACTACAACTGTAGATGACTTGAGAGGCTCTGCATCAGTCAGAGTGGCTGTGAAAAGATAATCTCATAATCCCTGAGGTATGACAGTGTACTTAGTTTATTCACCCTGTCGTAGAAGGAGCAAGTGGAGTGAAATGAAGGGAAGGGATTGTAGTTGAGCAAGAGCTGAGTCTAGACATTCTGGCAACAACAAAACCAACAAGATACCGATGTCTGTCTTTCATTTATTGATTTACCACAACGGTCTCTGGGCATTTTTGTCCAAATATACAATGGTGTTTAATTTCTTTTTTCTAAAATGCTTTACTACATATTCAAGTGAAGCAGCTGCTGAGCCATAAAGACCCTTCCACTTGTGTTCAAAGAGGCTGATTTTGTTAATGTGTGCTGACTGAGGCCACTGAGTGCTCGATTGTGGCCGCTCCATTCATAGTCAATACAGAGACAGGGGTCAGAGCTGACCACAGAGCCTTCAGACTCAACATCTGTTGAAGGTTGTGTCAATTCATTCAGCAGCCTGCTCCATATAACCATCAGACCCTCCACTAGGCTCTCCCAAAATGCTGGGTGGGTCGCAGCTAAATCTCTTGGCATGTCAAAGGTCAAGACCAGCCCCTGGTTGGAAGACGTATTGCTTTTCCAAACTCTGTGGGTGTGCAGCAATTGTAAAAAAAAAAAAAAAAAAAAAAAAAAATGCCTACAGGTCCTTAGACCCAGATCCCACATGAAGGGAAAGCAAGAACAGGGATCTTCAGTCAGGTGTCTCTGTCGCACCTTCCCAAAGGTCAGAGGACACATTCTCACCTGCAACGCACTGCACTAACCACAACAGCATAATAGCTTCGATGTAACTGCGTGATAACGGCGTGGAGCCACTGTTTATTTGTTCAGGGTGGGGATGTGAGAGCTGCGTGTCAGGGTGTGTTTGACGAAAGGTTTGTGAGTTCAGTCCCATTACAGAGGATTTATAAATGAGGGTGAGAAGAGGGCATGTGTTGCCTCTGCTTGTGAAGCCAGGTGGAGGTTATGTCACCTGTCTCAGTCTCTGTGTATGTGGACTGTCTGCCATATCTACAAAATCTTTTAAATGTAATCACTGAATTGAATCATGAGAAAAAGCTCAAATGAAGCTAAAGAAAAGAAAGAAGGAAAAAAACAAGCTGGGACCGGTCAGTTCTGCCAAAAAAATCACAAATAGTTTAAAATTGTTCAATTGATTTTCTGTTCATCAGTTAATCCTTAAATCAATTAAATATAAGAAAAACCAAAGTTCCCTAAGGGTATAATGTGAACAGACAGGACTAAAAATCTAATGGAGCTGGGAGACAGACAGGTTGGTCATTTAAACATCTTCAAACAAAACCCAAAGATATTCTGATTATATCGAGATAAGCAAGACAAGGCAAGCAGGAAAATCGTCATCATTGTGAAAATCTGGAACCATAGAATGACCCAAAATATGTCTCAAAAGACAGATCTGAGCTAAATTTATGCCTGGAAGTTCCAAATTAGTCAAATTATCTCTGGCTAAACAAAGTTGCAGCCATGTGTTGTCATTTGACTTGAATAACTGATCTGTGCACTGGTTAGTAGCAGACTGAAAAGTTTTATCAAACACTTTCGTTATCACCAAGTCTCTTTATAATATAGTGACATTAAAATGAAACTATGTTGAGAAGATAGTTCCAGTTGTTTAATTTAGGCCACAAATAAGGCTAAAAGGTCATTCTTATCATTACTCTTATTTGTTTATAATGTACTTTGGTGTTGTTTGTGTTGGGTGTGTCCAGGGTTTAAACAACAGTCTCGCATTGATTAAAGCCATTTCCCTTTCTTTGCCCCAGAGCTATTCACTAATGTTTTGCTATAGTCTTAATGAGAGCAGGAGGAGGCACACTGACCCCTACTCACCTCTGTGAGGGCCCCTGCAGAGAGGGGGGTGAACAGTCAGTGACCAGAGCTGCCGTCTTTCATGTTCACCAACTGAAGCTGAACCACAGATCAAGTGAAACTGAGAGAAAATACTTCATCTTGGCAGATTACTGCACAGCATTCATAGCCTATAATTTAGTTTTTATGAAACATAAACCCTGCTCATTAACACACCTGAAACAGTCTGTGGTGGGCATGTGTGAACGTGGAAGTTTCACAAACAATTCATCTTGTTTTGTTTTGGTGAAATAAGTAAAAACAAGTTATGAATATTTTCAATAGCATCAATAATAGATTTTTTTTTTACCACATAAAACTGTGACACATCAACTTATAAAGGTAAAAACATTAGCAAACACTTGTCTGTTTGCACAATCGGCAGACACAGAACAAGGGAAGTATTAATTAGAGTCTTGATTCTGTCCACCCAGCAAATTTGAGTCCAATACTCACTGTCTTTTTAGCACTCGATGATCTCAACCATTAATTTCTGTCTGTCTGCGGTTTCTGCTGAGTCAAATCAAAACAATATGCTGAAAGATGGCACAATAGACAATAGAGCTGAGGGGAACGTAAAACTTAAACTGTTTTGTTCACTTTTCTTTCTGGTTTAAGTCAAAAAGCAGACTCTTGAAACTTATTGAAGTTGAATGATCCATCCATCCCTGTCATCCAGGAACTACTTACAACTAATTTGCAGCAACAAAAAAATCAGGAATGATGGAAAATCAGGTAATTTGTTTGGCAAGATTTAATATGTGTCTCTGCTGATACTTTTTCATTTTTTGCATATAATCCAGTAAAATATCCAATAATTCAGAAAAATATGCTGTTATAGTCCCTGCAGCATTATTAAAGTTATGGATGTCTAATGGTTGTGTTCAGTCTCTCACTGCAGCTGTAAAAATCTTGTCAGATTTAATGAAACTCAACAATCTTTCCTGAAATTAACCTAACGTGTTACATTTATTGCACAACAATATAACAATAATGTATGAACATAATTTCTTTTAGAGACATGATCTTCAACATCAAGTATTATCTCAGAGTTTATGAGGAAATAAAATCCAATGTTTTTAAATCAAAGTGGACATTTGCTATGTTATTGTTCTCTCTTAATTACAGGCACATTGATTTATTGGAGGGAACCAATCCATTCTGCATTTGAAGGTGTGTGTGATGTTTAAGTTCAGTTTAGTTAAGTTTAAGTTGAAGTTCCAAATCTTACACAGCATTCTGTATGAACGTGAATGTGAAAACCTGTTACATCAATCATGATGATGTTCTCCCGGACTGTGTCAGTCAGCGGGGCCTCGTTCCTCTGATTTGAAGGCCATGTAAGGCTAAGACGGGAGGTAAGGGCTCTGAAGGGAAGGGCTGCTCAACCAAGTGTGGGGGAGATGTGTATCGTTTAATTGGACGGGGCCAGCTACTGACCTGGGACTGAGCCAAGAGCTGTTTCCAGAAGCATATGAGCAGCTATGTGTTTATGGAGAGAAAAAAGAGGAAAAATAGACTGAGAGAGATAGATGACAGACAGACTGGAAGCTAGAAGAAAGAGGTGGGAAAGGCAGAGGAAATGGAGATGATTACGTTGGTGTAACTTTCCAAATAAAGATCATGCATCCTTCGTGCGTGTTAAGGAAAATGATGTGTCCGATAGCAGAGACAGGACCTCTAATGTGTGACAACACCACTGCAATTGTCAGTACAACAGTGCCAGGAAGTGATTAAAGATAGAGAGGGGGCTTTCCAAGAATCACAGGCACTTCTCAGAAAAAAAAACACTTGTCCTTTGATGACTCAGAGGCAGAAACAGACGGATGAATCCATGTCTCACAGTTGCCTTACTGTGTTTGCCTGGAGGTAAAGAGGGAGATGAGGCAGTGAGTAAAACAAACACTTGACACAAGGCTCAGGGGAGCTCTGATGCAGTAGCATCACAGAGGAGGATCAATGTGTTGATACTGGCAGGAGCAGAAAGAGACTGCAAGGATCTACAACTGTAAACCCACAGATGACAAAAACGAATGCAGCAATAGTAGGATGCCACAGCAGGTGTGATGCAGCAGTGTTAAGCTACATAAATCAAGTATTATATAAGTAGTACAGCCAAACACAGACATCTTAGTCTTGTGAGGCACTACAACTTCCTCCACTATCTGCCCCAAATTTAAAGGTGGTGCAGACCTCACTGACTGAAACTTTGTCATGCAGTTAAGTCAGATATATTATTTAGTGTTATATTTCACATCAGGTGTAAATATTGATAACAATGTGTATGGTGGAGCTCTTTTTATGCCTCTATGCTTCAACTCTAGACAGAGGCATTATGTTTTCATGTTGACTTTCCTTCCCTCACATTCTTGTGAAGGTGATCTCAAGAAGGCCTTGAGGGAACCTTTCAAAACTTGGCAGAAATGTTCACTTGATCTCAAAGATGAAGTGATCAGACTTTTGGTCAAAAGTCACTATGACCTTATACCATGATATTGGTCATAACTTGTGAATTTCAGCAGTGATCACCTCTAACTGGACTAGTGGCTGGTGGAGGCAAAACTCTTATTGATTTATTGATACTAGAGGTAAATTTTTACATCATATAAACATGTAGGACAAGCCATCATGTAAACAACAGGTGTTTACATGAGGACTTTACATGTATTTTAATTTCGGTTCAATTTCAATTTCAATTTTATTTATATAGTGCCAGATCATAAAAACATTTATCTCAAGGCACTTAGGTACTTACATACATACTTACATGCACTTTCCACAATGAGCAAGCGCTTGGCGACAATGGAGAGGAAAAATTCCCTTTTAACAGGAAGAAACCTCCAGCAGAACCAGACTCATTTTACAAGGTTATAAACAGCTTATTTGCTGAAACAACTTCATTTAATTTGCCGTATGTTGTTGTATCTTGTATGTACCTTTTTATGCTTTGGTGTTTCTTGTCTTGTATGACATTGACAAAGACGGGGAAGTATTTTGTTTTTTTGGTACATTTATAGAAATAATAAATTGAATGTATATAATTCACTGAGCGTAGGGTACACTGTGCAAACTTGGGTCACCGGTTGGACACAAGGTGATTGGATGAGTTAGGATCATGACTGCCAGATGGCCCCTCCCTCTCAGGCTGTGTGAGAGTCAATAAGACACTGTTGTGGTGGGGGGGACTGGGTTGGGGGAATTAATGATACTTGCTGAATGGGGGGGCATTCCTGACCTTGGCTCCTGCCCACAGGGGTTTGCAGTAGCCTGGAAGCTTATTTGTGGATATTATCCATGACCTGAAGACCTCTGCTGTGTGATGTGTCAGCCATGTTTTTTCTTGCAGTTTCCTCTCTTGTCTTAACAATCTGCCTTCATGTGTGTAATGTGAAAAATAATGGTGATGTCACTAGCTGATTGATGTGACTGATGGTGGTTGTTTCTCTGTGTGTCTCCAGGAAGCTGACTCTGTGCCAGGCCCTGACCTTTGTCCTGCTGTTGGTCTTTCCCATCTCCCTGTCTTCCCCGCAGAGCGTAAGTCAAACCCACCCACATCAACACAAGTTCCTGCATGGCCGCAACAGAAAAGCCTGCAGTTGGTTGTTAAAACCTTTTTGAAACTGGTCATGGATTGACATGGAACCATGGATTGGTTCCATTTTAAATGGCATAACAATGTTCAATGGAAACTGTTCAACATTAATTTGTCTACATGGTGTGTGTATTGAGCTAACCAGATGTTGCCTGCTGATGACTTGGTGTTTAAATTGTGCAACAATATCAATCACAAAAAGCTATTGACCTAAGCCACTCGATTTACTGTTATGATCATCGCTTTACATAACATGACTTAAACAAATTTTTAATGGTTTGTTAAAATTTATTTTTTGTGCATCAGCTCTTATTTCAACAACTCTGACACATAAGCTGCAGCATGTTCCACTTCTATAAACCAAACTGGGGTCTGTCTGATTTTTGGTGGGCAGGTAGTGTACAGTGTGACATTACTGAACCCTGATTGCTGGAGGCAAGGCTGATGAGAATGCCGGGACACATAAATGTGACAATGAGCTAAAAGAGGCTGAAAGTGAAAATCTGTCACCTAAGTTGTGTTTCATGAGTCATGAGTGCACTCACAGAAAAGACATGACACAAAAAGCTATGTCTTTTTGTTTTGTTTTGTTTTTTCCCCAGTAGGCCATTTTTTCTTGAGTTTTTGCACCATAATTAAAGCTGTCAACCAATCACTGCATACTTACCTCAGACAGACTGGACATTTGTCTGAGTCAACAATGATCCTTGTTTGGTTCTCTGCCTTGTCAGATGTGACACAATTGCCCCCATTAGGACCTCAAACTGTCCCACCTATATGCTAAAGTATGTCTAGAGTAGAGTTTCAGTTTCACTATAACACACTGGAGTCTCTCCTTCTTTTGTTGGGTATAGGAGATAGGATCCTTACAATAGTTTTGATGTTGATGTTTCATTTGTCCGGACCTGCGGTGGCTAAATTATGCTAAATTGCTTCCCCATTTTAAATAATAGTTTTTTTTTCCTCTTATGGCTATTGTAGTGATTGACAATTTGTTCCAAGTAGGAAAAACTTGCTTACTTAGATAATAAACCAGTCACTGCTCTTTGACAAGCATCAGAAGTGAGTGTGTCTGCTGATCTCTAAGCTTGACAAGTGTGCTGATTGGATTGTTTTTGCAGTGACGGTGTGTTTGTCTTCTCATGGTATTTTGTCTTGGAGATGGTAGCGCTCCTATAAGCCGACAACATCTTCATGGTCTCTCCGTGCTCTAACTGTTGCAGCCCCCCATTTTCTCCTTTGACCGCAGCGTCTATCCCTCATCACTGATTGTCCTGTTGTCAGGCAGACACCAACCCAACCATGTCCAGCTAAAATAACCATGTGACAGACAGAGCTCAGTCCCCAGCCCACCTCTGTCACATCAAAGATGGGGATATAGTGGAGCAACAATATACCTAAAGTCCATATGTTGTTTTTTGCTTTTAGGAAAAACAGTTAGTCAGAGTTGAACGGGTGTCATCTAAACAAAAGTAACAACACACAGGAAGAAAAAAAATGTCATTATAAAAGCTGTTTTAGATTATGCAGATTACTTGGAGTTTTTCTGCATTTGGTCATCAGTGCAGCTGCACTGGCAGTTGTCAGCTTTTGGACAGTTAAGGATAAAAACAGGACACAGTTATTTGTTGTGTAACTTCTAATCTTTTTTAATGTCCAACATTAAATCATTTTTAATATCCAACCAACATCTTTTTTCTTTATTAAGGAAAACACTCTACTAGAGGTAATATTATTACTCGTATGAATTTAATTTTCTTTCATAAAATACTAGACAGACTAGAAAATAGGACATACAAAAAATTGTAATAAAAAAAGTTAGAAATAATTTAAAAATAATAAGCATATTTATGTATGGTAATAAGAACATGTTGCACAAGACACTAAGATAAACAATGTTTTAGTTTGTGTATAATGTGACCAAATCTCTATGATGTTTAATGGGGCAGTTATTTTTGGACCAGTTGTCATCTTGCCTATTTTTCCAGCCGTGTCTGTCAGCTCCAGAATGTCTGTATAGACTGTGAGAGCTGGTCTGCTGAAAGATAAGACAAAATAATGCTCAACAGCTCTGTTCAGTTGTGGAAACTATCTGAGTCTTTGCCTTCACCTTATAGTTACTATAGATGCTGTATTCTATATGTATGTTTTTGTCCTGTTCATGTAAATACAGGTGGGGGTGAATTGTAGAGGTCAACGGTCAGTTTCAATTATCTAGAACGTCATCACACCCACCTCCAGTCGTTATCAACGTTAATTTGATATCAACACTAACAAGGGCAACTTCACGTGACCTTGCACAGATTGGGTGTGTGTTAGTGTAAATATGAGTACCTGAAAACAACCTAACTGTTGTTTATATGTATAATGTCTTGGTATATAATAAAAGGCTATTGGTTAAAAAAAAAGCCCAAAAGAGTGGAAATTGATATGGCAAAATCAGAAATATGTTTTGTATTTCACATATTCTTTGTGTTGTGTCATTAAAACATGACATCCAATGAATCTCACCTGAGGATGCGGATCTAACTCTATATGGAAACCCAGTAATTCTAGAGAAAGAGAAAAAAATACTCCAATTTGAGGAGGCCTTAGATTTTGAGGTTGTCTGGTCAAAAATCATCTCTCTATCCATTGGCTCCTGACTTCGATGACGTCTTGCTTCTGTAGCCTGTCACGTGGTCACATTTCACTCCCATCTTCAATGCTGGAAAGTTATCATTAAGATTAAATGTTTTTCTCTGGGAATGAACTAATAATGAATATGAATAATATTGATGCCACATTTGAAGAAATTGGCTCAAGGTGTTCCTGAGGTATCGCATTTTTCCAGGACAAAAACATGCTTCGTGAGGTCCATTGTGTCCTTAACCTTTGGTCTCCACCACCAAAATCTAATCAGTTCAACCTTGACTCTGAGTGGAGGTTTTTGATTCCCTCTAAAGGCATATAAAAGGATCATGCTAGCAAAATGGACAGACAGGCCTAAAATATGAGTTGAGTATGTGTCAGGGCAGTTTTTGTGATTGACAGGTGTGTCATTCCTGTCACACTCAGCTAGAATACTACATATTATATTATCTGTGTTAGTTGTGATAATGTGAGTGATCGTGTTCCAGTACTAAATATCTTGTCAATTGTTTGAGCTCTTGTGTTTTTTCATCTACGCAATAAATCAGGAACACGACATGACAGAAACATCTTCTTTACGACACTCTCCTGCTGCTTTACAGTGAATGATCTGGTTACACAGAGTACGGCTGCGTAAGAGTGCATATGAATGAGTCGAGTGTTGGTAAAAGAGGAAGAATTGGATCTGTTTTGCACATATTTTCATCTGGCCCGAGTCTTAATCCTCGTCCTGCACGGCAGACGTTCCAGATGACTCTTGACTTCAGCTCCTCCTGATAGAAAGTCAGCCGGATTGTCGAGTGTGCGTGTAAAGAGTTAAAGGAGTGCGTGAGCCAGCTCCTGTATGAGAGACCGGTGGGAAAGCTGCCAGTTTCAGTCCTCCTCCAGGGCAAGAACTCTGGAATGTGTTTGAGGAGCGCTATTGAGATTTCTTTAATCACTTTTATTGTTTGGCTCTGATGATCCTGATCCATCAGGTTCACAAGGTTTCTATTTTTTTTTTAACATGGAACTTTTTTATTCTTTGAATTGATTTGTCTTCCTGTAGCTATAAATAATGTGGGCTTTGTTAGGCGTCATAGATAAACTCCCCCCAACAACCCCAGCACCCCCACCCCCCACTTCCCAAATGATATCCAGTCACTATGCCAACACTGTAATCTCTCTGTTCTCCACAGTCACACACACACATGTGCACAAAGGGATTTTGAGCTGTTGACAGTTGCCAGTTGCCATCTGACAGCTTTGAAATTGCAGGACAACACTGCAGAGTGACGTTGCAGAGTGATGACAGCAGAGAGAAGAGAGCTGTGTTGTAGTTAGTGTCAGTGGTTGCTACTCCAGAGTGGACAAAAACCACAAAAACTGAACATAACTTAATTTACATTTAGCACAAAATAGGTTAAGGGTAACGTTTCTGTTATTTTATTTTATTGTTCAAGACAAAGTGCTTTACACACTTTATGTACATATTTTTACAGTTACAGTTTTAGCTATCGCTACATAGCTGACAGAAACATTGCACCTCTAGTAGTGGAATGTAAAGTGAATGTTAACTCTTCATCTGCTTTTATTTCTGTCACCTCTTTCCTCTCACTGATGCATGCTTAGTCACAAGCTGTTGCATTATTAATCCAACAGCAGTTATTGCTAACGTGTGCTTTTTTTAGCAAGTATGGCATCTGTAAAGAAATGTTTGCATGAGGTCAATTGTGAAGTTGTGTTTGTGTTGGTGGTTGTTGACGACTATATGAGGTTTAATGTGGCCATTTCTTTTGCAGTCCCACTGGGTTTCTGCGTGGGGTCCTTCTAGAGAGGTCTCGTTCCCGGGGGGGCATCCAGCACGTTCTCGACGACAGCTGCACTTCAGGAACGAGTGGGCGATGTGGAGTGGCTGGTCTGTGTGCTCCCGAAGCTGTGGGGGCGGAGCTTCAGTGCGGACACGCACCTGCATCACCAGGTAAATGACGGCCATGTGCAGCAGACATGAACATTTACTAATTTTTCATTTGTCTAAATATTACACCATTGAACTTAAAGGTGCGCTATGGAAGAATTTTATGTTACTGTACCAGCTTCATAGTCACTGTCATGTTTAAATGACGTATTATGAATGAAGGGTCTCTCAGCTCTCCCCACCGTCTCTTGGCAAAACAAAACAGTGGCACAACGCTGTGCAACGATTTGCAACAGTCTTTTGGAGTAGTTTTCTCCCGTTTGGTAGGCATGTTCAAGGAGTTATCCAATCAGCACCAATGTGTATATAAACCCCGGCCATTTAAAAAGCCATTGTAAGTAGTCATAAGGCATTTTGTCTTGCAACACAATGTTCAGCACCTCTGTTTCTGTTGAATTAAACTTTTTGTTAAGTATCATACATTTTGAACTCAGCCTTACTCCATGACAGTTGGTGGAACTTGACAAGAAAAAAGCGACCAGACTTAACATAATGTACCTTTAAAATCCCATTTTATTACTAACTAAACAATGTCTAAATAAACTCATATTTTATTGTTTGACAGACCTACATCATATATCTGCTTTCTATATGACTGAGGAAAAAGATTTTTATTCAGCAACACACTACAGAACCCTGTGTACTCACCACATAGTTTTCTTTTTGCCACACTTTGATCTGTGTTACAGGAACCCAGTGGGTGGACCATGTGCAGGAGATTCCAGACAATACAAGATCTGCAACACCAAGGTCATTTAATAAAGTTTTTTTAAGCTAATGAATAATTGACTTTCATTGTAAACATTTTAAAACAATGACCGATGTTTGCTTTGCCTGTTGGTCATATAGGTGTGTTCACTGCAGCTGAGTGGTTTACAGGATGTGATGTGGAATTTTACTGACATATTAACCTGTGTCTTTGCTGCTGCTCAGCTTCACAGTCTAGTATCAGACCTGTTATTGTGTCAGAAATGTACTGGGAGGTCAGTGGCTGTCAGCCATGTTGTGCTGCGTGTGTGCTTAAACAGCCAGTCAAGGTGGCCAGAAACAAACACACATAGGCCACAGCGTGTTAAAGCATGCTCAAAAGTGTGTTTGTACAGTGTGTCAACTCAAATCCCAGACCCCTCTCTTTGCAGGAGGAAGGACATGGAGTTTATTCTTTTATTTTAGAATTAAAACTTACGTCACTTGTTTGATGCTTTTATCCAAAGTGACTCACAAGAGCCTAGGACACTGCAACATACAGACTGACAATCAATCTCTCATTAAGTGAACCACCTGAGCTACAACCACCTCCAGATTAGAGTTATGACTGGGTTAAAGTTGCATAGCCTATGAAACTGTTGTGGTTAACTTGTGTTAACTGTGGTTAAGGAACATAACATTTCTATGAATTAATACACAATCCTCACAGTGTGTATGTGTTTGTGCAGGAGTGTCCTTCGGGCTCTGAGGATTTTAGAGAGATGCAGTGTGCTGCCTTCAACGACAGACCGTTAGTGGCCGGAAACTCCTTTAGATGGACAACGTTTCATGGAGGTGAAAGTAAGACAAGATTTGTTATTTGGAGATGTCAGTGATTTTTTGCAACAATGTTTTTTCTACAGTCTTAATCTCTTTTTCAGTGGATACAAGCAGCTTAACATAGTGCTGTGCCATTAGCAGTGTAACTGAATTTCTTTAACAAGCACCAGTCACACGTGGTGTAATCCTAAATTTGATTCTGTGACACACAAGAAAGCAGCTCAGTAATTTAAGAAGTGAGCTTGGTGTTAGTGATTTTATTTTATTTACTATGATCTGTTAAACCTCACACATAATCTACACAGTAGTCCAACCTACTGAAAGCTTATGCATAACATAGCAGTAGTTGGCTGATTATTCCTTATTTAGTCCATAACTATACAGAGATTTGGCTTGATTTGTAGATTTTAGTGCCAGTTAAGTTGAGTACTGCCTCTCTTTAAGCTTTTGGGCCAAAACATTTAAATGGTAAATTGACAGATGGTGCAGTTATATAGCACTTTTCTAGTCTTCTCCTGAACACTCAAAGTGCTTTACACTACAGTTCACATTCACCCCTTCTCACACGTTGACAATGTGCCTGTGATGTGATGGATTAGCCTTCAGCGGTAATTTGGGGCTCAGTATCTTTCAGTATCTTGCCCTAAGGGACTAGAGCAGCCAGGAGTCTAACCACTGATCCTCCACTGATATTTCAACCTTTATCTTGTTCCAGTAGGACAACCTTGTTATTCTTTTTGGTGTTTTAGATTTCATTGGGTTTCTTCTATCACAACAAATGTTAATTGTGAAAATGAAAGTTAAGTTATAGATGTAAAATGTTGAATATTTGTTTGATTAATCCAGTTAATAAAATCCATAAACTTCATCACATTGATACTGAAAAATCTGAAGCTTTTTGTTTATAAAATCAAGTCATGTTAAAGCTTTAGCCTAAGAAACAAAAATGACTTTCACCGTAGAGAAAGGTGTGTCTTTTTTCTGCTTGCCTCTCAGTTGCTGCGTTTGTGGTAGTAACGTGGTAAAGTTTACATGCTGCCATGACTCCCATGGCCACCCTGAGGCCGGCTGTGTATTTACTCCCACGTGTCGTATGAGTTTTCTCCATGACATCTGCCAGCTTTTTGCAACCTCTTCCAGTTCTCCAGTCTCCTCACCTCACTTTATATTCCAATAATAATAAACGATCCACTGACTGAAGATCTTCCCCTCCAGGCTCTAACCCGTGTGAGCTGAGCTGCCTGGCCTTGGGTCACAACTTCTACTACAACTTTGGCCGCGTGCTCGATGGCACAGCCTGCGACAAGGAGGCAGGAGCAGTATGCGTCAACGGACGCTGCCTAGTGAGTGGAAACGACATGTGTGCAGCATGAGAGAGGCATCCATTTATTTTTCCCTGTTGTTGTCCCTTAACCTAACTAAACCTTCAGGAAATACCTATGTAAGCTTTATAGCATGTGGTTTTACACAGATTTATTTTTTATATTTATTTATATTATTTATATTTATTTATTACACAGATTATTATTTTATATATTTAATTTATTTATTTGTGTATTATTTTTTGATAGATAGGAAATGGGGGAAAGACATGCAGGCAAGCTCAACTTGGTTGGGATTCGAACCAGCAAATAGCTGCTCAGCATATATATGCCAATGCGTATTATTAAAAGTATTATTCAGTGTTAATGTTTTCCCCAATGTAAATGTATAATCTTGTAGCCTTAACTTTTAATTATTTCAACTTTGTTTCTATAGAAAATCATATCAGAAATCAGAAATTTGATTTAAGAAAAAAAAAATCTGGCCATTTGGCCTTTAATGACAAGACACATGAGGAGAGGCAGGAAACAGGGAGGACAGTGTGGGAAAGACTTGTAGGAAAGTTTTACTTGGTCAAGACTTGAATCAGCAAACAGCTGCATGGCAAATACACCAACGTGGTTAGTGACATAACCACTGGATTATCCAGTAGCCCCAGAAAATAGCAATTTGATCTGGTTGGTTGCAACAAAACTTAAACTGACCTTGGGATTTGTTGTTGAGTTATGTCATGTCCTAGTTTTTATCATTTTATCAAAAAGATGTTAATGTTTTTGCATTGTCTCTGTCTGTCCCACTCTCGTGAACATTATATCTTAAGAATGCCGTTAAGAAATCCTTTCAAATTCGGCACAATCGTTCAGTTGGACTGATTCGATTCAAAGGGTAAAAGGCCAAGGTCACTGTGACCTCAATAAACACCTTTTTTCTTTGTGAACATGACATCTTAAGGACAGTAAGAGGGAAAACCTACAACTTTGTTTGTTAGCAACATTTTGAGTTGAACACAAAGTTGAACTATTTAGATATGATCAGCCTCGTGAATGCAATGTACCACACACTCTTTAGACATTTTGTTGCATCTGGCACAAACAATCACTTGGACTCAGTGATGAAGTGATCAGTGAAGAGATGCAAATCACAGTTTTGGCCTCAGGAATGCTTTAATTACTTTATATTCTGACAGACAGTGAACTGCACTGAGAGGAATACAACTGCATGGTAGTAACTGTATTTATCTTTTGTACTTTAAGAACCAGTCATGTCTAACCCAGTTTTTAATTTTTTGCACTGATTATTGTATCAAAGTTTCCCTTACTTCCCTTACACTTTTCATTGCCCCATGGTTCATGCCTCATTTGTCACAATGCAGGTTTCAAAGAGTCTGGATTGAGCTAAGATTAGTCTCTCTTTGTCCCTCTTTTTTTTCATTCTCACTCTGTTTTGCTATAAGTGATGTTGACCACTCTGACCGGAGCTCTCTGGGAAAGTGAACTCCATGCTGCGTGTTTGGGCGAGAGTATGTTCAGCAGTGTGGACTGCAGCCTTCTGTTAGCAATATACCTCTGCTAAACTCATACTCCTATACCCAGCCTGCCCCCTCCTTAGCCCTCTCACAGCGCACACAGATGGGAATAGTTGGAAATGAACTTGCATCCCTTGGGATCCTGCAGCACATGCAGAGTAAATGGCATGCATACATAATACCAAGTATACACATCTGTTTCATGGTGGTACCCTCACAGTCATAGTAAGTTATTTTTACACGGCTGACAAAGGATTAATGTATGTCTGTGTTTACATACGTCTGTGTGCACAAGTGTGATGTAAATAAATGGATTTATGGGCCGTGGACTTGGTGCGGGCTGAGGTCAGAGCTGCACAGGGCCTGAAACAGGAAGCAGATGCAGCCTGCAGCTGATGTGGAGGGCTGCAGGTCAGAAATTAAGATCAGACTGAAGAACACATGGCAGCTTTGGATGCATGAGAGGGAAGTCCAAAGCCTATACATGGTTTTGCTTTTCATTACGTTTTCATCTTGTACTATGATGTAACATGCTCTGCATTGAACAGCTGAAGTGAACAAAATGAAAATATGTAAAAAATGAGACTAACCACAGTAGAGGACACCTGATTGCCGTGTGTCTGAGTGATGTGTTTACACCACTGGATCATTGGCTGTTGCTCTTTCAATATCACTTGACAGTTTCTATTACACAATCTGGAAGATGTGTACAGACTGTATTGAAACTAACTTTTGACTAAACCTGGTGGTGGTGCTACAGGAAAATGCAAGGGATGACCAATGTCATTATAATTATTCTGCCAAATGTTTACATATTTTCACACTCAAATGAGATGAGTTTGCCTGCATGTTTTCTGGTGATTTGCAGGACACTGGTCACATCCCTCATCGGGGCCCTTTTTCACTCTGCTACCTTCATGTCAAAGAGAATTCATTTCCTGTTGTGCACACACAGATCCTTTGAGTGTTTTGTGTATTTTCAAGGGGCTTAGAGGAATGATTATAGGTTCCCTGGATTGTTGCCCTCCTGCCTGGGAACCGCCCCTTTGATTGGCTTGCTCTGCAGAGTGGGAGATGAAGGCCAGGGAAGAAACTGTGATCTAGATAGCAGCAAGATTCTATACAAAGTATAAAGCATTTAGCTCATCCCCTGTGCTCTTTACTCTGTCCTTTAATGTTTACAGAGACAACACTGTAAATGACCCGTCCTCCTTTCTTGAGGCCCAAAGCTGCTGTTTTTTCTTTCTTTTTTTTCTTTCTCTAAAGTAAATGTTTGCAAGGAGAAAAAAATTGACAGTGAGAAGCAAATAAGAGGAGAGAGAGTGGAATGAGTTAAGTCATAACGGAAGGTTTAAGATAACTTCTGTCTCCAGACAGAAAGAAAGGTCAGAAGTTGCCATGGCTCTCATCAGTGTGTGAAGTGAAGCTGCTTCTCAACACGCTGTCAGACAAACAAGTTTCAGCAGACCAGACCAGACTGAACCGTTGTATGTTTGTCATGCAGAAGCCGGGTTGTGACTCCATCCTGGGTTCAAAGCAGCAGGAAGATGCCTGCATGGTGTGTGGAGGACACAACACCACCTGCCTGCACCACAAGAATGTGTACCAGAGCAACGGTCTGGAGGCAGGTAGGATACACACATACAGACACACACATACACACAATCATCATATTATCTCCACAAGGAATCAATTTCAACCATTTCAGACCAACAAGATCTGGGTTAAATCCAGGTGCTGTTTCTGGTTTTCCCTCTGTCAGTGTTTTTAGTCATTCAGGAAGAGTGAAGAGGTTATTGTTCTCTGATAAAGAGAACATTATTCATGGTAACAAAGCCAAAAGCCAAAAAAAAAAAGCATCAGCTGCCATCCAGGTAGAAATTCAGCTAACAACAGGTTTTCCAAAAGTCTCCAGAGTCAATATTATCTACCTACATTAGTAGCTGTAGTTCAGGCTTTAACTGCTGGTCTAACTGTTTTCTGTCGTTCACTCTTCCCATATGAAGTTGAGAATCCAAAAGTTAAAAAAATTATTTTTCCTGTACTTACGATTATGTACTCAAACCAAAAAGAGGATATTTTTAAAAACAGACCTCAAAGCCAAACCCAATTTTGATATTTAATTTGTCTGACTTGTCTTGTGTGGCCTGGCAGTAATGTTTACTGACTTCACATGCTGATTTTGGAAATTTAAAGATTTTAGCAATTGTAGCTGTTACCTGGTGATAGTTGTTAACATTTATCATGTCTTCTCCAAGACCATGCCAAAAAAAAAAAAACAAAAGCATAAAGATCACCAGTTACATGATTTATTATTCTTTGGGATTAGATTTTTTAAAAACTAAATATTTTTTTTTTTTTTCAGTTTTGGATTCTCAAACTAATATGGGAGAAATAAACAGTGTGACATTAAATGTAAGCTAATGCTGCATTTCTTGTTCTCTGAAAAGAGAGGTCATTTGTTTTTTTTTTCTCAGCTGGCCCCAGGTGGGCCCTTGTCTCCAGGATTACAGAGTATTTACACAGTTGTTTGTTAACCAAGAAAATACTTGCCAGCTTGTGAGCTCTCAGTCACCCACAGCAAAGAGACACATCCCTGAAATCAGTAGCATTGTTACATGTATCAATAACATAGAGACTGAAAGTGGTTGGGAGCGATGCAGAAATCTCACCTTAAACTTTAAAAACTCTATGGATAAAGAGTCACTGTGATGGAACAATGTTGGCAAAGAACGGAGTCACAGGGAAAGAAAATTAAATAAGGTGCGATGTGGATGGAGCAAAAATCTCATTTAGATCCTGTGACACGAACCAAGCTGAACCGTGAAATTTGCCAAATTGTGGATGCAAATGCACACACCAGGAGAAAGCACCCAACACTTCTGGCGTGCGACTTGGCTCCAGACTTAGCTTTTTAACAGTGGCTTCCTCACACAGCCCTGGCAGAAGAGCTGATAGATGGACTACCGGCCATTATGGTTTGGATTGAGCACGGAGAAAACAAGATGATAATAGCCACTTTGTTTTGAGCAACTCTGCAGCCTTGGAAGGTTTTTCTCTACTCCCACAGCTGTGTTTCCACACAGAGGGAAAACTGATGGAGGGAGACGGCACAAGAATCACTCTTTACAAGGTCAGACAGCAATGGCCTCAAGCTCTTCGCTGCCTGTCTGTAACTCTGACACTTCCTCTCACATCTTTACATATCTAAAGCACTAGAGATGAACCTTGTGCATAGTTTCTCTCTGAAGTGGGTAATCAGGAGCAACCACAGTTGAGCACTCTTCATAGACCGTCATGAATGCAGCACATTCTGCAGCAGCTTTTCACTCCTGAACAGCAGGGGAACCGTGGGACAGCAGGGGAACTAAAGAGCTGTTTTGTTTTGACTCAGAAGTAAATTATCACTCATGAATAGTTGTGATTTCAGCTCATTCATAAATTGTATCTCTTTGTGCTCATGAACTGATCCTGTAAATTATTAATCATGGTTAATCATTACAGACTCTGTTTTGTAATGATGGACAATCACAGCACTGTGATACAAAACACAACCTGTCAGACCTCTTCCAAAAGACATAATTATAATTCAGATTATGGGTCAGTTATTGATTATATATAAGTTACTGACTGCTGAAAAATAGCAGAGGGTATGTTGAATGTTATTTTAAGATTAATCTTGGATATACTGTACATAGTACACAGGACTGCTGCAAAATGCAAAAAAATGGTAAAAGGTTCAGAAACATGTAGCATGTAGCTGTGTGAATGTGTCACATAGATTACACTGAAATGACATGACCAAGCACAACAAAGAGGAACTATGAAAACTATGAAAAAGTATTCACAGTGGTAGAAATACTATCGCTTTGTGGGAGACCCCATGATATGATATTATTACGATACTTGTGCAACAGTACAATATTAGTGTTTTTAAAATAATGTGACATTTTGCAATATATTGCCATTTATTAGCTGTTTTACAACTGCAAATTCTAACATTCTAACATTAATTTAAAGGTGACAGAGAATCAAAAAGTGGTGTTACCTGGTCTTTGTTAGAGAACGGTCGTCCACCCACATTCAGGAACATGTGAAAAGTGCTAGAAATCCTGAACATCTCCTTTTCATAGAAATTCCTCTTTTGGAAATGTCTACTACAAAATGGGTCAATTTCAAAAACAATTGTTTGTGATATAAAATGTATCTCACGGCCCCCCACTCTGACTCCATTCCCTCCCTTTCTAAAGTGATTAGATGTAAAAAGACGGTCTGTCCATGTTATGAAGCCGGTGAAGCTACATTCATCTGAGTGACAGTGAAGGAGCCAGTCGGTGTCAAGTGCTTGTATTTCATAATGAGGTTTCCAGTTAAGCCCAAAAAGATACCACATAGGTGGAAAACCCACGCATTTAAAATCCCCACCCTAAAATATCTTTCTGAGAGAAGTTTTTATGAGGCTGCTGATTTTATTGTGTATATGTCACATCACAGAACAAGAATCAAAACTCTGTTCAACCATTCTCTGTTACCTTTAATAATTATAACATTAATTAAATACAATTATACACATATGGTCGCTCTTTGTCATTTTAATTGACAATTTAATGATCATTTCTGACTGTTTGGAGTTGCCTGACGCTGACAGGATGTTTTACGTTGACAATTCAGACTGTTGATGCTCTGACAATACGAATGCCGTCATTCTCTTCAATTAATCCATCATTTTGGCAAGTCTATTGTACCAAGGCCATGGCAAATGTGTTAGCCAGTCTTTCTTTTATAGCTCTGACACCATCTCCAGTGCCCAGGCCAGGGTTACTCTTTGTCATCTCACTGGAGACAAAGAGAGATGGATGGTTGAAAGGTGATCTTAAGGCTATATAAGGCTGAGGCTGGACCTGTCAGAGCTGGGGTCAGAGATATGAAAAAAAAATATCAATACTTTATTTTTTCGTAACAAGTGGTCCATCATTCGTTTCATTTGTTGCTGCAGGATGAGCAGGTCGCACAGGTCACACATCAGTGTTGAAGTGTCAGGCTCAGAGCCAATCAGAGACGAGAACCTCTCAAGATTTCACATATGAGACTAAACTGGGCTGCAGAAGATTATATGAATATACTTAGTATTCCCATGCTAAATATCAAGATACTATGCTGTATCTTTTTTCTCCCTCCCCTACTTGGTACCATCATTAATCATGACTGTATGCAATAAACCAATCATATCTCCCCTTCCCTTTAAAGATTAGATTGCACTTTGGTGGACTGCTAATATAGTGGTGGATTTTCTGAAAGAAGGAATGCTTTTTCTGTAGAGAACACAACAGATCTTGTGTCTCTATCTGTGACACAGCAGCAGCAGCAGCAGTCCATATGCTGGACACATGGACACATACTGATAATTCCACATCCTTAGATTTGAGAAGTGCCAGGCCAGAGTGCAGTGCCGTTACACACAGCTGTCTGTGGTTTTCCATCATTGCATCACATGCAAATGATGCTCACCCTCTACAAACCAACTGAACAATGATTTAATAAACACCAGCTGCTGCTGCAGATGGTGCTGAGATTGTACTTACAAATTAGTCGTCCTGTGTAGCCAGATCTAAACGTGGCTTTGTACACTATTTTAAAAGTCCAAAGATACAAGCTCACCAACTAAAAAGTTCAAACATGTCTCTTGACATGTCTTACACCCAACCTTTTGGGAGGGTCACCTTTAGAAATATAGCTATCCCAGACACTAGACTTTTTGACATTGTTACTTCATGACTTGATGCTCTGAGTGTGTCTGAGAATATGATAATAACAATTTATAAGAAAACGGTTTCTCATTCATGAATTTTTGGGGATTTTTGCTGAATTACATAATTACATGATAATAAAAATAACAGTAAAGATAATAGTAATAGTAATAATAGTGGTAGTGGTAATAGTAATAATAATGATTTAACCAGTGATGAATTAAGAAAGTCTAATCTAAGCTAAGCACATTCTCTACACATCTCTCTTCTGTCAGACATGAGTGGGACAGGAGACAGACAATCGCAGTTCAAATACCTTGATCCACCACCTGCCTGTAATTCTCAGGGTTTATAAAACTCCTTTCAGCAACAGAAGACAAATGGTTGTCACAGATTGTGCAATGACTAATAGTTTGATATTGATACATAAAACTTGTGTATTGCTCCTATAACAACAAAGATATCTTGTTGTGTTTGACCTCTCAGTTGCCAGCACACCACTCTAAACAAAACACGGTCTCACATCCAGTGAACCTGCAGGATGAACACGATATTATCACCAGTCACTTCTAATTGATGAATGTGTGACTAATTTTAAACATTCACCTTCATTTAGAGACAAATGACTAAAGGTTGTCTGCAGCTTTTCTTTTCATTGCCTCTGTTAATTCTGTTGTAAAGATACTTTCAGTGTCATTAAAACTGACTTTTCCGTTGATCATGTGAAGTTGTTAAAGAAACATGGGGGAGGATAAAATAAAAACCAAGGCCCTAACTGAGTGTCTTTTGTTTTGGCCAGGCGGACCATTTGGATACAACGAAGTAGCCATGATACCGGCTGGAGCCACTCACATCCGAGTCACAGATAACAGCAGGAATTATCTGGGTAAGATTCAGCTTGTCACACAGAGATACAGGACACCTGGCCTGCTGTTCTTCAGCTTTCCACAGAGCAACATACTTTGCGTCAATGGTTCCACGGCTGCAATGTAAAAACAGCAACTTTAAATTAAATTTACGCTTAGACTTTCTGTTACTTCCTCTCCCCAGAGACAGGAGCGTCTCAGCAGTCCCATCTGGTCACAGAGCCTGCTATGTGTTTTCCAGGCAACATAATAACCAAGGGCATCTATTCTCATCTTTGTTTATGAGACAAAAATAAAACAGGTGCCAAAATGGCACACACTGTGGTTTTGAACGCTATGCCTGCAAAGGCTTTATCTGACCACAGGGGAAACACAGGTGGAGGTACTTGATTTCATCTCATGTCATGGAAAATCTCTCTCCCTGCACCGAAGGGATATAGTTGCCAGCTAAAATATGTATCTGTCTCTCTTATATCTGCTTCTGAGAGCCTGCCTTGATTTCAGTTTGACCCACTGGCATAAAGACTAAATTGTTTGGCATTTTGGTGAGAAGAGACATTCGACTTTTGCGTCAACACTGATATGATTTCTTTCCTCCCTTCACCTTCTTTCCTTGTCCAGCTCTCCAGAATGGTCGCTCTCAATTTGTGATCAATGGTAACTGGAAGATCAGTGTTCCAGGTGAATACAACATAGCTGGGACCAAGCTGCTGTACCGGCGTTCAGCTGACACTTGGGAGAGTTTTGAGGTGCCAGGACCCACAAAGGAAGATCTCCATCTGATGGTGAGAGTCCTGGAGGATGCTTGAATGGGATAATTTGTTCACCACCTTTGGTCAACTATAAAGTTTTGATTGTTACATAGGAAATATCTCCATTACCTCTATTATATAGCAAATCACCACCACTTACCACTGATCAAGACAGGCACCAAAGTAAAGATACAACACATTTTATTTTCTTACATGGTGCAATATGCTGTTGACTTGAAGTTATTACGTTGATCTTCAAGCATTTCATAGATCAGAAAAAAGATGTTTCTAAGAGCCTGTCTGATGCAAAAAATAAGGAATGAAATCAAACTACATAGCTATATCTGTATGTGATTTTATTTTAGTATCTTGTACATTTTGATGCATTCACTAGCAAAGCTTCTAGTGACTGCATGTTACTTTCAGAACATTTTCAGGCCATTCAAGATGGTGTTCTTGTGTACAGGTGCTGGCTACAGACACAAACACTGGCATTGAGTATGAGTACTGGCTGCCACCAGACCAGTACGCCCTCTACCATGGTAGGAGGAGTCCATTGCGACAGGCTCACCACACGGCCAGCTACCTCCCCTGGGATCAAACCACTATAACCACCACAACTACTACCACTACCACCACCCGGCCTCCCCCAGTTACCACACGACCCCACTGGTGTAAGGCAGACACATGTTCGTTTAAGTAAAACTGGATCTTTTTTCATTGTGCACTACAAAGTTAACTGATGAGTTCTGAAAACACACCAGCATGACCAGCCAGTTAAGATAAACCTATTTAGAAAAGAAAGCTATAAAACTATGTATTCCTATTTGTCCAAAGGATTACAAATAATAAATCTTCTAGAACTTAAAACAATGATATTTTAGAAGGTAATGGTGGAAATATTTGTCTACCCAGTTTTGCTGATCCTGATACTATTCAATATACTTTATTGTCCCGCTCAGTGAAATTTGTCTCCGATATTTGGACAGCAGCTGCGCCATAAATGCCTTGATTGCCACAGTGACATAACATACATAACAGTATTGCAAATATCCTATAACATAACACATCGACAATTAATAAATAATATCTGCTAATAGATCATTATTATAAAAGTATTATGAAAATTATTGCACATTGTTTTTCACACTGTCTAAGACAACATGTATGCTGATATAAAAAAAAAAGATTGCTGAACCAGAAGCTATTTATTATGTCAATTTTCTGTATTTAAGGATAAGGCTGAGATAGAAAGGATCGAAGTCATTTGTTTGAGTTTCAACTAACATAGTTTAAAAACTGTACTGACTGAACTTTGATTTCCTTGTGAATGAAACAAATATTGGCCAAAAAGAGTGTGTTTATTGCTTGCACTTGAACAGACTTTGACCTCAAGTCTTCAGGTACACAGAAGTTATTTGCTGGTACTGATGTCAGTGTGTATTCATCAGTGTGTATGTATTCAGTTCATCAACTGAACTGAAGAGTCTTGTAGTTTCAGATTTTTGCAACTCACCAAGGAATTGCCAAGTTTAAAACTAACAGCAGCAAACAGAGTCAAACTTAAGAACACAAGCAAGATACTGCACATTTACATATACCACAAGCTACTGTTGCTAATTTAGTCTCTTTACTCATTGCTGTTCTACTGACTGAAATTTGACATGACATTCGCTCTAAGAAGTTTTTGCTACCCTTACTTGATATTTTAAGGGCTCTGTTTTTTCTGGAACTGGAGAAGCTGCTTTTGAATAATCACTGACATCTCGCTAACTGCTAACTAGCTAATTCCTAGTAATTTTGAAAGGTTTTATACCTGTATTAACAGGGCTCCAGCTCTGCATTTTCCTAATATGGCATGCACTACTATTATTAAAAGGTTGTTTCCCAATACCGTTCTATGTCTCTCATTGTAATAGGCCAGCAGTTAACTGTTAACTTTTGTTAACTTTAACAGTTACAGTTCTTTTTGAAAATCAAAACTATTGACTTGTGTTGTTGACTTGTGTCTTATAGTTTTAAGGCCTGTTAAGCCTCCGCGCCAGTCAGGCCACCACAACCGCCACCAGCGCCCCCACCAGCCCATCCTACCTCGCCTGGAGCGGGAGGAAAACCATAGAAACCTCCTGCCTCAGCCATCAGGAAGTATGTTCACTCATGCCTCCCACCTGGTAACCTAATGAGTCTTAGGGTTAAGGATGGGGCTAACCCTAACCCCAGCTACCTAAGACCCAATAAACAATAAAGAGATGCTAAAATATTATTATAAATGGGCATATTTAAGAGTTATTGAGTCATGTAAAGTCATGTAAATTAAGTTACACCATCATGTATAGCTGCATAGTACACTTGCGGCCATTTTGTTGCCGTGTTTCAGGCACGGCCACAAAAACAAGTCTCCATTTTTATCTAACCTAGCAAACCAGGAAACACATTTCTTCTCTTATTTAATCTTTAGAACTCTGTGGAAGATGTCTGCGTGTTAAAGGTCGTAGAGAACGACAGAGACAGTATTGTCAGAAGGACTTTGGTGAGTCTGAATCTTGTAACTTTGCTTTTTGTTAAATCACTAACAGAACACTAAGACTGACTTATATACTGAAATATCTACATCAGTTTTCCGGGCCAGAGTCCTTGGCAAGCTGTACAGAGGAGAGGAGACGCGTTACGATGTCCAGATCATCCACACCTACCGGAACCGATTCCGCCTGGAGCATCGGGAGTTTCTGTGGGTCCCTAATGTGTGTGACTGTCCTCACCTGGACGTGGGGAGACAGTATATATTAATGGTGCGCCGTCATATCAACTATGAGAAGACGCTAAACCGCATCCTGCTAGAGGAGGACAGCTATGTTGTGCCGTACAGACCCAGAGAAGATGAACAACTGCAACCGCTCGAAAGACTCTGCAATAACAGAGGACCCAAAGAGCAAGCAGAAGCGACAGGATGAGTGTAGAGACAAACTGGATGAATGTGTGTGTGAATGTTATAAAACTGAAGCTTTATTCACTTCCAGTGTTTCATTTCTGGACGTTCAAAACATCCTCAGACTTCATTTAATTTGTCCAATTGAAGCAAGCTCGAAGGCAGACACATTTAGCTTCATTTGAAATTTGCCACATTATGAAATCAAATAAAAAAAAAAAAAAAAGGAAAGGAAAAAAAAGACTGTTTATTTAAAAGCTTGACCAGCTTACTGTACCATATAGAGCACTTTAGGTGAGCAATTATGTCCACCTTTAAACACATACCAAAGAGAAGAACATTGACTGAAATGGAAATTACTTTTTTGTTATTGCTGATTTTCCACAGCTGTCAGTTTAATGACTTTTATATTATTGTATTTTTATGCATGTAAACTTAAAGGAAAAATTCAACCTCAAAGCAGCATTTAAAACAGCAAACATGTTGTCTTTGTCCTCCTTTTCCCCCAAATAACTTGTTCAAACCCATCCAGATATTTCTAGCAGCAGAGGGTGTATGGTTGTCTTTAATATTAAATCATACCATGGAAAATTAAAGATATTATTAACATTTAAGTCACTATGTAATCAACATGATCCATTTGATCAAAGTGAAAGCCTGATGACTACCAGAGCAGTGTCTCTGAAGAAAAAATGGCAAAGATAAGAAACCACATTCTTTCTTAAAAGGCTTTGAAGTGTAGAAAGACAATTATAAAATATTAGAGGAATTTGAATTTGCCAAAAACAAAATTTACCCAAACATCACATGCTCAAGCTGGATCTTATTTTTATACTAGCTGTCACTCCAGGTATCTAACAACATATTGCTTCACAATATATTTATGTATTAAAAAAAGTCTAAATCACAACACATTACCTTGGTGTCACTTGTTAAATGTCTTTCACAGTGTTTGTTTGTCGCATGCATTTTATATAGTGTGTTAAATCAGGTCTGCTTTGTGATATTTTACATTGAATAAACAGTATTTTATTGTGTGACACTAATTAACTGCAAATATACTAAAGTATAATTGTCTCTTTAATAGTTCATTCCTATGCCTTTTTGTTACGCTTTTTGTTACACCGCCAATTTTTACTCAAACTTCATCTACATGTGCCAGACAAGCTTCTTTGTATCTGCCCCTGTGCTGTATGGATGATGGTGACCCATGATGTTTGTTAAAGCGACAACAACAACAAAATAACAAAAACCTTTGCAACCTAAATTGGAAGTAAAACTAATTACACATGTGTTGAAGTGATGTTTTTCCCATTTACCATGCAGCAGTTGAACAAACCATACGTGAGAATAGCAGTTTGTAAGAAAAGTGTATTTACAAAAAAAAAAAAAAAACTGTACATCTACAATTCATGACACATACCTTAAAATTACATGTAAGTATTTATTTATTTTTTTGTTTTTTGACTGAGTGAGCTGTTCATTAACTATAAAGAAGTCATCACAGATGCTCAGCTCAGTTTCCCTTCAGTAGAGGGGAAAGTTCCTACATTTCTAAATCAACTTTCTGGGTCTTACAGACATGACTACTTCATCTGAAGGCAATGAGACAGAAAGCTTCTATCCCTTCTGTAAATCACTTTTTTGAGCACCCCTGGTTTTGAATTGCATATCAAAAATATCAATGTAAACAGTCACATTTCACTCTACATTATAAATGAATTTAGAAGTGAATTCTGTGCCATAAAACATAGGTTCCTCGCTGTAAGTGAAATTCAGACATCCAATTAAGCAGACCTCTCATCATATGTCATGCATTTCAGTGTAGCTGCCTCTCAGTCGCTGCCAGACCCTCTGTCATAAGCGCTTAAAAAAAAAAAAAAAAAACAGTGCAGAGAAAATTACTGAAAGACAATCTGTCGATCCTGTGATCTCTGGATCACATCACAAAAGGTTTTTATTTTAGGACATGAACAAATCTGTTGTGTGCTTTCATATGGAAATAAGAATCATTTAGTCCTGAAGCTGCCTTGTTAAGAGGTAGATATTGTGTTCATAATTATATGATTAAATAAAAAGATGCAATTAAATTTGTTCTGTCTGTACAATTTCTGGCTTGTAAGTGAATTAAAGTTCATGCAGTTATTACAGTTTCCATTCATTGTCAGTACTTAAAGTTTTGGACCAATTTGCAGTGGTTATACACTGGATTGGAAAGCCCTTAATAGATGTTAAAGCAGCAGTTCAATTAACTTTGACTCAACATAAACAAATGGAAAAGAGAAAGCTATCATGTTGTGGAAAAAGTCTGTCTTTTCTGAAATGCTCCAGCAGACTTGTTACTTCCTTTGTTGTGATTGTGGTGTACTGTAGACATAATATGTAGTACACTATTGGGTTTAATGATTGGGCATGTGAAAATTTGGTTACCCTAATGTAGCACCTTTAAAAATATAAAAACACTGCTTCCAATTAAACACAGTACAGGCTGATGTCACAGATTAAACTGCACAGACGTCATCTGTTGTAGTTTTTGATTTGGTTTGTTTAAAACATGGTCAAAGAGAGACAGAGACCACTAGCAAAGACGACAACTGCACAACTTTAACTGGAATCAGGTTTCATATCATAGTGAAATGTGTTCATAAAAAACAACTTTAAACATGGACTTGGTTCTTTATTCCAATGTGAGAAAGATTTGTTCATGATCATAAACCACTCACTCATAGCCTGTCTGAGATCAGGGGGCTTTCTTTACCAGGACAGATTGTTTTTCAGAAAATAAATACGTGTTTCATAAAAAAAATATCTAAAACCCCTCATCTGTTATCTGTATTATAATAGTAAAAGTCTAAAAGCAGCCAAAAAAAGCAAAAAACTAAGACCTAAACAAACAAACAAACAAGCACACACAAAAAACTAAAATTAAACAGTAAAAATTCATAGATTTATCCATCTTTACACCATCTTATAGCAATTCCCACATTATAGTGAGTGAGAGTTCACTCCTTCTAATCCCTTTGGCAATTCATACTGAAAGTATGTTTCCAAACCACTGTCAAGTCCTCAGTGGTTTAATTTCACATCAGGGCTTTACCCAGTTCTTCACATGGGTACTAAGCCATCTGATTGGTCGTTCTCACAGCACTGTGAGTCCTTGAACAGTGACCCCTGTTCCTGAAAATCTCATCCTGTGGAGAACACCAGAAGGAGGCCTGGAGTCTGATCTGACCCCTTGTCAACGTCCATGCCACCCTCCTGCCGTAGCTTCTCTCCCCTCTCACAGCAGAGGGTTTCAGACACTAACAGTGACATGGCGGGAGGATGCTGTGCGGCGTTTGATGCGTGAGCGACGGGGCCTGGATTCAGACTGACAGCTGCATAAAGGGCCCAGCAGCAGCCAGAGGTAAAGACTCACACAAGCCCAGCAGGATGACATCTTCACCCAGAAGGTAGACCAGCTGCCGTGAGTGAACGTGGTCTCCAATACTGCTGACTCATAGCTAGATGAGGAAAAAACAATGGATTAATAATTAATGAATTAGGGTATTTATCATGAAAATTTGGTTAATTGAATTGTAATTGTAATTGGTCATTAGCAGCAGTTATAGAACCAAGAACAGTTTTTTTAGTTAATTTTTATCAATAACTGGAATGTGCATGTATGTTCTGTATGTGGATGATGTAGCTGATAAAGAATAACCTGTTTTGGACGTGTAGTGAGGGTCATGTGAGTCTATTTGGGTTTAAATGTACTCTGCCAAGGACATTACAGTGATTAACTTGTTAACGGTTGTGTTGACCCTGACTTGTCTCCTTGAAGCATTAAGTTTACAAATTTGCTTCTTATTTTGAGCCAATTTGACACAGTTCACTCTTCCCTACAGCTGCAGGAGAAATCTGGTTTGGTCCTTAGTCTGTAATGTTCAGTCCAGATAATAGTCTTAGATATCCCAAACTGCTAGCAAACTCACCAGGGCTGCCCTGATTTACGTCAAGTGTATTTGATTTACTGGTTATATGTCAGATGATTATGATTATTCCCAAAGCAGTTTCTAATGTTGCAAAGCAACTGTAACCATTCATACCACTGTGTAGTGATGGTGACAGGTGGTGAGTGGCACTTAAAACTCACTTATTTCTCACTACAAAGACTTGTGGCACCACAGTCTCCATTTTCTTTGCATCTGTTTTCCCCAGGAGATCATATGAGGTGGTACATTACAATAAAGACCCATCCTAAAAAACTATATATAATGTATAATAAATATATATTAATATAAGTATTGTTAACTAACCTGAACCAGTTAGTGAGGGTCATCATAACATACAATGAGGCCAAGAAGAAGACAAAATGGAAGAAGAAGTAGCTGTAGGCCACCCTTTGTGTCTCGTTGTGAATGACCTTCTGACAGCCTTTGTCCTCATCATCAATCACAAACTCCTCCTCCACTGAAAAAACAAAACAAAAGCACATTTCTACATATTCAGATAAACATCCTGTGGTTACTTTGTCTACCATTTAATCATTTGTTTGGGGTACCCTTTCAAAGATTAAAAGATTTTTAATTGTCAACTTCACTACATGTACAGAACATAACAGAAAACATGAAATTCTGTTTCTCTTCTTTCTACAAAAGTAATAATGGGTATAAATAAACCCAAGGGACTACACAATAACTTAGACAACAGAAAATATAGAAAATATATAGAAATCAGCAGTTTAGCGTACAAACATTAATTTAGGGTACACTTTGTTTGAGGTACACTATTGTTAGATTTACTATCCTTTTCTCAGTGTTTCTTGGATCCAATCACCCAAGAAAGTCATGTTTTAGGGCCTTATTAATGACAGCAGGGACCTTTACCAATTTCTGTGAAATTGTTTCACCATCAGAAGAGAGATGAGTTTTGAATGTTTCCTTAACTGACTCAAAATCACTAACACAGAACATTGTTAATAATGGACAATAATGAAATATAAATTGTACAAACCCTCCTCTTGTTCAGGGCAGCAGAAACAGCAAGTTGCTTTCTGGAACTCATAACGATAAACTTTGATCATCCAAAATGGACCAAACACCTCTGCCAGGTAGGAAGCTTCATTACTGCCGAGAAATAACATTTGTTGAGATCCTCCTTTCTGGTATACACAGATTTTCTATTCACAGCTCATGTTTTATTTTACAGGGTTACATTCTGTGAAAAGATGGAGAGTCTACTCACCATGCAAAGAGAACGCAGCAGTACATGATGGCAGCTCCGATGATGGCGACGGCGTTGCTTTCATTCTGGATGTCGTCTTGTCCCACATTGGGGTAACAGACGGTCATGTTCATGCCCTGGTACACAACTGACACAGAGAAGAACACAGCATGGTTGGTATCTATCAGTATGTGACCAATTTGTGTTAAGTCAAGTAAAAAAAAATGTTTGGATCACAGAAAACCTTGAATGAAAACCAAACCTGATTATAAATTTGTAAGGCACTTTTGGACTTTAACTTTAATTTTGCTTAATTTTTATTAATAGTACAAAATGATTAACTTGTTATGCTGATACTTTTTTGGTAATCCAGATCTTTCTACTCCAGAAAGAGCAAAGAATCATCATGTACAGTTCCAAGTTGTTGAATCACTTTGTTCATTCTTTCTCCTTCATTTCATTTCTTAGGAAATTCCTTTCTCCCTTGTAAAAAGGGGGTTGGGCTTTACTTTTCCTCATTGCTATAGACTCACTTTCTGGACACAGACGACCCACAAATATGTACTGTTTGTTCACACATGCACATGTATGTGCACAAGCTTGAACTTCCAAAAACTTCCAAATACAGACACACACGCTCAAATCAAGCCCAACCACCAGATGGTCATTGCTGCCAACTGGATTTCTGGGAGAAGTTTTTTATGTTTGTGTGTTGTATATAGACACATCCACACACTTGAGTCAAGAGTTGACAAGGGATAGAAAACATCCTGCCTTTGAGTCATCTTTTCAATTGAACTTAAGACCAATACAAGACCTCATCTGTTCTGAGACCTCATAATGACGAACACACACACACACACACACACACACACACATTTATATTCAATGTGAACAGTATAATTCAAACCTAACCTTAACCAAGTCTTAAGAAGTAGGGTTTTGCCTCATTAGGACCTGTGGTTCCCATGAGGACTACTGGTCCTGACAAGGTTGCTGTTTGTACTGGAAAAGGTCCCAGAAAGGGAACTAAAATGCATACACTCACTGTACTCCTCTTCACTATTTAATTTGCACTTACTATTACTGATTTGTGTGTTTCTTTGTGTGTGGCTCACGGTGTGTGTTGAAAAGGTGTTTTTATAGCACACTCAAGAGTGCATATTTTCTCAACAAGTTGCTACAGTGTCCTGCACTGCCCCGGGATGCTCACATACACCTACTGTACATACTCATACTGTACACTATACACGCACACACACACACACACACACACACACACACACACACACACACACACACACACACACACACACACACACACACACACACGTTGAAAATCTGGGGAAAGAGGAAGCTGTGCTGAATGAAGTGGGCTGGTGGCTCAGGAGTGGTCTGATACTTTGAGGTTCACAAGTGTTTGATATTCAAATAATAGATTTCGTAGTGGATTATCATTTTAAAATGGCATAGAGACAAACCCAGGTCTGTGATATCAAAAGATAAACCCACCCTGAGTCATGTGCCCTTTAACATTTAATAGATTGTATTTTATCAGCCAGGAGACAGGAGGTTGTTGAAATATGAGTGTAAATATGATCTAAACTGGTCAATGTGATTGTCTCCAAAACAATAGCAAGGATCAAGAGAATCAAGAGTAGCGCTCCCTTGAGTCTTAACACTGAATGAGTCAGTCCAAAGCAGTCATCTCTGACAGGAAATCTCTGGAATTTCAAATGAATTAGTTGTGTGTTTTTCCTCCATTCAGATGGATAAATATCTTTTAACCAGCAGTTCTGAACAGTGTCCTACACTTCATGTGTTTCCACAATGGGCTGTTTAAGAACATATGTAATGATGCTGCTGGCCTGTATTCCTGTGTTATTATGTTGTCAATGGATCCATGAGGAATGTGAAACAAATATCCGTCAGTCTGCCCTCACCACAGGCCACCAGCCCAGCAGGCAGCATGTCAGAGCACATCTCATCCCAGATTATCTTTGTGTGTGCACGTGCACACGCATATGTGTTTGTGTGTGTGAGTGTGTACATCTATATTTGTATGCGTTCCATTTAGAAGTAAACCTCAGATAAGAATGGGGCCCTCTGACAAGCCGCTGCACTAATGTCTCTAATGTCTCATCGTGTGGAGGCTCTTTGTCTTACCTGGAGCCAGCAGGTGAGTCATTATGAGAATAGTAAAGTGGTGTATGTGTGTGTGTGTGTGTGTGTGTGTGTGTGTGTGTGTGTGTGTGTGTGTGTGTGTAGAAGGGTGATGAGGGATTGTTTTGATTTCCATCTGCTCAGAGACATATCTCTCTCTAAATGCTCTGTTATTTTCAACAACTTGTCACTTATTTGTCTGCTGTGCAAGTGTGTTTACAGGGTGTTTGTTGGAGCTGTTTCGCTGACACAACTGCCTGACTGTAGAAACAAGGCAAAAGCATTACAGTTGCACAGTGTAAAACCAAAACAACTTGGCTAAAAGATGTCAAAATGGGCTTGAAACAAAAGCTACATTGATAATGATATGTCAGCACAAAGATGATCTCAGCACACATGGGAGCTTCTGCCTCACTGTGCTTACTTCTAAAAGACTGATTAAATCTCTGAGACGTAGTGTTGAGTGTCTCAAAGGAGCTTATGGACATGTGCTTGTGCTTCTCCACCATGTCTGGGTAGTTACTGTACCTTTTTCTGGAGGTCGACTGGACAATGCAGAGAAAGTCAGATACATGACATAACAACTGATGATAGAGGCCTGAAGGAGACCTGACCGAGGCTGTTCTGCAGAGACAAAGAGGATTCAGGGTCAGAATACAAAACTATAACACAACCAAGCACACACAGGCAGAGGGAGAAAATATTCAAATCACTTGATCAAAATTTGAAATGTACTTTTAATTAAGTTTAGGTTAACTTTAAAAACCTAAAAACACAAATAAATAAACATGTAACAAGGCTGTTGATAACTTGATACATTACTGTATAGCCTATGCATTAGTTGGGGTCTTTACATTTGTTAGAGATTTTCAATAGAAACTTTGAAACTTTAGATTTATCAGATCTTAGATGTTTGATGTTGTGTTGGTGATCTTTGTTATGTCTGTTATAAGTAGTGGGAAAACCTTTTTTTTTTTTAAATTCAAATCAATTGAAGCTCATATGTAAATAGATATTCATTCAGACAAACTACCTACCTACCTGTAGTAGGCTAAGTGTACTTAGTGTACTTCTTGTCTCTGCTACCAGTTGTATGTTTCAATCATATAACGCAGACATGTAGAGACAAAAGCAGACTTGCATTGAGTGTTTGTTTTTTAAAGGGAGAGACACATAATGTCAGTTTTCATCTAATTATTATTATCTTGCAGCAGCACTGGCTTCAACAGGGGGATGTTTGCATAGCTCGAGAAAGACAAAGTGCTTTTCCACCACTGAGAATCGACAACAGACATGTGAGTGCATTTTCATCAACTCACTTTGCTTCACACACGGAGTGACTGCAATGAAGGACATGAGGCCACAGAGCCCCAGGTTGATCCACAGCAGGGCCTTGTTGAAATGGCAGGCGATGGGGTGTGTGTAGTACTTGTACATGAACGTGAAGGCCATGGTGGCAATGGTGTAGAAGAAGAGGGTGGCACACATCACTGCCAGGTACCAGCGCTTGTTTTCTGCTGCTCCAGTTAACCTGTGGGCAACAGAGGACAGAGGGAAAGTTTCAGCATTACATCCATCAAGCACAGTATTTATTCTGCATGGACAATGTACATCTCCCACATAAAAGAGACAAACCTGAACTATCAGAATAAATCTGTAAAAGGGTTTAAAAGAATGTGAGCATAACATTACAATGGATTAATTTATGCTACAATTACTGAATTAAAAAAAAAAAAAAAAAAAAAAAAAACATTTTCCTTGTTTTTTCATGTATTAATGCATTTTACTTGCAGTGAATAGTGAAAAGTTTGGCCTTCAGTTTTGTTTATCTGAGTCCACTTGCACTATTTTATTAAGTTGCAGGCAGCTAAAGCAACTCATTGTAAGAGAGATGTGGCAGATTTTATTGATAATTCACTTTTTGTCATCATTTCAATGTCCTTCACATCTGAGTAGGCAATTCAGCCATTGTTGATGGATGGTAACCATTTCATCACTGTAACAAATTAGTTCTGCCTTGACAGATTTGTGTCTTGTTATAGCAAAAGAATATTTACATCCAAATAAAGAAATCAGTCAAACTACTTGCATCTTCAAATTTTTAGTTTGTAGGAAAATGAGAAAGATTTAAAATATAACATATATAATTGAATATAATTTTAAAATAGAGACAGTTTCAGCTCTGTAATGTTTTGTTGAAATCCACTTTCAACCAGTCCAACCTACAAAACCTTTAACTGTATAATAAATGTTAACAAAAATCTGACACTATTAGAGGTAAAACATAATGTTCATGTAAAGGAGTTATGGGAATGATTACACTGATGGTGTTGAAGCTACCTGCGGTTTTCAGATGATATTCTTCTAACCTAATAACCCATCAAGGTCAAGGTTTTAAAAACCTCAAACCACTGTAAAAGGAGTAGGAGGATTTTTTTTCCTGTGCATTTCACTTGGAAAAGGTCCTGAATGAATAAATCCTCTTACTCGCCAGAGCTACAGCTCTGCTGTGTTGCAGCAGACTTCATAGGTGACTGAGAGAGAGATAAAGAGTGGCAAGCAACAGCTGGACATGATATCTAACATCTGGGCCAATCTGGCTCTCAGAAAATGAGTCTGGCTATACAAACAAGCACATAATAAGGAAGATGTGGAGAGATGGAGACTGAACACATCAAAATCAGCAAATAATTAAAAAGGTGTAACAACATGTTACTGTTGACTTTTGAAAACAGATTTCATTAGAATGGTAACAATCAACTGCAGAACATGAAAGATCAGCTATTTCAGTAATCAAATAATCCTTCATCTGCAGATTCCAGTGTTGAATCAAATGTAATTTATTGACTCATGATTAAAATTATTGTTGTTTGCAGCCAATTCTTCAATCAGAATCCATGTTTCTTTTCTGCCATATTTGTCTGAAATCTAATTTAAATCTAATTTCGTTCTCCACAGTTTCTCTGAAATGAGTTAAATGAGAAATAAAACATTTTTAAAACGACCACGCCACAGTGAAGAGGAACACTGTAACCAAAAACAAAAACTTGAAGCTGTAAAGAGAACATAGATAGAATGTGTGGCTGTTGGTCTGGTCTTTAAGACAGATGTTGGTGAAGAAAATCTCTGTGATTTACTCAACTGCTCAACAGAAGGTGAATCTGTCATCGCCAGTGTAGAAGAGCAACTCTTTTCTCCAGATGTGAACCACACTGTAGCTTTTGTATATAGGTAAATGTCAGGGAAAGCACATTAAAAACAGTTTATCTTCAAAATACCAATTTCTCACTATAAAAATAGCAGTTTGTTTTAGTGAAATGTATTATGCTCCAGTGGGATTTCATGTTTATATTAATTCATTTAAAGGACTCTAGACATATGACTGGACTCGACCTTGTAAATGATCCAATCCTGACCCATGATTCATGAGGATGAGGAACACTGAAGCCCCTTCTCTCCACTCTAGTGTGTAACCAATGATTTATTTAGTCTATGATGAAGGATGCTTTTTCTAAATCTTTGAAGGACATTTATTCTCTTCAGAATGTCTAAACAAAACAGACTTCAGCAAAATATAAAATGTGTGTTGTTAATTGAACAAAAATACATTTCCTTCACCTCAACATTTGTAATCAGATGGCAGCATGGTTCTGTTTTAATTGCAGGTTTATCTGTTTTAAACCTGAAATTGAAAACCTTTTTTCTTCTGACCATTTAAATTACAGTACTTTTTTTCCACCTGGATTTTCACAAGGGAAGTTATCAATGTAGATTAGGACATATTTTTTGCAATACTGCTTCACAACACCAGTATATTTACAAGAGTATTGCAATATGGGATGATCAAAGATTGTGTATTAAACCTGTACATGTTTTGTTGTGTCATTCCAAAACCGCAGACATTAATCCACTGCTCTACCAGCCTCTCCTGGTTTCAGATTTTCCACCAGATGTTAACCTGGGCTGCTGGGATTTTCTCCCATTCAGGCCTAAGAGCATTAATGAGGTCTGACAGGGACACTGAGTGGTCTGGCTCACAGTCAGTGTTCCAGTTCACTCCACTGGGGGTCAGAGAGGGCTAACATTGGAGTGACAGTATGACCAGCCCGTCCTTCCCAGGGGTGGTGGTGTGTTTTCCTAAAACTCAGGTTCTCTACCAGAGGCCTCGAGTTTGAGTGTTCTGCACAGTATCTTAGCTGTTCCTAGGACTGCACTGTTCTGGACAGAGATCTCAGATTCTGTACCAGGAGTCTGCTGGAGCCACAGTTACTCTCAGTTTGGGAGTCACTGCCCCCAGTGCTTTGATTACCACTGGGATCCCTGTTGCCTTTACTTTCCACATCGTCTCTAATTCTTGTTTCAGCTCCTGGATTTTTTCAACATCATTTTTCTACATCTATCACAACTGACTTCTTTTGTTTAGCGACCACCACAATGTCTGTCTGTCAATGTCTTAGTTAGAAATCACCAGATCTGGAAGTCCCACAGGATCTTAATTCAGTCATTTTTAACCACTTTAGGAGGTGTCTTCCGTTATGACTGTGGGAATTCCGTCCATATTCAGTACAAGTGTTCCTGAACACTATGCTGACATTTGGTTATAGCGTTCCATGTGTGCTGTTCCTGCCTGCATCTTACACCCTGCTGTTATGTGCTGAACTGTCACAGGGGCATCTTTACACAGCCTGCACCTTGGGTCCTGTCTGGTGTGGTGGACCCCAGACTCTGTTGATCTTGTGTTAAATGCCTGTTGTTGTGCAGCCATCATCAGTGCCTCTGCACTGTCCTCCAGTCCAGCCTTTTCCAGACGCTGGTACAATTTCTTGATATCAGCCACTTCTTGTATCTGCCGATGATCCATGCCATGTAGGGATTTGTCCATCCTCCTCCTCATCACAATCTGGCTTCTGCTCCCTGAAGAATCCACTTAGCACTTTGTCACTGGGGGCACCTTACTAATGTTCCCCTGGCTCTTAGCTGTTTCATCTTGGACTCACTAGTCCTGACTCACTAGTCCTCAACCTCCCTCCATGGCTTAGCGTACAGCCTTGAGGTGTTGGATATGGTGTGAAACCCATATCCAAGTGAGGAGCTTCCTTGTCTTGATATCATTAGCCTCTATCTTGTACTTTGGCAGCTTATTATACCTGTGGGGTATCTGAGGAATGTATGTGTTTATGGCTCGAACCTTGTTCTTACCACTAAATTCTAGGTAGGTGTTTGGCTGTAGCTGACTTCCTTGCGGCGTCCTCATGGTTTCCATTTGCCTGTGGTATCCCAAAGGATTTGTTGCTGTCTTGAACATCTATGATGTTACCTTGTGGTAGCCCTCTTGGTTCTCAACATCTTCCCTCTCTTTGATCCATCCAACCACACTTAATCTATCTGATGTAACTGCTGTAGATCCTGGTGATCTACAGCAACCTGTGTGCTCACTCCTGGTGTACAGGTTGATGTCATCCATGTAGAGGAGATGACTGATAGCAACTCCACTTTGGAACTAGTATCCATAGCCACTCTTTGTGGTGATCTAGAGGTTCAGGCCAAGGCAGAACAGCAGTGGGTATAGTGTATCACCTTGGTATATGCTGCCCTTCATGGCAACTTGTGCAATTGGCTTTGAATTGGCCTCCAGAGTTGTTTTCCACAGCCCCACTGAGTTCTTGATGAAGGCTCTTAGTGCCCTGTTGATGTTGTATATTTCCAAGCATTCCAGTATTGTCACAGGCTGTCTTGTAGTTAATCCAGGCGGTGACCAAGTTGGTCTGTCTGGCCTTGCAGTCTCGAGTAACTGCTCTGTCAACCAGTAGCTGGATGAAATTGCCCCTTCTGAGGGTCCCTCATGTCCGTCCTTGGGTTAATCATTCTGAGTGGGTCCCATCAATCATCAATATATATCACTCACCAGTTCTTGTTCCAGGTGTGTGCAAAAGCTGTGATGAGGATGAGTTGGATGAGGATGAAGGCAAATCCTCCCACCACACCAACATAATGCCAAGCTGAGAGAAGAAAAGGAGGAAAAGAGGAGCTGTCATCCAAATGATTAATGTCAGGGAAGTGAAAGAGAAAAAGTTAAGCAAGACACAGATCACAGATGTATCTCCATCAGATTTACAATTAACAAACAAAATGAAATGAAGTGTCAGAGATTTATGATCCAATAATTCACTATAGTCAAACTGAGAAAAATGTTTGAAAGGTTTGCAAGGACAGAACTCTGCTGCCCCCATCAGGATCAGAGAGGAGGTGCACTAACAGTAGTGTCATGATCACGCTTCATCACAAATCACAAAATTCTTAGTGGGGGTTTGTTTTTGAGATGAGTTGGTCTCTCACCATGTAGGAAGGACTCTGTTGGGATGAAGAAGGCAGCAGTGCACATCCCAAGCAGGGTGATGAACTTTAAGAACCAGAAGCTATGTGCAAGCACAGAGAAATACAAAACAGAGAAACAGCCAGCAGTTAGATTCAAAAGTTAAATACTAATTACGGACTGAAACTTAAAATAAAAACTAAAACTATACCATCTAGTATCCTTTAAATAAATGATTTTACACAGTTTTCTTTTTATTATAAATATTCTTAATGTGCTGCTTCTACTTTTTCCTGCTTTTCAAAATAAAAGACATATTATTTAATTATTTTTTGGACATGGGTTTAGATTTATATTAGAAATATAAAACTAACTAGTTTCCACTGATTTTAAAAAACACTTTTATTTTGATAGTATCAGGGTGGTGGTGATGCAAGTCATGTTTAGTCCTGAATGTTCTACTGAATGTATTTCCTTTAATTTATACAACTTTACTCAATGGGACCATCCTGTGTCTTTCTATGTCCATTGCACATCCATGTAATTCTGTTTGATCCATATGATGACCTCTGAGGATACAGCAGGGCACTGGGTCACTCATTGAATCCGTCATCCCTCTAACCCCATCCCTATAGATCACTGAGACCTGTAACCTTTGCCAAAGACCCTGAAATCTCCACGGCCCCAATAAGACTCTGATGAGCAGATTATACCAGACAGGGCTAGCAATCTAGTCTGTGAAATCCTAATCCAAGCTGTACGTCACGGCCCTAATCGAGTATACTGCAGTGGAAAGTGTGACAACAAAGAGCTTTAAATAGACTGGGGGCCTGGTCAGGTGAGCAGAGGGAAGAAGTACTTTCTCCTAAGAGACTTTCTAGATGTGACCAGGCCCATTCTAAATATTCTCAACCAGGGAATCGATATCAAAAGTCTTTTTGTCTTGTTTCAGGGCAGGAAGATTGAGTCTGCAAGAACTGGTGCTTACTTGAAGAGCAAAGTTTACTGTCATTTTAGAGAGATTTTGGTATTCAGGTATTCAGCAATTTATGTTATTCTTGTAGATTGCCTGTCTGCAGGAGAGACAATGAAGACAAAAAATAATTTCATAATGTCAGCTTTGAATTTATGTCATCCAATATATTGTTTAGTTCAATAATGATTCTTATATATTCATGTAAAAGTCAGACCTCCTGCATTTCCATATTCTCAGAACATAAACGTCATGTTCATGATCTACTTTGTCTGAAAAATAAATACAGATGAGACAAAACAGCAGAAATTGTTTTTAGCCTTGAGACTGATGACATCTTTTGATGCTGTCTGTTTTAATTGGATCCAAAATTCAAACATTTTTTATGGTTACGAAAATCTGAAGCTCATCTGAAAGAGCAATCAATTGTAGTCACAGTGTTTTGGTTCAGAGCAAACATGTCTGATGAGATAAGCTCTTAATGCAGCACTGACCCATTGTGTATGAGTGCTCTGAGGTCCTGACTGGACTTCACGTCTATGAGGAAGATCGCCATCATCAGATAGAAACAGGAAGTGCCAAAGCAGACTCTGTAGACCGCTGAATAGCCAACCAGCATCTCACAGTGGCCTCCACCATGCGCCTGGTCACACACCATATTGAAGAAAGGCACCTGAAACATATTTAATGAAATTAAAGGATTACATTAAATTTAAAAAGTTATCCTGAACTCAAAGTATGATTTAGGTTGCATCGGTTTTAACAATAACTTCATACTTGATCATTTGATTTGATATTCAGCTTCTCTGTCCATCCATCTGTACCTTTTGGGTGAACAACCTTCAGCTTTTGATTTGTATTTACTCAAGGCTGTGATTGAATGGAAAAGACTACAAGCTGTCATGATCAGGATGAGCTCTTTGGTTATGTTTAAAATTTCTTGTCACGTTATTTACACATTCAACACATTTAACAATCATTGTGTTTCTTATTTTTTTCCCACCTGTGATTACCTGCTCCTTCCTAATATGTTGCAACTACTTCCTATATTTACTTCCTACTTCCTGTATTTGAAGCCTTTTCTCCCTGTTTGTTGTATGTCATCGTACCCTTTATTCTTGAGTTCCCTCTTGTTTGTTTTTAGTGAATGACCAGTTTTTATTTCTTTGATTCCATTTTTTGCCTGTTGTTTTTGTATCTTCGCCACCACTGACTGAACATCTGTGTATCGGACCCTTTTGATGATTAAAATCTTGAATTTTAGTTGTGCATTTGAGTCCTCGTTGTACTGAACCTTGTCACAAAAAACAATACAATCATAGCAAAACAACAGTTCCCAACAGAGAAGTTGGAAGCAAAACACAAATTATGTAAACAGAGATAGTAGATAGATTGTAAAAGATACCAACCTAATCTAAAACAAAGTTGTTTTAGATTGGTTCAGCCTTTAATGGTTCAATAATAAGGACAGTGTTATATTACAGCAGCAAAAAATTAAGTGCATTAAGTGTACACAGAGCAGTTATAACTAACTACAATTCATGATATACATACATATATATATAGCTACAAATATTAGATTATACAAATAGATTTTAAATGCAATTTTTAATGTTCCAGGAAGGCAGGTTTTTAAGTGAAGGGTGTAAAAATTTTCATTTCACTGAACTAAATTCATTTTCTCTGTTGGTTAATGTGCCTCTACATTCTCTCTGTTGACCTGGCCATTTTGATAGTCTCTTTTCAGTTTTGATTTGATTCAAATAAAAAAAAAGTGACCACCACACTGTGTGTGATCATGTTAAAACTATTCAACACTCACATTTTCCCTGACGAGGTCAGAGACAGTTCGGGAGAGCATGAGGCAGGAGACGGCACAGCTCATGATGTGAAAGAGGGTGTACATGACCCGCGTGCTGGTGGAAGATTTGACCGGAGGACAAAAGGCACAGCAGAGCGAGCAGGGAGCAGGTCCACAGCAGCAGCATAACTGAAGAGAAGGAGATGGTAGAAGATCAGTAGCCAAACAAAAAAATACAAAAAAAGAAGAGAAGCTTGTGGGATGATCTGCCTTCATATTACACAAAAATATTTCACATGCTGCTGACATTACACATAAAAGAAGATATATATTAATCATTTTTATCCTTCAAATTTGCTTTACTTGTTAATGCATTATAAATTGTAAGTAAAATATAACATGAAAAAAATAAAAGCATTAATGAAATGACCATCATGTGTGATATCTGAGGTCATTTGATTTGACATTTACACACATATTTAATGATGTTGCTCCAAAAGCACCAGTGCATATGTTGCTGTAGTGTTCGGGACCAAATCACATTATGACTAAGAGCTACTGTATATCAAAATCATAGGAGCTGAAATTGAAAAAAAGCATTGTGGTGGAAATGACTCCAGTTAACAAATCATACCCTCCATGTGTAAAGAGATGTGCTTGTTTGAGACAGACCGCAACAAAAATCACATCATCATCCTTTTCATTTATTTATATAACGAATAAATCACTTCACAGAGTTGCAGTATGATTTTTTGCATAGTATTCAGCCTTTCTTATAAAGCCTCAAAAATGTTGCAGTTGCAGTAAATGTAAGAATCAGTACAGAAAAATCATCTTTTTGAACAAATATGCTCATAAAAAATATAGTTAAACATCTGTTACTGAAGAACTGAGAGCAATGATCAATGAGTCCAGCAGCATGTGTGTGTGTGTGTGTGTGTGTGTGTGTGTGTGTGTGTGTGTGTGTGTGTGTGTCCTGTGAAAATATCAATCACTTTCAGAATTTCAGTCAAACGTGCAGCCTGTCCTATCCAGTATAATTTATGAACACATGCACTGGATGCTGCTGCAGTAGATCCAGATATATCCAGGTTATAATCTGATGGATAATGCAGAGAAGCTTAACCAACATCTTCTCATTAAAAAGAAGACTATAAAAATAGAGCCCTAATCATGTACAGCAGCTCAGGAACAATTTGATCCAGTAACAGGTGAAACATGATTTAAGGAACAGTTTGCACAAATTTCATCTCCGTACATGGAAAGTTTCTGCCATAGAAATAATTTGCAGCTCATTTCCCGTTTAGCTCTGCAAGATGGAAACCTGCAATCTCTCCTCTGTCTGTGGCTAAATTGACCTGTTTTAGAATCCTAGAGCACACATTTGTAGCTGAGCCACTATAGAATCCTAAATGAAAGACACCAAGAAACAAATCAGCGCTTTAGACTAAAGAGCTGGTGTTAACTCATCAAGAGCATCAGTGTTTAACTCACCATGTGAGTGGCGTTAATGTTGAGATGGACTACATAGACTGTTGCTTACTCATTAGTTTAACTCTCAATAAGTAAACATGAGATGTTACGTTACTTTGAAACTCTCTGTCATATGAAATAGTAAGAACTTTAGTCAGATAATCTGTCCATTGGAATGGTCAGGATATCTAAATGTCACTGGAAGAGGAAAAAGAGAAATGACTGAAGTGATACTATTTTAATCCATTCTGACTGATACAATCCAATGAATGATACAATTCATTCTCAATCCTTCCAGTTGAAATTGTTTATTTGTCCATGATATTTCTTTCAAAAAGAATATAATATTTATGCAATCTATTATATGGTATGACTATTAATTCTAATTAAAATGAGTACAAGAGTTAAACACTTATCTAAACTACCTAAGCTACTATTTTGCTGTTCAAAAAAGTTAAACCATTGTATTTATTGATTGTTTCTTTTGATTGGAGTCTCAGATTAGATTCTTAGTTCATGATTATTTCAATGGACATAAAAAAATAACACCATATTGGGTATTTTATTAATATTTTAAATGCTAATGATTTTTTGAGTGAATTTATAAAAGACTTTCACAATATTTTTGAGTTTGAAATATAACTGTTTTGACTACATGAGTCAGAAACAAACCTGCTTTTTAAACTGAAAAGCCATTAAGAATTCAAATGCATTCAGCAGTACTTCAGAAAGATTAAATACTCAGGATTTTATTGGATGAACTGCACAGTCCATTTTGCACTTAATTTGCATGTTCCCTACCTAAAACAAATGATATTATCAGTATTTTCTAAAATGACCTCCTTTTTTTTTCTCCTGTTGATCTTCTTTAACTCAACTCAAAACAAAGAGTTGAAAACAATGTGACCCACTTAAAGTATATCCAGACCAAACAGCAGTCTGAGAGGTTAGTAGAGCATCCTTCAGTTTTATATCCTAGTGATAGAGTCCTGGTTTAAGCTTTGTATGAGTTTGGAGAAATGAACGAGGCTGTTTTGTCAAATCGGTAATGACAAACAGTTTTCATCAACAACTAGGACAAAGTCCAGTTGTTTGTGTGGAGATGATTATAAAACCTCTTGTATTGGTAAGAAGCTAATCTGAGAAGTAATCCTGCACGTATCCCAACCTTTAATCACCAGTGATCCAACGTTACCTTTTATCATAGACCAATCAACAGCAACTATTTACTGTCACGCAAATCAACTTAGTTTATATAAATAATCTAAAAATGATCTCTTTCCTTACTTTTACCACATTTTGGCATATTTAAACAGGACACGTATAAAAGAGAATAGATAATAAATAAATTTGCTTTACCTGCATGTTTTTATTAATATTTTACATCATATAATACAGAGGTTGTAAATAATATGTTGTGTTTCTTGTCACTTTCTGTCAGTTCATTTTCCATTTCTCAGTTTGTCTTTTATCCAGAATCACTTACATTGATTGATTGATATTTTGTCATTTCCTGTTTTTGCATCTAAACTACAAACTAACAAACCACTATATCTGCATACATATATGGATACGAACAGAAACTTCCATCTGTGCTGTGGATGCATGTGCCTTGTGCCTGTATTTTACATATACATGTGAAACACAGCAGTACCTCAATTTTGTGGGGCCAGTGGAGCCATTAAAACTATACAGAGTAGTCCTTCCTTCCTAGAGGCAATTAAATGTATCTAGAATTATATTAAACTACTGTCTGCAACACTGCCTCCACTTTTGCCTCCTTTTTAAGAGGTACATTTCTACAGCCTCCTCCACTGTCACCATTTTATTGTTAGAGGCCATGGACTGTGCCAAAATAAAGGATGGATGGACGTATGTTCTGTGCCAGTTGTGATGGTTATAGTATTTGAAATAAACATATCTTTTATCATATGTGAAAGGAGCATTAGTGATCTGGTGATTCTATTTTTTTTAATTTTGCGATCTTAAAGTGACACGAATAACTTGTGGCCACAAGTGGTAAACTACAGAATAACTGAACACTAAATTTTCTTGCATTTCCCTTGATTCTCTAAATTTAAGCGTCATCGATTGGCCTGTTGGGAGCTTGTCTAGTCTTCTTGACAGCTTTACACTATAGTTGATCATCTACACATTCACACTGTGCCTCTATATTACAATTACAGTTAGCGCTATTCTAATTCTACATTCTACTTTCACACACTGATGAAAGAGCCAACGGGGTCAATTTCAAGTTCTGAGCAGCAGCGTCACTGTAATAAGACCAATGCTTGATTGATGATATCATTGGATGAACATTCAGAACAATGTTACCAGCACTATTATTAATCCTCAGGAAAACATGAATGTCTGAACTTAATGTCATTGCAATTCATCCCATAGTTGTTTATATGTTTCACCCAAAACCACAAACATTAACATGATAGTGGCAGAACAAGTCATATCCATCATTGCATTTACTAATATCTACAGGAGGCATTTGGATTATATATCAAGGTCAAGTTATAGGATATAGGAGGCTCTATTGGTAGAGATAGAAAAAAACATAATTTGTTTGTATTTATATAAGATCACCTGAAACTAAGAATTGCATTGTTTTCATGAAGCCCACCATGTTTCTACAGTAAACACATGCTCTAAATGTTACTAAACCCTATCTACTGGTCCTTAAATAAATGATATAATAGTCATGTGCCTTTAATGGTTTATGTCAACTTTCAGTGCTGCTGAGTTGTGAGCTACTGACAATAAAGAATCAGGCCTGGATTCTGCCTCCAATTCACAAAATGTATTCAGAAAGACAATGATGCTATTGATGTTGATTTTCATAACTATGCTCCTCCAGTATCAGAAATATTCACATTTAAATGTAACAGCTCTCTGACTGACAACACTAAATGACCATCTGTGAAAAACCTACAAATCGTTGATTTGATTTAACAATTCAACAATGCAGTAAAAATGTATAATTTTAAAAGGGAACATTGTCGCAAAACTTTACATTATTTAAATACACATTAGTGTGTAAACTATTGCTAACTGTCAGATTCCAGTTTAACTTTATGAATATATGATCAGCTATAAGATATGGTTTGTTTTGTATTTAACCAGCAACAATTTAAAATTGTTACAAAAAGCTGTGCCTCAAAGTGACACATTTAAATACTGTTAACCTGTATCACACCTCAGTGATGATAATCCAGTAATAATATAACACTGACAGGTCACCACTGTGCACAACAAGTACTTACTGATCAGGTTCTTTAGGTATCTGATTATAATAAACATCTGAATACTTATTCCACCACTAAATGAATATCTTGATGTCTACGATGTTATTATCAATGAAAATCAACCACTGAGTTAGTATCATAATTAACTGCTACTACATTATAATCAGTGCCCAGCTGACACTAACAAAGTTTCAGACTCCATCTGTGGTCGTCACCTCCTGTGCCGCTGCTGCTCAGCTGCTCTCACCTGATAGGCCACCATGTTGAGGAAGTAGTTGTAGATGCTGCTGCGGTTCATGCTCTGCGTGGCCGACATTGTGCCCCTGAACTGCTTTTCCTCGGCCGCCACGGCTGCACATTTGGCCATTGACAGCTGCCTCAAGTGGATTCTCTCAGGCAGCCTGCAAAGTAGATATCCTCACATCCTTTCACAGAGGAGCACACAAAAGCTACAGCAAGGCCTGATTGAGAAATTAAAAAGTAACAAAAAAAATTAAAATAAAATACAACACTCAGTCCAGTAGGTTGTCCCTACACTCTCCTTATGCTGGATTAGCAGAAAATCTAGTCCAACTGGGCTCCTTGCAGCCGAGATCCACAGCATGAGTGCTGGTTCAGCTGCCCTTGGTCCAGCCTCACAGGAGAATAAGTTGTTTTTTTGCCCATATCCTGTGTGCTTTGGCTCTCCGGCTGTGTTGGGTGCTGCCAGAAATGAGGGAGAGGTGGTAGAGAATGCTCACTGCCCTCCCCCATTCTTCCCACTATCCTACCCAGTCAGATTAGGCAGAGAGTCTGTGAGAGGCGGAGGGGGAGGAGGAGGAGGTCAACAGGGACCATGTGTAAGTCCCATCTGTCCCTCCCTTCCCTTCCCCCCAGTGCTGTACCAACTCAGAGTTACAGCGGGATTGGGCAATACTCATGTTTAATCCAGATTTAGAAAATTAAACAATTACCCTGTGTGATTTCTGGATGTTGATGCCTCCTGCTTCTATTGACCCCCCACTCACCAGCCTCCATACTGTCATTGTCCTGGGTTTCTGTGTCACTCCCAGAGAGAGGCCACCTCCTAGGACATAATCCCAACAAGTTATCATGACTATATCACAACCCAGAAACAGTGAAGTGGGACAGGGACACAGAGCTGTCTGCAACAGAGTCAACAGAGGCAGGATGCATTAGGCCAGTAGATCTGCTCACAGATTAATACTCTGGATTTTTTGGGGAAAGCTTTAATGACGGGCGGCTGAGAGGATAGAAGATGAAAAACTTTGTCACTGTTAATATCTTGACTTTCAAGTTATTTTCACTTGACATTCAGTGTTTTTGTGCATCTCCAATTGTTTTCAAGGAGCAAACTTCATTATGATTTAATTGTATGTAACTGTATGCTTTTGTATGTGGATCTCATTCTCATTTCGTTTTTTACATACTAACTACAGTACTTTTGGAGGCTTGAAAACTTGTTTCACCAAGATCAACCTCCACTGATAAAAGTATGAACAAAAGATTAAAAGACATGATTAAAATATCAATTTTCATTCAATTAGAATTATATATTGTGGTTACAATCTATAAATGCTATAAATGCAAATAGAGACAGTATCATAAAAAAAAAAAACTAAATGTCTGTTGTCTACACTTTTCTGAAAATTATGTTTTATGAAAGAAAATAGCCCAAAATCTCAAAATCAACCAGTTTATCTCATTAAACTTCCGTTCATTCCGTAAATTTTGTCATCGTTGCTGAGGTGTGATTTTCAAGGTGAGCTTGGTGAAAGGCAGAGTGTGTGTGATGAGGGAGTTTAGATTTGTGTGCAGGGCGGAGCACCTGGATAATCCTGCCATCATTCAGCCCTCTGCTCAGTCACCTCCTCCTCTCAGTGACCTTCACCAGCCCAGACAGAAGTTTAGCAGCAGCAGCAGCTTCTTACACTGTCTGAGTCGAGCCCCAGACAAGCTTCATTGAGCCTCACACTGTTTGAGAAAAACAGCAGATATTTGTCACTGTCACTGCATCTCACCTGGTGATGCGCATAGCTCTAAGAAATCCATGGAAAAGTAATAAATGCTGTGTTTGGGAGCTGAGATGGTCAGTGAGCACTCTCGGTCAGATTTGTTGACTGTAGATTATCTCTATCAATCACCACACTGTATTTTCTAAACTGCTCTCTTCATATAGTTTAACTTTACTTCCTCACTGTTGAAACTGAGAAACAAAACTGCAAATCTACATAATACCAGAACATTGTTCTAAAGACTCTAAATATGCTCTATTAATGATCAGTACGTCAGTTAAAGCTCTTTATATATCATCTGTTTTCACAGAGACGGCAGAACTACATTACCCATGAGGCTACTGGGCTAACAGAATGTGTCAAGGAGGGAGAGTAAAGTACATTTGGTCAGTATGATTTTTGCATCAATATTATAATATTTTAAACAATAATTCATCGGATTAAAATATGTGGGGACAATTAATAAACATGAAGCTGTGAAGACTTACATATTGTGGCAGCTTTAACCTCTTAACTTAACAGAATAAAACTGAAATAACTTTCTAATATTGTAGACTACAGTTTCAGAAACACTTAAAGTGTCAATCATAAATTAATTCACAAACTAATTTACCTCAGAATAACTATGTATTATCTGACTGGATTGCAATGATTGTTGCATTCATCTGTTTATCACAACTGTCAAAGGTGAAGATCATTTTAACTTCTTTACACCATAATTTACTGATTGATTATTGATTGATCAATTGACTGATTCATAAATGCAGTGATGTGAATTAACACAAATTCGCTGCTTCAGCAGAATGAGAATCTTGATTTCAAGACTAGACTTCTTTTACATGCATACTGGGATGCGGGTTGGGGGGCGCAGCTTTGGCCAAACTTGAGCACGGTAATTCTTCAAGAGAATCACAGTGTGTCCACGTTCACTTTCTAGGAACTGAGTAACAAACATATTAGTTGGGTTCAGACTCAGCTAAGAGGCTTGTACTCACAAACCCACTGAATGAAGGACATTCCCAGAACCCTCGAGCAAATCGACAGTTTTAGGATTATTAGTCTGAGCCTAATGATGGCAGAGGGCCAGCAGTTAGGAAGACAAGTATCAGAAAACCCCAAATAAAGGCATATACTATGTTACTTAACACTTTACATCACTGAGAACCTATAATAGATACGCTTATCTTTGTAAAATTGACCTGCCAAAGATACTGCTTTGGGGAATTGATCATCCTAAAAACATGGGTCTCAGTGACCTTCCCTTAGTGCAACCACGAGGTTCACATTTGTGGTTTTAAGTTAAAATGTCTCAACAACTGTTTTATGATTTGTCATGAAATCTTGTTTCTTCTGGTAGCAATGTATTATAATAATTTTAGTGATTTCTTAACTTCTTGTCTCGCACCAACATCAGGTCAAAATTCATAATTTAGTCTAAACATTTCACTGGATCATGACTAAATACAAGTGGTAGACTTTAACTATGTACATTACCTGAACACTTTCCATTCTATAGTTTTCATATTAAGATTTTACATAACAATAATCTAATAAACTCATAAATTGATTGATACATTTATTAATAAGTTTCAAATTTATGTGACTTGTATCATCACCTATATTATACATATTATCAAATACACAGAGTAAAAGGCTTGAGTATTTATTACATATATTGTTAACTGAGCATTTTTTTTTTTTTTTTATCAAACTTTGGATTATTCCCTCAAACATGGATGTAAACCAGTCAGTCCCTGCAATAAACACGTGTTACTCTGAGTCGTCCAGGCTGCTGTGGTCCAGCATTCCTGGGGGCCCCTTTCACTTTCATATAATTGTTGGTGCCTTGTGGGAGAGGAGGAAGTGCCAAAGCGAACAAACAAAAGCAAATTAGAGGATGCAATTTGCCACTTGGGCAAAAGCATTCAATATATGGTTTCAATAGGCTTGCGCAATAACTGTTGGCAGAAATCCAGGTCTTGTTTACAAAAAACAACAAAGAAAAAATGATGCATTCACTAGTTATTTGGGACTCATTTTGTGCAAAACTATGGAGCAGTGGTTTTTGATCTGGCCATTTTTCAGAGGTTTTTTTCTGTAACCTGTTTTAGTTGCGGGTACATAAAATTTGGGAGTGTAAATTATTCAACTCAAACACAATGTACCCATTCACATGTAACTGTGGCCTGACAGACTGTACAGCCATCTCATGTTGATCCTGAGAAAAGTAGTTTTGTTTTTCTATATGTTCTTTTATATATAGCCGGATTAACAATCAACCAGTCCATTCTTTAAACTCCATATTTTGAGAATTATTCATACATTTTAATCTGTGCCACTTTCTTCATTTTTTTTCCCGCAGTTTGTCCCATTTGAAATAAATTGTGTATCACAAGGATGTCTTGAGTAATCTTTTTGAATCTGGCACAAACATCCACTTGGGTTAGATTTATAGAGTAGATTATGTCGAGTCAAGAAGTCAGTGTGACCTCGCAAAACATCTTTTTGGTCATAACTCATGAATTTAAGTACTAATTATATCTAACTGGACTGGAGCAGACACACAACAACAAGGTGATAACTCTAGTTATTTCTTAAATTTGTATTAATTTAAGAAAGTCACAAAAAATGAAACATCTGAAAAACATTAGAAAAGACATTTTTCTGTGACATGTTACTTTTTTCTTATCCCTTTTTTGATCATCTGATGATCCTTTGGACTTCAGACAGTCTGGAGATGCCCTGGATTAAAAAACTGCAAACAGTGCAACAACAGTTTTTGTTTATAGCACCAGACAGCTCCATGAACAAATTGTTTGCCCTGTTTGAAATATGGGAATCTGACTGACCCTGACTGACCTGACCAACACCTGTGGGATAAACTAGATCATCGACTGAGACCCAGACTTTGGTAGTTGACCTTGCTAATGCTGTAGTGACTGAGTGCAAACAAATCCCCATAGCCAGGTTCAAGATTAGGCCTGGTATGGTGTCAGATTACAACTCAACAATCACATAGAAGGGGAATATTCAGCTGTCCACATCATTTTGTTTGTTAGACCAGTTTTCTTGTAGTTCATCAGTATGAGGGAAAAATAGAAAATGGACCCAGAAATTCCAGATGGAAGTCACCCCTGTCACCCTGCATGCCCTCCCCACCCGACACACACACACACACACACACATTAATCAACATTTATGTGCACATTAGTTACAAACACCTTTGTTGTTTATACTGCATATTAACTGCAGCAGCTTTCTAGCCAGGACAACTTAGCAATATTGAAATTCCTCTTGCACTGAGTAACAGCATGCTGCCCGAAGTTATCTCATTATTGGTTATTGATGACGTTAAGGAAAATAACAAGGTGTAGTATGCTTTCCTTCTTTTCATTTTTTTCCCCCACTGAGAAATACCCATCCTGCTTTGAACATGTTATTATCATATACCTTCATCATATTATAACTGTTGGATTGTGCAGAGTCTCTCACCTGAGCGCAAAGCCAGTATCCTGACATCACGTTGTTGAGGCCTGATGTGACCCTCAATCAGCTGTCAGTCATAGAGAAGAATGAAGGGGTTAGCATGACAGTGGGGATGTCTCTCAGGTCCCTGTGCCATTCCTCACTCAGGACAATAACATATCTCCCAAAGGATGAAACCAGAGGCCACTGATGTGGTTTTCAGTCCTGCGCAGTTTTGAAGTGCAGGATCAGGTTTTTCTTTCTCTTAATAGGATTACAGTGGGTGGATTGAAAAAGCTCAGGCTCACAAACGGGCTGGAAAAGTCTAGAGACAAACGAAATCTAGTATAGTAGTTGAGGGTTTGACCAAGTAAACCTCTTATAACAGCCAGGAATAGAAAGAAGAGCAGCAGCAGTACAGAGTGATTTATTAATCCGGACAGTTAAAGGTTTTTGTGCTTACAACATTATTTTTAGAATATTTCAGATTATCTGAGATGAGTTTTTCTAAGAACTGATTAGAATCTATTGGGCTATATCTCAAAACCGTGGGTGAAGCTTGGTCTGAACCAGGTATTATCTTGAATGTCCCACTCTGTTACACGAATCGCAATTATAGAAATACGCATTCTTAAGTAAGAGTACAAAATTATTTACATCATTACACTGACGTCAATTATTGACAAAAGTAAAAGTCTTCACTCTGAAGAAATATAATAAATAAAGCATCCTTTTTGACCTGCATTTGATATACTGATAACAATTGTATCTTACAAATGTAGTCAATACTTTTACCACACAACCTTAATATGTAGAGTATGAATAGACAGTCCAGACCAGTGAACACAACACAAAAAAACACAACACAAACTTAAAGAAAGAAGAAAAGTAGGCAACTAACTAATAATAATAATAATAATAAACATGGTGAAATTAATTAAGTAACGTAAAATGTAACTTACACCTAAGCGCAGTACTTTTATTTATTTATATATATATATATATATATATATTTTTTTTTTTTTTTTTTTTTAAGCCCTACACTTCCGGTGCTACCTCCTTTTCCGTCCGGTGTTTAAAGGAACCTTTCTTTTTGGTTCCAGCCTCAGCGGAGCAAACATGGCGGCAGAGGTAGACGTCGATTTGGACCTGGAAGCCGAAGAAAATTGCACCGGGAAACCGGCAGAAAAGCCTCGGAAACATGATAGTGGAGCTGCGGACCTGGAGAGAGTCACGGACTACGCGGAGGAGAAAGAAATATCCAGCTCTGATTTGGAAACGGTGAGAACCGCTGGCTAACGCTAGCCCGGAAACATGCGGCCGCTGCTACCATCGCTGTCCGCATCATTCAGGATACCGGCCCATCACAAGTTCACCTGTGACTGCTTTATCCAGAAATACCAATATTTATGAGTGTTTGCTTATCTACTTTCATCACTTATTGTAATTTCTAGAAACTGAAATGAAGTCGGTGTTTGCTCAGTTACGAAGATGAGCTCAGTGGTTGATTAAGTTTAGTTTGGACTCTTGTTATTGCCTCATTGAACCATCCTCTCAATGTAGTTAATCTTAAATATCATCAATACAACTAACAGACACAGACATAACAAGAGCAGATATTAGTAGTATCAGGGCTTCTCAACATCCTTGTTATCTAAAATAACGTGTTCTTTACTTTTTAAGATGTTAATTATGACCCGAAGATTATTATTAACATCAGTGAACATTAAGTTCAGTAACTGCGTCTTTATTTTTAATGTGAATATGACTGAGATAAATTCAATTCAGTTTAAGTTTTTTTCAATATTAACACGGACGTCTCCCCTTACAGAGCTCAACCATATTTGACATAAAACTAGGATTTTCTAAAATATTTCATCAATACACAGGCTATCATAAAGGTTAAGAGCACGTGAGGAAATATAAATAGGAAATAAAAAACAATAAATATAAGAGTGTGTTAATTTGGGCTGGGTGTTAAACCATAACACTGATTACTGCAGGATAGATATAAATATAATATATATGGATCGTACCGGCACAGATAGAGGTGTAACACACATTATTGTCTGCGGAGATTATCTGTCATCGATCTCATAGTATCTGACGTTGTTGAATGAAGGGCAACTGGGCCGTTGTAGTTCTTGAAGATGCTGCACTGTCACTGAAGAGGTTTCCTCATTTCTGGTTGAGAGTGTTGTGTTCCCAGGATTTATCATCTGTGGGGGGGATACCAGAGATCTAGTGTTCAAAGGTGTATTAATGGCCGTTGTAAATCAGCTTAGGTAGTTTAGATGGTAGCAGTTAGAGTTACTAATGACTATGGTCACCAGGGACTTCCTGCTTATTGTTACAATGGTTGTTAAAGTCACCTCAGATGTATATTGTTGTTTTGAATGTTCTGGCTGAAAAGATTAGATTTTGACCAGTTTACCTAACTCCCATATTATTATCAAAGGCTTCATTATTTGTCTAATGAGATAATCACATGTGAGGAAAACATCACCACCAACTGAAGTTAATACATAGTGTTAAAAACGTCTTGAATATGAAAATGAACTGTGATTCTTCTTCCAGGCTATGTCAGTGATTGGAGACAGAAGATCACGAGAGCAAAAAGCCAAACAGGAAAGGTAAGATCAGTGTTGATCGTCTGTCTTCACACATGCATACATCATGGCTAGCATAGAAAATAAACACAAGACAACATGTCATACTGTGCTGTCATGTAGTCTGAACTTTTACCTTTTTTGTCTCTTCCAGAGAAAAAGAATTGGCCAAAGTCACCATCAAGAAAGAGGACGTAGAACTAATTGTGAGTCACTTTGATTTTAGTTCATTCATCTTAAAGTGATCAGCCACACATCTGTTGTCAAAAGTATATGGACTAAACGTTAAACAATTTGTGATATTGGTGCATTTTGTACCAAAACCACAGACAATAATCTGGTGCTTCAACAGTCTGCACTCCTCTGTGAGGGTTTTTTATTAAATGTTAACGTTTCTCCAGTTTTCATTAAACCATAAGAGCTCTTTACCCTTCAAGGAAAATAATGGGTGTCATAAAATGGACCAAATTTCTGAAATTAGTTTTGAAATACAACGCCCTGGTGTCTTGGCCTGTAAAGTTACATATATGTCACATGAAGCATTTATAGTAATTTATTTTCTATTTAAAGAGGCTGTGATACCTGTGTCACAATGAGTTAAAAACATTTAAACCTGCACACATCCTGGATTTACTCCTCTGACCTCATGAGGATTGGTGATGAACACTGATGGAGGGTGATCAGTTGACTTCATCCCAAAAGCTCTGTGTCTTTGTCATAGTATGTCGTAGTAATAATACTATCTTTCATCAGACGTAAGAGGCCATTTAATAGATCTCAACTAAGCAATTATGTCAGTAGAACTTCTACTGACATAATTGCTTTAATCTACTGTAGAAGTGTCCATATACTTTTGGCCAAATGTAACGTGATCATGAATATCCTGACTTTGGTGGGAGAGTGATTTTGAATGTGCATGCCATTTGGGAATAGATGCAGTTGTGTGCAATTATGTCTGACCTTAATTTTTATGATGAATTTACTGTTTTTGTTGCCAGACATGATTTAGTCTCCTTTCATTTTACATAATAAATGACTGATAAAAGAAACTGTTAAATGTGGATGTGCATTTTTATCACCAGTTTCAGTTTGTTAATTAGAGGATTGAGTTTGTGTCTTAGTATTAAGATATAATTTGATTCCTGTTATGTTGTTGCTGCGCAGATGTCGGAGATGGAGATTTCGAGGGCTACGGCAGAACGCAGTCTGAGGGAACACATGGGGAACGTGGTGGAAGCTCTGGTGGCTCTCACCAACTGAACAATTAGTATTTACACAATGAACTGCTTCACTTTTTAAAAAAAAAAACAAAAAAACTTAAACCTCATTAAATCAGTGAGGCTGAACTGATCCCAGTGGTGGAAAAAAAGTGGTGTACCCCAGTCCTTTTTTTCTTTCCTTTTTTTTAAATAAAAGTTGACATTTCCTCTTCATATGGACTGATGTGTTGTTTTAATCAGTTCTTTGTATAAAAAAAGATGAAAATACAGATTTTATTTGCAAATCAAGTTTTACTTACATTACTCACCATGTAAAACACACTAAATGTTATAGGCTGATATTTACAAAATTATTTTTGCTTTAAAAGTGAAGGAGGAACTTTGGCTCAACGGCCACGGACAGGTCATCTCCATCAGTCAAAGTCTGCACATCCACAAACTGAAAACGTTAAAGTTTGAGCAGCCAACACAGAGTTACACTGTTTTAAACACTGGGGCTTCTTCTTTGTAGATGAAGATTTCAGACTGGTGGAATCTTTCTATTTGCTGGTTTCCTTTCACAAAAAAGTTCAGGGATTCAAGAGGATGCCGCTCAGTCTTTAAAGCTGCAGCGACGTGGGCATGACAAAGTCTGACTTCCAAATCTTAAGTCTTCCTCTTCTTCACTGTGGGTCGGTCAAACACGTCCCTCACGCCTGCCGCCTTCTGCTTGAAGAACTTGGTGTTTTGAGCGCTCTCCTGGGCCCAGGCCGAGTCGAACGATGTGGTATCTTGGTCCACCAGGTGGGTGTACTTGGTGCGTCCAGAGCGGCCAAAGTTTTTGACCTAAAAATGGAAAACCAAACCAAACCAGAGGAGAGAGTGAGTTTGTTTTCATTCGTAGAGATACTGAACCTCCAACTATTTAATTACTCCTGAACAATGTAGATAGATGTACATAGTAAAAAATATTTAAAAAGACAAAAAGAAGCCAAGTCCGTTGGTCTCATGGTGCTGTAAACCTGAAATGAGATTAAAAAGAAGCTGACCTGCATGACTTTAGGTAGGATGGTTTTGTTGAAGTGATCCTCCAGAGTCGGTGCACTGAAGTCTCTCTTGTACACGTCCTCCTCCTCATTCTGTAACAGAAATTACATGTTGACAACAGTTATACAAGTGATGACTTACTGCCTGTAACACTTAGTTAAAGCAAACCGTAGCTGACTGACTGAGTACAACATTTCACAATTGTTGGCACTCCCTGGTGGACAAACTATGCATCTCTGTATTTTTACGCATCTGCTGTATCAGTTGCCCACTGGTTAGTGGATGTTTTTAAATGTAAACATCAAACTAGGACACTAGAATCGTTGTTCAGGTAGTCAGTTAACTGACTACCTGATACGCTGATCCAACATAACTAAACCAGACAATGTCGGACCAAACTGTGTCTCTAGTCAGAACTCAGCTCTGCAGCGACTCACCATGAAGAAAGCTCCTCTGTGGTAGTATTTCTGCAGGAACTTGTATTTGCCTTTGGTAGCTTTGTTGGTGACGAGTTTGCCAGAGTTGCGGAGCTCAGCCCTGCGTTCTTCCTCTGTCAAGCTGTGGAATCTCTCGATTTCAGCCTTCTCCTTCTCCATGCTGGGGACAAACATCATTTCCTCGTTACTCGCTGTGCTCACTGATGGGTACTCAGTCAAAATCCTATCACCATCAAATACAGTTCAGTGCACTTGAATTACTGTTTACTCACACTTCTCGGGCCTCTCTGTCTCTCTTGATGCGTTTCAGCTCTCTGACTTTCCAGGCTTCATATTCTTCTTCCTCGTTCTCTCCATCGGTGTCCAGGGCGTCAAGAGCAGCCAGCGTGCGTCGGTTCTCTTCAAACTCCTTCTTGGCCTCCTCCTCCACAATCTTGAGAGTGTAGCGTCGTCGCTCCTCCGCCTGCTTCTTGGCCTCGACCTCCAGCTCTCTTTGCTTTTGTTCCTCTGCTTCACGCTCTGCTACTGTGATCCTGTCTTTCCTGAGGCACAAACAGACAAACGTGTAGATGAAACTAGTGACTTCGATTTTGTTCTAACGTTGTTTAAAGTGCATCTGATCTCGGAAACATTTTCAGATAATTCAGTTCATACTTGCGAATGAAGACGGGTTTGAGTCGCGGCTCTGCTTCGTCCTCACTGTCTGTGTATTCTTCATATTCAGACTCAGACTCAGACTCCTCCCCTGACTTCCCTTCCTCCTCCACCTCCATAACCTCCATCTCCTCGTTCTTTCGTTCCATGGCTCGCTGCCGCATCATTGCTCGCCTCCTTTCAATTTCCTGCACAAAATGACAAACTCCACGTTATGAACTTTTTTAATATAAACGACTTAAAATCTTCAACACATCAAAAAAAAAAGGTATAAATGAGGAAAAGTAGTTTTTTTATTATTAAAAACCTCATACCAACCTCATCATCAACTTCTTCCTCCTCTTCCTCTTCCTCCTCACTACTCTCCTCACGCTCTGGGTGCCATGTGCCTTCATCAGAGTCTTCACTGCTCTCTGCAACAACTTCGGGCTCTGCAATCTGTCTATGTCTTGCAAGCCTGACGGAAAAAACAAACAAACAAATAGGTATGTAAAGAGGTCAAATCATCAATTTCAGCCACACAAATTTTTGTGACCATGCCAGTCAACTCAAATCACGTCTGAAGAGCAGTGTAATACCTCTCTTCCACGTCTTCAGAGACTCGGTTCAGCAAACGCTTCAGACGTGGGTCAGAGACGTCCTCTTCCTCCAGCTCCAAATCTGGTTCCAATTCCTTTCCCTTTTTTACAAACTGGAAGTCCTCCTCTTCCTCGTCTGATGACTCCATTGGGGCATAATCAGGACGTTTACCTGACACATACCTCTTCACCTTCACCTTCTCCATGGAGAGCTCACCTGGGATATAAAAAAAACCCCAAAACATTAGTTACGCTTGACACTCGGAGCAATGCACAGCTGGGAATCTAAATAAATAAAGATTAGGATCCACACCATTAACACTTTTTCTTCATTTAACCATCAGTGATGAGTTATTTTTACAAGGTGCTTTAGTGTTGGCACAAGTGCAATAAACTTATATAGATGCATATTTTGTGGTGTAGTCTCAGTTGTTAGTTCTTCAATCTTACTGTTACAATTCACCCCAGGTTGTGTTATAACCTACCCTGGTAGTGAGGCTTTAACAATGACATTCCCTCTCTTTAACATCCAATGATGAATTATGTGATATAGTTGGAGAAGTTGAAAACGTTGATCTTTGTAGTAGTATTAAGCTACTTTGCTGATCAATATTAACAATAATAACAACGTCTTCCAAATCAGCAGACACATGTATTCTGTCACTGGCTCCTAGTTTAGAATTATTTTGTGGATCAAATTACTAATCGATCAATAGAGAAAGTGCCAACACCAATCGATGTTGAAAAACAATGTTAGCTGCAGTCCTGCTAGCGGTTCACGTAGCACGCCGCTAGCCGCGGAGCTAACTGTCCCGTCTCACCTTTCTCATTTCGGATCGGCACCGCTCCCGCAGTCGACTGGATCGGCGGGAGCTTCATGTTGAGAGCTTCTCGACTAGACATGTCTGCCTGGTCGACGGCACCGCTGCAATACAACAAAATAAACTCAAAATACACGTATGTTTCTACAACAGGCTCGTTGGTCGTCGTTTCACCGAAGACGGAAGTTTAACATCTCGCGTGAACGGACCGGAAGTCGATTTGTTCCGACCACAAAAAGTAGACGATAGTTCCGTCCAACTACATAGACGTTGTTCTAGGAAAAAACAACACTCGTACCACGATTTATAATTTCGGTATTATAACATAAATAATATTAGTATATTATGCTAAATTTAATAACTAAACAAAAATAAAAATAAAAATGATGACCATGTCTTTAATGCATTAAAGTGTATGCAGCTTATTATTGTTGTACATGAGGTTGAGGTATATTTTATTTAAACGATTTTGAACAGGACACAGAAGTTTTTTTTTTTTTTTTTTTTGCAAAACCTATTAGTTTCTTGGTCAATCAGTTGATTCACTGGTTGTCTCAATTAGACAGTAATAATAAAATATTGAGGAGAACTAAAGAATGTACAATATATATTTTGTTGGGTCAATCTATATTTCTGATCGGCTGTTCCTTCAAAGTGACTATTACATGTCTGCAGTAAGTAACATGATCAGTAACACGATCAGTAACATGAACATTCTCACCAGTCCTGTCTTCAAAAATTCTTGGCACTAAAGTAGTAACCGTTGCAGTACAATGTGTTCATGGAAAATTGCTGTATGCAACATGCCTTTCAATTGTGCAAACTCCAGTTACATCTTTTTTTCCTTTCCTCCACAACGTCAGAAAACAGATTCAGTGTTTTGGAGTGACTGAACCTGGACCAAAAAATTAAGCCAAATCATTTCTTTTAGTTGCTAACTGCCAATTAATTGGCAACACCAAACCCTCAGTTAACTAGTTCAACAAAAATACAAATAAATAAATAAATAAAAGCCAAAAAAATCTTTATACAAAATACAATTTATTTATTTTTTAATAAATGAACTTTGATTTATTTGTTAAGTTAAGTAGTGTGTGGTCAGAGCTGGACTCCTCTCTGTCTGAACAGCTCCTCCAGCTTTTCCTCCAGAGCTGGGTTGGTTCCTTTCAGGCCTTTCACCACCTTAGACGCCCAAACAAAATACTCGTGGACACGCTCATCTGTCCAACCTGCCAAACACACACAAAGGAAGAAACCATGGTAACTAATACTTTATTTATACTACAGGAAGATCAGATTTGTTTCTCAAATTAGATCTTTAAGACAGATTGTCCACTCTCTTTAATCTGCAAGTGGATATTGGATTTGTGTTCACATATTACTAACTGATATGCATGGATTGCAATTTTAACATCAGAGGCATCAGTAGCCACCATCACTCTGGAATTGATCATGTCGAGATGCCTCTTGACATACGTTGAGAGATCTGAATTCCATTTTTGCCCATATGGTGTGATAAATAACTTGAAAAAACTATATTCTTTTGTAGTCTGGACTTTCTGAAATCAATTTGTACATGCTAAAAATGAAATGGGTCTGTCAGTCTGAACAAGGTCCAAGTCTGCCTCGTTGGAAAAATTTGCAATGTCGTTTGGCCACAAATAACAAATTTGATGGTGATGGTGAAAACACTGATGGTGAATTATGCAAAACCCTGAGTACTCATAGATGTAGGAAGTATAATACTAGCTACAGTTCAATAACAGCTAAGTGTTCCTAACATATCCATTTTGTTAGATCATATGTGTTTTCGTAATTATATGGGTTACATGAAAACAGTGACAGTGAAATGCTGACCAACAGGTGTGCATCGGTTCAGGTCCCTCAAGTTGTACAGTTTATCAGCCAGTTTGACCAGTTTGGCTTGGTGGCTGCAATGAGGCGCGTGTTCCACCTGAAGACGCTTCCTTTCCTGTTTGGGCAAACTTTTATCATCCGTCACCTCCATAACGATACGAGCCACGGTGGGTCCAAACTTGGTTTCCAGCTCTTCAGAAGTGGTATCTGTGTCTTCCACTGTGTCATGAAGCAGAGCAGCCTGCAGGGAGGGTCAGCACACCACAGAGACAAAGACAACTTTCAGGCTCAGTAATACAAGCAAATGGCATGTTCTACAATATGACCTGACTTAGCGATCACAACATACTTGCAAAACCTCGACGTCTGTGATACCACCTTCATGGCTCAGGATTCTTGCTACACCTTCAAAGTAAACACACATAAACACACACACACACACACACACACACAAAGAGAGCTCTGAGTACAAGCAAGAGGAATGTAAACAGGATATGTCACTTTTAAAAGTGCTGCTAGACGTGTTGGTCATGACTGGGCACAGACCTGTCAGTCATACAAGTGAAGTTGCTGCTATGCAGTATAATTGATCAAGTCAAACTAAGTCCACTAAAAATGACTTACATTTCCACTGACAGGCACAGACTGTTTTCGGCGTCTGATGATATAATGGTTAGAATTCCCTCAGAGATAAACTCTATTGTTAAAGAGTCAATTGACAAAAACAGCAACTGCAGATCTACCACTGCCTCTGTTGTTTAGATTGTTACTGTGTGATATTTTTGATGCGTTGGTACTATTTCATTTCTGGGCCCCATGGAAGGATATGACAATGGACCCCTGACATAATATGTTAAAATAATATTCTAATTTTAATTAATTTTTTGGGGCCCTATCAGTCAGCCCCCACTTCCACACAGCGTCCCTGGGTCTGGATACTCCCTCCACCAATGAAAGCGTCAGAGTTAAGAGCAACACCTAAAGGCATCACGATCACGGTGAAGTTAAAGAAAGACGCCTACGTACCTATGGGGTGGTTAATGTACGGCGTTGCGTCTACGTCTTTACGTCGCTGGTTACGATGTTTCTCTGCGGCAAAATGAACAGTCTCTAACAACAAGACTGAGTCTGAATTCATCGTGTTAATCACATTTATCGTCAATGTAAACAACTAACAAACAATGCTCTGATCCCTAACGGCTCTCCTCAGTGTGACAGTGGAACAGTCCGACTGTTTTAGTTTCCGGAGGAAACAAAACTGAGGATTGAATGAAGTTCCGCTCGTATAGCTACGGAAGCAGGTAGCTGCTAATATCAGCTGAACGCCCTTTTGTTGATGTTCTGCTAAATATTTGCAAACAAATTTCTGTCACTTACTTGTTGTTTTCGTGAAATTATTCTCATATCACTGCCAGCAGTATGACAGTGACGTTTGTATATCCCAGTGATGGGGAGAGTTGTGTTTTTAGCCTTCAAGCTAACTTGTGTATTAGCTAGTAGGTTAATGACAGCACGGATTTGGACACGTCTCTGTGTGTTCTGTAGTGTGCGACTTCTCTGTTATCCCTATATTCTGTATATGTAAGTATTTTTTCTTCTTCGTGCAGTGCAGTGGTCGAGTGACCGCTGTCCTGTCCTTGTTGTGGCACCAACATGGCTCACAGCGCCAGAACAGACTCCCCGGAGCTCCCTGACTTCTCTCTCCTCAAAAGACTGGCCAGAGATCAGCTCATCTACCTGCTGGAACAGGTAAGAGCAAGTCACGGTCTTGCACTGTGTGCCACTGCTTGCTTGGATTGGATGTGCACGGTGTTATAACTGGCTGTTACTGCAGACATATTAAACATTTAGCAAAGAAAAACATGCGTTTTTTTTATCACAATACATGAAGTAGCTGCACAGTGTCACGGACATGAACAGAAACTGAATTACAGGATAGGTGTGATGTGCAATTATGAAACAGCTGTTACAAATCAGGTGCTACACTTGTGACCACGCCCCTTTCGTCAGTCAATAACATCTAGTTTAATATTTATCAGTTAATCTGCAGATTTTCTCAGGTAATTAATGCGTTGCTTTGTCTAAAAACAAGAACTCATCAGAACATTATGGTTAGAATAGGAAATTTGTGTTTCTATTCTGCAAAGTGGCCACATAATCTATTGTGTTTGTGTGTATTTTGCTGTTGCATCGATTTACTGACTTTGTCCTTACCATCTCCTCACCGCTACTATCTCCCTCTCTTTGTTACACAGCTGCCAGGGAAGAAGGACCTCTTCATTGAGGCGGACTTGATGAGCCCGCTGGATCGTATTGCCAATGTGACAACACTCAAGGTGAACATTATCAGCAACTGACTTGATATTGAAAAACTGGTGGGAAAAAAACACAAAAAAATAAATTTTGTCTTTTCTTTTTCTGCAGCAACATGAAGTTGATAAACTCTACAAAGTGGAATACAAACCCATAATCAGCACCTCAGATCAGTGAGTCATAACATAACATTTTACACACATACACACTTGACGCAACTGCCTGACAATCTGGTATTGCTCTCTTGTAGGCTCTGTTTTCTGATCCGGCCAAGAATAAAAACTGTAAAGTGGATATCTGGTGGGTAAACTTTTTTTTTTTTTTTCTTTTTTCAAGTTAAGTGGTTAAACCCACATAGAGGCATTCAGTAGTAGGTGTTGAGTGTTGGAACTGCCATAGAAAATCAACATTTAAAATCTTGTGTGATTCAAAGCTTAAATCAAGGTTAGGTTCAATACCTGGCTAGAAAATCTCCATCTACACTTCAAATAAATTGTCCATTTTTAATTGATTAATCTCTCTGTCCCTGTATTGATCACGTGGTCATGTTATTATGTAAAATGCCTTGGTAAAATGTGTTTTGTGATTAGGTGATATACAAATAAAATACATAAGAATAGAAGTGAATTGATTTTTTTTCTGCCTGCCCTAGTCCACATTGTGTTTAATAATTGATTACTGATATTATCAGGATGACAGTGAAATCAAGGCAGGTGTAGTGATATGGTTATGGCCTTTTTGAGCAATGAGTCCAACGAATACTTTATGTATTTAATTTATTTAATTCCTTCTTTTTCCAGATGTGGCCAATGCAGATAAAGCAGCAGGGAAATTTAGAAGATACAAGATCATCTTCACCCCTCAGAAGGTATTTCCTGCTCTGCTTTGAGTTGTGTTGGCTCACTGCTTTGATTCATTTTGTATTGAGCCTGAGATATTTACCTCCTTACCCTCTCATGTTGTTGTCCAGTTCTATGCATGTGAGGCGGTGCTGGAGGAGCAGGGGATCTTTGGTGGTGAGCCTCCTTGCTTTCTCACTTTTTGTCTGAGTAGCAATAGTCAGTTGTGGACATAAGTGTTAAACTCATAGTTTTTCGTTCTCACAGATGTGACGATTGACGAATGGGCTTTCTACCTCCTTCCACTTGACAATGACATCATCAGCCTGGAGCTGCCAGAATTCTTTCAAGACAACTTCTTGGTAAAAATGGGGTCTGAAACAGAGCTAGCTGGACTAACTAGTCACTTCATTATTTGGTAAATTGAGACATACAGTATGTGAACTAATTAATCACTTAAAGCTGCAATAAATAACATGTAACTGAAATGAATAACAACCAGCTGGATCTGCTTTGCAGTGAGTTTCACCTCATTGTTTCTCTGCCTAGTAATTCAATTTACTGTGGTACTCTGGTTCAGTGTCACTGCTCTCACAGACTTGTTCTCTGTTGTGAAAAATTGCTTTTTCACAGCAGAATCTCTCAAAACCCACTGTACAAACAACACACACCATTAGAAACCAGCTGCTGAACACAGTGGAACATTTAGTGCCTAAAGAACAAGATGTTTCCCTCAGGAGTTGATGAAGACCAAAGAGAGAATCAATATTACACATACATTCATCAGGTGAACTCAGACATGACTAAAAGAATCTTGATGTTGAAAACTTAGGCAGGGGACCAGCGCTGGGTGAGAACAGCCAGCAGCGCTCTGCACCTCCTTCACTCTGTGTACGGCCCATTCTCAAAGGTCTATGGGATTGGACGATGTTCCAAGGTGCAGTATGATTTAAGAGAGAAAACTGATGTACGTAACGAAGGACTGAACTGTCATTAATTCTTTTTTTTTTCTATCTGATGCCAGATGATGTATGAGTTGTGGCGGGAGCAGGTAAAAGAGGGAGAAACAAAAGCTCGTCAGGCTGAAATAGGAAAAGTTTTTCTTATTGACAGAGGTAAGAAGCCACGTGTCTTTTTCTCAGTGGATGACGTGCTGTGTTGTACTTTCTTTTGCTCCCTAACATTTTAATTGTTTCAATTTAATATTTTGTAGATGTGGACTTTGTCACTCCTCTGTGCTCACAAGTTGTCTATGAAGGACTCGTGGATGATATATTTAGAATCAAATGTGGTGAGTATTAGAGCAACAAGTGGAGAAATGTTTTTAAGTATGTGTTACTAAGTATGTGTGTTTGGCAGGATGTGTGGAGTTTGGACCTGATGTTACCTCCTCTGACAAAAGTATGAAAGTCATGCTTAACTCTCAGGATAAGGTAAGGGATGGAGTTCAACCATCTGTCACAGATCTTTAAGTAAAACGTGGCCCTGAACTCCCGTCTCATTTCAGGTCTTCAATGAAATCAGAAACGAGCATTTCTCCAACGTCTTTGGCTTTCTCAGCCAGAAAGCCAGGAATCTCCAGACCGCCTATGATGTGAGTAAATGTTTGCTTCCCGCCATCAATCATTGAGACTGAGCTGACCGAAGTAATCGATGAGTGTTGGTTTTTCCTTGTTTAATTCTGCAGAAGCGTCGGGGGATGGACATAAAGCAAATGAAGACATTTGTGTCAGAGGAACTAAAAGGGTTAAAACAGGAACATCGGCTCCTTACCTTACGTGAGTGTTACTGTAGTATGCAGTGCATCAGATTGATGGTGACGTGCTGCGTCGCTGAAGAGCACGTTCTGTTTCAGACATTGGCGCAAGTGAATCGATAATGAAGAAGAAAACAAAGCAGGATTTCCAGGAGCTGCTGAAGACAGAACACTGTAAGATTACTCAGCCTGATACTTTCAGGTTTTTATCTCAGTGTGTTTCTTGATTATTCATGTTTTTATGTTGTTATTGATACACAGGCATTTATGTTTTCTATTCCAGCTTTACTTGAAGGATTTGAAATCCGTGAATCTATTTCTTTCATTGAGGAGCACATCATCAGACAGGTGCTTTAGCTTAACTGTAAAATCAGACTGATTTAGGAATTTAGCAGTTACAATAATATGCTGTTAACTTTTTTTTCAAGGTCTCCATGATAGAAAGTCTGAGGCTGCTTTGTCTTCTGTCCATCACAGAAAACGGTGAGACGACTTAATGACTGATTCCTGAGACAAAATCAGATTCATCTATTATATTATTATTATTATTCTGTTTCGTTAGCGAATGAATAATGTGTTTTTTTCTTACAGGACTCCTGCCAAAAGATTACCGGTCATTAAAAGCACAGTATCTACAGGTGAGTCCTAATATGTCTGAACAAGAACAAATTCTGTTACTAAATGGGTTTTGTGATTTTAAAGCCACAAATAGCCGCCTGTTTGTGTAGCGTTTCCTTTACTTTTACCGTTTACTTTAATTACAATGTCTGTGTGTTTTATAAAATCAGAAGCCTGTTTTCAAAGATTCATTTTTTCGGTTAAATTGGGAATGAGAACCGCAGATGATGTAAAACACTAGCGTTGTTGGTATATTTATGGACAATGAGGAAAATATATAATATATCATGTTTTATCTCTCAGACATGTCCTTGTTTCAATATGGACCACAGTTAACATTGTCTCTGTTTGACCCCCCTCAGAGCTATGGATTCGACCACCTGCTCACATTTGCCAACTTGAAGCAGCTGGGGCTGCTGGTGGAGCAACAGCCAGGGGAAACACTGACTGTGATGGAGAGCAAAGTGGGCAAACTGGTCAATGACAAAACTGCAGGTGAAACAGGCTTCATTTTTAATTACAGTCCCCTCCATGTCTCTCCTTCTATGGGATATATCCTGTTACTTCTTTTTCTTCTAGGAAAGCTGACTGACGCCTTCTCTTCTCTGGCAAAGAAGAGCAATTTCAGAGCGTTGAGCAGAAAACTCAGTCTGGTGAATTACCCTCATCTTCACCATTTTGCTCTTAAATGACTGTTTAATAATGTTGCAGCATGACATACTAGAGGCATATTTCATTTAACTCACTGGAAATTATTGACTGGATTATCATGTTTTGTGCAAAGGTGCCGAAGTCAGATGAAGAATATGATCTGCGTGTCCCTCGAGACATGGCTTACATCTTCAGCGGTGCCTACGTCCCTTTAAGCTGCAAACTCATCGAACAAGTAAGTAAATCACCAGAATTAGTTCATTTCACAGGATCAGACCATGAGTGCCGTGATAAAACATTTTGTAATATTACACTTGGTGTGTCTTGGGTAGGTGTTGGAGCGAGATGGTTGGACGGGGCTTGAAGAAGTCACCAAGCTGTTGAATGGGCATGAATTTGCTGTTACAGGTTAGTTCACAATGAGATAATGTTGAAAATAAAGCTGCTCAATAAATGAAGCTGTTTATATTTTTTAATGATTTGTTTACTATTGTCTCCATACAGTAATTTGACTTATTGAATACGATGTGAGCAACAAACTTGGTGTTGCACTCGGTGTTGGGGATTAGAAAAATTAGATTTCTTCGGCAAAGTTCCCTTTGAAGGTGGAGGGTTTCTTGTATATGCAGAATGCACAATTTCTAATGAGCTTTTTCTTGTAGAAATTAAATGACAAAGACCTCTGACAGGAAATAACTGTCACAGTTTAAATTCATCCTCATATTCAAAATCAATTTACTCAAAGTGTAACTAAACTCTGAAACTAAGACAAAATGTCCTTGAGAAGTTTAATTTATTTTCCATCTCCGTTGGTGTAATTCCCACATATTGGGCTGTGAATGAACAGTGAAGTCTCAACACAAAATCAGTCTTTCAACTTGTCAGTCCAAATGTTTTGATAAAGATGAATGAGGAAGAATTCCTATGACAGCATATCATGACCACAGCACAGCTTCACTCGACTGGTAAAACAGCCAGAGCAACAGAGAGTGTTTGAATGAATGAGTTTTCTGTCTCTTCATCAGGCAGCAATGGAGCCGATTTAAGAGCTAAGAATGACGGTCAGCGTATTGTCCTGGTCATGTTCCTCGGCGGCTGCACCTTCTCTGAGATTTCAGCCCTACGTTTCCTCGGCAGAGAGAGAGGTATACGTGACTACAACATAAATCAGTGGTCCAGTGTGGATTTATGTATGTTGGCTGGAACACATATAATATTCAGATTGACATTTTATTTGTGTATAATCTCCTGAAACTAGGAATCAAGAACTAGTAGAAATAAGCTCTCATTTTACTTGGAGAAGGGGGTGTGAGTCTCACTGTTACAGTCAATTTCAAGCCAAAGTTTTTGAACAGATGCATTAATAAGAGTCATACCAAAAAGTCTGCTGTTGTTGCATTCGTTTTTTGCAGAATCCACTTGTTGCTTTGAGCCAAAAGTTAAAGTAACAATGTCACTTTTTTCTTGTTTCAGGTTATAAATTCATTGTGGTAACAACTGCAATTACAAACAGTTCAAGGCTCATCGAATCTTTACTGGGCAACCATGTATGAGGCCTGTCAACACGCCATGATCGACAGAAACCTGACACATTCCTGTTGACACTGGTCATGCATTCCCCTCTTCCGGCACTGGCATTACAGATGGAAAATGTTCACTTATGGCCTATTTCTGTTGCCAGAACGACTATAAAGATGTATAAAGTGAATAAACGTTTTTAACACATTTTAAATCTTTTCTTCCATGTATTTTTTCTCTACTGCAAAATATGCAGAACCAATAGCCAAATACCAGTGTTACAAATGTATTATCATAGACCATAACAACAAAAGTATGTTGGGAGAGGAATATAATAAAGGTAATAAGTTAAAAAAAATAAACAAACAAACAAAAAAGAACTTAGAAATAGAAAGGGTCAAAAGTTTAAAAGCTGTAGTTAGATGCTGCCAAGAATGCACATTCAGAACAGTCAACCTCTTGTGTGTAAATTTAGGGAGTCTCCTTATTACGTCTCTTAAAATTCATCATGAAACTGATGCGTTTGTTTTCATTATGGTTGTGTTCAGTGGTGGGCGGTTTCATCAGCTGCAGAGGTTCGCGATTCCGGCGGCCGACCTTAGTTTCACATAACAGGCGATTCCGTCGAATGGGCCAATCAGAGAGCGGAGTGTACACGCCGAGGCAGCCAATCAGAGAACAGTGTGCGCGTGTTTTGAACTGACCAAACGGTCTGCGGCGAGGCAGAGAGAGCGACAGGAGACTTGTCACATCGGCAGGTTGTGCTTATTGTAAAGTGTTGGACACATAAAGGCAAAACGAATTGGGAGTTAACAATGAGGAAGAGGTAAGTTCAAGATGTGTTTAAATGTAGATAATATCAGAGTTTGAAAAAAGTTAATTGTTGATAATTACCCGAGGTCGGTGTTAGCTACGCAGACGGTTAGTTCTAATACCGTGGACCTCTGTATGTTGCGATTACGTTACCAGTTAGTTTAGTCATTCACCTGATCGAAACCATTAATCGATAAACGAATTGACCATTTCACCTGTTGTCTGCCGAGCAGCGAGATTCTCGCAGCAGAGGCTGTGTCGACGCTGAATAAAGCGATGTGCCACCTGAAGGACATCTGGGAAGAGATCGGTATCCCCGAGGGCCAGAGACTACAAAGGACTAATGTCGTCAAGGACCATATTAAGGTGAGACACCGATCATAAACTTGTTATGATGCCTGTGATAATTTTAAACTATGAACAGCGCTGGAGTTAGTTGGAAATCCGACAGTTAAGGGAAACTTAAATTAAAACTGTTGAAGGAATTCTTCTGAAGCTTAGTTCAGTTTGTGATGTGTCTGTATTTGAATTAAAGAAAACAGTGAGTCTAATGATACAGAGTGTGTCTGAGACAGAAGGTCAGGGGTCAGTTATTGAGGGACAAGGGTGTGGACCAGACAGTATGCAGATGTAGTCATAGATACAAGCATTGTTCAGTCAAGAGTAACACAGGTAGGAAAAAGTGACAGGGAGTCCAGGATGATCAAACCTATCAAACATATCTAAATATAGACATTGTTAAGTTAAAATAGGTACTGAAAACGGCTACCACTGTAATGAATAGGAAATGGGTTCAGGGTCCCCCTATATCAATAAGGTAGATAAGGCAAGAGGGCTATTGTACACTGATTGGTCAACTCAGGTGAGATTAGATATTAACTTGTTAATTGATCATCATGTCTGCTTTGCACTATCTCTTCCACCCAATGTACAATTTCCTTCTTCATTCCCTTGTAAAGAAAGGGAGTTGGTTAAAGTCTTGACACAATTTAAAACATACTTTCAGGTCTGTGAAACCTTTATACTATATTTGACACACACACACAAAAAATAGACTGCATCTCTATAAAAAGATCCCAGAAAAAACAGCCTGTTGTTGCATTCAGGCAACATCATATTGGGTTTTAATAGAAATCTACTGTGTCTACACTTATCAAATCTGGACTAGATCAACATGGAGAGATGGATGAAAAACATTTGCAAGAACTGAATCGGAACCCCTGAGATTTATTGTGAACTGTGTGACATAACCTGGCCTAAAACAGGTTTATACGGGTGGAGGATCTTTGCATAAATGTAGGCGTGTATGTGTGAACGAGTGTGGATCCAAGAGAGAAACAAGGTTGGGTGTTGAGTTTTGGGTAGAGGAGGGGTGGCAGCCGCATGCACAACACAGTTATTATGTGTGAAACTAGGCCACTGTCTGCTATGAATACAGTGTAGTACAAGACACCTGGTAGCTGATTTTAGGTTGCTACCATTAATATTCTTAAGACTCTGACTGCTGCTGCAGTGTTCAAGAGTACAAAAATATCAAATGATGTGTGTACTGGTCTTATAAGCAAGTGGCAAAAATGTGATGGATACGTAAATAAAGCTATTATATCTGATTACATGACTGGGTCTAGAGGAGGTGTATGCTAATATTACAAAGCAATTAGAATATATTCATCTATATTTGCTAGATATGAGAAAAATTTCACTAACTACACACATCCATCTGCATGTACTGATTTATTTGTACTATATTTATTCAACAGAGCTTACTGGACATGATGATCAAAGAGGAGGAGAGTCTGAAGAGCAGGCTCATGAGCAGCATAAAAACCTGCAGGACAGAAATGGAGAAACTGTGCCTGCAGCTTCAGCTGCCTGTGTTTGAGGTAAAAAAAAAAAAAAAAAAAGTTAAAATAGTTGTGCACTGAGTAATGATTAACTAACCTAATCTTAGGTGCTTAGCCCTCATGAATAGGATGTACCTTTTCATACCAAACTACAGACTCAACTTGACAGATTTGATTTAAAATTTAAATAAACAGACTTTAATGATAAACTAATGGTAAAGAAATTTGTTTCAGGTCCAGTTTATGCTGTGACTTTGTCCCTGTCTTCTTTGTAAATTCAGGAGGAGGACGGTATCACCATGCTCCAGCAAGAGAAGAACATCCGTACACAAGTAGAAGTCTTGACGAAGGAGAAGACTGCTAGGATGCAGCAGCTGAAGGCTCTGCTGGATCAGGACCAGGATCTGTGTGACATTCTGTGCTGTATGCCGTACGGCATCGCTCCAGACTCTGTGCCCTCACTGGAGCAGCTGGAGAACTTCCGGCAGCACATTATTGACCAGAATGCAGAGAAGGTGAGAGCTTGGCCTCACACATCTTCACTGACAGGTTATTTTTGACTGCATGAATAGAGAAGCTGCACTTCTGAACAAGAGAGCGAGAGTCGTTTACTATTACATGTGTGTTTACAGGTGTGTTTAAGGTGCACCATTAAATATAGCTTCTTCTTTTAAACTGTGGTAAATATAATTAAAGGTGCTATATATAAGGAATCCATGCTTTTATGTATGATTGTCAGGTGTACTTATTTAATGGTTTTAGGTAAAGCGCCACGCTGAGTTCATGGAGATTAAAAAGCAGATCATCTTGCACATGGAGGAGCTGGACCACACCCCTGAGACCAGTTTTGAGAAGGATGTGGTCTGTGAGGATGAAGACTCTTTTTGTCTTTCTAGAGACAATATTACATCACTGAAACTGCTCTTATGTCAGGTAAGATCACGCCGTCATAGTCCAAAACCAGTGGACACTGCTTCAGTTGCTGAGTTGCTAACTAATGCCACCTCCTGCCATATTGATCCTGCAGCTGGAAGAACGTAAGGCAGAGATGGTAGCAAAGTGCGAAGCTCACAGAGAGAAGATCCAACAGCTGTGGGACAGACTGCAGGTGCCCCAGGAGGAGAGAGATGTCTTCAGTGAACACATGATGTCATCGAGGGGGAGGAACCTGGAAGCTGTGAGAAGACTGTTGTTTGTTTATGTAGTGGTCAGTACTTTAAATTGTTTTTGTTTTGCTGGTCAATTTACACTTTGATTTTTCTTTCTCAGTTAAAAGCAGAAGTCCAGCGTCTGGAGGAGCTCAAACTACTAAACATCCGCAACTTCACAGACGCTATCCGCTCTGAGATCGCTGTGTACTGGGAAAAGTGCTTCTTCAACCCTGAGCAGCGCCAGGCTTTTGCACCTTATTTTAGTGGTGGGTTGAATTATTTTTAGTTGCTTTGATCTGAATGATGCGCAAGTTTGCAAAAGCAATGATGACTCTTCTGATGTCATTTTAGAGGAATTCACTGAAGAGCTGCTGAGTCTGCATGATGCTGAGATCCAGCGCCTGAAGCAGCACTATGAGGATCACAGAGAGCTTTTTGATGGAGTTCACAGCTGGGAAGAAAGCTGGAGACTGTTCCTGGAACTGGAAGTGAGAATACCAGTATAGGCTCCAAGTTCAAAAAGTGTTTTGAAATCTCAGATGGAATAAGTTGGAAAACCAAGTTAACATTGACGATGGCAGCAAATTCAAATAGAAACTAAAGTTTTATCAGACTGTAACATCATTTTTTCATCCATAAGAAGTGAAGATGGATCATAAATTGTTCAGGGCTGAGATCAATTATTTTAGATAAACCTGTAACAATGTGTTAACAGATAATAGATAACAAGGTGTGTTGAATTAGATTTTAGAGACTTTAGAAAGAATTTCTCAGTGATTCCACCAAAACGCATCGACAGTTTTATTTTTATTCTATAAAGTGTCTGTCAGTTATTCATGACGTGTTAATACAGTAACACGTTGACGTTTTCAACGTGTTCATTTAAATTGAAATGCAGTATTTTTGTGTACATTTTTTCTTGTGTGTATGTAACTGAAGTGTATGGACATCCTGGAAACAGACAGATTCAGCTTCAACTTTTCACTTTTTCACAGTGAGAGTTAGTCAGCATTTTAATTAGTGGTTTTAGAATAGGATATAATAAGGCATCTTTGGGATGGATGCTCAGCTTTGTCATTTTAATTACAACACACACCTGGTTTTATTTATTGATGTTTATGTGGTTACACAGCAGCTGAAATAATACAATAATCTGTTGTAATTTGTCTCATTCTCAGAAAAAAGCCACAGATCCGACAAGATTCACAAACAGGGGAGGGAATCTCCTCAAAGAGGAGAAGCAGAGGTCTGAGCTGCATAAAAACCTGCCCAAGGTAAGACATGAGACATGAGGACTGTCTGTTGTTTTTTCAATCGTAAATAAAATGCCTTATCAAAATTCTTCAGCATATGACAGTCATGAGACTTTGTATGTGCTTGTTGTTGTGTCTCTTGTCTCAGCTTGAAAAGAAATTAAAAGCCCAGATTGATGCTTGGGAAAGTGAACAGGGTCGTGAGTTTCTCATAAATGGCCAAAAGTTCCTGCAGTATGTGGAGGAACAGTGGGAGCTGCATCGAATAGAGAAAGAACAGGAGAAACTCGAGAGGGTAAACAGAAAGTTGTCTTGTTGTATTAAAGGATTTGCTTGAGTGTTTGCTGAGAAACATGTTGACGCGTCTCTTTATGTAACATAAACAGCAACTGAAGAAGAGCAAACAGACTGAGGAGGATATGCTTTATGGTACAATGGTACGAACCCCGACCAAACGAAGGCTCCTTGGCACCACTACACCAAATAAATCACGGAAGGTGGTAAACTCTTGGTTTAGAACAATCCTCATCTTGTTCACTAATCTGTGTCTGTCAGCACTAACCTGCTCCCCTCTGTCTCTCATCAGTGTAACACGACTTCTAGTATTTCCAGTGTCACCTCTAACAGCACCATGCGCTCTGCCTTTGGTGGAACTGTGTGTCGCTCGCCTGTGCCTCGCCCACCTCTCTCTGCAAATAAGGTTGGTCTCATTTTAAAAATAAAACAAGAACATGTTGTATGCACATGAAACCCAAAGAAAGGCTGTTGAAACTGCTGTTTTTCTCTACTGTGAAGTTTATATTGGCTCCATCGAAATGTTTTCTGTCATTTCTTGAAACATTTCCTGATCTGCTGCATGTGAACCAATAGCTGTGTTGTTCTTTGTGCTGCATTGGCTCTAATTCACCAGTTTATTCTGATTATTGGTTTAAGGGGATTGTTGGCTCAAATTGTGTCTGATCTGTCTATCACTGCTGCTCATTCTCCAGGTTCCAGCATCTCGAACGCCGGGAGGCGGCAAACCCCCTCACCCGCGACATGGCTGTAACAAGGAGAACGAGACTGAGCGACTGAAAGGGACCCCTCGGCCGGGTGTGTTGCTGACCCCTGCTAGTCCACAGCGTAACTTCAGCATAGCCTCTGTTGCCAGCACATATTCAGAGTTTGTGGTAATTTACACTTTTGTCTCTAATCGCTTTGCTCTGCATATTTCTATCGCTCATTGCTGTGCAATAACACATTTGAGTGTAACTACAGAAGTTTCTGATAATGATGATGATGATGTACAAATTCTTATAATGCAAATTTATATTCTAGAGGGACTTGGTCAACACTGAATCAGTTCAGTCAAGGTGTGTTTTGAACTCTAAAACCTTGTGTTGATGCTCACTAATCTCTTTTAGCCTAACTGCATGCAGCTAATCAAGGCAAAGTTTCCCCTTAATTATCATGTTAACATGATGTTTTGGCTTGAATAGGCAGTCATCCCATTACTGCTGACAACCCCACTCCCATCACAGCTCTGACAGATGTTGCTTTAGCGTCGTCTTGCTTTGTTCAGCATTAGTTGAGTTTTTAAGTTGTGTCACTGTTGGTGCATGTTTGCTTCAATCGGTCTATACCACCCACCAGCTTGTGATTTCCTTCTATAAATACAAAGTGTTGACTGCGACATTCACAGCCAGAAGATCAATGAAGTTTCTCACCTTTTGTTCAAATTCAGATTGCAAGGAAATGAACACTGCCTAACTTTCTACTGATTATCTGAAGGGTACACAGGTTTTTATTTTCAGTACTGCTCTGGTACTAGATTACATATCAGAAATCTCCACACTCTCTCAAATTCATTGGACTGACCAGAATAGCCAATAAGTTAAACAACTTTATTGGAGATATTGATATGTAACAAAAAACAGTAAATCTGTCCTCTTGAGAACAAACAAAGAGCTGCTGGTGCTCAAGTTTTGCAGTCATTTAGTCAAACAGAATTCACAATTTTTTTTTGATGGGGGTGAATGATTGAGGAGATAATCACAAACTAATAGTCTTTAGTGTGTCATTTCATGTTGAAATGTTGATGACTGTTTTTGGTCGTCTTTAAGTGTTACGTCACATGTAAGGTCTCGACCTGAACAGCTGCTCTTCTGTCTCCACAGCGAGACCTGTCCAAGGCCTCTGACCCCAAGATCCAGCACAACATCCTGAACTCCACCACCACCAATCTTTGACCTCTTCACTGTGATGGTGACTGCATCAAACAGCATATGACTGTCCTTTCAATGAAGCCCTGATCTCACTGCCTTTCACCGCTCTAAGCTTCTATATGTAAATGAAGTTAATAATATATTAAGTATTACATTACTGATAAGCAACAGACAAGGAATTAATTGTCAATTAATTCACCTTTGTCAGGTCTGTCACTGTGTGTTAGAAGAACAACAATCTGTATCATAAGTTAAACTCACACTACTTTGGTCTCTGATTTTTGACATTTACTGAGATGTCAAAAATATTTTTATATATAAAAAAAAGACAGGAGAATAAAGTTTTGCTCTCTGAAGTTATGCAATCTCGGATTTACAGGCGGAATGTTATGTATGTATGTAATGTATTAAATACTTTGCACTTTTTTATTTTTAGAAAATGTATTGCAACGCATTGTGTAAAGTTTACACACGCTTGCTGTTCTTTCCAAATCTGTTTTTATACATGTATGTATTTGTGTACATATTTCACTATCCGCTGTTTGCTTCATACAAACTCTACTGTTTGTCAAAGCACCATTGATGTTTCTTAGAGTCAAATAGTTGTTAGTTAAAAAGTGTCATATTGGTGCTATATAACTGTTTAAATGGAGTTAATTCAGTTGGACTCAGTTATCATGGTTGATTTGGAAATGCTATTAAATGCATTTTTCTCCTGAAAAGCAGAGTAATGCTGTATTTCCTTATATGATAAAAGAATTGATAATGTGCTTTTTTTTTTTACCACAAAAAGGTTTTTTTAAATATGTAGCCCATAATTTCTTCTTTAATAACTATAGTGGTTGTGAAGTTTACAATGTCATCCAGCTTCTAACTGACCACACAGCAGTTTCAGCAACTGTAAAGAGGAAAACAACTTTTTTGCTATTGTCGGCACCCCTGACCCCTGGTTTAAATCTGGACTGTCAGTGTAGCCCTTGTGAGTCCTTAATTTAACTACCACTGGGGAAACATTGTTTTTCATAATTTTTAGTTTGGTATAGTTTCACATTTCTCTTCAAATGCCAAGATTCAAAAATTGTGCAGATTTATACAAAGATTAAAATAATCATGAGGAAGATAAAGCTCCTGTAAAAGACAGTGGCCAAAGTTCACAGTTCAAAAGTAGTTAGACACAAAGCTACAAATATTATTATTATTTTACCTTTCTCTTCAGTAGGTTAAAAAAAGAAAAAGTTTGACAGTGTCAACAAACATGAAGTGGGATTTTTCTTTCATTTCTGTAGAACTAGCGGGAAACAATTAAGTGGAGTTTATTTTGAAGGATTTGCACCGGAAGTCAAAACTACTACCGGAAGTGGAACTTAATTCTAGTTCTGAGATCACGTGTCACCGGTTGGTAAGTTGGACGACACAGACCAGAGACGTAACCAGGGATGGGAAATTAAGTTTCTCTACGCTTCCTTACTTCCTTTTTTTACCCTTTCACACAAGCAGCGCAGCCATGTCCGGAGCGTTAGCGAGGCTGCTCTTTTACCCGACTTTAGCCTACAATGTAGTGATGGAGAAGGTGTCGTCGAGGCGGTGGTTTGACCGAGTGGACGAGACGGTGGTCCTGGGAGCGCTGCCCTTCAGATCCATGACCAAACAGGTCAGACTCTACCTGTCTGTCTCCTTCTGACCAACAGTGGACGACAAATGTCGCTTGGTTTATTTCAGTGTCGGTCAACAATAAGCACCGCATTTTGTGACTAAGCGCTTAAGGATGCAAGTAAAGGTGTTTTGCAACACTGAAGTTAGTTTCTGAATCAGCTGTTAGGAGGAAAACGTAAATGACGGTGATGAGCGACCAACTCGTTTTTGCAGGATTTAGGAAAATCTCCTTGTCAGTTCAGTCCAAATTAAAATTTTGTTGGTCTTGTGTGAACTGGGTATAGAAATGGACCGAAATCTTTTAAGGATTTACTTCTGCAATATTCATGAAATATAGTGAAAAAATATAAAAATACCACCATGGAAATAAAAGTAGTAGGAAAATATGAAGTAATAGTATACCTTGATAATGAGTAAATGGACCACAGCTACTACATGTGTTAGGTTAGCTGACATGCTACCATGAAGTGAAGGGGTGATAATGATATTATTGATTTATATCATAATGAGATTGTTTTAAAGCGATTACGTAATAATTGAATTACAGTGGGCATGGAAAGTTTTCAGACCCCCTTAAATTTTACACTCCTGTTGGAAAAAAAGAAAACCTAAAATATCACATGGCCATAAGTATTCAGACCCTTTGCTCTGACACTTGTATATTTAACTCAGGTGCTGTCCATTTCTATTGACCACACTTGAGATGGTTCTACACTTTCATTGGAGTCCGGCTGTGTTTAATTAAATTGATTGGACTTGATTTGGAAAGGCACACGCCTGTCTATGTCAGTGCATGTCAGAACAAATGAGGATGATGAGGTTGAAGCAACTGCCCGTAGAGCTCAGAGACAGAATTGCCTTGGTGAGACAGGTAAAGAAGAACCCCAGGATCACCGGGGCTGAACTCCAGAGATGCTGGGGTGGGAGGTGGGGGGAGTTTTAGAAAGTCAACCATCACTGCAGCTTTCCACCAATCAAGTGGCCTGATGGAAGCCTCTCCTCAGTGCAAGACACATGAAAACCTACATAGTTTGCCAAAAAACACATGTAGGACTCCCAGACTATGAGAAATAAGATTCACTGGTCTGATGAGACCACGGTTGAACTTTTTGACCTTCATTCTAAGCAGTTTGTGTGGAGAAAACCAGGCACTGCTCATCACCTGCCCAGTACAGTCCTAACAGTGAAGCATGATGGTGGCAGCATCATGCTGTGATGGTGTTTTTCAGCTACAGGGACAGAGATATCCTTGAAGAAAACCTTTACCAGTGTGCTCGGGACCTCAGACTAGAACTAAGGTTCACATTTTAACAAGACAATGAGCCCAAGCACACAGCTAAAATACTGTGACTGTTCTTGAATGGCCCAGCTAGAGCCCTGACTTAGACCCAACTGAGCATCTCTGGAGAGACCTGAAAACGGCTGTTCACCAACGTTCACCATCCAACCTGACAGAACCGGAGAGGATCTGCAAGAGGAATAACAGAGAATCCCTAAATCCAGGTTTGAAAAAAATATTGGTTCATTCAACAAGTTTCATCATTCATGAGTCAAGAAGACTCATGACTGTATTCGTTCAAAAGGGTGCCTCTATCAGTACTGAGCAAAGGTCTGAAAACTTATGACCATGTGATATTTCAGTTTTTGTTGTTTAATAAATTTGCAAAAACATCGACATTTCTGTGTTTTTCTGTCATTATGGGTCAAATGGCTGCAATATAACAGTGAAAAATTTGAGGTGATCTGAATACTTTCTGTACCCACCGTCTTTACTGACCCTAACCCACCAGAAGTGAGTTCATTTGCTTTTTTGGTCACTATATTTTTATAAAGAAAAAGTGACGTTTTCAGTATTTGTCAGACTAAATCATAAAACACTTCTTAATATAAACGCAAGAGATACAGAATAATATTATTGACTTGTTTTTCTTTGTGTGTTACAGCTGGTAGAAACAGAAAATGTCCGTGGGGTTATCACCATGAATGAGATGTATGAGACTAAGTATTTCTGCAACTCGGCAGAGGTGAGCTCACTTGTTTTTTTTTCTCAGTCATTTAGACACATATGTCATGTGTGAAAATTGAAAAGGGATCCGCTAATTAGTTGATGTTGCTACAAGTTCAATTATTGTGGTATGACTTTAAGGTTTTATTAGCATGCATATAGGGAGCCTAAGTCATGCTGGCCCACTGGGTCCTTGGATCGAAAAAAAATAATGACAGTAAATGAAGAGATAAAAATTATTTTCTTAATCCACTTTGACTTCTATCCTGAATCGCAGATGTCCTGTACCTTAATTTAAATGATAACTATTAGTGTGAGTCAAGGCTATGTTTGTCATATTGATTTATACGCTTCTGAAAATACGTAACTGGTTGGACTACAAACCAAATAGTCACATAGGTGACGTCACATCACAATTTCTCCTCGCAAATGTTTCACTGAATTTCTTTCCCCCTCGCTTCCTGGCTGAAGAGAGATCAAGGAGTAGGTGGATAAAAGTTACCAGGTGAAACATTTTCTGTTAAACTAAAGTTAGCTGCCAGAGTTTCTTTCTGGTGATAAAAATTTTGCGAGGCGAGCATTGTAGTTCATTACACGGTCTCACAAAACCTAAAGTAACGTTTGCTGCCTGTTACAAAACGGTCCTCTCTCCATGTCAAAAATTAAAACTTTAAAATTTAAAAACATCGTGTGAAAACCACAACACATTTCAAACCTGACCAGAAAATAATTTTTATCTCTTCACTGACTTGTTCATAATTTTACAAGCACAGGTCTCATGGATCAGAAGTACATGGGAGGCTCCTCAATGGGTGGAGGGTTAGTTTATTCTTAACATATCCCATTATGCATTACTTTCATATGATGCGCTTGATGTTGGGTGAAGGAGTGGCAAGCTGCAGGGGTGGAGCAGCTGAGGCTCAGCACCGTTGACCTCACAGGCGTCCCCAGCCTGGAGAACCTGCACCGAGGCGTGGAGTTCGCCCTGCAGCACCGAGAGCAGGGATCCAGCGTGTACGTTCACTGTAAGGCCGGCCGCTCACGCAGCGCTACACTGGCCGCTGCATACCTCATCCGGGTCAGTATAGAACTGTCTGGCGGTGTACTGACGTTTATGCTCCAATTTCATTAAATGTTTTGCACATATTACATAAACGCTGAGTTTAAGTTTAAATTTTATAGAATCACAATTTCACACTCGGCGGTCAGTATTTTGATTTTCATGTTGTCCTTTTCTACTGACAGTTACACTGCTGGACTCCAGAGGAGGCCTGTCAGAAGCTGTCATCTGTCCGACCTCACATCCTGGTGCGCGCTGCTCAGCTGGAAATGCTTAGGAAATACTATCAGCAGGTGTGTGACCAGTCCAGCTGAGACCACAGGACGATGGGTCGGACCTCGTTACGTTACGTCACACAGCACTGGACACTGGACTCAGAGCCTCGTTTAAATCACGGAGACTTGAAGGAAATGAAGCTGCTTTTGCGTTAAATCAATCCCCTACATCCCGGTGTACACCCACTGATGAGAAAATGTCAAACATCTAATACCACTTCCTTATAATGTTTTTTTTTTTTTTTTTAATCAAACAAATTCCAATAATTTTATTTGCAATTTGCAGATTTTAACCGTTAGTTTGTGACACATGAGTAAGAAGAAATGGTTGTCCTACATGTAACATTATCTTCACTATTTTTTGTTTTTGTCATGACGGTGTCAACATGGATCAGTGCCTAAACTTTCTCTTCTATAAATCCCAAACTCTAGTTTTAGAACATTAAGCTACAACATATTACTTTAATGTCTAAAAGATTTGGAGCTCAGAATTGTTTTGTTATGTTCTTTGTTTTTACTTCCAGCTCATCATCCTGTTTCTGCTCATAGTCTTTTAAAAATTCCTGAAGAAAAACAATTCGGTATAGTTGTTTGTCTCTGACTTGCACAATAAAAACACTCCATGTCAACCAACTGTTGTGCCTAGACATCAGCAACACAACAAGACCAGGACCTTTTTGTGCGTAGTGGAACATATTTTCCTCTTTAAACTTAAAAAATGATGTTAAATAAAATATTTGTGAATACACTCTGTTTGTGCATCTGTAAATAACAGCCTGGACGTTTACTTTCCCAAGTGATTCAACATAACCTGGGTTTATTTGGGAGAAGTCTATACGAGACAGTTTAATTTTTGAAGAGGAAGTACCTGATTCCCGCGGCGCTCTGGTATCATTTCGTTATTAACTTTTTCATTGTCATTTATCAATGGAAATTTGTAGTCTGTGGCCGGGTTCACACCGCACGTGGGCCGCAGCTGTTTGTGAACGACGCGGGAGCGTGTGCATGCGCGGGGCATCAGCTGTAAACCCGGTCTTTAAATGCATGTGGCCCAATGTAGCCCAATGTTTTTATGATTGCAATAGTGAGATAATAGCTCCCACGAAAAAAGTAGTCCCCTGACTGACGGATCGAACTTTATTCAAGGCAACGTTCTACACGTCATTCTACAGCCTGTTCTCAGTGAACGTTGAACTGGACGCAGCCGTTAACAGTAAAATGGGAAATTTCTTGATAACAGACCGTTGCTAAAAATATATCAGAGTGATGCAAGACCCCTCCACATGAGAATGACCCCTTCTCACAACGTTATCTTTTACATATTTGTCATTAAACTCTAAAACTAAATTTGCGAGTCCTTTTCAATCAGGTAATTTCCACGGCTGCAGTTATATGTGACCTCCGGTCCACCAGGGGACGACAGAGCGCTGACTGAGCGGAGACAAACCTCTACAGAGAGCAGACATGGCCGCGTCCCTGGTGCGGATTGTCCGCGGAGGTATTGGAAGGAGTTTTAATAGTAAGTCGACCAAAAATCGTTTGCGCTGTATGCAAACTATTCTCGGCAGTGAAACGGTTTAGTCCGTGTTCATTTTTGCGCCACCGAAAAAGACAATGTCTCATTTTTAGTCGACAATTGTCTCAGGTTTGACCTTCGTGCTAGGGTTAGCTAATGCTAACGTTAGCCTGGGAGACAGACAGTGGACCGCTCATTGCAGTTTTGTGGCAGATGAGTTAAAACAACAGAAATAGCAGAAGTGTTTAGAGTAAACGAGTACACGAGATGAACTAGTCTTCTTTCATTTTTCTTCGATAAGTTTGGTCAGAAATGCAATGTTACTAAGACAGTCGGGATATTGACCGGAGTCTCCATGGTTGATGCATCACAGTTGATAATCACACCAAATATACATTTATATGTAAAATAAAGAATCGTTTCCAAGAATAATAATCAGTAAAAGCAGAGCAACGCGGAGTCGCATTCAACAGAATATGAAAACTACTTATAAATATCTGGTTCACGTTTCCACGGTCCTTTGTTTTCAGTCTTATATTTATTGTCGTATCTTAGATCATCTGAAGCTCAGAATATTATTTCGATCAGTAATGAGCTCTTATGCTCAATCTTCCTGCTTTTTTTTCCAGTTGCGAGGAGTTCGTGTTTCCTCCAGCAGCAGACCAGGCTGCAGAGCTCCTCCAACCCCCGTGAGTACACTGAGGCCGATGCCGTGGGACAGTCAGCAGTCAGATAGGATGGCGGATGTTTCTCTCCTTTATAACCCTTTAACTTGAGGCTTTAAACTTTAATTTGAGGGTAGTCCAACAAGAGGCTTAAATGAGTCAGTGCCGTCAGTGCAGGTTATTTTCATCATTTAATAACTGATTTGACTATGAAGCATCAAAAAAATGAAGCACAGCATTTTTGTCACTGTTGCTTGAAAAAGATTAATCGATCTTAAAAGTAGTTTATCTTAGATTATTTATTTATCATTGTCACTGTTAATCAGCTAATCAGTTGTTCTATGTCATGATATATCTTAATATTAACAACTCATCAAAAACCATTTGACTGTATTGTACATGCTTAAAAGCAATCTTGCTAACACTGTGAGTTTAATCTCTTTAACCACCTGTATAGGGGCTATAGTAGCCTCTTGGTTACCCCTTTTGCTTCTTTAATGTTGTGGATATTAATGTACTAAACTCAACTATTACTACAACCAAGGATTAAGACAAATCCATGGCAGTTTTGGCAAACAAACTTCTCTAAACTACATTTGACTTTGGATGTTTAGTTATAACTTGGGTAGAATAAAACAGTTTCTTTTATTGTTCAAAGTGCAGACGTGTGTGTGTGTGTGTGTGTGTGTGTGTGTGTGTGTGTTATGATATTAGATGTCTAAGATGTTTATATGTAAAGTTTCATGAGATGCACAGTCTGTAGCTTTGATCCTTGTGCTCAATGCAAATCAATATCAAAGAAATACGAACTTAAAAAGTCAAACTGAGATCAATAAAAAAAGACTACATAGACATAGAGAGTAGTTCCTGTATAATTCAGTCATTATGAACTTGTTGTTTTTCTCTGTCCTTTATACAGCCACTGTCAGGCCCAAGGATGCTGTCACTCACAACCAGTTGGCAGCGTTTGGGGAGTATGTGGCTGAGATGATGCCCAAATACATCCAGCAGGTCCAGGTCAGTTCATGTGATCATAAACAGTGTCAGAATCTCTGAGCTCGCTCTTTTCTTGTGCTGCTTGGATCAACAAAAACCACAGTTTGTTAAAAACAGCCGAACAGCACTTTTTCTATTGGAAATCTATTTCCAGTCTATTTTTATTTTACTCTGTTTTTTTAAACGTGTGTGTGTGTGTATAGGTAACCTGTTACAATGAGCTGGAGGTGATGATCCATCCTGATGGAGTGATCCCTGTGCTGACCTTCCTGAAGGACCACACCAACGCCCAGTTCAGGAACATGATTGACCTGACTGCCGTCGACATCCCAACACGGCAGAACCGCTTTGAGGTAGATGTTCTACTAAGTAAGCACATATACATATACACAGGACCCCAGAATCCTGACATACTAGTCACAAGATTTCTGAAACCGTCATGTCAGAATTATGAAGAAGGAGCAATCACTCATTTTAGTGATTGATTTCCTTAAACAGAAACACAAGACTGTTCGGGATGATGTAACATCTGGGTGGTCACGCTTTGGTCACGTTTTGTTTCTATGAGGAATCATATTTTGACAGGCGTCATTTTTATCCTCCACCCTCCATTAGAAAGGGAACTTAATTGAATCTTTAGCCTGCTGATTTTACATGTCTTGCCTGGGCTGGTTTACAGATTGTGTACAACATGCTGTCGCTGCGCTACAATACCCGCGTCCGCATCAAGACCTACACAGATGAGTTAACGCCAGTGGACTCTGTTGTTCCCATTCACATGGCTGCTAACTGGTATGAAAGGGAGGTGAGTCACAGCCTGAAGAAATGTTGAAGTTCATTACTAAGAGTCATACCATTAAGTCAAAAACACATATAAAGATATTAGTTTAATCTACATAAAAATAAGAAGATATATTGTTAAAACTTTTACTTTCTGTGTGTGTTTACACAGATTTGGGACATGTTTGGTGTGTTCTTTGCCAACCACCCAGACCTGAGGCGTATTCTGACAGACTACGGCTTCGAGGGTCACCCCTTCAGGAAGGATTTTCCTCTGTCAGGATACGTTGAGGTAAGCTCTGGCAGCTAGATATCCTCTCAGTCTAGTACTTTAAGATTTATTCATGTGAGTCATTTGTTTTCTTCAAAAGATAAATATAGTCAGAGTGAATTTTATTGTCATTCAGACTGTACAAGATGCTGTGTACAGCTGACCAAAACTGCATTGACAAAAATCTACGCTCCAATGTGCTGTTCTGTTAAAATAATGTGAAACAGTGAGAGCACACAAGACAACAACAGGTAGACATAGTAGACAGCATAAACAGACAAAGAGATAGTTATAGTATATTCATATGTATATAGACCTCTAGACAAAGAAAAACAGATATTGCACAAAACGGTTTTCCAAGTCTTTATGTATATTTGAATGTGTTCAACAGTCCTGAGAGGTGACGTGTTGTAGTGAACTGAGAAGTCTCCTGTCTCATGCTAGCATTAGCTAACACTAGCATGAAGAAGCAACAAGTGAAACACTCGTAACTTAAGTTATTTATCTCCTGTATTTGTTTTTTCTACCGTTATAATTTAGGTTTTAAAAATCCCTGATGGATACAAGAAAAAAAAATTAATGATTCAATTTCAGCATGGTACTCAAAAATCATCTTACTCCTCACTGACTCTCTTCATATACTGATCACGATGTCTGACAGGAAAAGCCTCTCATGTTATTTTGTTTAAAAAATTTCACCAGAGTGTAAAGTTTTGCTCAGTAGTGGGCTGCCAATATTTTGTTTTTATCCCTGACTGTCGGTACCAAATCAAAAAAAAGATTTCAAGAGGTTTCAAAGTATTTGAGTTCTCGTTTTAATTAACAGGTGCGTTACGATGACGAGTTGAAGCGTGTGGTGGCCGAGCCTGTGGAGCTGGCGCAGGAGTTCAGGAAGTTTGACCTGAGCACACCCTGGGAGGTGTTTCCTGCCCACAGAGAGTCCAAAGAGGCGACACCCAAACTGGAGGCTGGTGACAAGGCACCTGAGACGAAGTGATGTCCCTCAGTTTAGTCTACACACACCATCATTACCATGTTCTGTCTGTTTGTGTCATTTTGGGACTCCTCCTGAACAAACCCACCTGAAATATTTATGTAAATAAAAATACTATTAAAACTTAAAACTTGATTGATTAGCCTTGGTTTTTATTGAACAACTAAAGCATGATCCGACTACACATTAGACTGCTCAAAATATTTAAAGGGACATTTTGAAAAGACATTAGATCTCACTGGAAACTAAAACACACTAGATCTGCACTGATGTGGATTAACAACCTACATAGGGCTGAATTAAAAGACACCCAAAAAATCAGTGTGAAAAAATTATGCAGTTTTGCTGAAATTTCATTGCAGCAACTCAGAGTGGCACTCAGTAGTTTGCATGGTCCACATGTGCTTGGTCATGCTGAATGATATTACAGGCAGCATAACGGTCTTTACTGCTTCTCTAGACCCTTTCACATCTGTCACATGCACAGAGTGAACTTGCTCCCATCTGTTAGAAGCACTGGGAGCCAGTGGGACCTGCCAATTCTGGTGTTCTAAGGCAAATGCCAATCGAGCTCCACTGTGCTGGGCACTAAGCACAGTCAACCAGAGGACGCCGGGCCCTCTGGCCACCCTCATCAAGTCTGTTTCTGATTGTTTGGTCAAAGACACTCACATCAGTGGCCTGCGGGAGGTCACTTTGTAAGGCTCTGGCAGTGCTCATCCTGTTCCTCTTCCAGCTCTCTCCAGAGTAAACGCCTTTCACCTGGAATCACTACCTGTGCAACCCTTTGTAAGATTCCAAATGTTTTCTTACCACACTTTTGGCCCTTTGACATCAATCAGTCATCATTTGCTACAGTTGCTAACGACATGTGTCCTTTTATGGACAGAATTTACAATCTTCATAAACATGCTACAATGAAGTGAGGCTTAACCCAGTATTGACATTTTCTCAGGAAATAATGCTGGGACAAAGACATTATGGTGTTTGTACAATTTGCTACAGATCTGTATAATATAGATGTAAACATTTCTGTTGTTTTGGCCCAGGTGGAGCCTATTCTGACTTTCAAAAATGACTCATACATGAATCAGACAGCAGATGGCGCTGCACCATAGAATATAAAATCAACACTGGCAGCTGTAGCCTTCAACTGTTTGTTTACATCATGGACACAACGACAGTCTAGGCTTCTTATTTATTTTTTAATTTTTCAAACATTTTCATTGAAGCATTCATTTCACATATAAGAAATACTCAAAACATTTCAAAGAGTCAACATTAGCCAGAACACTGAGAGCAAGACATGGATCAAAAAGTGTTTTTCACTGTTTTTTTTTTTTTTGTTTTTTTTTGTTCTTTTTTTTGTTTGTTCTTTTCCCACCATGGTTTTCTTTGACCCATGTCTGCTGAGCAAAGTTTGTTTTACACAATGATCAATTTTTCATCAGGATTATCAAGGGGGGAAATAGAGAAGCACAGACCAGAGACATCTAACATAGTGCACAGATACTTCACGCATCAATAAAAATACACAGTTAACAGGCGTAGACTGGCCCTGTGAAGCTGTTTGTCGTGCATGAAAGCATTTTTTTTAAAACTTACTTTTATTTTCAGTTACATGCATGTATCACAAATGCTTCTGAGTTGTGTCATATGCTCAAGTCACTAAACGCACCATAGGTTCTGTGCAGGGTTTTTCACCCTTTACACAGCGATCATGATCCGATATATGAACCAAGTCAAACTCTGTGTGCTGCTCACTCACTGAAGCTGAAATTGAGAAACCGCTGAAGGTTAGACTGTGACAGGATACATCATTATCTGAAATGAGGTGCATTCGCAGCATAATTTCGGTGATTAGCATTTCGCTGTGCAAAACTTTGTCGTTCTCTTAGAAGTCACTGTAGCTGTTAAAGGATGTGAAATTGTAGATTATTGACGCAGTAGTTGGGGGGAGAGAGAGGCCTGGTGAGCTCACCCTCTGGGTTTTAGTTTTCAGAGAAGGTATGAGTTCATGATGCACCATAGCCTCATTCACCTCATCCATGTATAATCTGTTGTTTTGGTTTAGGTTCGTATTTTCTGAGCCTCAAAATGTGTGTTTGTTGCCAACACAATTCCTGTCCCTCTGGATCCTGTGGATCATCCAGAAAACCAGGACGCTGTTAAAGCTGTGTTATGATTTTTTTTTTTTTTGCCACTCGGGGCCAGTGGATGAAGCTGTAAACACAACACTGACATATTATTACCATTTCATGTTTTTAACACTTATTTACACATTGGTAAGACACATTAAATCAGCTCTGAATTATTCATGACTTTGTCCACCGTATGTATCTAAGTCCTTAAATATCTTTTTATTTATTTATTTAGTTTGTTCTTTTTTTTTTTTTTTTGGTCTCCACCAGCTCCTGAGAAAAATATCTGGGTGTTAAATGCTCCATTGTGTTCACCAGCTGGTCTCTAACTGCGGAGGTTGAAGAGAGTAGCAAGAGTGAACCTGGCTTGAATCAGGTGACAATTATCTATAAAGAACCACTCTCACATTACAAATATACCTACTTGATGCAATGTAGACACAAAAATATTGATTAATGTAATTGTAAGTTGCATTTTGAGTCCCAAAGTGGCAACAGAAACCACATTAATCAACCCTTTAAGAATGCAGTCCAAGATATTTCAGCTACTACTTCAAATTCATAAAAGCCCTGAGCAGCTTTTAAGCTATCTCTCTAGTTGAATTCATTTCTTAAAAAATCAGTTTGATGCTTACGTTTTCAGGAAGCTAATTTTTTTTTTTTAAGCAATAATTTAACCAGAGATTCATTTCCGATGTATGTACAGTCAAATTTCGAAAGAAAATCTACCCTCTTTTAAAAAACATGTCAATGTTCATTCAAAGTGAAGCATCACTTCACACCTTTCTTCTCATCAATAGAGGACGTGATTTCACAAGGTCAGGGTTCATCACAATTTGAACCGCATCATCTGTGTCCTGGCAGTGTGAAATTAAACACACATGCATATTACAGTGGCCTGGGAGAAGCAATTCAATCCCCCCTCTACTGTGCTTGCCAACTGAAGAAATGAATTAAATGCTGCTAGAATTAGAAATCAAATTATGTTTCACATCCCCACAGGCTCAGAGGTGGCATGTGGTTAACAGATGGATGGGAACAGAGTCCACACTTTTTCCAAATTATACTGTAAGTGAGTTTGGTCCTGTCTGCGGTTGAGCATCGGCATGAGAGGCTCCAAAATGAAGAGGAGATGTGAGAGACTCATTTTGACACAAAACAATAATACTCATACAATGTTCACATGCCTCTAAAGACATAAAGAAAGCAAAGTGACTTTTTACATACAAGCAGAAACACCAAGTCTTTGATTTGATAATAAAATGCAAAGGAATATTTCACTCTAAAATGAATATTCGGTTCAATATTTAAGCAGTGAGCATTGATTATAGTTCAGCAAAGAACATAAAATGTGCATGGATTTTCATCTGTCATCACCGATTTTAACATTAAATTATTGTCTCATTTGAATTAGCAACAATTTAGAAGCTGATAGTCTGAATTACTTCAGTGTGAATCCACAGTGCCATTAATCATAAACCAATAAGGTGCACAAACCATGGATACAAGTGTTTTTCAAACTGTGAAAATGATTCCAGGGACATTAAACACACAAAATGTTATTTCTGTAGTTAAGCTGAATGTAGGAGTGCAATTGATGATTATTTGTTACTAAAGATTATTCAACTGATTATGTTCTCAACCAATCAATCATTTTCTGTTTTATGATAATTCAGATTTCTTATTCACAACATAATCACTTCTGAGGAACTGGAACAATTAAATGTTTTATATTATGGATGTTTTATTTTTCTTAATCAGGTGAATCCACTATCAAATTAATTTCATATTTTTTGTTAATGAACTTCACTTAAGTCACATCTGTAATTTTTGTATCTACTGTTGAGCAGCTTATATCAATTCTTCATCTCTGATTGGTTCCTCGTATATTTTATAGACATTATCTTCAAAGGACTGGTGTGCAGGATTTGGTGTCACCTGGTGGTGAGGTTACAGATTACAATCAACATCCTGATGTGCTAATGTTATCCATCAAATAAATGTAGAGGGTCCAAACTATAATGTTACATAAAATGATTAAGTACACATAATTCAAATGCACTTTAATTGAGTGAAAGTGCTTATGAATCTTTTGTCAACTGTATGACACAGTTTAACATATAAGTGAATAGGTAATGAGGGAGTTTTCATTACAGAGTGAAATATTTGGTTCACATCACTGTCATTCAAGGGTTCCACATTTAAGTGAGATGATGTATCCTGGGAAACCATTAAGTGGAAATGGAAGAGCTTTTCATCCAAGCTCTGCACTCAGTCCAAGGTCCCTGGGACTTTGTGGAGGAATTCATATGAAGAGGAAGCATCAAAGACGACCACATAGCAGAATTCATCAACGTCTGCTTTGGTTGGACTCAGAGACCGCTCTGTCTTGCATGAATTCGTCTCACAATGTTCAGTCCCTCTCTGTGTTTGAGTTTGTGTTTAGGGTTTCTTGTCTGCATTTGATTGGCTGCTGCTGCTGCTGGTGGCGGTGGGAAAGTCTGGGTAAACCAGGAAGCCAGTGAAAGTGATGTACTTGGCATGGTTGCTGTAGGCTCCAAATCCATCTCTCTGGTGTGAGTAGAGCCAAACTGTGTCTCCTGGTTTCAGTGACAGCATCAAGCTCTGACTCTGCAAAGCTTTTTCACCTTGGCTGTCGTCATAGATCATCGCCTGCACCTCCAGATGGTTCTTCATCAGCTTGACAGACAGCGTCTTCTGTGGCAGCTTGCCCACGTTGAAGGAGAAGTAGTACACACCGGGAACACGGCAAGTGAACACCCCTTCTGTTACGTTGAAGTCTTCTCCGATGTTGACGAACGCCGTGTCAAAGCTGACGGGCTGGTGCTGCGGCATTCCCACTTGGTCGACTCCCACAATGCTCTGGGTACGTCCAACAGAGAAGGCAGATCTTTGGTCATCCTCTTCATCATCATCATCATCAGCCTCCTCTGTCTCTTCCTCTCTATGTAGCTGCTCCTTCTCCTGGGCTACATCTGTTGCTCCAGACCTGGTGTGATCTGTAGCCTGGTTACTGTTTAACGAGGGGATACTGTCCTGCTGGGTCTGCTGGGGGTTGTAGGCAGGATGGTGCTGGTGGTGGTGCGTCTGGTAGTCGTAGGTGTCGGGGTAGATGAGGTAACCATTGAAGGTGGTGTAGTGTCCACTGTTGCTGTAGAGCGCGTAGCGAGGGTCACCATGGAGACGAAGCCAGACGGTATCACCGAACTCCAGCTGCAGCATGACACTCTGGCTCTGCACCTGTAAATGGAAGCACACTTTATTATCCTTGCCAACAGAGTCATATCTGGGTCCAGGTCTGTTTTTTTTTTTTTTTTTACACCAAACAGAATATAATCATCTATCTCACACAGTTCTTCATTCAGGGGAATTTGGTGTGTAAGCCCCTCTAGTCCATTCCCCACACCAATACAAACACACCCTCTGTGACGAGAGCCAGACTGTTAAGAGAGCTCTGACATGATGAAAAATAACTTTGTAAATATTTCCCAAGAAATAACCCTGAAACCCTGAAACTATTTCTCAGACTCTAGAATCTGGCATCATTAGCTTGGTATTCTGACTGAATGGCCTTTTTTCCCCTTTTTTTTTTCCTGATATTTGCTTCTTTTGGTCATTTATATTTGTGCACAATCCACAGTTTTCCTGTGTTAGGGTTAGAAAACCCTGGGACTGAACCAAAATAAACTAAATAAAGATTAAGAAATGTTGCTGTTAATTTTGTTTTTTAACCTAATTTATTGCCAAAAAAAAAGATCCACCACCCAGATAGCAATATTATTACAGGCCAAGTTTGGCCAAATTTTGGTAAAGTTTTGAAATGATGTATATATATATGTCTATATGGCCAAATTAGGGGTGCAAAAGAAAAAACAAAAGGATGCCAAAACTCACCCAGAACCAATTATGGAAAAGATGTCTACTGCTCCCACAGTCAAGCCAAAGGCCTTTATCTTTTTTACCTTCACTTTTTAAGTAGTGTGGTAAACCATAACTATGACATAGTCAAACCAAATGCCTTCACCCTGCTTCCTCTGTGACAAAATGAATCCAAAAATACCAAAATGTCTGCCAGACTACAGCCAGAATGTTTGCTATCTGAGGAGCGGGTCTGATAATTTCCCCACCCATAAATGCTCTGATTCTCTCTTATGTTATGCTGGGAAATGGACTTTCTAGAAAACACCACCTGACTTTGATCAAAGTGAGGAGTGACTTGTATCATTCTGGCTCATTTTGGAATTTCAGCATCTACATATATTTATGTGTAGGATTTAAAACCACCACCAACCTTTCTCTCTTCTCCAGCATTCTCCTCATAAACAATGGCCTGAACCTCATTCCTGTTCTTCATCAGCATCACTGACAGGTCTTTGTGTGGAAACTTTCCCACAGTGAAGGAGAAGTAGTAGGCCCCTGGGATACGGCAGTGAAACATGCCAGCCTTGGGGTCAAAATCCCCACCGATGTTGACATAAACAGTGTCAAATGTCACTGTCATCTTAGGTCCACCTTCCATGCTGCTGGTTCGTGCAACCGAGAAAGCAGAGCGTAGTTCCACGTCATCCAGAAGACGAGCAAATCCCGCCACGCCCGCCACATGGCTCAGGCACAGCAAGCCCATCAGCACACTTGCTGGGAGCAGCATCATATCTGTAGAAAAAGAAAACAATGCTTTTTTACTTTTACATTTTTTTGATCATTACAAATGGCTGCTGCAACATGGTTATTTTTAGAGCATGAAGCTCAGATTGCATGGTGAACAGGAAATCAATCAAAGATGCGGAGAGAAGGAAAACAAATATGATAAAGTATTTTTCTGAATTTGTCAAAAAATTCAGACGTTCTAAAATTAAACAAATAAATTTGCAATAAATAAATAAATCTTGTTCCTATTCTTGAACACAGTATCCTAACATCACCTGGAAGGATTTTTTTTCCCCAATGTGCCACATGTTCCTCAGGACTCATGTATGAACTGATTTGATTTTGGTGCCTAAAAACTGAAGGTCAAAGTCTCTGTTACCTCACATTCAATCGATTTTGTGAACATGATATGCCCACTCGAACTGAAGGATCTACGGACTAAGATTTGTTGGTAAAAAGTCAAAATTTACTGGTTGCTGTAACCTCACAAAACGTATATTTGGCCGTAATTCAAGAATTTATATTAAGAATTCAATCAGAAACACAGATGCAACCAAGATTCAAAAGCTCTTTTTTATTCAGCAAAAACAGTCATGTTCTAAAATGTTAAATAAAAGCAGCTGTTCAAGAAGTTCATTAAAAATAGTACAGATACTAATAAAACAGATGACAGATTTGATGGCTGTTTTTAGTTTGTGACAGTTTTCAATACTTCATGCTAAAATATTCCATAAATACAACATTACAACCAGAAAAATCACTCATCTTAGAGAAACACAGTATGTGATCTGCAGTTTGGGGTCTTAACACTGAGCCCACACATGTAGACACGTAATACCCACATAATACAGCTGGTAACCATCTGCACATCCAAAAAAAAAAAAAAAAAAAAATCAAATCAAATCAAATGCTCCTGAAAAACAAAACATGCAGACACACATGTGGTCCCTTTGCTCTGGTTATGTCATTCAGACTGGTGTCTCTCAGTAGTGGAGGTATTAATGTGTCTTTTATCAGTGGACACAGGTGTTTTTGTCATTTTATTGTCCTCCTCTAATGAAATAACAGGAAGCAGATATACACAGGTGGAGCTGTCAATCCTTTTAAAGCGCCCTGACAACAAAAGGTTACAGAATGTCACGTACATAGCAACCGAACCCAGATGAGTTGCCTCTATGTTATACACCGCAGTTACCATTCATGGCATTCATGGCAGTTAAGCAATATACTGACGTCTAATCATTCTGATCATGAATGTATTGAGTATATAAGCTACAATATTAATACACTGAGTAGTCAGTCTGTTATTTAAGTACCATGGACAGCTCCGTGTTTTTATCACTACACAGCTCAGTTAAGACAACAGATGTTTCAGGGTTATGTATTCCTGTATCATAAACCTCAGTCAGATGAAAGATCAATGTATCAGTCAGAATAAACAACCCGTGTGGTGTCGCCACAAATTTAAACTGTGATAAACAATCTGAAACCTGGCAATGACTGATTTAATCAGTGTTGTGTGAATTCATTTAGTGAAGGCAGACATTCATTTGTATGAACTGTAAGATATGATGAGCCTTTTAATTGTCCCACAATTAAGGAGTGTGCCATGTTACCGCAGAATATAATCATATATAAATATAATGAAACATTTTTTTAAATTGCAAATATATATATATATCTAGGAAATACGTATTGTATTGCACTCAGAGAATTAACACTGTCATCAGAGATGATTAGATGACTGTGCCGCGGTCTGAATTTTTTAAAAACATCAGACACTGTGATGCCAAAGTGTTTCATATCCTTAATTTTCAGCACAAACTCAACTGCAACAATATAGAAGCAGTATGTATGTCAGGTTTGTGTTTTTTTCTTAAAAAGACAGAAAACATAGACTGTGATAAGTACTTTGGAATAAATGACTGAAAGAAACACACAGACAAACTGTTGTCATCAACTGGACAGTCATGGTTTCATCAGGAAGTGTAAACTATAGTGTTTCCATAAATAGTTTAATTACACTTGTATAATAAAATCGTAGACACATGAGGGTTACACTGATACTATTACTGATATATTCAATATCATCATATTAACAAATCTTTATTTATACAAAAGTAATCGTTTTTTATTTTATAAAAAAAAATCATATGTTTCATATTTTAAATGAAACATCCTTAAATTGAGTCATGGTATGGTAATACTAACTATCCATTCATCCTCTTGATCTTCACCCCTGAATGATACAAATAAAAATGCTGTATATTTTTCTTTTTTTGTCTTTTTTCTTTGCTGCATGTTTTTTTGTTTTCATTGCCATGATACATCAGTGCCAAAGCTCTGAAGTTATTTACTTGTGAAACCAAATGTTTGTCTCATATGTTTACACTAAATCAACCAATTTAAATGGAAACCAATTATAACCTGTTAATTCATTTAAAGGCACTGAGGCATAACTGATTCAGCTGCTCTGATTATTTGTCCCGCTGTAACATTAAAAGAAATCCATTCCTCTGAAAGAAAAAAAAAACATACTGCAGTAGCAGCCCACTGCACATCCTATAATTTTCCTTCATGAATCAGAGCACACACACTTTATTTAAAAAAGCTACAACACTGACAAAGCATTAATTAGACTTGCTCTACTGGTCCTATAGTGGCGGCTAAGAAAATAGTGTTTGTTTGTCTGTGTAATGGCAGCAGTTTTAACTAGTCATGTTGATTGACTGTGCTCCTCAGAGATTGCTATGCTTCAAGTTCAAACAGCAGCGAAAGAATAGATCAAACAAACCTCTTCCATAATGAGCACTCATGGGATTTAAGCACACAGAGGAGCCAGTGAACAGAGCAGAGCAGAATACAGCTGGGTTTGTCCAAGCAAGTATTAAAAGTACAATGTTTAAGCATTAAAAATAGCTGATTACACACAATTACATATGTAGAATATATAATGCAAGAGGTACTGGCACAACTTAGACTGGTAGTGTAGGCTGGCAAGTTCTACATCTAATTGGCCATATAAATAATTTGTTCCAACCTTCTAATAAAACCCATAAGAACAGTTCTTGAACTGGCACTGTTATAATATTAAATACTGAACTAAACCATGGCTGTGTAAAGTGCCTTGTGGTAAATGCACTTTGTAATTCAGCACTGTCTTTTTATTTTCAGCCTATTAAACTAAATAATTTGAAAGCAGTTTGCTGAAGTTGAACTAAACTACTGATTCTTGATCAAAATTAGAATAACATCTTCACAACGTTGTTGTAAATGAATCTTCTGAAAGCTTAAAGACTAAATTGTTACGTTTTCACTGACAATTATTTATGATGGTTATGAAGGTGAAATGTGTCCCAATTCTAGATCCAATCCTCAGAATCCTGATTCATTATTGAAATCCTGATTATGAGAAACTGCAGATCATTTCTATTGAATGTAAACCATTCTGTTGTGATATTTTAGTCTTCAACATAGTAGCAGTCCAAAAAATCATGTTAGTCTTTGCCAAAATCAATTCCAGATTACAGTACTCTCTGCACAGTAATTTTAAACTGAATGAATGAATGATTCTTTCTTATAGACGTGTGGACATTTGATATAATTTTTGTGCTAGTCTCCACTCATTTGTGAATATGAGTCAGTAACCATCCAGAAGATTGCACAAACTTAATATGACCACCAGTAAAAGAATCTTACAATTTATGTGACTTATTATTAATTGCGGTCTTAAAAATCAATTTTCTCACTGTTTGTTAGAGATACAGTTCTCAATGGGTGAGTCTCCCGCCACAGACTCATCTCTCCTTCCTTCAGCTTCTCCAGGGAAGAGGGACTCCCGGTGGATTGAACAGATCGCCTCTAGTGAATCCTGGATCTGTTTTGGGGTCTCATCACACTAAGAGTGAACACATCCCTTGGCATCTTTGCCAGCCTCTCTACAGATAAATATGTGTTTCCACATATTTTCTAAATTCAACAATTTACAGAGATAATCACACAACTAGCTGGTGCGCATGCATGCACACTTTTAACTTTAAGTTTATTCGTTCAAGTTGGACCAGCCTGATTTTACAGCATTTTTATTTTTATATCACACATTTGATATAATATTGAATATTTTGTGATGTTGTTGGTCTTGAGTGTTCTACATCACTGCCAAATTTCAACAAATTTCCATGTTATGTGAATTTAATAGACAATAAAGTAGTCTGAGTCTCAGTCTCTGTATATTGGTTTAATACACAAGACCACACAAATACTCAAGACTACACAAATAAACAATGCTAGACAATATACAAGACTAGACAAATACACTAGAATACTCAGCAACAGCTTTAGGACAGAACTTTATCTTAAGTGATTTTTGTTTTATTTCCGTATTAGAGTAATAACTATGATAGAGTACATTTTGTAAATAAGGTAAAACCATCTCCTCCATTTCCTTCCATTTCTAATTTTTCAAAATTCACCTCTGTGTGTGTTACAAAGTATAAAGGTTGGTGGCTTCCTGCCAGCTTGATGCATGTATGCATGCAGGTGGGCGTCATCACAGAATACTTAGGATTATATTCTCCATCATGTAAACCAGGACAGACATTGATCACTTTGTCACATCCCCCCTGGAGTTTCCTAGTGTGTCTGTCCTGTCTCTGTCTTCACTGTTTCTTCCCTGTGTGTGTTTTTTCTAGGTGGAGGTGGGGCACAGCAGCTGATCCTCCCAGCACACAGGTTCTGCATTTCACCTCATCACTGGCTGCATATAGACCTGGTTTTCCAATGCACTCACTGCCAGATAGTTCTACTCCATGTGTGGTAACGTCCGGTCGCTTTATTCTCTCGAGTTTTTTCGTCTGGGATTGTTTTCACCAAGTTTGACACCTCTTGTTTAAGTCCTGGCTAACATTCCCACGTCTCCTCCAGTTCACCTGCACCACCTTTGTCACTTCTCCCCCTCACTGTCCTCATTAAAGATCACTGTTTTCACCTATTCTGCTGTCTCTGCTCCTCTGTCGCATTGTTCTCTGTGTGTCTGCTCTGGAGTCCAGCCAAACAAACCGTGACACACTTGGTTCTAAATATAAATTTACAACAGGAACTCAGTCTTTTCCTCATACTACAGCCTTGCCCAACCCAGCAGGGTTGTCATTTCATCCATCCATCAAATGCTGTCATCTGATCTCTGGTATCTACAAAATCTGTGTGACTGTGATTATAACAATGTTTGACATTCAGAGTCAGTCTGTTTAAGCTGAAGAAGATTGATGTGCCCGTGTGAGAAAATTACAGAGCCCGGGAGGGAGATAACAGAGGGGGGCTGGTGTGGAGACACAATAACAATCGTGTATTTTCTCCTTTTGTCTCGGAAAGGTCATCTTATCTCAGATTTTAAAACCAGCCTTATTTTTAGATTGGCTTGTATGGTTTTTTGAATTAATATTATAAAGTTTCACAGTGTTGAAGATTGTTGTTTCACAAAGCTTGAAGCCACCATCACACATTTTAATCAAAAGAAAATGCTAAAATATGACAAACCACGGTGAATTCACATATCATTGTCTTCACAGTTGCACCACAGTGAACCAAACATCCTCGAACATCGGTGAGTTCATTATTTTACAGGCTCCCCTCTTTTTATTCCACTCTTTTATCACGTCGCCATCAAATTAAGCAACAACTCCTCCTGTTATCAGTTGTGTCTGTACTCGTGCTCCATCTCTGCCTCAGGTTGACGGTCCTCCCTGAAATCTGCCACGTGTCTAAAAATAGGAGGGAGGAGAAAGGCTTGATTTCTCCTCCCTGGAGACAGATCAATAACTGATGATTGAGATGGGTGATGAAAAGGAGGACAGGCGGAGGGAAAGGAGACAAAAGAGCAGATGATGAGAAAGGAAGCTGAACAAATGCTGTCGATTTCCAGTAAGAGTTTGAGATTCGGAAATGGGAAGTAGTTGGGGCTGTGTTACTGTACTGTATATTTCTTGTGTGGGTGGTAATGTGTGTTTTTAACATAGCTCTATCAACATAGGTTACTTTAAGTGTGTTTGTGTATGTGTGTGTGTGTGTGTGTGTGTGTGTGTGTGTCATAGTAGTATATGGAAATATGTTTTGCATCTATGCGAGTATATGGGTGTGAACCTGCATACATCTGTTTAGATTTGTGTTGAAGGACAGTGCTTTTGTGTAAGTGTGCGTCTGTGTATGTCTGTAGGTGAGTCTCTCCATACTGCACCATCTGCTCCCGGTGATAACAAACACATTAGGCCTCAGACTGAAGCAAAGCAACCACTCTCTGAATCCCACCAGCAGGCTGAGGATTACTAGTTCATATTACCCTGAAGTCTGTCAGAGAACCTGTTAATATGTTTTCATATTTCCTGCTACTTCAGTGTCATGATCTAAAATGTCACAGGAGTCCTCATAACCCTAATTGGGTGCTCCTCATTTTGCCTCCCAGCTGTTTATGATTGAAGTTTGAGGATGAATCCATGTGGATTCGAGAGTTTTCAGACTGAAGTATTTTTATCACTCTTATTTCCTGCAGCAGGCAGTTATTTCAGCAGCCACTGAAGACAGTGGGGTAAATAAACAGCTGGCAGATATTTTCCTCAGCAGTTGGTGGAGAACAAATCAGAGCTAAAGGATTATGTTCTGATCTGTTTGGGTACCAAGAACTGGTTGCGAGACTCAAATGCACAACACACAGACAAGTCTGGAAAGTTCAGAAATCTGAAAGTCAGAGTAAAGCAAATAAACCCAACAAGGATTGAATGAAAAAAGAACAAAATCAAACAGTCCTCAAAAATAAGTTGCAAAGATGAAGATGAAGATGAAGACTAAATAACTCAAGGGGGTAGATTTACTCAATTTCTCCACAGAATTAGTATTTCAGTATTCCGATTCAGGAGACAGGCAGAAAGTAAAACCTCTACAATAAGAAGACAGGTAAGAGTGGCTCAATAAAATAGTAAATTATACAAGGTAATGACATAACCTGTAAGACACAGAGAAAGATTTACAATATAACTCGGTGGCCAAATATCACACTCATAGGTGCTTTCTCAACCTGTTAGTACTGACCTAATGACTGTGGAAGTGTTTTTCTCTTTTTGTAATATTTCATTGTCCATCAGAGAACAAAAGATACATTTTTACTCATTTAAAAAAGATCATTCTATTCAATCTTTAGTTACACTCACTGATATTATAGAATCGTAACGGTAGACTTGTAATTGCATCTATGCAGTTTTATTATCTGCACATATACAGTCTATACTTACATTGATTGTAACTATGGCAATATACTATGAGGCTACTGCTATGACAATGAGGTACAAATCTAGGTCCTCAGGTGTAATTCAGCAGCAACTGACACAGAATTTAATAGTGAAGTGATACAATAACCTTTAGCTCCACAATGATCTTAGGTGAGTCATACTGGATGTAAAATTTTCTATGGAATCAGTGAATGGGAATTCATCTCCCTCCCCTCACCCAGTTCAAACGGAGGGATTTTTAGTTGTTCTCCTTAATGTCTGATCTACGATGCATTAGTAAATTATATATTAGCCATTATCAAAGCCATTAATTACATCTTATCAACCATTTATGCATGGTGTCTTGTCAGATTGGTAATGTTATTTTAAAATCAACTCAGCCTGCTCGTGCTTTAATTAATCTTACAGGGGAAGCCAGTAACTGTGGTTTCTAAAAATAATACTGGTGTCAGTCTTCAAATATCACATGGTTCGATTCCTATTGTAAGCCAAAATACAATCAGTTCTTGGACTAGCTGTTTCATTCTCAGCATGATCCAAGTGTAAATCCATCTCTCATCTCTCCCTCCATGAACAATCTCACTCTTCTCCCTCTCACCCCCACCTCTCTCGCTCTCTCTCTTGCTCCCATTAGATCAAAGCCACACAGAGACAACAATTGTTCTGTTGTATAGTCAAGCATGACTGCAGGCACTGAAGCCAAAAAAACAAAGAAAAGAAAAAAAGTTCAGTACACATATGCATATGCATGAGTGAATTGTGATCTAATGTGGGTTCTCAACTCCCTTAAAATTAGTACCAAAAGTGCAAAGGTCAACATTGAAATATTTGCTGTTTTTTAGGCAACAATTAGTAAAGTTTGCCAGAAATTACCTGGAAAATACAACATCCACATTACATACACCTACAACACCCATATTACCATATTCTGCATGTTATTGTGAAGTCATAATGAAATTTTTCCACAATAGTTTGTTTAATGTTAATGCAGAATAGTGAGGTGCTATGTTCACCTGTGATTCATAATCCATCACATGCATCCTTGTGTTGAACTGAAGCAGCTTTCCTTTCAAAGGATTAAACCTCTTCTGCTTTATGAGTTTGGACAAACAACTACTGTGTGTGAAGGTCTAGTTCAATCTCCTGCCCTCAATCTCCTTATCTTTACAGCAAACTGAGGGTACTGAGGAGTACCGCTGCTGCTTCCTCCTCTCCCTCTGCCATCAGAGTTAAAAGCTCCTTTGAAACAACTTTTGTTAGATTTGCAGGATGGAGCTTTGAAGGCCGCATGGATATGAAATTAGAAAGAGCCATAGCGAATCATTGACTCAGTCCTGATGTGAAAAACAATCACAGCCTTTGGCAATTCGTCCAAAACAACGTGGATGAATAAGCATCAACATGGCACGCCGAAGGACTGTCCTCCTCTTGTGATGAGTAATGTCAGCAAAGAGGACAGTAAATAAAGCCAAAGCTGTTGGCTTTTAACACCAAACAGCATCAAACTGTGACTTTTGTGATTAAGTATTAACATTTTCTCTCCTGAAATCTAAAATATTATAAAATATTGTTGTTATGTAACATTTTATTGTATTGTGTTGACTTTGATCTTAGGATTACATAAGTGAAAATGATGTGAAATTGGTTCATGAGCCAGAAGAAGCCACATATTTGTTGCTTTGGCTGTATTGATCAAACATATCAAGTTTAGGATGTGTTTATTGTGTTAACAACTTGTTTTCACATACCACAAGTGGCTAGAGAAGATGGCATTAAGATTCAATGCTGCATTTCTCTTGACTACAGAACCAAAAGACAACATTGTTCACTGTGCTTGCCTTTGGCTTTTTTTTTTCCCTCAATCAACTGCTTCTTCCAGAACACTCCTCTGCAATTTCTTGTCTGTTGTCTGACCTTGGTCCATATTATACAATTAAATGGAAACTGCAACAGTAACAAGAGGAAGGTTGTTTTTACTGTGTGAGAAAGAAAACGTTTCTCTGCTCTTCTACTTCTGTCTCTATGTTTGCTGAACAGCCTGAACAGATCGGTGCTGATTATATTTCAACCCTGAGATTTGTTTGTGGATGTGCCTCATTTCATAAAGTTAGGATTGGTATTATTTTGTTCGTCACATAGGACTTTAATTTATGTTAGTGTCTCAACAACTACTGGATGGATCACCATTTGCACAGACATTAATGGTCCTCAAAGGATGAAGCCTAATGACTTTGCTGGGCCACCAACTAATCAGAGCTTTTACCTGTCCACTGATATTATTTCCGTATCTTCAACATTGTTTGACAACCATCATAAAATAGCCCGTAGTCACAGTCCCCAAGGGATGAATTGGCCAAAGCTTTACGCAATTATATGTTTTAAAGGCCAAACAATGAATGCACCTGAAATGCCTCTTTAAAGATGCCACAGAAGCTGGACAAGGAAACTGGTTTAATGATAAATGTTTAGGACAGCTTGGGAAATAGTTTTACAGCTCATCAGGCAAATGTGGCTGATGTGGAGGGCTTTTGTGGTACAATGTAGGTTCTTTTTCAGTTGCACTGCATTTTTCCACTTCTAAATCCCATCTGACATTCAGAGGTCTGCTGTAAGACACATTTATTCCCCAGGATGGCAAGGGCATAACATGCACCGTGCAGCCTCACTGAACTCAAATGGCTCACACCAGAGTTGAGTTTGTCTGTGATAATGACATTTAATCATCATCACCATCATTTTCCACAGTTGATGAGTAACCTGCATATGAGCACTCACCTGTCTACTGTTTATTATTGCTCAGAGAAAAGTAAAGGGGTAGAGAGAGAGAGAGAGATCAAAAACTACTGACATTCAGCCTGGGCACTGCAACCAAAGTTTGTCGTATGTTATGTTGCTGGTGTGGGGTCAATACAACTATCAACAGATCAACATCAACATCAACTATCAACATCATTTCTTTTTTTTTCTGCAGAGAACTATGTAAGTTACATGTGGAAAAAAAAGACAAGTAGCCTCTCCTGACTTGTTAATATGGAGGACAAAATAAAGGATTAGCCAAGTAGAGGCATCATGGTAAAACGTTATCTGTCGTATATCTTATATTTGTGCATTAAGTGATGGTAATATTTACAAAGTCACCTGCAAACCCTATAACAAATAATAAGACAACAAATGTGGATGCACTAATGAATAAGGAGTAGTCATGGACTTGTCTCACCAAGTGAATCTATGCCATTATTGCAAAACCAGAATCTCCTCTGTGGCTAATGTTAATTTCATAATGATCCTCACTCCCTATAGAGAGAATAGGAGGAATACACCCACTTCAGAATCTACCACTGCATCACTCGTACAATGTTATTTGTAGGATTGATTGTAAAAAAAAAAAGAAGATATTTTTAAAGATATTCTATTATGTCAACCATTAGGATTAATAGTCAAACTGTGGTTATTTATCACAGGTTGGATATAAAAGTTGATATCGTTCAGTTCACTGTAGGATATGCATAGTAGGCAGAAAAACCCCCTGGCAGACTTCAGTGCCCCTTCACATCTATCAAGCGCAGCCGGTATAAAAAAGGAATAAAAATCAATCTGTGTTTTACATGGTTGCTCCAGAGGGAAGAACCAAAACTCTCGGTAGAATCATTAGAAAAAGAGCATAAAATCATTTATTTCTTCAACATACACATCAATTTCATGCTAAATCATTAAAAGATAAATATTGCTCACGTCTGCATGTACTTGCAAAAAAATCCCAGCATGCAAGCATTTCCACAAAGATCATTGCCAACACCAGAGGGTGTGACTGACACTCTGAAGCCACCTCAGTCAGCCCTCTACCTGCTGTGAGGGGCAAAATCAAAAGCACTCGCTTCTGAGGGATTATGGTTATGAAAGTTCACACCTCTGACAAGACATCAATATCAAAACGGGTACTTCGACTGAGAATAGGCATCAAAGAGCTCGGTCTAGCATTGTGATTGTGTCCGTTATCAGCATGTGCAGTCTTAAAAAGGGAATTAGTGCAGATGCCTGAAATCACAGGATGATCCTGACTTGTTATACCCTTTTGTATTGACAGAGTAAAGATTTCTATTGTAGAAAACCTCCTTATAGTACCTCCCCACTGACCTTTGTATTACACCGTTCATATAATCAGCCACATGCAGACAAAAGCCTAAAGAAGACTGAGGTTTCTGGGCAGCAGAACTGACGGAGAGGAACTGGAATCTGAAGTGAAATACCAACAGTGTCCCTCAAGGTTTAAATTTATAAATATTTAATGCTTTTCTTTGACATTGCCTTGCCCTTTGAATGTGTGTTTTGAGCTGGATTCTGCTAAAAGAAATAAAAAGAACTTGTAACATTTTATCTGGAACAAAGTGAAAAAAAGTCGGATTAAAAATGATTGTCGTGTTTCCTACACTGACTGAGACTGCTTAAAAAAGATTTGGTCTCAGGGATCTGCTTTGCATGAAATTAATGGAGTTACGGCTTTCTAGTTACATTTTGTGCAGCGATCAGGACACAGTGTCTGTTCCCCTGTGATGTGCTGGCAGAGCCAAATCTTGTCTTCAAAAACAGAGTGAACGACCGAAGTGTAGCTACTCCAACTAGAAATAATATCTAGATATAGTGCTAATGCAATTTAAATAACTATATATAGATAATTTACAGGATAATTTGCAGACCCGCATCTTAGCATCTCATTCACATAAAAATAAGGAAAATAGAGGAACATAATTGGTAAATTTAAGATAAATAACTGTATTTGTAACCTGTAGTTTTATCATATAGACCATTTCCCTGTTGCTCTAAAATGCTGATAGGGTTAAGTCTTAAGCGAGCTTAAGTATAATTGATGTGTCATTTTAGCATGAAGTTGGTATATTTTACTTTCATCCACGATCAATGAAATTATTCTCATTCTCTGATTCTCAATTATCTTCATGCTTCACTCAGGTTAAAAGATGTGGAAATTTTGGAGAAACAAATAAGACTTAGGAATATATTTAACACACATATTTAACCTCATCATCCAGTTGTTGTCCTGGATAAATAAGCAGGAATTGAATTTGTTTTTTTCTTTTTTTTTTGAATGTGTCAGTTGGGGAAAACAACATGGGCTAACTTTAGCAGCTAGACTAATTCACCTAAGACGGGAGCAGATGGCAGCATATAAACAAATGGAGCAGCAACACAAACAGTACACTGCAGCACAATCTTTGCCACTAAGTCATTATACAATGTAGTAACAACTAATAACTATAAAAAAAACTATTAAAACTGTTGGAAACACTGTGTGGTATTTATAAGAATTTTTGACAAATCTAATATGTGAATGTGGGTGTGAAACGTTAGTTGTCTGTGTGTAATGGCTGTAATAATAATAGACAGATGACATGTGAAGGATGTATCCCACGTAAGCACCGGCTCCATCCTATCAGCTCCGTCATCTAGCAACCCTCGGGGTAGTATAGCACAGTATAGTGGATGGTTGACTGGATGATAAAGCTTTAAATGTAGGTATCACCTTGTGATCTCTCTGGCTTATTTGTTGAACAAAAAACAAGAAGTATCAAAAAAAATAACATGGTTGTGACTGATATTTGTATTTCAAAATATATTTCACATTTGTGTGTCAAAAAACAAAATGTCAGGGTAAAATGTATTTACATTTGACATGGCATTTCACACATACACATGGAAATACATACACATGGAAATTACTGTTGCTTAAAAGGAAGCAGCTCCTTGTTAGCAGCTCCTGTTTCATCCCTCCTTCAGCTTCTCTTGTACAATATTCTGCATTTTTCATAAAAGGCCAGTGGGGGTGGGGGATGTATTGGACAGATCCTCTAAAATCAGCAACTTCATCCTTCAATCTGTCTCATTATTGGATCTTTTCTCGATTGTTTTTTTTTTTTTTTTTTTATGCAACACACTTCCATGTTTTGCTTCCCCTCCTCCCTTTGCAGATGCACAAAGGAAAAAAAAAAAGGACAGGAGACTAATAAGTCCTCCTACCCCCACCTCTGGTAGAGGATAGAGTGACCTGGCCACTTGGGACAGAAATCAAAGAGAGTCAGGGGGGCTGTTATCTGGAGGTGCAGTAACAGACCCCTGCTGCTCTGCCTCTCATTAGTCCCCCTCCCTCCGCTGTGTCTCATCCTTCCATCCTCAACACTTGTCACTATTCTGTCAGCTGCCTGCCCAACTGTAGACACATGCAACAGCCTGGGGAGAGGATGGATGGCAGGGATGGAGAGAGAGACAGAAAGAGAGAACATTTTAAGGCATAAGCCAGACTTGACAGTGGAAGCAAACAACCAAGGAGATCGGTTTCTATGAACTCTAATCCATACTGTAACGTCTTCTTTCTCCTGCCACAACCTGAGTACAAAGAAACCCAAGAGCAAACAGACTTCTCTCTGAACCCTGTCAACTCCAATGCAGAGGGACAGGAAATGAAAAAAGAAATGGGGACAGAGAAAAGGAGAGATGAAGAGGAGCAACAGCCCTGACAGCAACCGCGATATCTTGCCAGGAAACACGGCAGGGATCGACCCACAATTGACAGACGGGCGAGGCACAGGCTGGTTGACTGCTGCCTTTGCTCGTTATGTGCGAGATTACAAGGACCAAATACACATGTCAGTTGAGTAATGGAGCTGATTTGGGATTAAAATGTAAGTCTAGGGTTGGAGAAAAACTCTCACTGCAAAGATTTAAACACCAACAAACATTTTATCCCTGAGATACTTTAGTGGCACAGCAGGAACAATTTTCTGGGATTTGAAACATCAAATGTCAGTTGTTGTTGTTGTTGTTTGTTGACAGTTCCTTCAAATCAAAGAGTTTCTTTTTCTTGGAGCCGCCATCTTATTTTCAGAGAGAAATCAATAGGGGGAAAGGAACAGGAGACACACTCAACCACTTGGTTTCGTTTGCTCAACCACAATTTATGGTTCATCTATTTCATTGTTCTTGCTCCTATCATTTTCATCTGCTCCAGATCAGTTCCTCTGATTAACTGGTGGTATTTGGTTCACAAATTTCAAATCCTCATGAAGATGTGAGTGTATTAAATCAGCAGTCTCTATGACTCACTAATGAGATCAGCTGAACTAAAAATCACTGATTCAGTCAGAGATTCAGAGACCTCGAAAGCCAGCTACGATTCAGCAGTTTGAGTTAGTAACCACGACAGTGGCTCAGGAACATTATTTAAGCCAAGGATTGTCTGATGAACAAGCTCATAGTAAATGTGATAAAGACATGATTTTAGTAGATATCATGTTTGAGGTCCTAGATTGACTCCCAATACTAAACACACTAAATTATGTTTCCCAGGTTCTTTGTTCAACACACTGTTCAAACAAAACCCTATTGTGTTTGGGTCAAAGTTGGCAGAATTTTTTTTTTATATATTATCCTGACCCCTAACACTAATAAACTGATAAGTTCTTTCAAGTCCAAGCCTGTTATACTGAGATTGGTGTACAGAAAAAAACCTTTGAGGACCTACGAATTGGTCAAACTAAAGTTATGGCCTGAAGATTGATGGATTCATTAGGTAAATTTATCAAGACATGACCAAAAGTCAGAAGTGTCAGTCTGTTGGTGATACATCTATCCATCAGCTAAATCACTTCTCTGGAAACAATCCCAGCTGGAGCAAAAGGCAGGACACATGCAGGAAAAGTTGTCAGTCTATCATGGGGTTGGCATGGAGAGACAAACAAAGACATAGAGATAAATAATTTAGCACCACCAATTGCTCTACATGTTTTTAAACTGTGGGAGAAAACTGGAGTACTCTGACCATGAGAGAGTCTTAGTGCATCCACTGAGGAATATAAATGTCTGTACAAAAAGTAGTACATCTGAGAATTGTAAAGATATTTTGGTTATCACCTAGAGACCAACACTGCCACCCATACAGCCACACTACACTTATTAACACTCAGCTTCCTAGTTCTTTTTACTGAACGGTTTGACCCAATTTGAACTATCCTCACTTGGTGATATTTTTTGCCTTGTGTGCTGGAATGTGTCTCTAGTTGTATCTCAAACTGAAAAAAAATCAAATTTCTGCAGTTCACACCACCCCAGCTGTTTTCATGTCTATTTTTGCTCACTGTTGTCTACTCTATTGAGCTCATTCCTCAAACAAAACATTAAAAATAATGTGTTTTCTTGCCTTTAACATAAAGGAACAAATCTTATAACTCAACAAAATAAGTCAAGAAATAGAGGTACACCAACGTGTGAACTGACACCAGGGCAATCTACTTACATTTGTGGTGTAGAGGAATACTCTGAAGTGAATTCATGGTTTGGTTCAGAAGAATGGACTTTCTGTATGCCTGCAAGGTTTTCAGGATGTTGCAAGAGTGAGAATAGTGCAGCAATGGAGAGATTATCAGACGATACCACTCAAGACATCCACTGCTGCAATGCTGTCATGTGTCTCTCCCCAGAGTTTATTTTATGACTTGTTTGTAGCAAGCGCTCACAGTAATCCGAACCTCAAGGTGTGAAGTTAATGCTTAAAAATAACCTGACTGCATCTCTCTTTCTTTTTTTCTGTTCATGTCACGCTTTGCTTTCCTCTGCTGTGCTCACTGTACCACAGCATGCACACACTCTGACCTGCAGCAGCTGAATAATCCCACGTGATTGGTTGCATTTTGCTTCTGTGTCCCATGTGAGATGTATGTTTTTTTTTTTTTTTTTTTTTTTTGGGTGAGCTCAGAACAAAGAGACCTCCATCTCTCAGTTTCTCAGAATTCTGGCTGTTTCTTGTCATTTGACAGCAACTAAACTGTCTTTTTCAAATGGCTCACTTTCTGCTTTATTGGGAACATACTGTCAGTCTAACTTTTACAACAATGGCCTGCTTCAGTCTCACAATAATTGCTATGTAGATGAAATTCTCTAAATGACACTAGCTTTACAAATGGCCAGAGTGAGTTGGTGGATGATCAAGAGAAAGTGTCTGATTCGTGATAAATCTTCTCCCAACTCCTTGAAGATATCAGACGATGTGCTCCCTGTGGCTCAGAAACTATTCTTAAATTCCAATATTTTTTCTGCAAAACACTTTATAACTGCTGTGCAGCAGTTCTTTATGTGGTTTTAAAGACGACATTCGGAGACATTAATGCCTCATAATAATATGATAAATATCTCTATATATGATCAAATTATTGTAATTGTATTGAAGTACAGATCCTGTAATTTTGCTGTCATAATTACAAGACAGCATCTCTGTAGGTTAAAACTAACTAAACGATTAACAATGTTGCTTAGCTTATTGTAAGTACATACATGCATCACACTGCATTGAATTGTAATTGCCAAACAACGCTGTTTTGGATGCATGTCCATTTCTGTTTATGTAGAAGCCCATTTCCCCCAATCACATGACAAATAGCGAGAAGAGAAGTTAACACTATTTGCTGTGCTGTTACAAGTCACGATGTTTGTTTGTGTGTTGTTGTGCATTCTCGCTCTCTCTCTCTCTGCTTCCTCTCAGGGGTCCTGCAGGTGCTGCTGTCGCTTTCCTGATAGCAGGTGAATGAAAAGAGCTGACAATATAGGGGCTGAATAAGGAGGTAGTGGGACAGTTTTTAGCCATAGGGTACCGCATAGTGGTTACAGTGCTGTGCCAATTTTGATTGTGCTTTTCCCATTTCCCATTCAGACACTCATCTGGTTTGGCTCCCTATAGCAGCAGGTCAGCTAAAACTGTCCAGGTGTCTTCCCTAGTGACACTTTCCAGCTCCTCCTGGAGGATCCCAAGGTGTTCCTACCCTACATGATAAACCGTATATTATCTCCAGTGTGTTCTTAGTCTTTCCACGAGGACTCATACCAGTTGAACATAGCTGGAAAACTGGACCGGGCAAGAGGAGCCCAGGAGCCGACACACCTCAACTGACTCATTTCAATGAAAAAGACAAGCAGCTGTATTCTTTCTGAGCTACCTTTGAATAATCCATACTCCTCACTCCTATCTCCGTGGACTGGGTAAGGTCTGAAAGTTGACTGGGACAATGCAATAGTGCAGCACCTGCTTTACTTCCGATGCCACAGTATTCAAATTTTATGAGAGATTATTTCACAGTGTGTCACTTTAGTATTTTTTTTTTTTTAATTTTGTTTCCTGTAAATCAACTTTCCAACTGCTGTTGGTACATCATTATTTAAACATCATTAGAAACCCTAACCCTGACATCAACATTTCAGCCCTCTATTTTAATATTTGTCTGATAATTTTGACTCATTTTTTTTTTTAAAAAAGCTGATTATTTCTCATCTATGTTGTGAAATGGGCTTTTCATAGTTTTAGTAAAATGTTCAGAATTCATGTTTAGTGTAGTTACCTGATGCAAATCATAACCTGTCATTTCATTTGTAGCTTTTAAGGTTTTAAGCAAAATTTTGAAATGTCATCAAAAAGGAATAGAAAAGAAAAATCTGAATTAGTCGAGTTTTTAGTGCAGCATAGATTGTTTCTAACCATCAGCTGTTTAGAAATGATCTAGGTTGCACAGTTTCATCAGAAGCTGACAGTACAGGCTTCATTAAGTGTGGTTGTAATATTCAGAGCTCCCTCTTTTCTAGAATTGTAAACTGCTAATTAACCATGTGACCCAAATCTTAGATTAATTCTCTCTTGGAAAAAAGCAAAAAACACCTCAAACAAATGTAGTAATTTTCAATTTTTTTGTATTTCCATCCATCTTTAGGTAAAGCAATATTTTGAAATGAGCAAAAGCATGGAAATATGTTACTGTAAACAAGGCTATGGTCTACCTTCAAGTTGTCCATAATAATCAGTATGTGCTCCTTGAAAAACATCTGTGTATCCAGATGTCAGTATGTGAAGGGTGTCTGTGCCACTGGATGCAAAATGTCTCAGTGCGTCTGCCATTACACAACCAAAAAGAGAAAAAGGTTTGTGCTTTTATTTGCTGTGGTAGCTGTCTACAGTTTCTCTCAAGAGGCTGGACTTTACATAAGGACATAGTGCACGTGTGAGACCCATTAAGATCCAATCTCCAATACACAAGGTGAGAGTAAAAAAGCTCCAAAAAGCTTTTTGACAAATGCCAAGAGAACATTCGCAGAGGAAGCTTTCCCCAAGTTGATGGTGGAAATGGTGAACAGTGGAATAGCAGGAGTAAATGTGGAAAATGTGAGAGAAAAAAGAAACCTGTTGTTAAAGCAGGTGAAGAGGAGGTTGGGAGGATTCAACACTGACATGCTGTTAGGATTATCTATATTAGATACGAAAACAAAAAAAACTGCCTACTTATGAATACAATTGTTATCACATAAAGGCGATGGCACAGGGTTAGAAGAGTTGGTGGGTAATAAGCGATATAGGTTAGATATGTCAAAAAGGGAAGTGTTATGACTGTTGGCTTCTTGCTCACTCCAACATTAGGTACAGCCTTTAATAAAAAAGAACACAGGCAGATTGGTGCAGACACACACACACACACACACACACACACACACACACACACACACGTAGATGCTGCAAATTACACAAGCATACCTCTTTCAAATGCACACACACGTGTGCGCGCGCGCACACACACACACACAAAACACTGAGTCGGATGATGAATATGTAGCCTGCAGCAGCCGTGTGCTACACTGATGTGGATTCAGATACGGTGTATCTGCAGACAATAGGAGTCAAACCCCTCAGCGTGGAAAACCCATCTGTAGATAAGAGGGGTCTCATCACCTAAGATTTATATTTGCATTCATGTTCTCTCCGGTGTCTCTATCACACACAATGAACCGATAAACTAACCGTAGGAAATCCACATGTGGTGAACCTGCCACTATGTCACGATGTTGCAAACAAGACAAAGCAAGTGTGGCAGGTTGTCCCTCTGCTCTCGTCCCTGACTGTATTGTACCAGTCGGATCATCATCACACATGATCTTAACGCTGTGACTACATTACAATGTACACATCCTTCCTTCTGCCTTTACTGAGGTATCGTTGTTTCTGGATATTGGTGCAGATAAATAATGCAGCTGCTCAGACGCGGCACGACTGCTGAACCCACACAGACAGTATAGCGCTTCATCAGTAAGTGCCCAGCATGCAACACATCCATTAATAAACATCGATTAATAATATAGCACAATGATCGTACACTGGAAAATGATACTTTATCTTTGCACTGTGATGATGCATTAGACATAGGAACCCAGTCTGGACTCTTTTTCTTTGTTGGTTTGTGTTGACTTGCACGCCCTTGGTGATGCACCGGCGTTCACGCTGCATGCCTGCACACTCCTGCACACTCCCAACTTGAGCAGCGGTTGAGCACCAAGTTCATTGCTTTCACACGGCACTCACCCTCACACCTCGCAAAAATAAATCAATCCCCACACAAGAGTTGAGGAAGAAAGATGAGAGAAGAAAAGTTGTCTCACCTGTGTCTATGTGTGTTGTCTTCTGTTCTGGCTGTGTGCGGAGCTGGAACTTCAGTTCAGTTTCAGCAGCGCTGTTGGATCTCTCTCTCTCTCTCTCTCTCTCTCTCTCTCTCTCTCTCTCTCTCTCTCTCTCTCTTCTCTCTCTCACACACTCTCTCTCTCTCTCTACCCGTACACCCCCTCTGAACGTGCACTATCTCTCCGCATGCCCACTCACCCTCCTTGCTCCTATTTCCTGCCACTCGCTGTTTTTTTCCATCTGCCTGTTTCTCCCACCTTTACTGTCTGTCTTCAGCCTGCTGTTGCTCTCTTTGAAGCTGCATCAGGCACCCCCTCCATCATTAACACCACAACACACATAAATAATACAGGATATATATGTACAGTGTATACATATCCAAAGGAGGAGGTCTTGGTCTGATAAGGAGGTTTTGAAGGTGCAATGCGCACCACTGCAGTGAGTAAGGCTGCTAGTATTCAGATAAGATGCTCTGTTGATGCTCTAAATCATGGTGTGTGTGTGTGTGTGTGTGTGTGTGTGTGTGTGTGTGTGTGTGTGTCCGTGCCTGCGTGTGTGTGTTTATGTGTGTTCAAAGATAAATAGGAAGGTAGACACAGTCCTGCCACAATAATAACCGTTGGGCTTCACTGTGTGGCTACAGCCCTCCGCCTATTATCTCACTTATGTCAGAGTGGGAGGGAAAGTAGGGGGTGAAGAGACAGAGGGGAGAATACATGTTATGTTCTTAAATTGAAATTCATCCTACCCCCGTCCCCTTTATAATCTCATTCATATTCCACAGTTGCTAGCTCATATTTAAATGAGCACTTGACTAAATCCCTTCTGTGTTTGTGCTTTTCTTGGCCAGGGTTTGGCAGACTGCCGCGCTCTGTTGCACACGAGCTTCCTGGATGCTTCCCGGGAAACTGGCGAGCTCTTTGTGTTTTGGCCAACGCGCAGAAATAGAATTAAAAGAGTGGGCAGCATGGCAGTACCCAATGAGGCCAAACATAACGCTGGCAAACCTGTGTCTGCTCTGGCCGGGAGAAAGTAAATGGAGTGTGAGGCCACCAGAGTCCAGGACAGAAAACTCACACACAGAGGGCTCTGTTTACACTTGGAAACATATTCTGGTGAAAGTCAGCTGTTTACACTGATCTACAAATCACTGGGAACTCAGTGATGATTGCAAACAACTGAATTCTTTCAATCTTCAATGTTGAAACGTTCACAAAGCTCGCCAAGATAAACTGTTGTGTTGTAGACCGTCTTAAATAGTTTTAGTTTTTTTTCCTCATTTGTTTAACAAGGTTTTTCTTGGAATGTTTGAAACATTAAATCTGTTTGTGTCTTAATAGACACAGACATTGTATTATGACCATTCATGGATCCACATTGTTTCATTCTGCTATGTCAGACCATTCCTCTGGGGGACCACTCCCCTCAGGTAGGATATGAGCTTAGTTACAAGTTGTCTGTGGAGATTCTCCTTCATCCAAGTCATCATATCTGGCATAGTTGAATCTAAGGCAACTGGACTGTTTCTTGAAGACATTTTACTTCTCATGTTCAGTTCTGATGGAGAGTGGCATGTTCCCAGAATGTATCCTCTGTGTGTGGATACCAGAGGTCTTCAGAGGTGTGTTAACAGCAATTGTTGGTGAGTGCAGGTAGTTTCAACGGTGGTCGTTAAGGTTGCTAGTGGTCACTGAGAAGTTACTGGAGGAGTTTCTCATCACTTTCCATCAGAACTGAAGAAGCCTCTTGGATGAAGATGAACATCTTCAAGACATTACAACAGTCCATTTGCCTTAGATTCAACTGTGCCAGTTACTTACAGGATACCTCCTGGGAGGTTTTCTGAGAATGTTAAATTGGGACTGGACCTTGTGGTAGACCCATATATATGTCATCTAGCCTGGGAATGGGATATAAAGCTGGGAAGTGCTGCCAAGGAAAGGGACACCTGATTACCTTGTTTGATCTGCTACCACCATAACCTAAAACCTGTAAATTGGTTGGACATTGTACAACAATCTAAACAGCGTGTTTGAGAAACCTATTATTATGCAGCAAATATGTCCAACAAAGAGATGAAAACACTGGTTATAAGTTTAAGTCAAGCTGTCTTTAGCCTTTAATCAATTCTTGAAACAAACTTTAGTGCATGTGTTTTCTATCTAGCATCCTCTTCATTGAGTCTACTGACTTGGCTGTAGTAAATGCATCACAGTAATTTCAAAAATCATTTCAAAAAATGTTGTCTTGCTGATTTTCTGGAAATTTGGTCAATTCAGTTACACTTGAATGGACACTAGGCTTATATTTGATTTGATCTAATTTCATCAACTCATCAGCTTTTATGCTGTGTAATGAGAGAACTTGTTATTATCAGCTTTGTCAAACTCTACATTTACCCATTAAAAAAATCTAAAACAGGGCAGGAGCTGAATCATCTACCCCCCATCCCCACCTCACCCCACCTCCCCCTCATGGCATCTATTTCTGGGCTCTTTATTGCACCATCTGCCACCACCAGTAGGTGTTCCTCATCCTGCACCAGGAGACCAGCGTAGAGGACAGACTCGACTAATGACCCGCCCCAGCTATCAGTTAATGATGGGAGAAGACAACAAATTGGTCCCAAAGTCCCCCTCACCTTCTCTTTCCTTTGCAATTTTCTCTCTTTCTCCACATTACTGTCAGTCCTTTACTCGTTCCTTTTCTGCCTCATTGTGGTCATCAATCTCTCCATCCACTTGGGATCAGCCAATTAACCTATAGCTGGTATAAATGTGCCAAACAGAGAGATGAACAGCGCCAATCTCTCTGTCTGCAAGAGCACAGATTTCTGTCGGAGGTGTTTTTTCTTGGCAATAATTAGCAAGAAAAGCATCTGCTGCCAAATGCAACTGTGAGTCCCAAAAATATTTGAAATATTGTCTCTTTATACAATTCTTAAGACTTTTAATCACAGGTGATGCAGTCCATAGATAGTTCTAGACAACAACAACAACAGCACACAAAATAGCACTCATCTGTGGTAATAGGCTTAATCAATAAATCTGCAACATGACATCATCATCTTCCCTGATGTTATGTTGTGATGCCCAGAGAGCCCAGAGAGAAAGAAATGAATGGAGGACAAAATGGATTTTGACAAAATCCTTGCAGAAAAGCTGATGCTCCATCTGAGTTGCATTTAAAAAATAGGTTGATTTACATGCTACATGACACACACACACACACACACACACACACACACACATATATATATATATATATATATATATATATTGAGATCCTTGCCTGATCTCACTCTAGTTCTTTTTCTAAACTTCATAAGTGGAGGCCAGTTATTTCCTTCTTTTCTTTCTTCAAATGTTGTTTAATTGCAGTTAACTGAAAATGTTGCAGGCAAGATAAAATCTAGAGAACCAAACAACTTTCACAAGCTGGGTGTCAAAGATGCTGTAGAATCATCATGGATGAGTCATCTGAAATAAAAGTAGTTGATACAATTAACACGAAGCTAGGCTGAAACTCCAACTTATTCACAACCCCTATTCAACAGTACCATTTTATAATGCAAATAATATGCAAAAAGTGCAAAGTCAAAGCAAAGACAAAGGATAAAAACCAGTTTCTTATTCAAGCTGTCAAATTATTGCTTATTGACTAAGTGATGATATAGTGTAAATTTGTATGTGTATATAGTAAATACAAAGCTCACAAACTTATCTTTCCAGAGCCTGGACATGGCATGCCTTTATGGAAACTTGCATGTGTAAATATGAGTATACAGTATAGTGATGAGTAAATGCCTGTGTATTCCTTCCCAGCAGTGATATAACAGCCTGGTTTCATTAGAGGGATCCAGATTTCCCTCTGTTTTAATTATTCATCACAGCGATACACAAGCGCTCACTGTCTTTAGACTCTGGCTCAACCTTTCTTTGGAGGGAAGTTTTACTTTCCTCTTTCCTCAATATCTGAAAATATTAAGAAGATTAGGGTTATTTGCTTTTGATTAGCCTTGGATGATTTGTTGTTTTTAATCTCTGACTAATATTTAGCTATCAGTTTATAATTTTCAATAGGAAATTATATGCTGATAGAAAATAGAAAATAGATAGAAGGCAGTGGGATATGCGTCACATCCCAGACGGTTCTGTGTTTGCATACTAACCAGTTGTCTCCCTGCAGCCATCTGCCTCATATCTTTAAAAAGCTCAATTAATAAAACAACAAGTTCAGTAAAGAAATGACTCAGGTGTTTAGTGCACCCTTTATAGTAAAATATATTGTTGGGAGATTAATATTTTACATTTTATTATGGTTGTTATTAACATCAAGATCATAAGAGAGTATCGCTTCGGGTTGCATGGGGCTCTGTCACTGTGGGCTGCCCTAGTTTCATCAATAGGTCTGTTTTTATAGAGCGGGCTGGCAAACTAAATATAGCTGCACATTGGGCTCATTCACGCAGCTGAAAAGAATAAAACCACCTCTTGCTGTTGTTGTCATTGATGATTATAAACTCAGATGATGCTCTGATGTGGATGAGTCAGTATCAGGAGCACAGCTTTGTTCAGCTTTAAGTTATTTAGTGATGTTTTGCCTCAGATGTGTTGTAGATTTTTACACCGTTGATGTCACTGCACAGTCTGAAGTCACATAAAGTAAAGCACAGAAACTTTAAGACATAAGGAAGGCAACAGAACCAGACCTCTAGTGAGAAAATGCAACTTGGGAGTCGGTAGAATCTTTTGTTGTCAGAGTCATGGTTCATGAAAGTGACCTTTCTCTCTGAGTTGCAACTGTAGCCTCCCAGTTGGCAGGTCTCCTGACTACATCTCAAGTGGCTAGCGGTCAGCCTGCTAGCCTCCAGCATCTTAGTCTTGGGCCACAGTCCAGTTGACTAGCTTCCTGTCAGATCCTGACTCTGAGGACATCCCGCGCTTGCCTTCTGAGAGGACTTGCTTGGCTATTACCCCAAGAAAATTGAATGTTGGAGCCCTGACAATGAAGCATAGGTCCAAAAGTCATAGACGACCCAAGCTGTCCAGCTCCAAAAAGCCTCAGCTGCCCAGTGACCAGTAAGGCTGTTGCTTGTAATAAGGTTATTTCACTGCATCAACCTGCCTTTGTGTTTGCATCTGTTTTCTGTCTGTGCTGTTACCAGCAGATAGAATAGAAATTGGTGGGATAAAATCTTTTAAATGAGCAGGTACTGAGTACCCTTCCTGTATGGGGTACTAAATACCAGAGAGTCCTGAATGCATGTATAGGAAGTATACAGTGGAACTGGACCGTCAACAGTACTTCTTTTTTTCTTCAGCTGTGTGACAACAGTCATTCCCAAATTATATGAAATACCTTGTTAAAACGAAGAAAAACAGTAATATGTGTAGGGTTATTGAGTGTTTCTGGTGGTACAAACTGCCTTGGATATTTCTGTGTCTATATTTGACTCTGGTACACAAAGAAAAAAACTGATGTTCTCTTTGTCTATTTTTTTTTCTGTTAGAATTAATGGAGTTATACAGCACATCTCTGTAGTGGACATTTACTGATCTTTGAAAATCACCACAAAAATGCTTTAAAAGCAGGAAAAGAGAGACAGTGAAAAACTTGCAGCTTTATTTCCAGTATCTCTCAATCTTTTACAAAAAACTCAGAAAATAACAGATACAAAAAGATTTACAAGACTTTCAACACACACTGGACTATTTGAGTCTTGACTCCTTGAAAACATCACTTCAGACTTGAACATTTTTACATCTTAACAGTTTTATTGCAAACATGCAGGGCCTCACACAACACATTTTCACTGTTAGCTAATACCATTAGCCTGTACTGTGAGAGGACTTAGATGAAGTCTTTGGACTTGATTTGGACTTCATCAAAATGAAACGACTGGCTTGAGTGCAGCTTTTCTTTAATGTTAGTGATGAAGTCTGGAGAGGAGACAACATAATATAGGTCAATATATAGGTCAATTTGTCCCACCATATGTCAGCCTGCTTGCAAGGCTTTACAGTGTCCTCTGCTGGATACCAAAGGAAACCACTTATAACTAAGTGTCTAAAAAGGCATTCAGACCAAATGCAAAGCGGATTTTTCACATAAATTCACACCAGACAACATTTAGAGTCTTGAATTCGCAACAAAAATGCTGTGTTGCAAAAGCCTATGAGCATTGGACCTCTGCTGACATCATCAAGAATTGAGAAATTAAGGACAAGCTTATCTGAAGGCACCAGATAGAGTTGTTATGTAAGTCCTAAAAATATGGATCTTTGTCTTAACTCCAGCTGTCGGTTGTGGATATGGAAGCACAACCTGTCTTTTGGAAGTGTTTCTCCTATTGGCTTTTTTTTAGAATGAATATTTGCAGGTTGCAAAACACTCCAAAAATCCACCAGCTGTACCCATGTGATTAATGCAATGTTACAATCCTGCATATTTTGTATGATTAAACTGCTTCTCAAGGTTGTCTCTGACACCTGTGAAGGCAGACGTGATTACACTTTGAGCATCCTTATTAATTGATGGGCTCTAGTGGTGTTATGTAATCGTAATCATAATCATTTCTCCACCCATTGTGTTGTAGTACACCACCTGGAAATATGCATTGTGAAAAAATGCTGCTGCTGCTGCTGCTGACTCATCCAAAAGCTACTCTGACTGATCTGGCTACAGTTTTTTAACCAATATTTTGATGTTGTTTTTTTTAAAGTAAGGTTAAGATATGTTTTAAATCTTTGCACAACTTTGCTCATCCCCTGTTGTATTTAAACCTGCTCTGCAAGTAAATATTGCTTCACAGTTGCTTCACAGTCCAGAATATAAAGTGCCTGGAGCTGCTGTGGAGGCAATACGTGACATAAGGGGAGCCCATGTGAGCAACAAATGACTACAGAGAACAGACAAACAGAAAACCTCCACACGCAATATGCAATCTGTTGTGTACTATATCTCGTTTGGTTAAACTTCAATGTGTTTATTAAATGTACCCATCCAGGGAGACACATTTTTTGCTCTGCTTTGTTTGTAATAAACAACAGCATGGTGTGATTGCAGAGTGAGTTTCCATATTGCTCCAACGTTTTGTTTAATCTGAGTCCTCAGACACGAATCACCATAATCCTGTTAGTGCATAGTTATGGTGTTTCAGCTGAAAATCCAGGCAGCTTTACATACCTGTCCTTGACACTTCTCTGCTGTTTCTCAGTGTCCTACTTTTATTATAAGTGTGTGTGTGTGTGTGTGTTCATATGTTCATTCACCTCACACAGGTGGAGTTGCTGTCACAGTGCAAATATAAATATCTTTGTGCGAGACTTACAGACAATGACAGCAACTAATCATCACATCAAATCACATCACATCACATCACATCACATCACATCACACACACACACACACACACACACACACACACACACACACACACACACACACACACACACACACACACACGGCAGTAACATGGCCATCTCAATCTACCTTTCTGCCCGAAGGTCTGTATTGCAGAACTGATTCCATTTTCCTCCATCAAAATGCAATTTCTTTGCTCCACCATGACTGCTCTCCTCCCCTATTCCCCCCTTCTTACTTTTCTTGTCCTTCTTCCCTCACTCCATCTTCTCCTTTCTTCTTTCTCTTTCTTCCTTCCCATCCATCCTCTTATCTTGTATCTTCACTGGTACTTGCTACCATTTACTCCGTCTGTCAGCTCATCTCACCCTTGTTCCCCTCCATCTCTGCCTTTTTTTTCATTCACAGCTTGAATCCTGATATTTCACCAAGGTGCCTGTTTTGTGTCATTTCTCCCTTAGGCTAAAACAGAGGAGACAGGTAGTGGCAGCAGAATTTTTATCCCCTCAGAGGCCAATAGATGCTCTGATATTGCAAAGGTAAGGGATGATATGGTATTAAAGCAAATGGGGTTGGCATTAGGGGTTTCATTGCCTAGAGCCTGTTTTCGGGTTCTTTGCTGTTAAACATGTGGAAATAAGCTCTGCAAATGTCCAGAAAAGGTTCTGACACCATAGTCTTTCTGTCAGCCCCAACCAGTCTGGCCCCATCTGACCACTCTGATCAAGAGCTGTAGTATGACAGGACAGGAGGGGAATTAAGAGGCATTAATACCTAATGAACCACATTGGTTCTCTGTTTTTACACTGCTGAATTTTGACAAAACATGTCACAGTGCAACAGCAGAAACCTTTGAAGAATTGTTTCTGAAATGTTTCTCTTTCTGCTATGGGGTAAAGAATATAATCACAATTCACCTGCTGTGTCATATTAAGCACCCACTAGACAGTATCATTAGCATGAGTTATACTGCAGTTACTCAATGAATTCAAGTTAATTAAGGACATAAAGACAGATAGCTTATTAAACAACTGAAATAGCTTACTAGAAAAGTGCTATTTATGTCCATGCTGTGTGGAAATGAATGGGAGTGACTTCATCACATCAACATCAGTTTGACCCAAAAACAGTAGGTGAAGTGTGCTCAAAGAGATGGAAAACGTGACGGAAAAAATAGTAGACATCATATCATCTGCAGTTATGTTTTAAATCCACCTCCAGTCATTGGAAATACAGTCAGACATAAATAGAATGGGATGCTTTGTTGCTTGCGGGACAATATGCCCAACACATTTAGCAATCATAGGTCCCAAAGGCTTGTATGAATGTTTGAGCTGTGAGTGATGATGAACATCAGCTTCTTTTTTTCTGTAAACACTGAAGTTAACACCATTTCTCATCTCTTGTATAATTTTTTCTATTAAAAATTTAATTTGTAACTGTAGATTTGTGTCATGACCAGTCAAAAATTACCCCAAAAAAGGATATTTTGCAAATGAAACTAATAAAGACCTATTCAAAATGGTGTAATAATCCATTAATCTAGATCGATTAAATGATCAGCAATCCAGTATCATCAATTATGTAACATTGAGGGGCTCTCGGTCCTTGTGGCGTCTGTGTCTCCACCAAGGGTAAAGACCAATTTATGCTCCCTTTACGTACGTAAGTAGGTATGTGTGTTCCTAACATTGGACCATTCACACTCCACATGTGTGTTATGTTGGCATGATTATTAACAACACATCCACTTAAGGGCAGTGCTGAGTGCAGAGTTCAGAGCACCGACGTAAGTTTCAAACAATAACAAACATTTTGACAGTGAACGAGATCACAGCGCACATTCTAACAGCACAGATTGACGTGCAGGTGCGTCATGAAAACGTGATGCTTCCTTTTCTGTTGCCGTACAGGTAGTGGAGGTAGGTGTTCCCGAAGTGTGCAGGCATGGGCGTGTTTACGGGGAAGTTGAAAGGATAGAGGATTTTCAAATTTTTCAAAAAATCTATTTTTTAACCAACCGAAATTGTTCCTACATTAAATATATATGGTGTTGGTTATTCGTTTTCTTTTTTTCTTTCTTTCAAGTTGGTAGTCTTCTGGTGACTGTGGTGGTGTTGTTCCAGCCATAAAATTCTGAATTGCTGCTTGTGTTTTCAACTTTTTGCCTCTGTTCTGTTGAGAAGTTCGCCATTGTCTTCTGACTTTTCTTCTTTCCCTGTGTGTCATTTTTGTCACAGATTTGACCACACCTTGTTACATTTTTCTGGTGTGTGATGGAAATGACAGTGACCCCAAGGGACAGGTTATTTTTTTTATGAAAAAAGACATAAAATTTATAGAATTTATGTGTCATTTGCATATGAAGTTAATATTGGAACAAAACTGAATTAAGTTTTAAGAAGGATTGAATGTCCAAAATCGGGCCCAGGGACAAAGGAAATATAGCAAAAACTGTACATCAAAGGCCATGTTTTACATAATAAAATAATGACTGATCTATAATTTAATTTTTGTATGTTCCTTTTGGTGTGGCAAAAATAAAAAACAGAATATGTGTTTTTGTTTTTCTTATTTCTGGCAGGGACACAAATCTAAACTATCTTTGATAGTTGAATAATCACCCTTTAACGTTGTAAATAGATTCATTTGTAGCAGACAGTGTTGATTCTGTGGCTGCCGCCACACATTGATCATTATATAGGAAATCCTCCGATCTTTTGCGAAGGTTTCCACTGTGTCGCTTTATTAGTTTCTTTGGTTCTATTTATAGAAACTATTTATTGAGATGCTTCTATGGCTGGGTTTTAAAAAATGGCGCTTTTTTGTTGACTGCATCATGTACCACCTTGTAATCACCACCATGTAAACCTAAAGCCCTGTCCAAGAACTTTTCGGGGCTGAAAGAAGTACCTACCCCTGAACAGAGACTTTTTTTGGCTAATGGTTCCTGTGTTTCACATCACAGGATCTATTCCTCTGTCTTTCCTATGAAAAATCACCATAATCTTAATAGTAACCAGAATGACAACATATTAAATATAAAAAATAGGCCTACTGGTCGCCACTAAATTGTTTTTTGTTTGTTTGTTTTTACCCAACATGAAACTATAGTCCTGTTCATTCACACCTCTCTCTCATGCGTACACTCCCTCCTGATTTCCACTGGATGCATGTGCGTATCATTTCCACAAACAACAGCAACAGGACTTGTATTTGTTGGACGCAGCAATTCAGCTCACAGCAGATCATGTGGAACAGGAAGTCAAGCACAGGAATAAAATAATACATCCGGCTAAGTTTCAAAATAAAAACACATCATGTTCACTGCAGATCATATTTACCTGCGCTACACCTGCTCTGCATCCCGCTATATTGCATCATTATTCTGAATTTTGCAAGATCTTGGGATTCTGGCTGAGCCACAGCACAAATATATCACGAAAGACACAAAAGACATTGCTGTAGTGTAAATTTTAAAATGTCAGGAGTTATTGCACAGGTCAATTTTATTTATTACTGTGGTGGTATTTTTAATTTGGGGGCACCAAAAAGCTGCTGTGCTTAGGGCACAGCTGTATCACCAACGGAATGTCTAATTTTATTCTTTTATTGAATAAATTCTTTTTTATTTAGATATCTGGAAAAGCTGTTAATAAATCATATCATATTTTAGTTGTTTTTTGTGAGTTTATATGAACTGATTGTGGTAAATGGATACACGATATCATCTCGTATTGATGGCAGGCCCCTGATTCGGATCGAATCAAAACGCTATCGTGACAGACTCTGTGATACTGGCAAATATCATGTTGTCCAAGAATCAATGTAATATCATATCGTGATGAAACTTATTATGTCCCCACCTACCTGTTAATGTTACCTTAAACTCTAATATCGTACCATCTATAGAACATGTTCTCAACATGGTAACACCACAGTCTGTTGTTCAGTAGCTTCAGTATGTTGGAAAAGCCAATCGTTGATGAACTTGTCATGTCTGGTCACAGTTGCTAAGCTTTAACCATCATTTGGAAGAGGGACTCAAATATACACATACATACTAAATTTCCCATTCACATTTCATATCCAAAATATACGAATATAATAAAGACAATGTTGGAGCCTTTAGGCCACTTTAAATGAAAGCAATTCAGTGAGACATAAAAGCTCTTTTACTCTGCATGAAAATGTGAGGAGAACCACATGGATACAGGAGTAAAAAAAGAGAAGAAAACAATCACACATTTTGTCAAGGTCAGTGGTGTGTGCACATCTTTGTTGTTATTGAGTACAGACAGAGCTCCCATGTTTCTCTCCAGGGTCTTTCTGATAGGCTGGCTCACTGCTGACATAGTGGAATGTGAATTAATGCTAAAAAAGACAGATTGTCTGCAATACCACACAACATGGTACATCAGTGCCTCTCTTCTTTGAATAGAACACTTTATATTCTACAATTCAAACTCATTCAATCATAAATATTCTTTTTCATGAGATGAATTTTGACTGACACATGTAAAATCCATGCTGACTGTTGAATGTGACAAATGTGTCTGATTTTGCAGTCAACGTAGAACAAAGTTCCTCTCTGATACTACAATACTTTAACAATAATCTTGGAAAATATGTGGAAAAAAAATTATGTTTTATCATTTGGTAAATAGTTAATCTTCAGTTACTATGGGGATTTTGCTCAGCTCAGAGACTGGAGGCATGGGTGAACTTTTATGCTGCCTCCATCAAAAATCTTATCTACCCAATGAAAAGCTGCTTTGTTTATATATATGTGTGAAAACATAGCGACTCGACAAGCATATCCAGGCTATAACACTGGATCTGTACACTGATAGCATCCCATAGGTTCTGTCCTCCATGTGAAGTTGCTAGCATTGCACATTTTTTTTATAAATTACCACAAAATTCAGCTCTGCTGGTGGCTGGAGTCTGACACTGTGCTTAGACCAGCACAATCTATGTTTTTATGAAGCCAAACTGCAAATATGTTTCAGCTGGTGCTCTGTTAATTACATCATCTTGTTTCTTCTACAAAGAGCAAATAGCACTTGGTTGGGTAACCAGAGCCAAGTACTGTTTATTTCTCAGTTATTCAAATGAGAATGATTGATAGACACATGCATTGAAATGTGTGCTGCAATAGGATAAAAAAAATCTAGCTATTAAGATGGTACATACCACACTATGATACTGAACTTCTGTATTTCAGTATATTATAGTATACATTCTGTGCTTAGTTTCCAATAAACTGTGAAACCATATATATGTATCTCACCTGTGCTTGTAGAGAGATGCCCAGTGTTATCCCTTATGGAGGAACTGTCATTGCTTCACGTGTGTGGCGCTCATGCAGCAGCTGCACAGCCTGCATGAGAAGCCTCATCATTCAGTGTCTTGGCTATTTTTACACACTTGCTTTAGTTTCAAAGGCTAGCGAGCAGTACCGTGTCTCCATCTTTACCTTTCTGTATAATGAGAATGAATGCAAATCAGTCGACTGCTCATCAACTATGTATGTTCATTATTAATATGACTACTCTCACTGAGCAGTAAAGCAGCCATGCAGGCTGTGTGTGATCCATGGCAGTACAGTGAGGTAGACATAACACGCATGCAAAACAGGGAGAGTGTCCCGGGTGTAAACCCTGTTTTAGTCTCTTGGGAGTCTCAGTGTCTCCCATAAGGTTCACAAAGGACACTGAACATTTTTTGATAAAAATAATCACTCCACACACAAGTGACATCTCACCAGAGACATGTATGTTTAGAGCCTTCTCCCTGTAAGTTGTGTTCATTTTTCTCATATGTATTTGTACATATTTTCTGAAAGCTAACAAATATGGACAAAACAGAGCAGTACTATCCTATATTGTCTGGGCAGTCTAAAGTCTCAAAGGTTGAAATTGCTACCCTTGCTGCATGAATTCTGCTCCATAACACTGATCAGAGCTGACAGGAGCATCTAGAGCTGCAGAGCCTCACCTATCTTCATGCACTCATGAACAAAGCCAACCCCACCCAAATAAACTTTAAATAGACTGAGCAGAAGAATCAGTGTTACTACATACCTGGTCACACCCTGGTTGGGATCACACACACATACATACACACACCATTCACACTCAAACAAACTACTAAATTATACAATTGAATTTAAAGAAGGCCTGGACGTGATGGAGGATGACACACTGAGTGAGATCTAAAGCCATCACCGCCTCCCACCATGTGAATCTACTCAAATATTGGCATCCTGGCAAATGAAGGACACAGAGTTCAGGTTGGTCATAATAAAACAGGTGTCTTGACTGGAATAGAAAAGGACAGAGCAGAATACATAATAAAACCTTGTCTGTGTTTTTTTCTTTTGTTTTATAAATATAATACTGATATTATCGGTTGCAGATTTGAATACCAGATTCGATCCTCTCTTAGTGTCCAGCTCCCACGGTTCATTCACTCATTGGAGACACCTTTGATTAGTTGAGCAGCAGCGGCCAAAAAAAAGGATCGTCCTCTAAACTGTGTTGTTCAGGTAAAAAAATCATTTCATCTTATATTTGTCCTCACTTGTCAGTTTTAGCTAAACCTAATTATAAAATAGTGCTGGCGTAAATGGTGTATATATGCCATGCAGCTGTTCGCCAGTTGGAATCCTGACCGAGTGGAAGTTTGCTGCATGTCTTTCTCCCGGTCTCCTCTCCACTTCCTGTCTCTCTCTCTACACACACACACACACACACACACACACACACACACACACACACAAAAGAAAAAAACAAACAAACCATACAGAGCTTTGAAACTAATTAAAAGCATCTCAAAACTGTGATACTCATTTAAAATTTATTTAATGTTCAATTTTAATTATTCAGCTCACTCTTTTACTTATTTATGAATTGCATTCATTAGATGGTATAACATTTGTACTTGTACTCCTCCAAACACATACACACACACGGTAGTGTTCATAGGTGCTTCCTTAAAGCATTTAGACTTAATTTTGAGTTAAAGATCAACAATATTCAAATTCAGGTGTCTGTGATTCATGAGTGTGTGTTTTTGTGTTTGTGTTATGTCCCACAAGAGCAATCTATTGTTTGAGATAAAATGTTTCCAGAAATAAAAATCAACAGGTTATTAGATAATTTGTGTCAAGCCATCACAGATTGCCTCCAGCGTGACAGTTGTAACTGATGCTCTATAACATTTTCAGGCAAGACTCCCCATTTCTACCTCTTCCTTATGTCATTTTGCCAGTATGCTGAGAGCAGGCCTGCAGTAGAGCTAGATATGAGACAGGAATGTTTGGTTGGCAATATATGCCATACATCAGCATAATCCCAAGCCCACAGGCAGATCTCCTCCCTCCTCTGAGTCCAATTATGGAATGTGTGTTGTGTGAACGACAGGCTATGTTGCAGATTGAGCCCCAGATCCAGAAAACACCATCCACCTCCTTCCATTTCCACTCCGACACCCACGCTCACTATATACCCAGCTATAGAGACACATGGGCACAGCCACACACATACAAACACATGGTGTAAATTTCTCAAATTTAACAAGGCAGGCTGTGCAAGTTCTTCTTTACTCTGTCAAGGCAGAATGGTGTGAGTAAAGACAGACAGTTCAGCTCCACACCCTCCTGCTGTGACAGTTGCTCTTTAGCTTTATTTCACTTATGCATCTACTGTATCTCTGCAAAATACATCAATATACTGGTAATTTGATTTGCCTGGAGCTTGTTCTGTATGGCAGAAGTTCTCCAAATTAAATGTCCCTCTGTGACTACATATGGGAAATCGAATCCTGGTTCTCCTCCAACTTCCTCAAATAGAACAGTGATAAAACTGAAGTTTTTCTCATTGGCATAAAAAACACATTAACAAAACTTAACAGTTTTTCAATTACTACTGACAACTCAATACTCACTCCTTCCCCTCAGGTTAAGAGCCTGGGTGTTATCCTCAATAGTACTACATCATTTCAAGCACATATCAATAATCCAATTTGGTCAGCATATTTCCACCAATGCAAACCTCTGCTCATCCCTCACATCAGGCAATACTACTACTCTGGTACCTTGGTTGGTTTTTGGTCTCCAATACAAGTCACAACACAAACTTCAATTACTGTAGAACTCTGCTGTAAGTATCATCACTAGAACTCCCTTTTTACATCACATCACTATTGTATCTCTCTAATCTCTTGCATATTACCTCACCCACCGGCACTTTAAGGTCTTCATCTGCTTGAGCCTTAGTGAGCTTAAATTACATGTTTTGATATCAAAATAATTCAGGGGCACATTGGATGCAGCTTTCCATTCACCCCCCTCACAAATTCTGACCAGATGATAATTGTTTCTTAGATTTGATTCGGATAAATTAGTGGCCTGATGGAGTGAAACAGAGGGTGAAGAGGATATATGGTTTTTTACCCTGACAACTTTGAGGCCTCTATAGTCATTGCATAGCAATGCATGAGAAATCCAACTTTTCTGCCAACAAAGAAGAATCCAGTGTTGACAGTTGAGGAGGCTGTGGAATCACAGCAAATAAATAATAAGCCAAAAAATGTGTTTTAATACTTGTGTCATTATGGCATGTTCATGCCAGGTTCAGTGGTGTGTGGCTTTGTGGAGTCACCTATCATAAGGCTGCGACTCAGTGATGACACCTGATTAGAGAAGGATATTGTTCACCTCACTTCGACATATCTTTTACAGGACGATTTCACCATCCTTCACCTTTCATCCCTTTACCACTTGCTCACTCTTGCAAGTGGTAAATTATTCTTTCAAAGATTCCTCTGACTTTGTTTCTCACAATAGCTCATTATCTTGAAGAAAATGAGTTTCAACCACATTGTCTTAAAGACAATAAATCACTCAAAGACACACGAAAAGAGAATTTCATCAGTAAGTATGGTGCTTGACTAAATGGACTTTTGTAGTATGAATATGCATAGTGTGATTGGTTCATCGTTGTCTTCACATCGATTTCTCCAGTCAAGATCCAACAACTTGATTATTCTGACACCACATGGAAGAATAACCAGAAGCTCTTGATCTAAGCACAAAGCAACAGTGAAATAACGATGCACTGTGCATTTGGTATTTTTCTTTCTGTGACTTCTGATCTCTGTTCTCTTTTCTTCGCTTCTCTGTTCCCGCCTTTGTGTCTCCAAGGTACTGTATATTTGTGGTACAGAATCAGAATCAAATAAAATCCCATAAACAACAACTACCTCCATCTCCAACACTCCATCCATCGCATACCTATCTGTCTTTGCTCTGATATTCTGACACCTCACACACATCCCTCTTTTTTCATTTCATTCATCCCACCACCCCTCATCCATCCATCCGTCAGTCCATTTTTCCAGTCCCTTGTGAAGCCAATCCCATTCACACCCTAGAGAACCACTTCTTAAAAGCGTTTGTGCGTGTGTGTGTGTGTGTGTGTGTGTGTGTGCATGTGAAGGTGTGAGATGGAGAAAATGAGACAGCAAGTAAAAGTAAAATGAACACACATCATCAAAAGAAGATGGGCCAGAATGTGAATTTGATAGAACTCGAGGGAGACACAAAGATGTCAGTTTTGGTTTACTAAAGAGAAGCTGAAGCTCTGTTCTCTTTGTGAACACAGAGCAGAAATAGACTGATATTAGCCAGTTGGAGGGGTCTCACTGATGTTGTTGCTTTCAGGAAAACAGCCTGGGACACTTTACCATCATTCTAAAGCCCATGAAAAGGAATATTTGATAAATACACTTACTTGCTTTTATGGTTGAGAGGAAAATGTGAAAATGTAAAACCCTCTTACACGTCTGTGTCAGAAATAGAGACAGAAACAGGAGGTAAGATGAGCAGGACTAGATGCAAAGGGAAAGAGTTAGCTTTGTGAAAGAATATGTCTAACCATGCCACTAAAAACTCAGTCATTAGCAGTTGTATAGTGATAACGTCCATACAGGAGATTAAAAATGCACTTGTTTTTTTCAGGGAAGTTCTGCCCTAAATACTTGAAATATTGTGAGGTGATAACTCTTTGTAGTGTGTGTGTGTGTGTCTGCGTGTGCAGAGTCTTAGTACTTCGGCATATCATGCACCTTCTCCGACACATCTCCCCTCTCCTCCGTTAACGTGCTGTTGCTAAGATACCAACCGCTCATCTTTACTCCTCCACACACAACCAGTCTTAGTACGTGTGTGTTCGTGTGTGTTCGTGTGTCAGATCCTTCTATCTAGCTCGTGACTATCTTTGAGACACACACACACACACACACACACACACTCACATACACAAACACACACACCTCTATATACATCATACCTCCATACCCATTTGATACCATAAAGGTCAGTGTTTGACAAAAAAAAAAGGAAGAAAGGCATTTTTTCTTTTCTTCCTCTTCTGCTACCCCACACTACCCCAAATATATGATAACTTCCTCTTGAAACACAGAGACAAATTAAACAACATTAACACACTACAATTCTACTTCAGTATGGAGTGTCATAATGCACCAAATCTCTTTTAAAAACAAATTTTGTTTTTTGTTGAGTGAGAGAGTTTTTTTTAAATCAAATTTTGTTAGAAGGCTATCAAAAAATTATGCCAATTAATTTTTTTTATGAATTAACTTCATACAAAATAAAAAAAAAACAAACAAAATCAAATTGAGTATATTATCATTTATTAATTATCTATTAATATTTAATAAATTAGTTTCTTATATATCATGTCATGTCATGTCATATATATATATATATATATATATATATATGTGTGTGTGTGTGTGTGTGTGTGTGTGTGCATGTATTGTAATGTAATTATTATATAATTATATGATAATAATAATTGCTTTGTATATTTCTTCTCTCCCAGACTGTAGACTGAACAGAGTTTACTGTCATCCATTCAGTTACACACTGTTACACTATAATACACTGTAATAATAATACATTAGTAATTGCAGTTCTGTATGTTAAGCAGCATTGTTTGAAGGGTCGTCAGCATTTGTCTGGTTTGCCATTCCTATGAATACAGCAGAAATAATAGAGGCAGAATCACACACGTTCAGTGTTAAACTTTTTTCTTGAACACTGTAGATGTCTCTTCATCGGTGGCTGCTTAAAGTCTCTCATAACTGAGAGGCAATTCTAATGCCTACAAACAAAACACCGTGAAATCCTGCCCACGAAATGAATTTAGAGTTGATGTTTTATTGTGAGTGAAAATCCAAACCAAGTGCTCACCTCTATTTTGTGAAACCAGTGAGTCACCCCCTGTCTGTGACCTGGATGTGACTCAATAATGAGTCTGTAGGATGCCTGGCATGAAACTGACTGAACAAGCAAGAACCTTTTTTCCCAAAATGTGCAACTGAAAAACAGTGGCAGAAGGTAATAAAATACATTTACACAAAAACTTAAAATATAAAAATATTACAATTTAGGTTTACTCATATTTTTTGTATTGAATCCACTGCATCTCAGAGGGCAATTTGTACTTTTCTTTGGGATGTGCTGCCTCGGTCCCACTCTGGGCATCCAAGACATTCGTTGGCCTTGCACATCTGTGACTTTGCACACTGCACATCCCAACCACATCCATAGACAGGTTTTGCACATCTACACAAGCATGCGTGTGTCCATCCACATAGAGACAGTAAATGATAAATTTATGAAGGTTCAGATAATAGATAGATAGATAGATAGATAGATAGATAGATAGATAGATAGATAGATAGATAGATAGATAGATAGATAGATAGATAGATAGATAGATAGATAGATAGATAGATAGATAGATAGATAGATAGATAGATAGATAGATAGATAGATAGATAGATAGATAGCACCAGACTTTTACTTCCTCCAATCCCTCAGATTTGTCTTGCCAGAGCCAGGCCACTGCACAAATCTTGTTAACTGTTGTATACATATGACACACTGCTGTATCAAAACATTGCTTACACACTGACATTAGTTCCAATTTAATGATGCAATACAGCTACAACATAACAACCTCTTGTGACACCAGAGGAGCTCTGTCCCATCAGGACATGGACACAGGACCTCTTTGGGTGTCCTGTGGTGTCTGGCACCGAGGCATTGGCAACAGTCCTCGGGGTTGTGGGCCAGGAGCCTCCATGGATGGAAAACATGGGCTTTTTATGCATTATATCTGTAGTTACAAGACCCACTGGTATGACTGATGCAGTTTCCCTATTTAATAATACTATTTTAACCTACAGATATGTTCCAGTAAATTTGCCTTTGTAGTACAGTGAGCTGAGGGGAACTCATGAGTCAAACTAGACTGTACCATTAAGGTGAAAGCGGATGCTGCCTCCTTTTGGTGGAAATATAAAATCACAATTTTATTTTGTTTAATTATTGAAGATGTGACAGTTCAGAATACAAGTTGTCATTGATTATAAATGCCATCAATGGATCATTATATGAAAAAACACAGAAATGACAGTACATTTGGCCTAAACTGTTTTAATAACATTTGTAATTGATGTCAGTTTTTTTTTTTTTTTTTTTTTGGTTGTTTTTTCTTAATCTATTCATTTTAGGTCCAATCATATTTTTCTCTTGGTGTCAAGTGAACATATGTAAAACTGTTTATATATATATATATATATATATATATATAGTATATCATTTCAATCAATATTTAACAATTTGAATAACTCAGTCTCTTTCATTATTATTTTTGTGTGTTTTTTCTTACTTCGGGCCTGTATCTATCAACAAAACATCAGTAATCATTAAAACAAGTCTTTGCCTCTTAACACAGTGAAACCAAATCACCAAATCATATACTTTATATTTAAAATCAACTGGTTAAAAAAAAGGCTGGTAACTGCTCTGAAAGTTAACAAATATAATATCACCCCCCTCCAGCAGGTGACTGTGCAGTCTGGAATTAAGAGTAAGAGAGAGTTATACACTATTTCTTGAATTAATCTTCCCACACTGGTCTTTTTGTGCAGATATGGATGCCAGACCAGTAAAAAAAACCCAAAAACAAATGTTAATATGCATGCTTCTAACAGAAACTAACCAATGAATTTGGCAGACTTCAGATCTCTATATTTCATATGCACAGTTATGCAGATCCAGGTTTTTGGCATAATCATGATGTGCCAAGAGTTGAAGCATCTGGAGGCTGACCAGTTCATTCACACTCTGGATGTGGAAAAAAAACAAAACAAACACAAACAAGGTACTGATTAATGAATTCAGGAACAAGTTCAGGTTTTACCCTGTTCAACTCTGCTAAAGATTGCTAATCAATACTGGGGTGTCATTCCATATGTCAACAATATGAATGGGTAGAACGTTTCTACAAAATCAAGTGTTTATTTTTCACTCACAGCATCTGTAAAGGCTGTTGATGCGGGCAATGTCATTCGCGCTCATTTCAGTGGCATCTCCAAAGGTCAGGTTAGGATCACTCTTAGCGACGATGGTAGGCTGCCTGTTTCTGGAGAAGGCGTAGCTGGAGGAGGACACAAACATTGTTGGTTCTCTAATCTCTTTCACTCAAGTAATTTGAGTAAAGGTGATATATAAATATTGTAAACATTCACAAACAGAGCATGCACTCATAAAAACACTTACTTGCTGTACTGCATGACAGAGTCAAAGTCATAGGGGGTACCCAAATTATTGGTGTTTACTTTTACAAAGTTGTTTTCAGTTCCTGGACAGATGGAGAGAGCACACATTTTTTCATTGCTTATTGTATTTGACCAACAATCCAAAGATATTCTATTTGTTCTCAAAAATCATAGTAACAAAATAAACAAATCTCATTCCACCAGAAATTGTTTTTTGTGAATGAAACCTGAAATAATGTTTTCAGTGAGGATTTCAACGTGGTCATCTCTGTCACTGCGGGTGTGTTCATGGTGGAAACCCAGAGCGTGGAGAATTTCGTGCTGCACTATATTCTTGTACAAACAACCATTTGCCTGAAGGGAGATTGGCTGTCCACCGCTCAGACGCCCCACGTAGGACCAACACCTGACGTACACACACACACACACACACACACACACAGTGATCAGTGGATGAAGCCAGGTCTAGAATTAATTTGTTTTATTTTCTTAACATATCAAAAGGTTTATAGAGTTTATATGGGATATTATATTCTATTTTTCCTACATAAAAAAGAAAATACAGTTAAAATGGTATAACTGAAAAAAAAACATTGAAATGTAAATTTCTAGCTCAGACAACAAGAAAAAACTGCTTTGATCTGACCGCTGCAGTTATGACTTCACATTATCTTTGTGACTTGACAGCATAATGAGGCACACTACTCCATTGTTTGCTCCTGACATGCATATAAATCATATTGTTGCAAGAGGGTTTTGTCATTATTATGAACTCAAGAGCTGCAATGAAGTTTTTATTGCACCATATTTATCAGATACACAACGTGCTGTGTCATTTTGCTTTCAGTTTATAATACTTCTCTACTTTTATTTGAGGAGGATTTTGAATGCAGGACCTTGACTAGTAGTAGTGCATATTTACAGCTACTACAAGTGATGCTATACATCTATGGTATTGGTTGGTTTCAAGTAATACTCCACCACCTTATCAAGCAACCAATATGAAAGCTAATGCACACAGTCAGGTGACCAAGAGATGTGTTTGAGTATTGGCACATGTTTGAGTTAAGTCATTTAATGCTAAAGATCACCCAAAACAAACAAACAAATGTAGAAAAAGGGATGCCCCATGTAGTATTTTTTCCATGATAATGTTATGTAAAATAACCAGAAAACTTGGATCTGAGAATTTGTCAACCCTAAAATGAAAGCACAATAACTTGCAATACTGATTGAAGTGTGGGTGCCGATGTGAAGGAGCACGGAAGAAATCTACAGCACAGTCATTTTCGCCAAGTGGAGACACTGCATTAGTGTTTTTATGGTTGCGTAGTTGTGTGTTCTTACCCCGATCCAGAGAAGAAGGAGATGTAATCCCGATGCGACCTCTTCCTCCAGATAAAGCGAATGCAGGTTGATTCGTGGAAGGACAGCAGGCTGTCAATGATGATCTTACGCTCTCTTCTACCTAGAAATGCATTATACAGTCTGTTGAGAAGTGCTCTCCCTAAACATGCTCTCCTTCAAATATAGAGCAATGACTTAATTTACAGTTTTATTGAGAAATATGTAATAACTCAACTAATCATTCACAATATGAAAGTATTTAAGCACAGTACTTTAATAAATATACTTAATCCTGCCTAAGGAGTTTTGTTTTGTGTTTTAATGGATCTATTGAAGTTTACCGGAAATAAACAAATTTGACATCAGCAATTCAGATGACATCGAATGGTTTATGGACGTCACACTGCCACTTACTGTATCCACGGGAGATAAAGACGGGCACTTCAACATGGTCACCATTTTTAGGCCACAGGCAACCAACGGCAGTGCAGGGGTCTGCGTTCCTTGTCGAAACTGTCGCAATGTCAGTGTGGACCAGATTTGCTGAGGAAAAAAATATGTAAGAAAATGAATGAGCAATTTCAAACAGGAGTGAGATAAACCCTGATGAACATAAACCTTCTGTCTTACTAGTATGAGTGTTGGTTTTGGCGAGGATTTCAGAGACGGTCAAAACTGGTTCTAGAGACAAACAGAACACAGAAAATCAGAAACCGTGAATTATTCACATAATTCATGTCAGTATCTGAGGAATTCTGCATTATACAACTCACCGTCTTGAGTCACCCCCTGCAACGTAAAAGCACAAAATTGTGCATTTTAATGCAGTTTTTTTTTTTATTGTTTTCATTGTTTGTTTGGGAAATGATTCCCCTGCAGCCATGTGAGATTCAAATTTCTCAAATTCTAAGTTGCTCAAAGTGTCAAACTTACCGGAGGAATGGCTGTCAATGAGTAAAGGAAGATGAGGAAAACAGGAGTCATAGTCATGGTCCTCTTCAATCAAAGTTCAAATCTGAAAGGTCTGGAAAATTTTAACAGTTTTTGACAATTAAGGAATAAGTATAGAACATTTCAGAGAGTACATAATCAGAGAGGTCAAATTAGAAAGCATAAGAAAGCAGTTAGTGGACTTCACCTGTTGTACCAGTCATCTGCTGCTGGATGCAGCAGGTGCTCAGCTCCACACTTTTTATAAGCAGCGCCTCCAAGGTGTGGCTGACATTTTGCATGTTCATCAGGGTAGTTATCTATTAAGTCTTTTGTTGGTTAAAAGGTGAAATTCAACCAAGACATAATGTACAGGAAGGAAATTCCATAACATCCAGGGCTGGTAGGTGTAACCAGACCCTGTACTTCAGTCACAGTTATAATCCTACATGAACATTACATTACTTAATTTTATTGCAGAAGTTAACTACAGTGTTTCAAATGTTTTTGCTCTGTTGGTTAATTACTGTAACACCATTTCTATAAGCCCTAGATGATTTTTGTGTGTTCCCATTTATCATATAGAAGAACTTGTACATCTGTGTCAATCCATCTAACATATAACAGGAACATATAACAAGTCTTTAGTGTCACTACAAAACACTCATCATTGATGTCAGTATTGTTCTTATGTGAACAGAATGTCCCACATTGTCTGAAGGTTATTATTAAATAATTGGAGGCTCCAACACAGGCAATGTCTCCATCTCAATCAACTCAACCATTAAATTCACACAGATAGTTCCACAGCATCCACAGTGCAAAACATTCACACAGGAATGTGACATGGCTGCATGTCGTTCATGTTTACAAGGACACACCGTTAATTACACAATTAACGGTGTCAGCTTCGTGTTAGCGTAATGGTCAATTTTGAAAATTAAAAGTTATATCTGCTGTGATTTCATTCCATGTCTTTGTGTTCTTTTCCTGCTAAATTACTGTGTCTTGTACAGAAGCGTACTGCATTCATTTGAAAAAAAAAAAAAAAAACTCTGTTTTTTCTTAGTAATTTTTTAAATCTATTTATCTTTTGAATGTTTTTTTTCTGTTTTTCTGACATTTTCCTACCCAGTTAATGTTTTTTTTTTTCTGAATTATCCCTACTTTGAACTCCCACGAGGACCTCCAACCTGCAAGTGACTCCTATGAATGGTGACTCCTGCCTGCACATACATGTCCCATCTTCAACTATCTACCATGTCGCGTCAATTAAGAACAAGTAATGAAAAACTGTAAAGTCCTCGGGTGCCTGCGTAGAGTCAACAAATTAATAATAATACCATCTATATGACTTAAAGTAAGGACTATCTCCCAACTTGATTAAACTAAACAAGCTGGTCATATTTTTCCATTGAGCTCGCAGTAAAGGAATTAATGCATCTATTGTTTCAAATGCTCTCTAAACCCAGAAAAAAAAAAGTCTGAAAAAAAAAAAAACAGAAAAAATACTGAAAAAAACAACCTTAAAAATAAATTATTAAAAAAAAAAAAAAAAAAAAAAAAAAACAGGAAAAATAATTACTCCGAAAAACAGACAAAAAAGAAATTACTCAGAAAAACAGAAATAATTACTTGAAAAAACAATCCAAATAAAAAATTCTCAAGTGAATGCAGTTCGCTTCCATAGTCTTGTAATTGAGCTGTGTGACAAAGGAATTAATTTGGTGACCCATCCATGCATATGTTAAAAGGGAGTTTTTCTTCTCCATTGTTGCCAAGTACTTGCACACTGTGGGAGCTGCTGGGTTTTTCTATTCTATAATATGAAGTGCCTTGAGATACACATTTGAGATAAATGCAGAGCACTGCTAGATGCAGCCTCTCACTCCACTGCTCCACTGCAGCATGTTGATGTGGAAGATCTGGTGCTTCTTGCAGTGGTCTGGCATGTTGGTCTTGTACATCACCCGTCCCATCTTGTGAGTCACGGTGGAGGGCCTCTGCCATTTCGCCAACAGCTTGTTGAGCTGGGCAACAACAGCAGGACCCGATCACCAGGCTGGAAACAGTGCATGCAGGCAGACCTGTCATACCACGCCTTCTGACGGTATTGGGCTTTGTAGAGGTTTTCGTGAGCAAGGGAACTATCAGCCATCAGCCTCTCCCTTATCTTCAGGACATAGGAGATAATATCCATCTGATTCGATGTCTCTTCCTCCCAGGTCTCCTTCAGAATGTCCAGTGGGCCTCGTACCTGATGCGCATACAGAAGCTCAAAGGGGGAAAAACCTGCCTGCGTGACCTCCCTGTATGCCAACATGAGGTAGGATAGCCACTGGTCCCACTCCTTCCCACTATCGTCCAAACCTTCTGAGCATGTTCACCAGGGTCTGACTGAACCACTCCACAAGTCCATCAGTCTGTGGGTGGTAGGGAGTGGTTCTGGTACACTTTATCTCTAACAGATTATAAACATGCTTGAGTGTTTTGCTCATAAAGTTAGGGCCCAGATCAGTTAAAACCTCTTGAGGTATCCCTACTGTTGAGAACAGCTACAATAAGGCAGAGGCAACCTGTTAAGCTGTAATGTTCTTTGAGGGAAAGGTTTCTGGGTATCTGGTGGCATAGTCACAAATAACCAAGATGAATCTTTTCCCTGCCATACTCTTTTCCAGGTGACTCACTATATCCACCCCTATTCTCTCAAATGGGGTGTCCACTACCAGTAGAGGCACTAATGTGGCATGACATTGTGGCATTGTGTGGCACCAGACAGCTGACACTGGGGACATGACCTGCAAGTGACCTGCCCAGGGAATGGTATGGCCTAGCTCCAGAACCTGCTTCCTATATTTTTCAGGCACAAGCTGCAAACCCTCCTCGCTCTGCCTGTACAGGAGGTTGTTCTGTAATGTAAAGCCTTCCTTCCTTTGTGGGGACAAAGCAAGCACCCTCCTCCACCTTCTTAAACAATGGGGCCAGTGTGGGGTCTGAACGCTGTATCTCAGCAAGATCACCAGTAAAGCTTAAATCAGCATCAGACAAACTAGGGGAATCAACACATGACTCTTCCTGCATGTCTGAATGCTCTATAATCTACACTACCATCCACCTGCGCTTATCACACCTGTCCTCTCTAGTGCATGTAGGCTCTACTGGCACATCCTCACCATAAAAAGGAAACTCAGCCATATCCATGGGCTGTTCTATGGCCATAGCTTGTGTTACCACACAACTCAGAGTAGTCTTGCCCACTAACTCAGGTAGCACAGGAAGATCTTGGCCCAACATAACCAGATAGGGTCGTTTGGTGACTAACCCTACCCTGTAGGTATGTCTGACCACACACCTTGACATACACATCTGTGGTGTTATGCTCACTTTGGTCACCATGAACACAACAGATAGTCAACTTTTCATTAATGTTCTTGAACTCAAGGGGAACTAAGCCAGCCTGAACCAGTCTCTGTGCAGCCTGTGTCAACTTGATAATAGGATCCCTGTTCTAACACAGATGGGAGTCCACTCCAACATAGCAATATCTCTTGGAGATCTTGTGTGCTGCAACAAAGTTCTCTACCATTATGGTGGCCTCTCCTGCTGTTGATGGGTTATGTTCTTTGACCCAGGTCCTCACCTTGGGATGAACTCACAGATACTGCTCCAGCACCATGCTCTCCATGAGGTCCCCTTTGCTACACCCACTTACAAAAGAGGTCCTTCAGCCGGACTTACAGTTCCTATGGCAACTGATCCAGGCTGGTTTCCAGAACTGCGAACAGTAAGTCTCAGCATTTATCTCATATTTTTTTGATTAGAAGTAGTATGAGATGAATGGCCCAGCCCTCATTTTGACACTCACAGGCTGTTGCCAGTCTCTCATAGGTGGTCAGGTAGTGTTCAACATTGTCTATGTCTTCCAGCTTTGCCATCTTTAGCTTGTATCCCTTACCCACTCTGGTGGTGGCTGCAGGTGGTTCAGACGTCCCAGGTAGGAACTGTAATGCTCCTCCTCTCCCGTTCTCTTTCCATATTCAGCTGGAGCTGGGTCACTTGGTTGGTGAGGATAGAAAACTGATGGGCTTGTCAGGCAGAGTCCCTCTCAAGCTTGCTGTCTCTGGCATGCTGTACATCCATAAAGGACTCAAACATCCTTGCAAGCCAATCAAAGGATGACTCAGTTGGAGCAGCTGCTGTGGACTCTGCGTCGCCCCCTACAGCTCCAACCTCTTCACTGCCCCTCCTTCTGCTCGTCATTCCCCTGGTTGGCTTTTCTACCTCTCTGCCTATCTCCTCTATCCCACTTCTAATACCAAATGTGGCAGGATAGTCAGCAGTGGAGCAGAAAGAGAAAGACTGAAACAGTGCTCATCCCAAGGAATTTTTTTTTTTAAATTATTTTAATTTAAAAATTTTTCTTAAAAAAATGTGCAAATATTTACACTGAAAATAAACAAAACAAAAACTGTGGAAAGCACAAAATAAACAGGCATAGGTTTTGCCAGGTTAAGTCAAAATTACCCTGCAAAAACTCTCTATAGCCAGGATAACAGGTACCTTCTCCTCTGACATCCTCTCTCCAACTGAGGCTCTGGAGCCTGACACAGAGCACTGCTAGCTGCAGCCCACTCACAGGTTACCCCACTTACAACCAAAAATCTGTTGACTAAGTAATAATATTGTGATCACAAAATAATAACTCAAAGGAATAAATATAAAATAAACAATAACTCAAAACTGTTTTCATTCCCCCAAACTCCTTAAGTGCAGATATGAATACCTGTTTGTCCATCACCAATAAAACACCCCATCAAAATAGTATAACCCACCAAACACCCACAATATCCCCACATTACAGCCCAGTGGATCAGTCTCTCGTTTTCTCCAGGAAGTGGTTGCAGAGTTTGAACAGCGGTGAGTAGACAGATGAATGTGGTGTTTTTTGACAGTTAAAACAAATAAATGATGAAGTCTTATACAGCCAGTGTTTACGTTTGTGTTTCTATGATTCTAAATATGTTTAAAACAGATGAAAGAGATGACGATGATAACATTTATGAAATGTGCATTTATGCTGGAGTATAAACAATTGCCACTAGAAATGCTGGTAGGCCTTTCCCTGCACCCTGACCACGCTGCGTTATGAATATGTTATGGCAAATGGTGATGATGGACAAGCTATAAAACCAGTAATAAAAAGAGTGTAAACAGTTTTCAGAATGGATTTTACAACTCACAAGCGACAGGTGAGTTGATGTTTTTTGCTGCTGCCAGCAAATGGCTGCCTATGCGCTTTGTCACTCCATGACAAAGTTCTTCCACATTTAACTGGTGAAACCTTTCATTATGGAACTGGCTTAATGTCACATATTATTGTCACGTTGATGCCAAGTTGGATGCATGTGACTGTGTAAAATGGTATGGTGTAGCATCAAAAAATCCTTTATTTGGAACGTCTGGTACTGACTGTCAAAAGCTGTCAATTTTGTTCTTTCACTATAAGGGCCTGCTCACTGGCAAACTAGAAAATTTAAACAAGTCATTTCAGTCTGTTGACAGACTAATCACACACTAATAAATGCTGTCTGTGAAACAACCTCAAATTCATTTTAGCTTTGCTCCAAGTCAGACTACTACATATGCCATACACACTACTCCTGCCCCACATAAATTCACCCATACATCTTTATAAACTGAGACATGCATTTAACAAATATTGTCCTGAGGACATGAACAGTCTAAAAGTCACTGCCACAACCTGCTCATGAAGATATTGATGAACTTGTTAATGTGTTGAAGTAGTTATTTGTGGGGAGGTGATCAGTTACAATGCACAGTAATTGTTGGTATTACCAGTGAACTCCAGTGAATTTGCACATTCTGAAGTTGCACATTTTAGGGTGTTTATCAGATCCTATGCATTTAGTTTTGCCAAAAAAATATCAAGGTTGCCTTCCCCTGTTACACTGCATTCTCTTTTTCATTTTTCTGTGCATTTTTGTCTCCAGTTTGTCTAACTGTGTGTGTGTGTGTGGCTCCCTATATTATCTCCTTTCATCTACAGTGCATAACTATTCTACTTTATTTAACTGATATTCTGTGCTCTTTTTTCCATAACTGAAAACACTTACCTGTTCTGCTGTCCATGTCCAACTTCTCTCATTCTGTAAAATCCTGCTAAAACAGCCTCAGACCTCAGTCCATCTGCCCAAAGGCAGCTGAGACAGGGCTCACCATGCTAGTGGGCCTATCCTCCCCCACAACAATGTTTGCAAATTAATTTTCTAGAACTGCTTTGGAGCCTTTGGAAAAGCCACTGGTCACCCATGCTTAAAGTGGCAGAGAACTGACTACTCTCACTCCTTATTTTCTGTGTCTTCCCAGAGACACAGTAATATCAAATGCAAGGTCTGTACCTTTGTCTTCACAATCCACAACTGACTAGTGTCTTGGAAAAAGCATACAATTTGGAATAAAATGAGGTCCAGTATTGTTTGCAATCAGCCACATCAACAGCAGGTGACAGTCCAGTTCCAGTCCATGTCCTGTCCTGACAGTACTAGCAACGTCTCTCTGGGTACACTGCAACAGGCCATTGACAGCAGATAATATTCGCTCTTTGTCCTTGCCTTCAATCGGTCTCAAGATTAAACATTTCCGACAAACATCTTCTAATGAACTTTGATGCAATCAAACCTTCAATATGCTTCCATGCCTCTGTAAGGTATGCTAAAACTGATTTAGAAATTAAAAGCTGTTTTTTTTCTATATTTTATGTAATTTAACTGAAACAATGACTGTGATGGCTGACTTACCCTAACCCAATCATTTCAACACACTAGAATATGACACATTTCTCTACATATTTATTTGTGTTGATTCTACTGAAGTTATCTGTCATTTCAGTACATAAATGGATACAGAGTTATTGACTATAAATCATAAATGATCATTAAATATGTAGAAACACTCAAAAACATTGTTATTGACGATCAACTGTTGGGTGTTAGAGCCAATTATATTTCCGTGTTAATGTTAATATAGAGTTAAATCATACTGAATATCTGAAAAACTTTCACAGTGCACAATTTTCCAACAACACTTAACCCTTTGACTTGCTCAAACTTTGTGTTGTCATCATATCTCATTTAGTTTAATCTTATTTCAGGGTTGCATTTGTCAACAATAACACCAATAACTGTTCAAATCATTAAATCATTGTATCTTGATTCTGTTTGAAATAATCACCACATCATAAACTCTGCATGTTAAAAGTTTATTTTAAAAACCAATCAACAAGTGGATGAAAAGTGGGCAAATTATTCCAGTGGAAGTTAATAGGCAGAGAAAGATACGATACCATCACCATCCAACAGGTGGCTGTGAAGCCTGGAATGAAGAGCTAAAGTTTTACCCCAAAAAGAGGTGCAGATCTGACTCAGTCAGTTTTTTTTTTCTTCTTTTTGGTCAAATGTGAATGCATACATATGTCATATATGTAAATGCTTACAGAAGCCAATCCACAAGCATGACAGGACTTCTGATCACCATTTGTCATATGCACAGATATGCAGAACTGGACTGCCGGTATAATCATGGTGCGGCTATTGCAGGATCAGGTTCTGCATCTGAAAAAAAATAAATAAATAAAGTGAGGTTATGATTAACAGATTACAATCTCAGATTTTTAAACCTTTTTGCTTTGTTTGACTGTGAAAGACACCCAATCAGTAATGGAATATATGTTAACCATATAAAAAGGTAGAACATTTCTACAAAATCAAGTATTTATTTTTCACTTACAGCATTCATAAAGGATGTTGATGCGGTCAATGTCATTGTCGCTCATTTCTGTAGCTTCTCCAAAGATCAGGTCAGGATCATTCTTGGCGACGATGGTGGGCTCCTCATTTTTGGAGAAAGCGTAGCTGGAGGAAGGCACAAATGAAACAGTTTGATTCTCGTGTCTTACTTAAGTAATCTAAATCAAGATGATGATATAAATACATTCTTAAACACAGCAGATACATTCACTCACACAAACACTTACTTGCCGTAGTGCATGACAGAGTCAAAGTCGTAGGGAGTCCCCAAATTATTTGTCTCCACTTTCTCGAAGTTGGATTCTTTTCCTGTATTCATGGAAAGAACATTTGAGTATTCTAATTATTTTGGTGAGCCTGTGACTTAATAATTAATTCCATCATTTATACACAACTGAATTATAGCTTTCAGTTGTGTTTATGATATTACAACTGGATTTCTGAGCATTGCTATGGGCGGTCAAGAGCAATTATTCTTGGATTGCTTCAAAGTGACCAGCACAACACAAGAGTAACATAAGAAAATAACATGAAAGTAGCTGAAGTAGCTTCTTTCTCAAAGCTCTGCTGTGCCAGAACAGTTTCACAGAATTGCTTACATGGTTTTTAGTTATGTTGTTCTCTTTTTGCTCTAAGCTGCAAAATAAATACACAGATAAAGCTACATATGTTACTAGGGATCTGTGCCAGAACGTTATCCTTAATATTTGTGAGTAAAATTAAAGTTTTTGTGTGCAGACTTGCCTGAAATAATGTTCTCGGTGAGGATGGTGACGTGCTCATCCCTGTCGGAGCGGACTTGCTCGTGATGGAAACCAAGAGCGTGGAGGACCTCGTGCTGCACGATCTGCGGGTACAAGCAACCCCTTGTCTGCAGGGAAATTTGCTGTCCCCCACTCTGACGCCCCAGGTAGGACCAACACCTGACACACACACACAGTGAAATAATAGTTTATTAAAACACTGTTATTATTGACTTAGTCCTGGGCTAGCCAATGACAAGAAAGTGTGGTAATGTGTTGTAATGACTGTGTATTGGAGGTCCTACCCAGTACTAGGGGTAAATTCGATGAAATCCCGATGTGTTTCATTTTTTGGCACAAAGCGAATGCAGGTGGTTTCATGGAAGGTCAACAGGCTGTCAGAGATTGTTTTACGCTGTCTTCTCTCTGTAAATACAGTGTACAGGCTGCTGAGAAGTGCCCTCACTAAACAGGCTTCACCCTCAACAGTCACATAATCCACTTAAGAATCTGATGGTATCTACTTCATTTCATCATTATAGTTATAGTTTAGTTATAGTTATAGTTTGATCTCAGTTGTAACCCTTTTTGATTGTTTGTAGTTTTTAAGGTGTTACAGTTAATTGTTATTTGTATAAAAGATTAGATTTTCTTTGGTCATGAGAATATCTTTGGCAGCCAGGATCATATCAGAACTAAGGATTATTTAGTAGGAATAAAAAAAAATGTTATGATAATATTTTGCATGTTTTCACTTGAACCAAACTGGCTTATGCAAGATCAGAACTGCCACTTACTGTACTTGCGGGAGATAGTGACAGGCACTATCACATGTTCACCAACTTTAGGCCACAGGCAACCGGCAGCTGTGCAGGGGGCTGCATTCCTACGTGGATTCTCCATGATGTCACCATGGCGCATGGGTGTTTCTGCACAACAAAAGAAAAACATATAAATATCATAGATATTTGACAAAATTCCCAGATTTATTTAAGGAAACCAATGAGCTGATAATTTTGTCATTTTGCCAATTAATCTGTCCAACTTTTTGTCTGTTTCTTCCTGTCGATCAACTAATCCATTAGTTGTTTTACCTCTGCAGCGTGTCAGCTGCATTTTTCATCATTTATGATTGTATGGATAATATTAAAATAAAAAATCTGTCTTACTTATGCCAGCATTGGCTCTTCTGAGGATTCCAGCGATATCCATAGATAACTCTGGAGGTAAATAGAGAAAATACAATATCAGAGACAAAGACCGGTTGATTAACCAGGTGAATTATTTCTGTGATTCATGTCATTATTTTGAGAATTCTACATTAATCAACTCACCATTTTCAGTCGCACCCTGCAACACAAAGGCAAAAAAAAAAAAAAAATTGCACGTTTTTGTACGCTTATCTTTTCCAACATTTACAGGCATTCTTTGGCAAATGATTCTCCTGCTGTCCAGCAAAACTAGGATTTCTAAAAACTTGAGGCTTTTTTGTTTCATTTACATTTAAGTAAAAAGTTTTAGAGTTTGCATTAACTTTCAATTTAACAAAAAAAAGCCAACTATTTTCTTAGTTCCTATCAAGTTTATATAGTGAAAGTGCACTGCTTTTGATGCAGCAGACAATATTTAATATCAACATCGCTGTTCTCAAAGAATCAAACTCACCGGAGGAACGACTGCCAACATGAAGAAGAGGAGGAAGGAAAAGAGGAGTCATGATGGTGCTCCAATTCAATGAAACCTAAAATCTCAAAGGTCTAAAAGGAAAAACAGTGTTTGACCAAATAAGTTTAGTGCATATAAGTACATAATCAGAAAGTTCATACTGGAAGGCTTAAGAAGGAGGTCAGTGGACTTTACCTGTGGCTCCAGGAATCTGCTGCTGGATATAGCAGATAGTCATTTCCACACTTTTTATAAGGAGGTCTACCAGGGTGTGGTGAGGTTTACATATTAGTCAGGTAAGCCATCAAACAAATCCTTTGTTTATTTGGAGCTCAAATTCAATTATTATCATTATGCCGGAAGGAATTTACATGAAAGTACGAACGTCCAGTGCTGGCGGATGTAATCAAATACTTTATTTGAATAAAAGCAACAATACCACACAAACATAAAAGTACTTAATGCAGGAAAATGCTCCCTTAGTCTTATGGATTATCATTTCTCATGCATTAATGTGTAAGCAGCATTCAACCATAAAGGTTTGTTGAGAAAAAAGGCTAAATATTTTTTTTTAACTTAATTGCAGTTTGGCAGTAGAATCTGTAATAAAAATTATAATACTGTAATATCTATATAAATAACATGTTTTATGTGAAAAGTCTTAATTTATAAAGCACTGTGGTAACTGTAGTAGACAGAAACAACAAACCCTCTGGAGTGTTGGGAGAAATGATGATCATCTGAAAAAGCAATGAAAATCATTTAGCCGTGAGGTCTTTAAGTTGAATGACTTATTTCTGTGAACTTTAACATATGTATCTCTAGATGGCCAAGCTTATGTTCTTCTTATGGATGAGAATGTCTTGGTTTTATTACAGAAGTAACCACCTCTTGGTTGTATGCCTACAAGTCAGTGATTGCTGTGGCAGTGCTTGTCTTTCTCAAATTTATTTGACAATTAAGAATTTAAATGCGTGGGATTGATGGTTAATCACCATTAATGACAGTCTGTAAAACATCTGTGAAAAAAAAAGAATTTTCATAATTATATCACAACTGTTTCCATCTTTTTTTATTGACATTCATGTTTAAAGTACTTTCAAATATGTAGTTAATTTGGACCATATACTGAATGAATAAAAGGTAGCAGAATACGGATAGAAAGTGGTTGGAGTGCTTTGTGGGGATTCAGTCCATGGGTTTGGGTGTTGTGTGAGGGTTGGTGAAAGTTCATGGTTTTTGCTAGATGTAAATCTTTCACTCACTCAACCATCTGGATATCTAAACACAATTATAAAAAGTGTACAGTTGTTAGTACTTTGTTACTATTCATGACTACTTTACCGTGTAGCAAAACGAAATACATAAATTTGTGTACAACTGTGTCGTGAAATAATGGAATGTCTACAAATCAATACATTCAATTTTATAACTATTTTGCAGAATGCTGTAGAAGATCAAGATGAACTTGCACTTGCACCTTCCTGTCAATCCATCTAACAGGACCTTGAAGGTGCAGTCACTGGCGCGACACACTTATCATTTGTGTCAATATTGTTTTCATGTGAACAGAATGTCCTTCAGTGTGTGATGATTCACACTTAATTGGAGGCTTTAGAGCAGCATCACCGTGGCACGGAAAGGGTGACCTACTATGTGAATTTACAAGACAAATCTTTGTCTGATTCATACAAGAATGTGGAAGAGCTGGAGGCTGTTGTTCATAAATCACACAACACAATAAGACACACAATACTGTTTTATCTTACCTTTAGACTTAAGAAAGGAGTATGTTATAATATGGTAACTATAGTTTTCTGTCTGACTTGAGTTAACTGATTGTGGGAATTAGCAAAAATGCCTGAGCATCTAAGGACGTGTAATGTCTGACCTTTGAATACTCTGTACTACTCCAAACATGACAATATATCAGTTACCACTGACAACCCAACAGTCACTCCTTCCCCTCAGGTAAAGAGTCTGGGCATTTTACAAGGTTCAACTGGTCCAGAACTCTGCCGCGTGTATAATTTCTCTTTTCACCACATCACTCCTGTTCTGCAGCAGCTCCACTCACTAAACTAAACTAAACTAAACTCACCTACTCACTCTGATCATCATTTCTCATCTTTTCTGCCCTCCCATTCACATATTGTTATGTTATGTTTTTATTTATTGCTTTTAATCTTGTAAAGTGACCTTGAATGTCATGAAAAGCGGCTATAAATACAATGTATTATTATATTATTATTATTACTTTGACAATTATGAATATTTTTTTACTTTGAATATTTTTTGTGATAATGGGTACATTATCGATTGGCCCATTATCTTTTAACTGCCACTAGGCAACGGTCCTATATGGTCCCATTTCAAATGCAGTTTACATATTCATAGTTAATTACAATTAATAATAAATTTTTGTATGACTCACCAGTTCTCCTAAAATGTTGTTGCTATTACAAATACCTTGGTGTTCTCAAGTAACACCAATATCAAGTCAGTATATATATATATAAAATATATAAATATATTATTACTGAGTAAAACTACTGACTAACAACATGCCACCCCTCACTCATACAAACACTAGGATCATGTTTATAATTAGCTATTGCCAGTCTGTCTATATACCCGTCTGTCTATCTGTCTACATGCAGACATTTGTCATTATGCTGATCGTTGTCAGAAAACACCTTTGTGTGGTTGAGGTCACAGCTCTGTGCAAGCAAGTTCTTCCACATGTAATTAAACAAACCTTTCATTATAGAGTTAGCATTATCTTAGGGATTGTTTTCCTGTTGCTGCCAAGTTGCTCAAGATGTTCATAGTTACATAAAATGTCATTGTCATCATTCTGCAGCATCAGTTACCCTTCAATTGATGAAGTTACCCTTCATCCCAGTATTTTGTTCCTCAACCTTAAGGAATTGCTGGTCTGGGGTTTAAACCAAAGTGACAAACTCGTAAACTGAAATCGTTTTATTCATCAATCAAAATCATATAGGCCTACTAAGTATTGTCTTTGAAGCAACACCCACATTGATGGTTTTGCAACACAAGCCATGCTAATTGCCAAACTTCTGTCATTCCCACACTCAAACATAATTATAGAGCAACACCCCCTTTTCATAAACATATGCCTGGTATTTATATTAAGTCAACATATAGATCTGGATTCTTTACAATATTCCATAATGTACAGATGTACAGTGAACTAACTTCTCACTCACACCTGCATTGAAAACTTTCAGGCTGTCAAACTTTGACTTATTTTCTTCATCACCACAAGGCTGTATGTTGAGCTCAACACTATACTCACTTTGTACATATGACTGTACATCGGCCGATCCACTGCTACCAAGCAATGAACCACGTCAGTCCACTTCCACTGTGTCCAGGTCCTGAAACAATGTCTTTATCGATTCACCTTGGCAGGCCACTGGCAGCAGGTCTTATCCAGCTTTCATTGTTGCCTCTTGGAACAGGTTTAATTCCAGAACTTGATATAAAAGATTTGCAAACTCAAGATCAAACATTTTTAAATAGTATCTTCTAATCAAACCTTCTTCTCTCAGGTAAGATGACTGTCAACATGTATGCATAGTGCTTTAAAGTGTGCTAAAAGCTGTTTTTTTTTTGTTTTTTTTTGAATAAAATTGGTTATTTGTCGGTGTCAGTGTTAACGCACTAATCTGTGTGATTAATATGACTGAGATTAACCCATTGAAATAATTTAACACTGTTAACGCAAGTTTGTTTACTTCCTGTTTTGCGCTGACCTCTGACACGAAATCTGCCGGTTATTCCCACGAAACTGTAACTTATAACTAAAGTGACGTTGGGGGAAAACATAACACTGTCTCTGTACAATAAGAATTTGGAAAGTGAAAAATTTTAAGTTTTTGTGAGTCCTGTTTGACTTGAGATTTACATGGAGAGATCACATAATGAAAGTAGCTGACAAATGCAAAAAGGGGATAAACATAATGAGAATATTTGCTGGAACAGAATTGAAGCAAATGCATGTTTGTGTACCTTTATGTGTACCTGAAAAGGTCAAGAATTGAGTATGGGAGCCTGGTATATGGGTCTGCATCCAAATTAGTTTTGGCAATGCTGGAGAGAGTTCAAGCTAAACTTCAGAATCTGAGATTACAGTTTTTCTCAGTCGCTTTGGTGCTTTTCTCAGATCAGAATGACAATTCTCATAACTATTAGTTCAACCTCCACAACATTCAGTCATTTGTGCACATCATCAGCAATCTCTCTTTCCTCTGAACAAATTGCAAATGTTTTTGGACATGCATCAGTTGATTTCATACAATTCTCTGCTGTTTTATAACATTATCATTTGCTTATGTCATGTCAGTCAAAATGAACAATACTTATGGATGATGAATAGTCATTCCCTATAAAACTAATAGTCTTCATTTCATTGCTTGAGTAATTACGTAGAAAATCGTTGAACTGATCTATCAAATTTTGTCAAGCAAATTTTATACCTTTTTTTTTTTTTCCTGGAAATGTCTCCTAAATTGAACAATTGCTCTCAGGTGAACTTCAGCTTTCACTCACATGGAGGTGTGTGAAGTATTAGTTGTAACCAATGATAAGCCACTTGTTCACAGTCACTCAGGGATGAATGAACCCTCACTTGGCAAGCATATATGAACCGAGCAGGACATAGTGTGTACCGTTTCTACAATTCTGTGACACAGAAATGGAAAGTCAGCAGGGGAAGGGGACATAACAGGGGAAGAGGCCAAATACATAGGCAGATTCCTAATGAATTTAGGGCTACAGTTGTGGACCTTGCTGTCAATCATGCCCTCACAATGGCTGAGGCTGGTCGGAGGGTGCACCCAAATGTTGGAAGAACCACTGTGAATTCAATCATTCAAACATTTCATAGCGAGAACAGGTATGTATAGTATTGGACAGTAATCCATCTCATACATCACAACATCTCATAATATCTAATGTTTACTGTACATTACTGTTATTTTACTTTGCACCACACAGGAGTGAAAGACAACCTTGCAGAGGTGAAGGAGGGCACCTTTTTACCCTGCAGTATGAAGCGGGTTTCAATCTGGCCAAAGCTAGAAGGCGTGGAAGAAATCACATTGAACAGAGAGCAACCACTGATGTCCCAGGTCAACGTGGAGGGAATGTTACAATGTGTGCAGCCATCTCAGACAGTGGCGTCCTCACCCATATCCACCTTCTTGGTCCATATAATACACAACATCTGCTGACTTTTTTAAACACTCTTTACAAGGGCATAGTCCCTGAGAATGAGAGGGGTGGAGGCCAACTCAACAAGTATGCTGTTGTGTGGGATAATGTCCGTTTTACCATTCACATCTGGTCAGACAATGGTTTGCAATACATGACAGGATGCTGGTCGAATATCTCCCTCTCTACTCCCCATTCCTTAATGGGGAGAGGAGTTTTTCTCTGCCTGGAGGTGGAAGGTTTATGACTGGTGTCCACATGTGCAAATGGCCCTGCTAGCAGCCTTCGATGCACATTATGACAACATCACAGAAGAGTCATGCAGAGGGTGAATTTGCCACTCCAGGAGATACTTTCCTTGCTGCATTGCAAGGGATGATATCTGTTGTGATGTAGATGAAAATATGTGGCCAGACAGACAGGAACATCTGGATGTGCCAGAATGATTTACCTATGTTCAGTTACAGTATGCGCTGATATATTGTTCACATTTGTGCACAGCTCTACCAAAAGGTTGTTTCTTATGTTTGCTCTAAATAAGTGACTTTAGTGTATTTTTCTTTTACACAATGATGTAGAATTGCAAAGAGCATATACAGTAAAATGTGAAACGTACATATTCAGTGCCTTGTACTCTCTTACTCCCCTAACTACAGCAATGTGTAACTTTACTGTAGTTTTCAAATGGCTGCACAAGTAGTGTATAGTGCTGTCTTGAGCATTTTCAGGTAGTGTCACCAACCTTTTTTTGCATTGGAAAACACTGAGAAAATAAACTGTCATAATGAAAACATGACAAACTCATCTGACTATCTTGTTCATAAACGATGGTGTCAAGACTTGTCATTTTGATGACACTGGCAGTTTCATTGACATGAATACTGCTTTTGAGGAATGGACTATCAGTTTTGAGCAAGTGACGTGCTTTTGCAGGTTGTCCACTTGGTTTTGCAGTTTGCACTAATTGTTTTGAGAAATGCAAATGCAAATGTTAATAGTGATGTGAGAAAAGCACCAAAGTGACTGAGAAAAATTGTAATTAGTTGTTTTTTTTTTATCTATTGACGCCCCCTTTTATTACACAGTGATGCATAAAATGCAATATATAATTATACATCAGTCACAGGGCATTGTTTATACAGAATGACATCTTTCATGCAAAATATAGTTAGTATAGTTCTAACTAACCACTGCTGGTAAATATCCAGTAATGTACCCACATACGGTACATAACAAAAACATGTTCCTGGTAGTGAGACTGATAGAATTTCTCCATTTCATAAAATAAATGTTCAAAAGATACATTTTTGTTGATGTGCTACGGAGTGAGTGATAGGAAAGAAACTTTTTTCACTCATTCTCTCACAGTTCTTATCACTGTGGATGTAATATATTATTGGCCACAGACAGGAGCTGTTTTGCTGTTTTCCCCCTGAGACAGTGCAGTGAGACAGTGCAGCAACAGAAAGTTAATTATGTAAAGTGTTTTTCTTTAGTGTGGAGAAAAAAGAAATCTGAACACGAATGCAGAATAAAACACAATAAATTTGTAATTTTACTAGAATAAAGACAGAATTTCACCTGAATACAACTGTAAGATTATGAGAATAAAGTCGTAATTCTAGGTTAAATCACGCTTCAAAATGTGACAGGGAGCATCTTGTGAAGTGATACTTTAGCACTAGTTTTACGAATTTCGAGATGCTTGATATTTTTGGCACATCAGCATCATATCATCATACATTTTTTCTCGCTTTGGTGCATTTCTCAGAACAGAACTGAAATTCTACATCCAATTGTCACTTAGTCAGCCAGGCAGATGCTTACGTGCAACTGGCAGATGTATCATTCAACTTCAGTTGCTTATGCCATGATGATCAAAATGCATTGTACTAGTCTTCAGTTCAGTCAATAGTCAGTCTTATACTCCAGACCAACTTGTCTTTTTCATTGTTTAAGTCATTGCATGCAAAAGTGTTGAACTGTTTATCAAAAGCTGTCAAACATATATTATACATTTCTGATTCCTACCTTTCTCTTACTGTCTCCTAAATTGATGAATTGGTCTCAGGTGAGAATGTGTGAAGCTTTAGATCAACCAGTTCTCTACCGCAGCTTATAGGTGAATCCCATGAACTTTCAACTTGCAAACATATATAAATGAACAGAGCACAACAGAGTGTTACCATTTCTGACAGAAATGGAAAGACAATGAAGAAATATAGAAGGTCAATGTTGTGGAAAAAGAAGGTCAAGGATGTGGAGACAAACTAGAGGAAGAGAAGGCCAAGTCCACAAACATGTTCCAGATGAAATAAGGGCTACAACTGTAGACCATGTTGTCAGTCATAATCTTACAATGACTGAGTCTGGATGAAGGGTGTAGCCAAACACTGGGAGAACCACTGTGTCCTCAAATATGCAAACATATTGTCAGGAGAACAGATGTGTCAATGAAGTTTTGTGCACTGTATATACAGTACTGTTATAGTGTATAATTTGCATACTTGTAAAACAAAGTAGGCTGCAGCATGTTGCTTGAATTTACTCATCTGTGTGACACTGTACTCTCCTGTATTACAGTCTTTGAGGATTGCACCATGTTTACTACACCTTGCTGTAAATATGGTATGTAAAGATAGTTTTAGTATGTGTTTTAGTAGTAGTTTTAGTGTGTGTGTTTTACATTCCTGTAATTTTACTGCACCGTATCACCTAGGACAGCAACACTACCTCACAGTGGTGGATGAGGACCCTTTTTACTCTTGAACAGGAGGAAAACATTTACACCATGGTAAACATACATAATGCCATTAGATTGTGGGAGATATGAACTGTTAGCAAGATCCTAGTCTTGCTTTGCATTAGACTAGATTAACTATCATCATCTGACTACCTTGTTCATATAAAACGGCATAATGACTTGACATTCTGATTGTACTGACAGTTTCATTGACATAAATACTTGCTTGTGAGACATAAACTAAGTTTTAATAACGATACACACTTTCGCTGCTAATGCACTATGTGGTGCAGTTTGCACATATTGATTTGACAAATTCAATAATTAATGTGCAATTGTTGATGATTCAAGAAATGTACCAAAGTGACTGAGAAAAACTGTAAATATCAGGACATGAAAAGATTGTGTAAGAGTGTGTCTATTCCTTATGGACTTTGAGGACAAGGTCAACAAGGCTATTGTTGGTTACACCTGCATGTTATTCTACTATGTTAAACTCAACCCATATGGAATTGTAATTAATGACTACGTTTATGGATTTAGTCATCACATAAGTGTTTAATGTAATGTTCAGGAGTCTGATGGTTTGTGGGTAGAAGCTGTTTGTGAGTGTCTTTATCCTTGATTTCAGACTCTGGTAGCGTCTCCTTGACAACAGATCCTGATCACTGACTATTTTCTTTCCTTCCATCATCACAAGGCTTCAGTGACCTATCAGATGTGTGGTTGCATACACTGTCAGAAATTAAAGTAATGCATTGCAATGGAGGAATAAATGTAAAGCCGAGTATTAAATGTCACTGGATCACTTGATCTGGGACTTTTATGATTTATGTCAGTAGGACAGTAGAGCTCATAGTCCCTAGAGGAAGTCTAGAACAGACAGTCTCAGAGTCTGATCACGCCTTTAACATCTAACATTTAACACAAATCTAAGGGTGAAAAAACAAAAAAGAAAAAAATATTTAGAGCTTTGGTTCACATTTCCAGTTCAGAAGCATCACATTTAATCAGTGAAAGGACCTGCACATCAGACCTGACGGCAGCTTTAATTCTTCTGAAATAAACACATTTCACCACTAGATGTCTCTGTTGTTGGTGTTAGCTGTAAATACAATGGTACTGCAGAAGTTACAAAACCAATTGCCATTGAACTTGAGCTTGTATTTGTCATATCGCAAGTTTGAAATGGTGCAGAAGGTTAATGTTTCTGTTGACTGGGACTGTTGGAATATATCAATCAATATTTGAAATTATAATTTACATATAATTAATATATATATATATATATATATATAATTAACAGTAAAATAAACTGATACTTTTTAAATCACAGATATGACACATTTAATTTTACTAAGATTTGGACGAAAACCTGAATAATTACAACATCTGCCAGAGATCAATGTTTACTGTGTCAAGTTTTAAGTGTCAGACTCTAAACGTGAAACTTTTATGAGAAAAAAAGGTTCTATCAACTGTTTGAAACTCTTCTTCCCATCATAAGAAACTGATGCTCTTTGCTTATGTTAGTTTGATCACTGAATTTTGTGCAGAAAAAGATTCACATGATGAATACATGATCACAGGATTTACCAAAACAAAGAAAGTCTGGCAATATCAAGGTTGTCTTGTAGTTCACCTCTGCCTGGGCAGTAGGCAAGGCAGGCTGGAAGACTTCAACGATTCAATGGTGATATCAACTGGGAGCAGGAAAACAGTTGAACCAGTAACATGGTGCAACAAGCTGTAGCATTTTGGAGCATTTTTTAACAGAGTTATTGGGATGTCCTGATAATAAGGAATAACAGTAGTCCAGTCATGAGGTAACAAATACATGAATTAACCTTTCAGCATTTTTCTAATTTGTGAAATTAGCTAATATATATTTTCTGTGCTCTACACTGTACAAATAACATCACAATTTGAGAAGATTTACATTTTATGTTTGGGAGTACAGTATAGTACATTTTACTTTCAATAAATAGAAAATAAAAAATCTTGCCTTCATGGGTAGTTCTAAATACTATATACTTTAAATTAGATAATAATAAAAATAATAATAATAATAATTGTTAGGATTATTATACTTTTTCTACCAATGACAAATATGACAAATGTGCAAAAAAGAAAAGAGGTGTCATTCATTTAATCCATATAAAAATTAAATAAATACATTGATCTAGCCTTTAATTCCCAGGTAATCCAGTGGCGTTTGAAGCAGCAGGGAAGTTATCTGCCTTAAGGCTGGTCATAACTGGAGTCACGTGAATTGCTATTTATACATAAATAGTGCAGCAGTGATATCGAAACTGCGGAAGGTCGTCAGTCTGCCCCCCCAGTGCAGACGCGGTGAATTTTGGGTAGGACGTCCCACAGGTGACCCTGCTGCTGCTGAGGTATAGTTGAAACATTGATCTGATCTTTCTCTAAATCTTAAAGCCAAACTTGAGGTAAACAGCACAACCACTTTGTCTTTAAATTCATGAATGAGTTAGTAAACAGGGGGTGTAGGGGGAGGGACACTAGTTGACTGAATGATTATTCAGAGAGTAATGACAAAATAAGGTTCAGAAATAAAATAAAAAGAAATGCCACGAGTTTCTTCTCTAAAGTTTGTTTATGTAAGGGGTATGTACTGTATGTATAGTGTGAATCCTTGACTGTACCCTCCAGAACCACAGCATTTTATATGACCTATCTGTGTCTTTGCCTGCTTCTCTCTGCCCACAACAACAGCTAGGCCAGACTTGGCGCAGTTCCCCTCTGTGCCGTCATAATTCCAGATCTCGCGAACAAGCCCGGAGTCTGTAATCAACCCTGGGTCCTGTGTGAGCGTGAGTGCGTGTGTGTGTCGTGTCCTGTAGTACTGAAATGTCACTCTGTTGTATGTAGGCCTCGTAACAGACAGCCAGACTGAGAGTGGGGGAGGATTATAATGTTTTTTGTTATTTGACAGCAAGTGCAGAAGTACTGTTAACTTATCACCTACAGCTGCTTGTTTGTGTTCATATTCAAGAGCCAGAGGGAGTCTCACTAGCGGACACTCAGTGGCCATGTCGACCCTCTTGCGCTGCGTCTCCAGCTCTTCTGTGATTTTCTTCCAGCAAGGGGCCTGTCAGAGGATTTCTGGAAGGAGGCAATTCAGGACTTTTCCTGCATTATGGGACCAAAAGGCCTCCAGAGGTAGGAAATGCAAAAATCTCTTTGCTTAACCTTACATTAGTTTTCACAGAGGCCAAGCTGGGTCTTTGCTTTGGATTTCCTCTGTGTCTGAACTGAGTCAGAAGAACAGTTCACTCAAGGACACACTCCTCCTGACCTGAAGAGTGGAAAACAACAAGCAACAGGTTACCAAAGATGTTCCCAAAAAAGGGAACACTTGTATGGATCAGGCAGTAAATGTGCTCACTGAGCTGTATGCACTGCTAACATGTGAGATCATATGAGAGGTCAGTTAAAGGTGACACATAAAACTTTAAATTATAGATTAAAAGCAAATTCCATTAATAGATATTTTTTATGGTGTCAGAGCTGTTTGTGGTTCACTTGGCACAGAGTCTTTATAAACTTTTACTGCGAGTTAGTGACTGCTTTTAAGTTTGAATTTCAAGCAAGTCTGTGCAGGAGTACAGGCCGCTCTGTGTGTGCTGGCATAGATCCAATCACCTGCTAATAATGTCTCCATGGCGGCGAGGTCACCATGCCGTGTATGGAGAGAAATATGTAATCTGACACCGTTTGCAGGCACACAATCTCAGCTCTACACACATGCTTTTCTGTGTTATTGCACAAAAAAGATAAGACGCCAAAGTCACCCAGTTTTTGACATTTTGTTTATAAAGGTTCTAATATTTAACTGAACTGGTTGTTGATTTTCAAAAAAGGCTTTTGTTTGATCCAAATATCAGCTGCTCCAAATATCCAAATATCAGCTGGTGTGTGTGTGTGTGTGTGTGTGTTCAGGTGTACCTTACAAGAACATGGTGGTTGGCGTTCCTAAGGAAACTCTACAATCTGAGCGTCGTGTAGCGTTGTCACCTGCGGGTGTGCAGGCGTTGGTCAAGCAGGGGTTCAATGTGCAGGTGGAAAGCGGTGCTGGAGAGCAATCACAGTTCTCTGACCAACAGTACAAAGATGCTGGAGCCAGTATCACTGACGTCAAAGGAGCCTTTGCCTCAGACTTGGTCCTTAAGGTTTGTATAGCTTGAGTCCAGACATTAAAGAATTTCCAGTCATGATATGTCAATCATGACCTCCATTTTTTTTTCTTTTTTTAGGTCCGAGCCCCCAGCTTAAATGAGGTTGATTTCCTGAAGCCTAATTCCAGTTTAGTGAGTTTCGTCTATCCAGCGCAGAACCCAGAGCTGATGAATAAGCTGTCGCAGAAACAGAGCACTGTGCTCGCTATGGACCAGGTCCCCAGAGTCACCATCGCACAGGGCTATGATGCACTTAGCTCCATGGCTAACATTGCTGGGTAATAAAACAAATGGACATTTTGCAGATTCAAATATTAAGAGCCTCCAATTACAGTCAATGTGAATGACATTAAATCTTTCTTTTGAAGGTACAAAGCGGTGGTTCTGGCTGCCAACCACTTTGGAAGGTTCTTTACTGGTCAGATCACAGCTGCAGGAAAAGTACCTCCAGCTAAGGTAATGATCTACATATTGTATGTAGTAGTCCATAGTGGACCACCTGTCTCCTCCCTGTACAGTGATGGATATGGATATTTCTGATGTACACAGGTCCTGGTTATTGGAGGTGGAGTGGCTGGTTTAGCAGCAGCAGGTGCAGCCAAGTCAATGGGAGCCATAGTCAGAGGATTTGACACCAGGTATTACATGGAAATGCAGTGAGACAGCATATTTCATGGTGCAGGGGACTAAATGATGATGGCTGTGATGACTGTGACCATGACAATAATCTTACTGTTTCCTGCTCCATCAGGCCAGCAGCTCTGGAGCAGTTCAAATCGTTTGGGGCAGAACCGTTAGAAGTCGACATAAAAGAATCTGGAGAGGGAGTTGGAGGTTACGCCAAAGAGATGTCAAAGGAGTTCATTGAGGCTGAGATGGCCCTTTTTGCCAAGCAATGTAAAGAGGTTGACATTGTCATCAGCACTGCTCTGATCCCAGGTCAGTTGTACCGATGCCCTCTTATTCTACAGTAATTTATCTATTTGTGTTTTGCAGCTTCAGTATTTGATCCAACTCACATGTCCTGTTTCTCTCTCATGTAGGGAAAAGGGCTCCCATCCTGATCAAGAAGGAATTTGTCGAGTCGATGAAGGACGGTTCCGTGGTGGTGGATTTGGCCTCAGAGGCAGGGGGCAACATAGAGACCACCAGGCCTGGTGAACTATATGTCCACAAGGTGAGCTTTCTGCCGAGGAAATAATATGTTCTGTCTTTGTGTTTTGCTTATCTACTGTATGGGTAAGATTCACTACTGGTTTATTTTGTTTTTAAGGGAGTAACTCACATTGGCTACACAGACCTGCCCAGCCGCATGGCCACCCAGGCCAGCACTCTGTACTCAAATAACATAATAAAACTGCTTAAGGCCATTAGCCCAGACAAGGAATACTTCCACTATGAGCCTACAGATGAGTTCGACTATGGAACAATTGACCATGTCATCCGTGGGACTCTTGTTATGAAGGTGAGTTTTTTATTTGTTGTAACTGTCTGCTGATAACTTCCATCTCTGCTGGCATCATTCATTCTCAGTGTGAGCTATCAGATCCTGTCATGCGAGGATACTGTGCCAAATGAGTTCTAAAAAAATGATCACAGCTGGGAATAGCTCACGCTGGATCCCAGCAAGAATGTTATGAACGTTTCAAAATATACTTTTCCAGGAATTTTGGCTTTGACACATTGTTTATGGCAGAGAAAGCATGCAACCTCAACAAGACATATCAGTTTACCCCCTTGTTAAACTAAGCATTATTCAGGCCTCTTAAAAGAGAATTTATCTTTCAAAACCGCTGGTAACTGGTTCATGATTTCTGTTTGTTCGGTATAATCTCCTACACAGTTCACAAGTTTGTAGTTTGAGTTCTCCCACCACTCAGGAAAGATCTCCCACAATGTATGACTTGATGTGTGTTTCTCACGCAAAACTCTGTGGATGTTCACTGTGTTCTCACACTGGTCCTCGTGTGTGTGTGTGTGTATTTTCTGGTGTATCCAGGAAGGCAAGAACATGTTTCCATCCCCACTCCCTAAAACAGCCCCCCCAGCCCCGGTAAAACAGAAAACAGTCATGGAGCTGGAGGCTGAGAAAGCAGCACTGGTTTCTCCCTTCAACCGCACCATGACCTCCGCTGGCATTTACACTGCAGGTCAGACACAGATCACAGATCAGTGCAGGAATAATTCTGACTTTTAGACATGAGACATGTTTTAATATGCAATGATTTTTTTTTCTACAAGAAATCTATTAGATTATTAGATTTGTTTTTATCATTTCTGTATAAAAGACCTGCTCTTACTGAAGGAAAAGCTAAATTTATTTTAAATTATACAGCTAACCCAAGGGAAACTGTAGTGAAACTGCAATGACATTTGTAGTAACATGTTTTAGTTTAGTTTTTTAGGTTTCCTGCATTACAAAAAAAAAAAAACATTTGAAACTATTTCAGATGGCTTAATACTGAATATAAAATAATGAATATAAGCATATGAGCATATAAAATATGAACAATAATGAATACTAAAAACTGTTCATACAACAACAACAACAACACTGCTCTGCCATGTTTCTCTGCAGGTCTGTCCACCTGTCTGGGTCTGGGCATCATTTCCCCCAACGCAGCTTTCACACAGATGGTCACAACCTTCGGTTTGGCTGGGATCGTGGGATACCACACTGTGTGGGGCGTCACCCCTGCTCTGCACTCACCCCTCATGTCTGTCACCAATGCCATTTCAGGTCAGTCTATATGAGATGGTAATGGCCAAATTGTGTGTTTTTGTATGTTTTGCATTGTCTGATTACTGTGTATTCTAATATATTTTGGCAGGTCTGACAGCTGTAGGAGGTCTAGTGCTGATGGGTGGAGGTCTCACACCTTCCACCCTACCAGAGAGCCTTGCTCTGGCTGCTGCCTTTGTTTCGTCCATCAACATTGCCGGTTTGATATTCAACACAAAAACACCAATAGAGAACAGGATACATTATCTTCCCTGTCAAAACAAACCTTCATTTACTGTTGTTTTTGGGGTTTGTGCGTGCAGGAGGTTTTCTGATTACTCAGAGGATGTTGGACATGTTCAAGCGTCCCACAGATCCTCCTGAGTACAACTACCTGTATGTGCTGCCCGGCGCTGCATTTGTTGGAGGATATGGAGCTTCATTGGCAGCTGGTTACAGCATTGAACAGGTGACAGGATGAATGTTTCGTATTTCTCCCCAGTTAAAAATTTTTTTTTAGATTTCTAGTACTTTATGTTTACTGATGAGTCTTAAATTGGCATAACATAACAACACAGAACACAACATAAAATCTGTAATACCTCCATTGCATTTTCTGCCCGGCCCAAGGTGACTTGTTTTGCAAATCAATACCAACACCTCAGTATATTTTAAAAATATAATAATATAATTTTCTGCTGATCTGGTATAAATAAATCATTATTTATTGTCTGCTCATGATCTAAGGACATCCTGAGTGCCTTGACTATGATCAAACACTACACAAATATGTCTATCATTGTTTTTAGTTTAGTTTTGATTTTTTTTTTTTTTTTAATCACAGATGATGTACCTGGGATCAGGCATGTGTTGTGTTGGGGCGCTGGCAGGCCTCTCTGCTCAGGGCACCAGTCGCTTGGGTAACGCCCTCGGCATGATGGGAGTGGCAGGAGGCATCGCCGCCACTCTTGGTGCCCTCAAACCCTCACCAGAGCTGCTGTCTCAGATGTCTCTGGCCATGGCCACTGGAGGGACCCTGGGTAAACATATCATCATGATTTTTAGAGGATCTACAGTTATGCTCCTCTCAAACAGTTGACAGACAGGATTCTCTGGTGCTGACTGATTCTGGTTACTCTATTTGGTTGTCATTCACTATCCAAAGCGCTAATGGACATGTCTGGGCTTCAGTCAGTCTCCATCCGAAAAGAAGCAAAATTAATAAACCTCAGGCATTGCTTCTTTAAGTCAAACAGTTTGTTTACAATACTGCAAGACCATCATGAATGAGTTATGTTATGAATTTTGCATGCAACTCCTCTCATCTTGAAAGAGATTGAGTTTTGCTTTTTTTTTTTTTTTTTGCTAATTCATAGCAGAACATCAATCATCTTGTCCACACAAGAAGAGACATGGATTTTGTCAGAATCTTGTACATGTTAATAGTAATTTAAGAAAACAGGGTGATAAATGATTGTATCATCAGTGCACACGCACTCACACAAACAGCCAAGCACAAGGGTTTACTTAGTGTTAAATTAGTGTCCCTGTGTTTTGAAGAAAACATACTTAACTATTTAACTTAGGACTCATCAGACAGACTTTGAAGATCATGCTATTTAACTGGAAACACGTGTCTGTCCTCTCAACCATCTGCTCTTTTTTTTTAACTTTATAAAAAGGTTTTTGTGTTCGAACTCAGCCAATGTGCATGAAAAGTTTGAAATCTGATGTTTGACTCAGCCAAACATAGTAACTCACTAAGAATTTCTGATATCTTTTCATTTTCTTTTTTCCTACATTTTCCTGGGCTGACCTTCATATTGCTCACAGGCCTGACCATCGCCAAGCGCATTGAAATTTCAGATTTGCCACAACTCGTGGCAGCATTCCACAGCCTTGTGGGTCTGGCGGCTGTTCTCACCTGCGTAGCTGAGTACATGATTGAGTACCCCCACCTGGACGCTCACCCAGCCGCCAATGTTATTAAGACTGTAGCATATCTGGGCACCTACATCGGAGGCGTCACCTTCAGTGGATCACTGGTGGCCTATGGCAAACTTCAAGGTGACTGATTTTGTTTGACTATGTGTACCTGTATCTCATGTATATTGTATGTGTACTCAGATATTGTGCATATCCCAAATTTCCCAAAAGTCAGACTGTCCTTTTCAAGTCAAATCATCTACATTTGACAGTATTATCTCTATAAACACTGAGCTTTACATTCTCTGGCACTGATTTGTGTTTTTCATCTGGTTAAAGCCAAAGATCCTGCTAAGTAAATCCAGGCCTGGACCCTGGAGGGTGGAGATGTGTGCACGTGTCAGCAGTCACTAATTTACATTGCAATGTGAATTATTAAGAGAAACAATTAAGCTTTTTTTGTAATTTGTTACAGGCCACTTGGTGGTTGGTGAAAAACTGCTATATGATTTATAGATTCAGAGGCCCTCAACAGTGCTTAAGAGACAACTGTTCTTGCATTTAAAAAAAATCTTGTGCCACTTTGTAAAGCTAAAGAGAAACGATGTCAATCTTTTTTACGACAATGTTTTGGTTGTAGGCATCCTGGACTCCGCCCCCCTGATGCTGCCAGGACGACACGCACTGAACGCCGGTCTGATGGCAGCTTCTGTAGGAGGCATGGTGCCTTTTATGCTCAGCTCCAGCTATGGTACTGGTATGGGATGTCTACTGGGAGTGTCTGGGCTTTCCACTGTTATGGTGAGTTTTAACTAGGCTGAAAGCAGGTGAAGTAAAAAAATAATGACAAGAAAACATTGAAAATATTTCTGTTCAACTTTTCAAACCTCCCCATAGGGTGTCACCCTGACAGCAGCCATCGGTGGCGCTGACATGCCCGTGGTCATTACCGTGTTAAACAGCTACTCTGGATGGGCGCTGTGTGCTGAAGGTTTCCTACTAGACAACAACCTGATGACCATTGTTGGGGCACTCATTGGCTCCTCTGGTGCCATCCTCTCATACATCATGTGTGTGGTGAGTAGACATGCACACGTGAACTTTGACCCTTCACAATTCCCTGATCCCTGAGTAAATTTCCTGTCCTCTTTCAAGGCTATGAACCGCTCCCTGCCCAACGTGATCCTAGGTGGGTACGGCACCACCTCCACAGCTGGAGGTAAGCCCATGGAGATTGTTGGCACTCACACAGAGGTCAATGTGGATCAGACCATTGACATCATCAAAGAAGCCAACAACATCATCATCACACCAGGTACATCCAACATAAAACATTTGCAATATGGATTAGAGTGTGTGTTATTGTTAAGAAATCTTATTTTGTTGTTAAAATTTACAAAGTGTACAAATGTGTACATTTGATTCACCTTGTAAACAGTTGCCTTTACAAGAAGAATCTAAAAAACTGTGTTTTTAGTCAGCTAAACACACTTAACTAGATTTTAATGGTAATTTTAAACCGTGCATACTGCGTATATTAGTAAAACCTTCTTGACCCAGCAGCACAAAGTGGAAACAACTGGAGTTTTTAGAGGAGACAGGTGTAGACAGAGGCTTTGGTACATATCAGAGATCTCAAGTGGAGCATAACTTTAGTATCAGACCCCAAACACGGGACACCATCCATACTCCTCCTTCCTCCAGCTGCAGCTATTTAAACCGTCTGGATCAATAACATCAGCGCTCCCTCTTAACTGACTAACTTTATCTGACCAATGGCTGAGCCTGGTTCTGCCAACATGTGGATCAAAAAAGTTTATGCAGCAGGCGCTCTGAAGAAACTTTAAGCTTTTGCAAAACATTTGGAAATGGTCTGGATCTTGGACAGATTGCTGTAGTGGTAATTAATGCTAGGGCACAACACGCTGACCACAAGAGGGAGCGGTTTGCTCACAAATGATTCCCTCAGCCACCTGGCCTCTTGTGACACACATACAGTTATGAAGTGAGTGTGTCAGAACATGTTTGTTAGTAAAAAGTAAAGGATGGTTGCTGTGATTTGAGATGATGACCACATCTTGATTTATTAAATAGACAAAGCCAGACGTGTCTGACAACTGAGTAGTTGTTGAGTGGTCTCAGCAAGAGCAACCACTTTGAATAACTTGGATATTTGGATTGCTGTTGTTTTCCAATGGCTCCAAACCAATGCAAGGACAGCTGTGTGGTCCAACATGTTGGTTCGATTAGAGAAACAGTGAAAAGTCATGAGAGCTATTGAGTCCAGACTCAAGAGTTCTCCATGTGCTGTCAACAACAAAGCACAGCAGTGAGGAAACAGAAGGCTCCAGTTATCTGGGGAATTAGGAGATACGGGTTACGAGCGACTGGCTTCAAAAAACTCGATTAGGGGTAATGCTGAACTCTACAAGATACCTGACTGTCAGGGTTAAATAAGGGTTATTCAGACACACTGAAAAGAGTTCTTTGCACGCAGGGGACCTAAATGCACACCACACATGCAAAGGTTTTCTTTAGAGAAATGTTTCTCAGACCAACAGAACCATATGATTTAATACAGAGAGGGGACTTGTGGTTGATGAGGACACAGAGAAGAGGACAAAAGAAAGAATGAAGGGGAGAAAAATAAGTGACTTTATTGTTGTCGAACCAGACAGCTGGGTTGCTGTTGCTTTCATTTAGGAATGAACAAGAACTGTCAAATGCTGATTTATACCAATGGGGCAATAAACAAGAACACAACTCCAGGATATGAAATGCTTAAAAATTGGATAATGGGCTCCAACAACCAAACAGGGATTGCAGAATCCCGGGATGCTTGTAAAATAAAGCTGATTACATCCTATGATTAAGAACAAAATTTGTTAGGGCTGTTGTGTGTTTTGATCTCTGCGTATTGCCTTTTAGGTTGGGGTCTGTGTGCAGCCAAAGCCCAGTACCCAATTGCCGACATGGTGAAGATGCTGACAGAACAGGGAAAAACTGTCAGGTGAGCATCTGCTCATGCTCTTTATCTTCATTCACAAACAAGATTACTTAAGCCTCTGTGTCCTCACTTAAGGGTATAGTTTGTTACAAAACTTTTGAGGTGCCCTGATGAAAGAAAAACTAACAATTGATATGGGGAAATATTTGCATCATCTTCTGATGAAGTGAGAAACAGCAAAAAGACATAAGTACCTTTTTGGTTTTATATTAAATTAAAGTTTCAAATATGAGCATTTTATCTAACGTGACATAATTTACTATCATAGTTCAAAACTTTACATATTGTAGCTAACAGACTCACCTCCATCTACACAGAGCACTGCTCCCTCGACACAGTATTCAGGTGCATTTTTACTTGGGGCTGTGTTGATAGTGTTGATGTACAGTGACATTTTGTGTCCATCACCAACAGGTTTGGTATCCACCCTGTTGCTGGTCGTATGCCTGGTCAGCTGAATGTCCTCTTGGCTGAGGCTGGTGTTCCTTATGATGTGGTCTTGGAAATGGATGAGATTAATGAAGACTTCCCAGGTAAACTCATCTAAAAATAAAAAACAGAGCGGTTTGAATATTTACTGTTGCAATTTCTTCACTTTACCTGGAATTTGTCACATCACACTACCACATCAATACGTGCATATTAATCACAACCTGCCATTTGATCTATATGTGTAGCAGCCTTGTGTTGTGTTTTGATATTTTGTTTTCTTAGCAACCAGGCATGCAGTACTGAAACACATGGTTCTGTTTATGACAGAGGCGAGATAAGTGTGGTGCTGGAAAACCCAATAACATTGAGGACAATTGGCCATCTGGCTTGTGTATAAATCTGTAAATGTCTGTGGCCCACAGAGACAGACTTGACGTTGGTCATTGGAGCAAATGACACCGTGAATTCTGCAGCACAAGAAGATCCCAACTCTATAATTGCTGGCATGCCTGTGCTGGAGGTGTGGAAATCCAAACAGGTAAGTCTATTTTTTTTTTTTTTTTTTTAATAAGACTTAATATACACTGAACACATTGAACTCACACATCACTATATTTTAACCCTTCTTTCCATCAAAACTTTATCCCAGGTGATAGTGATGAAGCGTACCTTGGGCGTAGGATACGCTGCAGTAGATAATCCCATTTTCTACAAACCCAACACATCAATGTTGCTGGGAGATGCCAAGAAGACCTGTGACAACCTGCAAGCCAAGATCAGAGAGGCCTTCTACTAGTTAATGCATTGGTTGTCAGGATATTCATTTTTGGAAAACAGATTTATCAGGCCTGCAACACATGTGATCGTGTTACAGAGGTGAAAATAAAAGGGACACGAATTACACAAATATAAACGTCTGCTGATTTGTAAATAAAAATATTTAAACATATCTGAGCCAGTTTTCTTTCACATTGTATGTATCTGTCTATCTAGGCTCTTTGCAGACTATTATTTTTAAGACTGCTGATGATTTGTTAATTTAACTAAAACACCTTATTCATCTTTAGTCACTGTAAACAAAAAATGTTTATTGCATTTTCTTATACAAATACTTGTCATAGTATCCCACAAAATCAAATAGTCATAATCCAGAAAGACTCAAGTTTCCATTTGAATCTCATCTTCAGCTGCAGTTCACCAAAGTCTTTTATAACTGAACTCAGTTTTCTTCAGCATTTTCCTGCAGAAATCTTTGCTTTATTGACGACTGAGTGCAAGTAGGAGTAGAAGAAGAGCAGGTTGTCATATTCTCCGTTATACTCCTGAGCAAGGCAGTGCTCGTGGAAGTCCTTAAGGAAATAATAAATAGCTTCAATAGTAGCTAGGTAGGTGTCTGGTTTTCCCTTCTGATGACGCCAGAAACATGTTTTCCTCATCTTCAGCTCTACCTGGAGCAAATCTGGAGGAGAACACGTGTCAGTCAGAAAAACACCAAAGAATGTAAAATGAGATCATATTAAACATCAGAGTGGGTGAAGTAAATTTGCCTCTACTAATCACAAGCTGTCAAAGCTTTTTCATGATTCTCAATCTCATGATTACCTTGCAGCCTCTCATCTGTGCTGATTTTGTTGGTCTGGTTCCATGTGCTGTCAATGAAGACCACCCTCTGCAGGGGAAACAACCTTGACTCAGAGACCTTTGCTTCCTCCGAGGACTCAGCAGCTTGCACTGCGCCTTGAACTTCCTCAATTTTCAGCCTCTTTGTGCAGGGTTCATCAGAGTCATTCGACCTGCTGTCAGTCCTGTCATGCAAACACTGCATCATGTCTTGGACTGAGACGGCCCCTGGACCAGGAAACACCAACACCACCTGGACAGAGTACAGAGAGACAACACAGATCGAGAGCTTGACATCATACAAACAGTATTCTACAGTGGCCTTTTATACCTGGCTACGTGAGGGAAGCACTGACAGAGGAATGTCTAATCTGACAAACTGAAAACACAAGAGGGGGCAAAAAGTCTGAAATTTTCAAAGAAAATAAACATACTAAATAGCTGCTGCACTAAATCCACTATTATTCTCTATTTGATTATGTGTAATATATCTCCAGCTAAAAATTATTATTGTTTATTATGAACACACAGCAAACGACTTAATCCACACATTTGCCTCAATGAGCGTGAATAGTAACTGCGTGAAAACATGATGTAAAAGCATCTGCTTACAACAGAAATAAAATGCAAATGAAGAAAGAAAATAAACAGCCTGATAGGTAAAAGAAGAGAAGAGAGCAGTGGAAATATACAACAAAGACAACAGGAGGAGCTAGAACTGAATCAGTGTGTTTGTTTTTTTTCATTGAAAGAAAATATTCAGAAATGTATTTTTATCACTTAACTTTATTACTATTTTATTACTTAACCAAAAAATATTGAAACTACTTTTCAAAAAAAAAAAAAAAAAAATCCCAAAATACAGGTTCAGCGTAATTACCAAGAATAACTGCTTTTCTTTTTCTATGTAATATGATAGCAAGTTGAATATTTGGGGGGTTAAACGATGGAGCAGATGTCTTTAATATGGGATTTTATCTTAATTTAACTGTCAAAATTAACTTTTTGTCTGAGTTAAATAAAGTCTATTTCATGATGGAAAGCAACTGACCTTGTCCTTTTCATACTCAGGTACACAGGGGTAAGTGTATATGGTGACGTCACCAGGTGCGAGGATTTTAGCATGGATAGCTGTGCTTTTGACCATCTGTTTCGTTTGGATGCTTGATGATGTCGATCTTCACGGGAAGCTGAGCACGACAAGGCATCGAGAAGACAATTACAAATCAACCACACCATACGCAAAATTTGACATGACTTAGTATTTTCCACCACATTAACATGGTACTATTACAATAACTCCATAGCTGAAAGTCTCTGTAAAAAAAAAAAAAAAAAAGAACAATCAAGTGAGTCCTAACCTCTCACTGACCTTGATTAAGGGGATTTCTTGCAGGCTGACACCCACTAATGAGCAGCATGTGTAGCAGAAAAACATCCTTGATCCTCCACATTTAGAGCACTTCAACCTGCCCTTCTGCTGTGCTTTCTCCAGGACAGCATGTGATGCCAATTTTAGACCGTGGAGAGGCTGCTTGGCAAGCTTATGAGAGTCTGATGAATCACTAGAGACTGTTGTTTTGTCACGGCAACCAGGATGGAGCCGCTGGTCTGGGTCCAGGCTGCTCATGCTTGCTCTTTAAATGTTGACAAACAGGTGCTGAAGTCTCTGGGCCCTTCACTGATAAGTGAACAAGAATGACAAAACAAATGAAAATACGCAGACATAAATAATCCATCATTTACATAACTTCACAAGTGATACACACAACAACGTCAGAAAGCCACTGGTGAGCAGCCAAGTTAGCTGCCTGATGAGCTCAGACTTTTAAAATTCGTTCTCTTCTTTAAAATGTTTTTGCAAAAACACCTTTAAACTGCATGTGTGTGTGACTGTGTACATATGTATAGTTATGTACATCTATCTGGGTACTGAATTTTAAATCATGACTGCAAATTTGATCAACATGCACGCTCATTATTTCTTGGTATTTTATTTATATTCAGTTTCTTAAGCATAAGGACTTGGTGCTTTTCATTTAATTAATTTAATTTATATCTAATCACTGCAGACAGGACTGGTCAGATAAATTAAGTCATATGAAAGTGTCACTTTTGGTTCTGGATAGTTGTGGCAACATTTCATAATATTTTCAGATTTTTTTTTTTTTTTTTACAACACTACAGCAATATCCAGATGTCAATCCGGATATTGCTGTAGTGTTGAAGCAGCACAACAGTTACACACTGATATAAGCTTGGTTGTCAATTTAGTAGAAAAAACAAATCAAAACAAATCCTGCCTTCACAAAGATTACTATCATTAATATGTCTTAAGTAATAAGTGCTATTGAGAAAACTTTCCTCATTTTAGAGGCTGCAGTTCATGTTGAATTGTGTTGCATTAGAGGTTTCTATCATTTGTCCAGTCCATTTGTAACAAACAGCATCCTCTGATCAAATGGTTGAATCAATACATCTTTAGACCACTTTAATAAAAACACTCCATGTCCATCACGGAGGTGGGTCTTAGTACCGTGCTGTTGTATTAGTTTTAGATTGGTGAACCTCAAAAACTGCCAACTCAGTTTATATCAAAGTATAACACTCAGTAGTAACATGTATCTGTGCTGGGGACTTGTCCTAAAACTGTGATATGTTATTACTGCGTTTTGGACACAGATATCCAGCTAAACATAGACGACAACACACGTTCCCTTATCATCACTTAACCGTTCAAGAGTCCATCAGTCATTTACTCATCTCTCTCTTTCCTCTGTTAAGCTAACAGCGGCTAACGCTACAGCTCTCACTCAACAACACTTGATTTACGCTAATGAAACTAGCTTCTGTTAGCATGCCGGACACATGCTCGGCATGTGTCGTTTCGGCTGCTGCTGGCAGACACTACAGACTTTACGGCTTAAGTCTGATAGATGATACAGACCGACTGAAAACAGGCGTTTGTGCAGTTAGCTGAGCTGCTAACAGCGTGCTGTCCGCCAGCTAATCTCCAGTAAAGAACGAGACTGTGACGAGCAGCAGCACGAGCTTCTTCTTCTACGCCCGGAAGTGGTTGTTCTGAGCAGGGAAATGTAAACAACACTGGGAGTAGAGGTTAAGGTTCACTGTAAGGTAAAAGGAAACATAAAAATGTATAATTATTTTAGAAAATGTATTAGTCTAATTATCTTATGTTGCTTTAGCCTTTTCTCCCAACGAATAAAAATATTTAATGATAAATGATTTACTACAAAAAGTAAAATTATTTGTAGCAGATTTTTACTTACTTACTTGTTTAGTAATTGATTTAAGTTAATGATGATGTGACTTTCAATTTTAGAGACATCAACAAAACAATCAATTTATTAGGAAGGAAAATAATCACATTTATGCTGAATATAATAATTAATTTGCAACCTTACAGTTTATCTATGATTGAGTAGTTAATTAATGAACAAATAATGTGAAGAAAGAGATAAAATAAGTCACTCATCACATTATAGACAAATAAATAATACACATTGCACCATTTCAAAATTTAGTCAATGTGTTACTTAGTGTGTTTTCTTATTTTATTATTGAAAATGGTTGATAGATACATATTGATAATGGTAGATGGGGATTATTTCCATACACACACACACACACACACACACACACACACACACATATATATATATATATATATATATATATATATATACTGCCATTCTGCCTGAAAATAAACTGCCAAACAAACTGTGAATGATTATGAATCTGTCCCTAAAAGTCTAATTTTCTCCTTGTTTATTTATACATATAAGAAGTGTCATTTTTATGTCACTTTAATTTGTCCCGTTCTCTTATAACTATGTTTTCAAAGAAGAGCTAGAGAAAAACCTCATAATAAATTATTTTACTATCTACCTACATAATAGCTGTGTTAAACCTGTTGCTGTAGTTTAATCACTTGTTCTGTTGACGTAATTCATTCATTTATTTTATCAGTAATTCATCAAAATGATCATGATTTGTTTTTGCGCCTCTACAGTGGACATTTCTTGGAGGTTCGATAAACAGTCATTACCTTGCCCTTGCTATTGCCCTTGAAAGTTATGACATAATAAAAAAATTTTGGTTCACAGATATTTCCTTAGTATGGCTGATCAAAGACAACGTAATGTAAAATATTAATGAATTTGTCTAGCCCAAAACCAGATGTGCAATGGTGTGATGGAAAACAGATGTTTTATGTCAAATTTATACCTAAACGCACTTTCTATGAAACAGACAATTGCGTGCAAACCTGCCTGGCAAACACATGTGCATTGAATGAGACCTTTCAGTTTCTGTGATATTAGGTTCCAGACAATCAATGCTCAGCCAATGATGTGCTACGTGCCAGGTTGCTTTAAAAGTCATGGCACAGAAACACAGTTTATCAATACACGTCGTATTATTCACACCAGGCTCAACTATCATCCCTCCAGGCTGTTTCTGTCTTTGTGTCTTCTCTTGGAACATACATCATTTGTTGTTTCATAGTTTTTTTTTTTTTTTTTTTGCTGCTTTAGCTTCCACACACATTCCCTGATTAGGGTCATTTCACTGTCTTCTGTGTTGCGTTTGAAATGAAACTGATCCATATGACTGCATCAAATATGAATGAATTGAGTGCTCATGGCATGTCTTATCGCAAAAATGCATTCACTTTTCTGTTGTTTCATATTTAGTCTACACAGAGGAACGAAAAAAAAAAAAAAACAGTTTTTCTCATGACTTTTTGTCACTGTTGACACCAGTCCAGATAAAGTTAAAGAGGACTTTTAGCGTCACAGTATTTCCTCTATAGTCTCTGTTGTTGCCACTTCTAAATACAGTCAGATGAATTAAAATAGATTTATCTAATGTATTCCAGGTGTATCCAGACTGCTTGGCCCAAGCAGGCAATATATTTTTTTATTAAACATTCCCTCGATTAAAAGAATGATGGGTTGACAGCTTCAAAAGATACCTTTACTGACCTGGTGACCCTCCTGGATCTTAGGTAACCACACACTGACGATATATACCTGCAATCGATTGTCAGACTTGCAGACAGGTTTTCCATATTTGACCTTGTATTTGAACAGTTGTAAAGTGTGACTTTCAAGTAGATCCAGAAGAGATTGAGTTGGCTCACTATAAGAGCTGAAGAGAAGAGACCTGCTCATGGTCAAAAATAAACTCAAAAGTGTGTGTTTTTTTTTTCTTTGCATATGTGTGTATTCCCTCTGCACATGTGTATTAATCTACAATAGTTTTTATAACTGTGCAAAGATAAAGTAAAACCCATACAGAGTTTTAAGCCAAGATAATAATGATGATAAAAATAATAACAGAAACCTTCTAAGGAACTTGCCTAGGTCAAAAGTTTTCCTCATGAATGATACAATGGTTTTGAAGTGTTCCAAACCATCCTTCATTTTTTATTCAATTGGATACATCTTAAAATGCCGCAAGAGAAATAAACTTTGCCTTGTTTAATTCTTTAAAAGTGCACTCGTTGCAAATGACACAAAACATTTTATTTTTCACCGTCTCAAGTGGTATCGCAGCCTATCAAAAGCATTTCAAGTCTCTCTCCTTCATCCAACACAATAGGGATTGAACAAAACAACAAAAACACAAAACAAAATGAATACTAAATACCATCGTATCTTTCCAACAACAATGACTCTCTTGTCACTAGCTGTTTTCAGTGGGGCTATTTGTTTGTTCAAATGTAGCTCCAACCTAGTAACTTTAATAAATCCACAGGGTTCAAGCATTTTACTAACCAACACTAGCATTCCTCATTTAATATGGGAGTTGTTGAGAGTTCAAATTTTCAAAACAGTGCGCTTGCCAGGAATTATGTTCACTCCCAGGACCCTTGAAATAATCATGGAAGTCTTTGAACTTGAAGTCACACAACACAGCAATGTACAAATACAGATGAACGTAGGCAAAATATCACTGTTTCCCTGTGAAATAAAGAGATAGAAATGTGAAGTACCATGGATACTGGTGGCATATTTACTAAATTAGGATTATTGCTGGGCACACTTGGCTCAAATACTGTGGCTCAAATCTTTTTTTTACACAGTGCATGAATTTATTGTCATTTATATCACATTTTTGTCAGTATTTACTAGCAGTAATTGCTAATAATATCAGTGGTTCGCCATTAAAAGACACTTGGATGTGTATACGCAGCAGTAAATGTAGGAAGATGTCTTGTAATAGACTTGTAATGGATTCTAATAAGAGGTTACACACAAATAGCTCTGGTTTTATTTGCACCTTGCTGGCTGGGATTGTTGCTAATTGTGTTACAGCAACACCATTGATATACTACTTTCCCTGAGGCTCAATGTACCACATAGAGGGATGCCTCTTTTTGTACTTCAGAAATATTTTTTTTTATGTATTTTTACAAAAAAAAAAAAAAGATATCTGGATAGGAACATTGGGCCTAATCTTATAAATGCTAATATCCGTCACTGACTAGAGTTGGACCATTGGTAGAGTTTAACCATTGGTCAGCCATTGCTCTGTCTCTGTTTTATTAGGGGGTATTTCAACTCCAACTTGGTATTTAAAAGTTGTTGCATTGTGCAGTAAATATAAAATTAAACTCACTCTCATGACTAAAAATAACTCACTGTTTAATTTAATCAGAAGATGGTGACCATCAATTGGCCATATGCCATTTTATGAACAGTTTCCCCACTGGCTGTTGCTTTGTCCATATTGTGAGGCAAAGAATCAGAAATACATGATCCCTGAGAAGAATCACAGCAGCACAAGCCTCAACACCAGTCTCTTTATCCTTCTTGTACAGCTGTTCACAGCACATCTGCTCTTTCAGGCTGCTCCAGTGGTAGTTTAGACTGAGCAAAATGAAAGAATGATCCATAATTGTGTGATTTGCTATCACTTTGTTTTGTCAGTGATTGAAATATACTATACAAGAACTGAGAGAGGATGAGTTTATTTCTAAAAAGAAAAAAAAAGTGGGAGATCAAAGCCATAATTATTAATAATTGTTCCCTTGAATTATTGAGTAATTGGGTTACATTTTCCCCTTTGTTATGATAACAGCTGACATAACCATATGTTGAGTATACAACTTATGAACTTTCATAGATATCACATGGACTAGAGAACCAGCCAATTTCTAATTTTCATTTCGTTCAGAGGTGTTACAGATTATTTCAACACATGGAGACACTACAGACTAACAATCTGCTGCAGGTTTAAAAAAAAAAAACAAAAAACTTGAACCCATTTAGGGAGCCGGTGTTCTAATATTTGAAATGGGGTGAAATACTTCTATTGTGTCGTATTTAGACAATTGACAGTTTTGATTATTTTCTGGTTGATCTTTATTAGTTTCCATATGTGCTGTACCATTAAATGTCCTTAGTTCTATCTGTTTTATTTTTTTTTACTTCTTTTCTTTTCTTCATAAATTTTGAACAGAATTGTAAACATCTTTTTTTGATCATAACTTAGAATTTGTCTGTGTGCGTGTTTTTTATCCACCATCTATGCAGAGTTGCTGGAGGTCCCGATCCTCTTTCACAATGATCAGTATTCTGGGGGGTTCCGTGCCAAAGGGCCGCAGACGCAGAATTCCCCAGGTTGCATAACCACAGATTTCCTCTGGGGAAATGAAGGTTTACAGCCCTGAAATGTATCAGGTTCAGCTGTGTGCTGAACTTCAGGGGCCTCAGTCTTTCTCCCGTTGCCCCAAGACTACCTCTTGGCATTGCGCGGGACTCCCCAGCCACTCTCCCTGTTCATCCTCACTTTACATTGTCATCCTCCCCCTCCCTATTTGTCTCACTCCATCTACTCCAGCGGTGCAGCCGATGTTAGACTTCCTCTTCAACCTTCCTGCAGATGTTGCTTTTGTGTGTTTGCATGCTGTTGGTAATATGGGACATGTGTTTTTCTGTATTTGTGCTCCAACATAAATGCAAATATGACAATGAAATACTGCTGCTCTGAAATAATGAAATAAATAATAAATTGTTGTCACAGAATAATTATTCACCCCAGGAGATCCATGAAACTGCACAGCAACTCTCTGGCTACTTTTAAACATAGAGTTGTAAACAGTGCTACTACTTGAAATTGATTCACTTCGTTAAATATTATGTTGTTGCACCACAATAACTGTTAACATGTACTGGCTTGTATAGAAATTAGCTTTTCACTATTATAAATCAATAGATTTGACTCTTAAGTTATGACTACGTGGTACGCATTTACCAATATGTAATTATTGATAATGCTAGATAACAACTGTACAAACTTTCTATTTAAATAATTCAAACACAATCAGAAGCAGCATTGTAAGAGAATATACTCGATTTTAAAGGTCATTGTTGGTTCATAATGTTGCTGCTTGATAACAGTATTAAAATGATTTGTGATTTCAGGAGCACTTTATTAAAAAAAGGAAAATCAGTGGGTCTTAGATCACCTTGTAAGTGCAATTTATGTGCCTGGCAAGCATGTGTTTGCAGCTTCTCCGCAGCTTCATGTCTATGACAGCTCTCTCTCATGCTCGCTGGCTTCAGCCTCCCCTCTTCCTGCTGGGAATACACAGCCTTGAGTCTGAAATGTGTTTACATTTTGAGCATGTTACAAATTATCTGCTAAGACTAACTTTGCGTGACTTGGCAGAAGCCTTCACCTTGCTCAGATGTTGTTTGGGTCAAACGTATTTCAGGGGTTTGCTCTCTCATTTTGACTGTCTTTATCTGACAGGGGTTTCTCCGAGCCAGATGTGAACCCAGGCGAAAGGTAAAGCTCACGCTCTGTGTTGGTGCGTGCTTGTGCCCCTGCACGCACAGCTTTTATATGTGTGTACACATAAACATATGGTGTAGGCACCCTGCCAATATGTCTGTGATATTTTTGGTAACCTGACAAAACTCCACTTACACAATACACTGAGGGAATTAATGTGATATTTGACCATACTGATGTACTTTTATGATTCATCACAAATTAATAGATTTATCCTCGAGATTTATTATCACATCTCACTCTCCCTTATCAGAGTTACCATTCCCTCATATATCAAGGACACTTTAGTTTTCCCAAATGTTTCTTTACAATGTCTGTTTAAACTTTTCATTTCATTATCTTCTCATTTTATCAGCTAAGCTGAGAAATGGACCGTTTAGTATCTCCAGAGAACTGGGATAATATTAGAACTTGAAATACTTACTTTTCCACTACAAACTTAAGTCAATTATAGCATTAGCAGCTGAGAGACCATCATTTTTAATCAAATGATATTCAGAGGGTAAATTAGATTAGAGCCGATCCATGAACACTTATTTTCCATTTTGGCCAAAATCACTGCAAAAAAGAGACTTCTTGTACTTTCTTGCCTTAGGGGAATTTAGCAAAAAATGTTTATTGTCCAGTTTGATTTACTGAAGACTTGATGAGGATTTGTTGATTTTTTTTGTCCCAGTGTCTCAGCAGAACAAAATTCTCTATTCATCTCACTCTAGAGATTTCTCCTCAGCTTCATACGTGGCAGGATAAAGGTGAAGTTCATATTGCAGATTTTCCTTCTGAATGTACCATCAGTGGATATTATACATATCATATTATGAATGTGATGTTGGAGCCAGGTGTGGGATTTTGCAGTTCTATCATGCAGAGGCAGTTGACATTTGCTATTCATCTTGGGTATGATGAGACTTAAAAAATGAATAATGTACAGGATTGTTAACTTTGATGGAAAGAGGTTTAATCTCATACACTTTTATTATGTTGTTCACTTTGTATTTTAATCAGGATATCATTTTAGCAGCAGCAGAATATTTTAGCATTTCAAAATCACACGTTGATATTGAAGAGGGAGTCAGTGAGCAGCTAAGATACATTTGATCAGAATCTAGTTTTCACACAAGACAAGATCAACACAGTTCATCCACAAACAAGTCGCTCACTTCAGTTTCACTGCACATGCTGTCATAATTGTATTTATTTTATTGTGCCTCTTTGTTTTGTTGTGGTATGAACACTTGTACCATCACAAGAAAAAACAAAAAACAAGTCCAGCTTGCTTCAACACATCTTAGTCAAAAGCCAAATCTCCCTTCTGGACCTTTATGTCAATCATGCAGGTCTCCTCATCTGGCTGGAGAGTAGATCATCTTTAAAAAAGAATACAGTCCTGACTGTGCATAATACATTTAACTGTTTTATAAGAAAACATTTTACTGTTTATAAGGAAATATAATATAATGATAACACTGAGTAGATTTAGTTTCTGTACCGGTTGAAGCAATTTATGAAAAAAAAAAAAAAACTTATTTGAAGATGACTCAAACATATTAACATGCCAGTGTGATATCTGATGTCTGTCTTCCCATATGAACATAATGACATATTATGGAGCATAACATAGCTAATTTACGAGTGGAGTGTGATGCAGTGGAGTTTACATGTGTCTGGTAACATATAATATGTGATTGAAATCATACACAAAAAAGAAGAAAAAAAAAAAAACACGCCTCAGCCCTCTGTTTATTTCAGGCCACTGTCCTCTCCTCCTCTTTGCATTTCATAGGGATGAAGTGAGATGCTACATGCTCCCTCCTGGTCTTCTTCCCCCGCATCGGCTTTCCCTTCTGAGACAGGGCTATAAACATTTCTCTGCCGTTTTTAGTCCACTTTGCAGAGGAATAGGCATTGAAGTAGTTTTCTAGGAAAACCTCTTTGAAGTTGCAGTTTTCATTGTAGGTATCCTATAATGGAAAAATAGAAAAGAGGAATATAGCACATTCTGCAGTAGATCGATCAGCTGAAGACAGTGTTATGTTTTTCTCACTGAGGTAAAATATTACCTTGCCTTGCAGCACTCCAGCCTTGTTCATAGAGATATAACGCTGACTCTTGATGCCTTTGATGGCCAGTATGCCCCCCTCAGACACTGTCCTGATCTCCAGGATACCTGCCAGACATTTACACACATGGTCAGCAAAGTGAAACATATCATAGGACAGATAAGACACTATCAGCATTCGACTGCCACTCCAGTTCCACACTGTGCTCGACATTTATCTTCATTAACAGAGATGGAAGTTCCTGTGGATAATCAAGTCTGTGGTCTCACTGGCTTTGTTCAAGTCTTGTTAACTGGCCTGGGTGGCCATTACACAAACCACAGTCTATGCTATAGCACATATGGGAGACAGATTAGGCCTCTGTCTCCTGGGATTGCAAAACTGCCTCCTTGCATGTGCTTGCACGCTATATTCTAGGCCTGCTCTTCCAATCTGTGGAGAGTAAAAACACTTGCTAACTAATACTTTCTTAACTATTTTGGTTTATTTTTATGAAACAACATGAGCATGCATGTTGTGAATTTTACTCATTCAAATGTTTTTAGTTGAAGCAAAAAACAGTAGAGTTTGAACTGAAACACAGTAAATTTCATGACTTAAGACTCATTTGGAAAGATTGAAATTAATGACATCTTAACAAATGGGAATGCAGGTCATGTATCAGACTATATCTACATCCTCATAGATAAACAGTCTGATATAAATAATATTTGCTGGGATGCAGAGTAGCGTTTCACTTCCCTCAACAGTGAAGAAGTTAATTACTGCAAGAATACAGATTACTGATCGTTGGTCCAGCAGTCATGAACATCTGCTCTCAACTCAATGAAAAACTCAAAATGTGGTCTTTCCATAAAAAAAGCTATTAGGCAAAAACAGTTTGCTCAGTTCTTGTGACTGAAGGTATAATGTTACATGGTGAATATGGTGAATTATAAAACATAAACCATCAACAAATTCTAAATAATAGACTTCTAATGAAAAAAAAAAAAAAAAACTGTTAATTTTTAAAGCTTGTGGATTTTTTTTTATTTGATAGGCAGAGGAAAACAGGAAGAAGTCCAGTAGGGCTGTTCAGAGCACACTGCATTTTAGCATTTGCTAGATCACAAACAGATGGAAGTCTCCCAGTCTTGGAATGTTGTCTGTGCTTTACTTCACTCGATATTTGACTTAGTATCACTGCCCTTTTTATGAGCCTGCTCCCAAAGTTCAAATGAACCCCGTCCAGTCTTTACATTATGCATTCAAAGTCTTTTGTTTCTTCATTTAGTGCATTAATATGATCATTAAGACACATGGAAGTGCTGTTCCCATGATAATACATGTAACTGCAACAGTGGTTCCAGGAGCCGTGGAGCCAAAATGTTAACAATATGCGTGTATATCTGATCCGGATAGCCTGTCAGGCTATCTTCAGCTTGAACAGATTTGTCATCACTTGCTGGCCCAGACCCCGTCTAAGCTAAATAACTTGTGGTTAATCTCTAATTCTGCTTGTTCCGAGTTTGAATCCAGTGTTTACGTTTGCGGATGGACAGGATGTTGCAGGCAGACTTCCAGAAATAATAAATTGGACAATTTGACATTGATATTGACCGCACCATGTGAAGCATAATTCTCAGCAAATGAATGATCAACTTTATCTTTCAATGCAACTTTCATTTTATTTTGGCATTTATCAAATTGTGGTTCAAAGTTAATAAGCTAAACTCATTTATTTTTGATCTGGTTTCACCAAACACCAATTCTGTTAGGTCATAATGTGAGGGACTTTGTTTTCTACTTATCATGCTGTGGTTAGCAGAATTGGCTGATTGTTTGCTGGGAAGTCATTTATCTGCTCTTTATTATGGCTTAACAAAACTTGTTGATGTTGTCACATTTTGGTTAAACTCAAATGCTTATCAAAGTTTATACTTATCTTCCACTGAGGCACAAACCTACATGTGTTTATAATCTCCTTATATTTACTTATAATCTCCATTTACTATTTTGACAGTAATAAATCTATCTGTTATCTTATATGTAACATGTTGTTTTCCTTTGAGGATTTGTTTACACACACAGAGAGAGAGAGAGAGAGAGAGAGAGAATGTACTGGAAACTTATTACAATACGACAGACCACAATACACACATTATGTTTTAAAAAAACATTTCTTCAACACAACTGTATTTGTCTCTGTTGCTCAATATCCATGTTGACAGAGTGTGATATTTTAGCTCTTAAAGCTTTCAATACAATTGTAAAATAGCATCTTTTCTTTTCAATCTAAACAAATCTTTGAAATCTTTTTTAAAAATTTGTTGAATGGCGCAAGAGATGAACTCACTGGATGTAAGCCTATATTTTTGTTTCAGAGGCACATAGACTGTGGAAGCCAAAAATAATGCAGCTTCAAGTTTCTTGTCTTGGTTTCTTTCTTTTTTCTTTCGTGTTCTCTTTATGCAATCATCGTCTGTTCAAGACGAATCATTCACTGCACCAAAAGGTGAAAAAGATTTTCTACACATCTGAATGTCTGCACCACGGCCAGTCTCTTCCGTGAGCTTTTAGCGTGCGACTGTCAGGCACACATGGGTGTGTCAATTTTTCTGTCTTTCATTTGCCAGTTGTTGCACAAGTATCTTTTCCATTAGGCATGTCTCTGTCAAGCCAACATTCCAGCCACAGCCGCACTTTAAGATAGGAGGAAATGATAACTACTTAAAACATCTTCACAATGACAGAGATTCCCGGTAGGGTCTAAAAAACAAGAGCTTTGAAAAATGTTGGCTGTAAAAGCAACAGTTTTTACAATTTACAGCTTAAAATTGAATGATTGTTTGAACAATTTTACTTTTAATGGCATGGAATAGCATTATTTGTGGAACAACATAGTGCTGTAGCTGCCTCTGTGTGAGGTTACTAACGATTGTTTCATCAGATGGGGAAAATCTTTACAAATTTTCCATTTCTAGTATCTAAGCCAATTCTTTGTCTGAATGTTTGTGAAGCGGAGTAAATAAGAGTATGTGCCAGCGTGAGCTTGAGGTAGTAGTGGCCTGGCACCCATCATTCTCCCCTTCATTTTACTTAATTTACAGCCTGTGTTTAGCTGATGTTATAGTTCAACAAGTCAAAAGTCCCACCTCCCACCTATTAACACTGTGGAGAACTCACACAATGCATCATAACACTTCTCATGTGCTTCTGTCAACTTGATGGGCAACAGTTGCAATGCCCTGCAGTGAAGCAGAATTCAATTTTTTCAGATTCTAGCATGGAAAATACAATTTTCAGTGTGGAACTGATGAAATATTGATGTTATTTAGACAATAGATAAATATAATTACACAATGAAAACCATCCTTACTGTTGCAGTCTGTGGGATCTTGAGTCCCACTGATGTTGCCCTTTTCATCAATTGTTAGGAACCATTGCGTGCGGCTGAACAGCTGTCGGATGCGCACGTCTCCTCCCTCCATATAGTCGTAGTTCCTTGTGTAACGCTCATGCTTGGAGCAGTTCATGATGGCGGCAAGTTGCTCTGGAGTGCAGTCACTGTAGACCACACACACGCTGCCAAACAGGAAGATTGCGTGCAGGTACAGTCCCGAGAACAGATTCTGAAGGTTCCATGTTAGCATCCATTTGTGCATTATACTTCAATGCAGTGGGGATCAGTGAACAACATACTGAAATGTGAGATAGAGATCTATGCGCTATCCCTTAGCCCAGCGACTCCCTGACCCCCAACTTGTGACCTTTGGGTTGTGACCTCTGGGTCCCTGTTTCTCCAGCAGTCTTAGTCCTAGTGGGATGTGCAGACACGGTGGTTGAAGAGGAGACTTACAGATGGTTGGGGTTGGATGAAGTTGGAGAGCTTTCTGAAGAAAAAGATGAAGAAGACCAGTGACAGTGTTATGATATGATGTCCCTCTTTAGTCCTCAGTGACGGTGCGTGTTGACTACTCCATTCTCTCGAGACCATAGTCCAGCAAGGGACGTCATAATCCAGTTCAGGAGATGTTATGCACAATATCACTATAAAAAAAAAAGTTAGACTTTAATTTATACTTTCAGGTACACTTAGATGTTCAAAGATTTTTTAAAGCACTTTAAAAAAGTCAACTGGTTCAAAACAACTTCCATGAATTTTCAAACCACTTTAAAAGAGCCTCTGGTTTTCTGTGCTCATATAATATGTGTTGTACGCTTGCAGGCAATAAAACAAAAAATTCTGTGGTTTATTTTGACAGACACATGTCTCCCTGACTTGGGATTCAGAACAGTGAAATATTGCACCAGTGCTGCTTGGTTTTACAAGTCTATGATCTGTAATTTCCTCTGAATCAGTATACACAGAGTAGATCTAGTTACAAACAAACAAACTATGCCAGTTGTCTTGTTCCAAAAAAACAAAAACAAAAAAAAAAATCAGCTTATAGTTCATAGTTTAATGACTTACATGTGCTCTGAGGGATTACAGGAGTTGTCAGAAGTGTGCTCCCTTTCAGCAATAGTTCTAATTTGAAGCCTCTTTGGTTCTACAGCTGTAGTCTCAGTTGTAAACCAAGTCCAGTGACGCCGTAAAACTAAACAAGAGCTGGGAGGTTCTGTCAAGTCCCATGGATGTCTCCCTGATTCTGGCAGGCCAACTCTGTGCATCTTCCACTGTCGCTGTGCACTCTACTTAGATAAATGCCTCCTGCTGACCTCACTTGAGAGCAATTAGATCCCAACCAGTCAGCTGTCCCTGGCCAGGATGCAATGAAGAAACACCCTCTCCCTGCCTCTCGCTGTCACTCACCCAATGGACATGAGAGGGAGCTATAAACTCTTATAATATCAGGCACTCCTTGGTATGCGCTCCTACATACTTAAAGAACATTTGCATGCACACTCACTCTTGCAGAACTTACTACTAACACTCTGTTTTTTTCCAACAAACATGTTTCACTTAAATAGCTTTGTCCAATGCATTTTGCAGATCTCACCGTGACTCAGATTCACTTAACTAATGGTTACACTATTTGCTCTAATGACTAAGCTTTGAAGTATTTCTTCCCTATCATTTAAATGTCACAATTAATTAGTGGTTTTACTAAGCAGCAATGAGTTATTGGTGAAGATTTATTGACTCAACAACTTCAAAGACATCCTTTAGTTCTCATTCTTATTGAGTGTAATAGTGGGAAATAGTAAGTTATGGCTGACAGGTATCCATCCAAGGGGAGAAAAACAGAAGACATAAGCGCTCAGAAGCAGTCATCTCCATGTCAGGGGTCATGCACTTTTACACTTTTCGTGTTTGTATTTAAAGTCACAATTTATTGCCTTACATACCTGGCCTTTCCTTGGACTCACTACTTCAAAAGTTTATATGGGCCCTAATAACACACTTCCCCAGGGAGGCCAGAGCTGCAGGCTCGAGAGAGAGGGACTTCTGGACACAGCAGGACTCTTTCTCATCTCTAAACTGGCGGTTGTAAAGATCTGATCTATTAGTTGTCACTTTGGCCTGTTTGCCTGTCCCTTCCATCTGCTCAAAGCCAGTCTGGTCTTTCAGACTCATAGGCTAAGCAAACATTACTTAACATATCACCTCATGCACCTCATGCCATCATATTCCAAATACCAGAGAACTACACTCTAAAACTATGGTTAAATCTTGTATTTATTTCATCACATAATGCCCACAATACTTTGCTTGAAACCTAAACAAAAAAACAGTCTTCCAAATAGGTGGATCTAGTTTATGAGAATATTACAGAGTCATTATCCTTGAGTTTCCAGTGACCTCATGTAGAGCAGTTTACTTGACCTTAGCAGCTATGTTGTCAGGAGCAGGTAGCACCTGGTAGCCTCCCTGAGGCAAACACACTCAAAAGAGGGGCCCGACAAAGCAATCCCAAGATAAATGAAATGCACTCAACAGAAATGAATGACTTTGCCTGGAAATGGTCAACTTCTCCAATTAGAGTTCAATGAGGCCACAAGATGCCATGTTGCAGGTCAGGAACATTTGTTATGGACTAACTGAGCCACTTATTTATGAGCAGTGAAGGACTCAAATCACTAGCTTTTCTTATCCACCCATGAACTCAAACAGAAAGAATTAGATCATTAATAAAAATCATGGCGGTACTGAGACAAGTTCAGACTATTACAATTGCTATATCACTTTAAAAGGAGCCCATCAAAGTGAGTCATGAATGTGATCCTTATGTGTCTTTTCTGGTTGCATTTCTGGTTCTAACTGGATGCAGAATCAGACATGGTTTGAGGATTACTCATCCTGTCCTGCATGAAAACACCTCAAGAGCTTGACATGGCTCTTTGTTTGTGATGTAAAATGGATGGATGGAAGGCTTTAACACTCCACCATTTCATTTCCACCATTCCATCCTGCAACTTCTTGGGGAATGGTGACTTTCAGTTGTCAGTCATCTGCATGCTGACCACTTCATGGCATTATGAGGGTATGGAGGTTATGTATCACTAGATAAGTCATTGTTAAACCACGGTCCCTTGTTCTCATGTTGGGTCAGATCAGTGGGAATAAGGGAATGAAGTCTAGGAGAACTTACATAGCTGGAATATCCCGTGTCATCTTTGCATGCAGCTGGAACACTTCTTTAACAGTTTACTGCAGCAGTCAAATGTTCCTCCTTGTAGCATTTCTGTGAGAGCCCCAAGTTCATAGGTTAAGGAGGGCATCACTAACCTGACATGATGGGGAAAGGATAGACTAGGAAGTTATTGACTTGGCTGACCTCAGACTGTCTTAAACATTTTAGCCTTTTGAGATCTTGTTTTTGATTTAGAACACTGGTTTTAAACACCTGGATTTGTTAAAATTCAGCTAGTGCTCTGAAACTGTAGAACGATCTCCCTGAGGATTTAATTGTCCTTTATATTTGAATTACCCGTGGCGGTTTCCTTTCATTTATCTAGTGGGTATCTGTCTCCTTACACAATGACAGTGTGACAGGTGAGATGATGAGAAGTAAAATAACAGATGTAATTCTCCAATAAAAGCATTATAGTGCTGTTTTGTACATGTTATCAGAAAGTCCTTGTATTTGAATCTTGTACACATTTTCTGTGTGCATGTATGGGGGTATGTGTGTGTGCAGGTAGTTTGGTTTAATAGCCTGATATGCCTGCTGCCGTTCAAGGATCAAAGACCCAGCGCTGTCTGGAGTTGTACAGTAGCATAGGAAGTGCAGTGGCCGTGAGGCAGGCACACCAGACCTGCGTGAGTGAGACTCTTTAAATCTCAATGACTGTGCTTCTTCGTTCCCATCACTCCATCGTGTAGCTTTGTTTATCTCTCAATCTCTTTCTGAGTAATTTGCTGTTTTGACGAACAGAGGTCAGCATTTAAAACCTCATTGGTTGTTTTATTTGATTCCCATTGTTGAATGTTATGCATAACGTTGTTAAAGCCAGTGGAGAGTCAGTGAGGGTTTAGATGATTGCAGTGGAACATACAAACACGCAAGCTCACAGTGAACTCAAATCCTATTCCAGCTCTAGATTCAGATTACCCTCCACCTCTAATGTCAGGGCCGTCTGCTACATTCACCATTTACTCACAGTGACATTCATTCATGTTGTCATTGTTTTTTTTTTTTGTGTGTGTTTTTTTGTCTAATATTTTCCATACTGTTATATCAGTTTAGTTATCATAGACATGACTATGATGACGCTGTTTTTTAGTTAATCTTGACAAATGAAATGTTTGTGAGATGTTTATTTTAATTAAAACTGTCATGCAAACCACACAACATGTCACTGTTGGAAGTCTTAACACATGAGCAGCTGTTCAACAAACTTTTTCCAATCCCGTCTATTCAGGACAAGAATGTCACTATGTGATTTATCACTCTGTTGTATCTCAAGAACCTCTCGGAGCATTAGTACATGAATCCAGAATTTATGATAGTTTCCACAATTACAGTGGAGACATCTGCCTACACAGTGTCTGCTCTTGACACTCTAAAAGCATTCCTGGAAAGAGACGAGCCTACGTGCCTGTATGTGTGCAAGGGCTCTTCACTATGTTTTCTAGTATATGACAATATGCTAGGGAGAATGGATCATGTCTAAGGTCAGACTATTCTTAGTTCTGTTTTAGACTGTTTGGGTTTAGCTTTTGCTTTCTAAATTCCATGATAATTGGGGATCTCTAGGGATGGAGCCTCATAACAATAGCTCCAACTATAAATAACTGCTTACAAACACATCACACACACACATGCACGCGCATGTGTGTGTGTGTTGTGTGTGTGTGATACCCACACTCACACACACACTCAAAAGCAACTAACAACTTTTAGTTGCTTTTGAGCACATAACATCATACCCAATATAAACTCAACAGACAGACTTGACAGACACACATATATATACTCAAATCAATAAAGTAAATATCCACAAACAATTGAATTTCCTCTAGTGATACTGATTCCAGTCAATGTCATCATCTCTCACTGATAAGCAGCCAAGCCATCAGTTTGATTGATGAGTGAGATGAGTGTAATCTCAACAAACAAGACAAATACATTTCTAACACATTTATTGTTGATTTATTGTTTTTTTTTCTTCTCCTAAAATGTTTAATGATGTTTCCAAATGTATGATGTTGCATTTTTTTCACAAGTTAAATATTTCTGTTCATATTGGATAACGATGTGCTTGGTTAATTTGATTCAGTCCAATAAATGGCTTATGCCACAGCACACATCCTAAAATGAAAAACAAGCTCACTTTATCACCATGGACTTTTAATCAATACCTGATGCTACTATTGAAAAAATCCATACATTTTCTGTTTAACATATGTTATTTTGTGGGTGAGCACGCCTCATGATGTGGGCAGTAGTATTGCATCAGGATAATCAGGCTTGTTGCAGAATTTGAACCAACGTTTGTCTCCACTGTCAAGGGAATTCACTGATCCCATCTAATGCAGGAACAGCTGTTTGGGATCACTGCCTTAACTGTTCGCCATATCTGTTCATGTAACACAAAAAAGCCGAGCCTTACTTATAAAAACATGCTCTGCCTTAGAGGCTTTGAAGGAGAAAGATGTTCTAAAATAAGCACTTTGAGTTTATTACTCAGTACTGACTCAGTTACTTACTCAGTTATTTATTGCCTAATTAGATAAAAAGATAGATAGATAGATAGATAGATAGATAGATAGATAGATAGATAGATAGATAGATAGATAGATAGATAGATAGATAGATAGATAGATAGATAGATAGATAGATAGATAGATAGATAGATAGATAGATAGATAGATAGATAGATAGATAGACAGACAGACACACACACAGAGAGAGAGAGAGAGAGAGAGAGATGTCTCAGAGACTCTGACTCTCCTTGATCCATTGTGGTTTATGCTTCACAAAAATGAATAAATATATAACATAAAATGCAATGTTAAAACAGCTGTGTAATAATAAACTATATATGGTACATTACATTTCACTACTTACACTACATCACTTTTATGTACTTTTACATCCACATTTGGAGCTAATGTTTCATCAGTTAAACAGTGGGTAGTAAAAAGTACATATTTTATTACCATCGTACATCATTTGTCATTTTAGTTCAGTCAGTTCTTGGAAGTTTAAAATGGCTGCAGTCACATCCACATGGGACAGTGAGGCAGTTTCTTCCTTGACCTTCCTGTCTAAATGTGAAGTCTCTAACATTCATGGTACAACTGTCTCTAAAGTAAATTGTTTATTGGAAAATATTCCCACTGAGAAAAATTGCAAAATTTGTGTGATAAATGATAAATTCTGTGCCAGGAGAAATTAAATTTGGAGGTCTTTGGATGCCTTTCTCTTTTTGTTTCTTCACATTCAACTGAAATATTTTACATTTTGAGGAAATTAACATCCAAATAACACACACTTTGAAAAATGTATAACAGCTGTCATTGTTTACATGCACAAGCAGGAAAGGGGCTGCTGCCTTACATTATTACATTACATTAACTTTTTAACAAGATAGCTTTGACATTTCGAGCATCAGATAATAGCTTATTACATACAAGCCACACTTGCATTATAACTTACAGTTGAACACTATAAAATAAAGCCCAGCTCTTAATCTATCAGCTTTTTCTGAGATCCATAGACTTATTTTTCCTAAAAAAATATCACTCGGTATCTAAATACAGTGTGTTCATAATTGCTGCCAGCAGCTACATGTTATCTAATGTGAGCTTTATTTAAACGATTTTCTGAAATTAATACATCAGATAACCTTTTCAAGTCAGGAGATTGATATCATGACCTTTTTCAGACCCACAGTTGCTTTTCCTTCTTGACACAAAATACTTCCAGATGGGTGTCACATCATTACAATAGGTCTGTGCTTCATTCTCTGGCCTGTTTTTCTCACTTTACTGTCTTACTCTGGCCATTTTATATCACATTAGCATCGTCCTTCCGTGCTTCTCTAGCCGTGCAGCTGGAGTGCAGGTTGTTAAAACCCCCCACACAACATGCTTTTAAAAGCAGACTAACAAATAGCGTGCTAGTAAAATGCCAAGGCTCATCTAGGCACACCACATTTTAATCTAATCATAAAAAGATGGAGGTTTTCAAACAGCAGGGTGCAATGATAATAACATGTGTGGGGTTCAAACACCATGTATACTACAGTATGAAAAAAGCAACGTGTGATTTCTGAACTAAATGGGGCACTTAATGTATCTGGCATTAGAGGGAATGTGAAAAGGAGGGAGGAAGGACTGGGGAGCAGGTTTTAGGACAAAACGGTTGTTCTTGTGGGAATTGGTCACTGAGTTTTCATCAGACTGTCAGAAGAAAGTCTGTTGCTTTTGACTGGGGCTTCTTTTATCAATTTTGCAGTCAGGTGGATGAACAAATCCAAACTTTGACCTGGTGAAGGTGCTAGATGAAAAATCACAAGCTTACTACCGTTCATCCTGAGTTTAATGTGAAAGTCTGTACAAAATAGATTCATAGGCAAAGATGTTGAGGAATCATCAAAATCATCAAAAAGGATTCATTCTCTGGGCACCGTGAATATGTGTCCTTTCATCCATAAGCACCACATGCTTTTCCTTAGGGATCCCAGGGGCAGTTGGAGCCTGTGTCAGCTGACCTGGGACTACTGGTGGGGTACATCCGAGGCAGTGAGCTGTTCAATCACAAGACTGACATGTGAAGACAAATAAATCATTCACACCTACAAATTGAGTTACATATTAACCTTAAGGTTGTGGGAGGAAACATGCAAATATTCAAAGGCCCCAGCCAGCTGGCAAGTTCAAACCCTGAACCTTTAAGGCTGTTAGTAATTATCCTTGCACCACTTTATTCCACGGATATTTGTACCAAATTTAATGAGAAAGGAAATAAAGGCAATAGAATAACAAAGTCAGGAAATATGATAATGATACCAATGAAAGATAACTTGTTTTTCATTTCATTAAAAATATATTATATTGACATTACATGATTAAATACAAGAATGAAAGTATGTCAAACTCACTAAACCAGATAAGTTGTGTTTTATTTCTCAATGGGGAGATTAAATTAACATTATACGGGTTTGACAGTTGACAAAGGTGGCTGTGCAGTTTGTCAGTACTTTGTGATTGCTTTTAATTTTTAAAGCTATTCTGCTAAAAAAAAAAAAAAATAACACTGTACTGTCAATAATAAATCAAAAACAAATCTCATATCTTAATGCACATGAAAATTAAATTGTTCACACATTTAATTATGTGTATTTTGTGTGTATTTTACCTCTGTGAGCTGTAGGAAAGTATAATGTACATATTTTGTGAACTCCACACAAGTCCACAGATAGATATGTTACACTGGGATAACATTCATGGTAACACTGAATGTTGTGGGTGGCAACACTGCCGTGTAGTCTGTCATTTCTGCTTAGCTCCATTTTCTTTTTAAAGTCTTGCTATTGTTGCCACTTCCACACACAAAAACTGCCAGCCCATACCACTGCAAACGTTACATCTGCATCCAAGTTCCATGTTCGATTGTTACATACCAGAAAAGAAAAAAATAGCTGGAGGAGTGAAAATCTGTGGGACAAGTGTTGTGGTCAAAGACTCCACAGGTTTATTTTAGGTTTGGTCTGAGAGTGTTGCTAGAGAAAAAGTCAGATACGGTAGGACACCATCCAAATAAGTGTGTGCTGTTCACACAATGATATATTTTTCTACAATATCTCTCCAACTTTTCATCAAATCCATAAATACAGTCTGTGCTCTGACAGTAGGTTTGCTTTAAAAAAAAACCCACAGTCCCAAAAAACAGAGAAAGTGAATGTTCTGTGAGTTCCAGAGTTGCGGTGCGGTTTGCAGACTTTACTACAGAAGCACAGACAACAGGAGAGGCCAGAGAGGAAGGCAGTGAGTGGAGGCACCACACACACACACACACCCCCATACACCAATCAACTAATCAACTGTCCTTCATTTCTGCACTGGAAATGGTAATTCGAGGAAATAAAAGCAGACAGAAAGGATTCATGATCAAAATGAATCTCTCTTGAGTAAAAGGCCAAATAAAATTCCTTCTGGGGCAGAGCTCGTTTTGGATCCATCTGAAGTCCTCCTTAATCTTCTCATAGCTACCGGCTTTAGTGGAGCCATAACCATAACACTGAGTCACTCAACTGTTCATTGGCTTCTGCGAGGAATGCCTGTGTCATGTGTTATGATAGAAGTTAACAAGAGCGAGACAGTATTTTATGTTTTATTTTCATAACCCTCATTACAAAAGGCCGACAAGTTCATGGATTCATGATTGCACATGAATGCGCAGACAAATGTTGTCTGGTTGGGAAATTACATAGACCTGCATCCATTTCCTGAAGACTTACCACAATACCAACCTTGACCCCCCCCCCCACGTCCAAAAGTAGCTTTTTCCCAGATTTTGTCCTCCAGTTTGACAAGCTGCCACACACATACACACACACACACTCTAACACATCAGGGGTTTATATGCTAGGGTTTCTCAAAACAAATATCTTTATCAGGTTTACATTTATTCCTTTCAACACAAGTCGTAATGTCTGTGGTATTAACACATTTGTTTGCATCCACAAGTTAGTCATCATTCACAAATGTGTTTGTCTAACCAGATCATCTACGCAGATGTCATACGTAAGTCAGTCTGTGAACACATCTGAGCACTGTGTGCATGCTAAGGCTCGTCTACGTCCGTGTGGTGTATCCGTGTGAATTTCGTTTTGACAAGTACCTCTGTCCATGGCTTTTAGATAACAGTACCTTTCAATCCCTGTCATGCCTCCCTCTCTGTCTCATTGTAGGGATGGATGTCTTTTTAATGGTGGGGGTGGGAAAGGCAGAGTCAGAGCTGGAGAACAGGAGCTGATGTTGGAAGGAAAACAGACACATCTCCCCTGTGAATTCATGATAGCGGCTAACTTGCCAGGAAGTTTCTGTGTCTGACTCGCGTGATTGTTTTGCCTGGTGATTAAACAATGATCCATATTATTGAATCACATCAGTTTTTCCAGCCATTTCTCTTGTCTGTAATTCGATCCGCCTTTTCATCTTACGCTGCTCAGCAACACTTGACAAATATTACTCTAGCAAGGGTCACAGGTCAGAGTTTCTTAGTGTTTCATTAAAGTCCTCTATCACCTGCGATGCCTTAAGGGGAGGAGGCCTTTGTGGCTACAAAGAGAGATGTATGAGCGGCAGTTGTCCGTGTGAAAAGCAGGTGTTGTGTAGAAGAACGGGCCTGATGCGTGTTTTGTATGTGTCCAAGGGTGTGTGTCCCACACCGACCCTTGTGAGGCAACATGCGTGCAAGAGGCCAGGACACAGGCCAGACAAACTTAGCAGTAAATTGTGAACATTTATGTCCTGAGTTAGCCTGGTTTATGACCAAAGGTGCGCTGCTGTTGTCCACTTGAAAAAAAAAACAAAAAGAAAAAACAAATTACTCAGCCCATAAGGGTTACATGTGTTTCTGTTTACCTGTCACGCCTGTTGTCGGGAATTGTTCATGAAAAGCCCTTCCAGTCTGCTCAGTAATGAGGCACAGATAACATTAAAGAAACAGATAACATAAATGAGTAAAATATCAAAATCATTTCTAATTCAACATCTTTATCAGTTTTTATCACAGAAAATTAAAATCTGTAATTTTCCATGTTACTTTCTTTTTGCAATTGAGAAGAATTAAAATAGCATTTTAACGACAGTAAAGATGATATTGTTGTGTCGTTGTTATGTCTGGGTGGTCATGAAAACATCTGGCAACACGCCACATTTAATGGCATTGTCAACCAGGACAGGTGGAAAGTGCCAAACAAAGCAAAAGTCTGTTGCAGTTTTTCCACAGTTGTTTACATGTGTCTTCTGAATCTTTGGCTCCTTTTCATCAATCTCTAAACACAAAACCACAAACACAAATGAACTCTACAAATCTCTAACAAAAGCAAACACTGCATTCGAAACTGTTTTCTCTTTCCAAAATGTTGTTTTTGTGTCAAAATTACACACAAAAGCCATCACATGACAAATCTGCAAACCAACATTATACCGATGTGCTCAACATAAAACACTACATTTGTGGCATTACACTGCGGCAAGCTGAAGTAGATCGGTACAAAGATATATATCATCTCAAATACAGAAATGACACTCAATTGCAACACAGTAACAAAAACAGAAATAAGGCTGCATCCAGCTTCCTATTTTTGGTCTTTCCAGGGCACCTCATCCACATCACATACACACAACACAACTGTTCACCCAGGAGGGACAGATAAAGCTACCACATCAGCTTCTACCAACATATCTTCCATTACTCTCACACACCTTCCACTGCCAAACCAAAAATCGTCAATTGTGGTGGTGTAGGAAAAGAGCATGATAAATTGTGGGTAAGTGATGAATCAGAGCAGCCTTGTGGAAAGTTACATCGTCCTAGTTGACAACACACAGTACCTGGTCTTTTCTGGTCCATGGAGACGCCATGTGGTGTGTACAGGAATGTGATGTGATGGTCTTTCACAGTGGCACAGTGGTGGCCAATAGTATTATGTCCCTTCTCTCAGCTATGTTGAAGCCAACCCCAAAAATAAAAATATAAAATAAGTTTATTTGCAGAAGCATCCAGCTCCAAAGATTTTGAGAACAGACAACCAGGCAATATGAGAAGTAGACTTCTAGCAGTCGGTATACCGAATTACAGTACTGTAATTGTCTATATACGGTGACACCCATATTATCGTAATTACTGTCACATTGTTTTTTATATACTTTACCACACAGATGAATATATTTATGCCTGAATTTAAAACAGCATTTAAACTGGACAAATTAGATTTAACTTGTCCTAAAAGGGATCTTAGTCATTGGATTTTGAGTCAAAGAGTGACTCAGCTTTATAAAATTTATACCTTCACTTTTGTAAACATAGAATTAAATTGTGGGTCCTAGTAAATGATATATTGCTAAGAGGTCTGTGGAAAACACTGAACTTGAATTATGTTATTTTCATGAAATTATTAACAAAGAAGATATGTCATGTATTTCCTCATAGGAGCTAGCTTAGCCCTCTTTGTAGAAAAGCCTGAAAAGCCTGTCTTTCCGGCATGCTTTTCCCATTAGCTAAAGAGGACGTTGTTCCCCTATTTGAGAAGATGACAGGCTGAAATGATGAAAACACTGAATAAACAGTCGTGTCCAAATGGAGGGATAGCATGAGTTTACAGATTAATCCTTCCCACAGGGTGGAGGGGCCTGCTTCACAGTGTGCTTTCACTCAGCCCCATATCTTGAGTTGCGTGAGAGATTTCCATATCTCACACGGTCTTGTAAATCACAATTGAACGGTAGTAACTCAGAGAATGAACTCCAAACACGTCTGCTTTCAATTTGGGCCCAGGGGTCCTGCCAAGGCTGGGGCAGGCTCAGAGACCACCCCTCAGTGAAGATTTATTAGTCTCATCACCTCATAGGAACGCCAGTGCTGCTCCTGTCACACTATGACACACACCTCACACCTATACAGCTTTGATGTGTGAGGTTTATTTGGATTAATATTTAAATCTCATAAAAATACATAAAAGTTGAAAAAAAAGCAAAAAAAAAAAAAGGATTAACAATGTGATTTTATTTTAGTTTTTTTTTTTCACCCCTTATGAGAAATGTTACATCAAAAAAGAAAATACCACTTTATGATGAATTGTACATGCTTAAAAATTCTGGCTGTATCTGATGTTCAGACTTACAGAATTTGTACATCTCAGAAAGTTATATTTTCCTTCTCCTGGCTCTGTCTTGCTCAGCAATTCGACATACTCGTTCACATTCTAGAGATAAAATACTCCCCAGTTTATGGACTACGTGATCCTTCAGAGCTCAGAAATAGTCTATAGTTTCTGCTGTGTGACTGCCATGTGGTCACACTACAGCCCAAGGTTCATAGCTTGAATCCAGATCACACGGATTTGGATAGTTTTCATCGTCTCCAAGGAGCAATTCATCATAAAAATAAATATATAGTAGGTCTCCTTATAATGACATTGCAATGACGTATAAAAAATATTCAGACCTTTGTTTAGGTGTTGCAGCTTGTTTAAAAACCCGACATCTGTGGGAACAAATTATCTCATTATCTGTTTAATTTGTCCTCACTGATGAAAGACATAGTCTGTCACCTTGTTTAAGTACTTTTGAGCCTTTTGGTTTCAGGTGGAGGCTTTCAGCTCGCGGCCAGCTAATTGTTATCATTAAAATGTCAAACTGAATGGCATCTAGTAGTCTTTAGCATTGGTAAAGCTAAAGACGACTGTGTGCTTCGCTTATGTCTGACTGGGATCTCTTTCTTTTTGTCTAAATCATTTGGAAGCTGTGCACGAGGCCTACAGTAGCCAGGAAACAAATAAAAACAATTAAGATGTAATACTTCAGTGCTATTGACCTTAGAAATGTTGTTTACACATCATGTTTTGTGGTGAGAAGTTTGAACTAGAAGTAGATTGAGCTCACTTAGAGAATCCAAGACTAAAATGAGGATTATGTTCAACTGTGATGCAACTACTTGCAGATGTACAACTGTGAGTGTGTTACTGAGTGACAATGCAACTGCTTAGCGAAGAAAACAAACAAAAATCTCATTTAAAAAAATTAAACCAGTTATATTTTCAGCAACCAGAAATGTTTGTCATCCACACTTTGGCATGAATTGGTCATATTCCCAGCGGTGACTGAATGTCTGCCAGGACCTCACAGGGATTATGTATCACTGATCTGATTGAGGTATTGGCAGTTTACATAACAAATTCCAAAGCAATGAAAGATAATAACAGACTTTAAACATTAAAGTATTTAATGTCACTTTCTCTGTTGTTTAGTTGTAGCTCTGTGGAATCACAGATTGGTATGGGGCTGGTAGAGTAAATATAGTTCTGTGGGCACGAGGAACCACAAAAAAAGTGCATGTAGAATGAGAGGAGAGTTTTCTAAAGCACCAGGAATAATGCATGTGGTACTTTGGATGTCACTCTATTTAATGATACATGCGCAACTTGTAAAGGTTTATCTCAATGCGCAGACCATAGTCTTGTATGTAGAGGTTCACCAACATGCATTTTAGCAATTTGTGGGCGTATGCCCCCTCTCCCTGAAACTAATGTCTAATTCTTCCATAGCTGACTGTATTACATAAAGACAGTCTTGATAAAAACAAACTCAAGGTCTGTCAGTGAAGCCATTGAGGAATAGAAATCTCACATGAAAAAGCACGAACGAATTTTCTAGGAACCTGAATAATCAGCTTACATTTGAGCTAAGTAGGAACAGAGGGTGGTGGACTCATGTTTGCTTTCCATTTTCAGCTCTGGCACAGACTCAGGCCACCTTGAAGAATCTGAAAACCATTATCCAGGACCGTCGGTTGAAAGTACAGACTGTATAGGATATCACAGCGGCGAGCCTCACAGAGAGACGGAGTGATGAGGATGAAGATGGAGGGGGCGAGAGAGGAGAAAAGGGAAGGGAGGTATCATGGATGAGATATCGTGCGAGAAGGGGAGAAATTGAGACTAACAGAAGTTCAACACGCCTTCCTGTGCTGACATCTCAATTACAGCCAGTTCGCCATGTCATTCATGTGGATGTGTTTGGTTTCACGGACACAAAGGCATCCTTACAAAGTGATGTAATTCAGAGCAGCCGTTTGTCCATCTGAGGTTACCTTCCTGACTGTCTGACACACCAGTGTTTGCATGCAACAGTAGATTATGTAAAGACAAGCCAGCAGACAGACCCCCCCCCACCCACCCATTGTCTCCACACACACCCAGTGAACATGCATAAAGAAAGGTCACGCACATGAGGACAACATCAATCATACTCTCATGAGGCTCTGAGCGAGCTGCCAACTGATGCCTCTTAAAAGCAGGCAGTGATAAAGGAGAGCGTGTAAATGTAGGTTTGTGATTGTCACCTGATGTGTGCCTCTTCAACGAGCATTGTATTTGGTTTGTTAGTGTATTTGTCTGCAGGTATGCGTGAGAAACACATCAGGTGGGGTCACTGCGGTCCTGTAAGACAAATGAAATGATTTTTTATTTGTAGAGCTATTTACTCACGATCATAAATGACATTTAAGAAATGAAAAATAGGACGCAATGGTGTTTCATGATTGCTAAATTAACTGATAAAATTTTATAGGGGCTGTTACATTATTTTCAGCTATATGAGCCAACATGTGTTGAGCTTTATTTGACAATGACAATTATGTATTTTGTATGATTTTTATTTTGTGTATGATGATGCCTTATATGCATTGATAGCAGTGTCTGTGTGGTTTATATTGTCTTATTATCTTTTTAGTTCGCTACCTTGGGACAACATGTGTATTAGCTATAGCTTTAGCTATTTAGCTATAGCTGACTCTGGTACAGGATTTGTTCTGTAGATGTTAAATAAACTAAACTGTTTAATCAGATAAGTCCCCTTAAGGTCTTGACATTTTTTTATATAAATCTGACTACATAAAAGTAGCAATAGAACATTAAACAATTTAGGATATATATTATCATTAATTATAAAATTACGATGTGACACTAATGATACAATAATACAATAATGCTATAGTAGTAACACAATGTGAATAGAAAATAGTGATAGTAAAATAAACATTTTTTAAAAATAATGAAATTAGTGAAATAGTACGTAAATAAAGAGTAAAGAGTTTTCATTAGAATTCTGTTTATTGACACACGTGGGTTTGTGTATCAGTGTGTGTGTGTGTGTGTGTGTGTGTGTGTGTGAGTGAGTGTGTATGTGTTTTAAGTATACCATATGCTGTGAGGACTTAAATCTGTTATGGGTTATTTGTTATCTGTTATAAATCACATTATGGGGATCTGTCTTCCTTATCCTTATAGAAAGCAGTTCCCCATAATGTAATAAACACAGAAATAAGGGGAAGACATGATTTAAGGTTTGGTTAAGGTTAGGGTCAGGTTTAGATAAAGGTTAGGCAAGTAGTAGCAACAATTGAGATCTCTAGTGTTTCCAGGAAAGTCTCCAGGAAATTACATGACCATAACACATTTACAAGTTCCAAAACAAATTTACATTTCAGAAAACAAATTAACAAGACACAAAACACTTTTACAAGTCTGGAAACAAATTTACAAATATCAACCATCAACTGGAAAGGGAATGTACCAACTCTGGGGTTGAACTTGGGGTAAGTGATAACGGATAACAACCAATAGTTTTTGTTTATAAAGTTCATGGACTCTGGTTGATGGTTGATATTTGTTTTGGGACTTGTAAATGTGTTATGGTTAAGTAATTTTGTTTTATGATATGTAAAAATGTTTTCTAAAATGTAAATTTGACTCAGGCTTTGTAAAAGTGTTTCACATTTTGTAATCTTGGTTTGCACCTCCCAGCCACCGTAGTTTAACCCTTTTCACTTTGTGTTAGGTCTAATACTGGTGTATTTTCTTAATGTTTAGAATATTTCAATTGATCATATTTTCTGGAAATCCTCTGACATGCAAGGATATTATCCAAGGACGTAGGAAAAGAAGTCCAGGTTTTAAGAGGCAAATTATCCCCCCTTTAATGATAGCAGAGTGGGGTCATATCTTTTATAATATTGCACCATTAAATGAGATCATCTTAAAGCAATCATCCCTTGACAGTAATCATGACATATCCTCAGAACTCTACCTCCGACTCTCACGCAAACACACTGATGTAATTTAGAGTATCCACCTCTAAAAGGTTTATTATTTGTAGACATGTTGATTATAAAAGTCTTTCATCATATTATGCTACATTTGAAAACAAACAGGTGTATAATAGATTGTTACTTTATCAAGTAATTCAGTTCCATAAATTAGAGACTTCACATCACATTCTCAAGTGATGAACCCACCCCTCCTGCAAAAAAAAAAAAAAAAGCAAGTGTATGTTTTCATTCCTTTTTTCATAGTCTGCCCACCTGCAACTTAGATATGTCATGCTAGTGCCAGTTAAGACATAAAGTAAATGAAAACCAGACCTGTGCTTTGGGGTCTAGTGAGTTGTAAGGGGAACTTGTAATGGGAAAGCAGTGCACTCCCTCTGCACTGTACACAATAGTCATTAGGCAACCCATCTGCTCAATGCTTGCATGCTAAGCTGTAATTTTCAGGTTTTGGTGTGTGTGTGTGTCTACGTTTTGGTGTGTGTCTGTGTGTGTGCGCACGTGTTTGTGTGTGTATATTTTGTGTGTGAGAGAGGCCAGTGGTGGCGGGTTGAGAGCAGGGGAGATTGTTGTGTATGTGTATCGACTGTGTGCGTGTGTGTGTGTGCTATTATCTGGATGTCATCATAACCACAGAAATCAAGGCCTGATAGTATCTTCCCCACCCCCTGCTTCTATCCTCGGCCAGTCACGAGAGCTGAGGGTCTCCTTTGACCACACACACACACAAACACACATAATACACTGACACTGACACATAGACACTGCATCATGCTTCCACATTTTGTAGGTAAACATATCCAGATTGCCAAATCGGGAATGGAATCCCCGCCTTTGTGGGAAATGTGCCCAGAACCATTTGTAAACCCTCTTCTCAGCCGCCTCCTAACTCTTTACAGATTGTAAAACTTTGGATTTCTATATTAGGTTACTCTACTGAGGTTCTCGACCCTTCTTTCTGTGGGTCACGACAGGAAAAAAATGCCATCAAACAAAATACAATATATTTATCTTTTGCAGTCTGAAACCTCACTAGTTAGGTCACATGTATTCATTTCCAAAGTGTTTTGAGAATGTAGCCGTGTTACACTATAGCCTATTGCTTCTGTGTAAATATGTGGTTAGCAGACATCAACATAACTTCGACAATTTATATGTAGACAACACTGTGAATGATATAGATTTACTCCATTGTGTTGTATGTTGCATTAAGCCCCTGAGTTTCCCCTGATGGGGAAAGTGTTTGTCTCATCCTTTACAAGTATAAGTGTCTACAATCACATGGAGGAGTTGGCAGTCAGCCAGCCTTTACCGTGGACATGGCTAATCCTGAGCCATATGCATCATCTAAATCAACACTAGACATATGTACTAACATTTATTTTATCATATGTAAAATAAACCTTGTGCTCATAAATATGGAATAATTTTGGCAATTCAGTTTGAGTTCATAAAAACGCCAGTCCTAGTATCCAAAACACTCGCTGCAGCCTAAGCCCAGCCCCATGCCCGAGACAGGGCTTCAGCTGCGCTCTTGCTCTGACCTGTGCAGTTCTCCAGGCTTCTCTCAGTTCTTCACCACTATCTCAGCTCCAGCAGGCCCTGACTCATCTGGAACCACAGAAGAAATATGCTGAATACTTAACTGTGAAGTGTCCTTCTCAATCCACTTCTCATGGGATTGCCCAAATGTTGTAAACCACATCATCAGCTGTGGAAGTTTATGAATACATTGCATGCACAGTGGGAATCAATGTGGGTTTGATTGTGCTTCTTGTCCCTGTCCCTGTTTACAACAATCTGTAGAAATTCCATTTATTTCTGCATGTTAATATTTGTTTACGTGCAGGAGCAGCCCGAGCGTTGGCAGCTATTTGTCACCTCTACAGCAGCTCTTATCTTATATTATATTAGCAGTGATTTCATTAAGTGTAGGAAATGGAAGATCACAGGGCACATCTGTCTCTGTCGTGCATCAGGGCTAAACACTTGTATCCAGACACCAGTACACCAAATAACATACTGACATGCTCATGGGCACTTATTGCCTCAAATGTAAACAAGGCCACAGCCAATGAATGGCCATCAATGCACACTCTAATCAAGACATTTTCCACCCATTTAAATACCCCCTGTCTTACTTAGGGCTGTAATTTGTTGCAATTTAACATTGAGGGCACTTGCAGATAAGGTATATCAAAGTAATTCCTTAGCAAAGACTTGGTACCATGCAATGGAAAGATAGTATTTGCGACTGACTGTGGAAAATCTCACATGCCTTCCTGGTAGTAAACAGTTCAGAATATGGGTGACTCGCTCAGAGAGGAATAAACAAAGCGGATGGATGAAAATAATGGATGAAAATTAGGGCTTTTATCTGATTTGGGGGTACTCATAGACGTTAACCACAGACATTAGAGGTGGCTAGTAGAAAAACAAGGCCTAGAACAGCATCTCTGCCATATGCACAGTGTACATTCATTGTTAATGCATGCAACTACATAGCTTTGTTGAAATAGATTGTTATCACTGTCACTAGCATTTCTGGGCTTTCTATTACTTTGACCTTTTAAGATCTATTATTTCTGTCAGCTATTCCATCTGACCATCTTCACAAGCTTCTTGTCATCTTCTCATCCGGTGAAAGAGCACCAATTATGACAGATGGCATGATGAAACCAGAACAGCAAGTGTAAGACTCCAAGGTATTCATCCTTGTAGTCTTACACTTGCATGAACCTTACATAAAGAGAAAGAGACCCTGAAGAAGACAATAATCCATTGTTGGAAGACATGCTTAGAGCTTCCACAAATAGGTATGGTATTTGATCTATATTTACTGTATGTGGAAGCCCAAGACATATGCAAGCCTTTCAACAGGAGATGAGTTATGCACAAGCAAAGATTTTATTTCATTGCTTCTGACAAGCACTTTCGCAGCTGTGGTTCCTCAGAGCTTGGCTGTCAACTAAGGACATAAATCTCTGTTTTCTCCGACAGGTCAGTACCGTTATAACAGAAGGTAAGTTCATCACTATAGACTCTCTTTTCAAAACCAACATCATGTCAACCAAAGGATTTGACACTGTGTGACTGTAATGAAAGGACCGAAAGGGTCATACATCTCATTTTAGACTGGTACCATGTGGTGTATTTCTGCTGCACACAAATTGCCCTTTTGGGAAAAAAAAAAGAATAAACTGAATTGAATTGTACTGAAAGTGATTCTCTTTGCTTTGTATGGACGTGAAAGCTGGAAACCACCAATCCAATGGCCTCAGTCTTGGCATTTGAAATATGTAAGGATATCTAAATATACCCTGTCTCCAAGTTTGATTTTCTAAACCAAACTCACAGGGCTGAGTACACCAGGGCAGAGGGAGTAAGGAGGAGAAAGAGGAGGGCAGGAGAGGCTGCAGGTATTTTACAGGAGTGTGAGAGCCGTCTCTCGCTCTGCTTCCTGGACCCGACATAAAAGCTGGATTCTTTTGCACCACATTTGGTTTTGTTTTATTCTGCAAAAGAGAATAATAAAAACAAGGCAGCTCAAAGTTGTTAGTCTGCCATTGTTTGGTGGGAGTTAGGGGGGGTCCACATTAGTGAGCATGGGTGGGGATATCCTTGTGCTCTGTGCTGCAGGGAAAGCTTTGGCTGGCTGGAGGATATGTTTACAGTTATGAAATTCTGTGTAGGCAGAATTGCCCAGCAATATGTATAAAAAAAGTAAAAAATAAATTAAATTTAAGTTGACAGGAACCACAAAAAACATTTGCTATGTTTTTTTAATGAGCATTGAATGTGTAGTCATCCTTAAAGTAGTAGTTCAATATAATAAGAAACATGTATTTGCCCTTTTAAGGAGTTTTTCTGTGGCGGGCCAAGAAAAGATCTGCCATATAAAACTACATGTTGTTCTTAAACTTTAATTACTGTATGAAATAAAGTAAATTAAATGAGCTTTAAAGTGTGATAGAGGGACCTTGTCCAGTGCCCTGTTCTCATGGGCCTACCCAAATTATAATGATGTCCACTGGATAGTATAATGCTAATCCTTTCACATTTATAACATACACAAACTCTCCAGATAGTCCAACACAAAGCCCACGTGCCACACACATACCACAGTCTGCTAGCGTGTGATGCAGAAGGTGTGTGTGTGTGTGTGTGCATCTGGCTGCAGCGGCTGTTTCAGCTCTTGGAAATTGGATTTAGTTTGCCCCCCCATAACAGCCCCCACTTGATAGAGGTTGTTGCATAAAATTGAGGCACGCTCCTACATACCTTGTAAAAATGAAAACAGCAACACGAAAAAGAATACATAGAAAAAAACAAACTGGCTAGTCACGCAACTTGCACAAGTTTAGATGTGAGAGCAGCCATGTCCTATGGATAGGTCATACAGAGTTGGCAGCTGTTGACAGCAGGTTTTAAGGGCATTTAACAGTTTGAACACGCACAGCCACCCACACACATAATCAAGTAGGTGTGTGTATTAGATCATATATAAATATATAATATAATAAATGTACATATGAATTGCTATGTGTATGTCAGTAATGTATTTGAGGCAATGGTCTACAAGGCAGTTGACAGCAGTACGACAGGGGTTAGCGCTTTAGTGGTGAGAGCCGTTTGTGTATCATATACAAGCAGGCAGCCTGTTGAAAGAGGTACATATGCTGAGATATATTAAAGACTCTTGTCTCATGTTCAAGGAACTGTCAGATATTAGATTATATTGACTCTACTAAGGTTATTAGGTTCGACATAAAACCATTTTTGGCAACCTAAAATTAAACGTAGAACCCAGTGTATACATTGACGTTAAAGGAACAATATCAACGTAATAATTTTATCAAACAAATCATCAAAGATTATAGAAGGGATAGTGGTGTTTATAAGGCTTAATACCACACATTTGGATCTCTAAATAAGGTTATTAGATTTATATGGTAAGGTTAAACACAATGAACTTGTGTTTAGCATGCGATCCCACTGTCTCCCGCTGCCAAATAAATAAAAGTCTTTTTGCACTGTTGGTGCATGAGACCTGAGTTGTATTGACTTTGTGCTTGAAAGATCATCCTTTGCCCTTCAAGTACCATGGCATCTCTTCACCACAGCTGGGAAATGCACCCTTAAGAGACCACAAACATATTGACAGATCAGTCAGTCTGTGGCAACAATGGTTGTATTTGAAGTATGCGAAGAAGCACAAAGCTATGTGATTTCAGGAGGTTGCGTGGGTGCTATGATGACAAATCAGGGTGCATTAGCACCCATGTGTTTTCTTGTCTCAGACTTTTATGGTGTTGTTGATCACAGTAGAAAGGCACCGCCGCTCCTTGCTTGCGTCTTTGTGTTGGGGCAAACCGGATGAATTGAAATGCTGACAGATGTTACTCACGAATCTTCACTGCTGGAATAATACATTTCATGCATGTAAATAATAAATGTACATGTGTATCTCAACTAACTACACACACACACACACACACACACACACACACACACACACACACACACACAAACACACATATCAGTTACCCATTGGCGAAGCACTGACAGTGTTTTGGTTTCTGGTTAAAACTAACAGACAACCCAGCCATAGCATGACTTTATTTAGGAAATGCAATAATTTTTTCAGTGCACACATGAAAGGGGAAAGTGAACTGACATGTTTGTACATACACTCACACTCGTGAGAGCAATATTACTCTGGATCTTCTTAATGCTTTGAAAGTTATAAGCCAAACTGTGAATAAATTCTTCCCACCAGTATTGGTGTTGGTAATTCATGTCTGGATATTGTAAAAAATAATGGTTGAACCGATGAACTGAGTTTTTCACCCACACTCATCAGTTACTGGAAATAAACTTATGACACATAATGTGATGACACAAAAGCTGATTGCCTAAATTTTTGGAACAGCATAGTGGGGTCTTCAAGTAACAAAATCTTTCATAAGATACAACGTGGAATGACGCCCCCTCTATTCTCCCCCAGAGTGAGTCAGCGAGGCGAGGGATGCGATGCTGCCAGGGGTCTTTCTCTATTTGGCAGTCGAGACAGTTACGAGAACAGTCACGAAATCCATTTCACAGGAATCTGATTTCAGATGGCAGACAGTAAATGCAGTTCAACTTAACACATTTACTCGAGCACCGTGTATAAGTACAATTTTTACGTTTTTGTGCCATTAAAATGAATGCTTCTTTTGTACGTCCACCCCACAAACTGTGGATACTGTGTTTCCCTTTATTTAAATATTTTGCATGCAAAACAATTAGTGGTTCTCTAAATATTCTTAGTGATGGATTAAAGTGCTCCAACTAAACCAGTTACATCAAAATGATTAGGTGTTTTGTTTTTTTTTTTTTTTTTTGTCCTCGGCTTAGCTCTTGTAAAAGCGTTCACACTCTGACTAGTTCAGATTCAGAACCGTGAATACTTGGGCTATATGGCATGTGTGTGTTATGATGGTGGTTGGTTGGTTGATAATGGTGCTAATGTTTTTATGGTAATTGATAATGATAAAACAAACACCCCAAAGTGTGGATGTGTTGGTAGGTCAGGCTCAAGAGAGCTGAAACTTCTTTTTCTGAATATTGTTTATTTTCTTTATCAAAACTGACATTCCGGGTTGGCTTCATATGAATTTAAAGTGAAAAAGGGGTTTATACTAATGACTTATACAATAATTATACATCTTATCATATTCCAGTATGTTGTTTAAAAATGCCAGGCTTCAACATCCAGAGGACTGGGTCTGGTGAAACCAGGGTGTGTTGAGGTTAATCGTGTGTGTGTGAGACGATCCAACAGCGCCATCTACAGATTGAAGCGGATTCCTGCGTCCTACCGCCCGGACACGCCACTCTACTGCCGCTGCAAAACACAGCACAGGCCGGTCGGGCTACCATCTGTCTCTGAACAGGGACAAGGGACACCATCAAGATGTCTGACATGGAAGATGATTTCATGTGTGATGATGAAGAAGATTATGACCTGGTATTTACATTTGAAATAGCCTCACTTGCTTTTAAAGTTAATCGTTTTTTGTTCGCAATGTAGTGCTGGCTAACACTAGCTGTTTAGCTAGTTAGCTTGTTGGCTAATAGCAAACTGACAGCGGTGGGCTATCGTTAGCTTCCTAGATGGCTAGCGATAGTTTAGCTTGCTAATAGACAGTTGGTCAGTATTTAACAACGTAAACTATGCCTGGTGGCTAAATTTGGGTGTAAGCGGTCAAGTAGCAGCTGATTCAAAATGCAGGCATGAAAATAAAACCACTCTGCTGGTTACCAAGCATTGAGTTAGCGTTGGCTAACTTCACGTTAGCTCACCGCTCATATGTGCAACATAATACTAAAATTCAATTTGCTATGCTCAGCTTTGTGTTACCTAGCGAAGGGTTTCTCATATGTTTTGTGTACAAACGTGTAACGTCCGTGCTTAGACACTGATATGCATTTGTTTAAACGCTCAGGAATATTCAGAAGACAGTAATTCAGAGCCAAATGTGGACCTGGAGAACCAGTACTACAACTCAAAAGCCTTGAAGGAGGATGATCCTAAAGCAGCACTCAGCAGTTTCCAGAAGGTGGAGTGGTGCATCTCTTAACAAATTACCAGGCTTGTATATGTGTTTAACCAACAATCCACTGATATCTCTTTGTTTTTGTTGTGTGTTTAGGTGTTGGAACTAGAGGGGGAGAAAGGAGAATGGGGATTCAAGGCACTCAAGCAGATGATCAAAATCAACTTCAAGCTGGTACGCTGTGTAATGTGGAAACAAAGTTCTTTCACATGTATCCCTCTTGAAGTGAATTCTTGTATGAGGAGGTATTTTCTATGTGTCTCATTCCCGCAGACCAACTTTCCAGAGATGATGAACAGGTACAAGCAGCTCCTAACATACATCAGAAGTGCCGTCACCAGGAACTATTCAGAAAAGTCCATCAACTCCATTCTGGACTATATCTCTACTTCCAAACAGGTATGAACAGGCAACATAAGACAGAAAACAGTCTGGCTGTCATGTGATGGTTGGTCGTATTTCTTTGGAACTCAAGAGAACCTGATGTTATAAATGTACACATCAGTGAAATGTGTTTTCTGTGTTGCCAGATGGACTTGCTGCAGGAGTTCTATGAAACCACATTGGAGGCTTTGAAAGATGCAAAAAATGACAGACTGTGGTTTAAAACTAACACAAAGGTACATATAAATGTTCTTCTCCGATTCCAGATCATTTTACATCATCATTCAAAGTAAAACATACTCAAATCTATCCTTTAATTTTTCCTGTTTTGCAGTTAGGAAAGCTCTACTTGGAGAGAGAAGAATATGGGAAATTGCAAAAGATCCTCAGGCAGCTTCATCAGTCATGTCAGGTATTTAGGTCACATTTTAGTACTTTACTTTATCCATTACATATGCAATGATTTGTTATCTTAGTTTGATATGTAATTTTATATATATATATATATATTACACACACACACGTACGTGTGTGTGTGTAAGCAGTTATGCAGTGATAAGCTGTGTTGTTTTTATGTTTACTACAGACCGATGATGGAGAGGATGACCTTAAGAAAGGTACGCAGCTGTTGGAAATCTATGCTCTCGAGATCCAGATGTATACGGCACAAAAAAACAACAAGAAATTGAAAGCTTTGTACGAGCAGTCGCTTCATATTAAATCTGCCATTCCTCACCCACTCATAATGGGAGTAATTAGAGGTATGTTGGTCTACATGTCCCCTTTGTTTACAGAACAAATTCCGAGCTGTGTGTTGTATTATTATGTTCCAGTGACCTGTATACTTACTTGCCAATGCTTCTTTGCTCTTGACCAGAGTGTGGCGGGAAGATGCATCTGAGAGAGGGTGAGTTTGAGAAAGCTCACACAGATTTTTTCGAGGCCTTCAAAAACTATGATGAGTCTGGAAGCCCGAGGAGGACGACTTGCCTGAAGTACCTGGTCCTAGCCAACATGTTGATGAAGTCGGGGATAAACCCTTTTGACTCTCAAGAGGTACGAGAATAATTGAGACTGTTTTTAAATGTTTGCTGTTGACTTTGACAACTGCATGTAACTGAATGTATGAAAATGAAACCCTCCCTAGTTTTACAGTATGACACAGGAAAGAGCACGACGGCTCATTTCCACAAAAGTTTGTGCAGTTTAAAGTTGGTTGTTTGCTAGATGAAGCACAACTCCAGTGTGTCCAATCAGCACAAATTGCCCAAAGAATTTTTATGCTTACTCTGTGAACTTTTGCTTCACTTTTTGTGGCTGTCGAAACTCTTCACTTTTTCTTTCTTTTTTTATCCCAAAGGCCAAACCATACAAAAACGACCCAGAGATCCTTGCCATGACAAACTTAGTAAGGTATACATGCTTTCTTGCATTATATGTATGTATGTTGCACGATTAGTTCTAGTCTTGGCTTTATTTTCAATGTGTTATAACATTTTTCTCAGCAGCCACAGATTTACCTAAAGAGAAACTGGACAAGCAGCGAGCCTCGTCACTCTCCGTTATTTACTGCTTTGTAAGGTGTAGACAGTAGAACAGTTCCCCTGGGGTAAAAAGTTTGCATTGAGTTTTGTTACATTTAAATAAAAGGCATTAATAGACTTTGTAAGTTGACAAAGCAGTGCTCTGTCAGCATTAGTGTGGATTTCATATTATTTACATACATTATAGAACAGGACTATTGTGTTCCCAAGTCGTTAGTGGGTTTCTGTTTCCGTCTTTGTTCTCTTTTGTCCTATGTTTACAACAGTTACAGACATAGCCTGAAAACTCTCAGGTTCCATGGGTATATTTGACATTTTTATTGATAAACACGAAACTAAGAATGCACACCCAAAATTGTAATAAGAATAGTGTTTACATAATAGCCACATATTTTGGAATGTGTTTGAGAGTCATGAGGATGGGAGTTTTTCTGTGGGTCACAGATGCACAGTGTATATGTTATAACAACACTGGCTGTTTTGCTTTCCAGCGCCTACCAGAACAATGACATCACTGAATTTGAGAAAATCTTGAAAACAAATCACAGTAACATAATGGATGACCCCTTCATTAGAGAGCACATAGAGGGTGAGTGGTGAACGTGACTTCTGTCCACGAACATGATAAACGTGTTGGAAAAACATTGTTCTGAAAAAAAAAAACAAAAACAAAAACAAGTGTAGCTGATAATATGATCTTGTGTTACAGAGCTCTTGCGGAACATTAGAACTCAAGTACTTATCAAACTCATCAAACCGTACACGAGAATACACATCCCTTTCATTTCAAAGGTAAGCTTACTTGATCAAAAAAGTGACTTCATGTGTTATCCTTCCTCTTCTTCCTATAACTCACTGGAATAACACTAAATGATTGTTTACGCTGACAGCCATGTGACTTTGTACACATTACTTTTTACACTTATTTACATGGTGAAAAGCCTTTAGACAACATGTGACTATTTTTGATATGACTTATCAGCTTTTGATAAACGCAAGTGTTAAAGAAGATCAGGTTTGGTTTTGTAGATGCTGTGAGATCCTGTGGGATTCATTATCAAGTTAATTAAATACAGCATTAATCATAGCAACATAAATCATCATATAATCTTAATAATAATAATCAATCATATCATGAAAATCAATACTAAACACAAATATATTTCCAGAAGGTAGACTTTGTACTCCATTAAATCCGTTTTCTATATCTCTCTGTGTCTCTGTTATTTAAAAGTCTAATAGTTAACATGAGTTTCCTAAATTAGTTAATACATAAATGTTTTATTGTAATTACCCTTTATTGTCTTTATTATTATAATTTTATGTAAAGTTGTCTGCTAAAAAGGCAGCATGACTGATGAGAGGGTAAAACCAGCATTTTCTCTCTGTTAATGTGATACACTGCTGTTATTACTCAATAAAACTCTTTTTTTTTTTTTACTCAACATACTTGCACTGGCAACTCTTCTGTATCGGTCCTTTGTACTAATATAATATGATTATAATAATAACAGGATCTGCAGTGTTTTGTACTCAGACTAGTTGACCTACTTTTTTACAGATGTGTGGATGAGTCTCGTCTGTTTCTGTTTGTGTTTCAGGAGCTCAACATTGATGTGTGTGATGTGGAGAGTTTGCTGGTGCAGTGCATCTTGGATAAGTAAGTGTCTCGCTCACATGACTGCAGAGAAGTCTTAAGGAAAAAAACTACCTGTAAATAAGACAGTAGTTCCTCATAGTTTGTGTCAATGAGACCATGAGACAGTCAGGTGTTATGAATTGACTGCTTCGTTTATGTCTTATTGTCATAGCTGTGTGCTGTCTCCAGCTTGATATTTTTGTGGCACTCGTTTGACGCAAATGATTTGACAAGATGCCAAAACAAAGCCACAAAACATAATTAATTTTTTAAAAATTAACAGTCCAAGGAAATATTTAAACTAATAATTTGCGATAAAATGCGATTATGTTATGAACTGTTTAGATAATAATTATTTTTACTGAAATAATGCCACTCATTTAAAAGGATATTTAAATTCAGTTTACAAAATTATGACCTCAGTGTATAAGGAAAATGATAGAGTCTACAAGAATGCCTTCTCACAAAATTACGCCATCTATTTTGCTCTTTGAGGTCATTGCAATATTTTCACAAAGAACAACTAGCAGCCAGATCAGAGTTGTTGTTTAAGTAGAAGACTATGAAACTGTCATTTTTCTAATACAAACATATGTGGCCCCTCTGCTAACTCTCTATTCTTTTTACTCAGCACAATCCATGGCCGAATTGACCAGGTTAATCAGCTACTAGAACTGGACTACCAGAAGAGAGGAGGGGCTCGCTACACAGCTTTAGACAAATGGACAAATCAGCTGAACTCTCTCAACCAAGCCATTGTTAGCAAGCTCACATGATGGCATGTAAAAAAATATCAAGAGACAAGGATAAATGGCATGTTTGAATACATCCATAAAGTATGCTACTGTGCTTCTTCAAGTATATCTTCTGAGACAAGTTACACCGCACAGGTTTTGAGAATGCCATCAATTTTGAAGAAGGCTCTGAAAACCACAAGAAGTGTTCACAGTGTGTTGTTTTGTCCTGATGATGGGAAATCACTGACACTTATTTTTGTTTCTCATGTTCCTGATTGGCAGATCCTTTCATGTGCAACAAACAAATGCTTCAGTTGTGTAAAAAAGAAAAACCTCCAAATGTGTATGAAAACATGTACACAGTATTTTAATGTATACTGTTGCCTGTTGGTAATAAACAGATTTCTCTCAGCTCTAATAGGATTCATCTGGGTTTGACTAGCTGTGAGGTTTGAATGGTGTAATGGACTAAACATGGAGGAAATCAAATAAAGAAGTTTTAATTCATGCAATGAGCTACACGTCATACATACGTTATGATTAATGTTTCTTTTTCTTGCAACTTGAGTCGCCGTGTCAATATATTTCCATGCACTTATGACGTGCTGCACTTTCCAGTCAGTGACAAGTTTGTGGCCCTCGGCGGCTTCCGTTCCAGGTGACTCCCATTTCCACCCTGACAGCAGTTTGCTTGCGATCGGTAGCAGAGCCACAGCCACAGGCCGGTCTGCTCTGAGCCCCGCAGCTGACGCTGCAACAGCATCTAGCAACAGTTAACAAGTCCTGGTCAGTAGAAACTGGGTGTGAGTCTCGCTACGCGGCTTTCGGAGACAACCACCCTCATTATTATAATTTTATTGACAATGAAGAAATTGAAAGGACTTTACTCCTGACGTCCACATTGTGTGGTCAATGACGGTCTGTCGCAGCGAGGCTGACTGACATGGACGCAAGTGACAATAAGGTACAGTTTATTTTAACATTTGTTTTTGTTTGGGTCTGTAGCGAGTGGAAAAGGGAAACAGCGTCAGTTTAAGCTGCCAAGGCCCAATTTTGGATTCTCGTTAATGTTATAAAAGATTTTAACCCGTTATTATATTACAAATAGCAACATGTCTTAAATCGGACGTAAATGAGCTATTTGGATCATTACCTTGGGGAACAGCATGATAGGGTTTGGTGGCAAGTATTACGCAAAGCAAAACAGTTATCCTACTTGGCTAATAAGCTAACGTTAAAAAAGCTAACGGTACCCGCAGCTCAATATGACATATTGCGGACAAAACATTAATTTTCTTCTGTGTCGGTGTGTGTGTTTTTGTTGATTTTATACAATGACTTAGGTTTATTTTCATGACAACATTCCTGTCCGTTATATCACAGAAACACAAGCCTGTGTCTAAATGCTAACATGGCTATCTAGCTAGCGAGCTAACTAGCTAAAGCTAAACATGTCAGCTGTCATCTAACGGCGCTGGTTAATTTAATCCGCCAAAGATACAGACTGACAATATCTGTTCTTTTTTGTTGTAAGTGTAATCGTAAGTGACAATTTGTAGCAGCAGGGTTAAGGTAGTATAGGTTTCTGTTAGACAGGAATGTTTCCATGAGAGTAATGTTGTCAGGAGAGGCGGAGAGGTTTCGTGGACCGTCACAAGAGGAATGTCTGGTTCTGCTGCATGTATGAAATTCCTCTGACGCTGTTAGCAATGCAGAAAGTTTAGTTTGGTTGTACTCCGGTAAACTACCTAAGGCGTATGTATCGTCATTGTGCCACATTTACCTGTTAGTCAGCACATTGAACAATTGTGTGTTCAGGCAGATGCATTAAATATTTCCTTTAGCTGGCCAGTTTATCAGAAACACCCAGCTAAAACTGCATCGTTTGTTCCAGTGATATTCTGTTTCTGTTTTCATTAGTGTGAAATCTTACGAGCTGTTGTATATATGATCGGTTCCAATACATGAACAAATACTGTCTGGTGATGTTAAAAAGCAACTGGTGTGAGAATAAATGCTTGTACAAACAGAGGCTTGTGAGATCAGTAACCCTCAGTCAGATCACTCAGACTTCTGTCATCCCCAACGGATGCACATCTGGGTCTGACCTCATGGGCTTTTTCACAATCACAGCTATTCTCGCCAACACAGAGATACACAAAGACTCTTGGTTGAATCAAGAGATTGATGTTTTGACCAGCTCTGTCTTCCTTCCCAAATATTCTTAAATAAATAGTTTGATTTCTGCACCACTGTTCAAAATTCAAGATTCACCATTCTTGCACATGGGTCTTCCACACTGTGACTGGCTATGTAATTAGCTAATCCAGTAGGACTGTCCTTTCTTTATCCTCTCAAACATAATCCTATAACAACACCCAACTGTGCTATAGTACATGTTAAATGTAGCCCTTGCAGCCACATCAATCTGGCCATGGAGGCTGGTATTAAATCTGTAGTATGGTTCTTTAGATCTATAACTTGGTCTTCTGTACTGAACTGGCAGAACGGGCTCCATTCAAAATGACTTTTTTTTTTTTTTAAGAAAGGATGTTTTCTATGGGTCACCTAAGGAAAAATGAGGGAACTGCCCACAAACAGTAGCAGTGGGACACAATAGCTGTCTGTGACATCCACTGGCACCACTCATTCTCTATTCATGCATCTCAACCACTGTTACAGAGAAGTGAGGGAGCGTCTTTGTACTCTGAACCCTGTCACCTCTCCCCATCCTTTGCAGAATAGCAACTCATATTAATTGGACCTTTTGGATAGAGCTGCCACCTTGGGTTTGACCATGATGATGATGAGCATGCAGAGGTGTGAAAGATGTTTCCAGATAGAGAGGGCAATAAAAAAGGCGGTAACAGCCAGGGCAACATGGATGATTGTTATGTTTGTAAAGTTTTCATTAACCTTTTTACATTAGGTCAATAGTCAATGTAAGGTTTGTGGTTTTTTTTCTCAGAAAATATAGTGTTATCTTTGCTCATTTTCGGGGGAGTTTATTATGTCAGACAAGCATGTAAGGAGTCTCAGACAAAATAAAATAATTTATTCTGAAACTAATAAATGTGACATTATTATTAGAAAATTGGGATTACCATGTTGAGCCTTAATGTGTAGTAGGATATACTTTGCAGTTCGGATTTGATTTTTATCTATTAAGTAATGACATAGGTCTTCTCTCAGTTTCTGTGACCACTAGATATAACCCAAGCATATCTCTAGTTTCTTACAGAGCCACATTTTGAAGTGGCTCATTGAGCTTGTAAATATTTGTGTGTTTCTGTCCACAATCTTTAGCCTCTCTGTGGTCTGCTATTTCATTTGCAATGCCAAAACAGCCCGACTGTTGGCTGTTGTTTGAATCATAAATCTGGAGGCCTGTAAAACTAGACTGACTAGACCTGATGTTAGTGCACAGTGACTTGTAGAGGCCATTATTGTAGTACCTCTTCCTGTTTAAAATGTCACAGCTGTTTGACCAAATCCCTTTATTGATTAATCAATAGAGCTTTTGATTTTATCTTGTGAATCATATATATCTTGCAGAGATATTCTACCTGCTGTAGTGTGTACCAATGTTAAATTCTTATTGTTGTATTCTTTACTGTGATAGTGAAACTCAGATTATTGTTTGAGGACCATCTGACACATCTGATGTTCTTCTTTTGAGAGTCAGGAAGTGGTTAGAAACCAGCAACTGTTTAGTGCTAAGTCCCTATGTTGTTGATAAAATAGCCTATGCTTCATCGCAAGGTTGAGTGGATCATTGCAAGGAAATACACAACATAGCATTCAAATCCCACACAAAAGCTTAAATGGTCATCTACTGTTATCTAATCAATCTCAAAGCAAGCTATAATGTCCTGTAAAAGCGTATAGGTTCAGAAACTCACTTCACTGCATTAACAATAAGTAGAGTAGATGACTGGAGGAATTCTTTGACGTGTTGTGTACTTTGCTAAGATCCTCTGGCAGTTGTGTTTTATGTCATATATGAACTCAGAAAGGTTTTTATGCCTTTGTGTTGAGACCTGATGCCTTTTTTACTGACATCTATTGATACTTAAGACTTGTAACCTACTTGAACAGCATGAAGAAATTCAGAGAGCCTCATTTGTTTACTGATAATCATTAAACAAATGAGAGGTTCATTAGTTGGCTTGTAGACTGTATGGATTTGTCTCTGTCACACATCCCATACCTAAATAAATACCTTAAAAGTTCCAAGGGTGTCGATCTCGTACTCATATAGTTGGATGGTAAAGTTGTGTCAGTACATCTTTGGTCTATCTATCTATTAAACCTGTGCAAAGTAGGCAAAGTAGAACATAGGCGTGGTTTCATAACTGTGCCCCACTTCACCACTCTCCCATTTGAAGGATGTGGAAGGGCGATAAAAAAAATAATAAATTATTATGGTCTGTTGTAAAAATCTAGATAATGATACTTGAGCTTGATGAAACACAAGCAGAGAATGTGGTCACTGAGTTGAGCAAATTAGTTGTGCAATTTTAGATATACAGTAGGCCTGTGCTCTTTGATATAGACCTGTTTCTTTTTTTAAATACATTACATGGTCATGAGTTGGCTGCCATTACTCAGAGTAACAGCTGTTCATGTGATTCTGTGCAGGATGTGAAGCTTTCAGCTGAAGTTGAACCATTCATCCCACAGAAGAAAGGTCTTGAAGCATCCCTGGTCAGCATGAGTCTTTCTGAGGCAGGTGGATCAGGAGGGAATAGTGGATTAGGAGGAAGTGGCGGAGGAGTGGAAACCACCCCCATACCCAGCTACCTCATCACATGCTACCCTTTCGTCCAGGAGAACCAAACCAACAGGTACTGCTGCTCTGTGATAGCAGGAGGAGACTTACAGACCGACTCACAGTCCAAAATCACTTGGACCTGATGTAACAAGTTTTCTGGTTCATAACAACCACTGAATATACCAGTGCTTTCAAATTTGATAGAAATATTTCCATTTCCCTCACTTCTGGACCTTTTCAGAATAACCGTTTAATGTAATAAGAAGAGAACAACATGTACCTGATGATGTGCTGCACAAAAGAAATGATCGTGATCAGATTTTTTAAACAGTATTGTAACAGCATTGAGTAGAGCCACTGGATTGGTCTGTTGTTTTGGTAAGTGCTTAATTATGAATGGAAACCTCCCCAGAGTTACAGAGTTTGCATGGAACTACAGTCTGTTTCCAGTGGCTCTTTCATTGTCCAGAGTGATCTGCTGTATCCTGCACACATCCGGTCTTTTGTTTCCTTCCCCACTATTTGAATGCAAGGAAATACCCGCTATAGTAAGCAGGCTACGAAAATGTCATCTGGATCTTTATCAACATTTCTGCATAGTATGTGACACTCTCTATCAACCCAGTTACTCGTGCACCACCTCACTCTTGCTAAATGAACTTGAAGCTTATTTTGTGGAGCACAATGAATGCATGATTGGAAAAGAGAAACTGAAAAATGTTTTAAATACAGGATGCAACAGCAAGAAAACTTGACACAATTCTAATTTTATATGTATTTTTCATCACTTCCTTTCCTACATAACATGAGCTTAGTGCACATGTATTCTTAAGTTAACCTCTATTGAAACTACAGTTTTACACTCCTTTTATGGTCTTGTTTAACATTTTGATTTGGACAGCTTTTCAATCCATATGTCCCTAAAAATAATGCTGTTAATAATTCTGTTAATGCTGTTCGGGCACTCTTAATCCTCTTAAGGCACTCAACAAGAAGAATTGTTAGAAATTGGTGGTCAAATATTGGCAATAATTGAATATCTTAACTCTCCATTGCTTCACAGGCAACATCCAATGTATAATGGAGGGGAGCTGCGCTGGCAGCAGCCCAACCCCACCCCTGGTGGTCCATACCTGGCCTACCCCATCTTGTCTTCCCCTCAGCCCCCAGTGTCCAATGACTATACTTATTACCAGATAATGCCTGCACCGTGCCCGCCTGTGATGGGCTTCTACCAGCCCTTCCCTGGCACTTATGCCAGTCCTGTGCAGGCTGGAGTGGTCAACACTGTCTCAACAGACGTCGCAGAAAGACCACTGCCTCTTGGGCCAGCGTATGGGATGGCAAGTCAGAGAGGGAGAGGCATCATCCGGCCAAACCTTCTCCCAAAGGTACAGAAGATCAACAGCCTTATTGTGACATTGTCATATTTATATCATATATCATTCCTAGTGTACCTCCTCTTCCTTCGTGTATTTAATCAGCATGCCCTGCCTCTTGTTCTTTCTCCTGCAGCAGCAGTTGGGTGTGTGCCAGAATCCAAGGGGTCGCCGGCCTCCAACAAGAAATGTGGCTGTGCAAAAGGAAGTTTGCACATTGGGGCCTGATGGAAGGACTAAGACAGTCATGCTGGTGGATGCAGCTCAGCAGACTGGTAAGAATACTGTGTGAATAGATATTACAATTAATATACCATCCATACCCTTCAAGGTGTATACAGCAGATTTGTAACTATAAAAAACACAAACAAAGGGCCTTTTGGTTGCAGCTAGGTGTATAGAAAGATTCTATGTTATTCTTTAATCTTGTGGCTGAAAGAAGGCTGGGGCTCAAAACATTGCTGACTTTCCTAAAGTTAGCTGCTTTACTGGTAAACAAAAATCTTTCCCATTAGTGAGGAAGTGGAACACAATGTCGATAAGAGCAGCTTAACTTCTGACAAACTGGAATGCAGAGTTTCCAGTTTGAACAGTTAACACGTATGCAGTCTGTGATGCCATCAGTGAGGACTCTATTCTTGAAAAAGCATCTATAAATCCTTTGGTTATTCATTTGTGGCGTTATGTCACACAGAGACGTCAGGTCCAAATTAGTGTTCAGTGAATCACTGAAGCATTCACACTTTTGTCTTTAATAAAGGTTCAGTGTTAATAATAGTAACACTTTTGTTCCACTTTGTAATGCTCACACACTTGCACAGTTCTATTCACATTTCTACTTTGTTGTCAGATTTCCCAGGTGAGATGTCAGGGCGGTGTGCTGCTGAGAGGGGGAGTCCTTTGTTGTGGAAGAACCGAACAAAAAGACGACGGGCGACCCATCCAGCTGAAAGCTACAATGAGCAGGGAGCCAGTGAGGCAGATATAGACAGTGACAGCGGCTACTGTAGTCCCAAACACAACCAAGCGGCTGGGGTAACACAACGAACAGCAGAGACAACAACAGCACCTGTGGTATGTTTCTTCACACCATCAGCCCCAGATCCAACAGAATACACTTTACTTAAAAGGGACCTGTAGAAGTGTTTACCTCTGTGACAGTTTTTTTTACAATAACCACAAAATCCTACAACATAACGACAACAAGACAGCAGTTATGCAAACTGCGTTTTACACACACTCCATATCTAAATTGTCTTTTCTCTTTATTGTGCAGGGAGTGGAGGCTGGTGTAATGACATGTAAGTTTAATGCAACATTTGGATCATCACATCTTTAGAATTCACGTATCTCATATTTTATAAATTAATTTTACTTTTCTTTTTTCAATAGCAGGTACTTGGGTGAATGCAGCCTCTCAGGCTACACCAAAGCCTTGGGGTGACAGGAATGGCCAGTTTCACAGAGCTGAGCAGAGGAAGAATCCTGAACAGAGAAACTTCTCACAGGTACAGTTGATCACACTGGAGCAGACACTGACTAAATGCTGACTGTTTGTCAGGTAAATATCTCTGACATTAAGTAATGGAAATAAATGTGAACCTACTAAATGAGCTAGAGAAATAGCTCACTTGTCACTTGTACAGTCTACATGACCGCAATATTTGTTACTTTCCTCTTGTATCCTCTCTTAACATGTTCCCCCTTGTTAGATGGACACAGGCTGAAACAAGCTTATTTAATAGCGATGGGACCCGGTGTGACTTCTGTGTTTGCTCTGCCCCCAGGATTTTCACAGTGGCTATCCAGGGCATTTGCCACCCAACCAATCAGAACAAAGACTACAGCCAGCAGTGGTTAGTGGCACTGAGCTCACTCCAGAGCCGCTTTACTTTGAGGTGAGAAAAGGTCCCATGTTCATTAGGTAGAGGTGTTTTTTTGTTGTGCTAAAATGTTTTCTACATTTCGTCAGGATGAAGATGAGTTCCCTGATCTACCTAATGGAGGTGCTGGCCAACGCAGCACAAAACCAGAATCTGCTCCAACACAGACACACACGCAACCTAAAATGCCCAAAAACCTGGTAAGGGAAAAAGCTTTGTGAAGATATCTGTCTTTGAAGTCATATACTGACTGTTTACACAGTGTGTATCTACCTCCCAAGTTTTTTCTAATTTTATGTACATATATTATTATTATTATTATTATTATTATTATTATCATTGTTGTTGTTGTTGTTGTTGTTGTTGTTGTAGCAGTTTATTCTTTTGAGAGCCACTTTGGGTTTTGTTCCCCCCAGCATGCAGGGGTTGGGATCAGTTTATCTACCTCTATCTCTAATTCACTTGCACTTTGCATGCCTACTAAAGACTCATCTGTGCTTCTGTACGTCTCACAGCTGGATAACCTACCAGAAAACTCCCCTATCAACATTGTGCAGACACCAATCCCCATCACCACCTCTGTTCCCAAGAGAGCCAAGAGCCAGAGGAAGAAGGCTCTGGCTGCTGCCTTGGCCACTGCACAGGAGTACTCTGAAATTAGCATGGAGCAGAGGAAATTGCAGGTTACCTTAACCACTAATTACAACCATTACTACAAGAAACTCAAATTATGTTGTATGTATGTTATATTTGTTCCATCAGTTCTGGTCCTCACCATGTATCATCTGATTTAACTATGTTGTCCCTCTTTTTTCCTCTCTTGGCAGGAGGCGGTCACTAAAGCAGCAGGAAAGAAGAGTAAAGCCTCTGTGGAGCTGGACCTAGGGGACATTCTGGCAGCTTTGGAGAAACAACAGCAGGCTATGAAAGCCCGGCAACTCACCAATACCAAGCCACTGTCTTTTACAGGTATGCATACCCTCTATCAGCCTTTAACAAATATTCCTGCAGTAATTTACAATAATGTGTTACATCAGCTGTAATCAGCAACTAATGCCTAATTTTACGTAAAAGTTAAATTTTGTTGTCTTTCTTTCCAGTGGGAACGACCACTCCTCTCCACAGCTCGGGCTCAACCAATGTGCAATCCATGTTGAAGGGACATCAGCAGCCGTACTCAGCCCCACATAATGTCCTGGATTCCACTGCACCCCGCATCAAGAGAGGGAAGGAAAGAGAGATCCCCAAAGTCAAACGGCCCACAGCCCTTAAGAAGGTTGATGATTTTAAGTTGAAGTTAATGATTTAGGAGATGTGCAAACACTGTTAAAAATCAATATTGAAATTGAGCTTGAAAGTGAAGAGGCCGGTGTTAATGTTCAGTTTTTGTTTTGTTTTTTAACAGATTATTTTGAAGGAGCGTGAAGGGAAGAAAGGGAAGACGAGCATGGAACAAGAGTCGTCAGGCCAGGATGAGCATGAGGGCGAGTGTCTTCATTTTGCTGATGATTTAACACGAGAGCCAGCTTCCCAAGAAGGTCATTGTTTATTCATTATTATGGTTCAATTCATTATCAAGAAGAGGAAGCTTTTCATTTGTGTACCATCCATGAATCAGCCTCTGATAGTTCTTTCTGGTCTCCTGTTTCTACCGCAGAGAATGGTCTGAGTGTGCCCAGTGACACATCACTGTCCCCGGCCAGTCAGAACTCTCCATATAGCATCACCCCAGTGTCCCAGGGTTCCCCTGCCAGCTCTGGCATTGGGAGTCCCATGGCTTCAAATGCCATCACCAAGATCCACAGTCGTCGTTTCAGAGAGTAAGTCTGTTCTCTAACCCCCCCACATGGCACAATGAGAAACACAATGTGAAAAAGGACAGAGCTTTTGTACAGAATCCCTGGAATTTGAATGTCTTAAAAATGCTCAATGTGGAAACAAAAAATGGTTGGCGAAGCAAATATTTGTCCCACTCAAACATCACAGAGACTTGGCTGTGAGAATCAAAGCTCTGAAAGTTAACGGGTGTTAAGGCGGGACTGTACAATAAAGAATTGTAGAGTATGGAAAGGATGCCTAGCACATTGTCCCTTTTCAGCAAAAATGTATGCCAGTGGTCACAAACACAGCTTTGTCCCTCTGTGTTCTCTGCAGTAGGCCTATTGTCCCAGCCCACCCCATCTCTAACAGATTTTGCATTTAAAGCCTCTTTAGCCAAGCTCTGCCTCTCAGCTGCGAGTGGCAGGGCGCTCGTCTGTCAGGCCGCACTTGGTTGATCTTCGGATCAATATTTCATCAAACCTTAATGTTACTGGGAGTATGTATTATCTGATGGCTGGGCTTGTCTCAGACCTGTCCTGAGAGTCATTTTAAGAACAGCAAAGAAGACCAAAGGCGTTATACTTTCAATAAACAATTATTTTCATCATGAATGTATGAGCGTAAAAGAAATGCCCCTCACTGTTCTAAATCCCAAGTTGATATCGTTAGACCAATGCATAAAATGTATTAACTATCTTTTACATAGGACATAGTAGAGATAAATTATCACAAGTAAACAAATTGATAGTGAGCATTTTGTTGCTTATTTTTATGATTAATTTTATCAGTTGTATCACTGGTAATAAACTAGTTTAACTTTAAATTTTCACTGAGTTCACACAGTTCACACTGATGATAATCTTCATTGTCAGCCACTGAAACTATGCACATATATAACCTCTTTGATTTATTTTCTCTATATTCTTGTCTTTTTTTCTTCTTCTGCAGATACTGTAATCAAGTGCTGAGTAAGGAGATCGACGAGAGTGTGACTCTGCTGTTACAGGAACTGGTTCGCTTCCAGGAACGGGTCTACCAGAAGGATCCTACCAAGGCCAAATCCAAACGCCGCCTGGTTATGGGTCTCAGAGAAGTCACCAAGCACATGAAGTTGCATAAGATCAAGTGCGTTGTCATCTCCCCCAACTGTGAGAAGATCCAAGCTAAAGGTGAAGAATGTTAAAATAACCACCATCACTACATATTTGAGTCAACCCAACCAGATGACTGCAGGTTATAAATGTAAACATAGGCTATAATTAATATTTAACAATGTGACAATGTCAAAGAGGTTGGTCAGTGAAGAATCCACACGGGAGTTTCACCCAAAACTGCAGCTTCCCTCAACTTTTTTTCTTTGCTCTTTTCCATTTATTGTTTAATGTTCACTCTTGCTGGATTCATTACCCTTTTCAGGCAAATATGAAGATAGATTCTCTGTTATATAACCCACAATCCCAAAATAGCGGGTTTGAGTTGAAGCCACCACCTGGCACTCTTTTGTCTTTTTATAGGTTTTACAGATTTTATTCATTTGAGTTATTAATTGTTTTTCTGTTGCAGGTGGTTTGGATGAAGCTTTATATAATGTAATTGCCATGGCGAGGGAGCAGGAGATCCCGTTTGTGTTCGCTTTGGGCAGAAAAGCTCTTGGACGCTGTGTCAATAAGTTAGTGCCTGTTAGCGTGGTTGGCATTTTCAACTATTCTGGAGCTGAGGTAAGGCATTCCCAGTTGCTTTTAATACTTAATTACCTAGCCATGCATCAGGTGAATGAATTTACAAGTTGTTTAATCCCTCTACCTCCTGCAGGGTCTCTTCAACCGGTTAGTGTCTCTAACAGAAGAGGCCAGGAAGGCCTACAAGGACATGGTGTCAGCTCTGGAGCAGGAGCAGGCAGAAGAGGCTCTGAAAAATGACAAGAAAGTCCCGCACCACATGGGGCATTACCGCAACCACTCTGCTGCTTCTGCTACCTCCTTCTGCTCCATCATGTCTGAGCCCATCTCAGAGGTCAATGAGAAGGAATATGGTAAGATCATATTTCTCATATGTCTCCATCGCTAGATAAATCTGGGAGCTGGGAAATCATTGGTAGACGAATAAAAGCTCTGTTTTTCATTATGTTTTTATTGCTTCGCTAATGTACATTATATTACTTGACTTCTTTGAGCCTCAGATAATAATTTGAATTGAACCATGATGGATAATCTCCATTTTGGGATTGTTAACAATTGACAGACATTATCTGGAAAATCCACGTACACTTAGAAAAAAGTATCATTCGTGTAAACTGTAATTTCTTCAGAAAGTTTTCATCATTGAGTGTAATTTTACATAAGTAAAGAAAAATGATCTGAACAAATTAAATGTATTAATTTCAGAGACCAACTGGAGGAATATGGTGGAGACTTCAGATGCCCCGGAGCCTTTAGAGCCTGAGCCAAGTCGCCCAGCGCCCTCCACCCCAAGAGACAGTGAGGCGGTGTTAGCTACCACCATTGCCACCCAACCTGGCTCCACTGCTCCCCAGGCCAGAGCAGGACCTGGGACACAAGGTACCAGTGAGAGAGACGAGGTCCGGGTTGACGACCGTCTGGAGCTGGCCTCACAGCAGAGCACAGAGACAGGCTCGTTGGACGGGAGCTGCAGGGGCCCGTTAAACTCCTCTATAACCTCCACCACTTCCACCCTCGTACCAGGGATGTTGGAAGAGGCAGAAGAGGAGGACGAAGAGGAGGAGGACTACACTCCTGAACCCATTTCCGAAATGCCCACGCTCAGCAGCCGCATCGAATCCTGGGTGTCAAAGACGCTGGAGAACCTGCATCTGGGCAAGAGTCAGGAAAGTACGGAAGATGAGGAGGAAGAGGAGGACGAAGAAGATGAGAGAGGACAGAGTGAAGACGAGGAGGACCTCGATTCAGCAGATGTCACAGAGATGAATATGGAGGACAGAGAGCAAGTGGAGGCCAAGAAAGTCACAGGCTGAAATCACTTTTCTCCATTTATCCACTGGCTCTGCCTCTGTTGCTCTCATACATCCCTCTTCACAATAACCAGCAGTCGTTCTCCTTTGTCTCTAACCCCTGACACTAGACATAATCTCAGGTATCCAAGCAGTTGACCAACACACAAACAGCCCATTAATGCATTACAGAGACTGACCAACTTAGGAACACACATGGTCACAGACCAAACAACTACTAACACATGTTGAGGGATAGAAATTGACACTCCTAAACACACACTCATCTGGCCTCACTTCTTCAGCCCGTAACCTGCTACACTTGAATTCAGTGTACCTGCCCCCACTCACCCCATCATCACCTCCACACCCCCCACCACCCCAAAACTGAACTCTTTTAGTTTAGAGTCGGAGGGGTGGGGGGACTCTCCTGGGAGCAAATGAACAGCACTAATAGATGTTGAACTGCTGTGTGTAGCTCCCAGAGAAGGAAGGTTAAAACCTTTCATTTCCCATTTTACTTCATTCAGAGTTTTGCAAGGTTTACAGCTCTGCAAGTATTTGTGTGCTTGTGTGTTTACAGGCACATTCTGTCATTTGCATTTACTTAGCTGTGTTCGTTAGCTTTATTTTTGTAAATGATGTAATGGTGTGTGTGTGTGTCTGTGTGTGTCTGTGTGTGTGTGTGTGTGTGTGTGTGTGTGTGTTCACCTCACTATTCAATGAGGGGAGGAGACGTGCATTTCTGAATTACTGCTTGGGTGGTGTTTAACTTTCTTCACAGAATAATTACAGTGTCAGGGGTTGTGTCTTTCTACCAAAACCACTGCACCCATCAGTCTTCAGAGTGTTTTTTTTTTTTTTTAATGTTCAAACGTGTCCCGCTCTGTATTCAGATGATTCAAATGACTTAACTTCTAAGAAGAAAAACAAGCTATGTGTATATAACCTTGTCTAGGTGGTTCTATTACAGGATGTAATGGTTTGTCATGTTGATTTTCCTAAGTGTGAAACTATTTGGGGTTGTTTTCCTCTGACTAGAATTGTCTTCAGTTCCCAGATGCTGTCTTTGGTCCATATAAAAAAGAAAAGAGAAGAAAAATGTGCTCCTGGTTTTGTCAGGTAGTGTTTGTTGTCACATGAGTGGGGTGGTCGGGCCGAGACGAGCAGGTGTTTACCAGTATCTGTGAAGTTTAAAAGAGATCAAGTTGACAAAAATCAGACATGGTTGCTTTTACCTGAAATCATCCTGTTATTCTGCAGACAGACCTTTTTTTTTTTTTTAAAGCATCCGGCTAAAAAGGCTAATCTAAAGTCAGTTCACCACAGCGGAGAAGCTCCCTTCAAGTCATCACAAAGTCATGCACACTCTAATGAGGAACCCTTGTAAATACAAATTATACAAAACGAGATTTTGAGTTTGCATTGTATTAATAACACAATCATCCTGTTATGAAAGCCATTTGATAGTTTCAACATTTTAAGAGTTGGAATCCAATTTGATAACAGTATTTGACAGTGAATCATAGTGAGGTTTCAGCCTATCATCATGCAGTGTGCAAATGCATTAAGTTGGGGCTGTATGCAATGTGAAGCCCTGAGATGGGAGACAACAGTGTACTGAACATCATACGTCAGATCATCAAAGCAGTCCTGGGTTGATAAAAGGTACGCTGTGGCTTAGGCTTTCTGTTGCTATGACTTCCATCAAAGTGTTTCAAGTATGTTAATTGACAGCAAGTGTGTTTTTTTGCACTATGTAAATACAGTACTGGTAAAGGTCTTGTAATTAATGTGAACAAAAAAAAAAAAATAACAAACAAACAAACAAAAAAAAATTACACGGAGCAATGAAGTTTTTTTTCCTCGTCTTTATATGAATATTTAAAACTGTCTCCTTCAGACTGTACATCACTAGCAACATTGTTAGAGGCTGTTTCACATAATCCTGTTATCACTCTTAACCTATATGAACTAATAACATAATTAAAATGTTGTTTACATAAAATAACTTGACTTCTGTCTCATCGTCTGTTCACTGTTGACATGTGCCATGTTAGTCTGTAGCAGAACTGAAAACTAATATAACATTAGTTTGATCTATTGATCGTTTTAGCAACTTCAAACACAAAATGAAACCTTCAGTCTCCAGATGCTGAAACATGAGGATTTTATGTTTTTCTTTATTGTATATGAAGGTAAATCAAACTCTTGTTTTATAGGCAAAACAACTTATTAATGGAGAAAATAACTGCCAGATTAATTAACTGAAAAAAAAAAGATTTTGCCTAGACTGCTGTTTTACTAAGTGACCAGTGAGAGGAGACAAAGCTCTGCTGTGTGATGGTTGATGTATCAACCTTTTCTGCCACAGTAAGTCTCATTACATTAAGAATGCAGCTTTAAATTATCTGTAATTAAGTTATTTGTTTTCAAGGAAAAGATCTGAAAGACTTTTTTTGAATTATGTGCAAGAAATACAGAAGTTAGAGACTGTAGAGACTTAATATTTTTAAGAAGAGGCTCAAGACTCACCTTTTTAATCAGCTTTTAATTGATTTCTCTGATTTTTCTTACTTTTTTAACTAGGCACCTTATCATATTTAATCTATTATTTATTATTATTATTTTAGGTAAATGTTTTATTCATATGTCTTAATGCCTATCTTTATTTATATTCTTTTTTACTTCTTATTGATCTATTTCTTAATTATTTATTTATTATATTATTTAATTATTCAGTTTTTAGCTCTGGTGTTTCCTCATGGAGGCCCGCCACACTGGGAGCTACTCTGAGTCTGCCTTTGGGGGCGATGTCCTGTAGGTGGCCCCTGCCAAGGTGGCCAGAGAGCTCTGCATCTTGGTGTGGAGCCTCCTGTCCGTCCATTTGGGGTCGTCTCTGGCAGCGCTCCCTGTAGTCATGGGCCGTGAGCCCTCTCAGCGTGGACGGCCTCCAGAGGTGGTTTTCTCCTTACCACAGGTCTCGGTGCCTGGCCATGTCTCTTTGATGATAGATAGTGTACGCAGGTGTGAACTTGCCTGTGTGTGAGTGTGTGTGGGTGTATATGTGCATATGTGTGTTGATGTGTATGTATGTGTGTGTGTCTCTGTATGTAACCGTTGGGGTGGGAGGGTTGCGATTTCGTTTCTGTTGTTTTTAGTCTCTGCGAGGCACTTTGTGTTTCTCTTAAGAATGAAAAGTGGCATATAAATAAAATTTGATTTGATTTGATTTGATTTGATTTGATTTAAAGTTGCTGCTGCACTGCGTTAGTTCCACTGTTGAAAGACAATAGTCTTTTAATCAGGAATAAGTTCAGTATGTAAAACACTCTTTCGTCGGCATATTGCTCTGATTATAATCAAACGTAAATGCAAATGTTTCCGTTAAATATCCTTCCTCCTGTGGGTGTGTGCATTTGAATATTACATGCATTGGGTACACTGGAATGTCTTTTATTGTCAATCTGAGCTAAATCTGTAACTACTATGTGTTAAATCTTTGTTGTTTGAAATTAAATGAAAACCTTTATTCAAGGTGAGAGTCAAGTTAATAATGAATCGATAACAGATTTTGATTTTAGTATTTCTGAGGTGGAAGTGATGATAGGAGAGGAACAGAGCACTCGCACTGAATTGGCTCTGCTTCAGTGTATTAGAGTGTGTACAGCATGAGTCACCCTACCCATCTGTGATTGGATGGTCGTTTATGGATGAGGGAGGGGTAAGAGCCGTAGGGGCCGTCTGTCAATCTCAACCCCGGCTCCATTCACACATTCATCTGCATGCACCATCATAGAGAGACAGAGGAAGTGATTGAGAGGCTCTCATTCATAAAAAAAAAAGTTCATTCATAAAAGCTGCACAATTCTACTTGTGCTTCAAAAAGAAACAGGGAAGGAAAGTTGATATGGAGGTGGAAGCCTGGAAACAGACTGACAAAAAAAAGTGTATGGGTCAGTAGGATGGGACTGTACGCAGCATGACTGGAATGGAGAAGACTGGACTTTAGACTACACAGGACGTCCCCAGTCCCTCGCTGGTGAGTTGAATCTAGTGTAATGTTCAGGATTGATCCCATCTTATCATTGTGGGATGGCAGATAAATTCACAACGATGACAACATTTCAACCAAAATCATAAACTTAATGTATTTCATGTGTGTCCTTGTTTTCTTCGATCTAGAGTCAGATCTACTTTATCAAGTCAAACCTCTGTGTATAATGAGGGTATAATCTAATTCCTGGTAGGTTTTTTTTTTTTTTTTTGCTTTGTCTCAGTGTTCCTTCAGTTTCCCTGATTATGAGAGAGCAAACCTTACACAGCTTCAAATCACAGACAGGTAGTTGTCTATCTTCTTCTCTTTCTCTCATCTCAGTATAATGAAAATCATGGTGCACATCTGACTGTAATGCCTCCATCTTCTACAGGCATGCTAAAGCGCACCAAATACAGTCGTCTTCGTAACGATTCGCTGACTTCTTTGGAGGATCTTCCCCAAAGCATGCTACCTATGAAGAGGGAACTTTGCCTAAACTCTGACTTTGCCCTCCTGGAAACTGGGATGCCCTCACACCATGGTCCGTCCTCCCTGAAGGACTTTATCCCCCGTGTAGCCAACATCCGACTGCAAAGTCCCGTTTCTCTGCGGGTACTTAGGGGACAGGCAAACCCAGCCACTGATGAACACACTGACAGACCCTCTTCCAGAACACAGTGGTTATCTGGACCTAATCAGAGATTACATAGCCAACCCTCCCTTAATGTCCCCCCTCGCAGTGACCAAAATCAAACTCACTCAGCTCTGAGTTGCACGAAAAGACCCATTACCCTTCATCGAATGGCCAGCCTCCCCTGGACCCCCAGCTGTCCTCCTTCCTTACAGCTCAGAGATGGTGTGTGTTCATCTGCAGCAGATGACTGTGCAGTGGTGGGGACAACAAACAGAGCAGTTCACCATCACATCAAGGTATCTATGACCACATGTTGAGCAGTCACAGAGCACGATTATAATGGTTTGGATAGTGTGCTACAACCATGAAGAAAATGTGGAGAAAATAACTGCCAACTTTGTGTTTTTACTTTGACTGACAATTTGCCTAAAATGACTAGTGTGTTAAAAAATGCTGAAAATGTTGAGTTTGTGTGTGATGCTCCCTCCACTTATCACATCAGAAATTTACATGTTAGAAAGTGCAGCAAACCTCATATTCAAAGTCCCAGCAGCGAGTTGAGATAGGCTGTTTAATTTCAATAAGTGGCAACACAAACACACATGTAACCATGGGACACAAACACACACACACAGAAACACGCTCCTTTCTCGTTGGGCTCTAAGCATACTATCTCACTCACTTTTGTACATTCACCCCTCCCTCTCAGATAGAGCTTCCTGTGTAGGCAGTAGTGACTCATCCTGGCTCTCTGCTCTTCTCTAGGTCTGCTCTGTGTGTGTGTAATCGCATGTGTGTGAATGTATCCGGTATCAACAGAGCCCATGTCGTCCTAGAACTGGACATGTGTCCACATGAGTAACTAGGACCAGGGCCTGTGAGCTGACCACTGATGGAAATGAGGAAAAATGCACACATACATTCCTCTCATGCCCGTTCACTCTACCCATTCATACACACACACGTGCATTGATTTGAGTCAGTGGTCTTACTCATCCTGCCTCCAGCCTATAGCGTCTCCTCTGAATCACAGAGTGAATAAAAATGAGACTGAGATGAAGTGTATCAGCACATTGGTCTGGTTGCATTAACTGTCTCTACTGTCTTTGCATTGTTATAATCAAATCAGCTCTCACTCAACTCTGTGGTCTGAACCAGCTATTTACTACATCACAAATTCACAAAGAATATTAGATCTTTTTAGCCACAGCTCATCGGATGGCAACATTAGTCAATGACTGAGTCCAAACATCTCAACAGTTATTGGATTCAGTTCAGACATTCATCTCATGGTCACCACAGGATGAAGTCTACTGACTTTGCTGATTCCATAACTTTTCATCTAGCACCATTAAGAGACGTTGTCTGGAAGTTTTCATCAACTGTTTATGTCCCTTTCATCCCCGATTGTAACATCTGGGAGCATCCTCAGTGCATCTGAAACTTTGATTTATGAGCAGTTAACAGTAAAAAAAAAAAATCATCCTTGTCTGTTGAATGTATGTTGCTGTAATTGTTTATTTTTAAATATTTATTAATATTTAAAATGTCCTCTATGGTATCAGACATTTACAAATGTATCTTGTCTACCAATCTTCACAGTAAAATTATGTCTGCCATAACTTATGCCAATGCCATAGAGCGTCATAATTTATCATCATTAAACCTAAATCATTGAACTAAGCTTTCTGCCTAGATGTATAATTTAACACAGGAGTCAGTTTGTAACCAGTGTTTTGTTTTGTATTTATTTTTATTTTTTTAGTATATGGGCTACGTGGAGGTGAACCAGTCCATGAGAACTATCGACTTTGATACGAGGATGCGAGTGACACGGTAAGATTCCTCATCACTACACACAAATATGTATAGACGCGTAAGACATCTCACTGCTGAAATGGTCTCATAATAAAACTGAAAAATATTTTTCACTGATATGTTGATGTTAAGCATGTCCAAAGAAGAGGAAATGTGTTTTACTCTGACTGACTGAATTCATTTAACAAGTATTTGCCAATCAAGACATGTGTGGCTTATTTCAAAAATGTTTCAAAGGGGGAAATCAAATTAAATGTATAATGTTTCATAAACCGGGGCTTCCTCCTCATCATTTGATATTGACATCCTATCACAGTTTGCCAAAACACTGATACACACAGCGGCCTCTGTTCATAACAATGCTGCTGAATGATGTGGTAGAAAATCCAATTAGATGAATTTCCTCCTAATGATATCTCAGTCTTATTAAGAGGGAGAGAAAGAGAGATAGAGAGATAAAGAGAGCTAAATCCATTGCATACAATTTGTTTTCAAGGAAAAGAAAAAGAACTTCCTGGAAAAAAAAAAAAACTTATTAGAGCTTTATCTAACCAGGAAAGGGTTTTCTGATCTTTAGGGTAAAGTCTTGTGGTTGAGGCAGCAGGCAACATAAATATATTTGACATCAAATATAACGAAAATTGTAAAAGTTCAGATGGATGGTGCTGGCTTTGCTTCAGAGCGCCAAGAATGGTGAATAACAGTATAAACAATAACAGTTAAACAAATGTTAAAAAATTGTAACGGCAAGAATTTAAAAGTAAAAGTATCATCATCAACATGTATCACAATGATCTGGAGCAAAAGAATATATAGCAATAGATATGTATATATCAATTGTAGCATGTGTATGTGTGTATTGCAGTGAGGCAATCAGCAGACTGTGTGAGAAGACATCAGCCAGGACAACACTAAAGAATAAAAGGGTATGACACACACACACACACACACACACACACACACACACACACACACACACACGCATGCACAAAGGCATTCAGCAGGCACATAATAAGTGTTTATTTTTGTCTTCATAAGCGTGTGTGCAAGGGACTGTCTGCTGTTCTGGGTCAAATCAATCTTCAGTATTCGGGGAGTAGGATCATCCTCACCGTCTCTACAGACAGTATGACTCTGATCGTGGCCTCTTCCCTACAGGTGACAGTCTCAACATGTTAAAAACTAAATAATCCTTGTCACACATCTTGGTTGTTATACTGAGATATGGACTGCTGTTTGTTTAATATCCTACTTTCTCTTCCTCAGAAAATCGCCCACCACCCCATGCAGGCCATTTCTTTTGCCTCAGGAGGAGACCAAGTATGTTCATATTCCCAAATGTTAAACATTTCACATACACAAACTGAAGAAACACAACCAGGGTTGTATGTGCACACACATCTACACGCATGCATAGACACTGAGTAATTAGATTTTGTTGATTACTGCTTGGTTTTCTGCCATTTATGGATGATTGAATTATTTCCTGTCCAAATTCTTGATTCTTCTTTGTTTGTAGTTGTTGTTGCAAAGTCAAGGTCCAGATTTATCATATAACTGAAAGTGGAAGTTTTGACTTAAAAATCCTTCGCTTTGATACAATACACCTACTTACAAACTAAAGAATAACAGTTACTTATCACATTTCCTAGCAACTTAAAAATACTTAACATTTCTGTCTGAGGTGTGTGAATAATTGTAAAAGAAAAACTAATCATATAATCGGAATACCTTTATCACTATTTGAACTTATTTGGGTGTTACTCATCATAAGGTTTGATAGAAACAGTCACTTTCCATTTGTCTTCATTATCAGCACATCAATGCAGCACTTAAGTTTGCAAAAGTTTCAGTTACAGACGTTAATTGCAACTGGAGAAAGATCTTAAGGATTTCAAATAAATAAAATGAGAGTTTATGAAATAAATAAATAGGGAAAGAAAGGCAACACAACAGCACGTATGATTAATCATATGATCAGTTGATTTGAGAGTTGCTCTTAAAAAGCTCTGTTCTAGAGAGTGTCATCTAATTAATGCGCCTTATTCTTCACACTCAGAAAATAATTCTTTTATTCCTAACTTGACTCTTCAGTTTTAAGATAATGCAAAAGCAACAAATCATAAAATGCAACCAAACCAAAGCCAGTGTGTTTTTTCATTATCTTCACCCAGCCTTATGTCTGTTTCAAACTAATAACTCTTATCTGTTTTCCTTCCTTCTCCCTCTGTGCCCTCATTATTTCCATATGACAGAATCTGAGTTATTCATCCTGAGTGAAAATTTCCTGTTTCCTAAATGTTCATAATGAATACAAGCCCCTAATCATCAGTGGGGAGGAGAAAAAAAACAGAATAAAAGTGGCTCTGTTAATGTCTGAAGAGCCAGCAGGACTGTCTTGGTCGGGGACTGATGGATAAAATGCTTGACCAACAAAAACTGTTATTCATGTCTTTTCTGTAGCATCCATTAAGTTTTAACACGAAGTGAATGCAGACGTTGGACCACACTTGAAAAATTTCAGGGCTATTTTGATGCTGTGAGGGTTAGAGAGAACAAGGTAGCTGCTCATCTCTGGGGAACAACAGTGGTGAAGCTATGGATAGGATTATAGACTCAATGTTTATTTAATTAGCAAAAATAATCTTGTAGTGCACTGTAAGCTGTTGCTCAGTTGGCTTGGGCACATAAAGGATAGCGGGTGGAGAATTAAATTTAATCTGCCACAGAAGCATTGTGGTGAAACATATTCAGCTGAATGTGCACTTGTATAACAGAACCACTGATAGCAAGTGAATTAATTAGACAGAGATTACATGTGGATGACCATTAACTGAGAATGTCTGCCGTGTGTTTTCAGTGATTATATGTTAAATATTTATTAACTGAATGGTTGATTACTAATCTTAAACCCACCAGATGTGCAGGTTATAGGTTGAGCTACCCAAGAAAGAAAAAAAGAAAACTAATGAAAAATAACGTGAGTGTTATCAAATAAAAAGTGGAATTCATGGGCAATAAAATTAATTCTCTGTTTAATACACCAAAATGTAACAGCCTTACTTGCTCTGGTCCGAGACGTAATTTACTTTGGCTAATGTTTACACTGCTGACTATATATTAGCATTTAGCACATCTCAATTTGTTCCCAGGACATGGCGGATTACATCGCTTATGTTGCCAAGGATTTCAACAATCAGAGAGGTAAAGGACGGTTTTGTGCTCTTCCTAAAATGTAAACTTTACAATTATTACTGTAGAGTAAATATGTCTCTGTTTTTTTCTCTCGGATGTCAGCATGCCACATCCTGGAGTGTCCCAGCGGTCGGGCTTGTGAGGTCATCAACAGCATCGGTCAGGCATTTGAGAATCGTTTCCGTCAACTTCTCAGCCACACGCCTCTGCTCCTATCCACCAATCCCAGGTTGTCATTCTGTGTACCATATCCATCTTACTGAGGTGCACACAGCACACTAAAAGGGATTGGGTGGGTGGGTTGATCGGGGGCAGTTTGGCTAATGAATTATTTTTTACATTTTTTTTCAATAGCATGACTGTTAAAAAATATTTTTGTGAAAAATCACTTGATTGATTGATAAGTCAAAGGAAAAAACTAATGTTTTCTCATCTAACTTTACACTCATATATTGCTTCTGAGTTTATAAGTAGGTGGTAGGTTAATTAATAAATGAAATCGAAAAAACAACCAATCTATGTGCTACTTTAAGACTTAATATGTGTTTTTTTCTGTAGACAGTGAGACTGACATCAAATCATTTTTCTGACAGCAGGTCAGCAGAAGAAATCTGTCCCAACTGGATCCCTGACGACGCAGCAACAGATCAAAAGGTCAAGCGGGAAGAAGGTAAAGTCACTAAGCACTGTGACTACTACAATGTGATCCCAAGAAAATCGCCACCTCCTGGTGGTCTTGAGGACCTGCAAGTCAAAGAGAGTACACATGACATTGAAACACCCAAGGTAAGATTTCACTATAAATATCAAAACATGAAAAGTATTTATCAGCTTGAACATCTGTTTGTACAAACAATTTGACCAGAGAAAATAAATCTCACCACAAACATCATGGAGATGGTTTAGTTGTTATGATCATGAGATTGAATATAATAATGCTATAATGGATTAGCAGAGAAGAAAACAGATGTCTCTTGGTTGATAAAAGTCTTTCTTTTAAGGTACAGGTTACAAAGCTCTTGAAGAAACTAATACTGGGCATGTTACACATAAACACACCAGCACAATGTCTCCACCGTCCTGATTTGTCACTAACTTTAAAACACTAACACCTTATTCTGTGTACTGCAGAGTTGGCCGATCCCTTGTTCTTTGTGTGTCTCTGTCTCTGGGCGTTGAGTCACTCATGTTTTTATCTATGCAGCCATTCTAGGAAAACTACAGAGTTCATCCTCCAGTCATAAACTTAGATCACAAGACACATAATTATGTCCTGTCCAGCAGAACAACAGAGATAAGAAGTAAAACGTTCATGTCTTGTCAGCTTTGAAATAATCTGCTGACAGACATTAAATTAAAGACATGAGGAGAGGAAACTGTTAAGTTTATGCTTAATTCATTACTCTGAATATATTAATGGCTGTGAAGTGATTATTTTGCCCTGTCTGAAGCTTCTGATGCTGCCATCCTGGACCTCACAAAGTTTGCTAACCTCAGTGGGATTTTTCTCAGTTAGACAAAGGTTCAGTAAAATATATTTATATTAAGATAGCACCCTGGCATTGGTCCATTGAGAAAGGAGAGAAGACATGGCTAAAAGCTTCAGAAACAACAAGCAAGTTGAACATTGTGTTGTTTGTGGTCAAATTAATAGGCAGTATGAGTCATTGCTCTTCCGCTTCTTATTCATCTCCCAGAATCACTGTGATTGTCTGGGAATTGAGTCTGTGACTTTCTCTCTAACCTTTGGGCCGCGCGCACACACACACACACACACACACACACACACACACATGCACAGTGAGCGGGAGAGAGAAAGAGGAAAACTGATCTCTGTATTGTGTATGTGACTCATCTCCTGCAGGTTTGTTTGCCTGCGTCTTTCTCACTGTATGCAAACTGCTCCATCACAGAAGAAACTCCAACTCCACCTGCAGGTAAGCACCATAATTACATCACTATGTGCCTTAGAAAGCATAGTAAGAACACCTTTTTTAAAGATTATGATTAAATCATGAATAAATTATAAAAAATAAATGATACTTTATGTAAACTTAGTCTAAATTTAAATCCAATCCCATCAATCCCTACATGTTTTAACTTAAATCTGGTTTATTACCTTTTATTACCTGGTTTATTAAAATCAGTAATTAAATTTGAATAAAAAAACAAAACAATCATACAAATACATATATATATATATATATATATATATATATATATATATATATATATATATATTTGTATATATCTGTGTGTGTGTGTGTGTGTGTGTGTGTGTGTGTGTGTGTGTGTGTGTGTGTGTGTGTGTGTGTGCAGCCATTCCAGTTGCACAATGCAGCCATTAAAAGTCCTTGACCATCAGACAGATCACAGCTCATATTGAGGTTTTTAAATCTGAGAATCAAAACCTTGTTGGTGCAGACTGATGTTGACTGTTACATTTTCAGGTTCAGAGGGGTCTGAGGTCAGTGCTGAGCAGTGTCTCGCTGAGTTAAGGATTCAGGATCTGATCCAGGGGGAAGACTGGTTCCATGGAAGGTGGGTGATCAACATCCTTACACCTTGTACTCAATCACTGAATCAATGAATGACTTTAACATCAGCTGTCTACTGATAAATCTACTTTTCCTTTCTCAGTAACTTTGTGTCTTTCACGGCAGGTTAGAAAGGAAACAGGCAGAGTCGCTCCTCACCTGCAGTGGAGATTTTCTGGTCAGAGAGAGCAGCTCTGCCTCTGGTCAGTACGTACTCAGTGGGATGGAGGGAGACACCGTTCAGCACCTGTTGCTGGTTGACCCTCATGGACAGGTAAACAGGTGTGGTGGTGTATCTGCAGAGAAAAGCAGCTGGCCTCTGTATCTTGAAGCTGTTGTCTGTGTTTTCTGTGTGATCAGGTGCGGACTCGGGATCAGGTATTTGTGAGTGTCGGTCACCTGGTGCGTTTCCACATGGAGAACCAGATGCCCATTGTTTCTGGAAACAGTGAGCTGCGCCTGAAACAGCCAGTCCTACAGAGACACTGATGCCCCCCTCATAGAATAGCTTATGCTCTGATCATTAATCACATATATTGTATAAATGCAGTGAATATTTTGACTTTCCTACCATTTAAGTGATTTTTTTGTAAACACTGTGCCTTGCCCTGTGGTGAGAGCAGCTGCTGGTGTGTAGAGCATCCTGTCTCTGTGTCTCAGGCTGCGTTCACTGGTGTTTACTCAAAGTTTAAGCACAATCACTAGTGTTGGCAGGAAATTGCTAGAATGTTGGCAGGCATTCAGAATCATTTTTTAACATGCTAAATTTGCTTCATAATTGTTTTGTCTTCCCATTTACATGGTGTTTTAAACAACTTATTTGTGACCAGAATCTACAGCAACAGATTTTCCGTTTAGTCTTAGATCAGCTGGGAAATATGCAAATAGAATTGTTTTTGTTCCCTGTTATGTGTAATCAAATACATCTTCAGTTCTTGTGGATTGAACATACTGCAAAAAACAGATCAGAAAAACTGATGAACAAAACACATTTCATGAGAGTTCAACAAGAAACCTGACTATTATGTGACATGTGTCAAAGTTCATATTAAATCATGTTCACATCATGAAATTAAAATCACAATAAAGTTTGTAAAATGTTGTCTTATTTTGACTTCATTGATCTTATTGTGACCAAGGTGGGGTTGTTGTTTCTGTAAAAAGAAGAGGAATGCTTGATTGTTTGTCCTGTTTTCCAGAATTTGTAGTATTTTTGATTTTTTTTTTTTCAAAGTAGCATAAACATTTATGTTTAGGATAAGATAAAAGGTCTGATTCAGGTTAAAGTTAAACTTTGAGTTAATTAACATAACATACACCTGTTTCAGATATAGATTTGTAGAAATCACTTTCAATACTGTGGAATTTCATTTCTGTTAAATTGCCAGAGAAATAATTATTCCAGCTTTTTATTTCAGATACTTTTATTATGATCTCACAACTGATTGGTTAAATGAAAAGACATGTACTAAAAGCAACAGCCAAACTGGAAAACCATTAATAAATGACAGCATAAACAGTCTACACTGAACATTTTGTGTTTGTTTTAAATTAAACAGAAACTGTATTGCACATTCAGATTTGGTCAAGGTGTAGAGTGTAGCATCATGGGTGGATCATTGGTTTGCAGAGATCTTAGTCCTTTGTCTTATTTAGTCAATAGTGTAATTATTTGACAGAAAAAGACTGTTTCTGAGTCTAGAGCTGAGTCTTGGCTCATTCATATTGTTTGTCGGTGGGTAGGAGAGTAAGATCTTTGATGATGTTATTGGTTTGGCTGATGTAACTTGAGGTGGCAAAGGCAGCAGGAAGCCAGTGAATTTTTCTGTAGTTCTTACCGTTCTCTGGAGCACTTTCTTGTCCTCTGTTGAGCAGGCTACATACCCATACTGACATGCAGTAAGTCACAATCCTTTAGCTTTCTATGGGGATACAGGATTATGACTTCCCTGTGACACCACCTCTGCATTGTGCTTCCTGAGAAACCCCAGGAAGTGCAGTTTTTGCTGTGTTCTCTTGACACTAGCAGTGGTTTTGTGCAACCAGGAGCGCACACAGGAGTAGTGTGGACCCTCAGGAACTTTAAGGTTTGCACCTTGAAGGCTCAGTGCTGTGTAGATTGCTATGGCAATGGCATCTGTAGTCGATCTATTAGCTCTGTAAGTGAACTGATGTAACTAATGTTATGAAATATTGGTTTCTCAGAGCACTTCATTATTACAGGAGTAAGTGCAACCTGTATGTGATGGTGTTGGTGGATTTTTGGACTGAGTTCATTGTGGATGACTATAGGCAGGATGCTAATGTGGCTTGTGACAGGGAGGTGTTGGTTAGTTGGCACATACTTGGATTATTGAACTTGGAACCCCTGAACCTGCCTCACATCCTGGTACAGCAGTGTGCACTGTTTCATATGACCGTTGTCAGAAACGGAAGTCTTTTTTTAAACTGACTGGATTCTTTAAGCCACAAGATGGTGCTATCAGTCTTTACAAGAAGTCTTTACTCTGTGGCTCATATCAAAATATGATAAATGTTGACAGATTCTCTCCAGCTCAACTTTTAAAACTCTCCTTTTGAGTATGTGGTTGTTGAATTCTCAGTAATCCTAAATGTAATGCCCTCATGAAGCTCGATGGTAAATGCATATATCCTTGTTACTTGACATCATGCATCTCGCTGGTCCTTTGTGTTTTTGTGTGTCAGTCGTGTGTCTGAAAGTGAAGTGAAAAAGACTTGTAGAAAACAGCTTTCCTTTTCAGAGGCCTGTCACTTACAGATTTTGCTGAAGTAAAAAGATGACTGCATGTTAAAAGTATGCAGTTGCCTGTTTTCGGGCTGTGGCCCTCACCATCCTCTGAGAGAGGCTTGGAGGGTCTCACCCACATTAATCACCCTCTGTGCAGCTTGTGAGGCTGGGATCAGGGAACCACTGGCAGCTGATGGGGGAAAAAGGCAGCTCTGTTAAGGATTCTCACCAAAAAAAAAAAAAAAAAAAAAAAATAATAAACACTGTGAGGGTATCGAAAGAAAAACAACGCTTTCTGCCTTCCAGTTCAGATAATTCTGTCAGCTGTAATCACAGAACTGGATTTTGAAGTGTCAAAAAGCAGACATCTCTGTTTTTGTTAAAACAAAGAACAGGAAATGAACATATCTATGATCTTCTCCTCCACACATTCTGCACAAGCTAAATATAACATCTGCATCTTATCTGATTTGGTCAGTAAATAGGGACTGAAAATTTCCCTGCCCAAACTGAAATTTGGCGCTATCATCTATTAACATGAAAGCAAAATCATAACTGTCAAATGAAGTGATTTTTCAACCATCCAAAGTTATTTTCCTGCTTCTATTACATCCCTTTGGATTTACTCTGAGTCACAAGAGCCTCGCCCAAAACAGCTCACCAAGAACAACAATGACCTAGTGTGTGATGCTATTCTTTCACACTTGCAAGTCTGCTGATGATCACATGTTGTCAAACCTGTGAGGTCATCATTTGACCTCTGACCTGTCATTAATGTCAGAGCAGCAGCTGGCAGCCTGGAGCCTGGTGGACTAATATGGACAGTTCTGGGAGGAAAAGTAAACAGGATGGTTCTCTTTACAGCTGGTTTGATGACACAGCCTTTGTAACACCAGCGCCAACCATTTGGAGGAAAAAAAAATCCAAATTGATAATTAGTTTCTTTTGACTTCATGTGGATTTTACATTTTATTACCTGAAATAAGCAAATCATTTTAACTGCCATACTTAAAGTGTAGTTAACTATTTAGATGTGGCTTCAATTTAGGCAGTATGTCAACAAAATACCCGTACATGTCCATACAATGAAGCCCATCATCACTATCAACAATCACTTCTGTTCATGAACAATGGCCACAGTGGATGACAACAATATAATAAGTGCAAGCAGATAAAACATTTTAAATACTATAGATACTACGCTTATCACTGTGATGGTGCAGCTTTTTATGCTGGTGAAGGCCAGACTCAAGGATAAACTGATAAGATTTTGATGGCTAAAGGTCAAAGGTCACTGTGACATTACTTTATTATGTACATTTTATGCTAATGTTATATCTCAACACCCCTTTTACGAAATATCTTCAAATTTAGATTCATTTAGATTAATGTGACATCACATTTCTCAAAATTTCTGGTCAGCTAATTAAATCAATTGCTGATAAAGCCATCAGCACTAGGAATAAGTTCTGAAGTTAATGCACTGTTACTATTAGAGGAAGGTTTTAAGTCTTCTGGACAATTATCATTTTGTCTGTAGCTTAATTATCAGGCGCTCTACAAAATTAAGTCGGCAGCTAAAGCTACATTTACACATCTACGCAACCATATGTTGTGCGTGCATTTTTAAGAGCATGTGTGTACGTTCCATAAACTCGGCCAGTGACATGACAACCCCTGAAACAGGAAATGATAAACATTCAGGCTAATCTTCAGGTTCTGTGGCTCTGGTTCAGATCCAGAGAACTCTCAAAATTCCTTTATAGAATAAACTTGAGTGCTGATGAGCCTGGGGGCATTAACACTGAATACACACACATTGCACATATGACAAAGCATTCCCAGACCCAGCCTTAATGGAACAATTAAAGTCATAAAAAAGCTCCCAAAGTACAAGAGCATGAAATTGTTTCTCATTTCAATGTTATCAGAGTCACACAGAGTTCAAATCTGGGAGGAAACAAAACAAGACTTGGCCACTGACTGAGCTGTGTTGCAGCAGTCAGCTGACATGCCAAAATCTACATGCATGTTTCTCCAGAGACATGTGAGTCAAGTGAGGTTTGCAAACAAATGCACACAAAGTGACCAACTGTTTTTTTGTGCCTGGTTCTGTTTCCTGTTTCCACAAGTCAGGAACCAGTGAGGGCATGCTGCGAAGAAGAGCGGGCCAAGAGTCTCTGTTAAATGAGTATACAGTGAGTTGCTGTTGGCTTGAGTCAGGGCAAAATAGATGAGTGTGTGTGTGTGTGTGTATGTGTGTAATCCCCACAGTGATCACCTCACTCCTCAGTAGTGGTCTGCTTGAGCTTTTACCTCCCTCTGCTCTCAGCCCTCTACTCTTGCTTCACATGATGGCTCGTCACCGAAGCTCTGATGGGCGTGTGGACTGCTGGCAGGCTTTTCTGAGCAGAAACACGCATATACATACAAGTATATATGGACTCACATGTTCCCAACACAGTGTGTCCTTAAACATGTCCTGGAGTTTCTTTACCTCTTCCAAATGTTCATGTTTCCACTCTCTCTTTATCAGTGCCCCACTGGAAACTAGGTCAGTGTCAGTTCATGCTATTAGCTTCTGCTCCAAGTGTATGACTCTGTGTGTTTGTGCACATGTGTGCGTGTGTGTGTGTGTGTGTGTGTGTGTGTGTGTGTGTATGCGTGCATGTGTGCATGTGTTCGTGTTCAGTTAGCAGCCATGCTTATCTGCCACTTGGCTTAAGAACTTCCTTGAAAATGTTTGTTTTTATGCTCTGTGTTGGTGCATTGGAAGCAAGTCTGCTTGTGTTATGAGTGTGTGTGTCTGCGCACAAGCATGTGTGTGTGTCTGTGTACGTGTGTGCGCGTGTGTGTGAGACATGGTGATGATGAGGGGGTGGGGGATTCCAGGATTCTTGCACGAGGCAGCAGACAGATGTGGGAGAGTTGAATCAAAACTTTTCTGTAAGCCAACTTCAAAAGGCGACTTTTCCTCCACTGTTGGTCTCCTCTCGTTCTCCATTCCTCTGCTGTTCCCTCATGCTTTGGCCAGAAGCTCACACGTCTCCCCTGGATCTCTAGCTGAGGCTGAGATCAGATCAAAACTTGGATTCTTGCAAACATGAGGAGGGATGATTCAGTGAATCCTTGTAATGACTTTTTTGTTTTTGAGTTGTTTGTGTTTTATATCTACAGTGCTTTGTGACTTTTCCTGACCTCTCAGAAACTATAGATAACTATGAATTATGTATCTTTGTGGTCTTTGAGCTGGTTAAATGCCATGGATGTTCGTACACCCTATACCTTTGATGGGTGTTAACTGTACTTTTTAGCAGAATTGCTTCTCACAAGTTCCCAAAAACTCTATGTGGATGTGTCTTCGTCTTCGTCTTCATCTTCCTCTTTGACTTAATCTTTGTCTTTGTCTTCATCTTCTCCTATTTATCCGGAGGGGGCTAAAGCTTCAGGAAGGAAGTGTTGTGTTGTACACCTCCTGAGGGAACCTAATTAGATAGCCAACTAAACTGGCCCCTCTCGACTTGGAGGAGCAACAGCTCTACACTGAGTTGCTCTCGGATGTCTAAGCTCCTCACCCTTTCTCTAAGGCTGAGCCCGGACATTCTACAGAGGAAGCTCATTTTGGCCACTTGACTACCCATAGTCAAGTTATATGGTCACTACCCATATCTTGTGTCCATAGGTGAGGTTCGGAATGTATATGGACCAGTAAATAGAAAGCCTCACCTTACGGCTCAGGTGCCTCTTTACCACAATGGACAAGAGCAGCGTCTGCATCATGGCACCCCAATCTGTCTGTCCATTTCCTGCTCCAATTTCCCATTACTCGTGAACAAGACACCGAGATACTCCTCCATTTGAGGCAGCAACTCCTCCCTGACCTGGAGTGTGCTCCACCCTTTTCTGGTCGAGAACTATGGCTTTGGACTTGGAGGTGCTGAATCTCATCGGTGAAGGTTGGTGCTCGGTGACGCCAGCAGAACAACATCATCCACAAAAAGCAGAGACAGGATTATGAGGCCACTGAACACAACACCCTCCGCCCCCTGGCTGCACCTAGAAATCCTGTCCATAAAAATTATGTGGATGTGGATTTCTATGATATTAGTGTTCATAAGAGGGAGTTTGATTCCTCTGGGATCTGATCCACCCCCAAACAGCACTATGCAGGGTAACATACTGTACATTTCTTTGCTTGTGAATCCCTTTTTTTGGCAAACAAATGGAAAATGTGTTTGTGTGCTCATGCAGAACCCTCCAAATGACAATGTTTTTGTTCACAGTTAGCGTCTTTATGTCAGGAAATTTTTAACAGACATCCGTGGTTACCAGAGAATGAATCATAGGCCTGATTAATTTTTTTGTACAGAGCCAATGGGTCAAAGTTTGTGCTGATATATCGCAGCATCTTCGTGATGGATTGTCACCAACATTTATGTTCCCTTCTGGATGAAGTTATTACATTTGGTGCTTTTACTTGTCATCTCAGCATCAGGCTAAAATAAGGTCTGTGTCCTCTTTTTCATCACAGCCATCTTTCACAAACTAACAACTTTTCTCTCTGTCATCCCTCCCAAGAACTGATGCACTGGCATAAAGCATCACATCAATACTAGAGTTGTGTGTGTGTGTGTGTGTGTGTGTGTGTGTGTGTATTAGTATATTTCTCTTATGCGTCTGTTTGTGCAGAGTCTGTTTATGGGCCTCTTCATCTGTACTGAGTGTCTATTACAGATGGTGGCGGTGAACCCCTGGTGGGAAAACTCAGCAGGGAATGTTTTCCATCCCTAAGATGGTCAGATTTGTGTGTTGGGGTGGGGGGACACCAATGACTCCATAAATCACATGTGGAGAAAAGTGGGCGGCTCAGCCAGGCTGGATGGATGACTCAAGCCAAATTTACTATCTACTGTGCCCCACAAGAGAGAGACCCTGAATAAATCAGTATGTATTCAGAAACACAGTGATTACAAAGGTTGATTGCATTTATTGACAATAGCCACATATTACCTCCTCTGTGGACTTCTTCAAAGCAATAGTTCATTTTGGAACATTACACTTGCTTTCTTGCTGCAGAGTTATGTCTCTTTTCCACTATATGGTGCTAGCATTACTCGACTCGACTCAATTTGGTACAGGCACCCTCAACGTGAATGGGTTGGGTGAGGTCGAAACGGCTGTGGCGTCATTGTGGTAGGTGAGTTACTTGTGTAGTAGTGCGCTACTAAATTGGCTTATAATGAGGTGGGCTACAACGATGGCTACTCTTGCTGCTGTTCAAAAATGGCGATTGATTATTTTGTCGATGCTCTCTGAACTTGCTTGCACGCCTGGTCACACTTGTGAAGACACTATCTCTAACCAATCAGTTGTCAACAGTCTGTTCATGTTACATTGTAGTACTGGCTTAACTCGCTCGATACCTCGCCAGAGCAGGTACCAAAAAGAGCACCAGCCCCAATCCCTAATGGAAAACCAAAAAAAAACAAAACAAAAAAAAAAAAACAAGTAGAATGGTATATTGGAAAAGCCCTATTGGAAGGCTCCTACCACTGTCATATTGGTCTGTTAAATATGAAGCTGCAGTAGATGTGTAGCTCAACCTATCTTAGCTTAGCTTCATTTACAGAGTGCGAAATAGCTACATTTAATCAAGTCGGCTAGTACCAATTCTACAGCCAATTTTATAGCAGTATGTTTAAAGGCAGGGAAGTTAATGGGTTCCAAACTTCTGCAGTATTACTCGAGCTACAGCACTTATGGTGATACCACCATCATTTCACTTTACTGCATAGACAGTGGAGAGGCAGACATCAAAGAAGCACAGAGATGAAACGCAATCAATAGTGGTTGCAGTCTGCAAATCTACCTACACTACAACCCCTTTGTTCACCACGATTACAGCTCTTCACAGAGAAAAGAGGAACAAACATAAACACCCCAACTGCATGTTGATGGTCTCTTTTTGAATTCCGAAACATGGAAAAACATACATTACCTGAAAGTAACATCAGAAGTCACAGTTACTGCAAAGGATATAACAAAAGTGCCATTTAGAGCTGCACTGAAAGGAATCCTAAACTCACATAAAAATCAAAATTTCTGCCATAAGTAACTAATCTACATGTAACATGTGAATGTTCACATGAATTCACATCTTTTTTGTTGAATCCATGGGTTTCTCACTATGGAGTTGGAAAGTCATCAGTGGAGACTGATAAATCACTGCTGTTTGATCGGTTTAAACAAAAAATGTACAAGGTGTTAATTAGTGAGTTTTAGAAATGTGTTGTTTTTTCCAGTCCTTTAACTAAGCTAAGAAAACCACCTGTTTGTAGCTGTGCGTCCACCACACAAACATTAAAGTGACATCAGTGTTCTTATCTCAACTCTGCAAAAATGTAGATGTGTAAGTATTGGATGATTTCTAAACGTTCAACCTGCTCCTTTAAAGATGCTTCTGTTCGTACATTTGGTGCTTAGTATGTGTATTACAGTAATTACCACTCCCATGAATAACTCCTCTCAATAGGCCTAACATTAAGGATTTGGGATACAAGGGACTTTCTCACTACATTTCTCTAATCACAGATTACAACAGCTATTAAACTCCAACTAGACAATCACAGATGACTCATATTGTCAACTCTGTGGTTCTAACCCTCCCGCCTCCCTCCCTCATACCACAAAAAAGGGCAAATACAACTTTTTATGACCTGAAAAAAGCTATGTCCTTCTGGATAAACTATTTTTTAAGGGAAATGAGTTGCAGTGCTTAGGTATACACAGGGAAAAGCATCCATTTGAAAATGAAAAAGGGATTACTTTTATTTTGTAGTTATGTTTGATTTTGTGACACAGCACTGCACTGCATATGTGTGGTGTGTATTTGAGAGGGAAACATATGTGATAATAGATGGCCAAGCCTAAAACAGTTGATACGATTCCATCATTACATTATGATCATGACAAAAAAGGAATGGTGGCCAAACTCCAGAATCACACATACAGAGTGTGTGTGTGTGTGTGTGTGTGTGTGTGTGTGTGTGTGTGTGCATGTGTGTGAGAAAGAGTGAGAGGGAGAGAGAGGAGAGGTGGGGGTGGTGGGGGAGAGAAAAGGGGGAGACTCATTTCTGCTGCAGCTCATTTTCTTGAAATATTTCACATGAATATTGGCAGCAGTTGTGCTGCAGAAGACAAAAGGAAATGAACTGTGGCTGTGGGAGCCAAAGACAACACACAGTGTGAGAAAGTCTCGCTACAGTCACTGCTTACTGCGCAGTGAGAGACAATCTCAATCTAAGCTATTAAAAAACTACCTAAGGACATATGAAACACATGAAAATGAGTTGGTGAAAGAATCTGTGATGCAACTGTCGCACAAAATGAGCTTCTGACATGTTGAACATCAAAGTAAGAAACAGGTCAATTCTAGGACATGAGATGTGCGAAAATAACTTGATTTCTTTCGTACCGAATACCTCGGCTACAGTGTAAAAAATGTTTATCTAACCTCTGTTTCAGTCTTGCTATTTCAGGCTTTCTAGTTCAGCCATTTCAGGCCAGAGGAGTAAACATTCCCTAAAATGAAACCCACACTCAGTTACTGACTGTCACTAACTGAGGAGAGGATGGGGTGAGATGCAGAGGTGGGTGGGAGGGAAAGGAGAGTGTGTTGGGTTGGGGAGGTGGCGACTTACTGTAAATGACACCTCCTCTGTCAAAAAAGAGCAAAGGGCAACCCTGCGCCACTTGGCATTGGATGAGAACCATGGTTTGAAACCATCCTGCAGTGCACTCATTTCTGACGTCATTCTAACAACAGGGTGTGTATGTGTGTGTGTGTGTGTGTGTGTGTGTGTTGTGTTACGCGCTTGAATACACACCATAGAGACATCTGCATGCTTGTCTTATAAGTGATGATATCTGGTATCTGCAGCTGTCAGATAAATGTAATAGATGGGGAAAGGAGTATAAGTAGCATGAATAGCATGAAATAAAAATACTAAAAAAAAAAGGATTAAATACCCACTTAAAGGACTGGCGCAATATTTTTGGGAAATACACTTGGTTACTTAAGAGGTAATAACCAATGCCACTTGACATGAAAGAAATATATTTTCAACTATACGTTTTTTCTGTTAAAGGTGCACTATGCAAGAATTTTAAGTTAATGTAGCAGCTTCGTAATCACTGTGATGGTCAAATGGCTCCTTTCAGGTTAAATGAAGGGTCTTTCAACTGCCCCCACCATGCTTGCCAGGTTTTATGTCTATGTTGGATTCATGAAGCGCAAGTTCAGTGGCACACCTTTGTACAACAATTTGCAATAGTCTTTTAAGGTTGTTTTCTTCCATTTGGTAGATGTGTTCAAGGGAGTTACCCAATCAGCACCAATGTGTGTATGAACCAAACCAATTTAAAAAGCTGCTGTAAGCAATCATAAGGCTTGTGTTATGCAACAGGACGTTCAGCACACCTGTTCTGCTGAATTAAACATTTTGCTATGTATCATGCGTCTTGAACTCAGCCTGACTCCGACACTGCAGGTAGACTTTTGTAGAGATAAAAGTGGAACATAGTGCAGCTTCAGTCACAGTTTTTGGGTGAATGTAGATTGGGAGTTTCTTGGGGTCAAAGGCAGTGAGCTGTCTCTGGCTTCCACCAACACATCCTAAACCACTCAGCTATTCAACGTCATCCCAGCTAGTTCCTCACACTCAGGTCACACTTGTGAGAGAGAGAGAGAGAGGGAGGGAGAGGGGGGGTGAAGAGGCTGTCTTAATGCACTCCAATCAGCAGTGGCCACTCTACCCTCTGCCTCTCCCTCAGACTTTCTTTCATTTCTCAACACAAGACTTTTTTTTCCTCTTACCCAGACCTTTTATCTCGTCAGCCAACATCCTTTGCTACTCATACATACCATTTACAATAAAACATGAACTCCTTATCTTACCAGTATGATTTAGAGGTCAGTTCCAGTTGTTATTTTAGTTTTATTTTATTTTACACTCTTATAACACTAAATGTACTTACTACAACTACTTGTTTTACTATATCATACCCTTTGTTATGAAACTAATGGATATGAGTCCCAAATAATATTTCAATAATATAATAATAAAAATAATAATGCCAGAGGTCAAAAAAGTGAGACTGACTGACTTAAATAAAGAGGGGAGGTAATATGGTTTTAATTGTCCATTGGGTCGAATGGATTACAAATGATGGAGGAGGATATTATATATAAGTATACTTGTACAATATCGATAAGTAATACTTGGTGACCAGCTGTTATGAACAATGATGGAAGGAGATGGAAAAGCAGAGTAATATGGAGGTTTGATATGATTCTTTGACTTTGAGCTGAAATATATGTATCCTATGATATTCTACACAGACAGATGAATATTTTGAGCTTATCAGTTAAGAACATTGTCATCAGCATAGAAAAATCAGCAAAATTTCCATTCACAACGAAGACACAAAGGAAAGGAAAGTAAAGCACCTGAGAGTATTTGTTTTCCCTCCTGCTGTAGCTAACACAATGGTGAGTTGGGACCAGGATTGCTGCAGAGCAAGAGGCAGCAAAAACTAAAAACTGTCAGGACCATGACATCATGAGGTTTTGACGACTTCTTTAAAATATTATATGAAAGAATTTCAATTAGTCTAGAAAATGTTATGGGCATGTGGAAAAAGGAAATTACAAAGGAGTATGAAAAGGAGGATCGTATTGATCTAAAGATGGCGCAGCCTCCAGTATTTTGATGGAGTTACTGAACTGCAGTGAGTCCAAATGGGATAAATGCCGATGAGAAAAAAGTTAAACTGGAAGACAGTTATGAAGAGCAAACCTGTAGGATTGCTCTGTGGTTGCAGTCCGGGTGCTGCCTGACAGTTGGTTGTCTTGAGGCAGACAAAGACTCTTGGCAGTCTGTCCTGGAGTAAACGTGGCCTTGTCAGCAATGATGGAGAGGCCTTGCAGAGGGCAGGACTTTCCAGGGGAAGAGAAGCAGTACAGTATTGTTGAGACTAGGTTTGAGGTGGTGGGCAGATATCCAACTGGCGATGTCAGCAAGGCTAGTGGAGATGTGCGCCTCAACCTGAGTGTGTGAGGGTGGAAAAAAAAAGTTGTGGGTGTCCAGCTGATGATAGATCTACTATCCTCTACACAAGATGAAATACTACATAAATCCACAAGCCTGTTGGAACAGCAACTTGGGGTCACATGGGGGCACAGCGAAGTGGTTCTCAACTTTGTGCTGGTAAATTGCTGTAGTGATTGTATTTCACGTAACTTTCATCTTGATCAAAACTATCACATCTGATGTGAGAAAAGGAACAAAAAAACACCAACAGGTAATCCAGGTAATTGCAACTTTGTTTGGAAATGCGTGAGATGAGAATGTGGATAATAATGAAGAACAGAGAGAAGGAGGGGGGGGAAACTGATAGTGGAAACTGGTGTAGTGGAATATACAGTGTCATGGGGTTCCTCCGCTCTTGCTCTTGGAGTGATAGCATACTTGAGAGAGGAGCCAGGCTGACTCTATATTTGCTGGGTGTGGCTGCAGACATGAATCAGTGTGTGAAAACTATCACTGCACTGGACAAAATTCCTCAAAACACACAGTATAAATACACAGTGTAAATATTTAAAGGACATAATTCAATGCAAAGGGGAAAAGGTATAAAAAGGCTTTTTATATATTATTGACAGGGGCAATATGTTTGAGTCTGAGTACTAAAATATCTGGTTAGAAGAAACTTAAAAGCTTAATTGTTTGTTTTGATAATTTTTATAGATCTGCAGCCTTTTAATTCATTATTAAGAATTGTCTGGATGTTTGCAGGAAAGAGAAAGTTACTGTAAAAATGTTGTTAATTACATTTCATATAGAAAGTGATAAACCATTTATAACTCAATATAATGTCAACCTTGCGATTGTTCTTATGAATATTGTTTAAGTGACTTGTAAAGCATCAATAACGCCATCAGGTGCAGATTATTTACAGCCTTTACTATTATTAGGAAGCAGTAACAGCTGCATTTTATAGTAAAGAATGAACAGGTGCATTTAATGTAGAAAAATAGATTATCAGTGGTGGATTATTTAAGATAAGACGTGAAGCTTTGCTACAGGTTTTAGAGAGTTGTATTAGTTCCTGTCTTCCTCTTCATTTTTATGTTGACTGTAACATCATTATAATGGCAGTTATTGTTTAAACTGAAGGTCCAAGAGCTGAAGTTAAAAGACTCAAGCTTTTGTATCGCGAGAGCAGGAGGGAAGAAAGGAGGAAAAAAATTGGGGAAAGTTGAGTAGAGCAGGGATGAGGAAAAAGCATTGCTGTAAGGGAGAGAGTCAGTGAGTGCTGCCATTCTCATCCTCTGGAATGCATCAGCTCCTCTGACTTTATCTGTGCAAAATCAACAAACAACTGGATGCGCACGATCAAACTCCAAGACTTACTTTTCGCATTTATTAAGAGCAGACCAGCGAAAGTTTTCAGAGACCTTTCCTCTTTCTATTCTTCTTTTTCTTCTTCTGCGCAGTTTGTTTTTTTCTTCGAAACTTTTTATTCAGAAAATTACCGGCAAGGTAAAAGTGAAGCGGTCCTCTGTCGGGTCCGAGGCGAATCTCCTGATCGGGAGACAAGGTAAAGTAACAACTCACTCGTGCGCAGTTTTGCGCATTATAATTTTTTTACACATGCTCTTGCGACTTTGCCGCTGAATGTTTTGTTTTTTTCTATTTTAATAACAGTATAAATGATATCATACCCTAGCTGTTGCTGTTGTTTTTCTTTTCTGAGCAGCATCCCCTACACTCTCCTCTGCGTCTTTTCCAACTCCTTTTTTTTTCTTCTTATTGTTTTGCAGCTTTGACTCCACCGCAGAGGTCGAGGGCAGGAGGAAAACTAGTTAAAGTTACTTTTATTATACCGAGCACTGGACTTGTTACACTTGAGAGTGGATATGCCGGATAGTAAGAGTGGAGGACGGCTGCTGCAGCTGGCCGTGACTCTGGTGGTCTCGCTGTCCCTCTGCGCCGAGCTTGGAGACTCTGCAGCGGAGGTGGTGTCGGTGGACACCGGGGACAGCGAGCTGGTGACCAAGCAGACCACCGACTCCAGAGCCAACAGGGCCAAGAGAAGGGGTGGTACGGACGTCCTCAGAGGGTAATATGATTATGATAATCCACATTAGTACAATTTTAGAAGAAATGTCACTTCTTTTTCCTTCACTTTTTGTAGTTTCCACTGTTTTGTCCCGGAGCAGGTGTCTATAACTTGCTGGGCACGGTGTGTGTGTGTGTGTGTGTGTGTGTGTGTGTGTGTGTGTGTGTGTGTGTGTGTGTGTGTGTGTGTGTGTGTGTGTGTGTGTGTGTCGTGTGAGAGAGAGAGAGAGTGTTTGTGTGTGTTTAATAAGGCAGACTGAGACCCATGAATGACATTGTCTGTGATGGGAAGTTTGGAGCAAAGTTTAGTAATTAACTACTGGCAAGAATATCACATTCCTGCAGACTGCAATAATAAATTACATCCAAACAAAGGAGGCCATTGGTCGTGTATGACTGTGGCAGAGAGAGAGAGAAAGAGAGAGGGAGAGAGAGAGAGAGAGAGAGAGTCAGAGTCTAACAGCCTAATCCTCTTCTGGCCAAAAACACCACACCCCAGTTGTGGATAAATCACATCTGCAGCTGTACACAGTGGGTCATTGCACACATACACACACAAGCAGGGTTGTGTGTGTCTGAATAAGAATATGAATAAGAATAAGAGTGGTGGCGGGTGGGTGGAGGTTAAAAGAGAGACAGACAGAGGGAAAGCAAGTGAGTGATGAGCCAGTGATGACAGCAAACAGCTGATGAAGGTCACACAGTAGACAACTCAATGAGCATTTTCTACAAGCGTTTTTTTATTTGACACGTTTTAACATCTGGGTTCAGGGGCAGGAAGTACATATACAGCTGACCTACCACTACAAGAATGTGTCAGACATCCACCAGACGTTATTATTCACCTCCTGGATTTGTTCGGACTTACATTATATACAATGACCCACCCAAGGGTAACCCCCTGTTAGAGGGAAGGGCCAAGTAGGAAGACTACAGCTGCTTAGAGACATGTACTGTGGTTGACAGGATGGATCATTCCATATCAGATTAAATATTTTTCATCATCAAATTTCAGAACACCTTCGCAGCATTATATTTTCTTCCCCAAAGACACTGTATTTTGTATTGGGGAGTGATGAACCGCATCCAGCATTAGGAAGTAGCACACACCTAGGGCATTGACAAGTGGTTTCCATTCTGGGAGTCAGGATCCTCCTCACAGTGAGTCACATGATGAAAGTAATTACTCACTAGACAGTGGCAAGAGATAAAAAATAATAGCGCATAATTTGCCTTTAAACTTTTCTTCTGATGGAATACTTTGATCCTTTGCTTATACAGCTGGATCAGGATTTAAGTTTATCAAAGGGTCAAACAAAGAACACTTCTTGCAACAGTATGATGATCAGTGATCACTGAGCTTCCATTAATAAAGAGCAGCTGACAGTCTAAGGGCTAAGGCAATTGTAGGTTGAGACAAATCATTGACAATCATTATGTCTTGAGAGTGATCTGAAGTGTAAGATGTGTATGATTGACTTTCCACAGACCCAATGTTTGTGGCTCAAGGAACAACGCCTTCTGCTGCCCGGGCTGGAAGACTCTGACTGGAGGAAACCAGTGCATTGTCCGTGAGTATCAGCTGCTTTTAATGCAGTAGGTTGCAAATGTCTATTTTTAAGTAAAAATACCATCATTTCATCTTCTCCATGGTGAGCATTTCCAGTCTTATATTTGTAGTAAATTAAATATCTTTGGGGTTTGCGCTATTGGTTAAATACAAAAGGCCATTTTAACACGTCACCTTGGACTCCAGGAAATGACTACGTTCATTTTTTCTGTTTTCTGTTGTTCTACAGACCAAATAACATATGAATCAGCTGACAATATAATTGGCATATTAAGAGAATGAGTGAAAATAATAATTAATACAATTACTTCGTTGAGGTAAAAAAAAACAAAAAAAACTGCAGGAATGTCACTTAAGGGTTATTATTCATTGATATATGAAATTAATTGAACATAACAAACTAATAAGATGACAATGCACTGTTTGTAGTTGTGAGTTTGGAAGTTTACATACTTTATTGTGGTTGATCAGTCCAATTAAAACCAATTGATCAATTGCAAATGATTGCAATTTTCAGATAATGAATGGACACTTTCAGAAGTGGTGATGATTCTAGGTTTTACTGGCCTTGAACGGTAGAAATCGAAGGTTTTTTTTTTAAAGCTATAGTATAATTTCAGTAATTATTAGAGAAATAAACTGTAAACACTTTGATATAGATTCAAAGTGTTATAAACTAGTAGATGCTTCCACGATGGTTAAACCTGAGTTTAACCTGTGTTGAATTTTGTGATGATTACATGACTTGTGATACGCAAACAATGATGATATCTGATTTTGGGTTTGACCCAAGACATATATGCCAGACAGTGATTAGCCTATGAAGTACACTGTAAAAAATTAAATGCATCGATTACATTGTTTCCAATGGAAATAATATTTTTTTAGCCACTAGTTTTTCTCGTTGTTCTCACTCCACTGTCTTTCTTCAGCCGTCATGTCACTCACTGATCTTAAAGCACTTTATGACCTCAGCTTCTATCATCTACATGGGAGTGGGCATTTAGAGCAATGAGGCTCCATCTGATTGGCCAAAAATATTGATATGTATATTGTGAATGTATACCACATGAAAATAAAACATTATTTGCATTTCCAAGGAGGCAAATTTACCACTTCCAACCAGAAAGTAGGAGACAAAGTCTCTTACTCGCTCAGACTCAGGCCAAAATGTCCCCAGAAGGACGTTGCATGCTGAGTCTCTTGAATCTCAGTCGACCAAGGTGTTTCTCTCTCTCTCCCTCACTCTCTTGCCCAACTTCCCCTCAGAGGACAGGAAGGTCTGAGAGGCTGCAGAGTGGTGCAGTCTGGCTGGTTGGCTGGCAGGATGCCTGTCGCGGCTCTAATGACATTGTTTAGCAGTGGGGTTTGGAGAGTAGGGGTCAGTGGCTGGACTCTACCTGATGGGAGCTGCAGCAGGGGGGCCCATGCCAACAAACAGTCTGTGGGAAAGAGAACAAGAGCCAAACACAGGTCCAGCACTGACTAATGGCAACAAAATTCATAGAGAAAAATAGCTCACTACCAAGTTCGCTTCTGTAACTTAGCTAGGATGGTGGTTAAAAGGAAGATTTGGCCATATTTGGACTGGGGTCTGTTTGAATTTTGAAATGTTATAGATGAGAGGTTGATATGAGGTTCAACACCTGCAGCGGACAGCCTGACAAGCTGCAGATACATAACATTAATAATTTTCTCTCACACAAAATCAGGACAGATCCAAGCCATAAAGTGAGCGCTGGTTTGTTGTTATTTAATTTTGCACCTGACAGGAGAATGCTTTTATGCTGTTTGACTGAGTGTCATGTTCTTCTTTGCAGCAATTTGCCGGAGTTCATGTGGAGATGGCTTCTGCTCCAGACCCAACATGTGTACCTGTCCCAACGGCCAGATTGCCCCATCCTGTGGATCCAAGTCAGGTTGTTCATCACCTCTCCTTCTCCCAACACGATGCACACTGAACTTCTAAGTCTTCCGTCTTCAATGTGTTTCAATGTGTCTTCATCTCAATGTGTTTATTATATTGTGTGTATAGATGGGGAGGTTAGCTGTACTTAGCCAACAGATAATGGTATGATTTATGTAAATAGGAGTGTATGTGTTTCTTGGAAAGAATTACCCAGACCACACCCCAGTCTTTGCATTTTTTAAATAAAGGAGCTGAGGACAGAAACTATGCGACCCTGTTGTATATTTTCCTCTACTGGGTGGAAATGAAAGAACGTAATTGGCATAGATATTTTGTCTGTGGCATTTGAGTTTTCTTCTTCTAATAGTAACAAGCATGGTACAAATAATTTTAGATATTAAGCCAAAGAATCTCTTGAAAACATCCATTGTATCTGCCCCAAGATTGGAAAAATTGATATGTTGCAATCATGTTCTAGGAAATAGAGGTCAGCCTCGTGGGCTGCTGTGTGTGAGTGCATATGTTTATGAGTGGATTGGGTGTGTATGTGCTTTGGACGTCATCCATAGTTAACATCTTCTCCGTGTTGCTCTCTTACAGCCCACAGCACTTCAAACCAGTGTGATCATCTGTTTGCGAACTATAAATTTCTAGGAAATTATATTTGAGCATGACTTTCAAGAACTATGGTTCAGAGTGCATGTTGCCGATGTCATATTTTTTGTGCACTGATTTCAACTCTAAACATTGTGTACCCACAGTCCAGCACTGCAACATTCGTTGTATGAATGGGGGAACATGTGCTGAGGACAGCTGCCAGTGTCAGAAAGGCTACGTGGGAAACCACTGTGGTCAACGTAAGAATATTTTGGAAGACTTTATATTCACGTTTTGATGTTGAAATTTTTGATAAATTATGACAAAAAAAATATTTTAAACCCCAATTTCCTAATATAAACAACAGAGTAAACAACACTATCGAAGTGTGTGTTCTTATAACAGCAGTAGCATTTAGCACAAAGGCCCTCCAGAGCTTTGTCTAATAATAAGTTGTCTAATAACTCAGATGTTATCATATAAAAAAGAGAGGGCAAGAAACATGAGCAGTAAAATGATCACATATCCTGAAAAACAGATATGTTATCTACTTTTAAATGTCAAGCTGAGATGCACTGACTTTTGGTTTTACAGCCAAATAAACTGGTTTAGATAATAATTCCTCTGATTTTTTTTCATGGTTGTCATAGTGCCTCTAGATCTAGATTAATATAATGACTACAGTGTCACAATAACAGAAAAGATGGCCAAATCCTGAGACCTGATCTGTATATATCTGTGTCACAATACACAGAACTGTCCTCACTTCTTTCTTTTCCTCTCTACTTCTCCAGCGGTTTGTGAAAATGGCTGTCTTAATGGAGGAAGGTGCGTGGCTCCCAACAGATGCGTGTGCACCTACGGTTTCACCGGAGCCCAGTGTGAGAGAGGTAATGACTCAGCATTTCCCCCACTCATCTTACATCACTCTGTCTCTATGCTCTACATTCACGACTCACTACTGCCAAAGTGGTTTTTCATAGCCACACGTGCTGCTTTTGTGAAAACGTGACTGGATCTTGAATGGTGGTTGTGTGTGTGTGAGGATGTGTTGGTGTGCGTGGGTCTGTGTATGTGTTTTTGTGACTGAAGACAATTCCTACTTAGTCATGCCACCAGCTCTAGGAATGTGGTTTGTTGTGGAACATTCGCATGTGAAGCTTGAGCTTAGAAATGACCATTATTTTCCACATCTGCTCTCAAACGACACTCGGGGGAATGTAATGTCTTTCTAAATGTGTGCTGTTTGTTAACTGAAGACCTCCCAACCTCCTGTGGTTGCTCTCTGGCACATGTGAGTAAAAGCTCCAAAATATACAAGCAAATGTGATGTGATGCGTGTGTGTGTGTATGCAAGTGTGTTTTGTACATGTGCTGAGATGGGGAGCAGCGGCAGTGATGACCTGTAGAGGTCAAAGGGGTTACCTTGTAAAGCTAATATTTGGATTGGCAGCAGAGTTCCTGATTAGTGATGTCCCTTTTAATGAGGCCATTCAGAGGCTTGTCAGTGTAGATTGGCCAAAGAGTTGTCCGTTCCTATCTTTAACCCTGTAAGAAGTTTGCCTGATTGGTCAGCGCCACCGTTATCTGCTCCTCTACACATGTTGTGACTTTGGTTTTCAGTCTCTCCCATGTAAACTTGGTAAAAAATGTTTCAAGACTGTTGAGAAATTCAAATGAAGTATTTTTTAATTTCAGCACACCCTGTCTTTTTAATGTTCATTGTTTTTAGGAAATACAAGGAAACTGTGCCGCTGTATCTTGTTTGATGATCTCTAATGAACGAATGGCGTATGATGATCTCATCACATCCAGTTTTTAAATGTTGATTTGCCTGGTAGTTATAGCAGCAGTGTGTTTCTGTGAGTGAAAGCTTCATTCATCTTCATCCATTCATCTTTATGTGCTGAAAAACGTGACATATTTATCTGTGTGTCCATGAAATCCAAGCGTTAGATGTGCCCGTACTGTCAGTGCTGGGTTAATTATTTCACACTACTGGACATGTAGTATAATATATACCGTATGGTGCTTAGTTGAGCAGTTCTGATGATTTATAAGTCATTTAGACCATCAATTCAGGACAAAGGCCACATAATCTCTGGTTCCAGCATCTTAAATGTCTTACATGTGAGGATCCTGCAGTTTCTGTTTTAAATAATTATCAATCGAATCACTTTGTGTTTTGGACAAAGTCATATGTGCGACAGTGTCATCTGGGGACATCTGATGACTTTGTCACAGTTTATGACTAAATTCTTTTGACTTATTAATCAAAAGAGGCTGAGACTGATCAATGTATGACATCCTATAAATGTATTAGTTATATTGCCCTTCAGCTTGTGTTCAAGAGAATTAGAGAAAGTAGGCTAATGGATACAGCGGGGTTTTGGGTTAATTTACTTTCACTGGAATTTCCGTGGCTGGGATCCTTCACCTCCCAGGGGAAAGCTATTGTACTCTCATACAAATACAGCCATATGCATAAAGTACATGTCTGTACACACACCATCCATGTGCACAGCTCCACGTTGTTTTCAATGCACTTTACAGTTCCTTTATTCCTTGATCTTGATCTTATCACATTAGCATTAGAACACAAGATTTTCCAAACCCATGATCCGACCAGCAGAGAAGTAGCTGCATGTAAAGCCCCGGAGCCGTTTCTTAGATGGAGGGAAATGTCCTGGTGCTGTCTGGGCTCAACATGAACACATCACCACTGCAGTAGAGTTGTCAGTTGTGTGCTGTCATGGTGACCTGGTTATCTGCTGACCACAGCTAGTACATCAACATGTGTTTTGTTGGTTACAAATGTGATTTAGGTTGGAATGTGGGATCGGTGAGATTCAGTCACACAGCTGATGATTACATGCTGGGCTCTTTGCTCCTGCTGCTGAGTCGTTTAGCTATGGAGCAATAAAGTCGAGCTTTTGCTATGACGCCATTGAGTTCACTTGGGATGGTGGTGAAAGACTAGCCTGAAACGTGACAACATGTGAGTTGCACAGTCAATAAGTCAGTAGCCAGAGCACAACAGGGAAGTTGGTCAGTCAACTGTGGGGCTCATGTCTCTTAAAGGCTTGCTAACTTTCCCCTATCGGCCTCTGTTTCAGTCAAGCGTTAACCTCAGTAGATAGATAACCAAAGTGTGTGTTTGAGTGTGCACTCAATGTCTTTGTCTTGGGAGGATGGAGAAATCTGCTGACAGGCCAATAGGGAAGGCCCCACCCAGATATACTGGGACTCCATAACACATGTCAAGGAACACGCACACATGCAGGAAAATCACATAAACGTATGTATACAGATGCATCTGCACAAATGACACATGGTTAAGTTATGTCAGGATGCTTTGAGTACCATCTGCAAGGGGAAGTGTGGGCAGGGTGGATATGGGAAAAAAGGATGAATTTTTTTCTGTGTGTACAAACATTCTGGAGTTAATCCAGGAAACTTCTTTTGACCGACTTCCCACCGGGCTTCCCCCCGTTCACACCGCATCTGTTGTTGTACATAAACTCAGTGGTCATTGAAGAAGCCAACGTCTCTATTGTGTTCCAAAGGTAACTGTGACGGACATGAAATCGCCAGTTAATAAAGTTAAAAACAACTAATAGTTCCCATGTTATAACACCCATGTTTACTGATTTGTTCATGACAATATGCAAATGTGTTTCCAAAAGTAGGGCAGTAAAAGTAAAAAAGCAAGAGCAACATATTTGTAAGTTTTGGTCTGTTTTGAGATCATCTCTGGCTAGACTGTGGATAAGGGGTAGGGACATTGGCTGAGATTGTGTATATGTGTGTGTGTGTGTGTGTGTGTGTGTGTGTGTGTGCGCATGTTTGAGCGCAATTGTGTGTGAACACGTGTGATTGCTCCCAGATGTACAGGACATGGGTGGATCTCCCAGCTGTATGCAGTTCACACAGAGACAGTAAGATGACGGATGAAACGACAGTACTTTCACCCTACAGCTGTCCGCCTCTCCCTGTTTACCTCAGCTGACTGTTTAAGTGCTGCGCTTCTATTTGCTTTTATTTCACACTCAGATCTTTTAGCATTTTTTTAACCACTCGCTCTGTTCCATAAACCTTAATCTGATGTAAAGAGAAAGCAGGTCTTATATGGGTGCAATGTAAAAAAGTTTCCATAGTTTCTGTAATTGCTTTTTGAATATATGTTGAATTCCTTTATTGCACATGATGGAAGCTTTATGTAGATACAGAATATGGGTTGGGCTTGTTATCTCAAAGCTGAAAATGACTGAAAACAGTGGTAGAAGAATTATTCAGATCCCTTAATGAAGTAGAGGTAAAAATGCAACAATGCAATTATAGTCCATTATAAGTAAGTCCTACAGTTCAAAAGTAAAGCAGTTCAATTTACTTTTATAAGGGAAAAGTTTTGAGAGTATTATAAGTTACTGATTGACACCACTAACATAGTTGGAGCCAGAAAATGGTTAACTTAATTAGAAATATATACAATTATAGAGGCAACACCCAACCTGGCTCTGTAACAAAAAAAAACTGCCTGCTTAATTAGCATGTTAAACCTTATTTGTCTAATTTGTAGAAAAAGTGAGGTGTAAAAACAATAGGTTGCAGTTTTGGAGGGTGTTTTGTTTGGTGTGATTATGTAGGACAGACTTTTGGATAGATCCAGGCTTTTTGTTTTTTTACACCAACCAAAGTGGCAGCTGGGTAGTTTCGTTTATTGTATTTATTCAAATGTTGAATTATTCTTTAAATATGGCTGATTCACAGTGATCTGAGTTTATTTTATTCAAAGTAAGTAGTAATTTGCTGGTACTTTTGAAATAATAATTATGTTAAACATAATTGAAATACTCGAACAAAGTACAAGTACTTCAAAGCTGTACTTCATCAACTGTACTTTGTTATTTTCCACCTCTGGGTGGAAGGAGAATAAACTAAGAATCAAAAGCATTTGGTCTCCAGTAGAGCCTGAGCAGGAGGGAGAGAGAAGGAGAAGGAGAGATGACCCAGTTCTGTTTCACACAGTGCTGGTGCCAGAGGCAGAGAGACCGTGGAGGCTGTGGTGCACGTGACGGGTTTGGGCTGGGCCCCGGTCCACACGGGAAACGCACAATGTCTTGTTTGTTTTAAACGACTGCGCTGTTGGAACTGGTCTCCCTCTTTCCTCTCGCTGTCTGATGTCTGCTGTGAAATGTGGAAATGATTTTTGCTTTTGGATTTTGTCCAGATTCTTTTGGGAGGGATGAGTTTTCCCCCTCGCTCTTTTTCTCTCTGTCCCTATCTCTGTTTCACCATCTCCCAGTCCTTCACCTGATAAGATTCAATGATTTTTGTGAAATCCACTGGGAGTTTTGCATTTAAGGAGTGGTGTTTGGATAGAAGATGAAGTGAAGGGATAGATGCATGCGAGCAGTGGAATCATGGGACTCAGGTTTAAACCAGTTAAAGGAGGAGGAGAGATTACAAATCTTGATTGAGGGACTTTATTCACACTCTTGAGCTCATGTTTATTGTAAGCTATTTCATTTTCATTCTTTATGGCTGTAGCTGGAGTGGAAATTACCTTCTGACCAATTCTGCCATAATGAGCTATTCCCCTAAACAGTGTATTTGAAAAAAAAAAAAAAAAAAAAAACTAATTTACCCATATGTGGTAAATGTGCCATTTTGAGTGAAACCACAATACATGTAACCAAAGAATGGATGATCATATAAGACGTGTAGCAGACTGATTTTTCATTGTCTGGGTGTCCTTGCTTACTCTTTCCTAGTGTCTATTACTCTCCACAGGCGCCCACACAACTTTAAAACGTTTTCCAGACTCTGTCCGTATCTCTGCTTTTCTCTATCACACACACACACACATGCATGCACATACAATGCACCTGAGAGCCAGACTGATTAAAATGCCAGGAACAGACAATGCATTCTTTATGGAGTGTGTTATTGTTCGCTCTGCAGTACTTTCATCACATATTATGTCAGTGTGCTGTAAATGTCATGCAAAATCATATTTATTTCCTTGTTTATATTTATTACGAGCATTGCTGCTTGTGTATGTCCGACGGTCTTGACTGTTTATTAGTGTGAGCGGCTGCCAAACGTCGCCTTTTGGCTTTTTAATATCAACTGAAAATAAAAGCTCACAAAAAGTAATTCCTTTTGCTGTGCTTCTGCCTCCGCAGACTATCGCACCGGGCCATGCTTCGCATCTGTGAATAACCAGATGTGTCAGGGCCAGCTCACAGGCATTGTGTGCACAAAGACTTTGTGCTGCGCCACAGTGGGACGGGCATGGGGTCACCCTTGTGAGATGTGCCCAGCCCAACCTCACCCCTGCCGAAGAGGGTTCATACCAAACCATCGCACCGGAGCGTGCCAAGGTAAAGTCTGTTCTTCAGCGTCTATGTCTCTTTTTTTTTTAGTTTTTGTCTCTTCCTTTTTTCTTCCTGTCACTCTCCCTCCCCTCTCTTTCTTGAAGTAAAGTGCCGTTTCTATTTACTCTGCCTGTTTTAACTCCTTCTCTCTCCTAACATGCTTTAACAGCTTCCCCTCTGTCGTCCCCTCATCTTCACCCAACAGCCCCTTCTGCAGAGGATTAGTTCTAATTGGGTTAAATTGGGGTGGGTGGCAGTCGACTGTCAGAGTCAGTAACACGGGTCATTGGCGGTGCCACGTGGGAGAGCTCATTTCTGGTAAAGGCGGACCCTCTGCCTGTCTGACCCAGACCCAACAACATCAGAACCTCTGCAGGGGGAGGCGGACCTGAGCCAGAACCCAGAGGAACATGGATTACTGTGAGACTGCATCAGGTCTCCCGGATGTTTTAAGCCTTTTAATCTGTCAAATTCAGAAAATAAATGTAATTCAATTAGCAATGTATCTCACAAAGTAAAGTCATTAGATAGACAGTTTGATAGACAAATCCAGTGGTTAGGTCAGCTCTCTAATGGTGCCTCAGTGTCCCTCCTTTGTATGTGATTTCAGCTATAACCCTATGTTTGACTGTAGATCTGTTCTTTCTGCATTTCACTCCCTCTTTCTCTCCCTCGTACAACTTGGCCTTGATGTCTGTTCCTCCTGCAGGAGACATTTCAGGAGACACTCTCTCTTTTCCTCTCTCTTTCACTCTCTCTTTCTCTCTCTTCCTCTTTTTCCTTGTCACTTTTTTTGATTGCAGGAAAGTTAGAGCCAAACTGTTAAAACAGACCCAATTTGAATCCATGCACATCCAGATGTGCTGATTTGTGTGCTAATGTTAGTTTGTGTATGAGTTTATTCATCTTTCTTGTCTGGTACATTAAAGAAATTGGTTTGGCTGTGTGTGAGTATGTGTATTTAATTGTATGCTCTGTATGTACAGATGTGGATGAATGCCAAGCCATCCCTGGCATCTGTCAAGGAGGAAACTGTATTAACACAGTGGGATCCTTCGAGTGTAAATGTCCCGCTGGGCATAAGTTCAACGAGATCTCACAGAAATGTGAAGGTGAGATTCATGTTAGCAGCTGATGCAATAAATCTGTGAAATGTCTGACTTTCAGTATTGAGGCTGAATAATAAAAATTGAAAAAAAAACAAAAAACAAACAAATCCCAACGAACAATGTGAAATTAGACTTAACAGCCACATCTGTTTAGTTGTGGTTAACTTCACCTCAGTGGCAGTATTTTCATTATTACTTTGTGGAGAGAGACCACATCTATCACATGTCAATTTTCCCTTCCCCTGGAATAAATTTAATTAAACCAAAGTGGAACTCTGCTTTCTCTTGGTAATTATATTTAATGCCTAATTGTGAGGCTCAAAAAGAAAAACTGATTTGATTAAGTTTGCCTCTGTATGTGTAATAACACGCAAAAAACAAAACACTTGGCATTTCAACCAGGTTTATCAATGCACAATATAATTAAAAATGACACCCAGTGAGAACTATGTCCACATGTAGTTTTGAAAAGACATTTTTCTCATAATTATCAACTTCTGACTGGATCTTAGAATTGGTAGACCACAATCTCTTCTTACTTTATAATTGTGGCCACTCATAATCTCAAGGTTTTAATAGAAAACTCTTTTCTTCATCAACTCTGTTTTTTTTCCTCCCAGAAATAAAGTCCTACAGTTAGCCTGTGAAAATATTGGCTCATTAAGACATGAATATGACAACTTCCAGACCGAATTTAACTCTGGTGAAAACAGACTGAGCAGGGTTTTGTGGCACTAGTATTCAGAGTCAAATATGTGCTCTTTTATGCCCAGAAATAATTGCCGGAAAACTTCTGGACTGTGTAAAAGGACATTTCAAATGGGTCTAAGTTACAGTGTGTTTCTTAACAGACTTTGTGCAGGGTGATGTGCACTTGGTGGTTAACGGTGCTAACAGCAATCCAGTTACAGAGGCTCCTGGATTTAATATCCTGCGACAATGCTTTATTTCCATTGTCACTGCCAACGTGTGCTTTAGTCACTCTTGCAGCCGTTCTCATTTCAAATGAGTTTTTAGCTTAATTCCTTTCATCGATGCTTACTGTGCAGTTTGAAGCAACATAGCAACAAACAGGAAACATATTTAAAATGGTTTGAGACACACTTTTGTCATTTTCTCCTCTCCTGCAGATCTGGACGAGTGCTCAAACATTCCAGGTCTTTGCGCTGTGGGTGAATGCTCGAATACTGTCGGTAGCTACTTCTGCAAGTGTCCCCAGGGTTATCTCACCTCTACTGATGGATCCAAGTGCATAGGTGAGTCCCCAGTAACGCTGGGTGTCACGCCTCTGCGAAGGAATTTTCATCTTATTGTGTTTTTGCATTTTGTTCAGATAAAATATGAGACAAAGTAGTTGAGCATAAGAAAAAGAAAGGTGCAGACACATTCTCTTTCCTTTTTCCACCCCATTTTGGTTCTTCTCCTTTTTGGCCTGGCACTGAGAGTAGAAAGAACTGAAATCTGTCCAATGTTCCAGCTGGTAGAATTTAGGTCAGTAGTCACTTGCTTGTTTCTAGTTCCACAACAATGAGCAATATTCTCTTCAAACTGAGGACAGCACGTGATGAAAGAAGTGAAGTCAACTCCTCTTGTGCTCAGGTGACTTTGATTTTTTACATCATAGTTGGAGGAAGTGAAGTGTGTGTGTCTGTCATTTAACATAAACAGTGTGTGCTTGTGTGTCATTGAACACAAGCACACACTGTAGCTTAACAGTGTATATTCACACACACACACACACACACACACACACTCAGATTCTCCAGAAAATGCCTCCAGCAAAATTCGAAAAAGTTGAGATCAGTTTGACCCAAAACAGACCATGGAGGAATTTTGGTCCGAATAGACCATTAGAACCACACACACGCACGCACGCACACACACACACACACACACACACACACACACACATACATATGCATGTATTCACACACACACGTATGCAAACAAACACTCACACTACCCCCCCAGGAGAGGATGTTTGTGAGGGAGGAATGTCTGAGTCTTTTGCTCCAGAAAACTATTGTGCCAAACATTTTTGTCTGTTTCCATGCAGCAACACTCAAGCTTAACGTCTACCCTGGCCCCTTAAGGGCCCAACTGTTTTTCCTCTAACCAACTCCACGCTCACTGCCTGACATCTTGTTGAACTTAACCAAGCAATCGGTAGTGCAGCATTTCGATTTGTGAGTGCACTGGATAGACTGGTGAAATAACTTATGATATATTTATGTTAACCTGGGGAACCTTAGCTAGCCATTGTGTATGGTGAAAGAAGCTGCACATCGTAGGAAAAATTTTCATAACAAAATAGGAAGTGATGACTTCGGAAGTAAGAATTATGGAAAATCTGAAGCAACAATTACTACTTTTTGATTGTAATCTTGCCAGTTTTGCTCAACAAACAGACAATACATACCATATTTTATACAGAATAGCTATTCTAACTAGCTTCTGTTGTCTGTGTTGTCTCTCACAGATGCTCGTGTTGGGTACTGCTACACTAACGTGGTGAACGGGCGCTGTGCCAACCAAAACTCCCAGCTCTTGACCAAAATGCAGTGCTGCTGTGATAGCGGAAGGTGCTGGTCTGAAGGGTCCACCGCTGAAATGTGTCCCATTCGTGGATCAGGTGGGAGCGACCACCATGACATGGCTTTTAACTTGCAATGTTCTCCACCATAGCTCTCTACACAACACAAACCTCTTGTTGTTTTCCACGTATTCTGATTGTAGAAGAGTACCAGAAACTATGCCTCCAGTTGCCTGATGGGAACGGCGGGGTACTAATACCTGGTCGTATCCCGGGGGCCCCTGAAATACCCGGCATCTATCCATATCCACGTCCCGGTCCGATCCCTGGGCAAGATCCTGGCCACATACCGGTATATCCTCAGATTCCCATCCAGGTACCAGATCAACGTCCGATTCCGGGACAAATTCCAGGACATATATCTACGCAGACTATTGTGCCAGGTATGCTCCTCTTTTCTGCTTGTATTCAGTTCACATGTTCATACTCAAAACTGACCAAATGCCCAAAGCTGACGTGTACCATAATTGTTTGTTACTCATGCTTTCTGGTCTGACTCTTACACTGACTGTGTAATGCCCCACCTCCCACTGATCTTGTTTTGCCATGTTTGAAATCACAGTTTTAAACAACAACCCACACCCTCCAGCTAATGAGCTACATATTAATGATGGAAAACTTTGACTTGAACTGTGAAACTGTATTGCTGTAAAGATATTTGACTAAAAATGGAAGGTCAAAACATCCCTATACATTTGTAGACCAGTATGTGTTTAAATAACCTTTTCGAAATCTTAAGCTGTAAAATGTTCCTAGGGAGCCTGGCAGAGTTTAGGCTGTATAGAGAGACGACAGTCAAACAACTCAGCATTTTTTTTTCACCTTAATGAAAATGATAGCGGGTCCTGCCAAATCTTAGTACTGCACAAATTTGGGGTGTAAATACGTCTGGCAATTCAAAAACTAATAGTACTTAGTCTAGGATATTGTAGTCTAGATGTACATTAGCATTTCATATAATAGCCTATTTTCTTTTTTTCTTTTTTTTTTATCACCTTTGAACATATCTCCTCTTTCTCTGAGAACTTTCTCAGTTTTCATTATATGACGTTTTTATATGATATGTTTGTCTTCATGGTTCCATCAGTTCCTGGTATTATCCAAACCCAGAATATCACCAACATGTGTCAGGCCTACCGCAACCTTTGCCTTAATGGCAGGTGCATCCCCATGCCAGGTGTTGGCTATCGCTGTGAGTGCAACATGGGATACAGGTTGGATAGAAGGGATGAGTGCATTGGTAAGTCTGTAAGGTCTTTAATGTCAGAACCTGAAGTTCAACAAAGGTAAAGAAGGTTTTTGAGTTTCGTATTTGCTCTCCAGATGACGATGAATGTGAGAGAAGTCCATGTGCACACGGAGAATGTGTGAACACGCCTGGGTCTTACATCTGTCAGTGTCCCGCTGGATTCCAGTCCACTTCCACCAGGACAGAGTGCCGAGGTTACACACACACACACACACACACACACACACACACACACACACTTTCATTTTCAGAGGATGCATGCATTTACAGTGCTATGTCTTTTTTTCTGCCAGATCTGGATGAGTGTGTAGCCAACGGTCGTATCTGCAACAATGGCCGTTGTGTGAACACAGAAGGCAGCTTCCACTGTGTCTGCAATGCTGGATTTGAAATTTCAGCAGATGGCAAAAACTGTCAAGGTCGGTCAATTTCTGGCATCTGCATTTATAGTGCTAAAGCATATTTAAAGCTGCCATTCTCTGTAATAATTGCAACGTGTGTAATGTTTAATGTTTCTGATTGTTGTTTGATGTTTAATGTTGATGATTTCACATGAACTGTAATAGACAAGACTTAAAAAGATCATTCTGCCAGATTTTTGCTAAATATGGACATTTTATTTTGCACAAAAGACTCTATTTTGTTAGTAATATCTTTTTACTTTAAAGACATCCCTTTCTTTCCATTTATTTTCTTACTGCTGAAACATGAAAAACTTTCACGTATGAAAATTCTGCAATTGCCTGTTAAAAAACAACATTTTCTGATTCCTATCGTTACTGAGTATTAATTTGCTGGACATGATCCAGAAATTGCAGATGTATAAATCTGACATCAAGGTGTGAGTATGCAAATATGTGAGTGTCCTTGACATTTGTAAATAGGATTTTGTTTGCCGCTGCGTATTATATTTGTGCTTAATGAAATGTCGTCTCTGTTCATTCTGTTTATTCATAGACCAGGATGAGTGTCTGATCAGGAACATGTGTCTCAATGGGCTTTGCATCAACGAAGATGGCAGCTTCAAATGCATCTGTAAACCTGGTTTCCTACTTGACACCAGTGGACGCATGTGTGTAGGTGTGTTTGTCAGACAGACAGATGCAGACTGTATGATTACGATTTTTTCTTTTTTTTCCTTTTTACCTTATTCAGTGTTTTCCTGAAAATTGACACAACATGACAAATGGTTTAAATAAGACACATAAATTGTTGAAGGGCATAGCATTTGAGCAATTGATCGCTGTATGAAACGTAGGATATCACATAAAATAGAGTTTCAGTGTTCTGGCTCCAGATACAGGAGTTTGATCTCGGAGACACTGACCTGGTTAAGTCTCAGTATAATAAATAAATAAGAGTGTAGGGTGTGGGTGAAGTGTGCTAATGTATGTAGTCATTAATAAAATGTGTTGTCTAAAGGGGCCCTGGGACCTCTACAGTCTGTCCGTCACCAAACACAACCAGGCAGAATACAGCCACACAAACATGGTTATGTGTTACACAAGGTTTTATGTGTATTTTATTTGCTCATTATGATGATTACTGTAAAACACAAAATCTAAACACTAATCTGAAGGGGAAAGGAGGAGAATGATTTCTTAGCTAAGTTCATGAAACTGACACTGGGAAGAAGATTTGGATGTTTTTTTTTTTTAATGAATGAGGGTTTGAATCACAGCTTTATCACTGCTTCACTTTGATAGATCCTGCATTTCAATTTGTGAAGATAAAGGTATGAAGAAACTGATTTGACTATTTCTGTTTCTAGATATTGATGAGTGTGAGACTCCAGGCATGTGCATGAATGGACACTGCGTCAACACGGAGGGTTCTTTCCGCTGTGAGTGCATGGCGGGGATGGCTGTCGGCCTGGATGGACGGGTCTGTGTCGGTGAGTAGATGTAGCTGTAGGTTTGTTCGCAGGAATGGCTTACATGTTTATTTTGGATAACCTATAGGGTATAGGGTCACTAAAGGCATCACAGTCCACATTATTTTTGGAAAAAAATGTAGTCAAAACAGTGATTAGACATGGGTATTGTCAAAATACTTTTAATAAAGATTAATTTCATAACTGTTACACATTCTAACCAGGAGAACCACAACAAAAACTATTTTCCACTTCTGCGTGATAACAAGCAAAATGGAATGAGTCATAATAAACTTTCCCTGACAGCTCATTGTGTTGACCTGTGGTAACTGCATACTAACCACAATCATTAATAAGACATGCTGATCAATACTGATAAAGGCTTTCCATCCTCCTTGTGCTCCAGCCCCCTCAGAAACTAGATCTGTTTATGCCTTTATTTTCAACATTACCACATTTCCCCAAATGACATTTGTTTCTGTATTGTGTGGAAGTGTCGAAATGCTGTTATTCGGTCCGGGTGAGTTGATCGTCAGGATGATATCAGCGCAGGAGAATGCCTCAAGTCCCTGGATATTATGGAGAGAGAGAACAACCATTTGTTTTGCTAGTGTTGTCGTTTATTGGAACAAGAGACGCTTGCCTCCCTTTCTCTCTATCTCTCTCACTCTTTCTGTCTGGATCTTGCCTCATCTGTGTTTCTCATATGTTATCTGTCTCATATGTCTTGTTTTTTTTTTTTTTTTATCAAAACAGACACACATATGCGCAGTACGTGTTTATGGTGGCTACAAGCGAGGACAGTGTGTTAGGCCTTTGTTTGGAGCTGTAACCAAATCGGAGTGCTGCTGTGCCAGCACAGAGTATGCCTATGGAGAACCCTGCCAGCCTTGCCCACCACAAAGCTCTGGTATGGATACTCAAATCAATTCACCCTTTACACTTATAGACCACACAGAGCTTATCTGCAATTGAAAATACACCTGTTAAAGTCAGGATGACCAGGTCAATTTTAGATCTTAATCTTCTTGGATTGGATTTCATACATGACAGAATAATTGCAATGAAGTTATGACTGAGACGCCCAAAGCTGACACCCTTTACACACACACACACACACTCACACACACACACACCCACTCACTAACACACACACACACACACACACACACACACACACATCACTCAGTCACATCTCATTTGTCCTGCCAAATAAAGTTTCGATATCAAAGAACAAACCACATTAAGGATTTGATTTTATACACATCTTATATAAAAAAATGCTAAATGAGAAACCATGGAAATGGATAATAACATGGTATTGCATTTCTTGCTTTAAGACTTCTTGTATTTTGGCAAATGTGATATTTTCTTTAAACACTGTTATTTTTACTTTTATCAACCAAACTGTGTTGTTTGTGTGTGTTGCAGCTGAGTTCCTGGCTCTCTGCCCCAGTGGTTCTGGTATAACTGGCGATGGAAGAGGTAAAAGTCCTCAAGCTTGGCTGTAAAACATGCCCCGCATAGAAACTAAATATATATAGTACATGGATGGATTAACATGAATGTTGTTTTTTTTGTCTTCTCAGATATTAATGAGTGCGCCCTCGACCCTGACATCTGCCAGAACGGAGTGTGTGAGAATATGCTGAGGACGTATAAATGTACCTGCAATGAAGGCTTTGAGGTCGACCTGACGGGGAAAAACTGTGTCGGTAGGTGAGGTGCTCTGTAATGTCCTTGGAGAAATTAAGTGCCAGGGATGTCACCTTGTTGTCTGTGTCTCCTCAGATATCGATGAATGTCTGATGAACAGGCTGCTGTGTGAAAATGGTCTGTGCAGGAACACGCCGGGCAGTTTCACCTGTCAGTGTCCCAAAGGGTTCCGCTTTGATCCAGAAACAGATGTCTGCGAGGGTCAGAGACTCCATTTTGTTGTATATTTCAGTGCAGTGTAACTTCGTGATTGCATGTGTTGAAACTTCTGTATCTGACTGATGAGAGATGGCCAGCTGGAGAAACAAAAACACATAAAATATCAGATTTTTGTTTTTGTTTCCCACAGATGTGGACGAGTGTGAGTCGAGTCCCTGTATAAATGCAGATTGTGTGAACAGCCCAGGGTCCTTTGTGTGTTTGTGTTCAACGGGCAGTTCTCTGGACAGCACTGGACTGGAGTGTATAGGTAAATCAGTGTTGTGAACTACACGTAAATCAACAGAAAAGGTTAAGAAATTATATATGGTTTGCAAGTAAATATTTGGAATAATATATGTATTTATATGCTTTATAATACAGAGACTACTAAGAGCACCTGCTGGCTGAAAATAATCAATAATCGCTGTGAGGTCAACATCAATGGTGCTACTCTCAAGTCCCACTGCTGTTCCACACTTGGAGAGGCCTGGGGCAGCCCGTGTGCCAAATGTGAAAAAGGTAAGGCGATTATGAATCATCATTCATCATCAATCATTATGTGTCTGTGCCATTTTGCACATTTTTAGTAAACCACATTCTAATTCTTATTGCTTTTGGATTTGTTTTGTTTTTTTACCACCATTTTTTCCAGATCCAATCTGTAGCAAAGGCTATGCCAGAGTGAAAGGAAATAAATGTGACGGTAAGTTCTGGAAAAGTGAAATTTGGTGTCATTCTAATTAATGTAAAAACACTGTAGCTGTTGTTGATGTCTGTCTGTTTTCTTTTGAATGTCAGATGTGGATGAATGTCAAGTGTTTCCAGGAGTGTGTATCAATGGCAAGTGTGTCAACACACCAGGCTCCTTTTTTTGCCAGTGCCCTCCAGGAATGACAGTTGATGTCAGCGGCAGGATGTGTATTGGTGTGTACTGTACACTATTCAGCACTCAGTCTTTATGTTGTCATTGTACTTATACTGTATATAATAAAAAAATATGTATCTGTGACTTCCAGACCTGCGTACGGAGCAGTGTTACCTCACCCATGAGGATGAGCGCTGTGGGGCCCCGGTCCCAGGGAGGCACCGTGTGGACGCCTGCTGTTGCTCGGTCGGTGTGGCCTGGGGCCCCGACTGTGATGAATGTCCAGAGAAGGGTGGTCCAGAATACGCCCAGCTCTGTCCTCGGGGTCCGGGCTTCTCACACAGGGGTGACTTTATCAATGGCAGACCCTTTCTCAAAGGTATTGTCCTGTTCACAGACTGCAGAGACTGCTCATGTTGTTTCATCAACGTTGTTTCAACTTTACTTTATCATCCCTCTGCTCTGTACTTCAGATATAAATGAATGCAGGATGATTAACACCCTGTGCTCCAACGGGAAGTGCAGAAACACTATTGGCAGTTTCCGTTGTCGATGTGATAACGGCTATGCTCTGGACTCTGATGAACGCAACTGCACTGGTGAGTAATACTAAAGGAATCAGCCGATTCAGGCAAGTAGTCAATAATGAAGTCAATGAACAACAGTTTGAAAGTTATTTTATAAACAATGATAGCTCATAGTTGTTAGAAATTGAATATATTTGAGTTTTGGTTCATATCATTTCTAAAAATTAAATTTTGTATTTGAAACTCATCAGTAAACAGTGTGTATACATCACAAACTGGGCAGGAGCTAATAAACAGCTTTGGTTTCTGTTTTTGGGTGGATGTTTGCTCAGCATGGACTACAACAATATTGCTGCTTCAATATATCTTCACAAGTCTGGCCATTCTCCCTCTGCCAACTACTGTGAAGTCTCATTCAATCTGGCTTCTTTGGACTTGTTGGAACTGGTCCCTGTAGTCTGGTTAGCGACGCTACAGCTTTGTTGAAATGTGAACACATCATTTTAGGTTTAAATGCCAACACAATTACTTTATTCTGGAATAATTTATAGGTTCCTTTTAAGTAAATGATATCTAGGATCTTTTAGCCCCATGTGAGTGAGACCCGAGCCAGTTTTTGTTCAGGATTTCAAAACACAACATTTAAAAAAAAAGGGATCAAGATCCTCAGACTTTTAAATTCAAGTTATGATCTTAATGGCTATAATAATATTAGAGTCTTTCTTTCATGTTTCAACCTATTGCTTTTATCCATTTGTTCATTTTAGATTTATATTTCATATCCTATGACTTTTTATTTGATTTTTTTCAATTAAATATCTTTGCTACTGAATTTAACATGGTTTTAGTGTGTGTGTTTTTTTTTTCAAATCTCTTTGTATTAAGTTTAAGTTTTGTTGCATCCCCTTTTCCTTTAGACATTGATGAGTGCCGCATCTCTCCTGACCTCTGTGGACAGGGCAGGTGTGTCAACACACCAGGAGACTTTGAATGCGAGTGCTTTGAGGGTTACGAGAGTGGCTTCATGATGATGAAAAACTGCATGGGTAAGTTACCAACCATTACACTCCTGAAGCCCAAAAACACTGTGATTGCCTCCTTATTTTTGATAGGATTTGGTTCATTTGGTTTAGGGACAGAACTTTTTATCTGTAGTCATTTGGTCTATGAGGATGTGAGTGAGGAATGTGATATCACCCTGTTAGTAGTGGCAGTTACGGAGGGTATGAAGCTTTGCCAGGGGAAAGCAGTCCCAGTTACAATCCAACATCTCTGCATGCTTCCGTTTGAGCCATTTCCCTCGTGTGTGTGTGTGTGTGTGTGTGTGTGTGTGTGTGTGTGTGTGTGTGTATATGTGTTTGTGTGTGTGTGTGTTTGTGTGGTCTAGGTATTCCTTACGTGATGGGGACTTGAATCTGTTTACGCACTCACATTATGGGGACCTGTCTCCCTTAATGTAAAAACAATATATTTGAGGGGAAGACATGGTTGAAGGTTTGGTTAAGTTTAAGGAATCAGGTTAAGATAAAGATTAGACAAGTAGTAGCAACAATTGAGATCTCTAGATTTTCCAGGAAAGTCTCAAGGAAATTAAGTCAATGAAAGGTCCCCTAAAGTTATGGAAACCAGACTGTGTGTGTGTGTGTGTGTGTGCGTGCAAAACTTCTCCATTAAGTCTTCACAAAAATTGTATTTCTATACATGAACTGCATGTGAGGGACACAGTCAGTTTCCCAGCTAAATGCTTTTAATATGAAGCTGTTCTGCCATCTGTGAAAATACTTAATGCTCTGTTTCTATTCTGGTCTGCCTTTTTGACGCCATTAGATTAAATTCATGGGAGAGATCACACACACACACAAAATGGACAGTCTCAATACTTTTGTCCGCCTTAAAGCTGCCATTAGCCAAAAATTGACAAGATTAAATTTACTTTCATTCTGTGGCAAAAAAATAAATAAAAAAGGGTCTGGGACTGGAAATAACGTGGGCAGTCAGACATAAGCTGGTGGTACTGACTGGACTAGCAGGCTAACAAAATAACTAAGTAAGTAAAAAATTATACAGCTCTTTACCAAACGCTTTATTATTGTTATTGTCAATCTTAAAATAACTGCCAGCCTTGGAGCTGCGGCTTGTATTCTTTCACTTCGAGTACTTCCTGAATCAGGAAGTCACAATCCCACAGTTTCTCTGGAGACTGGTGTATCACTAATTTGAGGGTTTACATTTCGCAAAGCTGAATTTTAAGCCTGCAAACGTGCCCGTGTAAAGACAATAAGAGTTCACACCACAACTGAAGACAGAATTTTCAATTTATCAATTCATTGGGCTCCACTGATGTCAGGTGGGAACAAATATTTACAGACAGCAGTTTGAGTGTGACTGAACTACAGCTCTATAAACACCTCTTCATGCGTCTGTGTTTGTTTGTGGTCGTGTTTTTCATCGCCATCAGACATCGATGAGTGTGAGAGGAACCCTCTGCTGTGCCGCGGAGGCGCGTGTGTAAACACAGAGGGCAGTTTCCAGTGCGTGTGCCCTGAAGGACACGAGATTGCGCCCGATGGCTCGGCCTGTCTAGGTGAGTGATGAAATCGTGGGAACTCTCCTCGTATTTGAGTAACCTGCGTGTGATGAATGTGTTTCCTGAGAAATTAAATGGTAAATGCTGACAGTATGAATGAAAAAGTTAGCTTTAGACCCCCTAGCCCCTCAATCTGTTTCTATCTTTGTGTGTGGGCTTACAGGGGCTCTGTGTGAGGGTGGGAATGTTTGAATTAGGTCAGTGTATGTGGATACACAGTGTATTCTTTAATAGATGGTGATAGCTGATACAAACTCTACACCAGTGTGCACGTCTCATGCATGTTGATATGTGGAAACTAAGATGGATTCATGTGTCAGCAATGTGCAAATAAGAGAAAATCCTTAGCAAAAAACCTTAGCATTACAGAGATTTCATAGTTATATGTCAAAAGAAATTTAAATTTGTGCCCTTTTTTCTTTTGTTGTAGTTTCAATTTACATCATTACATCATTGCATCATTTACAAAGAATCAGTGTTTTTGTTTTTATAGAGACAGTTTTACTTTTTTCCCCCAAATTTTATCTACTTGAGACCTAAGTTAAGTACAAATAGGGCCTTACTTTTCTACTGCTCTCTGTCGGTCCACACTTTTCCTGTTTACTTATGAACATCCAGCTGATCATGCATTATTCACCGGGTATCTGATGACCTAATGCAGTGCTTTGAGGTTTTACTGCTCCTCAAGCTCATTAATTTTCCTTACCACCCGAAGTAGTAAAAACAATTAATGCAATGCAGAAGTCTGCCTACCTCATCTCTTCTGACCCAAAGGTCTTCATTGTCTTTGCTGAGGTAAGAGTTGAAGTGCTAAGATGGTGATAATGATAAACTTTTGTTGGTGCAGCAGATTTCATAGAGATGAATGTAGTGCAGTTTATGTGATGATGTCAGATTGAACTGCACTTAAACACTGAGTAAAAGTCTCCACTGTAATGTGCTGATCTCAAGCAGGTGCTTGATTACATACTAGGACTTGACGTTGCAGTTCAGTGTGGAGGTGAAATCAGTCAATGAATCAATCAGCCAGTTGTCATTCACTCCTCCCTGATTTGCTCGTTATGTCCAATGATTTAAGACTCATACCTACAGCTTTAAATGTGTTTGTTGTTGTTGTCATCAACTGTGGTTACGAACTGCTTTTTTCTCTCACAGACATCAATGAATGTGAGTTGAGTGACAGGCTCTGCAGAAATGGCCAATGTGTGAATATGATTGGCCGCTACCAATGCACCTGCAACACTGGATACAAATCCACTGAGAACAAACTGGACTGTGTTGGTGAGTACTAAACATAGTTAGTTGTAGTTTAGTTATAAATGAGGGCTTATGTGATAGCCTGTGTGTGTTTTCTGCCTGTCAGACATTGACGAGTGTACCATTGAGAACGGCGGCTGTGAGACGTTCTGCACTAACTCTGAGGGCAGTTACGAGTGTAGCTGCCACAGCGGATATGCCCTGATGCCTGATCTGAGAAGCTGCACTGGTAGGTGGCTGTTTACTCAAAGTGATAAATGTACATTTGACTGTACATTGCACTTTTGGTAGTGCAAAAACACACAGAGTTTTGTGTTAATGAAGACCTTATTCGAGAGCAGGAATAAACCATATCAGGAAATCTAATTTATTTCAGCAGAGAGACTCGTTTGTTTTAAAAGCAAACAGATACCCATTACGATTGAATCTGAAGAACATCCATTTGTTATTAGCCTCAAAACCTTCAGATAAAGATAGGCTGCACATCTGAATGTTCACTAATACAGATGTGCAGTTAAACAGCATTTCTGGCCGAGACGGTGTTCATTTTGGAAAATGACAGCTGGCTTTTGTGTGGTGTTTACAAACCGACTTCTGTGAATCTTTTTCCTTTAATTACCACAGACAGATATAAAGACGGAGATCAAAGGTAATTTGTGCTGAAGAACCGCGTTGCCATCGCTCAGCATAATGTTCAGTTTATTATGCAGACTATGATCTCATATTACCTCTCCGAATTCATAAGTGAATACAGCCTCGGCTTGATAACAGTTTTTTCCTGTAGCCTTTATTCTTGATTTGCCTTTCTGCCTCTCTGTCTTCAATCTTTAGATATCGATGAGTGTGAGGAGAGTCCAGACATCTGCGATGGAGGCCAGTGCACCAACACCCCAGGGACGTACCAGTGTCTGTGCTTTGACGGCTTCATGTCATCTGAGGATATGAAGACCTGCCTTGGTAATGGATGGGCATCTTATGCTCAAATTAAAAACTGTAGCTACACTCCCTGTGCGGCACAGGCCTCATTAAATCAAGGGGATTGTAGTGACATACTGAAACAACGTAATCGTTGAACGATCATCTCAAAGGTTACCCAGGCTGTGAGTCACAAGGATAATATTTCAATGGCTCAATATTTAATGGATCTATGAGTCTGTGAGCGAGACAACTGAGCGCAATGTTGATTTATAAGACAGCGAACATTGTGTTAGCTTGCTCGAGCAGAGAGGATATGTGACATTTAGACGTGTGAGTGATATGTTGAGAAAATAAAAGCATGACGTCAATGATACAAGGACTTTTTAATGGGTATGCGCAGACACATACTGTCTTATATCTGTGTTTATTTAAGGTAAACACATTTTACAGCCTTAATGTAGTTAGCTCTGTATTTGTTTGTGTGACTCACTTTTATATATCATATATTATATATCTTAGCAAAAACTTGTTTGTCATTCCTAATCAACAAATTAGCTAATTCAGTCTATTCCTTCAGTGAAGTTGTGTTTAGCTCATTAACATTCTTGCTCCTTCTCTGTTTTGCTCTTGTCCTCACTCTTTGTCTAGATGTGGATGAGTGTGAGCTGAACCCAAACATCTGTCTGAGTGGGAACTGTGAGAACACAAAGGGCTCCTTCATCTGTCACTGTGATCTGGGATATTCTGTGCGCAAGGGAACAACGGGCTGCACAGGTGAGTAAAACAATCACAGACAAACACACAGGCAGCTTAGTGCAGGAACGTAAAACAGGAGTGAAGGGATGATGAGTCAGCGGAGCGTGTCTGTTGATTAAGTGGTGAAGACAAGAGACATTGTGGTTTTGTTGGATGCAAAATGGAAGAGAGAGGTGAGAAAAATGAGAGGTTGTGAGGGCAGGGAGAATGTCTGGCTAACCAGAAGCAGCTCTGACATTACTCACCCTTGTTTCAAGAGCTCCTGTCTGACTTGATGAGAAACATGCTCAAAAACATGCATATATTAACACACACACACATATACTCATGCACCAGCAGTAACAGCAGTAGGAGCAATGAGATCACCGTCTTCCGTCAGATATATGCATCACATTGCAACTTTGTTTATTCCTTTGTTGCTCTTTCACTAAGGTCATTTAAACATTACGTGATGGTTGGAAGCATTCTGCAGCTCGTAATCACCTGTAACGCCTCCAGAACACATAAATACAAAAGTCCATCTGGCCGGTAGAAGCTTTTGCTAGTTTGGATTCACTCCTTGTCTAGCCGGAATTAAGTCTGATGTATAAGAGCACTTAAAACGTTTGTGATTCAGGGCTTGTTAAGAGTTCAGCCAGTGATCTTAATTGGTCATCAAAATGACTCAGACACACAGTCAGCGGCAGCAGCAGGTCTCGCTGCACAAATAAACAGGTTTGTCTGAAGTGCACGCACACACACTTCCTTCTTGTTTTCCAGTTAAAATGACCATTTAGTAAGTCCATATAGTATAGTATTATAGTATAGAGCCAGTTCTGACTCACAGGTTTGGAGTTTCAGCCTCAGAATACCAAGACATCAAGATACTAATTCTTCTCAGGCAGGCAACACCACGTTGGTATGTGTGGACTAAATCTTCTTGCTTGTGTGTGTGTGAGTGTTAATGAGTGAATGGTTGCTCTTTAGAGCAGATCTGATCCAGCTGTCGTTCAAGCTTCCACACTTAAGGACTTTTGTGTCCTTTCATAGACTGGAAAGTTAAAGTTAAGTTAAGGCGGGGTGGAGATGCACTGGTGGAGTTTACAAGGCTCTTATAATGAGACGATCAGGGTTAAGGGTTAAGCGTGTTGAGTTACTCTTACAGTCTTATTTACTACATGACAAGACATTCAAATCATTTGAGTTGAAACTAAAACTTTAAAAACAAGAAAAATGTGCAGTCAATGTTAGCTAATATCAGTAAACTTAGATGTTAACTGACATTTGTGAGAAAGTTTACCTCACACTTACATGTTCACCATAACATATAACCAATAGAATTTGTGTGAACATTAGCAAACTTAAATGGATATTGTCATGTAACTGGTTGTGTCTGTTCACAAGTTAAATTGTTGTGTAATTAAAAAAAAATTTGTAACTGTAGAGTCAGCTTTATGACTCTTCACACAACAAGTTACATAGTGCTAGTATCAGCTATAAGACGAAGAAGAGAATTGAGACAATTTATTCTGCAAAATTGCTTAACTCAGGTAGGCAGATAGACAGTCAAACAGAAATTAAAAAGAATAAAGAAATAAATAAACAGATGGTTAATTAAGTAGGTAAGAGGGAGAGAACTAAACATTTCCCCACTTGTGATAGCAGAGGTTAAATTCTCTGCTATACTTTTTAAGACCTTTTTAGACCTTCATCTGTCAAACATTAGCCAAGTTAAATCAGACCTCTTCTAGCTGTGACGACTGACGTGTTTCTCGCATGCAACGATGTTTGCATTCTACATTTCCACATGAGAATGTGTGTGAGCGTGTTTGTTGTGCTCTCTCTGTCATCAAAGCCTCAGGGGAAATGATCTTTAATTCCATCTGTAATCTAGGGAGATTCATTTGCTCGCAGCCCTCATATTAACCCGGTCATCAAATGCAGTGTAAATATACTGTACCTTTTCCTCAGGAAGCCTATAAACCAGAAGCACTAATCTCTAATTGACAGTGGTTTGAATTACTACCCTCACAAAGACAGACACGAGTGTGTCTCATTGGCTGATAAGTCCTTGATGTACAGCTACACACACACATACACACACACACACTCTTCAGATCGCTCTGTCACAGCTGTAACAGGCTTAGGGCCAGGTATTGTGTTGGTCAAGGTTTCACAGGGTTGTTTTGGTACATATTAGTATTCATCATTGTTGTAGCTCTGTACGCACTTTTTTCCATTGTGCCATGTAGTTGGTCATGTAGTTGTCAAAACCCACTGAAACAAGAGCTTGCAAAGCTACAGCCACATTCACATTGTCTTATCACCACCAGCTGCTTCATGGATATCCTTATTGGTTACACCCCGCAGGATGTAAACAGCTTCATGGGCAGGGCAGATGTTATTAGCAGCCAGTTTAATTGTTTCCTTTAATTGTTGTTGTCCATTTATTAGAAGTCAGGGCTAGTTTTATAACCGCATAATCTACTAAGTACTCCAGTATTTCATGCATTGGCAGAATTTGGATGTAATTATCATGGCTCTGTATTGAAGGAATGCTTATTTGTGGAGTTGGCACATAACCACGTCACATTTTGATAGAAATTATGTTTGGGAAAGATTACATTTCCACACTTGACAGCTGGAGTGGAGAGGAAACCAAACATGATCATAAAAAGAGGGATCTGTAGTGCAGTGTTAGAAAAGCCTCATATGAGAGGTGCAGTGTCTGTGGGTCTGTGGGTGTAGAGGGAAATCTTTGCCTAGAAAAACCTCAAAAATACTAGTTCAGACAGAGAAGGGCCTTAGAATCATTAGGATACTCCCTCTTGGCCTTTTTTATAGCTCTCTGGATACACTTGCACAATGAAAATGCAGAGTCTGGGTACGCTCATTAATCCTTTGCAGGAAGGTTATTAGTAACAGAGATCATGAGAATGTCTCTGTGCCTTCTGCCCTGAAATACAGCTCTCAATGGATGGAGACACTGAACCAGAAATATGTCTGAGTTCTGTCGTCTCCTGCCACAGTCTTTATACAGTTCAAATCGAGCATCAACTTGCCTCACAGTGCCAAGAACCTCAATGCAGAACCTAAGTCATCAGACCATCAGAGCAGCGTCTGGTTGTCTTTACATGACTTCTTGTTTGTTTCCTCTTCATCAGATATTAATGAATGTGAGATCGGAGCCCATAACTGTGACAGACACGCCACCTGCACCAACACGGCTGGCAGCTTCAAATGCAACTGTGCTCCAGGGTGGATTGGTGATGGCCTCAAATGCACAGGTAAATGTTGCCACTTAATGGGTCGGCCATAATGTCACAAAGCTCTGAGAGATGAACTGTTGTGTTTGGTTTTGGTCTTTTCATTTCGTTCTTATTTTTTTTGTTGTTTGAGTATGAACTTGTTTCCATCTGCATAAATGCAACTGCTTTTGGACTTTTGTTGTGTTTCAGACCTGGACGAGTGCTCCAATGGGACACACATGTGCAGCAACAACGCCGACTGCCTCAACACCATGGGCTCATATCGCTGCGCTTGTAAGGAAGGCTTCTCTGGAGATGGATTCCACTGCTCAGGTCACACCTACAAACCGATAAACAAAATCTCTCTTTTTAAAAGTGCCTTTTGTGTTTACAGACCATGTGTACGTGTTTATTTGATCACCAATACAGACAGTGATGAGTGTGCAGAGAACGGCAACCTGTGTGAGAATGGCCACTGTCTGAACCTGCCGGGAGGTTTCCGCTGTGAGTGTGACATGGGATTCGTCCCCACTGTTGACGGCAAAGCCTGCGAGGGTAAGGCATTCAGCACTGCTATTTCTGACTCCCTGGGTCCAGACTTCTGAATTGGTACCTATGTCCTAAATTACATTTCAAAACGGTCTGGTGTTGCTCTTGTGAATGGATGGTTGTTTTCCTGTTTGGAGAAACAACTGATCCAAACAGATGCTGCCTTCAAGAGGAACTCGTGAGATAGTATTTTGGACATTGGAAGCACACAATAGCATCTAAGTGGTTTTAGCTGTGAGAACATTGCTAAGGGGCCGACAACAGCAACGGGTCTTGCTGTGTTCCCTTTTTAAATTTCATGAGTTGGCATTTTGTGTTTTTCAACATCTCCATTGTTTTTAAGAGAGGTAGTAGCCAGCAAAAACATGTTTTTTTTTTCTTTTCTAAAAAGTCACTTAACTGGGAAATAAATGGACTGCACTTCTAGTCGTCTTCTTGTGACCGCTCAAAGTTATTTTCACGACAGAATTCATCTATTTGTACAATTCTATATACTATATTGGTGGGTTTCTTTTCCTATCTTGCTCGCACACAGATGGAACAGACATTGAGAAATGTGGGCTTCAGTATCTTGCCCAAGGACACATTTTGATGTCCTGATTAATAAACAACTCACTTTACCTCCTGAGCCACTGCTTTCTCTAACTGAGCACTAATGTTTTTTTTTAAATGGCTGAGCCATAAGATATGAGTGGCTCGCTTAAGCAAACTCTCCTAAACATAGACTGCATGTAAAGCCCTTGGTTCCCACTCATTTTTTACCCGTGTTATTGCTGTGTATATTTGGAAATAGTACCAACATAAGAAAGCAGCAGACTATGCTGCATTAATTATAGACAATAAGTTGAGTAATGTTAGCTTTATTTCCTTATTTCTTTCTAAGTCTTGAGTGGGCGCAGATGTGGGCACATCTCTGTCTTGAGTCAATTAAACATTACATTCTTTGGATTGCATCCATGTTACTCAGAGTTGAGAGTGACAAAGGTATTTGAGTTTTCACCATAGAAACAAATTCAACAAAGTTTAACATCTTACTTAAACAGACTAAAAATAAAGGTAATGTAAGATTGCATATGGGCTTAAAACACTGAGGAGGAATCGGAGCTGTTCTGACTGGTGGCATGATAGTGTGATCCATTCTTCCATTGATAAGACATTGTTGCTGGATTCAATTGAGTGAGTAGCCTGAGCTCATTGTGCTGATGTGTCAAACATCCTGAAATAACCTGTCCAGTCCTCCTTTTCTCAGCTCAGGCAGGACTGGACAGTAATGACTTCTGCAGAGTCTAATGATGTGGAAGAGCACAATTTCATAACATGCTCTTATTGTGTATGTGTGTGTGTGTGTGTGTGTGTGTGTGTGTGTGTATGTGTGTGTGTGTGTGCGCGCGTGCATGCGTGTGTATGTGTGTGTGTGTGTGTGTTTGTTTGGACATGTTTGGGCATTTTTTTGCCCCACAAATGTCATTCTTTAGCAGAGGTAAGCAGTCTTCACTTCCTATTGCTGGCTGCCAATTTTCCACTATGATCCCATGATCCACTAATCCCTCACAGCTGGGATTCTCTCTCTCCCTCTCTCTCTCTCTCTCTCTCTCTCTCTCTCTCTCTCTCTTACACCCCTTTATCTTTTACAGACATAGACGAATGCACCTTTTCTGACATCTGTGTCAATGGACGCTGCCGGAATATGCCAGGACTTTTTAGATGCGAATGTAACATTGGTTATGAACTCGACAGGAGTGGAGGCAACTGCACAGGTAAGACAAGTCAACACACTGGTTCATCTGCCTCATGTAATGCTCTCTTTACACCACCCATCTAGCTTTTATATTATGGCAAATTATTTTTGCTCACTTCCTGAGCACAAATGAAAAACTCTAAGTGTAAATATTGTAATTATATTATATTTTAATATAACTGTAAATAAATAACTGTAAAATAACTGTTGAGATGGAGACATTTTATCAACGGCTGCTTTGTCTTAATATCCCAGATATCAATGAATGTGCAGACCGGACCATCTGTATTAATGGAGTGTGTGTCAACATCCCTGGAAGTTATCATTGTAACTGCCCTCCAGACTTTCAACTCAACCCCACACGAGTGGGCTGCGTAGGTGAGACAAAGAAAATTCTTGCTACATTTTTGGTGTTTGATCCTAGCAAAGACGAGACACCTGTATATCTTGACACCTGTGTGTGTGTGTGTGTGTGTAAACAGACACTCGCTCTGGAAGCTGCTTCCTCGATGTTCGTTCTCGAGGAGATGCGTCAGAGAGCTTGGACTGCTCCAATGAGATAGGTGTTGGTGTTTCCAAAGCCTCTTGCTGCTGCTCCCTGGGTCAGGGATGGGGAAATCCATGTGAATCATGCCCCTTTGTCAACTCAAGTGAGTCATCCTGTTTCTTACTAAGATTTAGTTTTGTTTTAACATGGTCCTCCTTCACTGAGCTGAGTAGTAGAGTCAAAGATCTTGGACTGGGGCAGCGAACTAAAAAACATCAGATTTGAATGTCACCATCTGGCTTTGATCAACCGCCTGTCAAAACCATCGAGTAGCTGTTTTATATCACAGGGCAGATTAAATCAGTTAATTGACACCTGTCAAGTCCCCTCAAGTCCCCTGAAGTGGTTTAAGGTTTTCTCTCACCACTTCAGCAGTATCATGAAAACATCACAAACCACACACTAAAATATATATCTGGCCTGAAGGTGTGAGTTAGATAGTCAGGGAGATGGCAGTGTGCAGGCCACATGCGTCTTGTCATGCGACGAGTACATGTTTGCTCTAATTGTTGTTACTGGTAAAGATGAGACAGCTTTGTGCAACTTACTTGGAAATTGTCAACACATGGTTCAAATCATTACAGAGAATGACTCATGCTTTTCAGCTCAGGGAAATGCTTTCTTCTATGACAAGAACAAAACCTTTTTCTTCTCATTTTGTAATTCTGAGTATCTGCATTCATGTCTGGTCCAGTGGGCCCATCTGAGATGGCTGATCAGGAAAAAGCAGAATAGAGAAGGGACAGGAAACAGGAGCTGGTGACCAGAAACATTTTTTTTCAGGGATCTCACCAATTGAACATGTGACTTAACTTAACGTCTCACCATCGGCCAGTCATTACTGTCAAATCCTGCAGGAAGACAACTCTGATTGTTGTTTATGTGTTGTGCCATTGTTGCTGGTTAATGTGATTTGGTGCTGTGCTGTGTTACAGCTGAGTACAAGACTCTGTGTCCTGGAGGAGAGGGTTTCAGACCAAACCCAGTCACTGTCATCTTGGAAGGTCAGGAAGCAACATGTCCACACTCACTCATGACAACCACCCACCCACCTATGATACCACTGAAAATTTCCTCTCTCTGGTCTCTTTCAGACATCAATGAGTGCCAGGAGTTGCCAGGCCTGTGCCAAGGAGGACGGTGCATCAACACCTTTGGCAGCTTCCAATGTGAATGCTCAAGAGGCTACGCTCTCAACACAGAAACCAGAGTCTGTGAAGGTATTAGAGGCACACATGTATGACAGTGCAGACCCGCAGATGCATAAACACACAGGTGACCTATTCCTCTGTAGCTCTTGCCCTGGGACATTTCAGCCGGAACGGAAATTGAGTCCAGCCGTGGTTTTTCAATGAGGACATGTGGAGAAATGGAGGACAAAAAATGGAGAGCAAAAAAAAAAAAAAAAACATAGACAAAGAAATATTGGACCGTTTTGTCCCATTGACAACTCTGCACCTCATTCTAGCTCAATATTTGTCTGCTCTAGTTCCTGTCTGTTGCTACCCCAGCAAAGCTCAGTCACAATGATGAGACCGCTGAACGCCTAACTGTGTCCAGAGCGGCAGCAGGGCTCTGATGTGGTCAGCCCTCTCCCCAGGGAAGTACATCGAGTCCCCGATTGACAGGGAAATGGTTGACAGAGGGAGGGAAAGAACGCATAAAAGATACGGGGGGAACAAGAGATAAATTAGAATGGAGTTTATAAAAGAGAAACAGGAACAGAGAGGAGAAGAGAGAGGCGAGGTTTAGACAATGGCATCTGGCTGGCCACATTTTAATTAGTGCGTGTTTGTTGGCTTGGAGAACAAAAGTGGATGTCTGCACTGTTAAGTCTACGACTGCATTTCCACTATGTCTCTAGTAGATCAGCAGTTCAGCTGTAGCTATATCATCAAGAACAAACAGTGAGTGTGTATACTGTGTGGCAGTAATTGAATAGACGAAATAATAGAGGTGCATTCTAGTATTTGTCTGAATGTGCTTGTACTGTCATCATCATTATGATGATCCTGACGATATTATAATATTTTGTGTACAGGTGGTTTTCCAAGTCTATTAAGCAGCCAATTTATCATATGCTCTTTACTGTATTCAGTCCACCTTCACTGTATTTATCCAAATACAAACTAATTTCTTACTGTTTCTGTCTGTGTGCAGATGTCAATGAGTGTGAACAACCAGGTATCTGTGGCCCAGGCCAGTGCTACAACACCATCGGGAACTACACTTGCATCTGTCCGGTGGACTACATGCAGGTCAAGGGAGGGAACAACTGTATGGGTAAGTCCACACACTTGCAGTCTCGTGACTGTGGTAAACCATTAAAATGTCTTGCATTAACTGTTCTCTTTCTTCTTATAAATGTGCTCAGACATGAGGAAGAGCTACTGCTACAGGAACTTTTACTCTGACAATGGGACATGTAATGGTGAGCTGACCTTTAACATGACCAAAAAGATGTGCTGCTGCTCCTACAACATAGGCCGTGCATGGAATAAACCCTGTGAACAGTGTCCTGTTCCCAGCACAGGTAAGGTCTAATGCTTGCTTATGCTAAGTGTGTTCAAGGAACTAACAGTGAAATTGTATTAACCAAGGCCTTCTCATCATACTCAGATGAGTTTGCAGTGCTGTGTGGCAGTGAGAGACCGGGATATTACATTGACATCACCACTGGGCGGGTCATTGGTAAGATCTTTTTTCCTAATTTAAAGGTTTCTGTGTAAAAAGGAAAGTTTGCTTCATTGTTATCTTATTGCACTTTTTTGCTCCTCGTGCTAGATATCGATGAGTGCAGGGAAATCCCAGGAGTGTGTGAGAATGGAGTCTGCATCAACATGATTGGCAGCTTCAGGTGTGAATGCCCCATTGGTTTTATTTACAATGACAAGCTGCTGATTTGCGAGGGTAAGGCTTTTGTATTTTTATATGTTGATCAATCTTATTATATTTATACTCTCTTTGTAAAAGAGTCTTTGACCCCTTCTGTCTCTGTTTTTGTTAGATATTGATGAGTGTCAGAACGGTCCTGTGTGCCAGCAAAATGCAGCCTGTCTCAACATGCCAGGAAGCTACCGTTGCGAGTGTAAACCTGGATATCGATTCACTCCCACTGGACAGTGTCTAGGTAAAGCTGTGGTCATCTTCCACAACATGACATTTAAAGTGGTAGAATGTGTCAACAGCACTGAGGTTGTCATTACTGGTGATTATCTTGGAATTGGAGCAGAATTAGAGGAAATCATTCAAAAAAAAAAATAATAATAATGCTTGTTTTCAATGAGGATGATGTTGCTGGCTTCTCTGGCTCTTCCGATTGTCTGCTGTCTTGCCTCCTTATGCTGTTATATAAACTCACTTCTGTGAACCTCTTTGAACAGCATATTCTTGCTATTTATATACTGAAGATAAAGCAACGGAGACAGGACAGTGATGTTCGGGCTGAGGAGAAAAAATCTTCAGGGTGGGCTCATTAGAGAGAATGTGAAGCATGTGTTTAGCTCTGTGCAGCTGTGTTGCAGTACATGTGCAACATGTTGCTGTCAGTCTGGAGAGTCCTCTGCTATAACTAACTAACAACTATAAAGAATTGTTTTGGGGGAAAAAAAGCACTGCTGCAAGACTTGTCAGACAACAGAGAGAGGAATAAGAATTATGATTGGCAAGGTAATGTTACTTGAATTTATGCTTGTATTCAGACAACAGGTTTTTCCTCTACAGAGCTGGAGAGAAAATGGTGTGATCTTGATATAAAATATCAAATTAAGCCAACACAGATTTTGAACACATCAGAGGAAACTGTTACTCTGTTATACTGATGTTATCTCAGCGGTAATTTTTCCATGAAAGCTTTTGTGGTTTGACCCTGACTTTTACACAGTGTAACATTTATTTTCCTTCCTGTTCCAGACCGAAATGAATGCACTGAGAACCCCAGTGTATGCAATCCTGGTCAGTGTATTGACACGCTGGGTAGCTATCGCTGCATCTGCCCCAATGGCTTCAAAACAACACGGGACCAGTCAATGTGTGTCGGTAAGCTGTGTTGGTTTCTGTCTCGCTTCTGACTCGTGGCCTTGTCCGCTACATGACTAACGTGATCACTGTCTGCGATGACATTCTTTGATTTCAGATGTGGACGAGTGCGAGAGACAACCCTGTGGCAATGGGACCTGTAAGAACACGGTGGGCTCCTACAACTGTCTCTGCTACCCAGGCTTCCAGAACTCACACAACAGTGACTGCATAGGTGTGTGCATCTGTGCACGTGATGTAAAAAAAGAAGAAAACAGCAGAGCACTATAGCCTTTGTGTGATAAAATGTAGCGTTTTTGTGTTGATCAGATGTCGACGAGTGTTCAACGCAGAGGGGCTTGTGTCGAAACGGGCAGTGTGTGAACACAGTGGGCGCCTTTCTCTGCGTCTGCCACGATGGCTATGAGCTCACTCTGGATGGCAGACTGTGTGCAGGTACAGAATTGCCACTTTGCATATTTAAAAAAATATATATAAATACAATATAATATGTATTTTTTATAATGTATCCCTTATATGTTCCTTTCTTCTTAGATATTAATGAATGTGCAGTGAATCCAGGCACATGTGGAGCAGGAACTTGTCTGAACCTGGACGGCTCTTACAGGTGTATCTGCCCAGCTGGTTACTATCTTCATGAGGAAACCTGTGAAGGTACAGCAGCTTTTAGCCAGCCTGTGTCATGAACAATGAAAAGCAAAAACAGGATTTTCTAATACAACACACACACACACACACACACACACATACTCAAACCACATACTCAAACCACACATTCTAGACCAGCGTGAATAAAACTGCTTCTTTACCTCCACTTTCTTTTCTACTTGCCCTACTCCCATAGAACATCCCTGTTCTCCATTCACACATGGGAGAGGGTCCAAGCTAGGACACTTGATTGTTTATACAGTGGGGCTGATGAAGAGATATTTGGCAGACTTCATCACATTCCTGGTTTGTGCTCTGTTCCTGGAAGTGGAGAGGAACAGCGCTTAATTCTTAGCATCAGTAATGGCGGGAGCTGGTCATTGTGATGAGCGAACATGTAACATGGAGGCTGCTCCAGATAATAATTACCCATTAGTCAGTTTACATTCTCTTTTATCACATTTGGATAGATCATGATGTACTGGTATGACCTCATGCCTTTAGTAATGTCAGTAGTTCAGTAGGAAAAAAGAGTCTGATGTAAATGAAGTACTGCAGTATGAAATCTGACTCCTTAAATTCAATAAGGTAATTGATGTTGTTCTTCTTTGTGTGTCAGATATCGATGAGTGCTCCCAGTCGCCTGAGATCTGTACATTTGGAACCTGCTCCAACACTGAAGGAAGCTTCACCTGCTTGTGTCCAGAAGGCTTCCAGCTCTCTGCCTTTGGGCGCAGATGTTTAGGTAATTGTGTGTGTGTGTGTGTGTGTGTGTGTGTGTGTGTGTGTGTGTGTGTGTGTGTGTGTGTGTGTGTGTGTGTGTGTGTGTGTGTTTGCTTGTGGGTGGGTGGGTGTATGGGTGGGTGGGTGGGTGGGTGGATGGGTGTGGGACCAGACAGGACTGGAGGCTATAAAACTATCCTGTGCATCAAGTTTAAAGTGCAAAGTGTAAATACTGCATCTGTGTAGTTTGTCTCTGAGTGCTCATGGAGAATAAGCATCAGTCGGTGGTGTTAGACTTTTCCTGCTCTCTCATGATAGCACACTATGTTCCAGCTGGTTCTGCTGCTGCTGCTGCCTCAAGGCCAAGGGTGGCTCTGAACAGATCACTTTTCCATTTCCTCACTGGTGTGTGTGTGTGTGTGTGTTTCTGGGTTGGGTGGGTGCACACTTGAGCCCTCTGTTAGGGAGTTCCCCCTCCGAACACTGAAGTGATGACATCATCATCAGTTCACAGTTTGTATTTCACTTTTTTCTCCAGCATCAGAAATGCTCGACTGAGGTTCAGGGAATAAACAGGAGGAGCTGGGTGCAGAGGGAGGAACACAGGCAGTAAAAGAGATCAAGGGAAAACCTGATCCCACTGAGAAAACTCTGACGGTTCAGTGACAATAATTTGAAAGTATTTGTGTACACTATACTGTTAATATTTGATATTATTATAAATAGTAGCTAGTGGAAAGCAGACGCTCAAACATGGCTCGTGCTCACTTTCTTTTATTTCTTATGATTCAAATTTGATTCAGATACTGTGTCTTCTTTATCTTTAAATGTGAGTCTGTCTCACTCTGTCACCACCAAAGAAGACAGAAATAAGGAGCACATCAGTAAGGACATGGACAGTGTTGACAGACTAGATAAAAACAGGGAGGGTGAAGGGATGACATGTAACATACGCCCAAGCTGGAATCATATTATAAAAGCAGTATCTAATGTGTGTTTCATCCATGAGACTTACTGCCAGTTCTCCCTGATTAATTATAAGCTCTAAATTATACTGCCATAGTGGTTTTGCAGATTTCCATAATCACGACCAATAAATATCTGCCAACACCCTCACCAGCATCAGATTTGTGTCACCACAGTCAGAATGTTTGTTGGCCAAGCGTCAATTCATTTCAAGACTTATTTTTCTAATTAGTTTTTTTTTTCTTCAGTATTTGATTCTGCCACCGATTTAATTAGTGACACTTGCTGAATTTCTCCTCACAAGGCTACATGCTCATGTATATGATGTACATACGTGCGTGTGTGTGCGTGTGTGATCTATGGTGGTCAGAAAGCTTATTTGTGTTGGGTTTAGTGAAGGCCAGTGCTAGCAAGAGAGCGCAACCATATGCTTCTCATTACAAGTAAGTGCCTGTCTAGTTCAGGAGGAACAAGAGTCCTCAGAAGCAGAGAGAAAGAAAAAGAGAGATACTTTTCCAAAAAAAAAAAAAAAAGATGAAAATGCATTTTCAAAGAAAAACTGCCTAAGTCCTCCTGTTAAAGTTTTGGTTAATTCACAGTATCTACAGATAAGCATTACCCTCTGCTCACTGCTGTTTGATTATGAGCTATTTGACCACAGAAATATGATGTTTACCCCTCAACATTTAGGCATTTTTAAATAGTTGCTGGTGGTTTTGGGGTTAAGATTGGGCTTGTTAAAAACTCATTCAAACCTCTGTGATGGTGGTGTTTAACACCCTGACATATGGAAACAGGTTTGATTTTGCGTTATAATGTTGAGAATTTAAATAAATAATACAGTCGTCATTGTATGCTCTGACTTTTATTAGATTAGTAAGAAATGTAATAATTCCAAAATGGCAATTGGCAACTTACATCCAATATCTTTATGCCTGTGTCTAGTTAGAAATACCTAGTTTAAAGATAAAGATTATTAGGAGGTTTAACTTTTAAAATGACCTTAGTGATAGTTTTAATAAGATGCAGTTTTACACAGATTAAACAAGATATTACCTTATTAAGTGTCTTAACCAGTGAACATTGACTTAACAGCTGTTAGTTTTAGTCTCATATTTAATGTATGGACATGATGCTATCAATTTTCTCCTGTAAACTTTAGCAATAACACAGCTCATTTTGTTACTTACCTGACTGTGTGTGTTCTCAGCGAGGATTCTCACTGGATGCTAATGCACAAACTTGTGGAGGTCTCAAAACAAGCGAAACCAACCTCAGTATTAAATGACCAATTCTAAAAAAAACACTTACAGCAGTTTATTGTGTGTGTGTGTGTGTGTGTGTGTGTGTGTGTGTGTGTAACCCCTAGATATGCGTGTGAACTACTGCTATACCAAGTTTGATAGTGGGCGCTGCCTGGCTCCAAAAGCTCAGAACACAACCAAGGCAGCATGTTGCTGCACTGGCATGCCAGGTCAAGGTTGGGGAGACCCCTGTGAAATCTGCCCCAGCAAAGGAGAGGGTGCGTAAACATCCACAGCATATGCATTTGCTGGAAAACATATTGCTCATGCACACTGCTGTGTATATTATTTAATGCTGTTTATTGCCTTCCACATCTCATGGTTCCAGAGGCATATCCTCTTCTCTGTCCCAACGAGGGATATCAACAGAGACCAAATAACCAACAAGAAGGTATGTGTGTCTTTAAAACCAAATCCTTGTGTTGTGCTGTTTGTTGTGTTGTAGTTTTGGAATGTAATTGGCTTGCTGTCATTGTTGTTTAATTGTAGATATTGATGAATGCATCAATGACCCTTGCGTCAATGGCCAGTGCATCAACACAGACGGCTCCTTCCGCTGTGAATGTCCTATGGGATACCGCCTGGACATCAGTGGTGTCAGATGTGAAGGTCAGTTCACTGACTGTTGTTTTGCTACATCAGTAAATCCATGTCCTCGTATTCCACCTCTTTACATCACTGATTTCGAGTAAATGTTTTATTTAGCCCTAACATGATTTACGTTGAACTTTCTTCATTACAGATACAAATGAGTGCGACATTGGCAATCCTTGTGGCAACGGCACATGCACTAATGTCATCGGTGGATTTGAGTGTGCCTGCGATGACGGCTTTGAACCTGGGCCAATGATGACCTGTGAAGGTTTGTGACATTATGTGTGCATCCTCACCTCCATCATGTGTTTGTAGTAGTCCTGTATTATGACCGCATCTTGTCTGCTTCTGTTACAGACATCAATGAGTGTTCCCAAAACCCACTGCTGTGTGCGTTTCGCTGTGTTAACGTTGTGGGCTCATATGAGTGTAAATGTCCCACGGGCTACATTCTGCGTGAAGACAGAAGGATGTGTAAAGGTACGCAGCTTTTTCTTAATGCGATAGATGTTGATAGAATGTAAATTCCTTGCCGGTCTCATCCACAAAGTTACGTAACACACTATTTATTTCTGTGAGCTCTTCAAGGCTTCTCTGTCTCGGACAAACTTGAAACACATTCTGGAAACTGTAACTGCCCAAATCATTATTTAAACCTCAAATAGCTCAGTCACCATGGTAACAGTTGCATTTAGAGGGAAGCGCTGAGACAGGAGGAACTCGTCAGTGTCTGTAGTGTCACTGTTTATATTAAAGCTCCAAACAGACCACCAACTCTCCCACTACATACCTGTTAGCACTTTAGAGTTGGAGTGGGTGGTTAGATTCGACTAGAGTACTGTAGTGTGTGTATGTCTGTGTTACATCACTGCTACACAGGCATGCAGATGGGTTTCTTTTTTATGCTTGTGTATCTTCTTACGGTCTGCATGCTGATTTTCTTCCAGACCAAAATGAGTGTGAGGATGGTATAGATGACTGTGACAGCAGAGGTATGACCTGCAAGAACCTGATTGGTACGTACATGTGCATCTGTTCCCCTGGATACACACGCCAGCCCGGAGGAGAAGGCTGCATGGGTGAGATAATCAGTGACCTACCATATAAAATGACAAATAATCATTCCAGTATATGGTGTCAAATTTTGACACTGATTTTCCCATGAAATTCAAATGTTAAGCTCTGAATATTTGCACAAATTGTAGTATTTACGTGAACTGCCTTTGCAACTCGGACAAAGGCAATCAGAATCAGCAAACATAATTCAAAAGATCAGTTATGTATTATGCTTTCATAGGACATGACAATGTGGAACAAACCGTCACAGGCTCTTAAATTGGAATGTTGGCCTTTTAATATTGTCTTTGTCCCTGATGCTGAGTTGTTCCAAGTATTAGATGTTGAAAGAGAGGAGGAGGAGGAGGAGGAGGAGCATTGTGGTGTGATGAAAGACACATGAGTAAATGGTAGAATGAATTTTGAATATATCAATACACTTGATTGGAACAAACAAACGGAGTCATCAAATGATGAGAATGTCCTGTGTAACAAATAATTCATTCATTTTATATTGACACTGTTTGTGTTTGTGTGTGTTAGATTTGAATGAGTGTACAGCCAAACCAGGTATCTGTAAAAATGGCCGTTGTGAGAACACAGTTGGAAGCTACCGCTGCAGGTGTGATCAAGGTTTCAACACTAACCCCACAGAGACTGAATGTATTGGTATGTACACTGTCATCAATATATATATACTCACTGCTCTAAAGACACCTTTGACATCAGTGTCAGTTTTTATCAAGATATGTAGATATGTCCTTAAAGCTTCTTTAATATGGTTCACCTTCAGTGGCTACCTGTATAAACATGTTTATACAGGTTCAGACTGGTCATGGGATACATTATGAAGATGTACCTCTCTAACACTGTTATTACTGAAGAGTTAAAAACGTTTGAAACGAGTTAAACTCAAAATTAGATATTTTGAGTTTAACATAGTAAAGAGCACAGACATGGTTCGTAGATGTTGTTGATCTGTACTGACCGTGAGAAAAAGTCACTTAAATATCAAAAGGGGGATTAACAATGTCAATGGAAATTGAACTAGGATGGTGTTGTTAAAAAAAACATGTCAAGGTAGGACAGAGGAAATCCTTTCACAGGCTTCCTTCCTTCCTCATCTAAATATATTCATTTGGGCAGATGTGTTGTGCCAAACTGGTTCTGATTTTGGTTGTCTGAGGTCAGTTCCTGTCTGAGTGGTTTAGTCTGCTTTTTGAGTCTGTCTACTTGTCTGTTTGTCCTGTGCTCACGTTCTTTTCTTTCTCTGTCTCTAGATAACCGGGAAGGTTTCTGTTTCACCGAGGTTCTGACCACGCTGTGTCAGATGACATCTAGTAACAGGAACCTGGTGACCAAATCAGAGTGCTGCTGTGATAGAGGCAGAGGCTGGGGCACCACTTGCGAACTCTGCCCCCTGCCAGGAACCACTCAGTATAAGAAGATGTGTCCTCTAGGACCAGGGTACACCACTGATGGCAGAGGTATCTTACTGTTGAAATGACTTGAGTTAAAACTGAATATAATTGATAACAATGAACAGAGAATTTACTATAGTTAATTAATGTTTAATTAATTAATTAGTATTTTGTATTTTTATAGCTAGATATTAAATCTTAAGCAACCACTGGATTCTATCTTTCTCAGTAACTTGCAGGAGCAAGATGGATTGTTTTGAAAATCTTTTTTGGTTGTTCATGTGGCGTTATATAAACAGATAGTTATTGGTGGTTGATGAAATAAATTGCAAACATCGATTTCCTTTTTTGCTAAAACACAAAAATGATACAGCACTAAATGCGTAAGGCAATATTTCCCTCATATTGGTTAAATGTTGATCTTTATCCGGCACTAACATTCCTGGTGTTCTATCCAGATATTGATGAATGTCGTGTCAATGGGAACTTGTGCAAGAATGGTCAGTGTATCAACACCTTGGGCTCCTTCAGCTGCATCTGCAAACCTGGCTACACTACTGATATCACTGGCACACTGTGTGTGGGTAAGGCTTCATTTCAACTTCCAGCACTTACATTTTATAGACTCTTTTTCCTACCATGCTTACCTCCCATTCTCATTCCTGCTGTCTAGTAAAGAGCTGAAACTACGTGGGTGGACTGCCCAAACACTCCCCTGAAAAATGCAGTCCCTAGTCTGTGTGTCTCATCATCTCTCCTGTTGTGGAATTTCTGGCCACGATAAAACTTTTTTCTCTCTCTGTCTCTCACTCTTTCTTACCCTCACCCTGTACCTCTCTAGATGTGGATGAGTGCATACAGGCACCAAGGCCTTGTAACTTCATCTGTAAGAACACAGATGGGAGCTACCAGTGTTCCTGCCCCCGTGGTTACATCCTGCAGGAAGATGGAAAGAGCTGCAAAGGTGTCTCTCTCTCTCTCTCACACACACACACACACACACACACACACACTGAGAAACACCACCTCTAAATATTGTGCTGCTCAGATCAGTTGAGTTCAGTGGCATGCTCTTCTTTCTTGACTCAGTTTCCAGGCGCTGTAGTAGTGAGTGGGCCAGGCTCTCTGCCACCACTCTGCTAACTGTACTGAAGTGCTCTATTTTAAATGGTGTGCTCATGTGTACGGTTGACATACCTGACACACATAACCCGTGTTTCTGTTTGTCGAACTTGGTTATCGGTCTAAACAAGTTTCTTTTCTCATTATTTTCATTTTTGTTGGGCTACTTTCATCTTTATTTACCATTGCTGTAGTCTTCCCCCTCTACAGTACCCCTCAGTGTTTCCGGTGTCTGGTTTATTTGTGGTTCATTCATAGGTCAGTGACTGTAGAAGGACTGGAATTTGACTCAAGAGAAGAGCAGACAACATACAGTAGTTCATGAAGTGGTCTGACTCAGCTCCAACCACAGTATCTCACATGCACCAAATCAGATACTATGGAATTTTTTTTTTTTTTTTTTTTTTTTGCTTTTTTCTTTGAAATCTTTGCTTTATGCAACTTCTCCTCTTTTTCAGATCTGGATGAGTGTTCAACCAAACAACATAACTGTCAGTTCATATGTGTTAACACCATTGGTGGATTCACCTGCAAATGTCCTCCTGGCTTCACCCAGCATCACTCTGCCTGCATTGGTAAAACACACACACACACACACACACACACACACACAGATTACAGATATATTACACAGCTTTATTTATACAATGAGCACATTCCTTAAAAGGATGTGCTGCATGCCCAATGCACACACAGTTTTGTAGTTATGGCAGCTTAGCAATACTTTGTTATGGAAAGTGATACTGTGGTGATTTGTTAGGCTTTGATATACAGTATAAAGTTGGTGAAAATGAGGCTCTAACATAACCTCTGTAACCACTACTAATAAATATTGTTATTTAACCAAACATTTTTCCAGACATATTGTAAAAACCACGTAAGACCTCATTTGTTCCAAAATGTCTGTCGTAAAGAAGTGTGTGTCCCTATCCACTGTAATAACGCAAGTTTCAATCACACTGAACAATAATGAAGTCCAGACACTCCCCCATGATTTCTAGAGCTATGTCCCACATGTTCACAGTTTCACCAAATAAAGCTCTAAACTGGGAACAGAAATTAGTGTGATGAAAATCCAGGATCAAACATTTATTAGCAGCCTTCTCTTGTTCTTCTCATGTTCAGATTTGCATGGATTCCAGTTACAGCAGTCAAACACATTTGTGTTGTTTGGCAAAATAATCTGGACTTTAGGCTCCCTTACTATGTTTTTCCAGGAAAAGCAAGTGGGGGTTGAGTTTACATTATTTTGGTTAGTTTTATCCCCAACATCAAGAATGAGCTTTACACACTCAATTGTTTGATTACTTTTTCTGGTCTGAGATTAAATCAGTAGGTAGGAGATTTTAATTTTTTTTTGCCTGCAGACTGTACCATCTGTAGCACCTGCCCCATTTTATGGTGACTTGCCCCATTTTATGAGACCCAATGTCATCAATACACCTATCTGAAAATCACGTCCATGTTAGGGTCATATCCATCAACCTCTATACCATGTTTCCATTTTCATCCTTGTCTGAACCTTTCCTCCTCTCTGTATAGACAACAATGAATGTGCAACAGACCCCAATCTCTGTGGCTCCAATGGCGTCTGCCAGAATACTCCTGGGAGTTTCAACTGCGAGTGCCAGCGAGGATTCTCACTGGATGCTAATGCACAAACTTGCGAAGGTCTCAAAACAAGCGAAACCAACTTCAGTATTAAATGGCCAATTCTAAAAAAAAACACTTACAGTAGTTTATTGTGTGTGTGTGTGTGTGTTTGTTCCTGGTAGATATGGATGAGTGCGATGGTAACCACAGGTGTCAGCATGGCTGTCAGAACCTAGTGGGTGGATACAGGTGCAGCTGTCCACAAGGCTACCTGCAGCACTACCAATGGAACCAATGTGTGGGTGAGTAATACCACTGTTCTTTTTATCAGCAAATATAAAAATTCTTTCCTTTTTCGGCATCCTAAAGACTTGTTTGCCAAAGTATGTAAAATCCGGCCTCGATGTTCTGGGCTTGAGTCCACCTGGAACCTTTTTAAAACAACTTATCCATCCTTCACCTCTTTTAAAATATAAATATGTCCAAAATGTTTTTCCTGGGATCTCAACCTTTCCCTTAGTGTGGTAAGGTCGTGAGAAAAGGAAATGTTATGTTAAAAATAAATGCTCAGTACCCAATTTACCAAGATTAAATTAAGATTTAATGTATACACAAACTGATAACTGAGATAGCCTAACAGGACAAAATAAATAAGAAAGTAAATAAATAGATAATTAAATACATATAAAAGTGCTCAGGCATAGACAAAGTTATTGTGCTATATAAAGTGTGTGTGTGTGTGTGTGTGTGTGTGTGTGTATGTCAGTCTGTATCCTCCAAAAATATCAACCTTTGTTCATTACTTCTATCTTTAGGTTTGAGAATACGTTTATGGTAGACTTTCCCAGTATTGTTTATGTTCTTTAACTGGGATGACTTTTTGTTTGCTTACTTCCTATCAACTCCCCTATGATCCAGATGAGAATGAGTGTTTGAACAGCCAAATCTGTGGAGGAGCATCGTGCCACAACACCCTAGGGAGCTTCCGCTGCCTCTGCCCTACCGGCTTCAACTACGAGCAGACCAGCGGAGGCTGCTCTGACATCAATGAGTGCTCCACCAGCCAGAACCCCTGCAAGTTTGGTTGTTCAAACACAGATGGTGGCTACCTCTGTGGATGTCCACCAGGATACTTCCGTGCAGGACAAGGGTACGTTTATGGACTGACTGTACAAAGTATGTCTGCAGTTGTTTCCTCTCAACTGATAGCTTTGTCTTTATTTTCAGACACTGTGTCACAGGTCTGGGCTTTGGTGGTGGCAGTTCTTCTGGTGGACAGGGAGGTGAAGTTGATGATAATTCTCTATCTCCTGAGGCCTGCTATGAATGCAAGATCAATGGCTATCCCAAGAAAGGACGCAAACGCCGCAGCACCAACTCTACACAAGAGGATCCTCTGGAAAACATGCAGGTAGTCTGTCCCTCTGTATGTGGGGATTTTTAAGAAGCTTAAACATATGATTATTGACAGAAAACACACTGTACAGTTGGTCAGATTTCTTCCATTCGCTAAACTGGGTTTTCTTTCTGTAGCTGACTGAGGTCAGTCTGGCCAGTGTAGATATTGAGGACACCTTGCAGTTGCACCTGAACATCAGCGACCTGAGTAACCGCGACCACATCCTTGAGTTCACCCCAGCCTTGTCCACCCTCAGCGACCATGTGCGCTACAGCATTGACTACGGAAATGAAGAGGGCTACTTCAAGATCAACCAGAGAGAGGGTGTCAGCTACTTGCATCTGAGCAAGAAGAGGGCCCTCCCCCCAGGGGCATACTACCTTCAGATCAGCAGTATGCCTCTCTACAAGAAGAAGGAGCTGGCTGAGCTGGAAGACCAACACGATAAAGACTACCTCACAGGACAGCTGGGAGATGTACTGAAGATGAGGGTGCAGATCATCCTCCATTAACCATCACAAGACTGAGACAGGCAGATGTTGCCGGCAGCTGCTAATCCAGTGTCAGGCTCACACTCCCCAAAAAGGCCAAACATCTCTGACTCTGGGTCAGTGGTTAGAGGCAACTTCTACTCACTCCAACAGGGAGAAGGGCTCGCCACCAAAGAGACAAGAAGGGGGTATGGGGGGGGGCTGCGCAATTTTGACTACCAAAGATGATTCTACATATCATGCATACAATATCTATGGAAAATATCAGTTAAATGAGGCAATATGAAATATTTCGGTCAATGCGAAACATATTGCACTGGCACACAATGTCAGCTATGTGTAAAGCACTAGCACTATTGAGAGGGTGAATGGTTTTTAAATGTAGGGTATAATGTTCTATAATGATATGTGGAATCAGGTGCCATGTTGAAGGGCATGTGGACTGCAGAAAGCTCTAAAAGCTGAGTTTTTTTTTTTTTTTAGAACTCAGCTTAGTGGAAGAAAAGGGTGAATCCCAATAGTCTGAAATAAATTCATTTCCTCCCCTCAGGTAAAATGACTGAACAAACCTAGAAACACATAAGTTAACATATATCTTTCTGGAAAAAAAAATCTGAAAATGGTTAGGAGAGGAAAAGAACTCGTATGGACTATTGAGATGTAGCCATGTTTGAGCTTGAATGACTCCTACTGCATATTTAAACTATGCTTTTCCATTTTTCCTACTGAGTAGAAAAAATCATATTTACTGGTGCTAGCAACACAACCACATAGACTTCTGAATGCACTGTACTACTATCCAAAACTCAGTAGTCAACAAGATAAAGTCCCATCTGCCATTCTGAAGATTTCATGTCTTTGCAACCGTAACAGCTAGCTTCATAGCCTGTCTGCTCTCCTCTATACTACATGTAAATTGTGTTTATACTGTAATAATCAATGCCACTTTTAATCTATGAAGCATTTGTAAACTAGAGGAAGCCCCTGGAATAGAGGGGTTTGTAATGGTGCTTGTAATGACCAACTACTTCCTTTGTAAACTGTGTATACATACACACACCTGCACATACAACACACATTGATGATGCCAAACCTGGGCCTTCATGATTATGCACTGAGGTCTTCATGGCCACAAATTCTCTCACAAGTACCATCAGTGCTGCATTGCCTCGGACCAGCCTGACACCAGTCTGTGTTCTCTGTTCACATCAGTGAGGGTTTAGTTGTAAATTCACAATAAAAACATATTTTTTGGTGTATATGTACTTACTGTTATGATTTCACATTTATCCAGATTGAATGACTATTATGCAGAGTTCAACAGGCAGCTGCTAGCTTCATGTTAGGCCTCCCACTTCTTCAGTTGTGTAATCCCAGTAAAGTGCAACATGATCCCTGGATGTTTTAGTGAGTGAGGCTCACATTATTCTGATGAAACTGGTTATAGGGCCAAGCTTAATATGAAGTTCTTGTCCTGTGCTGCCCCCATGTGGAGGTTTGGAAAAGTAACTTCTCCATTTTGTGGAAGGTCAGATAAAGCACTTGCTGAGAACATGAGAGCAAAACCCCCCAATGACAGTAAAGCTAGATTCCAAAAAGTGGAAAAACTATAACTTTATTTGTAACTTATTGCCCATATATTTTCAACAGATATATTCACAGTATCATAGTATTAAGAGGTTTCAGTTGCGTCCAGTTGATCCAAAGCCTCCAGCACCACGCTCTGTCTCATCTAGTGTCTGAAAGACAAGTAAAGCATTTATTTTTAAATTAATGGTTAAAACAACAGATGATTTATACATGAGATTAAAAAAAACTACAATAAAGAGACACATTTGACAGTGTCTTCACAACTGTTAGATGGTTTTAAGTTTCTGTGTGGGTTTGAGTTTCTTACCTCTTCCTCCACTAGATCTGGGTAGCAGATCTTCTCACACACCAGCTGAGCAACTCTGTCACCCTTTTTCACTGTAAGACAAACCAGAAAAGGAGGACATAAATGAATAATTAAAAATCAAAAATGGCAAAATGTTTCCATCAAATCTCACTTTTGAGTTCAGAGCTTGAACACTTAATTTTCAGATTATTTTCAGTCTTAGTGTTTCGCCAAAAGGGAGATGACGACTCACCTTCAAATGTCTCTTTGCTAAAGTTAAAGAGCACAACTCCCACATTTCCTCTGTAGTCTTCATCCACAACCCCAGCTAAAGAGAAAACAAGAGATGTTGACACGATAAAGGGTTACAAGAACTGTTGTAAACTTTGAAAATACTCACCTCCAACATCAATGAAATGTTTTGCTGCCAGTCCAGATCGTGGTGCTGAAATATAAAAAATGGAGACAAAAGAGACTGATTGATTGGTTGTTCTGCAACTGATGACACAATCCACAAAACACAAGAACAAAGCAGTCTGCGAGACAGAGGAAATGACATGTCAAATACTCACCTACTCTCCCATAGCAGCCATGTGGAATTGCTATTTGAATGTCTGTCTTCACAATGGCCTTATCCATGGGACTGATGGAGTAATCGTAGGCGCTGTGTAAATTCAGACAATTTAGTTTAGCTTATATTGATATGGTAGGTGTTTTACACTGGTCAATATGAAGTAAGCAGATTCAAGAAAGTTAAATCATAAAAACGTCTATATGCAAGCTGTTCACACTGGTCCATCATTTGACCCATGCATACATAGATGTAGATATATATTTACTTTATTTATCCCACCAGGGACATTATATCATCACAGCAGCATAACCCAAAAACGACAAAGGGTTATGTGCAAGGAAATACACCAATGACAGAAGAACAATGAAGACTACAACATACACACACACATACATACACACATACATACATACATACACACATACATACATACATACATACATACATACACATTGTCAATGATGTTATACAAGTACAACCAACCTGTAGAGGTCATATCCTGCAGCTTTAGTTGATCCTCTGGTAGGTGTTGTTGCATTCTCAGAAAGCTTAGCAAATCTAAGCACAGGTCTTTCGTTTGCAGGATTTGTTTCAGTCCTTGCCCTCTTTGATGGAGAAACTGCAGAAGCATCTGTAACTTCTAGGACGGGCATGTTGGCAGATTATTCACAGTTAAAACCCTACAGCTCACTAAATAATATACAAGATAAAAATGAAGTTATTTACTAACCAGGCGGACAACAACTGACTAGTGTAACGTCTAAAAACTACTGAACTGCTGCGTCTTGGCGCCTGTACTATTTGAATGAAGAGATTTCGCGCGCTGGAAAAAGCGCGAAATTGGCTCCTCCTCAAAAACTACGTCATCTTAAAGACACAGTTGGAGGAAAGGTTGAGTTTGAATTCTGAAGAAATATGTTATGCGTTTTGTTTCAATATCTTAGGAGACCTGTTTGAGTTTGCTGTTGTTAATTTTTATTGTTTTTGTTAAGAATACAATTCACTTGGATGCCTTGATCCACACTAAAGACCAGTTGGTGGCGGTAGTGCACCTAAAACCACCATGCACCATAAAAAAGAAAGAAACCCTTTTAGAATAATACACGACTAAAAGCGAGGAACCCCAATTAGCGTATATAAGAACCACATAAGTACCGTTAAATGTCTTAGGAGAGACAAGACTTCAACTAATATATCAGTATTAAAGTCGGTATGATCCTTTGCTATAGCAACCCTTTGACCACAGCGTCCCTCTAGGACAAGTTATCGCGAGATTTGCATGTAAACAAATGACCTCTGATAAATATATAACGTCTACACAATATTAAGTTTGATTTTACTAATGTTATCACCAGTTTATAACCGACCCAGAGGTGGTGTCGGTACACTAGAGAAGACACGACGCTATAAACCGATCAGTCGGTGAGGCTGACGAAGCTAACGTCAACGAGCGCTTAATGTCTTTCTTGCCTTTGTTTAGTGAGGACGCCTGTTTATGGATTTCTCTTCCTGAGAGACGCGGAGCAGCACCAAAAAGTGAAGAGTATAGTAGCTGAACATCCCGTAGTCTTCGCAAGTTCCCTGTCATAGTGTTGTCAGGGAGGCTAGCAGCTAACAGCTAACTGAGCTTCAGCCGGACGTTACGTCCTCTCGGCTGGTGTCGTTCAGCATCTCTGCTGCTGCGCTGCTCCGCTTCCCCAGGTCTGAGTGTCGATCTGTCAACATGCAGACAGAAAAACGAACATCATCTTCTCTTGAAAGGGAAAATAAATCACAACTATGTTCTTTTAGAGATGTTTACACTTGGTTTAAGAAACACAACTTTAACTTTCGACACTGCTGTTTTTTTGCAGATCCAAATAAATTGTTATTTGTTATTCCACATTTACGTATATAAGTTATAAGTTAGGAATATTTATATTTGTGTTATACACCACTGACAATACTAACGTGTGTGACTTTTTCACAAACTAGTATTTCTGTTATAAAAAAAAAAAAAAAAAAAAAAAAGAGCACTTTTTTTTAATTTACTGATTTATTTATAATGAAGCGCCTTGAGGGATGTATTCTGTACAACGGCAATAAAGAATTGTTCTACTCTGTTCTACTCTCTCCTGTCACCACTGGATACTAGACGTGTGTGTGTTCTGCTAAAACACTGTCATCAATGTTTATTATTCTCTGTATAATTAAAACTATATTATTTTCTATTAATTTCAGGGAGTCTAACAGCATGTAAAATTAATTTGAATGTGCAGTAAACTACTTTTGAATGACTTTCTCCTCTACTTTTATCTTTTGAGATGGTCACTTTAGTTCAATTTAATCCATTGCTGCTTCTAAAAATCCTTAATAATAAACATCATTTATAAATATGTTTCTATTATATTTTATGCATGTGTTGCATATGAAACTGTGGTCGTGTCAGGTTGACACAACAATCAACTACTGAGAAAAGACAGAAATTTGAAATGTAAAGTTTTAAAGAGTTAAATATTTTTTCTCTGTACAAACAATATGTGACATTATGTCAACTAGTCACCCAGTAAATGCTAGAGACAAGAAGGAGAACAGCTCAAAATTTTATTAATTTTCTCTATTTCAGTTAATTACAATTATGTATTTAAATAGGAAGACAGATGGTAGACTAAAATATACAGGAAAATTAGGTTTACAATTTATAAACCAAAGCATACTGTGATGATAACATTGAAAATATTTAAATAGTGTAATGTGGAACAAGTAAACAGCAGAACATTTGGGGAAAAAAAATAATTAAAAATAATTAAATCATTATCATCACAGTTGAGACCTATCATTTATTAAAGTTGCTTTGTCGCTTAAAAAGTATCCTGTAGTCAGCTACTATATACATTTATCTTACAATGGCAGTAGGAGTCAACACATTCACTCAGTGTAACCACCAGAAGTAGCCTCTGTATTTTTGTGAACTGGCTTTTGTTCCAACAAAAACATATGAGCTTATGTCTTAGGTATCCATTCACCTGAGTTCACACATAAACTATAAACTATGATATATATATATATGAACTTGGTGTCAGAAATTCCTTTTTCTTCATTGAGACTAACATAATCTCTTCCCTATCTAGCAATCTAGTACTCTGCTGGTCAGCCTGGCAACATGCTCAGGAGTAGAAAGTCAGCACGCTCTTGTGGTTGCCTCTAATGAGCAGTGTTGGAGGAAGGTCCTGTGTCAGGACGTCCAGCCAGGCCATGTAGAGGAAGTCGGAGACAGATCCTTTACGGGCAATAGGCATGCTCCTGTTGGGGGCAAAGGTTACACACAGCGTGTTAGACCATCTTTCTGCCCGTGTTGGATTAAAACAGGCAGTATAATGTTAATTGATAGTTGCTTATACTTACACAATGATCAGACTGGCTGATTTGGAGTTTTCCTGAAGCAGCTCGTTCAGTCGTATCTGGAGGTTGGTCTGTAAAACAGAGAAAAAGATCAGCCTGAATTTTCTTTTTAACACTTAACAAAACTAATGCATTATTATGTCTGAACTCCCTATCATTTCTTATTTTAGTGCTAGTACTTTTACCTTCTCCTCAAATCTGCTGAGTTCTTCGTCAGTGATTTTCCACGGCTCCTGGTTCCGCATGGCTTCAGCCTGAGCAGCATCCTTTGACCCCTCGTACAGACGGAAGGGTTCAATCATGTCGTCTAACTTCTTCAAGCTGAATTATTGTAAGAAAGCATATGTTGTTTTTGAATCATATCAATATATGGATGATTAAAATTCACTCTTACTGTTGCACCATCTGTTCTGCTGTCACAATTACAATGAAGAAATAAATGCTGTTACCTGTCAGAGCTGGGTCCGACGTGGATGCTATCAATGACGTTGATGTCAGTGCAATTAATTCTGAATTTATGCAACAGAGACTTCATCCTGCAGGACAAGATTATCATACACTGGTTAAGTTTCACAGAAATGTTGGTAATGAGTTATTTTCACATAATGCTAAATAACGTCTCAATAACAAGACTAATTGGGTTTGCTCATTAATTTTCAGATGTAGGTTTTTCACTAATTAATTTAGTTCCACCTGTTAAGCTATATACTTGATACTGAAAAAAAAGAATGAAAAATAAATTGTTTTATTTAAACTCACTCCTCTCTATCCAGCTCACTGCGTTCAGGCTGTCCTGCAATAAAGATCCTTAATTTACTGTCCTTCCATTTCTTCCTGGTGGTGAGGATGTAGGGGAGTAGTAGTGTAAGACCTGAGAAAGGTAAAAGTATTACTTTTTCTTTTCAATACTAATGAATTCAGTTGGTTTTATGATATCGATCTGTTACAATCCACAGGTAAATTAGAGAAGGCTGCCTGAGGGTGAACCGACCACCTACCTCCATCATCAAACAGCCACCACACATCAATGGTGCCTTTAGGCTGTTTCTTGTTGAACTGAGCACTGGCCTCCATCAGCCTCTCATTCATCTTTGCAACCTGTGGGGGTGGAGGGGCGCACACTGACACTGAAAGAGAAAAAAAAAAAAAAGAAAGAGAAGAAATGAGAGAGAGGGGACAAGGAAGAAGAACCCTGGGAGGGAATGTAATTTATTGACAGAGCGAGGAGAGTTACGTTGGATAGGAAAACTAGCCCAAACCAACATTAAGAACATCAGCGGGAACAGCAGTCTCTCAGATATAATGTTCTCATGAGTGCAATTGTATACTAATGGCCATCACTGTCTTGCCACGACATATCTCAATGGTATGGGTCTGTTTTTGTGTGTGAAGTGGAGACAGAGATAGATTGACTTAGAACTTGCAAGCATCATCTTCTGTCCTTGTTAGAAGGGCATGTTTTAGTCTCCTCAAATGTAACAAAGGGACTGTATTACTGGATTACACCCTTAGATATATCATAAGTGGGAGCTCTTGATTTAATATATAATCGGTATAATCAGTTTCCAAAAATATGTGTCATTGCTCTCATTTATTAAAGTTGTGTAATTTTATTCTTTGACTCAGTGGAACTGTGAGTTCGTGGAGGAGGAGAGTTAAATAGATTCTTATTTTCAGCACATTTCTAAAGACCATACTCATCCACTGATGCAACTTTTGCTTTAAATATAGTTAGACTAAGGTCTTTTCTAAAATGCCAAATAACATTTTTTTAGACAGACTTAAATAACCACCTCTGGTCGTGAGGACTTGCTGAGAGGAGTTCCTGGACTTCCTAAACAGTCCTCTTGATTTCCCTCCATTTGGCATCATTTCAGTCTCCAGTGCCTGTTGCTCCTTCACTGCCTTTAGCATCTCCTCTGAAAGATAGAATCACATTATCCATGTTACCATTTAGAAAACATGTATAAAGAGACTCAGCTGTAAACTGGTAGCTGTTATAACATCTTATCTGTTAACATAACGACCTGACAGTTATAAATACCTTGTAATCTACAGAACACAGTGTCTGAACCCATCAGTGTCAGTCAGTTACTGTAGATATTTGTCCAAATAAAAGCAACATCATGTTTTTGGACAGTTGACAGTGTTTTATAGATTTATAATGCATTTCCTGCTAAACAAAGGCATTTTATTATCCTTTTTAATCCTTCTGCTCAATCAACCTTTGTGCAACTAGCTTAGAAAATACTATAAACAATAAATATAGTTCTGGCTATCATACTGATATTGTACAAAGTTATACTGACCTTCTGCTTCGACAATGTGTGACACGTCAAGTCCCTGGCCCATCCTCAGCATCACGGTTCCATATTCAAAGTCAAATGCATCACTGTCCAAAAGATCAGGACACTAACTAAACACACAAATCTCCTGTGTAAATTTGATGATTTGCTTTGATTTTGTCCCATGTGACTTACTGCAGTATTCCCACGTAACTCTGCACTTGCTCTTCTCCTGCACTCCTCCAGTTTCTCTTGAAGCCTAACATCAGTGTATTGGGTCTCATACGACCAAGTCCAGAGGCCTTTAAAAGGAAAAGCAGTATACTCATAGCATAAACATAAAACACAAAATCAAAAGGAGCTGTGAACTGAACCGGCACAGTTTTAACCTAAGGTTGTAAAACCTGGTGTCTTCATTAACTGTAGAAAGGGAAAAACAATCTCCAAAAAAGTTTCAAAATGTCCTAGACAAGAACGCCATGAAGCTGTTTTACTGCCAGAAGTTATGACCAGATCACTCAGCAGATCTCATTTTGTCTGCAGGAGCTCATCCAGTGCTGTGTTAATCAATTATAGCTTTAAATCTGCTGTGCTGTTTGAAGTAAGCAGTCCAGACAATGAAACGAGACCTTATCTCAAGAGTGCAATAGCCAGAGCCATAAGACTGTTATTCCTGATCTTCATTAACTCTTCTCCTCTCTGTGCTGCACTAATGTCTCCACCAGATCCTTATGACAGGTCAATGTCATAAAACAGCAATAAATACTCTGTGCTGTGATGAAGAAATATGTCAATAAAACCTGTAATGTTTAAATGTTTTGATCAAAACTTGCAGGTTACTCATTAATTGTTTTTTCTGAGTTAGTTGGATGGTTTATTTGTTACTTCCCCCCTCTCATTTAAAGAAATGTTGTGAATTGCAAACCTACTGACCTGCAGCAAGCTCTCAGTCCCTTCCCTGAAACTGTTGCAAGCCACAGCAGCATAAAATGCCTTGCGTTTTGTCTTTCTGAGCCACATCTGGTTCTTCTCCATGCCAGCGTTCATCTGTTGGAGAACTTCAGATCTCGGGCCCTGAGGAGATCACATTATATGTTTGTGTGAGAGTAGTTAAAAGAGAAAAGTTATTTCACATATACCCTTTTCATATTCAGAAGACACAACTGACCCTAAACTTTAATCTCAGCTATCTATCCCAACAGTTGCCATTTCCCTTATCTATGCTTGATATTCACTTGATTATTCAGTGCATATGAAGTCTGAACTTGCAATTTAAATTTGCCTGATGTGCAAATCTTGATTTGCATAGAAAGTGAATATTTGAATAAAGTTTTGGGGAAGTCTATGTGTGATGCTCAGGTAATATGTACGATTTTGCCATTGAAAATGGTGACATTAAAATGTAACCTTACCACAAACACCTCACAGGTGAGACAAAGTCCATAGTTCTTAGAGAAGGAGTGAGCCAGGTCCAGGAGGGCTGGTCTGCTCCGTACTGCACCTGACAGTGTTAAGATCTGAGGTCTGAGGAAAGGAACAGAAACACATTACAGTCTCGCTCTCCATTTACTACACAGTGTTGTTTTAAATTTGCAGACTTATACCTGAAGTTCTTGACGTGATCCTCCACACCTGACAGAGACAATGCATTGCTGACTGCACTCACAAAGGTTACTGCCTGTGTAGATGAACCCCAGTTCACATCTGGAGAGAACACAAGAATAGGTTAGGCTTACCAAGGCAAGCATCATGAATGTATGTCTAAGTATTCAAACATGAACATGGCGCTCACCTGGTTTCTTGACTGTGACGTAAACATAGAGGAGGATTTCAATTCCATATGTGAGGAGAGCAGCCCACCAGTTGATAACAAACATAACAACGCAGCAGAGTAATGCACCCACCAGAGATAACCACATGTTGTAGTATTTATATGCTGGTCTCCAACCTAGTAAAAGCATGACAGAAGAAGGACCAGGTTAAGTAATTGTGGACTGAACAGAAACCAGTTATCTAGGGTCTTTAATATATTCTCAGTCATTTATTCATAATTTCTGAAAACAGTGCAAATTCAGTGGATGGAAACAAGTAGAACTAGCTTTTCTATCCTACCTTGTCTATTGGAAAAATATAAGCTACTTTGTTTTAAAAGACCCACCTGGAGACTTGGCATAGGATGCATGGAAGCAGGAGAAATTGATGAGAGCATAAGACGCCAGAAAGAAGTTTGAAATGATGGGAGCAATGATGTTGAGATTACCTATGGAGTCAAAAAAAAAAAAAAAAAGCATGAACGGTTATGATATTTGCTGTAAGATGTAAAAATGTTATGGCCATGTCATGACAGACTGATGGTTGAACTGACCAATAAGAATGAAGCCCACAGAAATAACGAATGTGAGGATGTAGCCGCGGATTGGCTCATTGTTCTTGCCATGTCCCTTGGCAAAGAAGTGCAGGATCTTGTAAATGTTGTCTTTACACAGAGCCTGAGGAAAGAATGACGTTAAGTCATAAAAGCTTTTTTAGATTTAAAAGTAATGATCCAGCGATCTAGTGAGGAGAGTTCATCTAAAATATTGCTGCTTTGAAACAATATGCTGAGTCACTGACCTGGAAGACTTTAGGAGCACTGACAAGAGAAGCCAGGGCCGAAGATAGAGTAGCTGAGAATGTTCCAGCAATGATGAGAGGACCAAACCCAGAAACCATGGTCATCAACTATACCAGGGGTGAGGCAGAAGAGAGAGAGACATTAGAGGTGAAATAAAGCCTTAATATGTGACTTGTATTATATGTGGCTATTATATGTTGTGTACCTGGAAGTTGTTCATCAAGCCAAATTTGCATTTTGTTGTTGCGCAGTAAGAGAAATCATAGCCAAGCTCACAAGCAGCTACAGCTGAACCATTACAAACTGTCCCAGGAGCAATGAGGTCAGTGATATTTCCTGTGGCATCACGGACAACAGTGGCGGCTGACCAATAACAGAGGAGCAGAAGCATCAAGACAAATGCAAAGTTACTTACACAACAGAGAAAATATCATCATCAATCATCTCTGTATGTTTAACTGTCTAACTCCATTTGTTGAAAGTTACAGAAGTGTACTTACAGACACAAAGGGCTACACCCAAGTATGTAACACCAGTGATCAAGATGGCTAGTAGGGTACCTTTAGGTATGGCAGCTTGGGCATCCTGTGAACACAGAATTATCTTTCAGGGAGATTTCTGGGACAGTCACTAAGCTATGTTTCCTGTGTATAGGCTTTTATACATTGACATCTTTATGAAAAGGTTACCCTCAAGTCGCCAGAGATGTTGGCTCCAGCCAGAATTCCAGTTGCAGCAGGGAAAAAGATGGCGAATACTGAGAAAAACGTCTCGCTTTCTCTAAAGTCAGGAGCAAAATTCTCCATGAAGATTTTCGCTGTGAAGGATCGGATGAGAGAAAATTAGGTGAATTATGCCCTGTGAATGAGCCAAACCTTCACATTCACAAGTGAAATGGTTAGAAGGTGTCTTACAATTATAATTGAAGAATCCCATGGCTTTCTTCTCATCTGTGGCAGGAATGAATGTTCCTACAAATACATTTACTATGGCCACCAACAAGATAATGAGCAGAATAACCTGTGCCTGTTGTGGCAAAAGAATGACATTCATGTTATGGTTACATGTTTTAAAAAAGAGACTGGTGAGCAACCAGTAATATGTTCATCTCTCACCTTGGCCTCCCATTCCATTCCAGCAACTGATATGCCCAACAGCAACACCACTGTAATGCATCCAATGATTCGGATGTCATTTATTTCATCCACCATGATGGCATTGTTGTCCTGAGAGTGACAAAAGACAGAAAAGCGCCACAGTCAAACGTCTAGTGTTTAGACATTCCCACAGTCCTTTTACCTAGTCAATATAACATCATACACACCGCGAGCAGCTCTACCACCGTCTCTGCAAATCCCACAACATACATGGCTACAGCCACTGCATTAGCAAAGGCGAAAATGAGACCAATAGACCCACCAAACTCTGGTCCCAAACTACGAGATATCAGGTAGTAGGCTCCTCCTGAAAGCACACACACATGCACATGTATCATCACACCACTGATTTGGTGATTTAAGGTCAGGGCAAGTACTGCAGGTTGTAAAACAGACTTCAAAAGGTGATTTCCAGGTGCAGGTTTACACATACAGACACATACAGACACACACACACACACACACACACACACACACACATACTTCTTTCAGTCCATCAGTACACAATTTTATGCCAGATCGAGAGTGTGTTATCTCAGGGTACATGACTTTAAATAATGATTTAACTTTAATAGAGACTGTGACTCTGTCTGAGAGTTAGTCAATAGTTTTTTTGTCTCTCTGCTTTCTGAATGTGAAGTCGTGTTTTGCAGTTACTAACCTCCTCTGACTACACCGTTAGTACAAATAGCAGACATAGAAAGGCCAGTGATGGTGGTGACCACACAGCTGAGAGCAATGACCACGATTCCCAGACCTGAAATACACACATACAAATAACAGCTTTAAATTGAAAAAATATATTAATAATAAAATTATTACTTTCAGCTATAACTTGCACAGCCATTATATTTAGGTGGTCTGTCATAAAACATTATGACTGTGGAATGAAACCTTTCTTCTAACAGCCACCTTTAAACATAGTGACACTCAAAATCCCAGAGTAGCCTAGAGGCAATAAGTTACAACTGTCTCCTGTACCTGCCCTGCCAACTGTCCACAGCTTTCTCTGCTTCTCAAAATCATTTAGGTACACTGTCTGAACAGAAGTGACTGGGTTCTTAAACAATGAAAACACTCATGAAGCACACTGTTTCTATCCCTCGTCTCCCCTCTCACACTGATATATTGCACATGGGGGTTTGGCTTTTCAGTAGGTGTAGGCTATTATGGGAACTCAGGAAGGCTAGTTGATTGTAAATTGCTTCAGTTAAAGCGCCCCCTGCTAATGAGTATTGGAGTACAATATAATTCTTTTATCTTCCCTTCCCTTCCTGTCCCTAGGATCACTGATAACAGTATAGACATGTAAGAACTGCCTGCTGCTGCTCCAGACACCATCATCCTGATTTAGCTGGGAGAATCATCTTTGAGGAGTATCACATCATGTATCACATCCAAAATATAGTGGACCACATTAGCAACAACTCCCAACCTAACCTCAACTGTGAAAGAGGGGAAGGAAAATCTTGCCAAAATGCTTTTAGATGGTGGCCACAGGTGGACAACGCTGTGCGTAGCATATCAGTGTGCATAGGGAGTATATGTTCCCGTGTGACAACTTACCCCAGCCTGCCTGACCAAAAACCCAGGACAGACGGATGAACAACATGACACCCCAGATATTCAGCATGCATCTCACCTGTGAAAGAGAAGGATAACTTAAGCCTGCAGGATCGAAAATTCAGATCTTTCCCAGACTCTCTGCACTCTGCCCTGCTGGTTTACCAAGCCTCATCCTGTAAGGGCACAGTGACCTTGTTTCTATAAAGCAGAAGGAGCCTGACATGACCCAACATAACTCACCAGGACGCCCCTTATCCAGCCAAACTTTACTGCTCCCCCTTTGCTCTCAATGGGAGTTGCAGACTCCAGATCATCAGAGGGGGTCCCGTCACTCCCCTCACCATCATCTTCCACAGTATCTGGCACAGAGATTGCTCCATTCTGTAGAAAGAAAATATAAGGGAAAGAAAAGAAAGTTGTCTTTTGTACACGGAACTGGGATATCCATGCTCAATTCCAGATTATTAAGAATTTGTGTTTTCTGATTGGATAAGCTGTCATGATGAGATACAGACTCCAGTCTTTCCTTTGGCTTTCCTCTGCCTCTGACTTAGAAAGGGAGATGGAGATTTATAAACATACTTAATTCTGTCTGTCCTTGAAAACTGAAGAGGAAAAAATGTAGAACAAGACAAACCTCATTTAAACTTTTTATAAAGATGAATAGGGAAATTTAAAGTAACTCTCTTCTCTGACATTTACATCCCTACTTCTGATTTAGTATGATGGCTCTGACAACTTTCATTTCCATTTGCTTAAAGTGAGAGGTTTTGGCAACAAATCTACAGCCTTTCAGTTGCAGTGGTATGGAGTTTGTGATTATAGCCAATTACACCACTGTATCATTCAAATCTACTTAAAATATGTAAATTAATGTCATGGTGGCACAATAATTTAAAGTGTTGATTTCCAAATATTTATATGACATGTATACCATAGTCAAGTAAATCAAGCAATACAAGTCAGCTGTATTCAGTCTTCCAAAAAAGATCTAAACATTTTTGAATCACTACTTTGTGGTCAAAATCTTAATAGATTTATATGTGATGTGTTTATGCCAAGATGCTTGTGTGACAACAGTGTGTGGCCTTATGCACTTACACTATATGGGAAAAACACATAATTTCTTTCATATTCTTCTAAGGAAGCCTCAACTCAAAGGGAAAAAAGAGCAGAATGCTAATCAAGTTCAACTTATGAAATCCAAACGACCTATAACCCCATCTATTTTGTAACCCAAGGCAGTATAAAGGGCCAATAAAAAGCACTTACAGTTCTTTAGTGTGTCAAGTTCAATTACCACAAAGATCCAGAAATAACTTCCTGTGTCCTTTTTTAGATTCACCACTCTTTAGGTAAACAGATAATGATTGAACTGTGGACACAATGAAGTGATGATTTTGGAATGATTAAACAACTGAAAAATAGATTGTGACGTCTGGTGTTTGCACCTGTTTGTTTGTGAGCAGGATTACGCAAAAAGTACTTACATGATTTGCACCAAACTTGGTGGTCTTGTGGTCTAAAGAATGAATCCAGGAATTCTTTATCCTTAACACCGAGAAATGGGGCATTTCTTTACATTTTTTGTCAATTTCTTAGGAAATAATGTCTGTATCTCATCGCAAAACATCATAAACACATACTTTGATTTACTGTTACTGTGTTAATATTTTTGGGTTTATTGGTGTTGATTCAAACATTAATTTAGATCTGGTGGAAGAAAATATTTGTATTTAGGGGAGGAATGTGCTCTACTCTGGTTTTACACTAATTTAAATCTTTAACTTGAGTGAGTGAGTGAATTGTAGAATTGTAGAGACAAAGACTACAATCTGCCGTTACAGAGTCTGTGATTGGAATTTGGGATGCAGGAAAAGACATGTTTAAACTCTGTTCTGCAGAAGGTGAAATGAAGGACATACATGAAGGTGTAAACCATGTATGCAGAAAACAGAAAGACTGGAAGGGAACACAGGTGAAGAGGATCTGTATCCGTAATATTTACAAACCTCACTCACAGATATTCATGCACTCACCTTCTGAAACACATCATGGAGGTCCTGCAGCGATGGACGCACAGCCCGGTGACCACTCACACTGCCTGCATTACGATAGAAGTCAATATTGGGCACTCGGTCCAAAGTGTCGTGCCCAAAGGCACTGACCACTGACGGCCGGACCGTCCGGTGTTCCCCATTTGAGAAGTTGCTCTCCTCATAGACGGGAGGTTCATCCAGAGTGGAATCATAAGCGGAGTTAATGTGCTCCCCTCTTGAAGACCTTAATCTTTCCATGATGATTCTTGGAAAGGATTCTCAGATTTAAACGGTCAAGTATGAAGCAGTTAAGTCTTCAGTCATCCAACAGTGTTTCAGTAGTAGTAGAGCAAGTAGAGCACTGCATCAAGTGGTGTAGTGTTTTTATTGAGGTATAAACTAGCCTAAGATTAGATTTATAGAGATCATTTGTCTTCTGAGCTTCTTCTGAGCAAACTCAGTTAGCCTCCGATGGCCTACCTTTATACCTAGGGTCGTACTCTGGCTTTCAGCTATTGGCTAATTCTCTGGATCAACCCTCAGAAAAATGGACGAGGGGTGTCAGATATGTCCTTGCTCCATCCTAGGGGACACAAAGGCATTGCTTAACGATTAACCAAGTCATAAACGCCAAACGAGAGATAAAGGCGCTCGCTGCCTAAGTTCTGGAGAATTGATTACTAATATTATTGTCTGAAGTGCAGGGCAACAGCACATGTTGTTCTGTGGTTGCAGTTTATGGGGCCATGAATAGTATTTCCCCACACTGAAGGGCCCGTTGGTTGAATCACTGGGAAACATCCATGTGGAAGTTCCCATTAGTAAAAAAAGAAACATTTAACCAAGCTGGAAAAGTTTCAAGGTCACAGACCCTTTATGATATGCATGACTGTGGCAGAAAAAGATAAAGCTCATATTAGGTGATAGAGGAATATTTCTGTCATAAGAGATATGGAAATAATAGGATATAACCAATAGAACTTATGTGATAAGAAGAAGGAAATCTGTATTACAATGGCCCATTACTGAATAAACACTGTCTCTAACGATTCTCTTTGACATACTGTCCAATGTGAAAACTGGTGGGTTGGTTAGCTCAGAATAAATGGCAGTATTCACAAGAAGAAATTTGAGTTAATATAAGACTAAAATATGGGAACACGCCGAAGGCACTTCATTATAGCCACATGACTTCTGAAGTGCCTTTAAAAGACCTCTTAACAGGTAAACTTCCTTATTACTGATACACCACAGTGATTTATGCACACAGAAAGGCAGAGTAATGACTTGAAATCTGACCTTGGCTGTATTGCAGGCTGAGAAAAATACTCTAGCACGTGTTTTTATGTGCACATTGAAAGGATGCAATCAATCGCACAAGTGTTTATCAGATTGGGAACCTTTTTGTTTTACAGTTATTTTTTTCAGTCAGTTTTTTAGTCACACTGGGGAAAGAACGTTTTCTACATGTTGTGTAATGACTATAAGCAAAGCTTCACACACATTGAATCGCAATTGTTATTTGCAGTTAAAGATCCTAACTCTCCCACAGTCTTGATCTGAGATAAAGGTGATTCTTTTATTGTGTGTAGAGCCTATAAATGTTGTGTTGTTGTCTGCAGCAGGTGCATATGTTCAAACTTGTACAGAGAACAAGAGAAATCTGCACTGTAACTAATGAACAAAGGGCTTAAAAAATCCCTTTGTAGCATTTATCAAACTCTGTACTGTTTACCGCAAAGGGAGAAAAAGTGATTTAGTACAAAAGAGCAGACACCAGCAGGATTCCTGATACCACATTTTAACGGGATGCAATAAATAAAAGAGGGGGAGAACGCCTATAACTTATCTCACCTACTGGATCAGTCTGTTTAGGCCTGCTAATTGTGTTTTTTCAATCAGAAATAAGTTGAAGTATCTCTACTTTTTTGATTTGATGCAGTTTGAATGTTCATGAAAATACAAAGCTAATTAAAACTCATTTTATATTCACATCTGTTTGGCTGAAGTCCAACCTCATCCCACTTTGAAATGTTGTAAGTATAAAATGAAAATAAAATATTTCCTATTTTATTTATATTTTAAAGAAACAATAACCAACAGAGGGATCTAATTGGTTAATTGTAATATGAAGGTTTGAATTCGATTAAAAGTGAATGATTAAACCTAATAGTGTTATAATCATTAATAACTGTTATAAAACAGATGAAAGATGTGTCATGGTGGGTAAATCACTAACTCATAAGTTGCAGAGGTCCTCAACATGATCAAGTCCAAGTCTAAAATAAAATGCAGCCTCAGATTTGATGTAAAGATTCTGATTTAAAATTACAATTACTTTAAGTCACAATTAGCTCCAGCTCATTTCTGAACACGGAGCAACGAGTGCAGGCTTGTGTTTGCGCAAGAGTATGTGTCTGTCACCAGATAAACTGTATTTGTGCAGCATTAATAAAATATGAAGTTAAATTAAGGCTAAAGCATAAAAGAAAGTAATTCTTTAAAAAAACAAACAAACAAAAAAAAAAACTAATAAAACATCAGGCGGAATATTCAAGCCTTTACTGATCTGTTTGCCTAAAGCTATTTTTGGAAATTACTGCTCTAAAAGTATCGTTAATTGTAGATTACAGCACTGTTTGGACCACTTCGGTAATATAAAGGCTATTGTATCTCTTGGTCTTATCACAACAAATCAAGGACATACTTGTGAGGTCCGAAGACCACAGGTAGTAAAACTGATGAATGATAATCTAAGGTTCACTATAACTGACTTACTGACCTGATACTAAGTAACAGTGGCTATGTAAGCGCTTGTGGCCCTATTTTCTGTAAAACCAGAAGACATGGTGTAATTATATTAGTGCCCCAATTACTTCCAAGTCTCTAAGAGACAGAAATCAATAAAAGATGAACATTTCATTCAATACATTATTTAGACTTTTTCCTGTTATCTGTTTGTTAAAGTATGCAGAGTGTAACTTTAAACCCTTGTAACTGCTTTTCTTAAACATATAAACAAAGACCATGGTAGTTTTCTCTTTAAGATCTTTAAGATAAGAAGGGAAATTGATTTATAAAAATTAAGTAAATATGCTTCAGACAACACAAAACCTGAGTGCAAACTGATGCATTTGTTAAAATTTGATTTTGTTATAACCTTTTATTTGTTTTTCACTTTAAGGTGAGTGTGCTTTAACGCTGAGGAGGAAGAAGGGCAGCTGTTTTTTTCCACTAAAAATAGATGTTAGATAAGGATGTGTCATAGTTGACAGAGATAGTGGCGCAATAATGATTGCATTCCTGACCAGTGATGTGCATGGCCGCCTGGCCTCTGAGTGTGGTAGGTTCTGCTGCAGATCAAGACCTGCCTTGTCACCACCAGTGGATGTCTGCGTGAATTACTCACTGTTGCAGCTTCATTAGCCCCTTTTCTGTCTTCAGACCAATGCACACTCAGAACCTGCTTAAGAATCTGCCTACTACTAGAGTTAATATTAAATACATTTTATCACCTTTTTAATTTTTCTTTCTGCCCTCTCACTTCTCCTCTGCCTACTGTCACAGTGATGTTAAAAAAACTGGCAGATTTTAAAAGCAAAGAAAAAAAGGGCTGGTTACAACCTTAAATATCATGCTAATATGTAAAATTGATTCCTTTTCTTATTTCAGATGTCATAAAGATTTGGCAACAATGTTTTAAAGTGAAGAAATTCTATTTATTTCACATCATTGAATCAAATCTATATCAATGAGAAATCTCTACCACCAGCTGAGCAAGCAACAGGTCAGGAAACGGTCTTCATGATATGTCAAACACACACACACACACACACACACACACACACACAATATAAACAGGCACTCCAATGTTTCTAGATGAAGGCACATAAACCCATTGAAGGTCAAAGTAAGGCAGATTCACAGCACTAAGGAGAAACCGTGGACCGTAAAAATTTGCAAAAGAACACTCAGGAGTTTGACCAGTCTGCCATGTTACAGAATTTCTGTTTGGTCTTGTCTTTCTCTGTCTTTAGGGAGGGGAGCAGGTGAACGGGTGAGGATGGCTGACAATAGGAGGAAAAAGGTGTTCATGTGCAGTGCTGACAGACATCCCATCCCTGTTTTCCATGTGACCTTTTCATAAGCAGACAGGCAGTGAGAGTTTCTCCTTGTCATTAGAAAACTAGCAGTGCCTGCCTAGTTTCTAGTCCTCATTTGCCTTGAAAGTTCTTTGGCTCCATTGCATTAGCCAACCATCAGACAAGACTTGACAGACGGAAATACTGATGGTCCATAAGTCAACATTATCATATGTCTTTGACATATTACTGTCAAAAGTAAACAGCTGTGTTGTGTTTTTTTTTTTCACTCATGTAATTGTGATACAGAATGAACACCATCGCTCACAACCAGCTGCAGTACAAACAAAGAGTTGTTTTTGCATCATTTAGAAACACCTATAATGTCACTCACAGTTTCTTCAGTTGCCTTTCACAAACAATAGGAAGGACCAGTCTGTGTACACATAGCAGGAGGAGCAACCTTCTGTATCCCCAACGCATCTGATTTGATTAGTCCACAAAATCTCTGGTTTGACATAATACCCTGTATCCACACATACTGTATGCATTCTTGTGCAGAGGTGGAACCACTCTGATTCCCATTCTGAGTTCACATGAGAAATCTTGTCCCTGAGTCTTCAAACTGTATTTGAATAATCTTGTCCCATCCTGTCTCACAATCATCAGTCTCTTGTAATCTACAGACATTCAACTTGAAGGCATGGTTTAAAGGGAGCTTCAGCCATTTCCGTGCAAATTGATGAGCTGAAATGCACACTGCCCTTGTCAGAAGGGCGGAGAATATAACACAGCATCTGCCTCATACTTGGTCGTACACACACAACAGACATGTAGCCACATATAGTAGAGAGACTCAACGCTGGCTCTGAACTAACAGTGCACACACATTTAAAACAACATACAAAGCTTCAGTCTCTTAAATGAGTGTCACAGAGAGATTTCTTAAGGGTGTGTCAGTGTCAGGTAGTGTATGTGTGAGTGTGTGTATGTGTGTGTGTGTGTGTGTGTGTGTGTGTGTGTGTGTATATATCCCTGTGTTAAGTAAGGGCATACTCAAAGGTTCCTTTCTCTAGCCCCTCAATGCCATCAGCCCAGTTGGAGGAGGGCATGCTGCTGTATGGGTCCAGCAGGATCCTGAAACACCTCACTATCAGCAGACCTAGGAACACCAATAGCATCCCCACGAAGGCAAATGCTGTCTTCTGCTCCAGAGTCAGAGAGTGCGCCATCATGTCGTTTCCGCTCATGGCAGCAAGGGAGTGGTTGTAGTGGACGCTAAACATGGTAAACCAACATCTAGGTGCCTCATCTCTCCTCCGATAGGGTCAGGCGTTTAGAGGCCTGCATGTTACCTGGACAGAGATAACATGCCAGCTTCATGTTAGTGGCGTCTTGTCTCTTGTGCAGAGCGGAACCATTTCATCAACCTACTGTAATACTATACCACTTAAAACATACACTGTGTTGACTCTGAGGAATATGGATGCAGATGTGGTAGAGGAAACACAGGATTACCTCAGTTAACTGTTACAGGTATCTATAAATAGCTTCTTTTGAATGTGGTATTGTATAAGACTAAAATATCTTTCCCCCTCTGCCCGTCTGACAATTTTGCAGAAAGATTACAAAGAGCAAACATTAACAGGAGAATGATGAGGGGGGCTGCAGGAATGTGAGCCAATGCCATGACTACATTCCTTTAAGTCGGATTTTACAATTACAGTGTGTCGCAGTGCATAGCCAGGCAACACAGGCAGAGCATTAGGGTATCACCTCTTGTGAAGATGTGATGTTATGTGTGTATGATTGGTTTAGGGGAAAAAAAGATCTCTACCTGTTGCGTGTGAACAGATGCCTGCCAGGCAGTATAATTCAATTAAACAACAAAGCGACGCTGAATGACCGAACATAACCACAAAATTGGTATGGTCACACAAATGGGAGTCTGCTTCTGTCATTTTTTCCCTCTCAAATCATTTACATGAACACAAGCAGCAGGTGGCTGAAGTAAGAGGGAGAGAAGAGGGAAGGAGAGGTTAGGCTGGATGGGTGTTTAGGTGAGAGAAGGAGGATACATATAGACAGGGACTAATAGGATAAACAGAGAGAATTGGGAAACACAGACAAGGAGAGAAGGAAGTAGAATGATGAGGGGAACACTGCACAAGTATGTGAGGGAGAGATAGAGGAGAGAGGGAGAGAATGAGGTGGGGAGAAACAGAGAGGAGAGACTGCATTGACAGATTTTCTGGTGTAGACGCTCAAGAAAGACAAAGCAGAAAATCTCACCGTCATTATTGCTCCATCCTTACAGACCTGTTGCTGTTGTTTCTTGCGAGCAACTCCTCCATCTTATAGCCCTCAGACATGTGTCCATTAATCCATCAGTTGCCGGCATACTGGAATTGCTATGCTAACCCCTCATCTAAACAAAAAAGCTATTAAAAATCAAAAAGAGGAACAGAGAGGAGAGGGAGAGGTTGGATCAGGCTATGATATGTGTCTCCTCTCAGTGATACAGCTGCTCTCCTCATGCTCCCTTACTTGCTGCCTCCCACTCATTATCATTCTGTTTCTCTATCTCTCTTTCCAGAAGCACGCACGCTTGCTGCTGCTGCATGGCAACCACTTGTTAGTCTCACTCAGCTGCTCTGCTGCTTCAGTCATTCACAACATTCCCACCCCCCACCCCCCAACTCAGCAACATCACGACAGATGCAGCAGCAATCTGCCTCTGTATTTTCTTTTTCGCCTCTCTTCATCGTCCCCTCCCTGGCTTATTGGCTCTACTCAAAATGACTCCACTAAAATGTGACAGGAATATCATGGATTAGCCAGTAGGAGAAATGCTGCCTCTTGCTGCTCCTGGCCAGTAAATGCTGCTGCAAAGGTATTTTTGGTCCAGCGCAGCACTTTCCTCAAAAGCCTGCTTTGATGATGTGTTTTTAATTGGTGCAGTTTTCTGTGGTCAAATTGAATTATCTCCCAAGATCAAAGGCTTATAAAGGCTTCTCAGTGGCAGGCTGAAGGAGAAGAGACCGATAGATTCAACTGAAGTGAACGAAAAGTGTTGATGGGTAGAAAAAAAATCAGCAGGTCATCTGATTTTCAATGGCAGAATGCAGCAGTGAAGTGCCCGGCCATCTGTTTTGTTGTTATGCAGTGCAAATTCATATCAACAATGTGGTGTTTTCCACAGTGGTGCAGTGACTCGGCCTGCAATGAGGGAGATGGTCATTGGGAATGCATGATGTGCAATAAGTCAAATCTTAAAAGTGATAAGGACACCTCCAAAGAGCTGAGAGAATCTAAAGACAAGGTGAATTAACTCCCTTTTATTTATTCTTACTTCAAAGTTTTATGCACCTGCAGTGTCTGTTGAACTGTACTTTTTTGGGGGTCCGTAGCAGTTTCTTGTGCTGTTGATACTTTATACTTTACTCTACTGCAGCGTCCCTGGTAGTTGTTGATCAAATTAGCTACTATATGATTTATTTCTAGGACAGCTCAATAAAAATTGAAATGAGTAGATGTCACAGCATTTAGACAATAAAGTTGTTAAACATTTCCTCACATTGCCCTAAAGAACAAGGTCACAATGGAAAACTATCAGGTCACAGCACAATATGAGGTCATTAGTGGTAAAGGCGAGTTAGTGTGTGAATCAGTGAATTAACTGTCAAAGAGTTTATTCCTGTGAACATGTGAAAATGAACTGAAGTTCACTGACTTGCATGCAAATGCACTTCTAGTTGTGTGTTGAGGTGTGTGCAGATACGCTTTGGACTCTTTTAGCTCCGGAAAAGAACTGTTGAGACAGTCTCAACCTGTTGCATAAAGCAAATTAAAATATTACAACAGTGTCCATAGGACAAGATAAAGTTTGCTTGTCATTTATCTCAACCAGACAACAGATCAGCAGCAAAACTGATACTGCAAACTATAAAACTACGATTCTATGAACTGCCCTCACAGTGTCCCCTTTAATGCTAATGAACTCTACACTGCGCCCCTTGTAAGATTATACAATCTTCACGGTACACACAATCTTGTTCAGATAAAAAATGTTACAAGGAAGTGCAAAGACAGATGCAGTCCAACCCCTAATGACAAAATCAAAGCCATAATAATTTCAGACCCATCTCCAAATGACCACTTTAATGCCAAAGTACAGGAGGCGTCGGTATATTCTCATTGTATTTCCTTTATTAACGACTTATCCCTCTCTGAGAAACTGCACAACTGCAGTTTTAAAAGACGATAAAATGAATTTGGATGCCAGATGCTATTATTAAACCTTTCTGCTTCATTTGACACAGGTAATTGTGGGATAAGATATGATAATTTCCCTGGCGGGATCAGTAGAGACTATCCATCCAGCTGTCTATCTAAATGACTGTCTAGAAAACTGGATGGAATTGACTGGGACTGGTCTCAGTCAGAAGTTTGCGTCTGGAGTGTCTCAGCCTCTTCAAGGTCCCGAAATCACTTGCAGAATTCGTCAAGGATCTATTCAGGACTCTTAACATGATTTACATGGCAACACATCATCAAATGATCCTACAAAATACAAAAATCCATGAATGGGGGAAGACATCAATTCAGTTACCCTGCACATATTAGATCCAGGATGTCCACTAGCTCTTTATTTCTAAACAGTAACAAACTGAAATGATTTGGACCCAAAGCAGACAGAGATTATGTAAGTCAGGTTTTTTTTTTTAAACATTTCAGCAAAATCATTACATCAAGCTATTGTCCAAATGAGAAATATTACCAGTTACGTCTTTTCTTTCATTCAGTGATGCACAAATCTCACTCATACTTTTTTTTTTGCTGCAATTTAGATTACTGTAGCTCATTAATTGTTAGACTGCCCAAGAAATCTATCAACTTCAAAGTGAAAAAAAAAAATCTTCGATCTTTTCTCTATATTTTCACCAGTGAGACCTTTTAAAGTTTGTGGTTCTAGCCAAATGGAGATGAATGAGTAATGGTGTGTTTCCTAACAAGACTTGCCTCGAATCATTGTTTATTTTCTTTTACAGTATAAATCTATCACTTGAACAACATTAGACGGTGAAACAATGGTAATCACTGTATTTTGTATGGGAGGAATCAACTATCGAAGCATGTGGCATCATAAACACAGACCTGTTGAACAGTTTATTTGCACAAGAAAATGAAATTGGTGCTACAGTAAAAAATGTCTTAGTAGTTTCAGGAGTGATAAATTGGTTTGGCACTGTATTATAATCAATGCAGTAAGATATTTATAGTGTAACACTGAATTAGTATTAGTATCAGTATTTCATTTCATCATATTATGCTTATACCTATTCTATTCTATTCTATTCTATTCTATTCTATTCTATTCTATTCTATTCTATTCTGACAGGCCGCCTAGCAACAGCTCCCAAATCTCGCGTTACAGCCTCAAATCTCCCCTGCACATTTTGAACTGCGTAGCGTCAGAAGCATTTTTGCTGTTGAGTGTTTGTACGCGACTGGACAAACCTTAACATGGCAGATGTTGCAAGTGTTGACGAGGAGCCAAAGCAAGATGAGTATACTGCATCAGTCAAGTCTGAAACCGACGAGACGTCTGAAGAAACACCCAACGGTGTGAAAACGTGAGTTAACAACGATGAATTGTTCCAGTGTCGTTGTCCCTGTATGTGAAGCCGTTAGCAGGTTTAGCTAAAATGGAGTCCAGGGATGCTAGCTATTGTTAGCCAAGAAGGAGCTGCTGTAACCTGTGTTGCTAAACATCTGGGTGGTGGATGTTAAGGTTGTAGCTAAACCTGATCTTAGTCATAATTAATATAGTTTCTAACAACTGTCTCGTGCTGCTCTCGTTTTGCCTCAACGACAAATAGGGTGCAGTAGGTCAGTCGCCATTGGCAGCTAATCCAGGTTGTGTTTAGTCTGTTTTATTAGCTATAGCTAATACCCGTCTGAAATTCAGAATGTGTCAAGTCGACATAGCCAAATGAGATAAAACATGTCTTCAGTTGGCCACTTGGTTAATTCAGCAGGGCTGTACTGGATATCAGATAGCAAATACCGTTAGCATCTCTGCATGTACCAAGGTAACATTAATATGGCACAGGGATGCTGCCTTGTATTAATGCTTGACATCATCCAGTTAACATTATCATCAGAATATCACCAGTTGACACATTTTACCCAGTATTTATTCACGCAATATTTTATTCAGACATATAAGTTACCTTTGGATTCTATCATTAGCCTAATAATATATTTGACTATCTTTCTTAAAGGTAAATGAATAAGCCTCTCCACATTGATTTTGCATGAAAGACTGTAAGGAAAGCACATTGCAACACTGAAAACACCTCTGTTGATATAGAGACTGTGTCTGTGTGTGAGAGTGAAAATGTTTAATTTGTAGCTTTGTGCCTTTTTGCAGGGAACCTGAAGAAACCAAGTCCCCCAAAGACAAGCATGATGGTAAAGAGAAAACCTCTGGCAGCAGAAGAGGAAACCGCTACCATCCTTACAAAGACAAACACAGTGGAGAAAAGAAAAGTGCTCATAGGAACCGGGTGTTTATCAGCAATATCCCCTATGATATGAAGTGGCAGGCAATTAAAGATCTAATGCGTGAGAAAGGTAATGTCCCAAGTAATAGGAATGTGTCTCCCCTTCACTCTGTCTCTTCAGCTGATTACAAGTTCTTGACCTCTTTTTTGTTTGTTCCAGCTGGATCATTCTGCTTCTAGCTGTAGTTTAACTAGTCTGTAGCTTTCTTTGGATGTACTTAGAGCATATAGTATGGAACCAATCTTGAGTGATATAAGGTTATAAGGAGTTTTAATAAATTCTTCTGGATGGACATTTAGTTATTTTAGTTTGGGCTGATATGTCTGTGAGAAAAGGAAGATGAACTTAGTTACATTGTCACTTGTTTTATGGCATTGTCAGCTCCAAAATGTAACCTCAAACCAGTAGTAGAATTGATTGTTGAATGTTTTTGTTGCAACTGTTGCAAGGTGAATCTTGACCATATGAATGAAAATATTTTAATGTTTTTACTTTCTGAATTATGGGGGTGTTAAGAGGCCTTTTGAAAGGTCAAAGGACAGTTTATAACTCAACTGCCATGAATGGAATTTGTTGACACACTGATCATGTTGAAGTCTCTTGAATTTCCCAGGTTTACTGTAGCTGTGTTTCTCTATGGCCCTGGCCTTTGGGTGTCTCAGTCACTGTCCAGACAGGCATGGTGTTGTCTGATGGGATGTTGTTCTGGGCTGACTGTTGATCATTAATGGGACATCTCCATCTGTAGCGGCATTGCCAAGGCCAACAGCGACTTGAAGACTTGGTGACTTAAATTCCTTTTGTTCTTTTGGTATTTTTCCTTTGTATGTCTCATGTAGTTGGTGAGGTTACATACGTGGAGCTCTTTAAGGATGCAGAAGGAAAGTCAAGGGTAAGTGATGTGGCCAACTTGCTGCACGAGGTTTTAAATGCCCTCAGCAGGCTCTCATTAATCAAGTGCTTTTTTAGGTTGTGATCCTTTGGGTCTTACTATGTTACTGAACTGGAGCTACTGTAGGTTGTGTTTAGAGCCTGATAGATGGCTAATGATTGATATTCTTTTGAAAGGGAGATGTCCTGTTGATTTTTGGAAAAGTAGCCTAATGAACTCATCTAAGAGTAAACTTTTGCTTTTGTTGTTGTCATTTCAATTTGTTTACAAGTTTGTCTTTTTGGCCATTTTCCAAAGGGAAATGTGGGTTGTGTGATTTGTCTTTTTGATTGACCCTCACGGCTCAAAATCTTATTCTACAATTCTGCTCTATGACACAGCTCTCACTTTAAAGGAACAAGACAGTCTTGAAAGTTTTTTATTTTATTTTATTTTGCTTAAAAAAATAAATAAATAGCGAAAATGTACACTATAGGTCAAAAGTTGGACCACACTTTTCTTACTTGCAGTGGTAAAACTGGTTAATCTTAAACACTGAACTAAATAGGTGTTTGTGGGTGTTTTACTTGTCTGTGTCCAGTTCAAAACAGGTAAATTACAATACATAAGTACCTATTAGTGCCAGAATAAAAAATATTATTGTTTAAGTATTTGTTTTTATTGTTATTAATATTTAGGCATTTACTTAATAGTACTTAGTTTGCAATAGACTTAAAGTAACTGCTGCCTCAAGTTAGAATATGGCCAACATGCACCACTGAAACTACTATAGGCATGTTGATAGATATTTAGTGATCCAGTGCTTTGTCTTGATTTTAACTGTATTTTGTTCACTCCCACGACTCTGGATGCATGTACTACCTGGACTCTAATAACATCGCCTGGTTAGGGTTGTGGGTAAGAAACTGCTATACTTTGTTCAACATACAGCTTTAAGTTTTGCCCTTGTACAAATTAATTTCTCTCTCTCATTCAACAGTGTGGTGGAATTCAAAGATGAGGAGTTTGTGAAGAAGGCGATATTAACTATGAATAAACACGACCTGAATGGAAGGCCACTCAATATCAAGGAGGTGAGGGAAAAAAACATAGTTCAGTGACGACAGTAACATTTTTAATGTTATGTTGATGTTTGTGCTATTTTTATAAATGGGTAAATAACCAGCAGATATAATGTGCTCTTTGTTAGTGTTGCTCCTTTCTTTTTTGTTACTGTGTTTTTGTTGTTGTTATGATTGTTATCCACAATTATTTTCCTTTGTTATTTGTCATATATATTATCTGAGATCAGAAGTACATTGTACCATATTTCTTTCTTTTTCTTTTAAGGATCCTGATGGGGAACATGCCAAGCGTGTGCTGCAGCGCATGGGTGGAGGACAACAGGGAGGTCGTGGGCAGGACATGGGGCCTGGTGGGATGAACCTCCCACCCTCCATAGCGAACAACCCCAATATCCCACCTGAGGTCATCCATGCGCTGCAGGCTGGAAGACTGGGCACCACGGTGTTTGTGGCCAATGTGAGGACACTTGATGACGACTGAATCTAACCAGTGATGTTTTAAAGAAGTTGATCATAAATTGTGGTGTCTCTGTTGTTTTCCAGCTGGATTTCAAGGTGGGCTGGAAGAAGTTAAAGGAGGTGTTTAGCATGGCAGGTGTGGTGAAACGAGCAGATGTAAAGGAGGATAAAGATGGCAAGAGCCGTGGGATGGGAACAGTAACTTTTGAGCAGGCACTGGAGGCTGTGCAGGCCATATGTATCCTTCAGAACTGATCATTGGGGTCAGGGCAGCCTAAGCTGCCAGGACCCTGTTGTTTTCCTGGACGTTCTTCTTCTTATGAGGAAGTCCTACTTCCCCTGCGTGAAAAATGACCGAACTTTGCACAAAGGTCTAGTCCAGGGGTGTCAAACATACGGCCCGCGGGCCGGAACCGGCCCCCAAGGAGGTTTGATCAGGCCCGCAGGATAATTTAAAAGTGGAAAAAATGCACAAACGACATGGAATTCATATTTTTAATAAGATGCAATTCGTGGATTGTCCACTAGGGGGCAGTGTGGCGCTGTTGCGCGCTCAGTGTAGAAGAAAACAGCGGTGTTTTTTTTTTTCAACAGGGGTCTCTGGTCTCTACCAACACCCTCATTAGCCAAAATGTCATTATCCAAACGGAGAAAAGTAGATAAGGAGTGTAGAATTTTCAATGAAAAATGGACCACGTCATATTTTTTTACAGAGATGCGTGGGAAACCTTTGTGCTTGGTGTGTTTTCAACAAGTTTCGGTATTGAAGGAATATAATATTCGACGCCACTACGAGACTCATCACAGCGAAAAATATGACGGCTTGCAAGGACAACTGAGAAGAGACAAGGTCGACAAATTGCTGGCGGGTCTGAGGAAACGGCAGTCAACTTTCACCCAGAGCCGAGAAGTCAGTGAAGCAGCAGTAAAAGCCAGCTATCTAATTGCTAGCGAAATAGCATTAGCATCATACCATACATTGTATGGTATAATTTTAATGGTCCGGCCCACTTGACATCTACCGAGGCCATATGTGGCCCACGATGTGAAATGAGTTTGACACCCCTGGTCTAGTCCCATGCCAGATTGCTTCACTTGCAAAAACAGCTCAGTAGTCCTGATGGTGGTGCTACAGCAAGCCATTATAGTTCAAAATTTTGAAAATTCACAACAAATCAACCATATTTAATTTCCAGTTAGCTCAGTGAGGTAGAGGCTGGTTCTTGGTGTTGAAGATTGTGAGTTCAAGTCTTAGCTCGTGCAATGTTTCCATATTTTTGCCTAAAACTGTCCAACCCCGACCATTGCTGCACAGCAGCTTGAATTAACAGAATTTACAGAAGTGAAAAAAACAAATCAACACATAAGATTTCACTCTTTCCTTGACTCTGGACCAAGCCATGTTCAACGGACAGATGCTTTTTGACAGACAGATGCATGTCAAAATGGTATGTTATCTTCAGTTACTACATAACTTCAGCTGTACAGAGAATGTGAAGATGAATCTTTACATTCGTTGTTTGGCTTTACAGGATGAAAAATCTCTCCCCTCTGATGATTTCCGTCAAGTTGAAAAATCATCTCAGTTACCAAGTGAGTACACTATTATCCTCCTGTCATTTGTTGACATCAGATCAATAGAAATGAGCTCAGTGATTTGTGTACAGCGCTAACATCGTCAGTGTAAGAGATATGATCCCCCCATGGAATTAAATGATGCATGTTAATACATTTGCACAGATATTTCACAGTGACGTTAGAAAGGCCCAGATAAGTTGTGTTCCTGCCTATGGAAAAGCTGTTGGCTTGTTGATGTCAAACACACACACAAGTGATAAAAGACTCAGTGGTTGGTACTGCAGTAAAATTTTCAGTACGTTTTAATGAATTGTTTCTCGCATGTTTTTTTTTTTAAGGAGCCAGTTTTTTATTGTGTAAAATAGTGTGTTTCAGACAGAGTGATTAAACAGTTGTCATTGACATTATTTTTGCAAAAAAGTTTTTATCAGAAAATATTAATGTATTGATGCAGTGACCGTCCTTAAAGCACAGGCAGTTATTAAACGACAGTGGTCTGATTTTTGTACTGAGAGTAAACATTTACTGCATCAACATAGTGCAAGGAAATGTTCAACAAATGTAACAGTGTGAGGCACAAATTGATAAATAACATCAAACATCTGTTTTGTCCAACGGCAGTGTCTGTAGCTTTGCTATAAAGTGTGCTCTGAGTGCATCTCATTGTTGATGGTCGGGGCATTGCAGAGTGTCATTTATTTTGTATTTTCTAAACCACTTTGTGTGGTATGCAATAAATGCCTGACAGAAAAAAGTAGAACCATGTATAATCCTAATTTATTGTGAGTGTGTGAGTGAGTGAGATCCACTCTGCAGTTATTGCTGGTAAATTATCCTCTACAAATTTTCCTCTTTTTCTGTGTGCAGGGGGTCTGGGTGGTGTTGGAATGGGACTGGGCCCAGGTGGACAGCCTATTAATGCCAACCGTCTGAGTGGTGGAGGAGGCATGGGCTCCATGGGGCCTGGAGGTCAGTCACCTCTCAATGTGTGTAGTTGATGTGATGTACAGTTCATCACATATGTACAGTTGTGTTCAAAATAATAGCAGTCCAACATGAATAACCTGTTTTTGGTAGAAATTATATTACTGCATGGCAAATAATTTACCAGTTGCTGTAGTAGGGTCATAGAAAACCAACAGAGCCTACATTCATGATATGTATGCTCCTGAGTCTGTGTAATTGAATAATGAATTGAAGGGGCGTGTTTAAAAAAATAGCAGTGTGGAGTTCAATTAGGTGAAGTCATTCAATCTGTGAAAAAACAGGTGTCAATCAGGTGGCCCTTATTTAAGGATGAAGCCAGCACATGTTGCTCATGCATTTCTCTCTGAAAACCTGAGAAAAATGGGTCGTTCCAGACATTGTTCAGAAGAAAAACGCACTTTAATTAAAATGTTGATTAATGAAGGGAAAGCGTATAAAGAAGTGCAGAAAATGATCGGCTGCTCGGCTAAAATGATCTCCAATGCTTTAAAATGGAAAGCAAAACCAGAGAGACGTGGAAGAAAACGGAAGACTACCATTCGAATGGATCGAAGAATAGCCAGAATGGTGAAAACTCAGCCAATGATCAGCTCCAGGATGATCAAAGACAGTCTGAAGTTACCTGTGAGTACTGTGACAATTAGAAGACGCCTGTGTGAAGCTAATCTATCAGCAAGAAGCCCCTGCAAAGTCCCACTGTTAAGAAAAAGACATGTGCTGAAGAGGATACAATTTGCCAAAGAACACATTGGCTTGCCAAAAGAGAAATGGAGAAACATTTTGTGGACGGATGAGAGTAAGATTGTTCTCTTTGGGTCTAAGGGCCGCAGACAGTTAGTCAGACGACCCCCAAACACTGAATTCAAGCCACAGTACACTCTGAAGACAGTGAAGCATGGTGGTGCAAGCATCATGATATGGGGATGTTTCTCTTACTATGGTGTTGGGCCTATTTATCGCATACCAGGGATCATGGATCAGTTTGGATACATCAAAATACTTGAAGAGGTCATGTTGCCTTATGCTGAAGAGGAAATGCCCTTGAAATGGGTGTTTCAACAAGACAACGACCCCAAACACACCAGTAAGCGAGCAGCTTCTTGGTTCCAGACCAACAAAATTAAAGTCATGGAGTGGCCAGCCCAATCCCGGACCTTAATCCGATAGAAAACTTGTGGGGTGACATTAAAAATGCTGTTTCTGAGGCAAAACCAAGAAATGCAGAGGAATTATGGAACGTTGTCAAATCATCCTGGGCTGGAATACCTGTTCACAGATGCCAGAAGTTGGTCGACTCCATGCAACACAGATGTGAAGCGGTTCTCAAAAACAGTGGCTATACAACTAAATATTAGTTTAGTGATTCACAGGAATGCTGAATCCTGGATATTTTTCAGTTAATACAGTAAATATTTGAGTTTGTAAAGTAAAATGCAGACACTGCTATTTTTTTGAACAGCCCAATGTTCATTTTTTCTTCATTTTCTGTAAAGTAATTAAATAATTTCTGCTTTTTTCTTCATGTTTTGATTTAGAATATAATGTGCAGTGTTCCCAATGCATGGAAATAAAAACCACTATAAGGATTTTGGGCTTTACTCAATTTTTTAAACAGACTGCTATTATTTTGAACACAACTGTACATGGTAAATATTTAGAGCGAGAGAATCAGCTGCATGTTCACTTGCTGGTCAACACATTAAAATTACGAGTCACTACAAGTTGCCAACTTTGAACATCAGTCTGTAGTAATTAATATGTCAACAAAACCATGAACTCTCGATAATGTGTGTGTGACTCTTTTGACTCTGCAGCTGTGTCAATGTAGGTCAGAGAGATAAGACAAGTGGGACTCTAATCAGCTGAAATCCAGGACTTTAACTCTTTACTGGCTGCTGTGATGTGGCTGACAATTTGTCTTAAAGCATCTTTGTACACCCACTGGATGTAAATGGATACTGTGTGTTAGCATGACTAAGCTGACATCGTCTGCCATAGGTATGGACGTTGCAGGTTATGGTGGGATGAACAGACTTGGAGGAGGTAAGGAATTTGCTGTAAAAGACTATGTTCTACTTTTGGAGGAGAGTGAGCGATGCTGAAACCTGGCGCTGTCTCTGTTTTTTCTCAGGAATGAGCGGTGGTGGAGGCTTCGGGGGCATGGATAACATGGGCGGCATGGGCGGCTTTGGAGGGAGAGACATGGCTCCAGTCGGCAGAATGGGAGGTGAGTAACTGTATTTGCTTCTGCTCTGCAAAGAAGAAAATCAGTTTTTATTTTCTGTTTGAACTTTCCAGGCCGTTATTCTGCTACATAAGTCTAAGATTGTTTTTGTGTGTGTGTGGAGATATGTACCGGTCAGGGATGGGTGGAATGGATCGGGACTTCGGCCACAGTGACATGCCAGTGAATCGAGGATTTGGGGATTCTTTTGGAGGAATGGGTAAGTGATACTCTGACTTGACACAAACCCCAGACTCTTGGGAGGTTATGAACATGAACGTTCCTGTTTGTAGTTTGGTTTTGAGTTACAATGGGTTTTAGAGATATCACTTTTTAATATATGCTGCTCTATTAATAGGCTGTTTTTTTTTTTTATTTGGACATTGTCGTGTAATGATCTAATCTGCAGTGACTTGCATTCTCTCCTTTAGGTGGAGGTTATGGAGGAGGCATGGTCAGTGGTGGCATGGGGCACATGGGGACTGGATTAGGTACATGTCTAAGTATAGATATTCAACTACAGTTGCTCTCAGTCTGATGGAGCGTGAGGGAAAGAGTCGTTAAAATACAGAGTCATGCACCATTTCATTGCTGCTGACATTTGAGAATTGTTATTCGTCATCATTTTATAGTCTTTGGACAGGTTATACAATTAATCATGTAAAAGGCGGAATGGGTGTCAGTGGACTGTGATTTACCTTAAGCTTCAGGTAATGGGTAATAAAGACGGTTAAAGATTGCCCCTCACTAAGGTAACCCCAGCACAAGTACTGGTCCTGTTCAAGTGTTTCAGCTAAACAAAACACAGACAACAGTCTGTGAGCTCCAGTGTTTGACCAATGTCATAGAAATCACTATTTCAATATACATCAAAGTTGCAACAGCAAGACTACTTGTCAGGAATATACATTATGGAATAAACTGCTATTTTATTTACTTATTTATTTGGGCAGATAGCCAGAAATTAAGAAGGAATCTATTATGAGTATTAGCTAGGCTGAGAATACTGACGGTTGAAAACCCCGTTTGGCTTTTGTACTTAGTGAAATCTTCTTCTTTGTTTGACATACAACAGCTATGTTTGTCTCGAGTCTTATAGAAGACTGTAGAATGTAGTTTGTTTTGTTTATTTAAATTTTGCCTCCTACCTCTGAGTGATATCTCAGGAGCGCCTCAAGAGAATTTAAGTTCATCTGGATTTGTATTCATCCAACGTAATTTCTATACATTTTTTTTTCTTGTGGAGGTGGTTTGGTGGCCATGGGTGCAAACCAGTAAAAAAAAAAAGTCTGCACCTCCTGCCACCTATGCCAGTACAATTTCAGTGTCGATACGTATTTAAGTGGCGCATCATTAGGTGAAATTGATGAAAAGCAGTGTGATGGTGAAAAGTGTCAACATTTTGTCCTATAATCTAATGAATGTATAATCTAATATGGGGTGTTTGTGTGCGTTTTGCAGGTGGTGGAATGGGCAACATGTCGATGGACCGCATGGGCTCCACCTTTGACCGTATGGGCATGTCAGGAATGGACATGAACCGTGCCTTCGGTGGCTATGGAGGTGGAGGACCGGGCCACATGGGTGGAGGCATGTCAGACAGAGGCTCTGGGTCCAAAGCAGGCTGCCAGATCTTTGTGAGAAATGTAAGTGTAAAATTATATATGCATGAACTTCGTTAGTACAGAAAATGACAAGTTTGTTAGATGTTTTTCTTCATTTGAGTCCAACTCTTCACGTAAAGTGTATGGTCTGAAATATCAATGTCTTGTGTTACAGCTTTCCTATGATCTTACATGGCAAAAACTGAAAGAGAAGTTCAGTCACTGCGGTATGTCTTTGTCTCTGAGTATAATTTTATTATTTTGAATGACTGTAGCTTAGAATGTGGGAGGGATTAATGGTAGAAATGTCAGCTTTAATCTTATCTTCACTGTGTAAAACATGGTGGATTTCAGAATGCATTCATTATTCTTTGTTGTGTCCCACAGGTCAGGTAATGTTTGCAGAGATCAAGATGGAGAATGGGAAGTCAAAGGGTTGTGGAACAGTGAGATTTGACTCACCGGAGAGCGCTGAGAAAGCCTGCAGGATGATGAATGGAACCAAGATCAATGGCCGAGAGGTGGACGTCCGCATCGATCGAAATGCCTAGAGCTTTTTTTTTTTTTTTTGTAGTCACACTAAACACACTTCCACATTCAGTTGTCAATGAATGTTTTGTTTTGTTTTAAAAACACAATTACTTCATATCTCCACTGTTTCAGATTTTTGTTTATAAATACACACAGACGCGCGCGCACACACACACACACACACACACACTTCATAGCTCTTTTATGTTTTTTTGTAAACCATTTTTAATTTGTCAACAGGCAGGTTATTTGAACAAATAAAACTTTTTAATTTTTAAACCCTGTGGTTGTAAAATCTGAGATCAAAGTTGGTCTTCATGAAGCGTAAACCAAACCTGAACTGTTGATCTATTAAGCAATACTGCTCAACACTGCCGTCCGGTGGCCTTTTGAAATCGTTTGAACATTTGCGTTTATCACAAAGGCAGTGATTGAAATGAAGTGAGAGGAGAATTAACCTGGATTGTCTCTAAAAAAAATGATCATGGGAAGATGATTAAATTCCCAAAGCCTTAAGATTGATTGTAGTTTTTTTTTTTTCTTTAAGAACACCAAACTTTGACAGTAGTGTAATCTTCAGATTAACCATAAAACAATCATGAATTTTTAATTCAGGTATTAAAGGGGAAGTTTTGTTTTTCATTACTGATCACCCATTCCTTTGTTCTTCCCGCTGGCAATAAATACTTGCTCATAAAAACTTATCACAGGTCCAGGTGAGGCCTCTATTTTTAAATTCCGCTTCCTGTTGAAAAGAAAGACATGACCAAATGGATTTGGGTGACACCTTTTATTTGATGACAGTGACTTGACAGTTTTGAATATATCTGATTGGAACATTAACATTTTCTATTAATGGGCCTTGAATAAGACAGAAAACGGCTCAGAACTCAATAACAGGTCCTTGTTGTATGCAAACAGTCTGATCTGGATCTTAGCAGAGACACAAGGAAATTCACTTTGGCACACTTCCACCTGTTGAAATGCATTGTTATCAGAAATCATCCTCTTCCTGATATGTGATCAGCACACCTCTTCCAATATTGTCCAATATTTTCAAAGCTCTGTGAATGAATCTGTGTCACCTTGTCTTGACATTTGAAGATTAATGGGCTTAACATTTTTTTGTGTGTTTTTGGAGTGTTGGGAGTCTCAGAAAATATGGCTTCAGTCTCGTGAGGGTCCGGTCTTAGTCACTGCAAAGTCTTATGGGATTATTCCCAATAATCCCCAACTCGTACAGAATGGACAGAGTGGCAAAAAGGATGTAGCAGAAGAGAGAAACGAGTCCCAACTTCCAGTCCAGTTTCCATCCGTTAATGTGAACGGCCACAAAAAGGAAGACTATTGAAAGGAGGAGAGTGGCGGAAATGAAGACCAGTCCAGTGCTGTTGACCTCTACAGGGTTGTTGGTGTCCACAAAGGCTGTCTTGATGAACCAGGGAAGACCCAGACAGAGCATGTCAAATACATTGGAGCCCACTATGTTGGACATGGCCATGTCAGCTTTTCCTGTTTAAAAAAAAAAAAAACAACATTATTTGGAAATAGTGTTGGATATAATTCACATAGAATTTAGCTAATGTGTTGTGACATTAATGTTTACCTTCTCTGGCCACCATCACACTGGCTACGGTGTCAGGTATACTAGTTCCAGCAGCAAGCAAAGTGAGTCCCATAACTGTATCAGGGATGCCAAGGGTTTCACCTGTGTTGAGACAATACCATCACCATCAGAGAGAGTCCTAGTGCTGCTAGTGCTAATTCATTGCTTTGTTAAGCAACAAATGTTTCTGAAATGTGCAGAGTTATGTTGGTGCTGTGCAGAGCGGAACCACGGGGAAATATTTGCAATCATGCACTAAATGTTTGAGTAGTACCTGTTGAGTCCCATGCCTGTTCTTTCACAAGACTACAGCTACGGGATAATAATCTCATTATACTTCAGTAGAGCTAACGGGGTCACATGATGTGTTTGTGCTTTTAGCCTGATCCTAGTCAGTTTTACATCTCCACTGTAGACGTGAGTTAAAGCTGCTCTTGGATCTGTGCCTGTGGGCAGTTCTGAACGTACACTCACTACTCACATGACTGTGTTTCCTTGGGAGTGAAGTGGGCTCTAACCCTGCTGTGGCTGGGTAGGCACATGGCTCACTGGAGCTACAATAACCCCCCCTCTTAACTTTCTGGGACAATGGCATCTCAGGAATTAGCCAGCAGACCAACATGTGATTCTGCTCTGCAAATCAAACGTTTTTTCCCCCACAAGATTTAAACACTTGTGATACACAGTGGGCTCCACGACCTGTAACTCAACTGTAAGGACATCATCACAGCACGCTAAATAAAAAACAGTGATCTCACCGACAACGGTGACCATCCACACCAGCACGTATGTGAAAGCTGAGATCCAGACGGCCGACATGATGAAGGTTATCATGAACCACTGTTTCCAGAACCGTCTCCTGCAGTCAGGGACAGTCAGGAACAGTAGAGTAATGATGGGCAGAGACAAAACCCACAGGATCCGTTTGAAGTCACTCTCTGGCACAGCAAATACACTTTTCTGCTCTGCTAGGACGCAAAGCAGGAAAGCATTAGTTACTGTGTGTTACATCATCAAGGCGTCACATAACGTTTAATACAATGGGCAACACTGTGTCAGTGAGAGGTGCGGTTGTACCTTCAGGAATCTCATTGAGGCCGTGCAGAGAGAGAGACAGGTGAGAGTACCCGGAGTCATCCTGGAAAATACCACTGTCAGTTCTGGAGCGAGGGTGAACACGTAGGCTGGTATCGTCATTCCAGCCCATCAGAGGCTGTGACTCGGTCTTCTCACCATCTCTACCCAGACAGGTGCAGCACGGACTCAGCTTCCTCAGGACAAACTCACTGATGCGAAGGTCAAAGCACAGAACCACAATGTATACGCCGTATACCAACAGCAATGAGGCAGCGTCATACCTGTAAACAAAACATAAAGTTGAAGAACTGTAATTCACTCACAAACTAGTGAATATTTTTAAACAGGGACATCAATAGGATAGATGGGGGAGCTTAGCCCCAGGAGTGTGTTCAGGAATAATGAAAATTTCATAATAGTAGTTGTAATAACAACTTGTGGATCTATTATTGTTTATATTGACTCATTTTCTTGATGGTTTGTGTTAATGCAAGTCTGCACTGATTTCAAATAGCGAAAAAAAAATCACCCATAATTATCGGGGGTTTAGGAATATTGGACCTAACACTGGTTTCTTAATGCAAGATTCAGGTTACTATGATTTTCCTCAAGTTTTCGTCCAATACTCTGTCTTCTTTAGCAAATAAAGCTTGCTCAGATGTCTCTACGTGACCTAAGGACAAGATCTTGGCCACGTTCACCTGAGCAAATTCCATTTGCTGATGAGTGTTATGGGATATAGTTGAAACCACTGGCAATAGTATCAGTGAGTTAAATTACTGTACTTTCACTGTTGTGAAATATTTGTTATGTTGTTTCCTTTTATAGTACTTTTACAGACACCTTGAACATGTTTGCAGTGCAAGGATTGCAGATTGTGTAACCTTATCCTGATGTGGAGCGTGCACGCAAATGTACACATACACTCACCAGTACACTTTGTTATCGGAAATGATGCCAATAACAGCAGCAACACTGATGCCGTATGCCAAGCAGTCCCTGAACAGTGGCCAACAGGTGAGACGCCCTGCCTGATAAGGGAAACAAAAATAAATGGTTTACAGCTTATAACAGCACAATGTACACAATGACACTTCCACTTTGACCTGGCAAAAAAAAGGTGCTGATCTTGTGTACATATAGTTAGTAGCTGGGTAATCGTTAAATGTACCATAGAGGCCAAGAGTCCACATGCAGCACAGATTCCCAGCAGGTTATAGACTGCCGATCCTACGATGGTGCTGACCCCAATGTCTCCCTTAGTCACAAACACACCTAGCAAACAACATGCAGAGAGAGAAAGCACATCTTAACAGGAACAGTTTGGAAGTACTGATGGCAGAAAAAAGGCATCAAAGTCCTAAGAGGAAAAAATAAAACCTAATTAAGAGTCACAGAGCCTCTATGTCCCCATATGTAGGGGAAATCACACTTCATTGGAATAAAAAAAGACAAAGTGACACTGATGCTGCTGCTGATAATATCGGTGCCATCATCAGCCAAACTACTGCATCATTACCGAGAAAGGCTGTGACCAGTTCTGGTGCAGAACTCCCTGCTGCCATAAATGTGGCTCCTGCAACATCCTGAGACAGACCCAGACCTGAACGAGATGAATGAACACATGCGTTATTGTTTCCATTGTACACAGAGAAACTTTTCAAATTATTCATATTATCAATACTGAAAATGACAACCTCAAAAATGACCAGTCAACAAATACTGTATTTACTGCAAGGCTCTGTCTAATTTGTGCTGTATAGATGTTATTTATATAACAAATACATGTTTGTTAGTGAGGTTTACATCTCATTTAACATCATTAATCACCTGAAAGTTAATGAGGAACAGTTTTGATAATGGATACATTTGAGAATATATTCTTTTTGAACTGATGGTTAGATAACACAACATGCTTCACACATTGATTCAGAGGAGCCACAGCTGCTCGAGTAAAAGTGCTGTTACGTCTGCAGGGCAACACTTAATCCTTTTCAAGTTTTCCTTAAATGTAAAGCCTGTGGTTGTTGTGGGATTGGATACAATCCTTTAAGATTGACAACTTTTACAGCATACAATTCTTCGAAGTAAGACCTTGGAAGTTCTCCACTATGCAACTAACTTTTAGTCTTAATTTAACATCACGGTTTAAAAATACCCACATTGTTCAGTGATGTTATGATGCAAAGACACCCCACCTCTTCAAACATACACCCCTACACCCATCATTTAGAACATAATACATGACATATACATGATATTTACTCTCACTTACGGTCACTGATCACTTCTAAAGATGGCAGAAAGTAATCATCACAGATGATTGCTACAGCCAAAAGCATGTAGAAAATAATCATAAAATAAATGACCAGCCCTCCATCCTTCCTCTCCTGTATTGTGAAGAAGCCTTCTGGAAACTCAGAAGACTGTGGTGAGGTGCATTCAGTCTCATTCTCTGAAACAGTAGGGACATACACACAAATATCATCACTGTCAAAAATCTGCGACGTGCCCAAATAAGTGGACAGTGGTTGCAGCAGGTTCGCTGCTTAACGGAAACTGCACAGTATTACATGCCAATAAGACATGGTGACTTCCAGAGCAAACACTGTCACAGTTGATAAACCACAATTGATTACTCGCGCTTTGTGTAACAGGGGAATGAGCCGTTTCATTTAGCTACACGGCAATTAGATTAGAGTAACAAACACGTACCACACAAGTATTTTAGGAAATGTGAAGACAAAAGTGTCTTACCAAGAGCCCGGCGTACCCTGGCAGAGTGACTTTCCTGAGTTGTTTTTGCTGTAAATGATACGAGATGAACTAGGCAATACAAAAATAAGACAAATCCCAGAAAATAAGGTATAAAAGCTTTTCTCGTTTTTTTCTGCAGGGGTGCAACCTTACTCATGTTAAATATTTACAAAAAACAATATACCAATTATTAGAAATGATTCATTTGTATCTTTACTCTGACGAGCCTGCAAAAGATTGAGTGAAGGTTGAAGCTGCTTAGAACTACGACTACGACTACCAGCTGCGAAGAGAGGAATTATTGGGGTAGAAAGCATGTTTTAAGGTCTGGTGCTGCCAGGAATGAGAGGGAGGGTGGTGAGGGATTCATCACGGGTTGCGAGTCATTCCATCTGACTTGAAGCCGGTCCTGCCTGGGGCGCATCAGGGGTGTAATTCATAAGAAACCCACCTCTTAACACAACTCTGACACTGACTTTAAATGTGGGATACAGTTTTCCACAGTGGCAACACATATCTAAAATAGATTTACATACTTTGAATTATTTGTACACATGATGACGCACTAAGCTCTATGTCGTATTATATATTACTTATTAATACTTACTATAATTAATATTATAATTAGTGCAATGGGCCACAGGAATAATGACGCCATGGGCGTTGATACCTTAAAAGGCTAGCTTCCGGCTGCCAGTAATCCAGTAATATTTTCGCGGTATCTCGGAGGACACTGTTTTTTTTTTTTTTTTCGTTTTTTTTTCACATTTGCTACAAGAGGCGTTTCTCATAAATGCACAGCTGAAAATATAAACAGAAATAGACATTGGCCTCAGATGGAGAGAGCCAGCACAGCTGCTCCAGGTTAACAGGTGTTTGTTTACTGGTGCTGCACATGTTGCATCCGCAGATTCGGTATTTTCTTGACCATTGGGCGTTGATGACAGAACAGTGAGGAAAAGTAGTAAACATCAGAAGTTAATGGAAAAGGTCAAATATGCGTCAGTGTTATTTATTTATTTTTTCATTTTTTATGTTGTCATTTCTTTAGGTCCACGACGCGATTTGAAACGTTACTTAAAGAAATGTTTTTTAGTCTTTCAGTTGTTGACTCGGGGCACTTGTTTTCCGGTGACAGTCACAACTTAACATACATGTTAGTTAGCGACACAGAAGCGCGTGTAAAACACAAATCAGAGCCTTTTGTAAATCCCCGCCCAACCCAGATGGTATGAAGCATAACAATACGAACACAGCCTCATCTCACCGGGACGCGCTTTGTTTTGTGTTTGTCCATTGGCGGACACATACCACATGACTGACCATGTGAAAACAGCAAGACAAAACAGCAAGTATGTGACGTCATCGTCTGTAAAGGAAGCGACTGTTTCTTTCATCTGTCATCAGTTCAGACAAAATTGGCATCTGTGGATCTGTGAAGGGTTAAGGAAACAGCTTAGTTGAAGTGCACGTGCTGTTTATTTCAGGAAATAACACGACAATCTGTGATCACCTGCTGATCTGACAGTGGTTAGCAAATATGTCTGCAACACGTGTGGCTACTAATTTCTGTTTTTTCCCCTCCCTGTCACCTTGAGTGTCTGTCATGTGGGAGCTGCATGTAATTATCAAATCCCTCAGGCTGAAAACGTTACACGTGATTGTGTTTGCACAAAATAACACACTACATTGCCTACATCAAGATCCCTACATTAAGAGTAATTTCAAGAGCAATTTAGAAACATGACGTAAAAATACACTGTTGATTATTTCCTGAGAATGTGCAGGTTAGGAAGGTTAATTGAAAGGTCAGTTAAAATAAATAAGAAAGTCTAAGATAAATCTAAGATAATAGAAATATAAGCAAAATGTATACACCCAAAAATAACATGGGTACATTCGATCATTATCATAAACAATAACATAACTATTGTAACAACCTTGTATCTACACATTTTAATTTGTGTTGATTTAACATTATCTCTAACAACATGCTGTCAATGTGACTGCGACTTACAGTTTTTCTCGATTGTTTATACACATTTTCTAAAAGCATGCCTCATACTCTCAGATCTCTACACACAAATCATTGTTTTCAAATGACAAACACAAACCATCATATGAAAAGACATTTATAAGAACCAGTTGAACACTGATGCGCTCAATGTAAAACACGATAAAACACATATGATGAATGGAAAACACTTTTTCTCCATTTATAATGACTTTGGCCTTTGTTCAGTGTTACACTAACTGTAGACATAAGTGTGTTGTAAAATATTTTAGAATATTGTTTACTCAAAACACACAGATACACAGTAACAATATATTTTATTTATGTATATTGTATATATATGAAAAAAGTGTGTTTTAGAACTGCAGTTTGAGTGTAAAGCAGGAATTATGCTTGTAGTTTAGCAGAGTTGGTTCAGAGTTGGGTTGGTGCATGAGTTACATGTTGTGGTCATTGTGTCAAGTACCAGTATTTGTGTATAAACAACTGAGAAAAACTGTAATAAAAATGGGCATAGTTACATGGTTACAACAGACATGGTTTTCTCATCTTTTATAAAAGAGCTTGCACAAAACTATGAAAACTGGATGTGCTACAGTAAATAATATGTGTGTATTCATGAATAAACACTGAAGACTGACAAATTATTAATTCCTCAAGCAAAACTGTGGCATTTTGATTTTATTTGTTGACCCAACACATCAGCTAGATTAGGCTACTCTTGCTGTGATGATGGCGCCCCTGTGTGGTATAACTGAATTGGTTTGTGTTGAGTTATCTAATAATGTGACTGCTGTAGGAAAAGTATAGCTGCATGTGGTCATTCTGGATGTCATGTAGATCCAAAGTTATTTTAAATAAATAAATATCATATTATGTTTATGAAAAATATGCTGTATAATTCTGAAATAATCTCATTCAACTGATTTATTTCTTCAGTCTTTGAGTTTTCTTTTTGTCATTTTCCAGCATAGTATTTTAGCTTTTAAAACAATATTTTTTACAGTATTTTTCACATGTCAATGTTATTTTATCACCACGTCTATAATATCTAAATGCTATCTATCTCTATCTATATCTAATATCTTATATCTAATATCTAACTCTATTTCCAGCTGACATGTTTGAGCAAAAACATAATTTATCATATATCATATATACAGTATTCACAGTGTTTATCTTCACTTATTTATTTATTTTGGCAGATCCCAGAACCAATCAATGGTCAGTGGACAGTATTAGTGCCCACAAGTCTGAGAGGATATTTTATAAATGTCATTCCTGACACTCACACTTTTGGGAATTTAGCAGCACCATTGTTCCTGCTATCAAGAAATTTCTACAAATATTTACAGTAAGATATTATTCACAGGTCTGTGTACTGAAGTTTCTGTGTGTTGGAGAACTAAGGTGAAATACCAGCTTGACAAGAAATGTCTCAGTCTCATTTGTCATCAGAAGCCTCTTTGTCTCTCTCTTTCTCTCTCTCTCTTTCAGTGTGAGCTTGTGGTTGTGTGTATAGGTGTTTGTGTGTTTCTACTTTCACTTGTGTTGTGTGTGTAAGAAGATACAGTGGAAAATAGACAATACCCTGCTCCAGCTCAGTTGTCAGTGGTATACTAGCTATGTGGTGTGGAATGAGAGCTCTTGCAATGACTCTAAATGTAGGGAACTTCATTATGTTATTTTGTGTAAATACTGTGTGATTTACAGAATAAAATGTGAGGTGGAGGCTAATCGTATTTTTTCAAGACAACAAGCACAAGTTAGAGGAGAAATACTGTCAGTTTGTTTTTCACAACAATGACCCTGTCACAGAAATAGGGGAAGGAAATGAGTCTAACCAGAAAAACTGGTTCAGCTGTTCTCATCATGGAAAAAAAAAAAAAAAAAAACGCAGCAGCTTTTATTAGTTTCACAGGATCAGTTGGTGTTTCTGACTTACGTCCACAAAAATATCTTTATCATTTTCTTATCACGTCTTGCTTTTCACATGCTGTTTCTTGTCTCCAGAAACAGCACAGGTCTGTGTTTTTCATGTACTTCAACTTGTTGAATACCAGCACCCTGCCCTCTGAGAGGAGTGCCCAATGTTCAAGGTTCAGGAAGATAACGAGAGGTGAGTGGCTGACGCATAGCTCGTGTTATGTTACCAAAGACTCATATCAGATTACCGTGGACAGCAGGTTGGGTGAAACTGTAGCTGTGTTCATATTGCTGTGGCTCGAACAAACCAGGAACTGGGACTAACAAAAGACTTTTAAAGAAGCTAACAGAGGGCTTACTGTTGTTTTAACGGAGAGCGTTACCATGGGTAAGAACATACAACATGCTCTGCTCCTCTTGCTGTATTTGTCAGGGCTTGTTCCCTGTTCAGCTGCCTTCGTGTTTTGGACTGCTGTGGTGGAAATAAGATATGTTAACAGCAACAATAAGACTGTGGACAAATTTTGTGAGTGTGGGCTGTATGGTCGTAACTCTCCCGTGGAGAAAGCAGTGGGAATTGTTACACTTCCCAAGGGGGACCCCAAAGGCTGTGGCCCAGATCCTGTCTACAGCCGTAACTCCAGCTCGCCACCCTGGATAGCACTGGTGAAAAGGGGCAACTGTACCTTCAGTGAGAAGATCAAGGCTGCCAAACGTCAAGGTGCATCTGGAGTGGTGGTGTATAATATGGATGGCAGTGGCAACATCACCACTCATATGGCACACTCAGATGTAGATGATATTGTGGCTATCATGATTAGTAACAACCAGGGCATGAGCATTGTCAGGTTGATAAAAAATGGGACTGATGTCCAGATGGTAATTGATGCAGGCAGCCCTCATGGGCCCTGGGTGGACACCTACTGGCTTTACTTCCTGTCCATTGCCTTCTTCATTGTGACAGCAGCCTCTATTGCCTACTTTGTGTTTATTTCTGCAAATCGTCTGTACAGTTTGAACATGAATAGACGTGTGGAGAAGAGGCTGAAAACAGAGGCTAAGAAGGCGATTAAACGTCTACAAGTACGCACACTCAAGAGAGACGATGAGGAAACTAACTCTGACTCCCAGATGTGTGCAGTGTGTATTGAGTCCTACAAAGCAGGCGATGTGGTGACAGTGCTGACTTGTGACCACATCTTCCATAAAACCTGCATCGAGCCCTGGCTGCTGGAGAGGAGGACCTGCCCCATGTGTAAGTGTGACATCCTTAAGGCATTGGGGGTTGAGGAGGAGACAAAGGATACCATTGCTGCTGAATCACCACCAGATGTCACTGTGATCACGGTGGCAGGTGGAGAACCACTCTACGAAGTTCCTCTGACTGACCCACTGAGCCCCGACCCGGAGAGACATCAGCATCGCTATGACAACAGTGCCTTTGAGGCAGACTCAGAGGCTGCAAGGGGATGAACAACAGCAACCGTAACAAAACAGCAACAAACCAGGACACAGGATGTAATGATGTTTTCCTTGGATACATTAAACCAGCACAACAGAAGCACTGTCTACAAAACACAAGAAACACGGGCCATCACGTGATGCAAGGAAGGAAAAAAAATACAAATCTATACAAATTTAAAGGATTTAAATTATTAATGGACGTTTTGTGATTGGGTTGGCCACCATTTTATTTACTTTGTATGTGTTTTAGTGCAAGCCTGTAATTATTAGAGATTATTTGGTGTGTTCATAATGTTACCTTTAGATAAACAGAGCAGAGCCTGAAAAGTCATGGAGTGACGCCAGTGTCACATTTCTGTTTTGCATAGTGAACATACTGGTTAAGCAGGAGGAGCAGCATTTGAATGTCTGTCTGAAAACAAGGCAGCAGGTTCCATCAACAAAATGCTGCTTAGCCTGCATTACTCACAGTCCTGCATAATTAACCAATGTCTTTTCACAGAAAATTCACTTGTCTCAGTTCAGCTGATGTGGATATTGTGACTCTTTCTAAGTTGAGGAAGTTAGATTGACAAACACCCTTGATTGGAAATGCAACATCATGCACACTGGACTCTAATTAGTAACTTCCTCACTTGAAGGGCAGTGACTATTTATGCATGTTTGCTCAAGTGAAACAAGAATTCACAGGAATTTACATGTTATAAATCTGGCAGAAACATGTTGATAATGCAATAAATGTCACAGGAACTGTAGATGATATGCCTCCAAAGATATTATCTTGGCTGTTGGATAGGTGAAAATGATGTGCTCTGGGTTTTTTTTTTTTTTTAAATTATGTACTGGTATACTGAGAATGATTTATCAATCATAAAATCCTATAATATATAGATGATACGTAATATATGTATAGTTCTTTTCCTTCTCTGAGCATTTAATGTTAATGCACAAGAAACCAGTTATTAACGTCTTCCAGGTTTTTCCTTTTTAATTATTTGGAATCTTTTTTTCAGTCCCTGTGGTCGCCCTCTGAACTCGCACCTGGGTAGATTTTTGGAAAAACTTTTAAGATTATCGCAATTCCAAGATTTACTGTGTACCTTGGTTAATGATAAAACTTAACAATGATTTAATGACTTTGTTTGCTGGTGGTGATGTACTGATTACTGGTCCTTGATGTGTTTTTTTCTATTTTGGATCATTTTCATTGCTGTTTTACAGATTCCAGGAGTCTTAAATTGATCTGTAAAAAAATGAATGTTACTTTGCTGAATGAAATCACATTGATGCTTATTAGAATGCAATAAATCCCTCAAAGTGAGGCCAACTTTATGAGCATATATGCTTGGAGAAATGATGTTTCTGGATGTGTGTGTATATGAGTGTGTGGCAGTGTACAGGTGTGTTACTCTACATTATACAGATGTATGTGTGGTAGAGCCGTCTCACTTTCAAGAGTTATGGTCTTGCTCCAAGTGACTGTTGGTGGAGAGTGAAACTTTAATTACCTCTGCACAAGTGGGAGTTGATCTGCACACACCCTGACCTTGAGCTGGATAATCAGTGAATCACATACAAGGGCCTGATCGAGCATGCTGAGATGTGTAGCTGTATGCTCATGGAATGGAAATATAATTTCTTTTTTATTAATCCATGTCCTGAATGACATCGCCACACCTATTTTCTTGTGAGACTTCTGGGCATGTTTTTGGCCACAGTTAGATCTTTGGACTTGGTGAACTGTAAAATACGCTGTTCTGTGACCATATGACCTCTTGATATAAGTCAATTTATGGCCCTTTAGAAAAATGTCAAAATTGGAAGAAGGTTAACATTATTCTCATGATGTGCCTTCAAACAATCAAAATAGCTACCAGTTGCCACTGAGAGACATTTTTTTTTTTGTTTTTTTACAGATGACGTCAGATGACGTGCTACGTTAGGGGTGGACAGGGTGAACCGTGTACAGGCATGAAACCAGGATGACTATCAGGGAATGAGGCCCCAGGCAGAAGTTTTTTTTTTTTATGAAAGCACTATAGTCCTGAACCCAAATGGCAAGCTAAATCTCTCCCTCATGGTGTTCCAGGTGTTCCCTTTCCCTTTTGAGGCCAGCGTGTACTAGATTTCAGGCCAGTGCTGTGGCCGCAGCATTTGTAGGTCAGATGGTTATAGTGGTATCACAGCAAGACAGAGAATCAATACTGAACTAACTTGCCAGGCTGGGAATAACTGGCAATCCCAGGGAAAGAGGCATGCTCCCCTCAGTGATGGTGCACCTCTGATTTATTGCAATTGTTAAAGAGAAAATTGAGTCCGAGGGTTTTCTGTACTCTAATACCACACTTGACCTTCAGTTCCAGATAAGAATCAAACAGTGGATAACTACTGTAGTGGCCTGAAAGCTTATCTGTTCCTGAGCACTGTAATCATCGTAAATATCTCTCCTGTTTTCTATGCCAACCAACAATCCTGGTTGGAAGCTTATGGCTGAATATCAAAGAAGTGAGGGACTGTTTGCGGTTAAATGAACAAGAACGCATTGTTTTAAATTCAGCCCATTGGCCTGGTCCCCCATGAATGTTTATGGAAGTCCTGCAACACCACCTAGTGGAAGAAAATGCTATTTACAATATATTTTGATGCACAAACTTTTCCCATCCTTACATTTTTTTGCCCAATGGTACAGGGTCTGTCTATCTATCTATCTATCTATCTATCTATCTATCTATCTATCTATCTATCTATCTATCTATCTATCTATCTATCTATCTATCTATCTATCTATCTATCTATCTATCTATCTATCTATCTATCTATCCATCCATCCATCCATCCATCCATCCATCCATCCATCCATCCATCCATCCATCATCATCCATCCATCCATCCATCCATCCATCCATCCAAATCAATCTGGTCTTCTGCAGCAGTCTTTTTAAATTAAATTACTGTAGTTGATTCTTTCTCAGGTTCTCGTCCCAGAGTCTCTGAGTAATTATCTTAAAAAGTGAAAGGATTTTAATTATTAAAGTGCACAAATAAATCCATAAGTCAATCTTGTAAGTACAGCATAATACAATTCCTTTTTTCTCTGACTGCTTACACAGGCTGTTAGATCATAATTGCCTGCAAGGTCTGCCATCTACTGGGAAAATATTAATACAGTGTAATGTTGACTGGATTCTCAGCAAACCACTTTGTGACATTCTGGAGACTCTTGATTTTGAGATCTTTGTCTCTGCAACATTTTCATGTCTGTGGTGATGGTGGAGGGATGTCTATTCATAACTTAGCATGTCTTATAGATTCAGCAACTGTTAGTTCATAGATCTATTGATAGACAGACAGATAGACAGACTGATAGACAGACATGTTAATTAGCAACTGTTCCAGCTTTTAATTGAGAAGATTTGCTGATTTTCTTTCTTTGTTTTTGTGGCAATTGTTAGAGCTTTCACTGTTTTCTGACATAATGTTTAATTAAGTAAATAGTCAGTAAATTAAACAAAGAAATAGCTGTTTAAATTGAATCATAATCGATAATAGTTGCCTGTTTTTTTCTTTTTTCTTGCTGTGTGGTACAAAACACATCAGGTTTTCTCTTTTTTCTGTTGAAGCAGATTCCAAACATTCCCAGCATTTGTACACGTTATTACCTCAGTCCTCTTACAGCTCTTCTATTGACAAAACATATGCATGCAGAAGACAGAAGGGGAGAGAACCAGGGAAAGATAAAAAAATAAGAGCTGCTCCGTCTGTCCCAAAACACATCTGAGAAACATGTCTGCATTCACAATCACCCTTTGTCTGGTTGTACCAAACAGCCAAAATGATGTCTCAGCACTGAGCCTGCACCTGTCTGGGAGCAGCCCTGAGCTTGTCGAACCAATTTGCTCAGTATAAATCCAGTTTATGTGAATCCTGTATAGTTTTCCCGCCAATAGCCCTATTTGTATATACTTCACGAAAATGAATCGTCAGCAGTCTTTGGTCTGAACGATTGAGCTGTGTATCATCACACACTGGAAAAATATCCTCCTGGCTTACTCTGAATGTTGATGGCCTGAGGCAAGGTTTCCACCAAAGTTTCCTCATAGAAGAAACTACCACTCAGCACAGTTTGACAACATGAATCAATGATCAAGCTGCTTTTCATCAGCTTCTGCCATTTTCTGTAATTTAAATTCATGCACGTCTTGCTGGAGGCTCTTTCAGGCACTTTTCAGAAATGTCAATTGTTTGCGGAAAAGGCAGTGTGTTGGCCAGTGTGCGCGTGTGTGATTGTGTATGTGTGTTTATGTGTTGTTTTCTTTACCAGCAGTCCATCCATCCTGTCTGATTAACTCCTTGCGTGTCCTGTTGCCTGCAGTGATTAATTAATGACCCATTAGCTTAATTGCAAAGAGCTAGCTGGACAAAGAGGAGAGCACAAAAGGCATTACAGGGAGCAACGGGAGAGGGTGATGTCTGTGTTAGGGTTTTGATAGAAGAGAGGGAGCAGGTGAGCCTGTTGTTTTGCTAGAGCCTATAATTAATATCATCTGAAATATTTTTTGTACACAAATCCCAGGGTGGTCACAGAAAATGGGTTACATGCTGCTGTGTCCCTGCTTGTCTCGTCCTGCTGGCGTGGTGTTTTTCTGTCATGCTGTACATGTACATGTATGAGTCTCCATCCATCGTGAACACAGGTTCATGTGTGTTTCAAGTAACACAATAGAAGCTTCAGGTATTCTCTGTTTTTGTTCTGTGCCATTATGCTGTATGTGCATTCCTGAATGCAATACACACGGCCACTCATTCTGACCATCTGTCGTATGCCTGCCCAGGCCTCCCTCCACAAGCTGTGGCTGCCATTTGGTTGACCAATAAAAGTCACAGGAAGGTTTGTCCTCATTTTTGTACACCAATGGTCAGGGCTAGGACATGGCTCAACTTCATTTGCATTGTAAAAAAAAAAAAAGTAATTAAAATCAGTTGCTCATCTTTTAGCATTACAGAGAACTGTCATTATTTCTGATTTCCAATGTCATATTGTTATTTGTATATTTAAAGAATTTATTGTGATGAAAGGAGTCAAAGATTTTTTGAAAATTTGCAGATTTTGTTTTAATTAGTATGTAAAATAATAATAACAATAATAATAATTTAAATAATAATTTAATAATAATTTATTCTGCACCTGGCAGAATATTGCAACTGGACTGTTTTCTAATTAAAGGTTTGTAATAAAGCACCATGCCACCATGCCACGAAGGGTTATATCCTCTGACTTTAGTTGGCATATTCAGCAGATTTCCATGCTTTCCATTATTATCATTAAGAGAATGGATGGGGAAAAGAGAGCAAAGGGGGAGAATGATATAGTAATGGGTGGGGAATGTAAGGAGGCTGTATAAATTTAGAGGACAAATTAGCATAAAATGACAGTTTATATGTTAAGAAGGCAGATGCACCAAACACAAATAAGACATTTTGTGGAGCGGGCTGACTTCACAAGAGGACTCATATTTTTACTGACAAATCATATACTCTAGATCCAGGGTTGATAGTCTTCATGCCAGATCATTTCAAATCAAATCAAATCTAATCAAATTTTATTTATATGGCAATTTATAAACTTAAAAGCAACACATTTGTAGTATGTCACATCACACAAACTTGCTGCTAATATAAACACAGTGTGTTTGATTATTAAAAACCAGCTGGTGTGAATTAAAATTCAAATCAATAGACTTTTGACCAGTTTTCTGTCAGTAAAAACCTGTTATCTGGGAATAATGTGGTCCTGGAGACACCGATGCCAGCAGGAACTATTACAGAGGTGGTTTACAGCACTTTAGCAGGAGTGTATATGGCTGTCTGTGGACAGATTATGTCAACATGATAGCATCACAGCTGAACAAGACACAGTCACAAACAAATATTTTGTCATGATCCTCACTGTTGAGGGAACCAGAGTTATCATCATGCTCATTCCTTGTCATTGCCTAACTTTAAAATTTCTTCAGTGCAATACAATTTTCCACACTCACTAGCAATCAAACATCAAGCAGCAGGATGTAAAGTGTGAGATCTGAGATCCTGATTGCAAAACTGTAGGAGGTACTGTCCTTCTTCTGTTACAAACCTGTATGCGTGCAAAAGTGCACATGAGCTGACAAATGAAGTGTGTGGTTGTTGTATTGCACAAACTTGCAAAAAAATGTGAAACTTAGATTCTTGTTTAGATACAAATAATGACTTTTTTTTTTTTTTTTCCTTTGTGAGAATTACAAGTTGAAGTAGAAGTTGGAAAACAGAGATATGTAGGAACAACACAAACAAAAAAAGCACCAGTTCCTGGACACTTGCACTAAATTACATTAAATCACACAACTAGGAGCAGTGGATGTGGGTTGGAGAGAGGTGGCAGCCTTGGCGTATTAAGGTATCATCAATCTGCTCCCGGCTGTTCTGGTCAGTTATGTGCATCCACAAACACTTACAAAACTGTATGTAGATGTAACTGGTTGTTGCTATAGAGGGTTTGCTATGTGCAGCTCTTTTTTTTTTTTTTTTTTTTAGGTTTTTCTGGAAATTGTGGTGTACTTTCTTTTGTAAGACAATACAAAAGGTGTTGTTGTTGAAAGAGAATAGCAGTCTTTATCCTTACTTTCTTTATGTGTGTAGGCACGAGTTAAAACCCAGTGAAGCTTCCTCAACAATGGGATAGCTGGTCTCTGGTTGAACTGGGGCCTGTGCAGGGAGATGAGTGTGGAGCTGGGAAAAAGATATGTGCCCCTGGCTTCAGGTAGGGTCATGAGATACCATATGCCATGTAAACAAAGAGGATTTTGCCTACAGGCTGCAACAGGATTGTTACGCTGATGGGGGAGAAAAAAAGAGCGAATCAGTTGACAGACTTTGTTAGTGTTAACCTACAACGAACCTCAACCACAGCTCTTAGGTGAGCTGGGATTTGTGGTTTACCTAAAGTTAGGATGCCATTAGGGAATTATATTTTTGTAATAGTAGTAGTGGTGGTATTTTCTAATATGTTACTATTATGTAGCGTGACTTCAGAAAGGATTCAGAAGCCTTCACTTTTTGCACACTTAAGTGTGCTGTAGGCTGATCTATGCTAAGAAATTCACAACAAGCTAAAGCATGTTGTTAAAATCCATCCATCCATTCCATTTTCTACCCCTTTATCCAATACTCGGGGTCAGGGGGGGACTGGAGCCTATCCCAGCTGCTTATGGGCAAAGGCAGGGTACACACAGCTTTTCGCAGGGCCACATATAGACAAACAACACTTATAGACAAATAATCATTCACACTCACTTCCACACCTATGGGCAATTTAGTATGCTTAATTCACCTATCCCCAATGTTGCATGTTTTGGCGGTTGGAGGAAACTGGAGCTTCACAGATAAAGGGAGAACATGCAAACTCTACACAGAAAGACCCTGCGCCCGACCTGGGAGTTGAACCCCAGATGCTTCCCATGTTGTTAAATTATTTTACAAATGTATCAAAAATTTTAATCTCTAAGTGTTTGCACCATTGGCTTATTTGCACTCAATGGCCATGTGCATCCTGTTCACATTTGCACTGACCTCTGTGTTAAAAGCGGTGAGGCGTAAATCATGGCAAAGGTACAAACCCATTTTTAAAGCTTTCAGTCTCCTCAGAGACACAGTAACTTCTGTCTTGCAAAATGGAAGAAATCTGGAAGCATCAAGATTCCTAGAAGAGGCTGCCCAGTCAAACTGAGTAACTGTGTGGAAAAGACCTTGTTCAGGCAGTTGACCCAACAGTCACTCTAACGGTGTTTCAGAAGTCCTTTTTAGAGATGGTAGAATCTCCTGGACGACCACATTCTCAGAAGCAATCGATCACTCAGGTCTTTATGGTAGAATGGCTGGATGGAAGCAATTTTGAATAAGAGGCACATGATAGCCTGTTTGGAGTTTGCCAGATGGCATAAGCCAAAGGACTTTGAATGAATGAGGAAAACAATGTCTGGACTGTTGAGACTGAAATCGAACCCTTTAGGCAGAACTTCAAACAAACATTTTTGGATTGAACAAAAGGCAGTGCTCATCACCTGGTTAATTTGATCCCCACAGTGAAGATGGTGGTGGCAGCATCATCCTACAAGATTGCTCTTCTGTGGCAGGGATGGAGAGATGTCATTGGAGGAGGGACTAATTCAGTCAGATACAGAGATCCTAGAGAGAGTTAAACCTCCTGGCGGTAATTCACATTTCAGCATGGCAATGAATTAAAGTGAACAAATAAGACAGTATTGCTATAGCCGCAGGATAAATCTCTGATTTTCCATCAGTGGCTTGAGTCCAGACTTAACTCCAGAGAACATCATTGGAGAGACATGAAAATGGCAGTTGATAGATGCCTCCTACTCAATCTGACACAACTTGCGAGGATCTGCCAGGAAGAAGGTGACCTGCCCAATTTCAGGGTTTGAAATTTTGTAGCAACTTACCTCAGATGACTCAAAGCTACAATTGCTGCCAAAGAGGTTTGTAAAACAGAGAGAGAGAGAGAGAGAGAGAGAGAGAGAGAGAGAGAGAGAGAGAGAGAGAGAGACGGTTATTTTGGGTATTTATCGCCAATTTTATTTCATTTTATTCATTTAAAATGAACAACACAAGTGTGTAAACAGTGCAAAAATGGTCATAATCCACTGTTCGATTAATAGATTATTAGATTTTTTGTTGATCAAATCATAAAGAAAATCTGGTTCAATGGTTCAATCCCAGTTTTTCATGGGATGTGATTGATGTGTAATTTTCACTATCCCTCTAATTCATCAGAAAGACTGATCATTGACTCAAAGGAAATGATGAAGACTATTTTACCATAACATATTAACAAATAATTAACATTTACAAATGCAGACTTGATGAATTATGATTAAAACACACATAGGTTTTAACATATATAATTGCAGACATGATGACCTTTAGAAATTTAGAAATGTGTCCATCACCTCCACAGCTGTAAATGTTAATAGGCTGTTAATGAACAAATTTTGGTTTGGATGCCCTGTAGCTTTTCCAGAGGGTAAATGGTCCAGCAGTTGATTGATTGGAGGACTCTAGTGAATTAAGGGAATAGTTTGTCATTTTGACAAATATGCTTATTTGCTTTCTGGTGCAGATTTAAATGAGAACATCAACACCACTTACATTATATGTATGTAAAATGTATAATGAGCACTTGGCTCTGTACAGTGGTTTCAAAATCTGAGTAGTGGACTGGCAAGTTTATGTCCTGTGTGAATGGTTTTAGTCTTCTTATCAATCCCATAGTTGCTTCATCAGTTGTTTATAATTGATTGATAAAGTATTCATTACATGGAGAGCCTGGGGCCAGCCTTTTAATTGGTAGCATCATCAAATTTAGGAAGTTGCTAGATGCTATTTCAATTTGTCCTTTTCCAAAGACTACCTTAGCTGTTCTTATTCAGTGTATATTTGCAATGGCAATGGCTGTTTTAGCTGCTGAAAGGTTAAAGCTATTGTACTGGCTATTGTACTTTAAAACTAAACTTTTGGCAGGCATGCAACAAAGGAAAAACAACAGAACCACCAACACTGTTACTTGGATTCAGTAGTGTAGCTGTCAGTATTAATAATTCCTTTAAATACATCCATTAAATGTTTGTCTTTAAAATGAATGACATGCAACAAACTTCAAAAGTCGCCTTTTTTTTTTGTACAGTGCCTCAAAAGAGAGACTGCGCAAAACTAGCCAACAGGACAGTATTGATCTCCGAGGTGCAATATAAATTAGAGTCATCCTGCTAATGACCTACCGAGAAGCTTATTGAATTCAGGTCTAGTCTCTATGCAGTTAGGCTAGGTATTTGTGCACTAAAAACAACCAGAGCAAGGAAGACAAATGCTCAAACTGCAACCACCTTGAGTCCAGGGATGTCCAAGACCTCACTGCAGCACTACCAAAATATAATGAAAAAATCAGTTATCAGACTGTCATCAGACCAATAAATTTCCAAAACTATCTCCAGCCTGACATAAGATTGAACTAAACCCTACTGAAATTAATAACAGCTGATCAAAACAAAGCAATAAACCATGCAGGCCTCAAAGAACCAAACCTATGTGAACACAGACAAACTAACATTACCTGGCTCAACAATACATGACAAAAGTGGGACGCCACACAAAATCAGTGAATATTGAACAATGAAACATTATTAGTCTGTCAGCAAGTCAGTATGTATGCATTGTCTGTGTGAGTGAAGAGTGAGCAGCGTGCACAAAGGGATGTGAACACAATATACAAACAAAGGAAAATGTTAGTCATCGGGCCAGGGGAGGAAAAAGAGAGGGCAGGTCTGCTATACTGCCTCCTGGGTCCAAGCGTGCTCAGGTGTGTTGCATCTCTGACCAAGTCTAAGCTCCACCCATCAATCTACTGAAACAAAGGGAGAACTCAGCCATGAATGAAAAAGAAATAGATTCACCCCTTTGTCTCTCACCATTAATGATACTATCAGTTCTAACCTTTATTCCTATACCTATATACCTATACCAAAGGATGTCTTATGAGCAGAGCCTTCATGGTTTGGACCTGCACATTATGAACACAGATAAAACACTTACACCAACACATTTTCCTTCCTCTCTTGAGCCACCTGGTATACAATGTAATTTACAGCCATTGAGCAGAATGATCCCTCAGAGTTCAGGCATGGCAAGCTCAACTAAATCAACTTTGACTACAGCAACAGCTCTAACAGCAGACCAGTCATCTAAGAACGGCTTGGAATACAATATCAGTGAGAGGTGGGACAACAGAGAGAAAGAGAAATGGCTTAACAGTACATGCACGTACAACAACTATTTCTAAAAAAATATGAAAGCAGAAAAAATGTTATTAAGTGTCAATGTCATTAAATGACATCATACATTGAAAACTGCTTTTGCAAAGTTAGTGACTCTGGTCCGTTCCATAACTGTTCAATTCAGTTTCAAATTAAAACACTTCAGGAAACACTCACCAGTTTTAACAAATATTTCTCAGGCGTCTCTTTATTGCATTATTTTCTTTCTAAGAAATCATCTTCAGGTGTCAGGTGTGACTGTTAAGATGATTGCTTTGAAATTCTTAGGTATTGGATTTATAACCTCTTTGTGTATTTTGATGGCCAGCACCTATAATGAAGGCTGAAAAAAGTGTGACTCTCCCCTTAGCATGGTGGGTTTAGCTACAGCCATAAGAACCAGAGTCTGTTTCAAATCTTGACAGTCCCTGTTGCCTGGGCTGTCAAAACCAATCCAACTGTGCTATGTTGCGACTTCAGAAATGAAAATACAGAAATCAATTTGGTTTTCAGTGAATATTCTGCCATATGTATTTTAATAAAAAAAAAAAATCTCAAATAAGAATTGGCAAACCAGTGATTGCAAACTTAATGATGATGCTGATTGACATAGTTACAGAGTTAGGAGGTTATCTGATGGAAAACCAGGAGTAGCTGATATTTTGATGCAACATGAAGGTCATGGAGTTGGCAGCTGTATAATAATTTTACAATGGACACTGTACTGTGTGTGCACATGACTATTGCAGACATAGGCTTAGATTTGCAATGTGAAATGTAATGCTTGTGGAATGTGGTAAGGCTAGTTTTGTTGGGTCTGAGTTTGAGTTATTCATTTAAATGAAAAAACACCCTTTTACTAAAGGTTTCTCTTGCCATTAGTTTCAATATTTCTATCCCTCCTGTTCCTTTTCATTTTAAAATAGTGTGGAACTTGAAAGTAGTTAGTACATTCATCTGTTAAATTGGCCCTTGTAGTCTGAAAGCCTGTCAGGGGCTGCAAACCACTCATACTGTGGATGAAGGTGAAAAAAAAACTTTAGCAAATTAGGCGTTAAAAGCCCTGCTCCAGCCTGCAGAGGCAGTACTGGTTATCAACCTCAACACATAAATATTTGCAGATCATATCTTGGCTAAAATTACAATTAATTCATTGGATGGTTTTAGACACTTTTAAAGTGTAAGACATGGCCAACAGAGAACCTCCAAAACATACCATTTTAGCTCAACACAGTGCTGTTGATAAGTATGCAACAACAAGGAGGAAGTATATGTTTATGTGTATGTGTGTGTGCACGCGGACGCACACACACACACGCACGCACACCCACACACACACAATTATTCGCTCTGCAGGCTGAGCGAGTCAAAGGGAGCAAGGTTCCTTGCATAGAAATAGTTACCATGGCTCTCCACAGCCCTTGATTACCGCTTTAGATCTCTGCAGGTGAAGAGTAATATAGTGGGGGAAACCTTGCCCTGCAGTGGTGTCTCACATTTGAATTGAAACCTCTCTATCTCTCAGCACTGGAATCCCCTGGAGAATATATGTAGCTTCATTATGCACATTTTGGAGTGGAAAGTCTTTTCCTGAGGGCTTTACATACGTTACAGCTTCAATTATGTGTGTGTGTGTGTGTGTGTTTGTGTGTGTGTGTATTTGTGTGTGTTTATGAGTGTGTGTGTGTGTGTGTGTGTGCATAACACACATTAAATGGGCCAGTGTTTCTGACTGACCATGTGAAGTGATGTGTGACTCTGGTAACTGTGGGCTATGATAGGATATTTTCCTTGTGAGTGACCGACACGTCATCCTCTCCAGGCTTCTATTTTCCTGCCCTTTGAAATCTGGCATCAGATTGTATGTGTGTAATGCATGATATACTTCTGTATAAGTGTTCTTACTTCCTCTGTTTGTGGGCTTGTGTGTGTGTGTCTGTGTGTGCTTGTTTATGTGTGTTAAGAAATGGGCCTGTCAGAAGTGAATGATCAGATTAATCAGGTGGAACCACAGCAGACAGCAGGATTAAGACATGGTGGAGAGAGAAAACCCATATACAGCCAGGGTCAACATATCTCATGCTAGGTGTGCGTGTGTGTGTGTGTGTGTGTACAAACCAAGTCTTGTGTTTTAATATCCGACAGTAGCCTTTTTCCATTTAATTGCCTGTACAGTATCACAACAGTCAAGACTTGACAAGTCATGTCTCCAGATATAACACCACTGAACTTTTTAAAGATTTGTGAGTAGTTTTGTCAGGTGGGATTTTAAAGGCATGCGCACACACAAACAGCTACAAACAGCATTTACACTGATGTCCAACTCTATTTGCCTTTTCAGTTGGACAGCCCTTTTGATCACACTACCAGTGAACAAACAAGCAGCTCTTTCAGACAAACTATTTTACCAACAGTCTTTAATGGCATTAGGTGTTAAGCAGAATTAGTTATTTTGGAATAAAGCCTGACATAGTGATTGCCTCCCATAACAATCAACCCATTTAACATAAACAGATAGATCATCGGCAGAGGAGACAACAGGCTGTGTTTATCTCTTCCATCTATCCATTTAGTTATCTCTTCACTGATGGATGTACAGTCTTGTTCTCATTTGCTCTGACAAATATTGATGTTGTTCTGGTTTGTAATGTGTTGGAATGAAAACAATCATCAATATTGATGACCACTCTATTTGGAGATAATGTTCATATTCATTATCATCCATTAACGTTTGTTTACCTAATTTGATTGGACTATAACATCCATAAAAGCATATTGTGCTCTCCTCAACATTGTTCATGTGATGTATCCTGAAAGGTGGAAGCTAATTGAACTGAGAGTTGAACACACCCAGTGAAAATTAGGCGCATTGACTGTGATTTCACATCACCAGTACAAAGATACAGAGAAGCCTCCATCACCACCAGAACTAACCTGTATTGTATTTGTTTTTCTTTCCTTATCCTCATGTTTGCCCCCAATGATTATGTTTCCTTTCAATCTTTTTCTCCCCCTCATCCTCATTAATCATGTTCATCTCCCTCTTCTTCTCTCCTGTCTGTCTCCTTAGAGCTGCTCTAATTAAACATGGGGTTGGTGATGGTACAGAGTCTTCCAGCTGAGCAGAGGAGAAAAGCTCTAATTCCAGCTCTCAGGATGGAACTCTGACACACAATGGCCCTGCCATCCTCTCTGCCCCCCACAGATTCTCAACTGAAAGCCCTCTCCTCAGGCAGCTTTTTAATAGGGCTCCCCTCACCCAGCACACACCCAGCCACACACGCACGCACACATATATATAAATACACACACATATAAACACGTGCATAAGCACACGCAGACACTGGTGCGCATTTGAAGCAACACAGATGCACACAACACACGCAGACACACACACACAAGCCATTGGTCCTCTTTGTATGCCTGCCACTTGTGCTGCAGCAGCTTACACACTGCTGGGCAGTGTTTTTTGAAGTGCTCCTAAGGCTAGACGACAGCCTTTCTACTTTCCACATCATGCAGAGGTGCGGTAGCTAAGCTAAGCCCACTACTCTGACTAGCCAGTATTGTAAGAGCAGCACTCAAGGGCAGACTGTTGGGGACCAAAGGTTTTTGGCCATTTTCCCCACATGATGTGACAGATCTTAAAAGCACTTGAGGGCTGGAGATTTAGCTCTTTTAGGATGTAAAAGTATTGTGAAAGCAGGCAGCTCCATGTGAATGCAGATTACTGCTTTAAAATTGGGTTGTACATAATTTCTGCACGAAAAGAAATTCTGAAACTAGATTTTACAATGTCATTACTGTTATCATGGCTGTTTTAGGTTGGTTAGGAATTAAGGCTTTGCCTCTTCTACAAAACAATGACAAAAAAATCAGTTGTTTATGTTGTTTATGTTACTGTGGTTATTGAAGGGTACGTATGCAAAAGAAAAAATCAAGTGATGCTTTGCTTTTGTTGTCAACAAACCACACAGAAATAATAAAATAACATGTTCAAGTATTGCTTTTAAAGCCAAAACCTGACAACTTTGGACTCAGTGGACCTCCATCATTAAATGGACTGTATTTCTAAATGTAGAGCTTCTCTAGCCTTTCTGATACCTACACATCTGAAGAGTCCCAGACAAATATATTCATTCATTCATCTGAATTAAAAAAAAATAACAGCTTTATTTTTTTTTTTTTGGCCGATTACTGAGGATGGTTTTCTTTTATAATTAAACTATTAATTAAATATTTACTGGGAGTATTCACTGGGAGTTTATTAATACCATTAATATGCCATGCACATTTTCAGTATGGCAGTAAAGAAGGAAAAAGGGAAATAATGCTAAAAAAGGTGTAATTTTTGGCCATGGTAGAAAAGTAGATATGTTAATAAAAGCAAAACACAAAAAAGTGTAATGGAAACTGACTTAGTGATTAAATGATAATGCACATAAATTATGACTTAAATATGAGAAAAGTGAGAGATGGAAAAAGAAACCAGCAGATGCGAACAGATCAGTTTTTACTAATAGGGACACTGCAGCATTCTTTATATTGATACAGGAAACAAACAGAAAGGCCATTTCTCCATAATGTTTTTTTTTCCACTGTTTTTATTATTTCATCGTAACTGCTCTCTCCGCAATGATTCAGTGGGATCCAATTTCAAAAACATCACCACCAACTCTATTTTGATGATCCAACTAATATTTTTTACATAGCAGCACTAGATGGAAATGTGCTTTCATTTGCATTTTCCTTTGCGAAGGAAAATTAGGTTAAAATGTGTTACATTTGGATTGAATGTTCTAACTTATGTAGATATCCTACTAAGTATAATTTCCCTTTGCTTTAGTCAGAGATTAAAACTGACTGAAAGCTTCAGTAAAGGTATGTGTGGGTATGTGCTGTAAGGGATGGGGGTGGCATCAAGCTGTATCCTGTGAGTCCAGGGTATTAGATCGTTGCTGATGTGTTTTTGCCCTGAATGATAATTCTGTCTGTTGGAAAGACTAGGGGTTGTTGTGCAACATCCTGGCACTCATCTCTTCCTCCTTTTCGTGCCATCATCTCCCACCCCCCTCTCTCTCTCTCTATCCTTGCTCCTCTTTTTCCTTCCAGCTACCCTCCTTCAATCCTTCACTCTCTCTCTGAGACTCTGGATGTGCGTAACAAACACAAAGAGATAGTGTTCAATCAGGATGGGGAGAGTGAGTGAAGGTGAGAAAGCTCATCTGCTCAGTGTACTGCTCATTGTGTATTGATCTGCACTCTCTGTAGGGCAACAAGGTGCAAGCTTATGTTTGAATCTACACAGATAGAAAAGAGGGAAACAACAGGAGAAGGTTGTTGCCGCTGTATTAGTTTTGGTCCACTGATCTGATTTCGTCTTCGTGATAACAATGCTGGTTGGGGACTGAATATAAAGGAAAGGGCAGAAAATAAGACAGCTGATTCTGCAGCCTGCTTGTGAAATTTTGATGATGTGTAAGTTTAATTTATTTGGCACTAATGCAGGACTGAGCTAACTTCATGTTGTTAGCCAATGTCACTGCACTTACAACTGCCCCACATAATTTGATGCGTGGGAGTTATTTTTGTCCTTTTGTGACATGTCTTGGTGCTCTGATCAGTGATTTGTGTTTGGTGTTGTATTTCCAATCTTAAGACTGATCAGCAGGACTATTTGTTATGTAAAGAAACGCTGCTGCACATACTGTAAGCCTTTTTAGCAGCCAAAATATTTGCTTGAGGCAAGGTGTACACTACAGGCTGTCTACATGTTTCTATGGATTTGTGCATCAGGGGCTTTCCCAGGTGACGAAGGGTCCTTCAGTTATGATGTGTTCTCATCAGGTGTGTGCATGCATCTTAGGGTGCGTGACTAGGAAGGTGTGATTTCCCAATGACAAAGAACCATAATAGTGGGCTAGACGTTAGACTTTCATAAAGCAATTGGGATAATCCTCTGGTTTACCAACGAAGCTCTGAGAACACCCACACTGTAAAGAGCCTGAGTCAGGCTTCAGAAGGGGAAGGATAAAGAGGGTGGAAGGAAATGAAAAGAAAGAAAGCGGAGCGAAGAAATAATGTTGCTTCTTGACCTGGATAAAAGAGGCTGAGGCTTCTATAACAACCAGATGGACATTATGCTGTGATAATCCCCAACCTGACCTCGTGATAACCAATCAATGAGCGTTTATTCTCAGGTGTTTACTGTCTCGGTAAATGAACGTGGGCTTGATGGGCTTGCTGCAACTTGCCCCACTCTCCCACTCTTTCTCCAAAACACACTTTTGACTCACACACAGAAACACACAGCTTGGTGAAGAGATGAAATGTGACAGATAAGCACCTTTATTTTCAGGTGCTGGAGCACGGTCTGTGCATCTTAAAGAATAGATATTCATCTCTCTCCTCCTCCTTTCAACACTGTTTTTTATCTTGTGTCTCTTGACTCTCTGGTAGTGGCCTGTACTGCTGCATCACTGTAATTTTCACATTTTTCAACAAGCCAAAGAGGGCACTTGGCCTGTATGAATATGAATAAGTTTAAAGGGAAAGGTCCAAAGTTGATTTCTGTCATGTTTTCAGGAAGTGGGGTGATATCTTGAGGGGAATCCTGGAGCCTATCATCTACAATCATCTACAATCTGCCTATAAATGACATGAATTTGTTCTTTCAACATATGTGCAGTGCATACACCAAATCCAGTATTTTGCAGGTAATACACTGATTCTTTGCATTTTGACATGACACATTTCAGATGACTTGTTTTCATGTTATAAGATGAGCGTTAGGTGGATGACCATTTTCCGTCATTATTATTACCATTATGTTGGAGCCTTTGTATAGTGGATATTTTATATTGTTAATGTAATTAGTGTATATTAAATATGTGGACCTGAGCAAAAATCTTTTATTAATTTTCAGTTTCTAAAAGCTTAGTTCTGTTAGGTTCTCTTCTTCACTGTATGTTGGGTCTATTCTCCTCTAGTCTACCAGAGCAGAACAATGAACATAAGGAAAATAATTCTAATTGATTTCATGCCATAGGTTCTGCAAAGTGACTGGATCATGGACTAACCAACGCTGACGTGCCAAGGTCATCAGTGGTTATGAGCTGAATAAAACTTTGGCAGAATTCTGAAGGTCAAGTTCTTAGATACAGTAGCTCAGTGCCAATGCCAAATTAACTTTCTTGCTACTCTGTCAAAAGGATATTTTTCTACAGAAATAGCTTATGTTGCCTCATTATTAACTTTTGTTTTGAAATAAAGTACACCAATCTTAACTTGAGGATTTTCTTTTCAAAGCGCAATTTGAGTTGTATGAATTTTTTTAAACAAACAAATAAACAAACCCCAAAAAGTTATCTTTGGAGGTCATTGCAAGCAATAAAGCATTGTCTTTATGGACTCAGCATAATTATTTTCATATGTCTCCACCTACTTTTCTTGGTTAATAATTATACCTCGTGATAAAATACTGGTGGTTTTGCAGATGTAGGCAATAAAAAAAGATTGTCCAGTCATTTTCTTGAGGTTATCTGGGAACATATAACCCAGTCAGTGCAGAAAAATCTTAGCAACCATTATAGAAAAAACACGAATTGAAATCTCTATATCCCAACTCCCTCCCTTTGTGTCTTCCACTGTCTCCCTCTTTTGTTTTCAAAGCAATTGATTGTAGAGCTCAGCTGTAGTTTCTGTAGGTGCCTTTCGTTTTTTTTGCTCTCATTGAACCGTTTTCTGTTTATAGACTCTCTACCATTCAAATATCTCTGTCTACTCATAAACTCATTGGGAATAATAGTCCATTCCCAACTGCATCTCCATACACCATATTTCAAAAGTAATTTTCCTTATTTTTGCTTGTCTGCCTTTTAAGTTGCTTTTCAAAACAAATGTGTGCCATTAATCCATTGTAGCCATGACTCACTGTAAGGATGCTTAGCTCATGGATTAGATTTTGATGGCTATTCCTTAACATGGAGGCTGTAGTGTAAAACTTTTTTTCTCACCCCAATTCTAAAGAATTTCAGCTTTTTCCATGTCATTAAATTCCACTTTAAGATGAATGATTACCAGGACACTGTCAGATTTTAATGCATCAGAGAGTGAGAGAGAGAGAGACAGAGGGTGTGCATGTACTTGCTAAAGCCCACAAAGAGACCCTTTGAACACGTTTCCATGACCAAGAATTGTAAATGTAATTGCTGGTTCACCTTTGGGCTTTTGAAAAAAAAAATAGAGAAGAGGAAGATGGAAGGCTTTTTCAGTCTAATTATAATCATCCTTAAGTGTCTAAAGAGGACACAGAGAGCCAAAAATCAGATACATGGGCCAAACCACTCTTTACACCATGTGCTGTATGTGTTTCTGTGATTTCTGTCTCACTTACAAAGCACGTTTTTAGATGGACCATTAACTTCCATCTACCTACTGTTCGATGAGTGACTTTGCTGTGTCCTACTTAATTTCAAATAAGAGATGTATTTTTCTCCCTTCATCTCTTGAGAACTGGAACACACACACACACACACACACACGTCTACATGACAACAAGCACATGCTTTTAGTCAGGAAACAGTCAGTGCTAGTAATAAGACTAAGTGTGGCCAGGCAGATGGACAAATGAATGAAATGGCTACAGAATCACTGGCTGTGTTTGATTTGCCTCTACTAATTCAAAAAGGCCATCTGATAAATAGAGAGGATGGTATATACATCAGAATAGCAAGAGGCACTTCTTTGTTGTTCCCCATTCCCAACCAAATCACACCCCAACCCCTGTTCGAACACACAGAAGGGAGACTGTTTCCCTTGTGTGTGTGAAAGAGAGAAAGAGACAGACAGAGAGAGCAAGGTTGCTAGGAGGTGTGAGTTTTCTGGAGGTCCTGTTGAAAGCAAATGAAGGAGCACTTGTGTCAACACTTTGACGGCAGCGATGAGCCACAAAGGCTCACAGATGAACATCCAAAAGGCTGTATCACCTCCTTGCAAGAAAAAAGAAAAAACAAAATCAGGAGCTGTACACTACAATCACCTATTACGTGGAGTGCTTCTGTGGTTGTTGACTTTAGCTGGAAATTAGTATGCCAAATGGTGATTATATAAGATGGTCAAAGGTTGTTTGTGATGTGTTTTTTCAGACTACACAGGACTACAGGGCTATAGTAAAAAAGAACCATACAGCAAATGGGGTAAGAGAGGGGAGACTACGTGCAACAAATGTCTGCAGATGGATTCAAAGAGGAGATGTTGCTGTTATGTGGTATCTGCTAAACCACCATGACATGTTTGTGATATGAAACTGTTTGGACAGACGCATCTGCATTCTTGTTGTCATGTTTTAACATTAAATCCTGTTTCCAAAATGTATTTTTCTGCTTCAGCACAAGAAGCACATGTGCGGAGGTAACTATTTGCGTATGATTGTGTTTTTGAAAGGGGAGTTTCTTGGCGGGCTATTTATTTTTCACGCTGCTGATCGGAAACATGTTAAGTGATAATTCCTTATTAAACCATCACTCTTTTATTCTTTGTTGTTGGCAGCTAATCTTATCACAAACCCTATCTTTGCACAACATCAAGCACTGTATTTTATGGCCCACGCATCTCAATGTTCCGTGTACAAATGCTAGTATGTGCATTCCTCTGCAGCTCAGCGATGGCTTAGATCTTGTGCCTTGAGCAGTAGTTACTCCAGATGTTCAGTATCTGCAAGAACATACTACTTTGGAAACTTTCCCACATGTTATCTGGTGTGGTTGACTCTGAGCTGGCCTCAAACTTCAAAACAACCCAGTTCTAAAAATAGTCTGAAGCTCTTAATCATGCTGCAGACTCTTAATGTCTGATTGTCAGATCACAGAGCTGAGCTCCATACATACAGTTTAGCAGATATCGCTAGTCATGCTAGAAGTACTGAATACATCTCATAGCTCTTAGGATGGATTCACCATGTCAGATTAATCATCTTGCCCTTTAACCCTAGAAACACCTGACCCAAACATAAAACCCAACCAGACTTAAGTCCATGTTCTTCAGATGAAAAACTGTTGAAAAACCTTTTCTGTGCAGTAATGTTTTATTTCAACTATACATGCCGTGTTAAAAAAATCAACAAAAAATATCATTAAACAAAGACCAACATTATTATTTACACATTCACAGTACAACTTTACAACATATCTACTCGCTCAAATACTCTGGAGATCATATATACAGCTGGCCTTGCATCACCATGTTGAACAGTATTTAAATCAAAATTACATGACAAAATGTGGTTCATCTGCACATACACAGAGCTCAGACTGAAATATAAAGGCTTCAATTTTGATTGCAACAGAAAGGCCAAGTTCATATTGCAATGTACAAGGCAGCTGAGCAGTGTATGTGTATATGTTTATGATGTCAGTGTGCATGTGTTGAGTAGAAAAGAGAGCCCAAACACTGGTTAAATGACAGGCAGAAAGTCTTTACATACAATCATCACTTGTAAACAAAATGTGGCTTTGGGCTACACAGGCAACTGATACTTGAATAAGATTGCAGTTGTCACCCAAATAATGTACTCATTGCTAGGAGTAGTGATCCCTCAGTTGTCCCTACTGGCCCATAGAAACAATTCCTGTCACTGTAATCCTGGGGATTTTACAGATTTTGTGTAACCGCTGCCCATGCCAACAGACGGCTTTAATGTGAACACTGTGTTGATGCATTGGCTGTGGGCAGGATGTGCTGCATTGAGCTGACTACTCCACAGTGCAAGGTCTAACCACCCTACATCCCACTGTAAAGAAAATACATTCACTGCATGGTACCTCTGCGTGGTGGATTGACACCAGTCTTTTCAACATGGGCAGTAAAGAAAAACCGATTCAGATAACAGAATAACCTTGAATATCCATTTTTTTGACTGTTGTACAACATTGAAAAGTGAAGTGTTTGTCAGTCATTTTGTTTCCACCTCACTTCAGTTTAGAATAGGTAATATTTTTTTATTTCTGACATATGTTCTGCTGAAGTTCAAATTACTTATATAAAAAAATCTTCATTTAGTATATGGCAATAACATACAGAGAACCAATTGACATTTCCAATATTATATACTGTAGATCATTTTGTGAATAAGGCACACAATGCACAGATTCAGGTTCGGTTGCCTAAAAATATTTATAATCCATATTTATAGTATTTGAAGTATATACAGGATCTTGTCATTCCCAGCATGACTCATTTGGACACATTGGTAATTGTTGTTTTGATTGTACACTGGCCACTCGCAGGGTAACTGCACAGGGAACACGACACAACAGATGACAGAGATGTTACATCCATGTATTGTTCTAGAGCCAGTTTAATATACCCTTAACAGGATTAATGTAAGAAGAAAATTCTAATGTTCTCCTATTACACAGCACACACAACTTTTGAATACAGCAGAAGTGCCCTGAAATGTTCATTTACACGGGCTAGACCATTGGTGTTGCTTTAGTTTCATATGATAAATTCTTTAAATAAAACAGTAAAACAGTATAAAGGCAAATAAATTTGTTCAAAAATCACCTAAGTGAGATGAGAAATGTGTATGTTTTCTTTCTTACCACTGCTACATAGAGAAATAAGTCTCAAACCAACAGTATAATTCCTTAAAAAGGGCAGTGGAGGTTATAGGAGGTTTCAGTCTTGGAGAGAAGCAATTTTTCCCCTTGTATCAGTGCATTTGGTTGCTAAGAACTTCTTGGCCTCTGTCTGCAATATAACACACACACACACACACACACACACACACACACACACACACACACACACACACACACACACACACACACACACACACACGACGCACACACACACAGCACAAGCAGATGTGCACACCCATACCAGGGGCTATCCCAGACTGGAAGAGGAAAAAAAATGCATCAAAGACAAACACCCAAGTCTAAAACCAATAGCAGCAAATGTAAGCAAGATTTCCCAGTGAGTTACAGAGTCCCTGTCCCTGTATTCTGTCCTGTATTGTATCTCAGCTTAATCAAATTACTAGAAACGCCACAGAATGACACAAATGGTTTAGGCCCACTTTAGATGTTTTCAAATAATACTAAAGAAGATATAATATTGTTGAAATGAAAGACAGTTACTTCGGTCTTAGACAGGTCTTAAGGTGCATCCTCTGGCATGTGGCAACACTCTTAATGACCAAATTTTAAGGCATAATATGTGTGGTGCCTTTACACAAGCCTGTTTTCCAATCAACCCACACACAAACAAACTTTTTTTTGTTTGCACTCTTTTTGTTCGCTTGCTGCCTGATTTAGTAGACATGTGTATCTTAAGCAACAAGCACCCTATGATTATTGATTTTCCTCTCCTCTGCCCCCCGCCATCTTACTAAAAAAGGTATGGCCTACCTCTCCTTCAGTTCACATTAGTGGGAAGACAGTGCTCAGGGGCAGTGACAAATAAGATCCATTCTTCAAGTATTCCACTTTTTGACCTGGTACCACATGCACAGACACCACAGCAGCCCCTGCTGGTGTCTTAAACCTTGTACCTGATAAGGGAACAGGTGACACCCAAGCCCAGATACAATGGGGAGCAGCAGATTTACCACTGCCCCACTCTTCGTATCTTGTGGCTACTGTGGCAAGGGAGGGAGATGGAGGCGTAGGGAGCAAAAAAGCCCCAAGAAACATCTTTGGCCACATGTGTGATTTTCCCTTTTTAGGATGAGTGAATGTGCATATCATTTAAAGGGGAAACACACCTCAAGTCGATACATTAACACACACTAGGCCCTACCCATCCATAGCCCCCCCAAGCCCTCATGGCTCAAAGCTGTAGAGTCAAGGCCAAGAGCTCACCAAGAAGTGTCCATGCTCTTTTAATAAGTGTACTTATTTACAACACGCATCTGTTGAGTCTGTGGTGAAAACCCATTGGGTTTGGGGGGCACATCTGGCTTTAACGATGGGGTCCGTTTAAGCCCTGTGCGAGGGAGGGAACCATGCCCACTGTAGCTGCTCTGGCGAGATACAGAGGGCGGGTGCGGTGAGTGCATTCCTGCCCCTATCATTCCACCAGTGGAGTCAAGTCTAGAGGGGGGTGTTGGGGGCATATAACCACCTCTGTTCATACTGTGTTGACGAGACACAGACACCCCCATGGTTACCCCATTTGCTGCAGTAGACAAGGACTGCCTGTGAGAAGCACTCCGGTGGAGTTGGTACCCCCCTCTTTGCCTCTCCAGGGTGCCCCCCATGCTCAGGCTGCCCGTTGGTGTAGTGGGAGTGGTCGGCATAGGCACATCCACCCTCTTGGTGGGGCTGTGCCTTGGAAGGGAGGAGGAGGGGGAGTACAGAGAAGCCTCACGGCTGGGCACCTTAGGTGGTACCTCAGTCAGTTCTTCCATAGGCTCCAGTGTGAGATGTCTTGGGCGAGGGCCTGGTCCCTCTTGAAGAATGGCCTTGGGGGGGTTGGCTACAGAATCATTGAGGTGTTTTAAAAGGTCATTTAGAGTATTTCTGGCATCCACAGACCTCTTCTGGTCTTTCCTACTTCCTCTAGAATCTGGGTATTTGAGTTTCTTTTCCGATGAATGTGGCAGTGTATCATCTCCATTGTCAAGGTTAGGGTGGTCATGAGTGGCGTTGGGTAAGACAACTGCACTAGGGATATGGGAGTGTGCCAGGGCAAGGTGAGGATGGTGGGCGTTGGTGTTGATCGGAGCAGGAGACGAGGGAAGAAACTGAGGACTCTTTGCTGTTGCTGATGAGTTGGACTCCTTGCGAGGCCCACTGGCCTTGCCATGAGCCCTCTCCCACTGATTTTTGATGGGCTGGAGACCTTTCTGCTGAAGAACAGGTGTGGACTCCGGTGTGGGCAAAGCAGCCAGCTCAGGGGGCTGACAGTCCTCCTGCAGGATCATGGTCTTTGTGTCACCGTTGGGTGTATTCAGGTCTTTTCCATTGCTCAGCAGATTGGTGTACAGCTTGGGTGAGTCGGTGTTGGGTTGGTACTCCTAAGAATGCAAAGTAAACAAAATCAGAAGCATAAGATTAGATGCAGTTTCACAGACTCAGTTTTTTCTTCAATCACTTCTATCAAGATGTTCATGTAGCACTGTGAATGTTTTTATGGCTGTACCTTTACAGGGCTGTCAAACAGGCCATTGAGCTTGACAAAGCTTCCAGTAGAGTCAGAGCAGGATGGTGCAGACTCTGCATCCTTGTTGACATGTCTCGGTTTACAGAGGAAAGAGTCTCGATAGCAGAAAACAATAAGACCAGCCAGGAGGGCACCCATGAGAAATGCAGCAAACACACAGGTGATCAGGATGTTCATGTGCACCATCTGGTTAGTTTCACCTGCTTGGTTATCCCACACACCTACAAAACATTAAATCACTGGTTAACTCCCTGGTGACAAGAATCCAAGTACTCAGTGAAGCATAGTTCCCCAATTAACAGCAGAAATGTGTGTGTTTGTCTGTGTAACCATAAATTACTCCCCCACCACCACCTCCCAGCCCAAATACAAGGTAGCCAGTTAAATTAACACAAATGTCATAAATAACTGACACATTCACATTCATTAAAACCCAGATGAAGAAGAAATGCGGTGAAAGTTGGCAGAAGCTGTTAGGTACCGCATCCATTTCACCATCTATGAGAAGCACTGCTCAGTTAGTTCAGAATGGCTGAGAACCAAACTTGGTGTTGTGGAGCATGTTCCACTAAAGCTTTTTGTTATACATCTAACTGCTACCAGAGGGATAGGCGTGCACTCTAATCTGTGAAAAAGAGATCAGACCAGATCAGTCCTCTTGCACAAGAGATCAACCAGCAGGAAGTTGGACATAGTGAAGAGACGCAGTGTTTTACATTCCAGGAGTTTAGACAACTGATGCTCTATTGGAAGTTAGTAACCTCTATTGGAAGTGTTAGTAACCACAGACATTGAAAGAGTTAGTCATCCACCGTGCAGCCACACTAGTGATGTGGCAACACAGGCCCAGTCAATGATCTACCAGCCATGGTAAACTGTTACTGTTACTACATCTAGAGTTCAAGAATCTCTATTGGCAGAAACAGACACTAAATACAAAAGCTCTTTTCAAAACAACATGAATGCAGTGAGTGGAAAGTTTAATGGTTAGACAATTAATTTAAAAGAAAGAAAGAACATAGGAAAATTACCACTTAAAAGAAAACAATGGGAACACGAAAATGATGTCATAATAATCTATCATTCTCTCCTCCAAAAACCTTGATAGCTGCCATTGTTTGCCTGTGTGTCTTGGAAATGTAAACCTATGTGTGGCTTTTTGTGGAAACTTGTGGGCAGCTATCAATATTAAGCTCAATGCAGCATGCTTGCTGCCTCCCTGTGGGCCTTACCCTCTTGGCCCCCTGGCATAGAGTCTAAAGAATGAGAAGTGGCTGGGTCATCCTGCAGCACAAAGCGTGAGCCGAAGAGCTCTGGACCAGGCCCAGAGCTGGGGCTCTGAGTGGGTATGAGTAGTGGGGGGTGTATGGGCCCACTGGGCTGGACAGTGACTGGCGTTGATGAAAACTCCATGTCTGTGGTGACAAACAAAATGTTAACAAACGGTGTAGGCGAGGGTAAAGCACACTATTGTCATCTGAGTTAGTAAGCATGGGCAATTTGTAATTTTCCGAGGTTAGTTTCCAAACGAGTAATGAATACACCTCGTCATAGTTAACCTTAAACAAAACATTGCATGTTCACATTCAGAGACCGATGAAAGTACATTTTCATAATGTTTTTTTTTTTTCTGCTGTTCAGACAACATGAATGGGGGAAAAGAGAGGATACTGAGGATCAAAGAGGAGTTGGTATTCAGCAGTGAGGATGACAAGGATTGATGATTGGCCATGCAAGAGGAAAGAAGAAGTGTGAGTGAAAAGGAGGGAGTGAGTCTGTGCTGAGATAGAGCACCGATGTTGCCCAGAGGATTTATCATTTGTGACGATGAATCTGAAGCAGGTGACATTAGCATTCAAGAAAAGATGAATGGAGACAGTGGTGGAAAGACAGGGTGCTGAACTCAAGGAGAGAAACCATTTGAGTAAAAGATCAAACTAACCAGAGGTAGGGTCGCCAAATGATTTGTAATCTGGTGCTGAAGTAGTGCCCAAAAATGCTAAAAGAATTAAAAGGGACAAGAAATCAGTATAACGAAATCCAGAAGTAAAAACTATAAAATAATAAAACCTCTGAAAGACACTGAGAGTGCGATTCACTGGGTTTAACAATAAAGATATAAAGCACTCGCTAGCAGTGTCCTTTTCTCACTGGAGTAACTGGAGCCCTCTGGTTCTGATCAATACTGGGGTTCAGCCTGGGTCATGTTTAGTTGGTACAAATGGAGGGAAAGATGATTTAAAATAAAATCAGTAAAGGCACATTTTCTGGCCATCATCTATGTTAATACCTCTACCATTTTGTACCAGCTGAGCATGATCCTTGATTGTACATGTACACGTTTCTGCCTCTTTGGCAGCATTAGATACAGGTGGCCATGTACTATATGTAGATGTGTGTGTTAATACTGTACGTAAACTTATGTAGGGGAAAGTTACTGGAGTGGTTACTGAGCGTGCAGGCTCATGGTGTGTTTGGAGATGACTTTGTTTGTGTGTGTGTGTTTGTGTATCTCTGTTAATGTATCCATGTGTCTGAGATAGATGGCATGGACATGACTCTCGTACCGTGACAGTCTCCCAGGTGAGCAGTATTTCCAAATTCAATGTCCTGCTCATATCCAGTCCTGAAAAGAAAGAGGAGAGGGATTGATCACAAAACTGCAACAACAACAAAAAAAGCTTGTTACAGTATTTTTTCATCGATAATATTTGTACTTCATATTACAGCTGTGACTTTTAACTTACAAAACACCAGGCAGTATCCTCTCACAGGCTTGATGAGGTTTCCAGCCACAATAAGGATCCCTTGATGCAATGCATGACCTGGAGCACGCACACAATAAAAACACCTGGTTTAATGATTCTTGAAAAAGAGCAGTCTGTGATTGTGACTGATTGAACATTAACCGCAAGGTACAAGGGGAAGCTGTTACCATTCCCTTTATGGCATTTACTGAAGTCATATACTGAAGTCACAAACCTATGACCCGATGCAGTGCCAGAAATATTTTTACCACCATCATGTGCATTACAACACCACTTACTTGTGGCAGGAAGAATGCCTTTCACAGCGACTCAGGGGAATACGGATGACACAGCTTGAGAAGGCAACATACAGGCTGTGCGTGTCTTTATCCACGTGGAGCGAGAGGACACGCTTGTCATCCTCCCGGTTAGACAGGCACCTGGACAGAAAAGATAGGAACATGATCAGAGGTCTATCAGATAAGCCTGTCTACTGTTTCCTCATATTCTAATCAGATTGTCACCTCTGACACATGACAGCGAGCATATTCATCCAACAACAAGCACAGAAATGTAAAAAAAAACAAACAAAAAACAGTCGCGTGTACAATCACAGTAACAGACGAGGGAGATAGAAAGAGAGAATGTTAAGTGAACATATCCCTACTTGGCCCTGTTGAAGACGTCTATCTCCTCCAGAAGCAGGCTATCATTCAGGGACACAGAGGTGGTCTTTGCCAGAACCTTTAGGACAACACCTGACTCAGCGCCGATGAACACCACTGTGTAGTTCTTGTGAGGTCCTGCTTCATTGTCCACAGCCAGTGCTGTCAGCCTGTACCTTCACACACACAGCAGAAAGGCATGTCACACACAGCAGGGGTTTGAATAAGTACTTTTGAGTAACAAAACATCAAACTGTTTTTGACCTTATATTGTATATTATAAATATATATGTTTTGTATCACAATACTCACTATTTCCCCACAGTGGACATTTTTGAATTGAAAACATATGTTCAATATATGGTCATATCCTTATTCTTGTTTAGTTAATTAGATTACAACTTTTACAACACTTTTTTTTTATAAAGTTCTTGTTGAGCTGGTTGTGATTTAGCACTGATGAGGACAAGTTAGTGCATTCTGTTTATGCAGAGGTACATCAGTTCCAAAACACAGGTGTTGAGTCACCGTGACACATACTTGTCATTTATTGCTTTGTTTACCTGACACGTGTCCTTGTGAACCAAGGTTCATCCCCGATGGAAGGTACAGCTGTGTCCATAAGGGGATGGGACTTGATGAACTGCAGGGTATCATCTGGGAACTCGATGGAACTCTTAAAGGATGCACCTGGACCATGACCTGCACAGCAACCGGGTCTAGGATGAAGGGTGCACACGCATAAAGGGCAAAAGGTCAAAGATCAATGAAGGTAATCTCACACCAGAGAGTAATAATAATGTGTACTGAAATGGATGGGAAGCGCAACAAAAGGGTGGGGGAGAGGAGCAAGTTTATATTAGTCTCAACAAAAAGGCCTCAGCTGAAAACATTAAATATACATATACACAGTTATCCTCCATCAATGATTTACCGGGGTAATGAGGTGCTTGTGGACTTTGTGTTTTGGACACAGGGCAGTGCTATAAATATTCGTGCTGACTATAAACAAGTGGAAAATGCAACGGGTCTAATTATTCTAAATTAATTATTAAATTATGAGCAGGTGGTGAATGTGTGCGTGGTCAAAACTAATAACCTAGTCTCTTAGTCCCATAATAATAATAACAATAATTACAATAATAATAATAGAAAATAATCATTTTATTAGGTTCAACCTAAGTGATTGACAGCTGGTGGTTTAAACATGTTTAAAAATTTTTATTTATTGAAAAATTCTTCTTGTCTCTGTTTGCTTGAGAAGGTTTGAAAGTAAGAATGTTAAAATTCTTACCGAGGTTTGGGCAGCTTCTCCTCTGGATATGGAGTCCACACGGAGTCAGGAGTCTTCTGTTCTTTGAACCGGCCCAAGAAAACTTTCTCTATGTCGGCCATGGAGAAGGCACACACTGCTGACCCTGGGATACTGAGAAAAAGTATACCAATGAATGTCTATGTCTCAGTGAAAATGTCTTATTTTTGATCCTCTGCACTGATTAATTCAGTTAGCTCACCTGTTCATCTGCGTGGTGAACACACCCACCACCAGGGGAACTCCGTTGATGTCGATGATATCAGTGATGGACTGAAGCACATCAAAGTAGAAGAAAGACTCCCCCGGCACAGAGCAGTTCAGCCTTGCCTTCACAAAAGATGTCCAGTGCTTTTCTAGCACTCGCTGTGACCCACCAACGTCATTCTTACAGATCCGAGCCACACGAGAATACACAACCTGAGAGGAATGGGAGTTTAAGAGAGGACAGTGGCCAGGGGAAAAGGATGGCGGTTGAGTGAACGTCGCTAAAACACTTCAACACACTGAATAATGCATCTCTCCATCCTGTAGCAACTTGGCACAGGCGACTTGAAAAACACACACCCATCTCTAACTTTGTGTGTGTGCCTAACTTGTGCCCCCTGACTGTGTTATTAAAAAAACACATGCAATGTCCTTGGCTGACCTAATGCAAGACAAGGTGACTGTGTTTGATTCCATGTGTTACGAAGGCTTAGTGTATTAATGAAGAGTGTGAAGCAGTCAGCTTGGACAATTTTAATAATTTGCCAATGCAAACCTCCATGAGAGGCCAGGTGTCACTCTGGCATTAGTCAGATTTAAATATTTATTAGCTGGTGGCTGGTGAAGGATTCTGGCTTCCTGAAGTTCAGACAAACCAGCTCATGGGTGAGACGTGGTCTCATCTGAAATTCTCTGGCTGTTTAAATTTCTCATGCATTCTACTGTGATGTACCACCTTCACCATTACTACTGAGGCCATTTGTGGCAGAAATGCATGCGCTGAGTGAGGTGTAACCCTTTTTGTTGTATAAATCTTGTATTTGTGTGGAATATGCAATGTATTATAAATGGCAGGTGTGTTGTCTTACCTTGCCCAGGTTGCTGTGCTCCACTGCAATTTCTCGGTAGAAAAAGTATACATAATTCCCATACTCTGCTGCATGCAGGAAATGAGGTTCTGAGGGAGAGACAGAGGCAGAGAGTTGAAGTGTATTTCTGCATCATCACTACCACTGTGCATGTTGAATATTTCAGGGATTTGTACAAGTCTTTATATGGCTAAGGATGACCTAGATTGCCTTGGAGAGAACGGGCCATATCCCTATGTAGCGCAGGGTAGCTCTATCACTCCGAGAGCAGCTCTGACAGCCATGTACATATCAACACCATGCAAATGCACCAAGGCAGGTGGCAGGCAGACGTGTGAATCCAGGAACATGATGTGACAGAAAAATCAAAATCGAAAGGTATTTTCTTACCTTTCAGCCACTTGGAGTCATATTTAATAGTCCTCAAGGCCGATCCATCACCCATACTGCGATAGATGACTGAATCACTGGCCTGGAAGTCGGCAACGGTGGCAGAATACAGCTTCCCTTCTAAAAAACAAAAACAACAAGGAACACAGTCACCAAAAACTAGGATACGCTGCTCTTAAATGCTTTGTTGTCTCTCTTCTTTTATAACGCTTAATTGGCTGAGTTGTTATCGCTGCAGGCACAGTTTTACTGTGGCAGAGACACAGAGGTGATAATGAAAGCATAAGTAGGGACACATTAGTTCTTCTTCAGCAAGATTCTGTGTGCCCGCGTGTGTGTGTGTGTATTTTGACCCTTACCAGCAAAAAGGGCAACATTGGTTTGCCTGGAGTCAAACGGGCACCGTGCCAGGCCATTGATCTCTTCTCCATCTAATTCTAGGTTATCCAGCTGAATGGAAAACAATGATCACCAACACATTAGGGCTGGAGGTTAATCAAGAGACAGTGTGAAAATAAACACCAATGTGCACAAGAATCCACTGAATGAGCCCAGTTAAACTGATTTCAAAAGAAACTAAAATACAGCATGTCTTATGTGATATTTTCACAAAATCAGTCCATATTTTGTGTGTGTGTGTGTGTGTGTGTGTGCATGCGCGCCTTTGTGCACATTGGATACTGACCCTGTAGTATCTGCACATGGGGTTGAAGCCATTGGTTCCACAGATAAATACCAGGTCATCGTTTCTGGGGACCAGCACTTTGATGAAGTTGTGGCATTCATCCTGAAAAAGAGACACAGAGCTTTTGTCAGTGTTTTGAGAATCAACCACCTTCTCTATTGTCTCTGTCTTTGTGGTGGAACATAAAACAAACGGCTTAAGGTAAATCATTGTCTTTATACTTACTCTGTGTTTTCCCCTGACAGCACACATCTCCCTGTCAGCTTGGCCTGATCGCCACGTTAACTTCTGTAAAAAAAAAAAAAAAACAACAACATGGAGCATTAGACACATGCACACACTCACTGACACACACACGCACACACAGTTCTCCCTTTTCCACTCTCATTTTACAATCTGTCTGGTTTATGATGAACGGCTCTGTATTTTCTATGGAACCCTTTTAGCGCTTGTGGATAGAGAAAGCAGCTTGTGGCCAGAATCTTACCCGGTAAGGAATGATCTCATTCCTGTAGGACTCTCTCAGACTGACTAGGTACACCTGATCTCTGTGGACAGACACAACAACAAAACACACAGCTCAGTAACACAGCACAATCAGCAATAATAGTATACAAACTATGGTTTAAATCTCTTGCAGCAGAACACACGCATTTAGAGGTTGTGGGAAAATAAAAGAGAAAACAGTTTAAGCCAGTTTCACTTACTCAGATCTAATGATCTTAATGCACAGTGGAAATTGATACAATTTTACATTACAAACATTAACAAAAAACACAACCAGTGCATGTCAAAATGTATCAACCTGCAGAGAAATACATATTACTTCCCTTTTAGTAAATGTGTCAAAAAATTGGCAATAGTAGGATCCTCCTGACAACAGTGATACATGTGGTGGTGATTACAAGAGCTGTAGAGCTGGGTTTTATACTGTAGATGTCGAGGTGATTTTGTGCTACAATAGTAGTGCTGGCGGTCAGATTAATCCCAGTGCCCATAAATAACAAAAAGACATGTAAAGATGCCAAGAAATCCCTGACAGAGTGTCAGGCCGTGATGATATACGTCTTCCCTGCGTCAACACAGGCCATATACGTCAATACAAACCTAGAAGCCACCGATCCAATAACACTAAAAGCTTTCAACCCCCTCCTTACATTGATAAGTATATTGGTGTGTGGGGTGTGTGGTAAGAAAAAAAAAGAGGTAAGCAGATTGTGTGTGTATTTGTGTGTGTTGAGTTCACCTGCCAGCGATGAACAGAGTGTCCTGTATCTTTGTCATCAGCTGAAAGTCAAGGCGATGCTGTGACTCGTTACCAGAGGGCCGGCCTCTGAACACAGGGTACCGTCGTGAAACTGTGAAGACATCCCACACACAAGACTATTAGCGGGGAAACTCATGATAGAAGCAAACACTCCACTGCAAGGAAAAGCTTAGACTCACTTCTTGTTTCATTCAGCTCCACTGTGCTGATTGGACATGCTGTGTATGTATGCACGTTGTACGTGTAACTGTGTGTCTGTGTGTAACTGTGCCTCCCTGTGTTGTGTCAGTGTGTTAGATAATGGCTACCTGTGTCAGCACATCTCTGTGTTCTTCCAGCATATCAGAGAGATGAAAATGAAATCCACTTAATGTTACAACTAACCATACAACAGATTGATTTTATTACTGTGGATATACCATACAAGTGTCGGAACTGCTGACGTGACTAGAAGTAAGAGGCAACCGGTATCAGTCATTTACTCAGTGTGTAATATGACTAAAAAGTGCACATTAAGGATAGTTGTTGGTTTTCTTCCCAGTGATGCTGCAGAGGAATCATAAAGTCTAAGTCTATCTCAGCTGAGTTCATTTGTGTGCGTGTACTCACAGTGTGCGTCAACGACATCGAGGGGTATGATGTCCTCTGGGAAGCTGACTGCAAGGAGAGTGTGCGAGAATGTCAGCAGCAGCAGCGGCATCAGCAGCAGCTCACTGAGCAGAAGCGCAGCTCTCTGGCCCATGGCTGCTCACAGACGACACTTCCCGTTTCACACTAGCAGAGTTGTTACCTGGAAACACACACACAGATACATAATATATTACAATGCTTTTCTTTTCTCAACATATTACACGTTACGTTTAAAGTGTGAGGTTTGTCTTTATCTGGTTAATAAAATACAAACATATTGCTCACACATTGCCCTTTCTGGCTTATTGATGACTGAGCTTTCTGTGGCAGTGCTTGGCATTTCCCCCCTCTACCTCTCCCTGCATCTGCTGTCTAAGGGAAGGTCAGCCAACTGACCAGTGGGGCATCGCAGTGTGTGTTAGATGCAGTGGAAGTCTGCTCAGTTAGAGATGGCGGGCCTGCTGTCTCTGTACATCTGTGCTTCAATTGGTTTGTCTTGGGCTTGGGCTCAGCACTCATCAGCACATTGCATCTTCATCACCATCACTACTGTAGCCTCTGCTCTGACCTTAGCTAACTTCTATCAACGCTCTGTTACTCTCAGGCTGTTACTGTTTCAGCCTTTTCCTTGGGGCTGGTGGGCTATATCACAGCCGTTCAGTCATGTTGTGTCAGGTTCGATCTAATTGTACACAATTGTTTTGACACTGTAGATTATAGTGTGTACAGCATCTGTTTGTAGACATAATATAGCAGCAAATATAGCAGCAACTCCAAAGGTAATAATTTATTGTGGGAGTGGCAGAGGTTTAGTGTGTATATTAGTGTGTGCAGGAGTGCTTTAGAGACAGATTGTGTCTGTGCATATTAATGATCGGTGTACGTTCAAATATTTATGAAGCAAACAAATTATTCATGCAGGAAAAGCTTGAACGGATATAAACAATTTACTGGGGACGTCACACAGGCAGAGGGATGGATTAGCTGGGAGCACACACTGGGACACACACACACACACACACGGCTGCACATACATAATCACTCTTTCAAATGCTATAATGCAAAGACGGATGCATGCGCACATGCATGAACAAATGCATGAGCACACACATATTGACTCATTTTTCAATTAGCCCCAAACCACACCTGCCCCAGTGCTGTCTGCGCGCATTGCCTTCTAACCCATTAGTGCTTTGATTGATCCACACAGGAAGCATGGCAGATCAGCAGACAGAAAAGGCAATCTATGAACTTTTGCCATATTGCTGTGGCCATGTGAGAACTTCATAGCTAAGTATTTCAAAACTCTGAATGCACTCTAACATGGCATTCAGTCGGAAAATTAGACAGTGTGAGGTGTTGTACATCATACTTTAGCATGTCAGCCAAATGTCGTGCAAATTCCATATCCGCCGACATGCTGAAAACTATAAATATATAAACTACAAAACTTAGTGCTTTATCAGGCACTCAAAAATCTAATGTTGGTCTGTACAAATACTTTATAGCATTGTGTCACTTAGAAGACTGGAAGTGATTGTGAGATGGAATCAGAGTAATGCTGTCGTGTTGTAGTCATCAGCCGTGTGTAACCAAGGCTGATATTTTGTATTCTGTGGGATACCTAGGCCTTTTGAAAGAGCAATGTCATTATGACCGGATGAGACAGTGCTTCACCAATCGGGACTCATTTTGATAACGAATCTACTTAATAGTTCAATTGTAGGTTTTGATGTTTTGTATCAGGGCCAAAAAATCACTTTCAATAAGCGCAACCATCGATGATGGAAGAGCAGTCACTGTGCTCTAATCTGGATACAAATGAACAAATGATCTACAGATCTACGCATACGCACTCCCAGACCTATACAGAAAAAAAAAACAACTGTCAGCAGCTCAATCTGAATTAGAAGCTATGATACTGGTCCTGCAAAGACAGGCCATGGTTTTCCTTAAAAGCATCACAGCAACATTTTTACTGCCTGGTTTAGACACTCTCGCACCAAGAAATGTGCTGTGTTAAAACCCTGAGCAATAAAGTGCTGAGTTTCAAGGGGAAGTCTGGGACAGGAATAGATACCTTAATGCACAATAACAGAAAAGGAGAGAAGCTATGAAAAGGCAAATAAACCCAGCTCTGCATTTCAGTTCTTTAGTGCTATCATACAGGCTGCAGGCAGTGCTTCTGGCCCAAACTTGGCTATGTTCACAGGTAAATCATCCTTAGTTCTTGGTTGTCAGATTTTTAAAAGTCCTGCTCTATATTGCCACTTCATATGCAGACACATTCGCACCACATTTGCCGTGCCATCCTCCATCATCCTCTAAACAATTCAGGAGAAAAACACTCCAACCAGAAGCAGAAGCATAGCTCTCATCTCCCATGTTTCCCTGCCTGGGTAATAGCCATGCTGCTGAGGCGAAGGCTTCCCTCAGAAACTTAAATGTAAAACAGAAACAGAAGACATTCAGAGGTCAGCGATCTAAAATTACTTCTCAATCTCTAGTGAGCCCAACATGTTTTCTATTGACTATTCCTTTGTGCTCTCTGGTTCCTGCCCTCCAGTGTGTGCGTGTAAGTCAGTGTGTGGGTGTGTATGTGCGTACATACACATTTAGGCCTCAACAAGCCTTGAAACACTGCGCTTGTCACGCAACTTGGTGCCATTCCGCCTTGACTCACTCTGCCTCTGTTATTACAGGCTTTTCAGTGTCCTACAACCTCACTTGCTGCTGATGTTGTTGGCTCAGGCCCATGGTGTTAAACATGGGAATGGGGGAGGGTCTGCTGGGATACTATTTCTGTTTATGGTGGGTGCAGGCCGGGGTCTGTAGCCCAATTCTAGAAGTTACACCTGAAAATGAAGTGTTCCAGCCTTAAAATGACAGATTAACACCTATTTTCCTGCATACATAGCTGTGCTCGGCATACGTCACAGCTGTAAACTCTGCTGAAACAATGAAGAGAAGAATTGCGGCTAATAAAAGGATGGTAAACAACACTAGTGTGTGAGGTTTTGCAAATTGTGTGTGAATGTGATGGGTGGATGTAATCCCAGCAGAACAATGCCTGCTGCTGCTTAAGGCTACTATGTCCCATGCTGAGCTGTAAACCTAACAGCACAGGAAACCAGATATTCGGGGAGATTAGTTTCAGGCGTTTCACTCTTCATACATGATATATATCTAAATGCAGGTGTAAGCATGCACTACTATGAATATGTCCCGTAATGTTGGCTCAACTCTCAACTTTGGCTTGTAGGCAGTAATCAAGATGCAGCCACACAGGACAGAGTCAGCCTGATGATTAGCGTAGCCTTTCCACAGAGGCCCAGAACTGATTACTACTCCTTTTTCCCAGTTCAGTAATAACCCCTACCAAAAAGGATCATTTCTGAGCTACTTGGTTGGACTTGTTGCTTGAGAGATTTGGCAGAAGGAGCGGGGTGTGCCTCCCTTTCTTCTTTACCTTAGCAAGGGGAGGAGTGAAACAGGAGAAAGGCTGGTCTCAGCAGTAGTCCTGCTATAGTAGAGCACAAAGGGACAGAGCTGCAGGTGTGACCAAGAAACAATAGGGGCTTTGGGCAAGTCAATGCAATAGAGCCCCACCCCCGGTCAGTGAACCTACATTGAGGAAAGCTGTTCTGGGGTTCCTAAAAAGGGAACAAGTATATATACACCTTGACTCTAAGTGTCAACTTTATCACTCAACCAATGGAGAACCAAACAATATGATTTTTGTGGAGCAGTTTAAGGAACTCATAAGGTCCTAAAGGGTTAACACTGATCACTGTATGGTTTAACAGCGGCTGTTCCAGGGTTACAGCTGGCTGAAGTGGAGGTTAACGGTGGTCGTTCTTGTCGCTGAGTTCTGACCCCGTGGCCAGTGAGGCGGAATGAGATACACCGACCAGCTGTGCTGTCAGCCAACCCCTAGTTGGTTCTGGTGTTTATACCTGGCTGAAGTAAGGTTCTCCTGACAATATCAAGTTTGTAGTTTTAGTAACAAGGCTGTGGTTCTCTTCTCTGTGACACAGACAAGACAGACAAACAAGACACATTTCCAGGGTAATTCAACATATATATGTTGTCTTTTTAACAAGTTTACGCTCTCTCTCTCTCTCTCTCTATATATATATATATATATATATACAGAAAGCACTGGTTGGAGATGACATTGCCATAAAAATTAGTTTTCTCTAGACATTTCAAGATTATTTGGTTTATTGGTCATTTATTAACTAACAATACAATAGAACATAAACCTGACACCATAGAGCCGACACCTTGATAGCTTCTTATCAAATAAACCAACAGCCATTCTGTCCATCTCTTTCTTTTCTTTTATTAGCAGTTTATTATTATTTCAAGTTTTCCCGTGGTGATCTTCATGCCCCTCTTCTGAGAACATAAATCCGTGCAACAGCAGCAGCTTCGGGCTGTTAATGCTTTCCTCACATTGTGCGGACCGGGGCGTAAAAGCCATTCAAGTTTTAGCCGTGGTAAATCTTTTCAGAACCCCTTTAGTCCACATGTAGGACCACTACAAAAGACAACAAAGACGCAGGGGAACAATCGGTGGAGTGACAACAGTGATGGGACTGCGTTTTACTGCCTCAGCCGGGCTGGGCTCGAGCTCTGCGCTCCCCCCAGCTTATTATAGGACATAAGAACACCATAATAAAACTGAGGGTATATTAAACATATTACATTAAAATCATCAAAGAATTAGTGAGCAACAACCTATATGATAAACTAACCTGTCTACGCTTTTTTTTTTATTATTTAACACCGTCTTTAACAGCGTGCTCCGTCCGGTCTAGTGCAGCTCGTTTTTATTCCAAGTTAATCTTTGACTTTTAATTCGCGTCTTCTCGTCAATTTTGAACACCACACACGGAACAAAGCAACAGTGGAGATAAGCCATTGTAACTGGAAGTATAAGCGTGGATGAAGTGTTACGGGACTACAATGGCGTGGTTCTGATTTTTTTTTTATACAGCCGGTCAGTCAGTCACAATCTGCGTTCAAATCTTCATTAAAAAATTCTGCATTTTATTATTATTTTTACTTTTAAATATAAGTACTTGATTTCCTTCAAAGTGACTCTCAGGATCTAACAGAAGCGTGTGGTGATATGCCCTTTATTTAACCCAAGATCCAGCTTAATGATGAGCTACAACTCAGGGAGTATGCCCTAAAAATACTCGATAATTAAAAATCATTGAGGACACCTACCTTGTGTACTCGAATTCACTCATGTATTGGGCGATCCGACTCATATTCAAATGGAATATTCCTTTAGTAATCCATTTAAGAAAAGAAAAAGAAAAAACACCCAGCATGTAATATTCCTGTTGTTTTATGCTCCATCCGGGCACCACTTTTTCTTTTTTTTTTATCCACAGTAGTGCACAGATTTCAGCTCAACTCCGTTCGCAACACAAGAGCATTTTTGGTTGTGCCAGGTTTGTCTCCGTCCCCGGGCCTCTGAGCTCAGTTGACTGATCTTCAAAGCTGTGCCACGACCACACAGCCCCCTCCCTCAAACGCCAAATATACCCCCACCTCCACTACTATTAACTTTAGAAACCAAAAGGAGGAAAAAAATACACAGTAATAACGACACGCTGTCTTTACTACACACAGCCCTCTGGCTTCATGTGCGATCACTGATTTAAAGGTTTATAATAGAGATAAAATAAATACTAGAGGGCGTGTGGACTGACGGAGAGCGTAATATGGTACATATCCACACTAAATTTACGCAAAACTCCCCTTCTGTTTTGTTCTGTATAACGTCATAATGATGCTACATTTTTACTTGTATAATAAACAGTTGGACATTCTCAATAGCATGATAATGTGTCTCACAAATAAATAAGGGAGTAAACTATTTAGATTCGTTTTTTCTCGGTTTATTATCGGTGAGGAGATACATCTGATCTGCACGGATAAATGTCGCCAGACTTATGAATGAATCAAGTACTGGATTGATGCACATGTAAATAATAGAAACTAAAATAAAAGTAGACACAGTCTGGACCTTAACTACTGTTGTCCTAAAAGCATCACTTTTTTGCAGAGCGACAGGGTCAGAAGAATTATATTGTTACCCACGAAACATTTCTCCTGCTTTTTCTCCCCTTCTTCGACTTTCACTGCGTAATGTGGCGCAATAAAGTAAATCCACGTTGCTGCAAAGAACTCACCTCATCTGAATTGGTTATTTTGTATCCTTTTTGCTGCCGTAATCCCAATGAGAGAAAGAGAAGATGAAAAAAGGAAATAATAATACTGTGCGCGTCGTAGTGAATCAACTTCTCCTGGCTGAGAGAAAAACAAACTAATGCACGGCAAATGGTGTAATTCGACCCGTGCTAAGTCAATCCATCCAGTGAGATCCGCAGCCTACCAATAAGCAGCGCCTTCGCTTCAGTCCCTCCCCCCACACATCCATCTCTCCTCAGTTGGTTTGAGCTACTCTGCCTCGCTCTCTGGCTTCCTTCCTGTCTGTCCTAGACCTCTGAGAGAAAGAAAGCGCGACCCCCCTTTCCCTCCCTTCGAGTCTCCTCCTGTGTGACCCTGTATTGCCTGCCCCTCTGTTAAACCCCATCCCCCAACTCCGAGCCATCAAGAGTGCCTAGTTAAAATCATTTCAGCTGAGTTGTGGCCAAGCAACGGCTTAGTAAAACACAGCTTTTAGAAATGTTTGGATGGAAAAAGGAGACAGTGTAAGCATTAATCTCCTTCTGCATCAGCACAGTGCCGTACAGTCGATCAGCACCAAGTAAAAGTCTTACAGATAAATGCACTTATTTCAAACATTTAATTCTGTATTGGAACAAAAAATTTAACGATTATATATTTCTACTAGTATTGTGCACTGGAGACAAACCAACCAGAAAAATCTTGTGTGACCAAAATCAAACCTTTTCTTCCAGTGGAAGAAGCTTCTACCGGTGGATTGCTTAAGGACCAAATAACATGAAATTTGCCAATTCCCATATGTTCACAGAGCATTGTAACACAGTTGGTCTATTGATGGACATTCGTTTAAACAAAGTGCTGGCACACAGACAACTTCTTCGACATGTCAGTTAGCTTAGAGCTACACAGTAATGTAAAACTAGTCAAACCCCAGCTAGTAAACATAATAAATTCTTGAACTTTACTGATATAGCAGTGATTGTCCAACCAAGGACACTTTGAATTTGGTCAGACAAGATTGTATCTACCAACCAATGCACCAGTCAAAATGGATGTTGCAGCCAATGCTACTTTAGCCACACTGTGAATGGGGATGTGAAATTGCCTTATTGTGTGTATGTAAACAGCACTGTGAGTATGTGTTACCGTATGCATGTGAGGCCGAGGCTGCGTTTGAACGTGTTGGGTCGTTCATTAGAGAAACAGGTTGCCAGATGTTTGCTCCCCCTCCCCAGCCTTCAGGCCCCATTATGAGCTGGGAAAGTGGGATCTGCATCTCAAAGGAAACACTGGTTTGCACTGCTGATCTGCCTGATCCTAGTTTGGCACCTCTTGCTTGTCTTTGTCCTTGCTTGTTCCTCACTTGTTGGCACTCTTCCTCTTTTTTAGTAAGTGCCCCTCGATATCCAGACACCATTTGACGGAACTTTTCTTTTCTCTCGGCCCCCCTATAGTTCTTAATGTTTTCTCTAATCTCACTGGGGTTATCTGTCTGTTGATATGACCCTCATTCCCTTTCTCTCAATCTTCAGTCTTGCCACTCAGGGATTTTGTCAGTCTTGCATTACTTCTGTGTGTTGCCCCAGTATCCTGTGGGGACTGAATCAGCACAAGGATCTATTATTGTGAAAGAGGGGGAAGATGGGTAGATCAATGTGTAGAAGATTTCCGTACACACAGCTACTAGTGTCAGGGTGGATGAATAGATATATGGATCTGCTGGTGTCTAGTGATTGGTAGAGCTATTGATTGGTCTTTTTTTTTTTTTACAGTGAAATGGCATTTTTATTGAAGGTGTAATGGTGTAATGTGACATCATTTCATTAGGATTTAATAGGTTTTGGTGCATAACCATTGGCTTTAACAATTCCTAATCAGCTCTACCATATATGTAACATATTTCTTTGAAACTTACAATGAAATGTCGCCATTGTAAAGGAGATTAATGATAATTCAAACAGTACAAATGATTTATAGCCTCCCTGCAGTTATGACGGCCATTCTATCACCTGAAAATGTTTTCCGTGATGAGTAATTATTATTTAAGAAAGATGTTGAAAACGAAGTCGGAAAACAGTGGCTTTTTATTTTGAAATCCTAGCTCTTTCTCTAATCTCAGTCAAATGAAAAATGCTGAATAAATCACATATTTGAGTCATGGGAGAACAGATGATTTAATAGAGACACATTTACAAACACTGCAGTGAGGCAGATGGGTGAACGACAATGGTCTTTGAGTTGGGAGTATGTTTGGCTTGATAGTGAGAACAGGCAAATGAATGTATTGATGCAGAAAGATGGAGGAGTAGATTAATTCACGTGGAGGGTGGGGGTAGATGGTGGACAGAAGGCCTCTGCTGACCCAAGAGCCCAATATGCTCCCTTGGGGCCCCCTGCGGTGTGTAGGTCAAACACAGGGTGTGTGTGAGGGTGGGCCTTGGGGTACAGAGGAGAATGCAAGGGCTTGGCCTTAGGTTGGGCCAACTAGAGAGTGCAATACCCTTCACTCCATTATTTACTGCCTGAAATGCAGGTACAGATGGCCATGTATCAAAGATGAGGGCTGCAGGTTCATTGCTACGACTGAGGACAGAGATGGAGGGAACTGCATGACTGGATGTTTTACTACAACATCATCATGTTTCACCAACTTACTGAGAATATAATATCCCAAAGGGGAAGATTATGTGGGCACATCTCAAATAACAGTAAGGTACAAAGTCAAAAGCTGTCAAGTGGTAAGAATACAAACAATTTCAGCTCTATTGACTCAGTGTTACCAACATAATGAACAAGCAAAAGAAAGTCAAAGACTTGGGCTGTGAGTGGTCCGGTTTTCAGAGCTGACGAACAACAGTGGTGTGCTAACTAGAAGAAAAGGTTTAGGGCTTGTTTCTTGGCAGTAAGTGTTCTATCAGGTGTCTGCCTCACAGGGTGAGGGCAGTCAGGACTCAGCCTCCGTGATGACCTCTGATTGATTAAGAGGCCATTTCTGGCACTTGTGAAAGAGGGGGACTGGCCTGGGACACCATTTGTCACCTGACTGTGCAGTCCTGTTGAGAAGCTTTGTGTCTTCCAATCTTAGATGCAGACCTTTTCTCTAAATCCCCGACTCTGCTGGATCCACTAGGGCCACCCATGACAAAAATCTGTTCACTCAGCCTGGTGTTCAGCCTTTTGGATTAGAGCATACACCAAATGGTATGTTAAAACAGAACAAAATATCCTGCACATGAAGCACTTAGTTGGCCATATTATTATTTCATGCTCTAACTGCCAAAATTGTAATAATTGAAAAAAAAAAAAAAAAAAAAAAGGATAGAAGCTTTTTATTTTTGTTATGTTTTCTTACAGAAAAAGTGACTATAATTCAAACTGAAGTTTGCCTTTAAGTAGAGTAACAAACAACAGTTTGAATCCAAATGTCAAAGTACCACTATTATATTATATTATATTATCACTGTATATTATCACCACTATTTAGTTGGGCTGCATTCACAGACTGATTAATTTGACAATTATGGCATCTAGTCTACACCATCGGTTGCTTTTATAGATAATTAATTTGACCAAAGGTCAGAGAAACCTGCACTCTATTTGTATATATTGGTTCCTCATTGTCTGTTTTTACCAGATTACTTTGTGGATGAGGGAAGCAAATCTATTTGTCATAACTAGTTTTCTGTTCAAAATTCAAGAAAATTATAGCTTGCTTTGATGCAATCCTTATGACTGTGACATTTTTTCAAGGAAATGAACAGAAAGGTACAAAATATATTCTGATAAAATGTAATTATTTTCATTAGAGTTTTCTCTGTGAAAATGAGAATGCAAATTATATTCATAGCCATTTTCAGCCTGCAATAAACTGCCATATCAACATGAACTGCAGATGATTGAGTGACACACATGACATTTTCGATTCATTATTTATTGATTAATCAGCTTGGCTATTGAAGTGCAGCCAGGATGGCAGCCAACCATATATCTGTGAAATCTGTGACTCCAAACAGACCCACAACCTTCCAAAGGAAACACTATTTACCTATCCTCTTACCCAACCACACCAGAAGTCATAAGCCAAAGCATCAAAACTCTGTCCCACCTCCCATCTAGACCGCCAGTCACGAGCTAAGTCCTACTTGGAGCTCCGAGGCTATCAGGGATTTAAGGGAAAAGCCCTTTATCCAAGGACTTTCTCTACAGGCTGGGGTGAGCAAATGTCTCATGTCAGCAAAATACCATTAATGCTGCAAATGGCATCTTTTCTGCTTCTCAGGGGTGGTCAACAACATTTTCTGAGAGGGTAAACACATGGTTCATGACTGAAATGATTCATTGGATGAACCATGGACCTGTGAGTTGATATTATATCTATATGCCTTTTATTCATTTTTTATTTTACACCATTGTTTTATGCGTATACATTATCATCGTCGAAGCAGCCAGTTCTATTTGTTTAGGTCTTCATACAGATTGCTACATGCAGTTTAACCCTTAGGTTTGGTTACCCTTAGGCTAATCTCTGGGCAGTTAAGTTCCCAGCCCTCAGGAATCCCATTAGCTTCAAGATACAGACCAGGTGTCCACACAGAGTCAGCTGGGGGACAGGGTGTGTGCGTGTGAAAGAGAGTGTTTTAGAGAGGAGGAATTGACAAGAATGGCCATGCCTGCATGTCAATGCCATGGAAGGACCAGTGTGTTGGAATTCACTGGACCATCTGTAAGTCTTATCACATTTATATAAACTGTTCATGTTCATGCAGGTGCCCTCAAATAAAGAGCAGATGTTTATGCTCACTCCCACATCACGCCTGTTTATGTGGTTTCAAATGAAGCTCGCAGTCCCTCGCTCTGCCCACTGTATGAGTTCCATTTATGGTTTTACCGGTCCTCCACTTAATCCTTCCATGATCCAGCATGTACAGGCAGGGAAATTTTGCAAAATTCAACAAAACTGATCCACGTCTGTTCCCAGGAATCAAAGGTGAATCACTGTTAAACTTAAAACAATGAGCCATCAAAACGTCAGAGATTGTGCTTAGTTGCTTGTGACTTTATTACCAACTATGATGAGTGAGGAGCAGGGCTAGTGTCTCCTGTCCCTTTAATAAAGGTGGCATTAACAGAAGCAGCAGCTGAAGAAGGTAATCCCGTCTCTACAGGTCAGACGTCAGACAAGCTGTAGTAGGCCCCGCTAACTCTGCTTTAATTAACACACACACCATGAGTGATATCATTCTTTTTCAAACCCATTTTGCAGAACTTACACTCCCACTCTCCCATTTCTCCTGCTAGATGTTTCAGGGTCAATGACTTCCAGGCTCTGCACTTGGGGTTTGACCAGTTTCAACATGCTTCGGCTCTTTCCTACCCAGCTTCAGTGTCACAACTTCAAGACTAAGGTCAGACGATAGGATCAAGCAGGATGCACAACAATGCAAAGTTGAGTTTTTTTCCTGTGAAATTCCCTTGAATATCTGTCAGCATTTATGATTTCCCTGTTTTGTCTGTGCCAGACTGGATCCTTTCAATGTCAGCTGAAGATAAAAAAACTAAGTTCATCCAGTTTAAGATCAACAACTTAAAAAAAAGAATTATGGATACTCTAAATACCCAACAGAACACATTTTTTTTTTTTGATAGAAAGAAGTTACAATTTTTGTCAGTTTCTGAACAACTCATCTGTGTTGTGCAATGTTGAGTGTTAAAACATAAATTGACCCTATGTGAGTGCAGCTGTATTTAAACTGAAAGGAATGGCAGAAAACATTATAAAAAACTACAAAGATAAGAGTCTGTAAGGTCTGTCAAAACAAACACAAACAGACTCAGTCTGCTGAGGCTTTAGTATTAAGGACTGGAAATATATATGAGACTTTCACCCTGTTACCAGCCATTTGGATTGCAAAACACGTATAAACACTTTTGAGAGTCGTAAGTGGTGGTGGCAGGACAGAGATGCTCAACCCTGGCGTCTGACCCCTTAACATACTCCTCCACAAGACCACAGATCCATTTCTCAACCTCCATCCCACCCCCTTCTCCTACACACTCGCACAAGTGTGTCTCCAGCTGAATGGTGATACGGGGGCACCGGGTACGTGATTGTATCAGGTGTCATTTAAAAAAGCAGTTGTCAGGACTGGCTGAAAATGGAGCATGACTTTATTCAGTCTAAACTGTAGCCTGGTGAAAACAGCTTGGCCCCTTCGTGCCCTAAACTGCCGTGGAGTGGCCATTTCTGTGTGGCTCTAAGAGGTTGTTTAATGGAACTCTATTAAGTGCTCTGTTTTTATGGGATTGATTTCTGCTTCCCTACCGTGCCAAATGAATATTTTTGATAGATTTCTGCACTTCTGCTGGATGCCAGCTGTCATTGAATAAAAATAACATCTTATATCTCCCACAGGTAGATTATATTTAAATGAAGTAAAGTCTAGCTCATTACTCCTGTAAGTCATCTGACTTTTGGATTTTTGCACAGCTCTGCTCATTCATGCAGACTTCAGCATTTTTTTTTCTCTCTATTAGCCTCAAACATGAGTGGAGTGAGCACACAACTGGTGGGGATTATAGGAGAGGAAGCAGTGAGAACACGCAGGGTTTCAGAGTCATAACAATGGCACTAGACTTGACCTTTGACCTGCATGGCCGTTCATCTGTTGATAACATCAGTCAGTTCTGTAAGACAGCTCGCAGAGTGTGTACAGGCCATTAGGAGGACTCCAGTCAGACAGACAGATGCTTTACAGAGAAGAAAATCTGATCTCTGACAATAAAGACTCTCTCAGAGTGATGACTGAAAAGTATAAGGGTATATAATGATTAATTGCTTCCATTAGAGGGAAAACCCTTTCTCTGCACTTTTCCTGTTAGACGGAGTGCTGAAGTGGCTTTAACTCTGTGTTTCTGTCTTACCTGAGGCTATAGACAAGTGGTGTCCTGCATGTTAAATAAAGTCTTTACTCCCTCTAAGCCCCTCCTCTGTAGCCCCCATTCCTCAAGTTAAATCAAGTCTTCCTTACGCTTCACATCTCCTGCCTCCTCCTCTTTCTCCACTCAGGCATTGTTAATGGGGTCCTTTGCTAAATTGTAATATCCTTCTATTCCACATCATATTGCATTTACTTCCAGTTTGATAAGAAGCATGATAGAAAAGGGGTGGTGGATGTTTTCACCATTGATCTCTGATAAAAATGGAATAATGCATATTATTGTCAGCGTTTATTGTTTGTTATGTCTGTGAGCATCTAAAATTGCTTCAGACATTTTAGTGTGTGTGCATGTGTGTGTCAGTGCACTATTGCAGTGGGATGTTAATTTTATCTTCCACCAGGCTGGTGGCCATGTCGTGGACTAAGTAGGGTCATTTACCAAAGGTTACAGCTGCAGTCATGGATAATAGGAGAAGAGAAGTCATATCATTGAGCTTTATCTTAGGCAATTGCACTTTATATGCAGTGTCTCCTCTCCATTTCTGTCTCTTTTTCTGATGTGTTTCTATTTGTCTTCTTTCTCACTTTATCTTCATTTTAGTTTCTTTCCCATTCTTTTGTCTCTCTGAAATTCTTCTAATGCCCCACACCCATGTCTTGTTGGAGAAAAGATAACCAGCGCGTAGCTTTCAGGAGGTTATTATATATCCTGCCATTTTCAATGGATCACTGTACTATATTATATCCACTGCTATTGAGATATGGATATGAGACAGCACCACTCAACAGGGGCTCTCACAATGATTATCTGTGCTTCATAGGCATGTGGCCTGGGCCCATAACTTCAAAAATAAATTAGCTGATAAATATTTGATTAGAGTATATGTCTCTATATTCTAATTATTTCACCTGTAAATAAATTTTATCTCAATCTACCGTACCACAGTACCTGTTTCTTTACATGTACATAATACTTTCAAAGATAAGTTCAACTGTGCATTGCCAGTGTGTCTCTTCTGCGTCTAAATTTGAAAACATATATTTAAAGATTTTATGTGAGCTCTTCCCAGCTTTATTACCACAGGCCCTTTGATGTCTGGGCCAGGATATTGAAGAGCAAAAACACTTAAAATACCTGTTTTATTTGTGGTAGGGTATCAGTATGAGGGAGTGTGGCCAAACTTAGTCTCTGTGACGAAGCTCCTCATGTATCCTTGAAAGACCCGCAGGGTTCTTGATTAGTTAATGCATCACTTGGATCTCATGGATAAGGATTGCTCATGTGAAGTCAAAAGTCAGCAGTAATTCTGTAATGAGCATTTTGTGTGTGCGTGGTTTGTGTTTGTTTCTCTGTTTGCCCGCCGGTGTGAGCATGTGCACACATGTATGGGCCATGACTGATGCACAGCCAATCCCTAGACTTGGGAAAGACAAATGTGGGTGAAAAGTAAACTCGGTAATGAGCAACTCTGAGTGTGTGTATGTGAAAGACTCTGACTGTATGCCTGAGAGTCAGTCGCCTGCCCAAGGGGATCTGAGCTGTGGTTTTGAGCTTTCTAACAGAAGGAGTGATTAGACAGGAGAGACAGACGGAGCTGTATGTCAGAAGCATGACTAGCCGTGTGTGAGTATAGGATGAATGTTCTGTGGTGGCTGGAGTTCCCCCTAGATCAAGCATGCACTGTTTTCAGATGACTGTTTTTAGCAACAGCTGTCAGCTGTCTGTGCTCAGTACATGAAAGACAAAGATGGAGGACAAGAAAGGCAAGATCTAAAAGACTAGAGATCCAAACAAATAAAAAAAACTACAAAGAAACTACAAGTCATTCTGGCCATTCTATTTAGCACTGACACATTTGATTATGTGCGTAGACTTGATATTACTGCCTGAGCATGTCAATGCTTTGGGCTGTAATACAGTGACACACCTGGCTGAGTCAGCTTAGTCGGGACATGCACAACTAGAGACAGGTGGGTGTGTATATCTTTATTTACAAGATGCTAGCAGAATGAATATCGTGACAATTTACATAACAATTTACATTTCCATGACAATTAAATACTGCACTCTGATGCTTTCATCTCATGCTGAAAGACTTTACTCTTCTTGTTCACTTAGAGAGCTTAATCATGTAGGGAATCCTTGAAAGCATCTACATTTTCTTGCTCTGTGTCTGCTCATCTAAAATCATTTAGAGCTTGTTTTGTTTCCTCTTGTTTTTACTCGCTGTGTGTGATGTAGGAAATGTAGGAGATGTTTGTCTTTTCAGGCGAGTTCCGTTGTCTTTTGTGTGTCTTGTCTGCAGCAGCATGTCAGCCAGGCGGGGCAGCGCTGGGAGGATGTGTGTGTGAGAAAAAGAGTGTGTGTGTGTGTGTGTGCTGAATAAAATGTAAAAAGCAGTATGCCTGCCTGCACACACACACAGAAACCTTTGGCCTAATAGGAGCTGACTCTCTGACAGGCTCTCTGAGCTCTTTATCTGGGCGCCTAGCTTCCGAATTTGTGTGCGTGCGTGCATGTTTGTGAGACAAAGCAACACAAATACACAGAGCAATTGTGTGTCGTGTGTTTTTCCTCGCATGTGTGTATGTGTGTGTGCATGTGTCACCCAAGCGGTGGTAGTCGCCAGGCCCCAAGAGAGTTCTTTAACCCCCAACAGAGTCAGACTCATTTACATTGAAATGGGAGAGTGGCAGGGCCTCTTTATGGACTGTTTGCTTTTGCTCTATAGAAAAGCCTCAACTCTACTCTTCCTCTCACAAGTGCATACACGCACATACACACACACACACAGTTGGTTTTCCAATCTATCTGGATGGACAGATCTGAGGATCTGAATTGTTTGTGTGTGGGTGTGTGTGTGTGTGTGTGCATGGTTGGGGGTAGGGATGGGAAGAGGGGGCATGACCCTATAACAGTGTTTGTACTAACTCGGGGCAGAGAGGGTTCCCAGTGCTGGTAGTGGCTGCCTGAGAGTGACGGTTGTCTAACATTAGAAGGCAGACAGTGATGACCCATACAATTATATTTCTGTCAGGAAAGAAATGTAGCTGAGGAGCTGCTTTCTCTTCTCTCTCAAGACTACTGCCTCTATTTACCCCTACTGCAAGGATTTCCCTCCTCTTTGTAAGCTCCCTACCATTGCCTCTAATATATTTTTTGTAGGGGCAGAGTGAGCTGTTTCTAGTCAAGAGGTCAAGGTAAAGAACAGAGTTGATGTTCTCCACCTGACTTGTTCTCTGTTCTTTAATTTCTTGGTATTTATTTTTTGTAAATGTTTTATGTTTTTACTAGCTATCCCTCTCTGTGGATGCAACTCCTACCTTCCCGGTAGAATTAAAGATCACAAAGGAATGCAAAGTGGAATGTATATTTAGCCTCTTGTGTATTTATTGTGCATGTGAGAGGGAATGGATGCTGTGTCTATAATTTGTTCAAAGGAAATGAAATGGTAAAATTAATTGGGAGGCAATATAGTTTTTACAGTCCCTCATTAAGTTATATGTTTTATTTCTATTTTGTTTATCTATTGAGTTTATTTTTATGCTTTGCATAGAGCCATCATAACAGGTGGAGAGTAAATAGCTAGAATGTAGTAGAGTCTCTGGATCTCATTGTTTCACCAATCATAAGGTGGTTTGCAGGAATAAAAAAATGTTTGTGTGTGTGTTTTTGTGTGTTATCTTGTAATTGATATGATTCTTTTTTACAAATGAGGGTTAAGGCAGTAAATAATTTTACTGGAGAGACAAGGATACAGCGAGAGAGTAAAAGTAGAAGGAAGAAAACTTACCTAATTTGTCTAGAAGACTGAAAGAGGGAAAAAGCAAAAAGGGGAACTTTTACTTCACTAATTTTAGTAGTCTTATTTTAGCCTAAAGCTAACACCCAAGACAAGTTATAAATGTGTGGAGCACTGTACTGGAATCAATACTCTTAAAGATAAAACCTCATCTACTATAATCATTTAAATCTGAATAAAACATATGTGTGCCAGTTGCACATAATACATTGACAGCCACAACATATATCAGTGCGGCCATGCCCTACAGAGGAATGTCCATGTGTGGCTAGCTTGACTTTTAAACTATGATTTTAGGATGAAACAATTAATTTTAGGTACAGTTATACATGTTTTAGTTGCAGACCACTTCCCTTTCCTGTTGAGGATGAGTCATTATGAGTGTGTGTGTGTGCGTGTGCGCGTGTATGAGTGTGTGGTGAGTTTAGTCACCACAGTAAGAGCAAGCTACTCTCTGGCTCCGTGATGAAATCCAGATGGAAATTTTTAGTGGACTGCCCACTCTGCTAACCATTATGGTCCTTAAAATGTTCCCAAAATGTTTTTTCTTTCTCCCCAAAAAATCTTATACTCTTAGGTAGTTTTATACAGCTATTGACAATTTGTATGCTGAGTCACCTTTGCATTTTGTGAACTCTTCTACTCTAGTGAATAACTTAGACCTAGTACTTCAAAAGGTTGAGTTACTTTTTTGTATGGTGACTTATAGTATTCTCCTATTATACCTGACTTATTGAGAGTGTGCCAAACATTAAAACTGAAAACAATGGAAGTGTTTATGTTTCCCTCCAGTTTCTACCCTGGATGTCTAATTTGCTCTGCCACAAACTAGATCAAAAGGATCTCTCTTTATCCACAGTCTTTGGTTTGGTAGTAAGAAAAGTCATGCCAGGATCTTAGCATGCACACAAACACTCTTTCACACACTCATACTGTACATCCAAACAGAGTCAAACAGAGTGCTCTGAGCTGTGACAAACAGACCCACTAGGGTTCAAGCAAGAGGGCTTTCAAGTTTAGCCAAGTGGTCTACCACTCATCCCAATCCATCAGCTCCCCTCTGCGTATGGGGACACAAATCCAGGGTCAGCTTATTGTTCACAAAAGCACATTCTCAAAACCCGCCATACACAACGCTAACTCAAGTTGGCGTTTGATCATTGTGGCAAAGTAACAGGTTTTCTGCTGTTTGTGTCTGAACATGCTCTTTGGGATTTGGTGTTTCTGATTTTCCTGCTCTTGTACAGAGTTAAGGCAGTGTAGTGAGACACAGGTCTATATTTTTAACTGTGGCTGAATAAGGAGTGGCCTTCTCTCATTTTCATGTCTGTGTTGTTATTTGCATATGTATGCGTGTAAGACAGATAGAAAGATAACCTGCATTGGCCTGTTAAAGAGTTGTTAGGATAAATATCTAATGGTTAGTTTCCAGTGTGTGTGTTTATGAGTCTTTTTTATTGTGTGGCATGGTGGCCTTGTGGTACAGCTTCATGTTTGCATAAAAGAGAGCTCATGCTGAGAAAATGCCAACAGCTGATGAATTCTTCCCCCGGTGCAACAAGGTCAAACAGTTACTCCGATAGCACAAATCGCCCTCTGCTGTTGTTCATTTCTCTGATGACACAATTAGAAATAAAAACAAAATTAAAAACCTAATTTTTCAAAACAACAAAAACCAAAGATGTTTCCATATCTCCATATTTCCATAATTTTTCCATAATTTCGTTGTGCCTTGCATAATGACAATAAAGATTCTTGATATCTTGATATCAGCTGCCCCACAGACAACAACCAGTTAAACTTCCAGAGAGCAAAGTGAATCACACAGGAAAAAAAACAGATTTTTTTATCTCTCTTTTGCAGCCATATCCTTGTGCTTATCTCCTACTTTGCTTCAACTCTCTTTGCCTTTGACTACTTACTAAAAACTACAGCTGCAAACATTTCTCGAACCACTTCACAGTGGTGACCTCAAATCTCAGCAGGCAGGCAGCAAGAAGGGTACCGGAGTGGAGATGTTACGTAAATGTTTTGTCAGACTTCACTTGTATTCAATAATTCACCAGTAGACCTCCATATTGGTTTAAGACCACTCGTTTTTTCTTTATTTATTTATTTTATTCTTAGCTTTATATAATCATAAGATTTAAAGGCACAGTTTGCTGCTAGACAGCGCTCATGAAGATCATGAGGTTACGGGTCAGAAGACATCATATTTGCATAAAGAACCACAGTCTCTTTGCGTGGCTGTATAGTACATTTGTTTCCTTTAAAGGTATCCGATAAAGATATTTTCCATCACTGCACTTTCATGAACAAGCCATATATACCAATGTACACACTGCTGTAATATCACACCACTGCCTGTCTGACACTGGTGAGAATGAGTCATCAGCCAGCAGGTACCGAACAGCCTGAATGGAGGCTGGAAGAGTTATTAGTAAACACATTTATCTTCCTGATGTGCCCTCTGTGAAAAGGGACTTAAGTCCGTGTGTACCAACACCCAGCAGCTTCTTATCTTGAGCTAAATGGAAGTTGTGGTGACAACCACAATTAAGCAGGACAGCACAAGATGAGAGAGGGTCACACACATAGTAATTACTCTGTCACCATGGCGAGGCCAGCAACAATAAAATATTGGCTACAGATCAACAAACACACCACTGAGACAAATATACGCATCATTAAGGCAGAGACAAAATATGCAGTTTTAGATGTCTTCACTGTGAGGGAGTCAGGATTAGTTTGTGTCAGGTAGAAACCGATAGGGCGTTTATTAAGTCTTAGAAATATGCAACGTAGTCAATCCGTACATTTTTTCTCACTGAGCTGCAGAGTAATGTTTTTAACTGATCAGATTAGGAAATAAAACCATAAATATATTCAATTTAATTAAAATGGAGTGTCTGAACTATTGACTTCTAAAAGAGCAGCTGTGATATCTTTCACTCGAATTTCTCATTTGTTTGCTATGTCCTGGAAGAGGTAAAAATATTGAAAGTTATCTCAAGAGTGAGTTGTTATTGCAGCATTGGTCCAGGAAGGTCATGAGAGCAAAAACAACAGTGTTGGCTGGAGTGTCCTTTGAAAACAAACCTGAACTCTGTGGCATAGAACATTTATTTATCCTATGGATACACTCATTGTTACACATCTCTGTTCTGTACTTTATATATTCACAATTTATATGAGTTTAACAATCCTATACCATTGAAGTCTGCCAACACGTGTTTATAAGTGTGTGTGTACTGTATGTGTGTAATAAATGTTAATTCTATGACAGTTGCTTTACTCAAAAACTGCTACTTGAAACTGCTACTTTGTTCAATGATTGAACTGTCTTCCTTGTCATATCTCATCCTCTTTCCAACACTTACCCTTTGCAGAAAGGTTGGAGTTTTTTTTTGATTTGTCACCATCCCTCTACTTTAGTCTGACACCCTGTGAGATGTTTAGATTGTAAATAAGATGCAGACTGTACCTCTTCAGACGTATTGATCACACATGCACATCAGTCAGGTTGCATAAAAGGATCGTGATTGATGGTGACTAAAGGACTGGTGGTGCATTTGGAGTGTGTGTGTGTGTGTGTGTGTGTGTCTGTGTGTGTGTGTGTGTGTGTGTGTGTGTGAGAACATGTTTCCTGCTGACTCCACAACACACACCAAACCTAGTTAGTAAATTAAGCCCTGCTCACACATGCACACGTACAGATAGATAGAGAGAGAGGGACAGGCAGAGAAGAAATGTAGCTGCTAACTGGTGTATTGTTACTGTGTTGACAGTACATTGGTGCTATGTCTGTGCGGGCTTCTTCAGAAGAAGGAACTTAAGAAGCCTTTCAGATGAGTGGTGAAACGTTTTAAAGGAACGGAAAAAAAGTCCAGTTGCCTTCAACTTTAAGAACTTAAGACTACATTGGTGCCATTTTGTGACAAAGCACGACCAATAAAGATGGCACTTTACTTTTTTAAACAAGAAAGAGATAGAAAGTGTTAAAATATTCCACCACACACATTAGTAACACAGCAGTCCAATTTCTCAGACTAAGTATTATCAAGCTCTTCATGAAAACTTTTGCTCTGGCAGAATGAAAAATATGCTTCTTTATTAACTAGAATTTAATGAATAATGTCTCCTAATATTTCACACTATTCAGTCAGGCATGACGAAAACCTTATCTGTTGTTGTCGAAGCAGGAATCTGTTGTTCTGAAAAACAATACGTAACCAAAAACCTAGACCTTACACCTAAGGGATGTAAACACGAAGCATCATGTTACAAGGATTCATTTAGATACACAACAACTACACATGTCCATCCTTAGCTTTTGGGTGAGGTTCCAAGGACTTTTAAAGGCTTTAAAGTTTAAAGATTTTATGATTTTAAGTGTTTTTTTAATGGGAGCAGGTGGTAGTGATGGCTGCTTGTTAAATTCTGCAGCCATTCTTGTGTTTACAAGACAAGAGGTTGTAATACTTTGTCTGGGCAGCCTGGAAGCTACAGTAATTTACTGATGAAAATGTTGAGGCAGGTGTTTTCAGCATGCAAACAGAAAGATTGAAATCATAACCCTTACTCGAGACTGGACAATAGCTCTTAATGCAATTGTTGGCACAATGTCACAATGGCAAAACCTACAAATAGCTCCTTGAGGTTCACTTCAGTTACTAACTTCCTGTTCTTTTCCAACTTCTGGTACATACTTGCCATACCTCTTTCCTTTCTCATTAATTTAATGTTTTTTTCTCATACTGTGCTGAGCTTTGTCTTTGGATGTGTTTAGCAAAGTTTTGTTTGATTTTGGTTCTATACAAAAGTTAAGTCAAGCATTCTCATATTGCCACCAGGTACCAGATTATTATATTATATAATTATATTATTATTAGATGATTGCACTTTTGAAACTGCTTTAAAATGTTTTGGTAGAGTAGCAGTAACTTGGAAAACCAATAATCCACTATATGTATCAAAACTACGTAAAAATGTAGTTTGGAATTGATTGTTAGTGTCATTTAATTGCTTTTTTTTTTTTACAAATAGAAAAGTCTCATCAAAGGCAGTGATATTATTTGACCTTCTCAAAGTATTAATGTTTTGAATAACATGTTTTATTTGTTTCTTGCATGAATCTGCTAAAACTAATTGCGCACACTAAAAAATTCCCCTTTATTCCGATTGTCCTTGCAATTGTACTCTGTAAAACCTAACAGCATATCTTAATGGAGAAAATAAGTTGCTATAAAAATTGACAGACACTGATTTCTACAAATTTGACTTTATTTAAAGATAAATATTTCAAGTTGCTATGAGTACATTTTACTCTACTCTAGGTAATGTTGTTCTGTTGTCTCATAACTTCCTCGCACACTTCTAACAGTCCACTTATAGCTGCAACTAACAGTCAACTGCAACTAACTGACAATGTGTATGTGAGTATTTGTGGGTTAGCATATATTAATACGTGAGGACATATAAACTTGGTGAACTGCAGGAGAGTCACTCAACTCTTCACTCAGCTGACCTTATGTGCAGACACTGAACATGTCGGTTTGCTATTGGCCTTACATTAACATATCCAGCCATCAGCAGGTCAAAACATAAGTGAAATGAAACTATAGTGTTCAATGAGCACACAGTACAGCACACCATGCACACAATGAAATTAATCCTCTGCATTTAACTCATCACCTAAATGAGCAGTGGGCAGACTAGACAGCGTCCGGGGAGTGTGTGTGGAGACGGTACCTTGCTCAAGGGTACCTGGGTGGGGCCCAGTGGCTGGTGGATTCAAACCCGGGACCTTCCAGACCCAAGACCGCTTGCTTAAAAATAAACATATTATGCAAATTAAGTGTTTACGTTCAACAATTATTCTTATCCTTATGTGCAACCTTTCTGTGGTGCACTCACATTAATCCACATCTATATCTACAAAGAAGAACAAAAAGATCCTTTATCATTTGATCAAAACTGACTGTCAACTGCTTTCAGACTTATAAGAATTAAAGTATTAAAGATACTTTCAAACTAAAACCAAAACCTCCACATCTCAGGTAGCTGACAGACAAGTAGGATGGAGGCAAACAGAACTCTGAAAAATGGTAAATGGACTGCACTTCTATAACATTTTCCTAGTCATCGGTTGACCACACAAAGCACTTTACAGTTTTTTCCATTCATCCATTCACACCTCTTCATCTGTGTGCCTATTTATTGTCCGCTTCTTGCAAATGACATTCATACACATTCATATACATTCACACATCGTTGGAACATCCATTGGGGGCTACTTGAGGGTTTAGTATCTTGCCCAAGGACACTTGGACATGTGGACTGGAGGAGATGGGAATTGTTCTTCCGATTAGTGAACGATCTGCTCTACCTCCTGAGTCGCAGCCGCCCCAGAACTTTTGGCTGAGAGAGAGCCATGGGAAACTAGGCCACAAGGCCAGAGGCATTGTGTGATCCACTCTCTTTTGTTACCCAAAGAGATGATTTTACTTTTATGGCCACTAACAAGTCCAGAATGGATTTGTCTTCCAACACAAAGATGTGGATACATAATGGGGCACCAAGTATGGTGATTTTTTTACATGCTAAAAGATGAACCTCATCTTACAAAACCCCTCAAAGGCATCATGATCAAACCACAATCATCACCTGTTAAAAAGTGGCACTGTTGCAACAAATTCTAGTGACTCCTGGATAATCTAAATCACTGATTTGTCAATTAAGAAAACTCCTTTATAAAAAAGAAAAAACAAACAAACAAAAAGAGCTGACATAATGCTTACCCAGTGTGTCATTTTGGTTACCTAGTGGAATTAGAGGTGTGACATGTAAAGATGAGTTAAGAACTAACCTGAAGCAAATATTCACTTCATGTTACAAACACTAGTGTTTGCCTTTAACAGCTGATTACTCTTTGCAGAAAGTTGTCTGTGCTGCCATTACCATACCTGATTTTTGCATCACAATGTCAAGAGAAATATTTTTAACTTGAGCACTGACTTTTAGGTCACTGTGCCAAAGAATGTCCTTAGTGTTAAGGGGTGTAGTATACCTACACACCTTACACTAAACACTAAACAGTAGCCTTGGTCGGTGATGGACTCTTTTATACAATTATCGATTTGGCTCGGTGTCTGCCTCTACTTCATGGCATGATAAACAACACATGATAAACAACACAAACAACACAACACTTCTGTGAAAAAAAACAACACATGCTAGAAGTAGAAAAGTACAAAAGTGGATAAACAACACCACCCCTATTCCAATTGCTTACCTGATATATTTCCACCTTGAACGGATTGTGTAAAAAGGATGTATTACTACTACGTAGTGTATGTGTTTGAGTGGATAGAAGGTTCAGTCAGGACAGTGGTGTACCCATCTTGACCAGAGCATCTTTGAGGAGCTCAGTCTTGACTGTGAACATGCTGACTCAGTCTGGAGGAAATGTTGAAATAGAGAGGAAAAAGATGCTCACCAGCATGTCCTCAACTGAGTCTGTCATCCTGTTCTGGTGTGTGTGTGATACGAGTCATTTACAGACTCTTCTACATGGCAAGAAAGCTCCATTAGCATGTTACCACCATTGCAATGCTAATTAGCTGTAATATTAGTTAGTTAATGGAATGAAGCTAACTACAGCAGGTGGACATGTTCCTCAGTGCAACTGGAGCTTTCGCTCAACAGTTTTTGTAACTGTGACTGTAAACAATCAATGATTTAATTTAAAATCCTCTATTCTTTTCATGGAAAAAGCCCAAGTGCAACACTATGAATGTCTCTCAGGAGCCCTCGGACTTCGCTGTATGACAGCCACTTATTCATTATGTACTCCAGAGTGGCCGAGTGGCTATAAATGCCTTAATTTCAACAAGTTATCATACAAACTAGTTCTGTTTGAGCATATTCTGACCTTTAAAACATAGTTTTACTCCCATTTGTATCAATCAGTGTATCAAAGTATATCAATCCACTGGGGTAAATAATCACAACAAAAACAGCCTCAGCCTCATCTTAATTTGCAAATAAATATCACAAATAAATCTAATCTTAGAGTTAATGTGCTGCCTACAACAGTTGTAGCAACACTACAAAGATATTATCCCAGTGAATTGCCCAATGTAGCAAAAGATGCTTTCAGATGACCTGCCAGGCCCATTTATTTAAACTGGGCCTTTATGGAATCGCAGACCATAAAGCTCTATTTTGGCTCTATCTTGTGCCTCTGTATTAAATCAATTAAAGTTGAATATGTAATGTCATTATAGTCTCAACCACCCAAATGAAGCTGTCAGTTCTTTCACAACAATACAACATACCCACCTCAATGTTGCCTAATAGAAGTCAAATGGCTTCTTTCAAAGGGAAGACAATTGGCTTGCCAATTGAAAGCAGTTATTCTCTTGAAGGGGGTCCTGTGTTACTGCATCTAGTTTTGTGGGACCTGTCTGAAGCTCAATTCATGGAGTCTAAGGGTCTTTCGTCTCCTTGAGCCTATCACTCTAAGCTGGGAAACAGGAGCTAAGGAACTCTCAACTCCCAGTCCCACAGACCAACTTTGCTGCCCTAAAACCCCTCCTGCTGTACTGGCCCTCTCAAAGGAGTCTTTCAGTATTGTGTGGGGGCCCAGTTCCAGGTTGAGATTTAGGGCTGCAATTTGAGTGGGAACAAATGGTTTGTTTAGTGAGTGGTCTTAAGAAGTTTCAGAACTTCCATCAAACTAAAGATATTGCTGACAATGTTTAGTATTACCGCATCAGAAATATGACTATGATGACAGAAAGGCCCATTTCTTTAAATTTAGTTGGTCACAAGTAGAGTTAAGGTCTGAGGCCTGGAACATAAGTTTATATGATCTTTTGGTTTTTGTTGATATCGTAAAACTTATTCAACACATCTCAAACAAAATGCCACAAAATGTTCAAGATAAATAAAGCTGGTGACACCTGCTGTGGCATTTTCAGAAACACAATTACACTGACCTGCAAGAGACTGACATTTAAAAGAAACACATTTGCACCCATCAGTGGAATTACTGCAGCAAATCTGATTTAAGAGAAATATGAATATATTAAGCACCAAGAAAGCACATTAACTGCCACAGGCACCTTAAAGTTGAGAGAAATCAATGCGTACATAAGTCTGGTACTTTTTTTAATCTATACTACTGTACCTATGCTGCTACATATGCTTTCTCTTGTAGCCTCTCTGCCCTGTGTGGAAACTCAGCATCATGTGGGAAACATCAACTCTGTTCTCTATCTCTTACTGCCTCTACTCTGGCCTTTTCGTGAGTCCCAGCCACTGACTGGCCTTCATAAAGTGACTGAAGTTCTCCTTGCGCGCGTGTCTGTGTATGTACAACATTCACTGTAAAAATAAGACTGCAATTTAACAGATTAATTTGTTTCCCTTATTTGAAACCATATATATTTTACATTTTACAGTTTGAATTTGAACCATTTGAACACGGGACATAATGGAAAGTGCCACATGTACCTGCTACAAGATGGGACCACCTTGTAGCATTGTAGCATATTCATATTTCTTTACTACCAGGCTGACGTTACAGCATGTGTAATGAATAAATGGTAGATATTATCAAAATGAGCTGTGCTAAATGTATATTTAGGCCATATTTATATGTAATTTCAATGCTTTTATGCATGTAAACATGTTTGATTTGATGTTAAAAAAGTACCTTCATCATGTGAGATTAGTTACAAAACTCTATTTTAATTATGGAAAATATCAATATTTATGATGCTGTTAATTTCCTAATTTGACTGTATTTTTCTGGTGCCAAAGCAGCTGGAATACTGCTGCTTGCTGTTTTTGTTTGTTTGTTTGTTTTGTTTTACAGTGCTTGTGAGAATGTTCCACCATCTGCTCTTGGACTGAACGTCTCTTTGTGCTTTGCGTGAACATCTGCACAGGGGATACTTCACTACTGTGTAAAGGTGTGTGAAATGTCCATATTTCCATAGTTAGGATTTCATGGCAGTGTTGGCCATCTGACTACAACATTGTTTTCCCTGGCTTTCCCCACCCTCTCTACTTTTTTTTCTCTTTTTCTCTTCATCCTCTTGTCCTGTCCACACATTGTGAATAAATTTTCTTTGACCTGTACACAGCAGTGCCCTTCACCCTGTCACCCTTGTGTGGAGGCGGTAGCTAATATTGATGTTTTCTCCTCTTTATGTACTCTCCTCTTTCTCATCTTCATCACTCACCACCTCCTCCTCATAATCCTCACATGTCTATCTTTAATTAGTTTCTATGTGCTTTATCTACCCTCACCCCTTCTTTTCTCTGCAACAAGCATCTCCTTATTTGTTTAAGCTGAAGATAGCCTGGTGGATAGGGTAGTGTCGTAATCCTTTTTCATATCCTCTAATCAGACAGACAGATAGGCAATCAGATTAAATTTAAATGTTCAATTTTGTTGTATTCATTTACACTGTATTTATTTGCAATGACAATAAAGATGATTTGCATCTTGATTCTGATATGTAGTAGTAGTAGTAGTACAAAGTGTATGAAGCTGTGTGTGTGTGTGTGTGTGTGTGTGTGTGTGTGTGTGTGTGTGTGTGTGTGTGTGTGTGTGTGTGTGTGTGGCCTATTTGGTAAATGCATTGCTAGAGGCATTGCCTGCCAAGACTATTTCTTTTAAACAGACTTGCTTTGGATGAGCCATATTTATTGTTCATGCTGACACTGCTTTTATGACAGAATGACTAATGAGTATGCTCTAGTGTGTGTGTGTGTGTGTGGCATAAATATTTTCTAAAACAACAGCCATTGGCAGTGCTTTCAAATCCTGGTTAAAGTGAAATTTATGAAGGCAAGCTTAAGGACATTAGCTATCCACATCCTGTACACCTATTGTTAAGCTTTTTCTGAAAGATTTTTTTTTTAATGTTTTTCTGTAAAAACATTTTTAAAAAAAAAAACACAGCATGTCTTAATAGCATATAATAGTAATAATAGTAATAACTCACTTCTTATTATTTAATTTAACTGTTTGTTTTACACACAAATCAACAATGTAGTTATTCATACACTTTTGTAAGAAATATACCAACAAGTACATGTGTTATAATGAAACAATACAACAAATAGATACAATAGATTTGGCATTGCTTTGGATAAGATATATACAAAGTAGTAAATACACTCAGCACTCTTTCAAAAGTTTTCAGTTCGCAGCAGGAGATTGGACAATGGAACAAGAAGGTTGGACTGAGATAGAGTGCAAAAAGAGTTTTGACTGAGTTTTAGTATGAAAACCATATTGATTGAAAAATAGAGAGAAAGAGAGAGAGAGAGGGACAATTGCCCCCTGGTAGATATCATTTAAATGATTCTTTTTGATGCTGTGTTTTTTCACAGGGGATAAACAGGAGGGGAGATAATGGGTATGTTGTAATGTCTCAAGGCATCTCAAGGTCAATCACGTACCACACTCAGACAGAGTGATGTCATGGAGCAGTGGGATGAGGAGGAGGGGGAGGAAGGTTAACAAGGCATTAGCCCTGAACTGCAACATAGTTCAATTTGTGTCTAGTTTGTAAACTCACCAGGCTGAGCCACAGTGTGTAGATTATACAATTCACACAATTCATATGTTGAGTTATCATTTAAATGTAGAGAACATTACAGCTACAGCAAATTAATGACTAAGTGTGTCTTGTTAGTTCCTGAAACCTCACTGCCCTTAAGTTTCCAATATTAACCCAGCATCTGAACTCCCAAAGAGAGATGGGAAGTGTCTGAAGACAGAGATAAACAAACTAAAGTTTTACATGCTCAAAATTAATGACCATAAAAATAGCCATACACAGACACTCAAATAAAGTATTTCTGCGCAGCCATTGTTGATTCATGTTGTTTTCAAATGCACTGAGGGCACAGTGGGCACACCTGTAAAGATTACAACCCACATATATTTAAACAAGCGTATGGTGTATGCTTATGTGTGGAAATAATTAATAGATTATTAATAAATGATTATTTTCTCAAAGGAGCCTGATGTGTGTCCAATCAGTACTGGTTATACTTCAATTGAATTTTGAACTTTAGTCTCTGGAGTTTGAAGTTACACTTGGTTACACATGGTTGATGCTAGTAAGTAGCATTGTAGTAATTATTACTGAAAAACTACACACACACACACACACACACACACACACACACACACACACACACACACACACACACACACACATATATATATATATATATATATATATATATATATATATACATAATGCCAGCACAAATAAGAAATAGTTGGCTGGAATTGTTAATATTTCCAGTCTTCATTTAGTGTGTGCTATAGTCTCTGAGGTCTTGCAGTAACGCCAACACCATTTTAAGTTTATTCACTCACAGAAGATATCTCAAATTATTACTTCTTATTTAAGATCAGCCTAAATCACTGAGTTCAGTGTCCAGTTAATAGCCTGCTCCCAGTTCAAGAGTCTTCACTTTATGTTCTTAGTTTAAGTGGTTCAGTGAAACATTGAACTCATTTATAAAACATTCTTTTCACCATCTATTGTTGGTGTGGAGTTATTGCTCAGGCCTGACCTTTCCACTGGATTGAGTTCTCCAGCCACTCAGAAAAACATAGAATACAGAGATAAGCAAACTCCCACATATTGTGAAAAACTAAACATGTCACATTTGGTTTATGTGGTTGGAACAAAAAATGTATTTTATGACACTGCATTGAAAAAGCTACATCACAAAGCTCAAATGGAGCCAGGGTTATCCACATTACTCTTATGTCCACATCTCTTTTGGGCTCCAACTACCTGGCTCATATTTCAGACAGATGGATGTAAACGCCTGAGAGAAGGGAAAAAATGACAACAAAAAACAAAAAACACAACATGATAATTCTGAGCTCATACAGTCAGCTGCAGCTTATTTCATCCTAGCGACCATTTACCTACGTCTGTCACCGTTTTGGACTTTTGCCCTACACTTAGATATGTGACACTGATGTTTTTTTTAGCACTTGTTTAAATGCTCTGACTCTAGGACAGTTTTTCTAAGGGGGCATTTGTGTATTGCTCATTGTTCCTGAAACAGTAACTTAATTTATCCACAATGTAAAATCCTGAAGGTAAAGTAATGAGCAGTGACATGGGGGGCTGAGACCCCAATGACATGAAGCGCTCAAGGTCAGACCCTGCAAGAACACTTTCTATTGTGTTTTCCCAATGCTGTTTCCCTTTAAGTGCTCCCACTGTCTCAATATTGATGGATGACTAAGGAGCACGGTCTGACTAGCCTCTTTAAATTTCAAATGAGGTTGGTAAAATGATATCATCAGAAGACTGGATGCTGAATGGCCAGAGAGTTTCAGAGTCATTTTCTATGTGGCGTCACAAAATGCACAGAGCGAATTTGGGGATAATTTCCTTAAGAAATACCATTGATGGAATCATGGGCATAGCTACATATGTTTCCAGTAGGTAAATGAATTTTATTCACTTGCCCAGAATTTATTGCTGCTTGTTAGAGGTGCATCTCATTGCCAAAAAACTGCCTGGTATCCACCTATCCTGTTGAAGTATTTATATCTTTTCTAGTTGGGATACTTTTAAAGGTGGAAGTGAATGAAATTTGGTTTCAAATATGCTCATAAAATTAAAAGTGGTATTTAAAATTCAACAGGAACAGGCAGTTTTCATAACGACTGTTTCTTCAGAGAGAGAAAACTGTTTTAAATTCAGAATTTCAGAAAAATTCAGAAGAAAAAGAGCAGACTACCAGTCATGAAATACATTGGTTTTTTTTTCTGTTAACAGTTTAACAGTTTGTTGATACAAAAGTATTAGCTACTCATCCCTCAAATGTCACTATTCTAGCACTGTGTCACTTTTAATAAGACTTGATATGGCAGTTAAGAAAGATTTATTTGCTAGTGTTAATTATCTTGTTTGCTATTTCATTTATACCCCTTAGGACATTGGCAGGCATTTCTTAAAAGCTTACGAAATTGTGCTTCAGTACATACATTCTGTGATCATAACATGATGTGTTTGCAGTGTTTATTGTGTAATCATGCATTATAAATGGCTTTAGCACCCCATCATCGCTGCCATTACAAAATACACTATTCCCGGATGAAACACTCTTTTCCTGTGTAAGAAAGCATTTCTCCTGAAGCAGAAGAGCCAACATCATTGGTAGAGACAGTAATAATGCAGATAATATGCTTCAAATATTTATCCTCGGGGGACACAGGAGGAAGTGCTGCACAGCTCTCCACCACTTGAGTCCTGATGATAGTATTCCCCAGTTTCTCTCTATATCCCTCCAACTAGTCAACAAGCTAATGCTATCTTGTCCTTTGCAGATTTCTCAAATTAAATTGGAGAATTTATATTAACTGAAGTGGTAATCTTTGGCATACAGATATCAGGTGTTGTCCTGCTACAAATTTCTAAATTGACATCCATGCACAAAATTAGGATTTAAATGAATGAATGAAATGATAACTAAGTCTGATAAGTCAATGAAAAATACAAGAGGAAAACCCTCAAGGTTGTGCTGAAGGACGAGTCAACATCAGGGATGTTGTCAGGTGTGTCTCTCCATTTCTCTCTCTCGCTCTCTCAGATAAACACACACTCACACTGCCCACCTCTTCTCCAAAACCAGGCCAATATTCTTCTGTTTATGGAAATTAAGCTGCTCATCGGAGCCTGTTAATTACATTGTTTTCTAAAGGGATGACAGGTTAAGTTACTCTCTTTTCCAGGTTGGTTGTGAGGCAAGTATACAGGCCTAAAGGCTAATCTGAACAAGCCATAGTGTAGACGACACTGCTGTCATCAGTAATCGATGATTCTACCTATCTTTTAGCAGAAAACAGCCATCTCCATCTCCTGCCCACTTGTACATGACACAAATGTGTCCACAAAAGGCACCTCACCTGTCTGGTCTTCCACACCTCCTTCATCCTCTGTGCCCACCCCCACTCTCCCTCGTGAATTGTTCTATTAAATTGAGGACATAATTGCAACTTAATGCAGTTACAGACACAAAGGAAATTTGATGTGTGCTGTGGAAATGTGAATGGATCTATGGAATTACTGGCCCCAGTCTTTCAGACTTCCCCCCTGGCAAATGCAACACAGACTGTACATGGGAGCTCTGATCGCTGTATGGCTTGACTATCACAGTTCTTTTTGTGTACATATTGTTAGTGTTTATGACAAAAAAGGGGGGATTTGTGATATATACTCATTTCTTTCATTGTCATTACCCAGGTCGTCATCAGCAGTGCCTCATCTCATTAACACCAGAAGATGCTGGTGTTGACATCTGTTAACTTGCCCTCTCTTTTACTTACTATGTTATGATGGTGTTTTGAAAAAGGTCAAGTGATGCATCTGCTTACCCTAACCTTTCACCAAGGGCTTTTAATTTTTGCCAGCATTACTCTACATATGGCTTAGTTTGTGTGAAACGGTGTGCATGTTTACATAGAAGGTTCTGCATATGTATTCAGATTGGAAAAAAAAAGATTTGCCATCAGAACAGAGGTTCCAAGAACCAGAGGTTCTTGGATTTAATTCTTTGAGGTCTCCAACAGGGATGAAAGAGGGTTTCTCTTCTTTCATTTGTCTCTTTTTTATGTTTGTTTGTAATTTTGGATGATGGAATGAGAGCTCTGTCTAACATGGCCTTCTAAAAATCTCCCATAGATTCTCAAAGGGGTGAAAATAGTGACTGAGAAGGCCTCCACTTATAATTTACATAACATTCAGATCATCAGACCTTTAATTTATCATTTTCATTAATTACTACATCATGTTACATCAATATTTGTAGCAACTAAAGAATAATAAACATGATCATAGGTTTGTTAACATGAAATGCTTGGTTATGGGAAACTTTTGTGCACCTTCCATTCACCCATACTAGCTCCACTTCAATAACAAACATAATGCAGGCAGCACGGTATCCAGCTGTGTGGATACTCATGAGTAAGCTCAACAGTTTGTCTCATGATTTGGTAACTTAGCGAGCTGATAGCACTATGGCCTGTTTAGCACTGGTTGGATATTAATTGGTCTGATAAGAACAACTGCAAAGACTGACTCCCTAAGCAAACAGCCCAACCCAAGTCACTCCTTACTCCAAACATAGTCAATACACTTATCTGGCACTAAAATGTTTGTTGTTTGCAATATTTTATATTGATCCATCAAATCTGTCCATTTTTTTTCTATTTTCTTGACCTTCCAATATACCTACATTTATTTCTGCTTTTCTTCCCTCTATCCTCTCATTCCTCAAACATTTCCTTACATGCTGAAATCTGTCCAGCTATTTTTCCAAATTGCACAGTAAATATCAATAGCATCTATGTGATGTTTACTGGTGGTGTGGAGAAGATGAATGTCCTGCTCTAAATGCTTCAGCCTCATTGCCTCTTGGAGTATTACTTATGTAAACAACATCTGCTTATTAATGGTAAAAGCTTTCCCTAATGATCCACTCCTCACATGAGTCTGAAATATCAAGTCAGGCTATAAAGAGCAGCCATAGATCATTCTAATTTATGATGGGAGGCTGGTGCAAGGCCGGGGGAGGAGACTTGTCCTGATGCTAATTTACTCTCTATTTCTCTGCCTGATTCATGCTGTTTGACCATAATACATCAAGGCTCTATGACTCTTCCATTAAAGCAGCTAGTTTTGCCTTCCCTACAGAAGACACTTATGTATTTGGTTGAAATGCCAGTTTTCCTAAAATTTAACAGTAAGGAGATGAAGAAAAAGAACAAATGAGGAAAAGATGGAATCACAATCTGATTTCCATTTGCACGTCCTAAAGACAACTCTGTTCGGAATTCAAGTAAATTACAAAACCTAATCAAATGTGTTCAAAAGAAGGGGTATGTGTCCTTTGATGAGCATTCTGTTATCTGGCTGACATCATCAGTCTCTTGAGAAGAAAATTGTTCTTGTGAAATGTTAAGTAATCAAAAGCCAGCCAGCTGTAAGTGAACAAATTCACTTCAATACACTGTAACATACTAACTAACTTCACCACAGCATTGCTCATAATGGAATGTGATAATTTTTATGGCTCTGTTAAATGGCCAACAATAATGACAATGATAATTCTATAATAAATCAGAAGTGTAACTGTAAACTTGCTAATGTGTCTGTCACTTACTCACCACATCCACGGGCATGTTGGTTTTAATAAGTCCAATCTGTATGAAACATCAACCTGTTCACATCACATCAATAGGATAATTAAAGTGCCTCAGGGAACAATCGTTCGGGTCAGTGGTAGCGAGCAATGCATTAATGTTTGAGTGAGTATAACATTATCCACAGTGCTGGCGGATGTGTCTTCTGAGCTTCTTTACTGATTATTTGATTTTCCCATTTGCTGTGAAGATTTGGAAGAAGAGGCTAAAGGATGGGTGACTTAATTGACATTAAAGCAATCGCATCAGTTTTAGGCTGCTGGTGCCCAACTTCCCAACCGACACCTTGATGAACACGTGTTACAAGTCACACTTAAATAATTTGTTTAAAAGATGCCCAAGAGGTATGTTAGTATTTCTTTAGTAGCTATGCGTGAGAAAGTGTGTATATTTTGCAACATAGAGAGTGGCATGACAACCAGGGATTATATGTGGATGTACTGTCTGTTCATGGCTTCCAACTTGAGTAACCGATCCCCAAAGTTTCCGCTTTGTTTTGAAAGACTAAGAGGAATTGCATGTGTAACCTGTAAAGGAGGGGGTGGAGACTTTGTTGTTGGACATTGTTGGGTGGGGTGCTGACATGAAGTTGTGCAAAGACCTAGTATTGTTGCCAGTATGTATGAAAAAATCAGTGCAAGGTAGCAAATGTACTCAAGAAAACATGCTAAAAGTTGGGCAGTGCCTTTAAGCACTTAATTGTACATAGTTGCACATCATCACTGCAATTTTCCTTTACAACATATTTGTATTATTGCATCTGCTTAGGCAAAGAGATCTTAGGAATAACTTGGGTTTGTGGGCAGTGTTCATCCACCTTCATGAAGGTGCCATCATAAATCACTGCAATATTACTGCTTATACTTCATAATCAGTGTGGTGTAGTTTTAACCGTAGAAAGTGTAGAGAAGGGTATTCATGACAGTAGATGTCAAGAAGTACAAGACAGTGGTAGTTGTAACTGATTGGTTATGGACGATCACTGCTTCATCTTCAGATACTGCTATGTGGTCCACTGAAGCTAGATCTTTCTTCTTGCATTATCATCAGCAATTCTGTCAGCTGGAGAGCCTCACTGTGAGTAAGAAATTAGCTGATGTCTGTTCAGAAAGCTACATACTAAACACTCAGTTAAAGATAGGACAAGGCCACCAACTGAGTGGTCAGAGCAATCACTCCCAAGAGATCAGATCACCCAATCTCACACATTGTGCATTATATTATGACCAGGGGTCCATTTGACACAGGAGTGGTCAAGATTATTGCTTTATTGGTGGTAAGAGGATATGATTTCAAATGCAGCACTAGGAGCCAAGCTTTAAAAGCACAGTGGTTCTCATATTCCTTCTTGTAAAAGTACCATCAGACCTGTCCAGCCAGCTTTGGTGTCTGTGCGAGCCTTGGCACTGCATTTAGCTGAAACTGGGCTAGACTGCACATAAAGACTCCAAGACCATTTCCTGAGTGGAAATATAATCCCTCACTTCTTCCATAACCCCATCCCCCACTGTCTGCTTCACTGGCCAGGCCCTGGATCTTTGCATTTTCGTTGTCACAGTTCCAGTGTAAGTGTACATCATCCTGTCAACCAGGATTTTGTGTTGCTTTGTAAATGTGAATGTGAAGACTTTACATTACGCTGTTTGAGGTTGAAAGTGATGACACAGGATCACTTTGTTTCACGCCCCCAGCCCCGTCACCCTCTGTGTGACAGCCGTACTGCTCCACTCTAAGCAAATGTTAGTTGACAGTTGTTTTTGTGTGAGGACCGGTAGGTCTAGTTGTTGTTGCTGGTGGCCCCTCTTCAGCTTTGCTGTACTATAAGAAACAATACCACTGAATGGTACTGAGCCAGAGCAGGTGATGCTGAGAACAGGGCAGTTGTTGTGCACAACTGCCAGATCGCCATCAATAATGTAGCGAGGTCTAGGCCTAGGGGAAAGGATAAAGCTAAGAGTTATTCAAGGTTTACTTAACATCGGTACATATATAACATAGAGCAATGGAATAGCAGGAGCTATTTTAGTTTCATGTTTTATGTTATATTATATTATATTTATAGCTATACTTATATTATAGTTTTATGTTATATTTTCACAATATCAAGACATCACATTCTAAGTCTGATTAAAACTAACGTTGAATAAGAGCTCATTCATCACATGACATGTTGAGCCAGGTGTGTGGGTGACTACTGATCCCATTCCCTTACACCCTTTTCAGAATAAAGGCCCATTTATGCTCCCTTTTACATACATAAGTAGGTACGTGTGTTCCAGCTTCAGACTTTTTATACTCCCCATGTGTGTTTAATGTTGGCATGGTTGTTAACAACACAACCACTAGAGGACAGAGCTGAGCACAAGGTTCCAAGCTCCGAAAATTAGATGAAATTAGTGAAAATTAATTGTATGTCTATGTTCTGTCCTTATTTGTTTCTTAATGAACAGATATGTTGGGTAATTATGTAAGTGTATAGCATCTATAAGGTTTGTGGAGGTCAAAGCTGCCAAAAATGAAAACCTCCTGGTAAAACCTTTTTGCCATTTTCATTTTTCATTTCAACCTCGCAAAATTAAAAATGAAACAAAATTATCTTTTAACCCCTATCACTCATTTCATTTGTTCAGGACAAGTCTGATTAGCCAGATGTTGGATGTGTTCAGCAGCATCTCCTCCCTCACTGACAATGACATCTCCAGTTCACTAACTAGCCTGTGAAAGTTTATGTTTGGACTAAATTGTGCACTACACCTCAGCTCTACCAAAGGGCTGACGGCTGAACACTTTTTAATGCACTCAAGATTTGACTTGATTTGGAAGATGGTAAACTATTGTCATGATTGCAGACTCTTACAAATGATTTTATCGTACATGAGCAGAAATTCTTTGGGGGAAAAAAGGATATGTGGCAAGAATTGTTTTTTACACTCATGTGTAACTCGTCTGAAAATAAGTCATTAATCATTAAAGCTGCTGCTCATTTGCGCTGCTCATTAATGGAAAAGTAGTAAAACTCATTTACTCAAGATGGTAGTTTTTGTTTGTTTGTTTTATTTCATAAAGCAACATATTAAACCGCAAATGTATACATGTAAATAAGCTATAATAATCTGTAGAGAAGATATTGTAAACACTATTTTAATTGCAGAAAATAATGTATTTTGTTGTCGATTTTATAGTATTTTTGGTTTGCCACAGCTATTGGAATATTATTGTTTTTTATGCTTTGTTTTGTTTTTGTTTTTTTGTTTTTTTTACAGTGCAGGCTTCAAAAGGAGCAATCTGGTTCACTACAGGTTGGCCAGCTCTGTTGGCTTTGACAGGAACATTGTTTGTAGTGGCCATTTTGTGGTTGCAGGGGACATGGTAGTGTCGAGTATCAGGCCGCCTGGCCAAACAGTCACCCCATTGTTCTCCACCAGTGAACACATAGAGTAGCCTCAATTAGTTTAGTCCAGTAATCTCCCTCCCCTGTCACATGATCTGGGCTGTTTGTAATAATAAACAGGGGGGCCGGAGCTTGTCTGGTCCGGAAATGAGATGATCCATGGCTGACAGTTAAAACTGTTAAGCCACTTATCTGTTATTACTATACTGCAAAAACATCTCACTCTCCCTCTTGTGTGGGAATGTATGCATGCACAAGTGTGCATTTGTTTGCTAATAATTATGGAAGCTATAAACAAATTGAAGAAAATTGAACATGAAAACAGACCAGAAAGATGAATCACAGCAGTGTGCACATCTTTATACACTGCATGTTCGCACAAGATCGAAACATTATCATAAGCCAAGCCTCCAAGCACAAGTTGTTGATACTGCTGCAGGGTTGACTGTGATGTGGAAGTGCAGGTTTTGAGAAGGTACTGGCGCAGCTGTGGCTCAGGAGGTAGAGAGGAAGGGAGGTAAAAGGTTGGTGGTTCGACTCCTGGCTCCCCCGCTCCACACGTCTGTGTATCCAAGATACTGAACTTCAAATTGCCCCTGATGACTGTTCCATCAGTTTCTGAAGGTGATAGAAAATAAAATGTAAACGTGATCTGTAATGTAGCTCTTTCAGTAGTCACAAGAAGACAAGAAAAGCACAGCTGAACAGTGCTGTCGAATCCCGTGTCAGTCCGCTAGAAGCTCGGTATCTCAAATAATCAGCATCAACATCACCTGTGTAATGTTCTCTGTCATTGATGTGGATATTTTGCCCCACCCTCTTCTGTATCCAGCCCCTCACTGTCCACCTGAATATTAGTTGTGGAGTCGGATTGCAAATGATGGCTAAGAGTGTACCCACAGATCTCCATAAGAGAGAGAGAGAAATCTCCAGTTCAAAGGCTGAGGCTTGCTTCTCTCTTAGGCTCTTGGCAGAGTCAGAGATCAAAGCTCTACACTGAGCAACAAATGTGTGTTTCTGTCACTGGTGATTTGTCTGTGTGTTTGATCAGCAGCCTCCCTTATCTCCCCCCTCACTCTACTGCTAATATGCAGTAATGGACTGCCTTTCATGAGACAAGAGATGTAGGCTTGATATGATGGATGTAACTGAGGTGAGTGGAGATTCCTAAAAACACGGCATTACAAATGAAGTATGCAGGTATATTAGAAACATTTACTGTTCATACTTAATCGTTCTGATATTACTGAATATGACATGTAAAATTTACTATTTCATTTGTAAAGAGCAGTTCTTACACACACCTGCTCCTTACTGAACCTTGCATTGTCCACATTCTAATCTCTTGGCCAGATAACCAGCCTCATTCTTTGTTTCTCTCCTTCCGCCTCTGTCTTATTTGGGGCTTTGCATATATTACGATGGCGGGCAAATAAACTCCCTTTTTCTTATTTATTTGGATAAAAGTAAATTCTGTCTTTGACCTCTTTATGTTAAAATCCATGTGGTGCTTGGTAAAAGGAAAACAATTCCCACAGCGTGGACTGAAAGACCTGTTTATTTAGCCCTGGCTGCCTTTAGTCTGGCAAAAAAAAGAAATAGCTTGGCTTTTCCTGTTGCTATGTAAATACCAGAAGAAGTGTGCCACTGTGCTTTAGCAAAACACAGCATGGTGTTTTTACAGTGCATGCTTAGTTTCATGAGCACACATGGTTAGTCCACGCAGAGGTGTTTATCCTCATGAAGCGGGAGACACTTCCTGCTAGTTGAAAGTTCCAACATTTCAATGGTGATGGATGAAGCATTTCACTTTTTTGGAAGAACAGTGTCTGCTGGTTAGATCCAGACAGGCGTAATGACTCCCAATGTTCTACCCCCAAAGTGTGAATGTGACACCATGAGGCCCTCCACTGAATTGCTCATCAACTCATAGCACAGACATGATGGGTCTAATCAGACTGAATGTCCCTATGGATTCTTGGTTTCCAAAAGCACTCCAGTAGATAGCTGCATTTAAGACACTAAACTGTGACCTCAACCAGTGACCCCTACCGAGCAGTCACTTTTGTAGGTTCAAGTCAGGAGAGTTGCAATGACACCAGCTGGCTGGTTAGACAGTCCCAGTACCTTCCCTGCAGTCTGCTGTCTGACTTCACCTCCTCCTTCTCCTGCCAGCACTGCCTCACTGGGCAGCTGTGCACAGCTGGAGAGGAAATAGATTAATGTTGTTTGTGGGGCCAGTGTTAAACAAGAGTTCAATGACGCTGTAAAAGAGGATGGATTTGTTGTTGTTGAACCAAAAAGGCAATGAAAGGCCAAATCCAAATGTGACTGTTGATTTGTTTGCCTTGCCTTTGAGGTCCTCATCAGTGTGTTACATTCACCAGTCTGTGGCATCACAAGGGTACTCATAAATAAATTTGGATTGGTCTTTGATATTCATGAGTGGAATGTCTGACATAATTTAATAGACTTTTTAATTAAACTGAAAATGAATGACTACTCCTCACACAGATCTAATTTTCAGCTATATTCAAGGTGTGTACACTTAAGTGAGAGCGAGTTCATTTTTTTAAACAGGTGTCTTTGTATTCCAGTATAAATACATTCCCTATTTGTTTAAGTTAAAAAAATGTCTTTGTCTCTAGCGTTCATTAACAAAGTAACATATTAGATCGAACAACTTTCCAGGCTGGCCAACGGAACAGAATCTAATAAAATTTACATATATTTGCATGAAATGTTGCTGTAGCACATCTAAGATAATGGTATGCTCATAGACCACAGCCCTATTTGTTTGGTAAAAGTGAAATTTTTCTGGTTTACAGTAAAATGCAATTTTCAAAACTCCAGTAGATAAAAAAAAAAAAAAAAAACTGGACAGGTGAGAAGAATAAAAATATTTCCACTACTGTGTTATATATATGCTATCAAACTGCCATAGCAAAAGCCATCTCATCTATATTTTGTTTTTTTGTTTTATCCATTTATACACTGATTTAACTGTTGTTACTCCACTTTAATACAGACACATTATCCTGTAATTTTATCTGAGCTGAACTCTTACTTCCATTTTGATATTAAACTTTCTTGCTTTTTAATTTTTTTTAAGATAGAAAACAATAATCTTTTTAAAATCATTATGCTCGTTTTAACCTTTGTCACATTTAAAGAAACTTACACTGCATTGTTTGTATGTCATATATATATTGATGCAATTGATGTATGGGAATAATTGGTGCAGTTCGTGTGCTTGGTATATATGACATTGTGCTTTCTTTTCTTAACTGAAACCACAGTTTCTACTCCTTTCACATCGTTTTATTTTAAATTAATGGACTGAATTTCAAAATGGCTGAAAAAAAAATGTGTGAGGGAAAAGTGACGGGAAAAGCAGTGATGAGTATTGCAGTGCAGACTGCAAATGTACTGACATCCTAATGGTGAATCTGGCAGGCAGAGCGGTGAGTTAAGAGCAAGCGTAAAAACAGGGGGATATTTTTTTTTCCATAGCTTAATATTCATCTAATCTAAAAAATGTCATCTAAATAAAATCCCTTAGATTTAAAATAATCCTGTTGAGGGAAAAATGAGCCATTTCTTCTTGTCTCTGAGTAAGGACCCACACTTTGGGTCCATCTCACAAGGACAGCAAGGATTAGCTATTTATCTCTAGATGCCTTTGTGTGGATATGATCTGCTGCAATAAGATCATTTTGCTCCAAGGTACAATGTGTTTGTGCCTTTGATGGTTGAATCTAACTGTGCAGGATCTTTAACAGATTTTCTACTAAACTGAGCGTCTTGTTCCAGGAGGTAAGGGGACAGAGCCAGTGAAAGTCTCCAGGGGTATAGGGTAACAAGTGGGCAGAGTGCCATCCACAAGGGTCAGACAGCACAGTCTGACCCTTGTGAATGGCACAATGCTAGCGTCTCCCTTTGATGCTGATACCATCTTCTGTGTGTCTGCTCAGCCCTGCTCCCTATTTCACTGCTCAGCGACTTTACAACCAGTTGCCTCCGATTGTGTCCGCAGAACTGTCCCTGGATCCAATAATGCATCAGCATTGTAAGACAATTACCGGCTTTAATGACAGGCATCATTACACACCCAGTGGATATGAAATACGAATTCTTAATACAAGTGCATAAGTATATATTCATGCGTCAAATCCCATCTGTGCCATCACTGATCATTACAGGAGGTCTTTCTGGGTTTAGTGTCATTAGAGGTTTTAAAGTTCTCAGTAATGACATTGTTTAGCTGAGAATCATTTTCATTATGCGAGTGTTGACTAGTTTGTCATAGTCTGAATCTCTGTGTTTTATGGTGTGTGCAGAAAACACATTAGCCAAGTATCTTTAATATGGCTTTACACAAAACCCAAGTGTTGCGACCACAGGCAATCTAAGAAATGCACTACCACAAACAAAACAACAAACTATTATTTATTATAATTTATAGCTGTTGAGCAGTCATGCATTTTCATTGGTTTAGTGAACCAATGCTGGCCATCCATAGAGTGCATGCGACCATTACATAAAAAGAAGGAACTGAGAGGAAAGATGAGTGGAGAAGGAGCTGATAAGTCATTTATGAGACATAAATTATTAATAAGCACCATAAAGGCAGAACAGAGACTGAAAACACACAGCACCATCTGGACTATCTGGATAATTTGTCAAAACAAAATGGATAAATGAAAATTTGATTACATTTATTAGTAGGTCTCAATCTAATTTACACAGTCATTCTTTGGCTGTTTCCTGCAAGTGCTTGGAGTTCAAAACAATGGTCACCATACCATGGATGTATGACACAGTCAATCTTAGATTCTGAGCTCATCAGTTCAGATTGTGGTCATTACAATATAATGTGATGTCTCTCTATATATAACGTTATTATGACATAAAATGAAACACATTATCATAACACTGTAAAGTTTTAATGGGGTATGATTAGGTTTATGAGAACAATTAAAGAGTATGTACTGTCTTTGCTAGTCTATAGCGGTATGTTAAAAACAATGTTGATCAGAGAACTTGTCCATAGCTCAGAGATTCTCAATTATAGGTACCTGTGACGGGTCTATAGAAAAAAATCAAAATTGTTAGCAGCCATTTTTCACCCCTGGTTTGGCATTTATAACCAGAATAATAAAGGTTTGTCACATGTTATTATTATACTTAACACTTGTTAATCATTTTACTTCTTTACTTTACTTTATCTCCTATTGGGAGTCATTGCTTAATTGACAGCTTAAAACTGTAGTAAAATTCTAATAATATGCAATATATGTTATTGTAGTCACATACATTTACATTTAAGTGTATTATGAACCATTTGTTTGAGTTTTGTATACCATTTATAAATGCTTATGAATCCTAAATAGGGGAAGACAAAGTGATTTGATTTTCATTGTCACACTAACCTGTTAGGTACCTGCTAATGTCAGGAGGCAGCAGAACCTTTCTCTCTGTCTTCACGTTTCCTGTTTCCCCCTTTTCTCTTGTTTGTGCCAGTGTGTCTCTGCTGAAAGTTTGTTTGTGTTTCAGAGTGTTGGATTGGATATAATGAGACAACAAAAGAAACCATTGCGCAAGCCTTGTCCATTCAATAATGTCCTTTATTGTGTTATATTTTTCCATATATTTGCTCTTTTGATTTGTGCTCCAGCTGAAGCATATCACTGTGCCGGAGGTAATACATATAGGCCTGGCACTGCTTCTGCATCCTGTGGCTTTGTTGGATGAGATCCCTACTTCCACTATGCAGCACCAACTAGGGTTCATATCACTTCTTGAGCAGGTGTTTTACTGCTGTAGGAGAGTTGGCATAAATCCAGAGATCTGGATGGAAAACGAGAGAGGGAGAGAGGAAAGTGAGAGATTCTGTCATGCACTGGATCAGAGGAATGCCTGACTGTAATCATCTGTGATGGTATAATCATAGCTCAGTCAAACTCCACTCCAAGCTCATATATCCCCCTCTTGTATGCTATGCTCGCTCTCTCTCTGTCCGTCTGATATGAGTGAAACTGGCAATCTGTCTTTAGAGAACCAAGTCTCAACTTCGTTTGAAGAGTCTTTATCATTTATTTTTTTTTACCATTCTAATCTATGAGCACTTTTCCCATTTTAATCTGCAACTGTGTATGAGGAGTGTCCCATCGGGGCTGCTATATACTAGAAGATTAATGAACCCAATTTGCAAAAGTGACCTTTTGGCTGCCAAAGCACTGCCGCCTCTAAGCCTCTTAATGCCCGCCTTAATAATAAAGAACGTTGTTATAGAGAGCAACTGTTCAGATAAGAGCAGAGGGAAAAAACACAGCAGAAGTTCGAAGAGGAGCTTGGATTATAGTCAAACTGATGTGGCCACCATACAAGCCCACAAGTTTCAGTAAAGAAAAGTAGAATGATCAGAACATTAAATAACTACATCACAAGTTAGATTAATAATGATATACCATATAAGGACTTAGGACAATGAAAGTAACAACAAGCATCACAGTTTCACATCATTACAAATTTGACAGCAAATTAATTTACTAAATAACAATTGAAACACCAGAAATAATCTTGTTGTTACGAACATTCATACTGCTGTAAAGGATTCATTAAACTGCCTCCTCCTTTGAATTACTTTGTTCTCTTGAACGGGCAATTACATCGAAATGAAATGACAAATGACTCACAGTATGAATGTGAAGAGATATTTAATGACACTTGTTTCAGCATTCTTGATGAATAGCACAGTTGTTAATTTGTTCGGAATGTGTTCAGTACCGACATATTTAGCTCTGATGTTTCTTACCAAAAGAAAATTGCAGAAATCCTCTTTAAGAACTTGTCATTGTACAGACTGAACAGCTAGTCCCAGCATGTATTCTAAATTAACTAAAACTAAATCTAAATCTAAATTAACCCCCAAATGCAAGTGAATTGTGTCAATATTGTGAGATGCCTTTGCTGTCCAACACTTTGATCTTCCTCCATCTGTCCAGGCGTTTCTCCTTTAACTGGACATCTGAGATTGACATCTGCAGGCACTTGTCAAATTTGTCATTGCGCTTGAAATGGCCAAAGGAGATATAGTGATCGTGATGGTGATTGGCCAAAGTAGCAATAAAGAGCTTACGATCATTTTTTGGCTCATGAGTGGAACTCAATTTGTGTGCCATTTCAAATACTGTCATGGAAATTCGTGGAATTGGAAATCTAGAACATAGAAAAGCCAGCAGTTCATTTACATACCACACTTTCAACTGAGCTAAGCCATTAGAATTAAAGATTACTGGCACAAGGCCTAGAAATGCTGGCAAAATATACAAATGAACTGGTTGACAGACAAATGGAGCCACCATCATCTCAGTAAACCTTAGGAACAATGGTTTCTGCTCATCATTTTAAAAAGTCTTTCATCCTCATGTCCTGAATCCAGAAAAAAAAAAAAAAAACATGCTGGATTTCATTTCATATGTAGATGTTGTTCATCCAGTGTTCAGAATCGAGGGTTAATTTTCTGCATTCACTTTTTGAGTATACAACAATACAGAAACGCATTTTTCAGACCTTTGAGTGTTTGGACCCAAAAAAGTAGCAGCAGAAGCATTTTGCATTTTAGCATAAGCATTTGGTATTTCAGTCTGGTTTTAAAGGTTTGTAACAAGCAGTCTCAAGCTGTTCTTCCCACCCCACAGTCCTGCAATCCATCACTCTCACTGCAAGGACATATCACCCAGGCTTTTAGAGGTTTTGTAAGTGCACTAAAATATGATTTAACTGCAGAGCACAGCTTTAATTCTTGAGTCATTTCTCGTATTCCCTGCCATATTTATTCCATTAAGATGAATTAAATGCATTTATAGAGCGTAAAGTCAGCAGCAAGATGCCTTGCCATGCTCCAAAGTAATCAGCAGAGCAGTTTAGCAGTTCTTTTCTTCGATGGTAAATAGTAGAATTAAACATGAGAGAGGATGGTTTCATCATGGTCTGTGACATTGGCAAGGAGATTGATTATAGCGTCATTCATCTGACACAAATGTATGTTTTTAAAGCAAATGCGTGAAACATCAGATCTGTCAGGAATATAGATGAGATGGCTTTTGCTATGGCAGTTTGATAGCATATATATAACACAGTAGTGGAGATATTTTTATTCTTCTCACCTGTCCAGTTTTTTTTTTTTTTTTTTATCTACTGGAGTTTGGGAATTTCACACAGACTGTGTATGTCTGCAGTATGTGGGTACGTATGTGTGTCATACTGAGAATTCATTCTTGCAGTACAGTGTTACTTTATATACAGTGACTGAGCCTTAGTCTACAGGTTACATCCAAATAAATAAATTCTATGCTCCTTTCTGCTTCTGTGCTTCTCATTTGATCCTTCAACTTGATCCATGCCATCTAAAAATCTCTTTAAACAAGTAAAAACGTGTGTTCTAATTGTGTATTATTTATTTTTTTTTTTTTTTGGAGGAGCAGAAAGAATAATATTTTTGCTCAGAAATAACAGTAGTTCAGTCACTAATACCAATGAAAACAATGAATGACTTGATTTTAGCAGGTCAACTGCTCAAATGGTTAATTCTGATTTGTTTTATGAGGCATGTGATAATATTCTCATCCCAATAGCTTTTGTGTAACATTCTCATGTTTAAGACCCATTAGATTGTTTTTTCTCATTTTGGAACACATCAGTTGGCACATGTTGAGTGTTAGTGCATTTCAGCAAAGCAATTGTAGTGCGTTTGATTGTATTAAAGAAGAAGCAAAATGTTTTTTTAACTGGACAAGAGCAGTCTGTTGAGAGCATGGTCACTGGGTGAGGACATTAGTTACCCTCTCCATGCTCACAGGAGCTGAAGCCATCACCTAGCAACCACCAAAAAGTTTATGGAAATTCCTGCATGGTCATGCACCCTCAAAGCAAATGAGGGTTCAAATTGTTAAACTGGAACAACAAGGACTTGTACTTTTGAGTTCCCAGATCTCTGGTTTGATACAAGAATAGATACTGTACATCAAAGACAAGAGTCCTTTTTTCTCTTTGCCATCTTTGGTCTCCTGTCATGACAATATTCTACTTTGGAGGGTAAACACTGTCTGGATTTTGCTTATTATTCAAACATTTGGCATATCTCAATGAGCTCAAAACTAATTTAAGCCAAGTGAAAATAATATGCAAAAATGCTCCTGTGACCTTGCAGCATGCAATTTCTTGACAGTGTGAAAGTGTGAAAGAAAATTAATTTGAAACAGGAGAATGTGGTAAAAAAATAAATAAATAAATAAATAAAAAAGGAGGAGTGGTCTAGAGGCAGCAAGAAATATAGAACAAGAGTCAGAGGGAGCACCTCACTTGAGTCTGCCCCCCTCATTCCAAACCCCAGTCCTCTGTTTACACTCAGAGAAATTTCACACAATTTCACAGCTCCTCTTTCAGTGGCCATTGAAAAGGGACAGATTCCGGCCTGGTTACTCACCCTCTATCCAGTGAGAGTGGTTGCTATCATGGGAAAATCCAAACCTTTGGCATCCGCAGTGGGTTACCTCTCTGCGTTGTGCTATAGCCTCAGTGCAAACAGCGGACCCGCGTAATGCCTGTGAAATCTGTGTGTGCATGAGTTCAGAGCACATTGCTGGGATTAAATCAAACAGGACCCCTCATTCAGGAGGTCTGCTCTGCAGTGCAGGGTCTGTTTGCATTCATGTGGTTCTTTCAGTAAGGTCCAGTAGGAGCATCTCTCTGTGTTTGCTCTGGGATGGAGAATGTATACGGCACTGTTTCTCATATGTGGGGTGATTCTGCCAGATGTCCATGGCCACAAAAACCTCTTCTCCTTAATCAGGCTAGAGTGCCCAGAGGGCAAAGTGGCATGCTGCCATCCATGCCCAGTGCAATGAGTAAAAGATGGAGAAGAACAGTAGATGGTGATGAAAAGAGATTACAGAGGGATTTGTAGGAAAGGGAGATTTTAGACAGGATGGAAGAATAGTCAGGAAAAAGTAAATGGAACCAACCCAGCTCTTTTTACGGTGCCCTTAAATATGCTTAAACTAGCTCTGATCTCACTGCCCTCCATCTCACAGACAGGAGCTATGGGCCTCTTTATTCCTTGTCCCAGGTGCCTCATTACACAGCCACCATAACACACACACAGACATAGAATAGACCCATATAGAGTTATGGCACTCTCAGCTGGTATAAGCGAACTATTAGAATTACATTAGGCCCAAGCACAAAGGAAACCACAGAAATTCTGTGGTTCTGTTATAAGGTTATAGAAGCACTTTAAGCATATATGTGTGTGTGATTTTAGCTGAATGAAAACTGTTAGGATCTTCTCTCCTATCAATGCAAAAACACTGTGTTAAGGTTTATGACCCATTAATGCAGAGTTGGACTGACTGTCTGGCAGACTGGGCACTTTCCCAATGGGCTGATGTTCCTGTTGAGCTGACACAATTTTTCCTTTTCTTTCTTTCTTATTTTTGTCTGACCAGTCCACAGGTAGATTGGCCTAATATATGAATTGACACGGTGCTGATGCAATCACGCATTAGCTTTGGGCTTGGTGCTGTCAGTAAACATCTGTCAAATGATTGGTTGAGACAAAATACAAAAGAGGCATGGACAAATTGTATGGCAAAAAAAGAGGAGCCCTGGAGAAAGATGCTACCAAATGTGCAGCTCTGGAGTCCAAGGACCCAGTAAGATTCCCCTAATGAAACTGAGCCTAAAAAGTACTGGTGTTTAAGAATGTATGTTGAAAACATTACAATAAAACATATTCTCTGTGGTTTGCTTTACACAAGTTTGGCTAACTTGGTACTGTGCCGATGTAGTTTGCTACCCAGCTATTCATAATGTCAGTTGTTACCTGCCTAATAGATAATGACTTACTTTTTATGTCAATGTAGTTGTCAATAGTTATATTGTTTTATTTGAGGTTACAATCTATTCAGGAGGGTGCACACATGGTGCCGTCATCGGTTTGAGGGTTTATTGCTGTGAATTCTTCAGGGTCATCATTTGCCTTTGGTTTGATTGTTATTTTGGTATTTTGGGTCTTTTGCTGTTTCCCCTACTGTGTGACCTGTTCCTAATGTGTTGCTCCTTTGTCCTGTTTTCCTCACGTCCCTCCTTTTCCATAGTGTTTTTTATGGCCATCTGTATTAATTGATTGTAAGTTTTTGTTCCTGGCAGAAATATTTGATGAAGGAGTTTTGGAAATGTTGGAAACACTTTCATGGGCTTACTCGGTCTTGACCATCACAAAGACTGTGTTCAGATCCCCTCTGCTTTGCCATCCACACATCACCCTAGTCACTCCTCCTCAGCAGGCTGCAGCTGGCTGTTGAGGAAAACATACATTCAAGGCCTGTTGCAATCTCCTTAGGTTCTTGTTCTAAATTTCTCCTGTACCAGTACCCAAGTTGGACCATCCAGGGACTCTTCTGAGCCAACTCCTGACCGTGTTTCTTCCATGTTGCCAAGGTGGCAGTCATGGTCCAGGGCTTGCCAGAGGTCTGCTTGCTACGAGCTCCTCTCCTGGCCTGCCTGAGGATTCTACTCCTGTCTCCCTCTGCTGCAAACTCCTGTCCTAGACTTGTCCAAGGTTTCTCTTCTGCTGTTTTATCCTTACCAGTTCTTGACCCAGGTCTATCCTTGGTTCCTGGTTTCAGCTGGGGACAATCAGAGGCCTCATCCAGTACCAGTACTCCAGTATTTCTGGGCTCCCAGAGATGTAATTTGACCCCTCTGTTGCATATCTCCATACTGGTTTTGCCTCCAACACTGGCCTCTTTGCCCATCCCCTAAGTGGCTTCCCTTCCCGATGCTGGGCACCTCGCCTGTCCCCTGAGCAGCTGCTAGCTGCCTTGCTGTGTGGCTACACCACCATAGCCCACCTTGGCTGATTTAGCTCCAGAAGTCCTCTTCTATCCTGTCCCGATCTGGATCCCAGTGTCTCTCCCTACCCTCTACCTTTCCAGCTCTTTCCTGTGACTCTTACAGTCCTACACTTGAGATGGGTTGATCTAAAATAAATGCCCAGGCTGATTTTTGCCACAGTTTAGTCCTACATTCAAGTCAGTGTGTGCTTGGCAGTGATCTTGTATTCTATTATTGTTGAATATGGTGGAAGCTGTTGAGTTATGTATGTGGTTAGTGTGAGCAGTGTGAACCAATTTGAAGCATAGCTCCGAGTTAAGTATATTGATCGCTCTCTGCATCAAATGGAGAAGGTAGAAGGGAGACGGTGGAAGGGTTCAGCATTGTCAAAGCCCACTAGTGTACTTCCTCCCATACTCTGTACTTCCCTTCAGCACTCCACCCCCTCCCCCAGCACCACCACCTCCTTTTTCTCTCAGCAATGACCACTCAAAGCATGGTAGGTGGGCAGAGGAGTGGAGGAGAGAGCAAAAGAGAGAAAAAGGAGAGTACTTAGTCTGTAGGGCATTAATAAGCATAGCTCTTGGCAAGCATGGGCTTCCTACATTCCCACACAAAAACATATGCACAAACACACACACAAATTCAGTCACTCACACACTCAGTGATGGTTGGCCAATTGCCAGCACCTCCCTGGGGTTGAAAAGAGGGAATCTGTAGTGCAGACTACAGCAGGAGTGGCTGTCTGAGGGAACAGCAGAGAGTGTTTGGAGCGCTGTGCCACTGTGGGACAGTCCATTATCCATACCACTTGGTCTGCATTTCAATGGTTCCTGCCAGAAAAGAAAGCCAAAGCATCAAGCATCAAGCAAAGGCTTCCTCTCCTGAGAATCATATGTCTGCATACTCACATATCCAAGTTGCCTGATTCATATTCAGGCTGTGTGAGAGCACCGATGTTGTTCCTATTTTAATGACCTCCCCTGTCATTTGTCTTATCTCTAGCCTCATGTAGACGTGGCACACTTTAGCTGTGCTGGCCTGTTTGACCTGTGTGAATAATAAGCTGTTGGCATGACCACATGCCGGACACTACAGTAATAGATTTGGCAAATAATAGAGCAAGCCCCTGTCTAAGCCCTGCTCAGAGATGCTCGTTCCTGCATGTTTGGCCACCTGGCCCCATCTTACTCACCCTGTCCAACGGCCAAGACCATTTACACAGAGACCACGAAATAAACACACTCTGCCACAGCAGAAAACAAGCAGGAGGGGAGGCAAACATATTGGAACAGAATGGTCAGAGGAAAAAGTGGCTATCAGTGAAGTAGTGAATGAGCAGATGTGAACACTGAGTTACAGCATCTGCTGTTTACAATGATACAATGTATTTTCATGTAATATTACTTTCTATCTTTACTCCTTAATCATATTTTGGAGGCGAATATTGCCCTTTGTATTAAACTAAGTAAATGAACTACATAAAATGAAATAACTAAACAAAACTAAATGAACTTTAAATACTTTCTTCGCCATAGACCATTTGTTCTGCTCTTGTCCTTTCATAATCCCACAGCACAACAGTATTCTCTTTGAAGTAAGTATTTACAGTCAGTGTTCATATGAACCCTTTAATTCCACCAATAATCTGGATAAATCTCTCTATCAAACATTTGTTCTGTATAACATTTCTCATTTCAAGATTAATTTTATTTTCTTTTTTCCTTACCCTGTCAGGATGAATGAATGAATATTGGTTTTCACACTCCGTTTTCTCTCTCTTTCAGAAAAATAATATACTTTTTGATGCTGGTGCACTCACACTCCCCAAGCAGGAACTAACCTTAGTAACTTTTTCTTTTACCAGTGGAGTTGGGTGTGTTTCTCAGGGCAACCGTCTTTGAATAGATGAGGGGTTTTGAAGAGATAAAGAAAATGCTTTTTTTTTCTGTTTGAAAGCTCCGGAAAAAGTGTTTTCTGATAATGCTGTTGTAGCACAATCATAAGGAAATATTAGCAAACTGCTAAGAGCTGTATTCTGTATGTCGTGTGTTATAAAATAATTTGTTTTGAACTCTTAGTATGCAGTATGTAGATGTAAATTAATGATCCATTTTAAATGTTAAATTCACACAATGAGAAATGTTAATTAGACAGATATGGAGCAGTATTGGAAAAAGACATTGTACTCCATAGTGTTTTTAACCTACTAAGTCTCAGTTACAGGAGCATTAAGCTTATTCTAAAAGAAAATAAAATCAAGGGAGGAGGGTAGCTACTTAGGGCAGATAAAGAGATTGTATTTAGTGTCACCTCCAAGGAGTCATTTTAGTGTGAAGATGCTAGAGCAGTCCCTAATTTGTTATTGATTTCCAGGTTCTGTCAGACTTGTCTGTTTCTACATTAAACAGGGTTATTACTGTCCTTCAAAGCATCTGTGTCATTTAAAGACATTTGGCTTACTTAGTCTGTAGGATAGATTTTCAGCCACAAGGGAGAGGGGAATGTTTAGCTAATTAAATGTTTATATAGGTCATTTCAGAGGAGCAATAAGATCTTGGTCACTCTCGTGCACAACATTACTGTACTTGTTATCATTAAACTTTCAACAGGCTGTGTGAGCGCTTAGGTAGGACAATAGTGATCTATGCACATTCATATTTTGCACCAGAAGTTGTGTACTCTCCTCATCTCTAGCCCTGAACAATGTGGCATGGATTTATACATATGGATTTATACAGCCTTGACTCTGAGCATAGGGCTGAAGACTGTAAACCTTCCATTGCCATGCCGAGAAAACACCTCAACTGGTTTAGAAAAAGGGGAATATGGTGGAGAGTATTGGACTGTATGTGGATGTTGTTCAAATCAGTTTTGGACCAGAGCAGATCAGTTGAATCATACATTGTCTCACATGAAAATGTATCTGGTCCACTTGGTTTGCTGCAGTGATATCGTGTAATCTGTCTAGAAATGTCAGAATTGTAAGGACCTTGGTTGGCATGGCAGTGGAGGACCCCATTTGTGTGATGGCAGTGCAAAGGGACAGGTTAACTCACCTCCTGCCTTTTTATAGTCCTCATACCTGATTGGTGAGTTTTCAATTTCTTTGCATACCTGGTGGATGTGTTGGTTCAAAGGTTTGGTGATTTGAAAAGCCAGTGCTTTGAAATGGCAAGGAAATTACATCATGTAGATGCAGTAATTGTGCTTATAGTTGTGCAAATCTGGGCTGGTGTTTTGCTCCACGACTGTAAGGTTTTGCATATTGTGGAAAGATTTTAAGCAATCGTTAAAAAAAAAGAAAAAATGACAAGAGCATTGACAGTGGATGACAATGTGAATGTGTTTTTGCAACTAAGACCTATGATTTCAATATCCGTAAATGTCAAATATGGTTCAGATGAAGTCTCTGCTGATTCACTGAACATTGTCATTGGACACTAACCAAGAAGTACAGAACTCTCCAATGTGAACATAACAAAAAAGAAATATAACAATTTCAGGCAAACTGAGTATATCTAGGTTCATTTTTATTTTTTTGGAGACACTGCAAGACACATGCTAAAAATGTGAACTGACCCAGTGTGTTGCATTTCAGGTGCTGCATAAACCCAGCTATGCTTCATTTCCAGTTGCTGATGATACAACCAGACTGTTAACAGTAGTATTATCAGGGAAGACATTAGTTCACTGTTACACTCAGGTTCATGTTGCTTTTGTTCAACATACACAGGAGTGATTACATGTTATAGTCCCATCATCATACGTGGATTTTAATGACCAAACTGGTGTCAGCTTGTATGTTTCACTTGTATCTCATTGTGTTTCTTAACATAATTAATCATAATCTCTTGTTTTGTGTGTATAGGTATGTTTTGTGTCTGTGTTGGACTGTTCTCTGCCACACGCTATGCTGAACTCTGGTGTGTTTTGAAACGAACCCTTTATCAGTTCACGTTCTGCCGCTCCTCCCCTCGCGCTCACTTAGAGGGGGTGTTGGCAGGGCAAACCATCTGTATGCTCCTAATCCACCACTGAATTCATCATTTAGGCACCTAAAGTGACCCCACAGGCCAGGTACCCAGCAAGCTATGTGGCCAGGCAGCCAGATAGCAAACAAACAAGCATGTCAGCCAACAGATAACATGTTCAGCCAAGTATTTAGTAAGCAGTTGAATACATTTGGAATAAATGAGCATCAGAAAGATAATCGTGGTTTTGCTCTGACAAGGGAGCAGAAGGGTGAGCAGAGGGTCTGGCTGAGAGGGCAATGGGGCTAATAGGACTGGTAAATTAAAAGTCAGATGATGATATGTTTGTAGCTGTGACTATAACCTCTCTCTCTATCTGTGTATGTGTGTGTGAAAGAGAGAGCATGTGAGAACATGAGACAGCATGAGAGAAAGCTGAGAGACAGAGGAGGGAAGAGAGCTGATGCCTGGAACTAAAGATGAGATGCTGGTACGAAGGCCAAAGACCTCCACCTATATTAGATGAATCCTTCATAGTTCTGAGAACTTTATGAAACATTTATGATGGATGTCATTTCTTGCTGTTTCTCTTTTGTTGACTCCATTTCTCCTACTGCCTGACTCACTGCATCATTCAGTCAGATAGAGATATGAATTTCAGTAATCTAAACGTTATTCACCTGTGTGTGTGTGTGTGAGTGTGTGTGTGTCTTTGGAGTTTTCTTCACTCGCAGCCGATCGCATTTATTTTATCCTGATTCCTTCAGATTGAATGCTATGGATGGAAGTTAATAATTCATCAATGTATTAACCTCCTCCTTCTGAAGTACACAGCCTGTACCTGTATTCTCTCTCTCCCACTCACTTACTCAGACACACTCACGGCTTATGTACATAGAGAAGAGAGATCTGACTTGTATATGGGATTGAGCGACTGGTTTATGATTTATTTATTTATTTGTTAAGTCATTGCTGCTGGTTTATGATGCAGATTTTACACACACACACACACACACACACACACACACACACACACACACACACACACACACACACACAAACACACATTTAAGTGCAGTGTCAACAAACAAGGGATCAGTCTCTCTCCCATCTGCTGAGTGTGCCAGTTTGCCGCAGGCATTAAGACACCCTCAGATGCTACACACACATACACACACACACACACACACACACACAGAGAGAGAGAGAGAGTAGGAAGAAAGTCACACCACAATTGTGTATTCAGTTATAAAGTGGAGCAGACAGGACAGTAACAAAGGGCATAAATTACTCCATACCCCATATTGCAATGTGGTTTTGAGAGGTAAAATGTAAAAATTCAGATCCCGTGTCCTAGATTTGACAGAGGTTTGGGATTTGAGCTAACTTAATTATCCAGATAACACATACAAACTCGTACACTTTTCTTGAAAAAGACCCAAGGCTTGTATTTGTAATAATGATCAGCAGATGAACACACAAACTAATTTAATCCAGGTCAGACTTCATAGTTGGGTAATGAATTTAGCTGACTTGTATCTTCTTTATTCTTTTTTATGTTTTTCAGTTTGCAGTTTGTATAATGTATCATGCATTACACCCCTTGCAGTCGAAGGCACACGTGTAAGGGCTCATAATATTGTGTCCTAGACTTAAAAAAATATTGCATAAATGAAGCTTTGGACCTTTTTTACTTAATAATCTTGACTACGACATGCGTAAAGCTCAACGGGTGACACCCTGAGGGCTTATCAGCTGTTTAGCAGGTCACAGGCATCCAGCTGGCTAAGCCCCTAAGCCTGTGACTACGGCCACTCCTGACGTGATGTGACTGCTGATACTAACATAGATAAAGCTTACCTACCTACAATACCTACACCTGGCTATTTAAGCTTATGACCACCCTCTTTGCTGGTGTGCGTATATATCTGTGTCTGTGTGTGTGTTTGTGTTTGTTTGTGTGTGTGTTTGTGATACAGTTTTCCATCTGTGCTATATTTGCATAACTGCCTAAAAACAAGTCCTAGTTGGCAAAAGACTGAGAATAATGCATGTACTGCTAAATTATATGATAACAAAGTTAAAAAAAAAAAAAAAAAAAAGTACAATAAATTTCAAACCCTAACCACAAAGGTCTACATTTTTTTCATGTGCTAAGTCGTGAAGTGTATATACACTTCCATGTGTTTCTGTAAAATACTAGCTAGTTACAGATAATAGTGTGTGACAGAGGTGAAGCTGATGACATGGCACTGGCTGGGACAGTTACAAGCAGCAGAGCAGAGTAAACCATAAAGGACCTGCAGCATGTCCTGCTGCAGAGCCTGCAAACATATGCTCATTTAATTTACTTCCTGCACTAATACAAGTATTGCCAGAGTAATTTCAAATGTCTAAGGGGGTGCTGTCTTTGTGTGCGTATGTTTGCACTTGCATTGTTAATTAGTCATGCTGGACCTGCTGCCTCTTGAGAGAGAAGTTGTGTGTCTTCGGATGTGTGATCTACGTGGGCGTGTGTGTTAACACGGAGTGTGTTTTCATCGACTGCTTGTGTGCACATGTTGCATATGTGTGTTTAATAGGTGCTGCAGTGTACATCAAGACTTGTGTATGTGTGTGTGTGTACACAACACCATCTGCTTGTGGCTGTGTAGCTAAAATCCCTGATAGCCTCTAATCCCCATTTCAGGAACAGCTGATCAGTCATCCAACTAGCTGGCTGGCAGCAACATCAAAGACAAAGCTGTCTCTAGAGAGTCATGTGATACACATTCATATCAATAACACATTCACTTGTGCAATATCATCACCGTGATCGGAGCAGAATGGCTGCAGTTTTAATACGACTGCACTGTCGTGTAACTGAAGGGCCAGATGGAAATGTGATGAAACAAATTGGAAACAGAAAGGTCAAGTTTAAAATTGTTTTTTGAAAGTTGTTTGTGTTTTGTTTGTTTTTTTCATGAAAAATGCAAAAGCACAGTTGTGCAAAAAATAAATATGGCTGAACTAATAACTTGCTATCATATTTAATATTTGATATTTTAAAATCAATCTTGATCACATTTGCAATATCTGTGAAAATAATAATAAAAATATTCTTAGCCTTTCTTATTGTATGAGTGAAGAGAGAAATCTTAAAATTAGATTAAACTCCATATTACAAAAACTTGTTTTGGTAATTTAGACGTAAAAGTAAACACACATTAGTCAAACCAGTCATATTGTGTGGCAACTTGCCTCATGTGAACTCTATAAACCATCCCTACCTGACTGCTAGTGGGCTGTTGGGCATCTAAATGATGAGAGCTAGGCCAGTGTGTTACTGGTAGCTCTCAGCCTTAACCAAGCATGGCTCAACGCCTGGACCTGCTCCAATCAGAAAGGTATTATTAGATGCTACATAACCCCAGTACCTGCACAAGGGACTCACCTCACAAAGGCCACGCTAATTAAATCTCCCAGACACCCAGGCTCTTAACAAAGCCTGACACAACAGCTTGGCCTGTGCATGTTAGAGTGACCCAATAACCTGGAAGCTGCCCTATGTCTTTGTATCCGTGTGTGTGTGTGTGTGTGTGTGAAAAACACTCTGGTTGAGGGGTCTTGCCATTGGGGGAAGGGGCAGACACTTGTCTCCTGCTCAAAGGCAGGTCACTTTCCAGGGGTATGGGAATGACTGTGACTCAGCAGCTCTGTAACAGAGGGCAACTACATTAGCAATACAAATCATACCACGGGGGAAAGGAGCATCTAATCACCATTTTTCTTGCTGGTGCAATGGCTTTACTTGGTATGGGGAAATGAATGTAGGCATTGATTCTTAATAAATAAAGGTGGTGTTTCAATCTTAAGTGTTTACCTCAGAAATGGATTTTATTCCATTTTCATCTGGTGTTTGAGTACACAAAGGCTGAAGAACAGGAATTTTATCTCTCCATATAGTAAGCACTTTTTAAATATTAACTGTCTACTTTACTTTATTCTCTTGTTTTCCAAAAGATTGAATTCACTGGAAAGCTGATGGGATGGACAAAAAAACAAAAAAACACTGATTTATGTGGTGTTACAGAATGTTGCTGAGTGCATTGACATCTGTTTAAAAGAGAAACCCACTAAACGGCTTTTGTGGATTAACAGTAAATGATTAGCCCTGTTAACACACGGAGGGAAGTGTCAATTAAGCTAATGCATCAGTACGTGTGTGTTAGTGCTCTCCATTTTGCTAAAACCTGGTCCTGTTTCCTCCAAAGCTATTGGTCAGGAAATAGAACAACAACAGAGGGAAACATTTCATCTAGTAACATGAATACTGTATTTAATGTAGTTGTGAAAATGTCAGCAGCCTCACTTCACTACACAAATAAATTCCCCTGTATTTCCCTGTTGCTTTTGTGAATGATGTGGGATATAGCATTCAAAATTGTTGAAAAGTTGAGAGTATCTAGGTACAATACACAGTAATTGTGTATTGTAGAGCATGTGATCCACACAACAGCGCAGAACAGTCTCAACCATCTGACCTGGATTAATGGGAATATGATTTTATATTCACTGTTACATGAAAAAAATGTGTGTCAAGAACTATAAGCAGCAAATTAAGATTGCATTCTTGATTAGCAAATTAGCTTCATTACAGAATCACCCTGTTTGATCTTTTCTGTCTGTGCATTTATAAGTCTCAAGAAATGTTATAACAAGTGATAATTAGGTGAATCATATTAAATCGTGCAATGAGGGGCAGTGCAAAAAAAAAAAAAAAAAAAAGGGTAAACTGGGTCATGTGCAATACGAGTTGTGTTGACCTACTGTATATTCAGATTTAGTGTATATGTAATAAAGAGATTCCCTCCAGAGAGTAGAATTTTGAAATATGTATTATACCCCTAGTATGGACCTATTTCTCCATCTCTATGCAACATCATTTTGTTTTGTCATTTTAGTTGTGAAATACACTGCTCTCCAAACAGCCATGACAGATTGCTTTGAATGGAAGTGCGTACCTACAGCGCCCATTCTAATTTAGCTAAGCTGCCACACCCACAGTAGCTGAATATCAGGACTGAGCAGCAGTAGCGGTGAGCTACAACTCATTGGGTCCAGACTAAGAATATAGGTCAACCAGCTCAGCAGATGAAAGATGCATAACACTGCCTGCTGAGGAGGAAACAGGGTGGGGTAAATAAAGAAACACTTCCAACTGCTCAGCAAGGGTAGTTTAGATGACCACAGGGACGGATAGAAAAAGGAACAGGATATATGCAGAAGGGAGGGAATGACAATGGGAGCGGCATGTGAGGAAAATGCCAGGCGGGAAAAAATGCAAGACATTTTTAGAGTAGGTACAGCCGTGAGTGGGAAATGTGCTGTGGTGGAACCAGTGACCAGTGTCTCTTTCTTACCGATGAATGGGAAATAGAAAAAAGCAGGCTCCCTTCCTCGGAGCAGCTGCAGCTGGCACACAATATCGTCCTCTGTTCGCCTGTGGCTGGTGGTGATCAGGGTCAAGACTAAAGACACACCCACAATGCCCACATTCTTTTGTTTTCTTTATGAGTACAGATTGATGTGGTCACTGCTTGGAGCAGTGTTACATCACATTGTCTTTGGCAGTTGACAACAGTTTGATTTGTCTTTGCATATTTTACTTTAAAGGTGGAGTTCATTCAAACTATAGTATATTTTCTAATATTTCCTCATGGGCTGTGAATAATTTTTTATTTTTTGTTTTGATTCTCAAAGTTTTTTAGATGGTTTTTTAAAAGATGGTTTTTTTTTAAGAAGTTATTGTCACAGTTTACTTTGAATGTTTCACCAAATACTCATCAGAAGTACTTTCCACTGGAGAAATAGTCCCTCTGAAAACTTTTGACCATATTTTGTGTATTTTCCATAGTAAATGCAGCACTGTTACCATTTTTTTAAATACAAAACTTTCAATCATTTGAGCAACACAGTTGACATAAATCTTCTAAGGTGGTGACAGATTAAAAAAAACATTTGCACAGCATATCTCAGAACTAAGGTAAAAAAAAAATAAAAAAAAAAATCAGCGAGCCAGATGCCACTGGAGGTAAATAAGAAAATATGTTTGCTGTAATTTCACTGAACCAGTCTTTTCATATTTTTTTTTTTCACGTAGCAAAAAGTAGACATTTGGTCAGAGAATTAATGTGTTGCCAAGCTGGCAGAGAATTCTTGCTCTCTTGTCTGTTACTCCTTCCAAAGCTGCAGGCTGTTCAAGCTGAGGTCAAACTTAGGCCTGCACTCACAGTAAGTGGCCTTTTGTTAAGACAAATGTTTCAAGAGGTGCTTGTCAAAATGTCTGTTTCTAGAGGCAAGGACTAATACATATGTTCATAACAAAAGAGAAGGCACTTTAATCACATAATGACTCTACATGCATCATCTCCTTATTAATACATAATTATGCACATTATTCCATCCAGTTAGTATCCCTCCATTGCCTGTTGTCTATCAGTCCACCAGAAGTTCTAAATTACCTAAAAATTCATGACTATATAAAGTGTGGTGATTATTTTCCTGATAGTCAATTTGTGGTTAGCCCACACATGGTCTTCTATCATTCTGTTCCTCCTCCCGCACCCTGTTTGTTACAAGAACAAAACAAAAGAAAATTTTCAAAAGAGATTTCTATGAGTCATTAGCTCAGTTATCCACTTCCGCAACCCCAGTGAGATAATAATGTTGATTTACCTTGAAGAAAAACAAAAGTAACAGAGCAAAAACTGCATGTGCTGTACCCTTTATATTTAAAAAGTGCTGTGGTTCAACTGAAGAATTGAAGGAGTCTGGGAAAGGGATAGACACTAATTGCTAGTCCAAATGGGCCAAATTATATTTAATCATGTTGCTACCCGAGGAGAATGAAGGAGTAAGAGGGGGAGGATATTTGAAACAGAACAAAATAAAAAAAATAAAGATAAAAATAAAAATAAAAAAACCTGTTTACAGGTAACGAGGGACTGGACAGCTTTCAATGAATGTGAGTGTTCGTGGAGGTAAAAGGACCACAGATGCATATGTCTATGGTGAAGGGATAAGAAAGGGTTAGTCCAGGAGACGACTAAATGTGAAGGGTCAGTTCAGAGTGGATCAGCACCTCCTGACACAGACAGACTGTCTGTCTCCTGCACTAAGGAGTTAAACAACACGGAGACTCACAGAGATACAGGTCTAGATGACAGTTAGAGATACAAGAGGGAGTCCAGGGGAGCTGTTAGGAAGGCATGGACACACACATGTCGTCCTGCTGATAGGTGTCAAATTAAAACTCTCCTCTGTATGGTCCTAGAGGGCATAGACAAATGGCAGCTGTTGCTGTCTAATTTAGAGGACCTGATGTAATCCATATCCAATACAACGTGAGTTGACAAAAACACACAATAACAGTCACTTGTTTGTGTGAGCATCGTCAGTCAGTGTCAGTTGAGCACTGATTAATTTGTAATGGAACAACTTCATTAGTACTGACTAGCCATTTCATCATCTGCTCTACTTGCTGCAATCTATGAGATGACAAACCTATGGGTCTGGGATGGAAGCCAAGTCATCATGGGTGCTAAAATTTGACAACTGGTGTAGATGCTATTGAATTATGCTTGTAGTAATAAAAGAACACTGACTAATTTGTGAATTTTGAAAATTAAATTTGTGTAATTTGAAAGCTCCTCACTGCATCCAATTGAAAACAGCTAAATGTATTATGGTGAAGAAACATGATGTACATGTGTCAGTCTGCCTGACAAAATGTCACTAACATAATGTCAGTTAAATGTATCTTTACATCTTGTCTTTGTATGAGCAAACATGATGCAACTGTGTCATCCAGCTAGATGCATAGACCCCTCGGCTGTTACATGGTGATTGGCTGGTCCCTGGTGCGTGCTGACACGTCGCTGTCTCTTTCAGTTCAAACATTGGTCTAATTAGACACATTAACAGGCTGCCTTGCTCAAACATGCAGTGCTCTGTACTGGGACATCTGGCAAACACAGAATTGTATTTATGTGTGAGTGTGTGACTCTTTATTTGTAATATTGCTATTTCATTTTAAGATTTTTTTCTCTTCTACCAAAATATGCAATATTATGGTTAATGTCATTAAAATCCTCTTGAATAATACTTGTCACTATGCAATCATCACATGTTCAGACTGTGTTTTTTTGCGCTGTGGCATGCCACATATCTCTGCATGATGAAAATTCAACACTAAACCAAGTGCAGCTATGTGCAGTAATTGGTAGTCTAAAAGTGTGTGTCTTTGTCTGTTTGAATCCAAGATAATAGACAGTTCCAGGGTGTGTATTTGTAAGTGTATATGTCAGGTCAGGCTATTCAGAGCTCAAAAAGCAGTCAGAACATGCGCTGCATCAGCACCAAGAATCACAATTTGAATTCTGTAAGTATGTGTATAATTTTCCATCCATCCTTCCTTAGAAATCATCATTTGTGTCAGACTGAAGTGCACACAAAAAATGTTTCATGCAGTAAATGCCTATGGCCTCTGGCCAGGACAGATATTAAGTTAGTCTCGGCTCACTCAACCTCCCTTTCATTTTCGTGTGTGATACTAATTGTCTTGGCGCCTGAAACTTTTACTGATTAGAATGAAAAGGAAATTAGGAAGAGGAAGAGGAAATAATGAAAGTAATTATTTAAGTACAAACGTAGAAGGAAGGTGTTGAGTTATCCAGAATTAAAAATTTATTTATTACTCACTTTAAGCAATCTAATAGAATAAACTGCATTTAAGGGCGTGAATAAAATGTAGTGAAATTAACATACATTTCTATTGATTTTAAAATCCCTTTGGGGGCATGTGTAAGGAAAACACTGCACACACACACACACACACACACACACACACACAGATGTTTTTTTTTTTAATCATTCTGAACTTTTCCCTTTGTCTTCCTTTAAATTTCCACCAGCGTTAGTGTATGCAGGAGGGAGGGCACATGTAGTAGAATATGAATATATTTGGTGACAATAGTAACCTTGGAGGGATTTTGATGGAACAGTTTGAATCCGAGCTCTTTTTCCATCGACAGGTAACTGTTTTTCTTAGTATACATGTAGAATTTTTTGGGCATAACTCATAATGAATTTAAGTACTAATTACCTAACATACAACTGCAAGCGTACAATTCTAGTTTAAACACAATGCCATTTCAGTCTGAACACAGTGACAACAATGGATCTCCTCATTATTTTTGCTAAGATGTTTATTAGCAGTGACACATGATTGTCCAGGCTCATTTGGCAAGCGGTGGAAGTTGGCAGTGACAGGGAAATGGCCCTTCCGGTTTATGAGAAAGAGGAACTGTTTTCTTGGTGTTGGTGTCTCTTGTTAGGGGTGTATTTAGCCCTGAGTGTGGCAAGTAAACACAGCTGTTAGTTTTATGAATGGATACAGTCAAATACTGGGGTTGTGTTTCAAGCTGAGAATCTGTAATGATGTAAGGTTGTAGCAGGGTTTAGCAGTAAATTAACAAGGCAGTCAAAGCAGGGTAAATAGAGGTTAAAAATATCCTAGAGCTTCCTTCTTCTTTGTCATTGTTTCTCCCTTTTGATGGCAGGATACATCAACCTTAACAGAGTTTTTTTTTTTCTTTTTTGTCTAGATCCCTTCAACTATTTCATGAGAAAATGTTAATTTCACATTTCAATTAAGATAAGTCTCTCTAAGGAGGTGAGCTGAGGTTTAATGAGAAATAACTGGCGACTTTTTGTTTTTTTGCTGTTACACAAAATTGAAGGGCAAAAAGAATTGAATTTCTGCCACGGTAAACAATGGTATAGGAAGCTGAATGCATACAACACTATCACATTAATGGCTGTTTTAGGATTCGGGGTGAGCCAGTTATAGAGCATTTGTACCTAAAATGACACAATTTCGCCATTTTCTGATTTTAGGGTTCCCTCAGGCCTGAACCTCATGGCGTGTGCAGTAAACTGGACTACGGGACATTTTTAGAAGGTGTGTGTTTGTATTTGTGTAAAAGTGTGTTATTGTGCATGTATATGCGTGGTTGGTCATACAATGTCATGGGTCATCAATAATAAATCACCTCCGCTCTCATGCATTTAACACTTGGTTTCACTTGATTTACTCATCTGCCTCCTCATCCACAGTGGAATGAAGTTATCGCAAAAAACATCTTTCCTCTCCCTGTGTTTGGTAGATCAGAGGGGAAAAAAAAACAGCGACATGGAATAAAAAAATCCCACAATAAATATGAAAAGAAATTGCAGCTTGCGTGGTACATGCAGTTACTGTAAGATATATAACTCTAAATCAGCCATGACACAGGGAATATCATAGCCTGGTATGCAGCACAGCTGTGCATAATATAAATTAAAACTGGAACAAATTTTAATTAAAATGAAAATTAAGAAGCTAATTGTGAGTAAATCTCTAGCTGCCATAGATACTATAGGTAGTCTATTGGCTTATTTACATATTAAAGTCACCTTAAGTAATAATAAAAAGCACTCACCAGCAGCCATATTAATATTATTCAATGTGTGTCCTTGTCACCAAGTTTTCTTTTCTGTTTTAAAATCTAGAACATCAAAGGCACATCTTAGCATCTCGTAGGTTTTCAGAGGTGTCACCCTACTTTGTTGCTGTAACCTATTTCATCTCTGTCTTTGTCTCTGACAAACTTGCTTCTGATGTGAAATGTGTCAGTATCACTGTTCAGAACAAGAATGTAATCACAAAGACCAGATCTAAAATTACAGTAAACTTTATAATACAGAGAGATTTACCTTGCTCCAAATTTACTGTAGAACGTATTCATTTACAATCCAGCCTCACGGTTTTTAAGGTAGAGAGGTTTCTTTCTTCTATCTGAACTAAGCATTTACACTGTACTGACTACAAATGCTCACTGAGCCTTGCCAGGCCATAAGCAGACTGTGGTTCTGTCTTGTACAGCAACATGTTTTCCATATCATAACATATATAATAGCATATTTTTTCCATATACTACAGTAGCATTGTTGTAACCATGACAGAGGCAACATACATGCATAATTTTACATAAAAATAATGATTTCTCTTGACCACAACACAGATTTGCATAAATCTATTATAGCTTTCACTAGTTCTGCCTAACATCTGTCATTTTTGCACAATGCACTTTGTTGACATCATGTTTGTGCCATAGTAGGCTCTTTTCCAGATGTTGGTATATGCGGTTCAATTTCTAATCAAACACACATTCACTATGGCTATAAGAAATAATTCAAAATTGTTAAAATAATAATAATAATAATAATAATAATAATAATAATAATAATAATAAATCGCACCAAGCACCAAGTTGGATTTAACATACGTTAATTATTATAGTCATTATTTTTTTCTATTCATACTTAATATAATCCAATTTTCTACAGCTTTATGGGACACATTGTAGTCACAACAGACATAAAAGGATTTGTTCATGTTCTTAGTTGAAAAAGTAGAGAAATAGATAACAAAAGAATTGAACAGAAAGTGGGAACAGATGAGAAAATGGATGATTGAAAGAGTGGTGGAGAAAACATGATTTTACCCAATCATGTTTCACAGAAAAAAAAAAAATAGATGGAGCGTGGAGAGAGGGATAGGTTCAAAGAGACAGAGGATAGGCCTGTTTATGTGCAGCAGCATAAATCTTTGTCAGTCTGTGGGTCAATATTGTCTGTGGTCTTGGCCATCGGATGTCACTGTAAATGATTGATATGGCAATAACCTGTTTACCCAGGTGGCTTAAAGCAGTGGTATTGTTGGCAATATTGTACGCATAGAACAAGAAACTGCATCTTGACATGTAATGCTCCTGTCCAGGATAATGTTGCTCTTTCACCCACAGATTTCTAAATCATTTCAAGACAGAATATTACAATATATTGATATAACAGTATACTGTTTCTACAATATTACACAGCTGGAACTAGGTAGTAAGCAGGAAAACATCTGAATAAACATAAGACAACAATCTGAAGTCTCAACTCCTCCTGAAATGTTTAGATGGTTAGAATAGGTCAGGACAGGTACAGATGACTCACACAAGCAAAGCAGAAAAGAAATGATATCTGACTTCTTGTCTCTGTGAGCCACACGGCCACTGGACATTTCTTCTCATGTAAGAGTTACTCTCTGTCTCTATATGACTTGCACCTGGATTGTAACTGAAGGTCTGCTGAGAGGCAGCAGGAGATGAGATGCAGTGACACTCCTACTTCGGCAATGTCACTGAATAAACCTGAACATAAACCCTGAACTACACAAACCCTGAACACACACACACACACACACACACATACACTCACACAAACACTGAGTACTGAGTACCCTGGTTTAAATGAACCATCATTAAAAATCATGGTAACCTGGATCTTGCTGGCTTTTGACCGTTTTTACACTGTAACTTACACATCGATGACTGCTGACAGGTAATTGATATTGATTATATTGTTACGGTGCTACCTGTCAGTGTAGATATGTTTAGAGCCTGAAAAATGGGCAAGTGTAAGGAAGTGAAGAAGTTTGACATGGCTTAAACTTCGATGGATAGACAACTGTACACACAACTCCACAACTGCACCTCTTGGACCTACTAAAACTACCAGTTGTGCAAAGAAGAAACAACAGTGGACAGCGACAGGGTCAACAGGGTTGGGGCGACTGTTGTTCAGGACGTTGTCCACTAATCAGACAGTCTGTGGCTCTTTCAGTCCACATGTCAAAGTGTCTGTGGGCAAGATACTGAACCCTAATTTGCAAGCGATGAGTGCTCCATTGATGGCGAATGAATGAATTAGACAAAAAAGCTTAGTATAGGGAATGTGTGTGCATGGATGTGATCTGTAGTGTAAAGCACTTTGAGTCTACAATGTTTGATGATGATTAAACAACCAGCATATTTAACCTTTGAACATAGAATGTAAGTCTATTTATTAGTCAGTCAGTTGCTTTCAACTGTTTGTCTGTGAAACCATTAATAAAGATGCTGATGTAATGTTATTTTTGCTAAATTTTTCATCATGAGAATGACAGGCCAGGCGGCTGGGCTAAACCACCTTCTATTCTACATTTCACAATGTGTGCCTATTAAAGGAGATCTATTGCTGGCGAGCTACCATATGCAAATACATTCATTATACAAGCCCTAGTTCCCAGTCCTCTACAGTATTGACTTTTTATCTTCTTCTTAGCCATTTCCCATTCAAGCTAATTAAAATTTTTGTATGGCCTCTCCTATTTCAGTGAGAAAGGAAACGTTGCTAGGCTGCATGATGCAGGTCTAAAACTTATGTAATGAAACTGTTTCACAGAGGAGGGAGGCCTTCTTCACCACACCATCCTATAAACTACCTGCCCTCACATTCACAGACAGTCAATGTATTGAAATGAATAGCTAAGATACATCTATAAAGTGAGACAGAGACAGTGCCAGACACTTTTACTACAGGTATGTAATGAATCTTAGAGGAAAGCCAAAAATATTTGGGCAGAGAAAATAACTAGCTGTGACCTTATACTATTAAGGTATCAAAACACCAAGCCAATAGTTGGCTGTCAGCAGTCATATGCCATTGAGCTGTCATCGAGTATCTGTGGCTGACAATTACCCAAAGTTTTTGCAGCAAGTTGAGCACTGTTGACATCAGTCGGCCCTTATCAGTGACTGCTCTACTGATTCAGCATGTTGAATTGACATCAGGCAGATAGTGAGAGATACAGTACTGAACTTAACGAATCAATGAGTTTACTTATTTAGGACAAATTCCATCAGTTTGTTCTGCATATCTGTTCATCAGACAAATATAATGGATGTACATGGCATATTACTTTTTTCCACTAGACAGTTACTCTAGGTGTGCATGTGTGTGTATGTGTGTGTGTGTGTGTGTGTGTGTGTGTGTGTGTGCGTTTTGCACTCTAGCAGTTGCCTTGGGCAATGGGAAAACATTTCTTTTCCTGACTAAATCTGACCCTTAGAATATCAGAGTAATAGGGGTATTTTCAAAAGAATTTGTAAAGAAATTTAAAAAGATGTTGTTATTCTCCTGGTAAGCTGGTGGCTGTTTTTTCTGTTTGTTTGTTTGTTTTTTCTGTTTATTTGTTTTATCTGATTTTGGAAAAGTGCCAAAAGTTTGGAAGGTTATAAAAAGAAATCTAAATATAGAAATCAATATCATTTATGTTAAATGAAGTTGTACTTAAAAATAACATAATAAATGTAAATTAATTCCATTGTTTTTGCATGAATATACTCAGCCTTTTCCTTTTTCAGCCAAAAGAGGACACTTCTGGCTTCATATGCTATAGCCTATTTAAGCTCGATCTCTAGTTGTGGGAGGAAAGACCATGTGGTTGCGGCTTCTCTTTTCATAAAATGAAAACCAAATGTGAAGTGGCATGCTAGAGATCGTATTAGAAGAAAAGCTGGTCTGAGTCAAGTGAGCCAGGAAATAAATATACAGTTTTTGAAAATAGATCCCCTTTATGGCTTTTCCATATGCTTGCAGTGAGAAGAATGAATACAACATTTATCTGCATGGTGCTATGACTTGTTGAAGTGAGTGTACCCCAAAGCGTTGCGTCACATTCCTTACAGGTATCTCAGTGTGACTTAATGCACATAAGCATAAATAACAAAAAAAAAGGGTCCCTTTATGTATTGGAAAATTTGGCACTATAAACCAACAAGTTCTTTAAGGTGAACATCCATATATGTCACTTGTCCTTACTCCTGAATATGACACCTTGAAGTGCATCGGTGTCATTGATTAAGTGGTTCAGCTTATAGAGCAGATATAGTTTAGTTTGGTTTAGACATAACAACTATATGGAAGGGTTCAGGAAAGACTGTGGTTTTGAATAAAACATGCTTACTTAGGGTTTGAGGACCTTCATCATCATGATTACAAAAACAAACACAGTTTAAGCTGTGGCAACACAACACTGGCAATCGATCTCTTACAAGAAACACAGCAGTCTCCTCTGTGAGAGGAGACTGCTGTGTTTTGTTGACTTACTTAACCTCCCGTATCATAAAGTATGTGAGAGACGTTCTTGTTTTGTTCTACAACCACTAGAAGGCATCTGACAATAAAACGTTTCAGTGGGTCACGAATAACTGCTCGCAAACATGATGAACAGGACCATGTTTTGTTGTTTAACAGCAGAACAGTCTCACACACTTTTATTAACCTGGATACCACAGTAAAACATTTTGTTATATTGTTATTTTGTTTTAGACTTAGTTGTTTTACACAACAGTTGTTGTGAATTATTATTTTAAATTATTCTGATATAAATCATATTTCTCCTTTACTGGTCAGTGCATCTCAGTAACCATTTATTAATATTTTGTGTATATGCTCAACCGTCAAAATGACAGACCTCCTGTCTGTCAGGTTGCCATTGTGCCAACTTGGCTGATATATATTTATGAACTCTTCATGAAAGAAATTTCCCCCTCCCTCAAATGATCTCCAAATATGAAGCTGAATATTTTAAGGTCCATTGTATGTTATTTATTCTACTTGTGCTTTATTTTACACCTTCGGCTAATATTGTTGGTATTGTGAAAATGTGAAGTGATCCACATCCACATACTATCCTAAACAAAGATTTTACAAGTGCCTGGTTGTTTTTTCCTAAAATTGTTATACTTTATTTATGTTTTATTTCTTTGCCCCAAGCCTGTTATTCTTCAAATTTCTGGCCTATACATAATGGATGCTGTGTGAGTGAGTCAGGGTGGAGTTTGGCTCTGGGGCTTGTGGGCAATGCAGAGAGATAAAGTAAGGGAAGGAAAGAGAGAACAGAGAGTGGCAGACTGACCGAGAGTCCCAGCCAAGCTTTGGCTGCTAAGCAAAAAACAGAGATTATTTGCCTCAGTGAAGAAATAATGGTAGACAGTAGTTAAACCTCTGTTTGTGATCCCCAGTGTGGCACAGAATTATGTGGGGCACAGCTTGTTTTGTCTTTGAAGTGTTCACTACCAGAAAAGTTGAGTAAAAAAGACTTGACCTATAGTTTACCATTGAGATCCCCACTTGTCACTTCCAGTATGAAATAATGACCTACTGTAGAGCAGCACTTCTTACATCATTTGGACTCATTTGAGAGCCATTCTGAGAAATCTGAATATCACAAAATTATGTATATTATTATTGTGTAAATTACAGCGAATGGTGTTCAGACAGTGTTAAATCTGAGGTTAGAATTGAGTGCGGCCATCTACCCAGTCAGTTATAAAACTGTTTGTCAGTGTAGAAGTGGGGCTAACAGTAACAGTCACTGCAACACAATGCATTGCAAAGGCCTGATCTTGTCTATCTCTCTATATATCTACAGTCTATATTTGTATTCTGTTACTGGGATTAGAACATGTCATTGGGATTAGAGGCACTGCACTACTCTGGTTTCAGTTGTATCTATCAGATATATTCCAGTTTGTTCATGTAAACAACAACTTTGCCATGTGTGTAGTTAGTCAAGAAGTTCTGCAGGATTCTGTCTTAGGCCAATCCCTTTCATCCTATATGTGTTTTCTTTAGGCAATATCATCAGGAAGCACCATATAAACTTCCATTGTTATGCAGATGACACCCAATTATACTCTACGAAGCCAAATGAAACCAAGCAGGTTCTGAAACTTGATGGATGACTCTTATTTCTAAAGTCATGCAAATCTGAAGTTATACTTGGCCATAAACATCACACAACATAATTTTCAGATCATATAGCTACTCTGGATGGCATGACCATGGCCTCTGGTTCTACTGTAACAGTCCCTCCAGGATTTCTCAGGCCTTTTTTGAGATTGTTGATGCCTAATGTGCCTGACTTTGTAGCAGCTTTTCCAAAAAAAAATTGCTGAATTGCAAAATTTGCAGTGCTTTTAACCATTTTGTTGCAATAAAATTGTGGGAGCAAGTCAAAGTTGCAATCTTTTCCCTTTAAAGGGGAATTAATTATACATTGTTAATATATACTGTTAAATATAAAATTATAATTATTACAGCATTATAATTATACTTTAACAATTAATTAAAAATGAAGGAGATAAAACTACTGTGTTGTGATGTGATTTAACTCGTCTGACATCCTCATTCCCCCCATCACATTCTCCATGTGTTCCATGTCTTTACAGTGGCAAAGTGTTTCTTAGTAGATGACTTCCTCTTGTGCTTCACAACAATACTGCATGCAGACTGACTTCTCTTCATTGTTTTCCTGGAAAATCCAGAATACAATTCAAAATCCTCCTGCTTAGATATAAGGTCCTTAATGATTGGGCTCCATTATATCTTACAGAACTCATAGTTCCTTATTATTACAAGCTGCAGGTTTATTTGTGGTTCCTAGAGTCTCTAAGAACAGAATTGGAGATAGAGCCTTCAGTTCACGCTCGTCTCTTATGAGCCTGATAACTGAAGATTATACAAAAGATTATACAAGACATACTATACAAATAAACTTGACTTGACTTGTCAAGTCACGATGAAGTGATGCACCCATCATGCCTAGTGATACTGTACAAGCCTGTGGGGTCAGTGCTATGATCTGGGGTTGCTGCAGTTGGTCAGGTCTGGGTTCAGGAACATTATGTGCCAAAAGAATGAGGTCAGCTGACCACCTGAATATACTGAATGACCAGGTTATGTTTTCTTCCCTGATGGCACAGACATATTCCAAGATGACAATAACAGGATTCATCAGGCTCAAATTGTGAAAGACTGGTTCAGGGAGCATGAGACATCATTTTTATACATGGATTGGCCACAACAGAGTCCAGACCTTAATCCCATTGAGAATCTTTGGGATGTGCTGGAGAAGACTGTGTGCAGTGGTCCGACTCTCACATCATCAATACAAGATCTTGGTGAAAAATGAATACAACACTGGATGGAAATAAATCTTGTGACTTTTTTTGGCCAGGCAGTGTAACTATCTACAGTATATACAGTTGTAAAATCCAATTCATGGACTGATTACTCAAACTTCTCTTCCTGGATCCTGTTTCATTATCTCATTACCTGCCTAAAGTATCTACAGAATACTCTTATTGTCACAAACTGTCAAAATACACTTTTAGGTTGTCACCAGTCTTACAATATAAAGAAGCAAGGTGTCATCACACATGATGGGGGCTGATTGACAGTAAAAGTTTGGGAGTGTCCTTTGCTTGGAACCATCCCTCTTTCAGGTATTGATTTAAGGCTAAAGCTGATGGCTGAGCTGTGACCAGCTTGGGAGTCGCTGCTCCTGATGCTGACAGGCCTGCATCATTACTATAGCACTAAGCATTGGCATTCAAGGTCTCTCCCCACTCTCACCCCATGATAAACTACTGACGGGACTCAGGGCAGGTAGGTTTTTCAGCATACATCAGCTCCAAAAAGCACATCAATTATTCAACCTCACAGACGCCTATTGTAATTACTCTGCATTGATAGGCTGCCAGCAACCTCAACCATAAGTCAATGAAATAAGCAACAAGATGCAAAAACTGTACTCCTGTGGAACTGCCAATTGCAAACTGATTGGGTTGTCCTAGTAGCCAGCAGGACACTAAGGCTCTCAGATAAAGCCAATATATAGAACAAAAAATAGAGGAAAAAACATGCATAATTCATTATGACAGCATTAATAGACGCTGTGCTTGTCCAGCAGATGTAAATGCTGCTTCTAGATTCTGGGTTCTGGACATTAATTTTTAATGCAAACGTGACCTGCTGGGCATCTTAATGCACCACAATTAGTAAAGGGTGGAAGTCATGAAAGACATGCAGGGAGTCTGTGAAAATAAGTGGTCAAAAGCCATCAACATGCAAAAAGACAAACAGACTGACTGATAAACAGACAAAATGTCAAAACACACTTGGAATCAGAGTTCAGAAAGCTAATCAATGTCTGGTTTACATTTAACATGACTCTCTCCTTGCCTTCGCTTTTACAAAGCCCCAGTAATCTCCACACAATATAGCTTGCTTGTTCATCAGTCTGCGCACAAGCTAGTCATAAGAGATAGCAAACAGGGGGTGAGGAATATAGAAGATGCAGAGATGGAGAGAGTGTGAGAGAGTGATGAACTGTCCAGGGGAGGGGTGGGGGTAATTTCAAATAATGAAAGTAGAAAGTATCTCTGCCCAGAGCAGAGCAGGGAGTTTCAGTGTTTTGAAAAGATAAGGAATTTGGGCTCAGTTCACACCAGAAATAGACTGAAACAAATTGAACCCTCATTCTCTTGGTCAGTTCTTTGTAAGTGAGAATAATGCTGAGAGTTTTCAGTCCTGTATGTTGAGATGCACTCACTGATTCTATGTTATGGTTATTATTACAGCTAATTTTACTGTGATAGTTTTTTTTTTATTTATTATTATTCCATCAATTTGAGCATCCAGTGCGCTGACATAGTTTGAGGAGCAGATGCTTTTTGCAGCACACAATTAGCCTTTTGTTGGGGTTATTGTTGCATAGAAAGAGGAAGCTGTGGAAATCTGGAACATAATGACAGCAGGTGTGGAATTAGTGTTCTCTTGTTGATTCACAACACTGCTGTGGAAGCTCTTTCAGAACAGTCTTTTCTCAAGTTTAGAGCAGATTTGAGCATCCATGTGACAGAAAGTTTCAAACAAAGATGTCAGCTGTGACTGCTGCTTGGCATGCACACCAGACCGGTGTAATGGATATAAAATGAGCATTGGTTGATTCTGCAGACTGATTGAATGACAGCCTTTATGTTCCCCATGACAGACTGTCAGAATCACTTTGACTTTTTTAAGCTCTTGAAGAAATGCTGACTGTAACCTTGCATGTCACTGCCTTTAATTTGCCCTGTTCTGCTTTTGTTTTTCTTCTATTTTCCACCAAGCTTCTGAATCCTGCCACACCCACAGCAACCCAGTTTTATAAATCCAACTGCTCAAACAATGGCCTCTTTCCCCTTTTTCTTTCACAAACCTTATGTCTGAGCTGTAGTCCACTACAACATTGACACTGCCTTGTGACAAGACTAATATCTCCCCCCAGAGTTTTGGGATTTATTTCCTGTAGCATTCGTGTCCCAGTTGAAGATGAAAGCAAATGCACACACAAACAAATATACACACTGGGAGGAAAAAGGGGAGTTACAAATGCTAATATAGACATACAGACGGGGGATGTAAATCCACTCCTTATTGTGAATTCAGCACATTGGCTGGATTGTGCAGCAGTGAGCCCCTTTATTCAATTGAGCTGCCATCCATCCTGACTACGGCATTGAGCAGGCACGGAGAAGGAGCTCCCACAGGAAACACAGCCTTGCTCCAAACACACAAGGGCTGTCTGCATACACATCGTCAGATAGTGTGGATTGACTAATTAGGACTATAATAGTTTGATGTAATTGACCATATAGGGTCATTATTATCAGCTGAGGTATGCCAAAATTTCACTGTTAGGGACAAGGGTGTCTGTGTGTGAAAGTATGTGACTATACCATGAGCAAATACTCAATCTGTGGTAATTAAAAAGCCTGTGGATTTTAGCTCATAAGAGAGCTCTGATAGAAAAATACATACATATAAAATATACATTTGAAAAATAATCAACATTTATAATGTGACCACATTGCATTTAAGGTCTGGGCACACATTTGCTTAGTTTGTCAGATATTTGAATATTTGGCTAAGTTGTGGTTATGGCGTCCCATGTTAAAGCTGGACTTTAACATATTTAATGCCACATTTACACATAGCCAGGTATTTACAGAAACTGATATTTCCCCCTCTCTATTTTCAATAATATCATTGTTCACATCATATCTTTTCCCAATAGTATTAATTTACACAAATCCACAAAAATACACCATCAAGAAATATTATGAGTATGCCAAACAAGTAGGTGGCAATGTATTGAGACGTATAAAGCCATGTTACATGTACAAATGTCACGCACCTGACGCTGATGTGTCTCAGAAAGCTATTTTATGGTGGGGGTTTTAAACGCAGGGTTTTGCATCTATTTGGCATCTTTTCAGGATTAACTGGCAACCTCATTATGAAATGCAAGCACTTGACACTGATTGGCCCCTTTACTGTCACTGAAATGAATGTAACTTCGCCAGCTTCGTATCATGGACATCTTTTTACAGATACAATTTACATCAACCATTTTGGAAATTGACCCATTTTCTAGCGGACATTTCTAAAAAGGAACTTCTATGAAAATACAATGTTCAGAATTTCTAGCACTTAGCACATGTTCCGCAATGTGAGTGGACTACCTTTGTACAACAAAGACAAGGTAAAAAGGTTTTTTGATTCTCTCTTAACTTTAAAGATGTACAGTTTTCCAGTGGTTTCCCATGGCATTTCTGGCATTTATCAAGGGATAGACTTAAGAAATGGTCAGAAACCATTTAGTACAGGACCTAATGTGGATCAAGCTCCAAGATAGTAAAGAGTTTATTTTGTGTAAAGTAACCAGCAGCATCCATTCATTAGTATGTTATGTGCGTAATTTGCAGACTGACAGGTTCTTCCGGTGACTAATAAATGGACATTAGTATCTGTGATGGGCACAGTATGTTCTACTGAAATGTAGTGAAACCAAAGCAGAAATTGATATTAAATGGAAATATGACTCATTTGCTGGCCACCACTCTAGCATAGAATATCTCAGCAGTTGCATATGCATCAGCAAAGAAAAACCTGGCAAAATCCCTATCAAGGCTGTGAGAGTGATAACATATCAATGGCATCCCCTCTCTCATCTGCCCACTGATGTATGATGAGGGACCATAAGTGTGATTAGTGGTGTGAGGAGCACATGAGTCTTGAGAACAGATGAGAGGTGTTTAGCCCGCAAAGGTGGGCTGTGGCAGGGCCACAGCAAGGTAAGATATGGTCTCTGGCCTTGGTTATTACCATGCTGAGTTATGGGCGTCTGCCTTCCTCACCAATCTGCACACATTGTTATGCCAAGTTATGACACACAATCCCTCCTAATGCTGTACCTCTATGATTTGCCCATACTTGTGCTCTTTGGCTCGTTTTCCATATCTCACTCTCTTTAGGCCTTTTTAGTTCATCTCTTCAGCCGTTCGCCATTTATAGAACAATAAGGAATCTATTGAGTTGGAAGGTGTTGTGCAATTATTAGCAAGGTATGCATGTGCTGGAGGAGCTTGAGATCGCAGTGGCTGCTGTCCTCCAGGGTCCTTGTGAAAACAATGACGTAGTTATTATTAATATCTAAATTCTGATGTCTAACCGAAGAAAAGTGTTTAACCTACTAGATCCACAGAAATAGACAGACTGACTGTCACAGCCCTGCTGGGGCTCTCCTTCTCCTTCTCCCCTCTCCCCTCACTCCTGTGTGTGTGTGTGTGTGTGTGTGTGTGTGTGTGTTCTCACTTGCAGAGGTGTAGCTGGTCAACAGGAAGCACCTGATGCTCATTTCCCCACTCATGAACATCTCAAATTCCCCCTGGCTTCTTCTCCACTCTTAACTAGATTGTTGTGCATTGTATGTATAACTCACTTAATGCCACCTTACCTCTTTCATGTTTTTTCTCTAGTGCAGTCTACTTTGTTCCCTGATTGGTGTTTTCTCCCCATGCTCCCCATGTTGGATAACCAATCACCTGCTTCACTGTACCATCCACGTCCTGCCAGAACTCTGCTTGCCAGCTCCTGAGCAGCCACACACCAACCTCACCTCTCCATCTGGCAACCACTTGTGCCTCAGACTTCTCCTCTTGTTGCATTAAATGACCTGTTTTTGAGCCATCACTGTGTCCTGCCTTTGAATCCACTTTGTTGTTCTCAGCTTACTTGTTGCTCAACAACAACTTGTTGCCCCTCCACCCCACCCCTATGACCAATTAAGATGTGTGATTTGTCATGTTGGACAAGTTTAGAAATCATGACAATAGCTTTTCACATCTATATGAAATCAAAGGGTGGGAGCTGAAATGACACCAGCGAGACAAATAACACATTCCGCTCTATACTAGGACAAAACAAGAATCATCACCTTGTATAACAATTACTATAGATGAGAGGGGTGTCATTGCTCATGTGATATTCATTGTGCTGCTGCCTGCTGTTGCAGAATGTTGACACTAAATGTTGAATGTTAAAACTGACTGAAGAAGCCCTGTTATATGTTGCCCTCACCCCTTGCTTAGGGAGGCCTGTGTGCACCCTTATGGGGGGGTAGTAGTGCTGAGGGTAGGGGGAGAATTGAGTTTGTGTAAATGGAGCATTTGGCCATATTCATCTTCTCCATCTCCTTATGAATATGCAAACCACACAAGTAGGCATCAGTTAACTTACCTCCCCCTGGAATTCAAGGAAAGAGGAGAAGGAGAGGAGTGCTCCACTCTGACACTTTGATTCAGTAATGGTGGACTTCTCTGTGTGTATATTTCTTTGCGTCACCATTTGTGTCTGCGTGGAAACTGGAAAACCTCACAGTCATTTATAAAATACAATCATTGCCTCTTTGATAGCCTGCCTCGCTCTATGGTTTTGTCGCATTATGTAAATTTAGGAGGAGGAAAATGTATGGAGCCTCTGACCTTTTTTTTTCACATCTTTTTTGAGGATGGGCGGGGGCCACTTGGTTGGGGTTTCTCTGTTTTTGTCTTCCTCTCAGATGTGGAGGGAAGACTTGAAAGCCTTAATATTATGATGCTTATGCCAAAACCACTCCCTTCCTTTTTCGCTTTGTGCCTGCCTTCCCACTGCTGCGCTGCCCTTGGCTGTGTGTCTTTGAGCAAAACATTGGCAAAGCATCAGTGCCGGAGCATACCTCACCACAAGTCCTTTTGATGGTCCAAGACGAGAGGGAGCATTTGGTTTTAATTTTTTCTCATTTTGTTACTGACACACCGCACACTCGACACACACACACACATTGCATTTCATTGTGCTAGATTAAAAGGGGGATGTCAAGTTTGGACATTTAACATTGTTTTTATCGACTCTGACCATGTCTGTCTTGGTTTTCAAACATCCCTTTTTAGGCCCATAAGTCCTGTGGTCTGCTCACTCTGTAAAACTCTCTGTAATATCTGGTGCCATGATTTGTTTCTTTCCTATATAATGGGCAGCTGCAATCTATGTTCTTAATACTTTACTTTTTTAATATTTTGATAATCCATTTGAATATTTATGCACAGAAACTAATTTCTTCTGTACCCTTTTATTTTGAAATTCTATCCTCACTCAAAGTCTATTCTTATTATTTTAAACTTCTCCACTCAGATCACTGAAGTATTATGTCTCATCGAGCCAATGGAAATTCTTGTTCCTGGTACAGGAGCCTTTGTGGCCGTAAATCCTCCTATACAAGCTAAATCCAAGGTAATAATAGGGGATCAGTAGCTCAGTTGTAAAAGTTAACTTGATATAAACCACATCAGAAACAAGTATGTAACCTTTTCTGTCCTCTGCTCTGTCCTGTAGAGGTCAATAAACACATTTGATTATTTCCCCTTCATCATAATCCATTTCCTAAGCACAAGCTGTATGTATGCCTGATTTATGACAACATTGTCATCTTAATCCCTTGTCAGGGATTGAGCCTAGGTTTACACCAGGATTACAGTTCAAGACCAATTACTAACCACTGAGAGTCTGAAGGAGAAGTGCCAATGTCAGACTTTGGATCAGCAACCCAAATAATGTGACAGGCATGCAGTAACTCGAGCCACAAAAGGTCAGCATATGTTCAAAATGACGGTGAGCTGACGTGTCAGGTGGCGTTAGCTGAGACTTGCTGCTTTAAAGCGTTATAGTCAGCACTATCATGCCTGTCAACACTGCAGACACCTGCCAATCATAATCATGCCATATGATTGTATGTGTGTGTGTAGCTGACTGAGCTTGTGCATAATGTCTGTACAACATTTGACCTTTGTGTCCCTGCTGACAGCATTATTGCTGTGTTGTGTTTGGCTCTGACACTTCATGAAATGTAAATCAGACTGTAGGAAATTTTAAATGAAACACGACTGGAAGAAAATACAAGTAGGGATCAGTAGGAGGGACCCTTTTTTAAATTCTGGCGTTCTGTCTGCCTGGACCCAAGGGTAATGATTTCACAGTCATGGCCAGCCTGCACACATGCACAGAGAGGGGTCATCTCCACGCCAGCATATCCAACAGCACATTAAGCTGTTCATTATCAGACAGAGGTAATATTATTCACTAAGTGTATTCATCCTTTGTTCTCTGCATCTCATCCTAGCAATTAGCTAATTACCACTAATGGAGTAATCAAGACATTACTGTATTAATTAGGAAATTACATTGAATACAAAAAAATCCACACAAAACAGAAATTGTTGCCTTATCTTTTCAACTTACTTTGTGAATAGGCAAAAAAGGCTCCCTATCCAAACAAAAATAAATGGGCAAGGAATAATCTGTAGGTGTGTCTGTGGCTACATTAATTATGATAAATAGCCATGGGAAATTTTATAGATTTTATAATGAGTTCTAGTATGTATCTATACACTAGACATGCCAGTAGTCATAGGAAAATATTTACAAATCCCACAGAAAAGTTCACATATCTATATTAATGGCCTCATATTAATAATTAGACCTGAGATCTAATGTTAGTTGTTAATGTGATTTTTGATTGAATTATCGTGTTTGCCACCAAGACATGTTCACGCTGGGTTTGTAAGAGTATTTGTACAGCCTTACTATAGCCTTAAGATTAATGACCAGCAGGTGAGACGCTATTGTAAGGGTAATGTGAACACTGATGGAGACATTAGTTCTGTTGTTTACTGGTACTATAGATTCTAGTCAATAAGGCTTTACTAATAGCTTCTGTGTGTGGATGGACTCAGGCAGTCTGGCTCTTGCAAGGAGTCTTGTGTACCTGTAAAAGACTGGAGGCAGAGTCATTAATGTTTATGGAATTAAAATGGCAGATATTGTGATGGCTAGCCTAATGATTTCATGTTACCATAATTAGCATTACGAGGAGGATTGGTGGGATGGATGTGTGAGAGGATGGGAAATTAATGAAGGAGTAGGAGGAGGAAAGAGAGAGGTAGGTGCAGGCCAGGCAGTCTGAGTATTAGAGAAACTGACAAAGACAGCGAGGAAGGAAAGAGTGAGTTAGTTAGAGGTGGAGATAGAGAGCAGAGAAGAGATGGAGAGGAGTGCGGGGGGCGGTAAAACAAAGGGGATGTGAAGCGTAGGAGGATGTTCATTAACTAAATGAGGGCGAATTGTTAGCATGACTGTGTGATGGTGAGGTTCCTCAGCCTCAATTTCAGAAATACTTGTCTCCCATGGAGAGGGGATGCAGCCCCCTCACAGGCTGTCAGCTCCAAATCCAGCAAATGAACATCAGCTCATCAACATTTTTCTCTCTATGGCAGCTGTGTTAGTCATGAATGTTACATCCTGAGTGAATGCTCTTTTGAAATTAGACAGATCTAATGGATAACCAGTGATTACCTGACATCAAATGAAAATGTTGTCCTAACATTCAGTCTAATGGCCACTTATTTGCTTTGCATTTGTATTGTTTTATTTCTTGATATGACTGGTGAGATGATATGATGTAATGTCTGGATGCAGCATAAGTAAAATAAACAGCTACAGTATCGGAAAACATCAATCAAATGTGAGTCCTGCACAATCAAACAGTAAGTGCAGCCCTCTTCAAAAATAAAACACAGTGAAAACCATCACATAAGTGGAAGAGATTAATTGTAGTCTTGATGAATCACATTGCAGCTAGGGATATGACTCACAAACTGTGCCATATACTTTCCCTACCTACATAACCAACAGTGTACAATCACAGAGTTATACCTGTCTTCAATCAACCGGAAAAAAAAATCCATCTTGCAAATGGAGAAAGTCGCAGAGAGACATTATAGAGCAGAGTTAATGGATGCAGGGAAATATATATATATATATATATTTCCATTACACACGGTATATCATACTTCATACTAGTTTTTACTAACGCAAGACTAGGCTCATTTACAATATTTAACAGCCTAATTCCTGTTGATTCATATAAAGCATTTCTCAGATCTTCCATGTTTAAGATTAACCTAATCCTGCCTTTACGAAAATTAAAGTTCAAATCTTTCTATGTTGCCCCTGAGTTTCTGACTGTATTGTCGTGTCCGACAGCCCTCCAGAAACTGAGCTTCTTTTTTTTCTTTTCCACACAAATGAGTGAAGGGATGGTTTATGCACTTAATGAAACAGAGACAGATATTTGCATGAGGGAGAGAGTTGAGACAGTTGGTTAATCCTCTTCTGTCTGTGTAACTATTGCTCTGAAGACCTCTATATGTCAGTTAGCATTGTACCGTAAATACCTTCTTATAAGGCAGAGAGCCAAGCAGCAGACACTTATGAAAACAGAAATAATAATGACCTACCTTAAAGTTGTACTAATTTGGCACTTATCGTTTTTCTCTGTGGCAGATGAGGCTGTTATTGTCAGTTTTTAATCCGCAAAACTTTTGAGCAAAACTTTAGAGAGTTAAGCCTCACGATACACAATGTAGTCTATTTCTAAACATTTTGAAACACAGTGCACTAATTACTAACTGACATCTCTGGAGTCAGCTGCAGGTACTGGATAACTCATTCATTACAGGGTGTTCTTTCTCTCACCACCCAATATTAACAGGCTCCTACAATCATTTAGCTTCCCGTATTCTCAAGTTATGTTCACTGTCTCGCATACAACTGCCGTCTTTTTCCATCAGTAATTGGCACACCTGGGAATTTAAGTCTTTTGTTTTCTTTTGTGTCCACATTTAATTGTAACTTTAATTATGTTGCCATTCTCCTTTTCAGGGCTGATTTCTACCAGCAACCGAGAGAGTTATTACTGCCCAAGTGCTAGATGTTCTCAGGGGCGAGTCTGGCTGCTCAAAGTGACAACATCTGACAAAGTTCTGACACAATTGGTCCACCAGAACCGGAGCAGTTAAAGACATCATCTCAGAAGCGAAGCAGAAAGCATAAGGTTCAGGTGTGTGTTGCAACTGTGCAAAACAGAGAGAGAAATGATGAGATGTGGAAAGAGTGAGATGCAAAGAGCTGCCTTAATGGGAAAAGGTTTGCAACCATTTGAAAACACAAACACTTAAATACAGAGGACAGGAATCAGTTCAATGCCATGTGGAACAGAGCTAGGCTGAAGTAGGAAACTATACTACAGAACTTGTTTTTCCTGACATTCTTACATGTAAAAAAAAAAAAAAAAAATCTATGGTGGTCTTTATTTTGGCTGTGTTGGGAGAGGGGTTTTGTATCTCATAAACATTTTATTAAATAAGGCTTGCAACTGATGTAAGTAGGATGACATTTACTCCATTGTAATGATAATTGAATAAAAAAACAACTACAGTACTTTTATGAACACTACACTACCAACTAATTTCAGAGCCGCTTCAAAACTCAGACTCAATCATGGCATCTGAAATCACACTAAAGCAGAAAAATGCTGCAGCAGACTGCGTGGGGGTGGGGGGTTGTTGTCAGTTTGATTTTCCATAAGCAATACAAATGCAAAGTTCTTCTACCATGAATGAAACACTTTACACATAATTGTAATGGATAGATGCAAAGCAAAATGCAAAGATGAAATAATTTTGTACATTCTTAAACTTGAACCTTTGAACATGATCCTCGAACCATATTTGTACAACTTAACAATCAGACACATGATAAACTGATTTCCTTCAATATGAGCTTGTTTGCCCATAATGTTAACCTCACAGGTATTGACTCTTAAATTAAAATGACAGGCCAAATGTCATCAGGTCTTATTTAGTGCTTAGATCCTACTTAAACAGGTAACTCCTGATGTCAGGTTCTTTTAAAGCCTTCACACAAGATTAAACTTTTTCATTCTTCATTTATAGTCTTTCTCTTCAGGCTTCCCCAAACCTGCCAGACGGGAGAGTCTCAGAGCAACTATATGCTCAAAGAACTTATCACATTTCTCAGTGAAAAGATGTGAGATGCTGTGTAGGAATGTAATTCTCTTGACTCTAACACACAGAACAATGCTTCACAATGAAACCCTAACAGAATAGCCAAAGGGACATTGGACATAAAAATGTGGTTTTAGATCTGTAGTAGTGAAACATATGTCAAAGAAATAATCTCACTGTATAAAATTAAATCATAGCAGATTGTCCTGGATTAAGCTCTGGTGTGAGATCTAATCCAAAGGCACCCCTTGCTTGCTAGGGAGCTGTGATAATCCCATATCAGACTGGGTCTGTTAATCTTGTTCCTAACACAGGCTTTTTTTTTTCTGCTACATGATCTGACAAAATGCAAAAGCCTGAATCTGTTTCAAGATGACTACCTAAGGAGACTGGCAATGAAAAATACCAGCACTGATTATGGAAGAAAGGTTTTGGATTATTTCTTTTAATTATCCGTTGAAAAAGTCTGAGACTGGCTCTGCTACAATAACATTAAATGATCAGCAGCATTTGACAAACACTAACACCCACTGCTCAGCTGTACTCCTTATCATATATTTCACCATGCTCAGTATTCAGAGCATGAACAGCTTTCGATTACTACTCTTTCTGTATGTGTCAGTGTGTGTGTGTGTGTGTGTGTGTGTGTGTGACTGTCTGTCTGTGTGTATGTGTGTGTGTAATATCCCTTTTCATGGGCCCTTATTGGTCATTAAGTAACATAGAAATCTTCCTGCCTGCAGAAGGAGAAAATGGGGCTGATTTCACCAGGCCTCGACTGAGCATCAGCTTCACACTGTGATTTATGTGACTTATTAGCGGGCCCCCACTGGCAGGACCCATCATCTGAATTATAAGTAAGGATTAGGCTGCAGGCTAATGACAGGCCTGGGGGTAAAAAATTGACATGTGTTTTGCGGTGACGCATTTCCTGTAAACCAGATTACAGAGCACATGCAGAGCCGCACAAATATGAGAGACGTCGGCAAATAAAAAAATCACATCTATAAGCGCACAAGAAGATTAAACACACACTGACACATCAGTGTTAACCCAGCCTCTAAAACGTGGGGGTTGCAGCTGTGCTTAGATTATGAATCTCTATTAACCTTGTCAACCCATCAACTCACTCTTAATGAGGACAGAGATAACACTGACACACACATGCACACTCACACATGTAGACACGGTGAACTCAGAGTCTTGTGATTTAAATTAGTTTTAAAATAAAAATTATTAACCTTTGTGTATCTGGAATTCAAAATGCAACACATTTTAAAGGAGAATGCATGAGTGCAAATAAAACCACAGTATCTAAAGACACTGAAGCTTACATTGCACATTGTGTAGAAAATATAGCACGTAAGCACAGAGTTTCAAGATCACATATGCATGTCAGTCTTACGTCAGTTTTTATACATTATGAGAAGCTCATTTCTAAAGTAATAGCAGTAATGCTGAAGACTGACATTCCTTCTGGTATTGAGATAAACCAATATCAGCCAGCAACCCAACTTCTGCTGTTACATTTATAAGAAATTGTTGTAGTCTAATATCACATCATATCTGCTCCCTCTGAGGGAATATTTCTGTTCAGCTTGTGTTTGTATCTCTCTCTCTCTCTCTCCCTCTTACTCTCTCTTTGTGTGTGTGTGTGTGTGCGTGCGCGCGTGTGTACCTGTTCTAAATGTTGCACAGCAGGGGGAACATAGCTTGCAAACTCAGAGGACCCAATACATCCCTGGTCTAATATGGATAATAGTTATGGATCCTCTTCAGAGGTTAAGGGATGCTACAGAGGGGTCACCATGGTTGAAGGCCACGTATGACATTGATTAGTTAGGTATGAGTTGTTACCTAGTAAAGAAAATTCAGGAAAGATTCAGGAAAATTCAGGAAAAATACCATCCCTTGTCTGTTGTGATTGTCACATAATAACAGAACTTGAAACTCAGTCTGGACTTATTTTTTCCCTCTGTAAATATGTTACAGCTCCAGGGTTCCGATGAAATTCCTCCATGATATTTGTGATGATATTTTGTAATTATTGTGAATAAAGGGGTTCTTGGAGTGGAGCATTGTAAGAGGCCCTTTGATCAGCAACACGACTATTTCTTCTCTGAATAAGTTGGAATCCCACTGATCAGATCTTCAAAGCACATCCTCCTCCTCCCCCTCCCTCTCACTCTTGTGGTAGTCTAGTGTTGCCCTGCATATTAACACCGCTGTAATTGGACTTGTTGTTTGTTTGTAGCTTCACTGTTTATTTAGATTGTGTTTGAAGCATTGCTCCATTAAATTATGTCCTTGATGTCTCCAAGCATGTAGAAAACAGAGTCAAGTGAAATGTTGTGCACTGATTCCAGGAAACATCCTTAACCTTAACATTTGGGTTAAGGTTACTCACAGGCCAAAAAGCCATTATGGATAAATGTCATATGTGTATATTTTTCTTGAGGTTACTTTAGTATCATTTTAAGAATCAACTAGAATCAACTAAAAAAACGAAATTGTGTCATGAATTTCACTCTAAAGTGTGTCTTTGTTTAAGTCCAGGGAACATAAAGAATGTTACCAGACCATGGATACTAAATCTAAATATAACCTTCAAAGGAGGGCTGCTCCTTGTTTGCATCTTTGCAATTACACTTTGCAGTTGGTTGCTGTAATGCCCGTCTGAGAAGTATCTTGTATATGCATGAAGAAAAGAATCTGTTAACAGAAGTGAGAGTGGCAGAGTCATGCGAGTTCTGTGAGGTGGAGAAAAGTCTGATACGTTCTTTAGAAGTCTCCCAAACGGCTCCCAGACCTAATCACTGGTTCTGTTTAATGGCCATTGATGTTATTATTGTGGATGTCTATTTGATCTTGTTTCACCACTTGAGAGGGGAATTAGGGACGTGTAATTCACCAACAAACAGTTTAGGTGTGGTAGCATGTATTATACACAAACCTCACCATCGCTTTGCTGAAACATACACAGCCCAAGATTCTTCTTTATGAGGTAACATTGAACTTACAAACGTCAGGAAGACAAACCAGGCAACATCACTGCTCCATGCCAGCACTTGTTTGTCATTTACCCCAGCCAGGCACTGGGCATGAACTGCTCTGGATTCAATTAAGTTTTAGCCCCAAATAGGTTGAATATCTGCCAGATCAGTTGGTGTGTACTCATCTACTTTACCAACTACTGTGAGGAATTCTGGACTTAAGCTGCAGACACTAATTGTAGGATACTGTTTACGGGTGTAAGTGAGCAAATTAAGGACAAGCTTGCCACCTGTGATGAGCCAGCTGACCTCTACCCCCTCACCTCATTACCCGTGTGAATAGATAACCAGCTACAAGAGCTCTGACTGGCTGCCCAGGGGGGTAACTGAACCTCTATAGCTGTTTGTTCCACAGAAGATGGGCCCATGCAGCTTGGCCAGGCTAACTCCAGCTGAACACCTCCAAAGGTACTGATGTTGACTCAGTGCCACCGAGTGAGTAGCCCCGTGGCCAGATCTCTCTACCATCTCCTCTGAGCACAATGACCTTAACAACCCTCACTCCACATAAACTCAATAACTGTGCCATGGATCCTAGTGCCCCATGGTCTTCCAGTCATCTGTACAGTTTTTCTTACCATGCAAAAATAAATCTCCGAGTCCACAGGTATCATCTATCAGTCAGTGGGGGCAGGGTTTTTCTTTGTAGAAAAGTAAGACAAAACGCTTTAACTCTAACTGTATTGATTATCATGGGTTGAGCAGCATCACAATTAAGAATAAATACCTACTACCCCTCATTATTTCTACCTTTGAGCCCTTACAATGAGCTACAAACTTCATTAAGCTGGATCTTTGCACAGCCTACCACCTGGTCATCAGAGAGCAATCCCATGATGAACATCCCATATCCCACATTTGGAGAGGTCCTCACCAACAAACTGTTTAAGGTTTAAAAGTATTAATTTCATGTGGAGACATGAAGGAGCTGCAGTGGTTTATACATTTTGCAAATTTGTTGCTTTATTTATAACTATATCAAAGTTGCCTTATCAACCTCAGTGAATCACGCTTTTATTTGGTCCAGTGCAACTGTCATCTTGTCCTCTGGCTTCCATCCCCAGACCAATGGACAGTCGGCGAGAACCAGTCAATTCCTGGAAATCGCACTGTGGTGTGTGGTGGAGTCAAAGCCCTTAACCTGGAGTTCCCACATAGCCAGATGCCACATTTACACATATCTGGGTATTTACAGAAACTGACATTTCCCCCTCTTTTTTTTTAATAAGATCCTTGTTCACACCAGATCATTTTCCAAAAAGTATTAATTTACACAAATCCACATGAGTACACCGTCAAGAATGATTATGAGCATGCCAAACCTATAGGTGGCAGTGTAACGGGAAACATTGAGCAATGTTAGCCAATCAGAATCCATGTACAAACGTCAGACACCTGACGCTGATGGTTGTTGAAAACTTAACTGAAAAGTCTGATTTCCTCCATTCAGACATGAAAAAGGAGTTCACCTAAATCTTCATTTTGCCCAGAGGTTTCAGAAATAATCGTTTTCAGTGATTTAAACCTCTGTTTTTGTGTAAATGAAAGGGAAAAACCTATTAATAAATCATTTTTTTTCACATACCCAGCTATGTGTAAACGGGTCATGTGAGTATTCAGTAGTTGCCCTCACTCTTTTTGCAGGTATCTTTGAGTCTTGGAGATGCAGAATCCAGATACAATACTCAGGGCTGCCAACTCTCACACAATGAGTGTGAGACACATGCTTTTGACTGCTTTCATACACTCTCTCACCACAACTTTTCTCGCAAAAATCTGTTTTTCTATAATCTGATCAAGGCATTGAGCCGGATGAATGCCACTCAATTGATGATCGATTAATTATGCCTTGTTTTCAGCTGAATTGGCACTAAGTGTATAGAAATGGTTTCTTTCCCCAGTGTTGTTGCATTTCACACCTGGGCCTTCAGTGCTGTCCTTCCTTAAAATGAACAATATTTTAATAGCAACAACTGCCACCACTAGGACATGAACACAGTCATCTAGTTACAGTGCGCAACTACTTAATAGCTGAGCTAACAGGAGTGATGAACAATGGTGCAATTGATTTTATTGTTGGCACAACTTGACATATTGCAAGGTACATACTGCTGTTTTCTTGAAAAGTTCTTGAAAGTCTTGAAAATGGCTTTACTAGTATGCAACAAAATCAATTTAATCTTCCGTCAGTCATTGTGGGTTGAAAAAACAAATCTTAGTCAAATTATCAAATCTTCTTTCTTTTGCACACATTTACTAGCCTTGACTGGTTTGTTCTCAGATCATCCAATCACTGAACTTCAAAATGCTGATTTGAGCACTGTTGAGGCACAAAATTGCAGACTGGAAAGAGCCACAGTGTGTGTTGTGGCAATCAGCTGCAGGTGAGTGATCACAAGGAGCGGGAAAATCAAACAAAGGGACAGCCGCACCCAGCCCGCAATGACAGGACAACCAGCCACTTCCACAGACAAACCCACGTGCTCACATGCACACACACACACACACACACACACACACACACACACACACACACACACACACACACACACACAGACAAGAGAAATCAGACAGACACTCATCTGAAAAAACAATAGTATATCCATATGTCTTTGCCTTTCGTTTACATTAAAATGCAGGTTTAAATCACAGAAAAACGATTATTTATGAAACCTCTGGCCACAGTGGAGATTTGGGGAGACTCTGTTTTCATGCCTGTGTGTAGACAGAGGAAAACTGAGTTTTAATTTTTCATAATATCAGGTCAGGTACACAACATTTGTGAATGGATTCTGACTGGCTAACATGGCTTTATACGTCTCATTACACTGCCACCTACAGGTTTGGCATGTCCATAACAGTTCTTGATGGCGTATTTATGTGGATTTGTGTAAATTAATACTTTGATCTGGTGTGAACAAGGATATTATTGTAAATGTAACGGGGGAAATATCCATTTCTCTAAATACCTGGCTAAGTGTAAACCTGGCAATAGATAATGGCACAGATTGGAAAAGGGAAAGGAGCACACGGTGAGTTGACCAGCAGGATCCTGACATGTTCATTGTCTTTAAAATTTGAAAAATAACCACTACAGACAGGATGTGTCTCAATTAACCATATTTCGTTATTATCCTTACTGTATTGCTATTTCTCATTATTATTTATTGAAGATCAATTAAACATTTGTTTCATGCAGGTGGACTGGATGTTGGTGCAGACTGTTGTTATACTGAATGTTGCTACTGTTTCCGCCATTTTAAACAGCTATGTGTCCTGTGCATAGCTGTGGTAAACAGGGTTTCTAGATCTGAAGGCACAAGTATGAGAAAAGCAGTTTGGTGTGACATCATCAGCCCTTTATATGAAGCTGTGTAATTTTAGCATTGGCAGCTTTTGAGGTATTTTGTGCTTCTGCATTGGTCGTTCTCCAAGCATACTTTTGAACTGTTGCTCCTCTTCCCAATTTACGTGGAAAGAATTCCACTAATTGTAGGTTGGATCTGAGAAAAATGTGACATTGAAATTCCAGTTTTCTTTCTTTTTTTTCAGAATTTTGAATCCCAATGTAGTTTTATGGAGGATGTAGAGAAATCCTGTCATTTCAACAGGATTAGGTTGCCCATAAAAATCTAAGACTGTAATCTACTGGTGGCAGCAGGTCACCAACTTACAGAAATCACAAGGTAAGATCTGCAGTTCTGTTTTCACGACCGTGACCTCCTAGTTTAGACCATTACAATTTACTGACCTTGCAGTAACATGAAACTAGTTAGGGAAGTGCTCACAAATGGCATACACTGGATGTCAGACTGTTACCATGTCTCATATTACATACTTCCATAAGTGCATTCACACTGACAAGTATGGCAACATGCAGTGTACTGTTAATACCTGGATGTGTACTCTTAATGGTCAGAAAGCTGAGTGTGGAACAATGGACAATGCTCAACCTAAAAGGGCCATCTTGGCTACTTAGGGAAGGGAAGGGACGGCCGTGGGGGTATAATCGCTACCTTGCATGAAACTTGGGGCCACACAAGCAAACACTGGTACCAGTAAGACTTTCATTATTGATTATAGTTGAAAACAAGCCAGCAAATATCTTGATGTGAAACAATCACGGTCCAAATCGACGATTAACATTATGTTTGGTGGCAATTCACCATTTAAAAAAGGGTAGAAGAAGAGGACACTGCGCTCGTCATTTCTGGTCAGTGCACAACGATCTGAGACCATGTACTCTGTCAAAGTTCCAGAATCCCCTGTGAGAGGTGAAAATCCGCAAAGTAGTAACCATATATATATTTTATTTTTCAAGCCTTTATAAACCACCCCCACACTCTTATACACTTCTCCCACACTTGTTATTTATTTTTAGGCTAGAAATTGCATAATATTATTGCTTATATTTACTGCAAAAATAATTAAAATCTAAAAAAAATAAAAAATACCTGTAGGCCGCAATCCACAATATAATGAAGACTCTTGCAATATAAATTTACATATACTTGCCACAAAAAAACAAAAAACAAAACAAAAAAAAAAAAAAAAACACAATGTATCAAAGCCGCGATAGGTGAGGCGCAACATGGCGAGAAATCACTACACTCTTACTTGTATTTAATGGAATAGCCTCATAAATTCACATGACAACAAACAATTAATCTGTCTTAACAAAAATTGCAAACTGGTCTGTATTTTTGTCATTGAGGCATTAGGAAGACTACAGCAGCACTGACTGAAAATGACTGGAGTTGCTTTCTATTAGTTAGTTAGAATATCAATAGATTTCTCCTGATCAGAAAAAACAATGGGGCCCTAAATACACACCATAACACTGAAATGAAATGCATCAAATTGTGTTGCTGCAACAGTCACTTGCCCATATTTTCACATTTCACACATGGTATGCATTTTTAGAACATACTGGCTTATTTCATTTGCAGAGCTGGTAACCTAACACTAACCCACTATTTGCCTTCACAAACATCTCACACTGGGTATTTCCTCCATCAGCTCCCAGTATCTTGATTCAAGGTTATCTCATTGCATTACACCCAGAGGTCGTTAGTTCAGTCCCCGCAGCTTTTTCTCACCATTAAATCAAGGTACTGATCAAAACTCCTGTTCAGCAAGAACAAAAACAATGTCAATTTCCCAATCAAGGAAAAACAGATAAAGCTGTTGCTTATCATGGCTAAGGTAACACTCAGTATTGAACTATGTTAATTAGAGCTCTGTAGCTAAAACTGATGACTGTGGGAAGCAGCGTTTCCATAAATAGTTTCTACCTACCAAAGATCATCTGATCAAGGTTGCTACATTTGGGCTTACTCAGTGAAGCATTGTTAGAAAGAATAAATCCCCAGCGAAGTAATAACTTGATTATCAATTATGTTTTTTAGTAATGTTGATCTTACTACCCTCATCTACTCATCTTCATACCACTGTATGTTTGCACATTATTCAAAAAGCCACCTAACAGCATTTCTTTTTCTCAACAGGATGGGTTGATCCTTTGACACTGTTGCACAATGCTGCACAGCGAGTACATTGTTTTGTAAAGTTTAGCAATTGAGATATGGAGGTCTTTTTTCATGTTCTTTCTTGTCTTTTTTTTTCTCTTATCAAATTTACCAACATACCCCACACAATGCTTTTTTTATGACCTTGTAAGGTGCCCATACAGTATATTTGTGTGAGAGTCGGGAATAATAAACTTTCAGTGGTAGTCTTGGCATTTGTAAACACTGGTTCTTTTTTTAAAAAAAACACACACACACACACAAAAGACTTTGCATTCATAACTGGATGTAAAAACAGATGCAAGTTGGAAAGGGAATGAACTACGTCTAAAGGTTAAAAGAGGAGTGGTCATGGACCATCAAACCAGAAAAAGATATAGCAGGTAATTGGCAGTATGATGTTGGCAGCAGGCAGTCAGACAAGACATGAAACATATACAAGTAGGGAATAGACAGACAGGTTCTGGTTGCACGTGTGGAAGAAATGTTATGACAGCAACATAACTCATCTGGCCAAGTCTCTCTGAAAACTGACATGAAAATATATGTCAATGACGTAGAAAAAACATTTGGTTAGGCAGATGACTAGACCAGGTGATCTCCAGAGGAAGGAGCATAACTGAGGGCAAATAGAGGTCAAGCAAAGCAGGTCAGGATATGATAAATTACAGAATAGACACTAGGAGTGGGGGAGGTATGTGTGTGGAAGAGATGGGAGGTCAAGGACATTGATGACTATATACAATATAAGTGGGATCTGAGCAATGAGCTAGGTGGATGATGAGAACTAAGGAAGTCAAGCTTGATCCAGGAGTCTTATTGTTTCCAATGCGTGAATGGAAGAGTGAAGATGCAGAGGCCACCGTTGATCATATTATTAGTCTGCAGAATTCAAGCCAAAGTTGCTAGAACAACCTAAGGTGCGGTGTCTGAAATCATGACAGCTTTCACTAAGAAGGTGGTTAAATGCTCTGAAGGGGACCCTTGGCCTTGGGAGATCACTGGACTATTTCCAGAGGCTACCAGGGATTTTAAAGATCCAAACAGAGAGCCTTGAAAAGATAACTGCAAAGGAGCAGCAGGTGAAACAGCTCAAAATCCAGTAGCTGAGAGAGTTCACACAAAATGCAAAGCACAAGGAAGAATCTGCAAGAGGACAAGGCTTAAAATCACTGGATGTTGGGGGAGTAGGCTTAGATGGGAAACCCCAGACACCTGACTTGTGTAGAAAACATGGTCAATCAAAATAGATGCTGCATCAGTGTACAATTTAATATTCATTTCAGTTCAGTTCCTTTATTGTCATTGCACAGTGTACAACAAAATGATGCTGCTCTGGTGATCATAAAAAAGACATAAGAAGGTCAGATTAAAAAAATAGAACATGGACATAAAAGACATTAAATGAGCCATCACACCATTACGGTAACAAAAAATAGGTAAAGAGCCTAGTGAAAGTTCTGATCATATTGCACATTTTAATGAGGTAACATGTTGCACAGCTAAAACACTACATGTCTATCAATGATTCAAAATTGTCACTGAAGAAGAATGAAATGCCCTTCCACTTGGAGGACCAAGACCAAAACATGGACCTGCAGCCTACATTCAAGTTTACCATGTGTGAGTGGGTCTGTTGTTTTTTCCTCAGATAGAGGGATACCCACCTTTAAAAATGTGTGCTTAAGAGCTGAGGTACATCTTTCTGGTTTGGAATTTGGATAATCTATGAGAAAAAAATCATCAAAGAAATGCAGTACATAGGGAAATGTACAGTTGTTTAAAACAATCCAGCAGAGAACCTCTGATAGGGTGTCAAATTGATTGATTGATCCAAGTTATGGAAAATGAGATTTATCAATCAAACCAATCATGAAACCTTTCTTTTTTCAGTAATGCATCTACTATTTTGGGCTCTCTCAAAGCACACTGCAGGTTATGGTATGTAAATGAAACTTTTGGCAAACAGATTAAACCAGCTAGAAACCCTTGAACCAGTCCCATGATCAAATGAGGCACAAATTAACAGTTTGGATGCTTCTCCAGTGCCTTCCCCAGCTTGGGGATGTTGACTGGTGTGGATGGTTTTATTTTGATCTCTTTTCCATTTTCATGAAATGATTCTATCATGGGCAAAGTGATTTGGGATACCTGTCAACCACACATTGAGCAGGAGCAAGTCTGCTGGTCTGTAAAATGTCTGTTGATTAGTGCTAAATCCATGACTGACCAGTATAGTATCTGATTGAACTTTTGAATGAACATGACAGCTTTTGCAGAAAATGTGGTACTGGTGGTACTGTTTAAAAGGGCCCTCCATATGTCATGGATAGATCTGAAACGATGGCCCTTGTTTCAGATCTGTCTTTAGCATCCAGTGGGGATTGGGACTTGTGACATCACCATGCAGATGCTGATACTGCTGCGGTTGAGTAGGAAACATGGTAAGAAGAAATCAAATCGGCAGTACCTGTAAATTGTAAGCTTGTTGAAGGTGTTGAACCAGACTCCAAAGCATGAATCCATACTGGAATCCATTCTGGTTAGAGCTGCTAAGATTGGGTCATCCTCCAGGCCCACAGAACCAGATGCTGAAGCTGAGGTTCAAGCCCACAGAGCTGGGTGAGCAGTGGATGGAAGTGCAGCCCTGCTAGGAGTGAAGGGCTTTCTCTTTTGGGTGCATTTCCTAGGGGCAGAGGAGTTGGAGAGGTCTGCATGTTGTGTGTTAGTAGAATAGAGTGTTATAGTAGAATGTGTGTTGGTGAATAGAGCAAAACTTTTGCTAAGTGGCACCTATTGACGTGAGATGTGATGTTATTTTTAAAGAGAGCCGCCAAGATTCTGGGAACTGGCCAGTCTGGGATTTTTGGAGAGTTCAGATTGGTACTTGCCTGACAAGCAAACTGGACAAACTGTGTGATGAACTGGAACAGCAGTCTCTTTGGCGGAGGCTTCATCTGATTCAGAGGCCTGCTGAGATTCCAGGATGCAGTCAATCTGCCATGGATTTTCCACAATGCCAAACACTGGTACGACAAGCAACAAGGTAAGTGGAGCACAAACACAAAGCCAGAACTAATGTTCTTCTTGATTTGGTTTTCACACAGTTTCGTGGATAAAGGTTCACACTAGTTTACAGTTTGGTGATTTGGGGGATTTTCTTTGGGATCTTTCTTTTCATTTGGTAAAAGAGTGAAGCTCTGGCTGTCATTGACTAGGGTAATGGTCTTCCAGTCCTCTAATAGCACCTCCAATGGAAAAAGAAGGATTAAAGTACCTGGGGGTGTTTTTAAAGCAAAAGCACTGGAAAAAAAAGCTATTGGAGACTGAGTATGTTTTTAAAGTGGAAATGGCTACTGCCCATGTGTCTTTTAGAGGAAGGGTCCTGGTCTTACACAACCTTATTGCATTTGGGGGAAAAAGGTGGATTTCTGCAGGGATGGTCTAAACTGAGTGCCACACCGGGTGTTGTTTTTAGGCAAAGTGGGGGAATAACTCTACAGGAACTGTCTTAAAAGCATCAACCAGGTATGACTGAGTGACAGGCTCCCCACTGTGTGGTCAAAAAGATGGACTGGTGACCTCAAGTGGAGAATTTTACATGGTGCCATTACTTCCAAAGCCCCCGCTCCCCTCATTTTGTAAGTTTAGAGGGACTGTTTTCCACGTGTTTACTGAGTGCAAATATTTGGCAACTTTCTTCAGTTTTTTAACTGTGGTGTTTAGTCACATTAATGTTGTTTTTACAGACAAGGTCTAGATTATTGGGGTGAGCAGGGTACAAAAAATAAAACAAACAGAAATGGCTACTACGCGAAGTCAAAATGTCAATTCATGTGGACAGGCAGAACAGGGTTGAGAACAGAGGAGGACAGGAGGAAATTACATTGTTTTTAACAAACCTTGCACAATAGCACTTTATTTAAAAATAGTAAATCAAGTGTTTGTGTAAAAATAAAAATAAAAAATCTCTCTTTCATTCTTTTGTTTCCCTTTCATTTGTTGCCTCGGTTGGCTCTATGCCCTTTCGGGTCTGCTGTACTTTAATATTTATCAAAACAATTTTAAATGACATGTTGCCTCTATTTTAACCAAGACAAGATGGCCTCAGGTATGGCAAGACCAATCCATCCAAATGTTCAAAACAACTTTACATCAAATGGATAGCTACCAGTGTGTCTTTTGTTTGGGGGGAGGGACCCTGTAGCAACATATGCTATATATTTATTACTTTCAGCGTTCTGACTAATAATATTGCAAGAATAAATTTCTGTACTTTTGCAATATCCCACCACAACACTGTAGACATGATTGAATTATTTCTTTATGTATTAATATTATATGATACAAATGACTGTAATTATGAAGCTGGAGGCTAGGTTATCCATTTTAAATATATATCTGACATGGATCACATGCATGTTATGTTTTTTTTTTTAAATAATTAATCTGGTGGGGAGTGATGTCTCCTGAATGTTAAATATTAACTGTCATCTAAAGAGCTATTAGGAACCAGAAGTATCTGTATTGCAGCCAAAGGAATACATAATCGCTTATCATTTCAATTGTTGTTCACAGAATTAACCAAGCATTTGTGTATTACCCATCTGTAAAATTTCATCAGTAGTGACACACATATATGTACATGCTGTTAATGCTGAAAGAAGGTGAATGATCTGTCTTGTGTTTGTGTTGTGGGTAAATGGAGATCATTGTTCACTGTTATTCAGGCAGGTGTGTTCACTCACTCCTGCTGCAGTGTATCCCGAGGCACTGTTTCTAACCACTGCCACAGAAACACATCAATCATCTCTCATGGCCAGACACATCTATGGATATGGAATATTAATGTAGTTTTTTTTAAGATATAGGGCATATGATCTCTTATTCCAGCTTTGTAGCAACAAATAGCAACTGTAATAGTAGACAATAGTAGACATTTGTGCAATGTATTTACTTAAAGCATTTATAGTGTGTGAACTATCTCTCAATCTGGGAGTAAACTACAGGCAGGTATGAAACAGTGAAATAAAAAAAATTGTGCAAATAACTCAAATGTTTATAATGTTTGTCATTAAAACAAATATTTGCTTTTGCTTTGTTTGCTGTTTTCATGTTTCCCTGATAACAACTGATAACGCAGTGTGAGGTGTGTCTCTTTCAATTTGTATTAAAATTGTGTGTGTGAGAGATTTGTATACATACAAACGTGTCAGTGTTCTGCAATTAACTGGTGAATGGAAGCCTCTCCCTGCAGACTTCTCCTCATTATCTGATGTGCACACCTCAAGCTCACCCAGGCAGTTGAGGATATGGTGTCATCATCACCATAAATAACACAGACCCCCCCTGCACACACTTCTATTCTCACATGACAGTCCCTGCATGCTCTCTGCAGCTCTTTATGCATAAAGATTTACTAGATTTATGAGATATGTAAAGATTTCTGTTCAAACAGAAGAGAGGTGTTTGGTGGTCATATCTCTTCATGTGTGCCCAAAAGCTTGTGTATCTAAATAAGTTGACTTCTGTATGTGTATTTGGCAGATGACTTTTCACAACAATCAGCTCACAAGTAATGCTCAGATAGTTAATTTCTAGAAATGAAATATTTCTTTGCAAACAGTAATACACTCAAAATAGAACTTTGATATTTTGTATTCACTAAAATTGAATACAACAGACTTCACTCAAAGCTTCTTTGCCTGAAAAACAAAAATTCAAAACAAAAAAGTGTCATCTTTTTCCACCCTGAAATGGGAGAGTCTGCAAAAAAATCAAAATAAGATCGTTGGGTGATAGTTTCTAGATAAAGAATCCATTTCATCTCCCAAAATTAGAAGAATGTTAGCTGTAGCAGTAGGTTCAAAATAAACAGTATACGACTACAAAGCAGTCTTTTGCATCAAAAAGCAGAGCTGTATATATACATCATCCATTACCTTTACCAACTTATGCTTCCTGGACTGTCTGGAGCAGTCTGGAGGTTGTGTGCCAGGAGTTTTGTTGTAGTAATCAACTATTTGGACTTTCACAACCGTTGTAAATCAACAGAGGTATGTGACAGCCTGCTTAAAGACTTGGTTAATACCATTTCTTTACCACTGCTTAAACAGACATAGTGTTATGTTCATAAGGCTCCAAGTTGTGTTGCATGGGGCTTGGAAAGCGTTGTACAGCCTCTTTAATGACAGAAAAAATGCTGTTTACTTTGATGATAGAAATCTGCCCGTATCACTTTGCTTATTAGCTGCCTGGCCAGGCTCGCCGCTATTGCGATATCTCTCCTAAAGTAGCACTCATTCATGTAATTTTTTGACAACTGACATTACTCAAAGACACACACGACCAAAATAATGCTCTAAAGGCTTATGGCCTCTATACACTGTACGATTTTACCAATCTTATAAAACCATTGCTTAACACATTATGTGACAGGGATCTAATAATCTTGGGTACAACATTGAGTTTAATGTGTGCAGATTGTACAATGACCAGTTACTGCATCGCAGGTTATAACATCAATATGCAACGTCATCAGCGTACATCATCCATCTGCGCCACTGTAGTTATCAAAACCGATATGAATGATATTCATTTGTTTGGGTTTAGCATCGGTGTTGCGGTGTCCATTGCATCATTTACTGCTGCATTTCTCTTGGCTGATTAGGTCGTCGCAGCTGTCACACTGTGAGACAGTCAACCTGAATTTCTGACACAGCTAGAATTTTATTGTGGGTTTTTTTTGGTCGTAAGATGCTGACGACGGCTGTCCATGAACCTGTCTCACAGTGCGACAAAAGACCACCATTTTAGAGCCATGACAAAAGATATCTCTACGTTTCTCCTACGACGACGTCTTTCGTCTGGGACAGCCCAAAATCGTAGTGTATACCGGTCATTACACCTGACAGGATAACTTGGTAGCTACAGACCAGGGAGCCTAAGTTACACCCCTTCTCATTGTCCCCACTGGACCTTGGACCAAAACAAAACAAAAAAAAAAAGGATAATAGTCAATGGAGATATAAAAATGATTTCCTGGTCCACTTTGACTTATATCTTGAATCACACATATCTTTTATCTTAATTTAAATGATAACTATTAGTGTGAGTCAAGGCTATGTTTGTCATGTAATTGTTGATTTATATGCTTTTGAAAATATGTAACTGGTTAGATTACAAACCAAATAGTCGCGTAGGTGACATGATGTCAGAATTTCTTTACCCCTCTCAAAATGCCTGTGTGTTTTGTGCCACCACAACAATAATACAGGATATTCCTTCTATTGTTTCCTGGCTGAAGAGAGAACGAGGAGCAGATGGACAAAACTTACCAGGTGAGACATTTGCCTAGGTTGTGTAGCTAGCTGTTAAGCTTATGTTAGCTGCCAGGTAGCTGCTAGTTCGATGGTGACGTAAATTTTGCAAGACGAGTGTTGTTCATTACGTGGTCTCACACAAAACCTAAAGTAATACTTGCTGCCTGTGAAAACCATGGCACATTTCAAACCTGACCAGAAAATAATTTTTATCTCTACATTGGCAAAATGTTTACAAGCATAGGTCTCATGGACTGGAAGTAGATGAGTGTGACTTCCTATGTTAGCTTGAATTTACATAACAGCACTAAAGATTTATACAGGGCTATAACCTACATTCAAATTATACCACAACCCTTAGTTTATAACAACCTGTCAACGTCATCTTCAAATTAGACACATTGCTCTAAAGACACTTACTAGGTTGTTTAGGAAAATTACGAATCTACGCAATTGGACTATTCTAACTAAGATATTGGTACTTTGGTTTATGTGTAGGGTCCCAATTCATGCTACTCTCAAAGTAAAGTGCTGTTTTGAGCTTCTTTAATGGTTAAAAAATTACAATTACATAAATGTGTTTGGCTGTCCACCCCACTTACGTTCATTGTTAGCTATTTGGCAGTGAAAACAAGACGATCAAATTCAAAAATACTTCGACCAACATAAAATAGCTCTTGTGCAGGTGTTTGACTCATATTGTAGGTCCTGGGTTCAAATTACTCCAGACTTTACTCCATCACTTTATTGTAGCATGGCTGTAAAGGTTGCACCCATGGAGCCAGTCCTGGTGTCTAGTAAACAAGTGATATCTGAGGTGCTGATAATTGCAGCAGGAAAGAGATTCCAAGCTGATCATAGGTCATATGAACCCGGTGGACATCTCTCTTATTGTGGCAGCTGGTAGTGTAGCTTCACATGCCCAGGAGCACTTAATGAGGCAGAGGTAGGCAGTGTGGTAAGTCCTCAACAGGTGCACCAGCTATTCTCCTCCTGGATGTTGTGCTGGTTGTGCAACAGGGACCGACATTTCTTTTTGTAGTGGCTGTGGGTTTCTGAAGTGATTTGTAATGAAGCTCATACTATTGTGTTGTATGTGCATACCTGCTATCCTCATTGGATTCAGGAGGTTGGGAATCAGACTGGTGCATCTCTTTCCGTCTCTTTTTATTTAGTTAACTCTGTTTTCGCCACGAAAGGTAAATAATCATAGGACATAAGCAGTACTCTAGAATATCCTTGATTCCTTTCTGGTCTCGCATCATAGATTGGCAAGTCAGGCCCTGTTTTTCTCATCAGTGTGTGAATCATATCACCCCCAAAAGTTTGGGTTTACCTGGTCCTCCCCTTAGTGTCAGATTTTTTGGTAGTTCTGCATAGGATGCCATCACTGTTTATTGTTAATTTGTCCCATTGTTTTTGGGCTGAAAACTTTCAGCTCCTTAACTGGTGATTTGGAGTCTGACATATTACTCTCTAACACAAGACAGATGACTGCATCAGATTTTTGGGCCTCTCAACTATTCTGTTGGTATTGGACTGATTGATGCTGTAGCTATATTGTATGTGGCCAAGGATGTTGAAAAATTTTCAATATCAATGCCAGAAGTTAGGCCACAGTCAGGGGTGTGATTAAAGCAGTGATGGGGGTTCATTTTCATGTTGAGAGAGAAGAGAAGTCTAACAGCAAGTTAAAATGTGGGATATAGTAGGTTGGGACTGGTGCAGTAGAATTAGCAAGGGTGAACTGTTCGGTTTTATAGTCCTTTGTCTGTTTTTTACTGTTCTATCCTGCTATTTCTGCATTTTCCACTGCCCTATTGGCTGTGCCTGTAGCCAGCTCTGTGATTTTATCTTTCATTATTAACAACTCTGACATACCGCCATCTTCTAGCTTCACCACTTCCAGCTCCGCAACTTCCTGTATATTAAGGAGTTTCATAACATGAGTCGTCAGTGATATGAAGGACTTTCCTTCAGCATGTCCTTCTCTCCCCTGATACAAAAATCCCAAACTCAGAGCCAGTTGTCTTTAATCTTGGTCTTCCCAAGATATGACCATTTACAGCAGTTGCATTTGCTTGTCTGATCTGAAAACAAAACATTTTCAGCCTAATTCCAAATATTTTGCCATCTTAGACATAGCGTGGTTTCAATTAAGTCTGTTATAAACTTTGAGACTAGACTTTGAGGGGGGGTAACTATATATTGTTGTTGTTGATGTACTATATATTTGCAGGAAAGTGTGTGGATGTTTGTCAAATAAAATTGTGTGTCATCAACTGTACACATTTTTATCTATTGAAATATTTCTTGCTGGCACACAGTTTAGGAACTGTTGAAGAGCAGACTGCTTGTATTTTTGACATTTTGTCTTAACCTGTTGAGCCCAGAGCAGTAAATTCTGCTGTCGGCCAGTCATGGCTGATAGAGTAAGACCACCTGTGTTCGTGCTCACATTGAAAAGTGTTATGTTGTTGAGGACGGAAAGATGACAGGATGGAGACCGTAAAGATCTGAGCAACCTTTGTTATGGTTGTGATTGTCATAGCTCAGTGAACACATCCCCCCAGCTGCCTTCAGGCTTGACCTGTGTATGAGCTCTGTCTATCCCACATGGTTTAGTCAAACACACACAAAGACATGCAGCCACAAGGGCACAAACAGATCTGTCTGTTCGGCAAATTCAGACAGTCAAATTCTGTCAATATTTTTTAATTTTAAACAGAACTTTCATGTACACACAAAGCTGTAGCTCAGGAGGCAGAGTGAGTTATCCATTGATTGGAAGACCAGTGGTTTGATTCCTGTCTCTTCCAGCCTGCATGTCAAAGATACTGAACCCCAAATTGCTCGTGATGACTCTACCATTGGTGTGTGAATATGTGAGAATGTCTGTAGCATTTAAAAAAGTGCACTATATATGTACTGCATATGCAGCATTGAGTGGATGGGTGAATGTCAACTGTAGTGTAAACCACTTGAAAAGTCAGCAAAAGACTAGAGAAGTGCTATATAAATGCACTCTATTTATAGTTTTTTAAACACAGTTACACATGCACATGCTAGGCTGCTACCTGGGAGGCAGATTTGACAGACACAGCCAGAGCACCAGGAATCACCTCTGGTGGCACAGGTGCTTCCTGTTGCTGAGGCTGTAAAATGTTTGCCTTTTCTCACATAATCTTCCCTTTTTTTCTCTCTGATAGAATATATCCTGTGTCCAGACTACCTGTCAGACTGGTGTGTGTACATTTGCAGATTTCAGTTTTTACCACATTGATGCATAGTCTCATCAAATGCTCCCTAGAGGTTTGTTGATGTTGCACTGAAACCATGAATAAACTGCTACTGTTGCTACAAATAAGAAGGGGCATCAGAGAGGATGCAGAAGATGCAGCTGTGGGACTTAGACCTGTATCACAGGAGAAATGACTTAAAAGATCTGTGTGCAGAACTCATTAGCATAAAAATCCCTGGACTATAGTGACGAGTTTTAGAGAGCATGAATATGAAGCAGGAATAAATCCCTATGCAGATAGAGAGTGGTGTAAGGTCAAGATGTTTTTCTTATGGTGTCCAATGACTAACTTGCTTAGCCTGGTACTTGTGTGAGGGTTATAAGAAGGTCTAATATCTGAAATTATGCAAAGCAAGTAAATATTTCCATGCACAGAAGAGTGATTCTCCCCCTGTAGCACAGTACATTGCTGATGCGTTAGCAGTTGCTGTGCAAGACAGATTGGCCTACTGAGACAGCGTCTCACCACATGATCAATATACATCTCTGTCACCCAGTTAAATGAAAAAAAGACAATCTTCTGCTAATGTATCTCCTTTATTACTTGTATTTATCACCAAATGAGATGAGAAAGATAAGGAGGGCGGGTGGTAGCAGCCCAGCATGGTGAATCTGAACTTAGTGATTCTCATATAACAGCCTGGCAGCTACAAACAGGGCAACTGATCTTTCTCCCACCATATTTGGAAGTGTGGTTGTGTATGAATATGGTAAAACAGACCAGATCTTCATCTCCTCTCCGTTGTATGTGCAGTGTGAATCCTGCTTCCGGAGTTTCGTGTTCACCCACAGCCTCCCTCGACTTTAATTTTTGATGAATCTTGTAATAGCTGGAGCAGAAGAGAGAATGTGATTGAGCCCTGGAGGGAAGAAGAAGAGGACAAAGAAAAGGAAGAGAGGGAAAACGCTCCTCCTCATTTCCTTATTACCTCCAACAAAGAGAGGTATTAAAGAAACATCTGCGGTCTGAGCAATGAAAGATCCAAGGCTTTTCCCTCCGCTTCTTCCCCTCCCTGTTGACTCCCTCACCCTAGCTACCATCTAGCATTTTTTGCTGCATCCCTTTCTGGCCTTGGGCACAATCTCTTCCTCAGACAAAAAAAATTAACGGTAGAGATGCTGACATGTAATAAAGCAGGACTGGTTCTGTTTGGCACTGAGGCTCCATGGCTACTGCTGGAGTCTGGCTCTTTTCCTGCCTCTTGGTAGCAAATGAAGGGAGAGAGGGAGGAAGGAGAGGAAGGAGAGAAAGAGGTTGGGTATTTCTACTACAGAAAGATGAGATTACTTACTAACAGATGCCTGCTAATGAAGTGTTGACGGGCCGGGTGAAGGGCCAGGCTATGCTACTGTATTTGAACTGATGGAGAGAAAAAGAGAAAAATGGATGATGAAAATACTCATGGAAGCAAGGGAGGAGCATGTGTGTGTGTGTGTGTGTGTGTGTGTGTGTGTGTGTGTGTGTGTGTAAGCTCCTATCCTCTAACCCCTCAAACTTGTGCTGTGCTCTGTCGCCAGGGGAACAGATAGCTTTTAGCAAGCTACCCTGTGGTGGAAAAAACTGCCCCCCCCCCCATTACTCCCACTTTCTTGCTTTCTCCCTGTTTCATTCCTCTGTGTCGAAGCATTTTGTTTTCCTTTGGTGCCCCTGTGACACCCCTTTATTTCCAAGGCACGTTTGAATTGAAATAAATTCATTTCTTTTCTCTTCTTATGCTGCTCATGCTATGGACATAAACCTTTTTCTATAAACGGCAGTTTCTGCTGTCATTGAAACATATTACCTGTGTTTCCTGCTTTCTGAACACAGGTGGTGTCATATTTTCAAGGCTGTAGATAAATAACAGGGATCATTTCACGCTGACATTGACATCTTTTTTTGTTTTTCTTTTTTTTTTAACTTATCAGTTGTGTTTACCGTTTCTATTGCCTCCCCTCTGTAAGCAGATTTAAACTGAACAGCAAACACTGACAACAGACCTCGTGGCTGATGAAACACAAGGACACACAATGGGGAGGTGGGGAGTCGGGGACAGCATGGGATTTGGTAAGCTGTAGTGTGACAGAATAGTAGTGGGTTTTTATAAAACAGGATGAAGACAGTGGGGAGAGATAGCTGGTGCTACATCTGCAGCATAAGTATTTTAAAAGGAGAGGAGGGCACATCATGAGGTCCTTGGACTCGTGTATTTACAGAGATCAGCTGCTTATTAACGTTTTACAGCTGTCACCTACCTACCCACCTCATTTACCTTTCTAGCCCAAATATGCCAGAAGAAACTAATGTTTTCCCAGAAAAAGTTTGTGTCTACCAGCGTCTGCTTCTCCTTCTTTTGTTCTCGGGAAATGAGCACCCAAGATCTGGTGGCTCCTCCTCTGTTAGTGAACAAACGTTCTGAGCTGCAATTTCCTTGAGCGGGCACTGCCTCCTGCTGCTCCAGATTACAGCTCATTAGTAGGAGCTGCAGAGACAACCCACACCATTCCTTCCCTCGGATTTCCATATTGTATTGGGTAACTCTAAGGCGGTGTGCCACGGTGACATAAATAGTGGAAGTGGTGGTTCTGAAGGTTAGGGCTTTGAAGGGGAGACAAAAGACAGTTTGGCAGCTTCACATTAACATGAGCAGACGGTTTTGGGGGGAATTCACTGGCACTAAACTGAAAGGGGGCTTCAGGGTTAGCAGGATACATGAAAATAAATTAATATCATACAACAAGATGTTGGATTAAGGGCAAATGTGATCTTCCAGTAGCTGTAAAGACAAATATGATTAGACTTTGAGGAAGAGCAAGTATTGTTTGTGATTGTGTTTATTGCTTCTTATTGTTTGCTTTTATTTGAATAATATTGGAGCTCTGAGAATGTTATAAGACTTATGTGCAAGGTCAGAAGCTAACTTTATTTATAATTTATTTGTTTTAATAGGCAACAGCTTTTGGATCGCTTTGGCAGTTGAGCTCTTCTACATCTGGTTTCGACTTGTCTTTTGTTTGTGAGAATAAAACATTTTCAGAGAGCTCTTCTCAAACTGTCAGCTGTGCCAGGCAGTGCGTGGTAATTGCCATTGAACGGCTTTGTGTTTCTGAGCATTCACATTCATTATCTGTTTTTCTCTTCCTTCCTGTTTCAGAAGACCACTGGAACATTCCTCCTCCAAAGTTCAGTCTCCTTGCTATTCTTGGGAAAGGTTTTGGCAAATTGGAAGAAGGAAACAGATGCCAGATGAGTGCGCTATATGTTGAGTCTGGTATGAATTTCATTCATCCTCATTAGTAAAAGAAAAATACACACCCAGCAACACAGTAAAGCAATATCAGTGGTTGGAATTACTGAGAAACAAAACAAGATCATGAACAAGAATAAGAGCAATCCACTACTCAAATCAGGTCAGTTTCAGTTTACATCTTCTACTTCTCCTCCAGGGGTAGGCCTTTATCCACACACAGTTGGATGATTTAAATCCACTTTATCCACGGGGGGCCCTTCAGACTGAATAAGCCAAGATGATAACAGGGCAGTGGGCAGTGAGAAGTGAAGAAAAAAAGGCAAAAAGACACAGTATGCCCTCTCCTCCGCCCACAAACACAGCCCTGAGCCATAGTATACTGCTGCCCTGAGCTGCTCTCCTTCCCCTACACATATCAACATCACCTCTGACCCCACAGTCATCCTGACAGACTGAACCTCTGACAGCCAATCCTCTGAACTCATTCTGCCTCCTTGAGCAATGGAGCATGAAGCATGCGATACATCAGAACACAGACACTGAGATTCGCAATGTCAACAGGCATTAACTAAGATTTAATTACTTTATACTTGTGGCTCAGATTGTTTGAAATTTCGATTGTCTTGAGCACAAACTCTGATAATACCTGTGCATTTACATGAAAACAATTTTATGCTGTCCCTACATAGAGGGTGCTCAGAATGTGACTCCAATATCTCAGACCAGCTTGGGGGTAAACTCATTTTCAAACCTAAACTCTGCAGACTAATGCTGCGCGCACCAACCAAGGTGATTCCACTTAACTCAATTCTGTTAGAATTGAGTTAGAATAGAACTGTTTTTCTAAAAAAAAAAAAAAAGAGAGAGAGAGAGAGAGAGAGAGAGAGAGAGAGAGAGAGAGAGAGAGAGAGAGAGAGAGAGAGAAAACAAATTTTTATGCAACTATTGCTTGTACAAGGTCAGATAATAAAAAAATCTGAACTTTGAAGACATTTTAAAATGAGCAGCATCTATCTCAAGAGGCTTTCAATGCCGGGCCTTTGCTCTCTGTCAGTTTTCCATTTTCTTGAAAATGCATCTGTCACATACCAATGCTTGACTCTGGTTCCTCTCCCTCCCTAATAGTGATGTCCCTAAACCCACACCATGTGTCAGCCTGTCTAAGCCGATCACTTGGTTAAATTCTTGACATCGCCCATCTAAACAACACTGTCATCGTTTGTCAAACTCCTCTGTCTCCTCTCCCTCTGCATTTGCAGTAGGAGTCAAGCGTGGCAGATGCTGAGGTATGATAGGTCTTGATCAGGGTCTGTGTGTTTGAGCGCGTGTGCACACACACATGCATTAACACCTATGCATGTACAGTATGTGTGGTTGATAAAGATGGATGTCCTGTGCATTTGAGAATTCACAGATAGTGAGTGCGTGTGACAGACAGTCAATCAACCTGTGATGAGAGGTAATCACACAGTGGACAGATCGATTAGTTATCTTCTCAGTAGACAAACAGAAGAAAAACACCATTATTCTGCAAGTAAATGATTTGCATTTCACTTTCATCTTTCATATCTTTCTCTTTTTTTAATTTCCTCCCACCTCCCACTCCTCATCTCTGTGCATCTCCCTCTGTCCCACTCCACTTTGAATAAGGCTGTTTGGTTGTTTATCTCTGCTCATTTCTCCTCCCCCTCTCAGACATGAGACAGGGGTTGAAGATCTGGGCTGAGTAATGGTATATGAATGCAGCCTATGAGCCATGAGTGCTCTGTATTATACTGGGCCTTGTGGAGATATCTCAAAGCAAACAGAGGCATTTCAGTGCTAGGACAATGGTACGGTCTCGGCACCTGAACACACTTGTCACTCTCACTTGAGATCGCTCTGTCCTTCACAACCACTTTCAGATTCAGTCAAAGCTTGTCAGAGCAATTTTATACAGCAATATTTATTTACAGGAATACCACCCTGCACAGACTCACATGTACAAACACACACACACACGCTCAAAAATATTTCACTTCTTTTGGGACAGTGATGCAACCAACATATGTTGCTGCGCCCCTTACTCATCCTCACATCCCCACACAGAATCATGCGTACATATATTTATACAGACCCCCTGTCCTTCTCACTAATGCAAAAATATGAATAAATCACCACACATCAGTCTTGTGTTCTCCTGTCACCCGATTTGCGCAGGAATACTCAGTCCTTCAGTGTTGGCCCAATACACTCTCTTCCTGTTCCTAGTCCATCTTCTTCTGTTGTTGACAGGACCACCTGGTGCTGCTGCTGCTGGTTGCCAGATTTCAGATTATCCTGCATAACAATGGGCAAAAGGATTGTTTGGACCCATTTCAGTCTTGAGTTGCTGTGGGGACTGCTCTGCCTCTTGCTCCTCAGAGACAGTGGTTCTCTTCTCCATTGTGCACACATGGATGCATGCCACTCTGGGATGAAGCTCACCGCCTCTTTGCACTTATTCACAGTGTTGTATTCAAAATGTGTCCTTGTGTTTATAGCAATCCAGTGGTCCTCAAGGGAGTCAGCTAGATGTGTATGCTTGCAAATAAGCACATGCACGTTGATGAGCTCATAAGCAGCGTGACATTTATTTGTCCAGCAGGCAAAACAGATCAGATTCAGTAACAGTGAAAACAAAAAATAAAAATATAAAGCCTGCCAATTTTTTTTTTTTTTTTTTTTTTTTTTTAGGAAATATCATAAAAGCCTAATTTCAACGGAGCTGGAGTATATTTCAAATTTCAGCAAAATTTGTGTGCAGTATGGAAATGATAGAGTTGGTAATAGTTTCCCCAAACACATTTCTTATAATAGGCTGCATCACCTGTCTTTACATATGGTAAATTAACTGCATTTATATAATTCTTTTCTAGTCTCCTGATGACCACTTAAAGCACTTTACACTACAGCTGACCCATTCACACCCATTTACACAGCACCTTTACATATACATTGTACATTTTATTATAGTCACGTTCACATACTGATGGAACAGCCATCGTGGGCAATTTGGAGTTCAGTATTTTGCCGAGGAGACAGGAATTGAACTATTGATTAGTGGATGACTCACTCTGCATCATGAGCCACAGCCATCCCACAGTCCCGACCCCTTTACATATGTTGTTACATCTCTACCACCTTCAGCCACACTGACATAAAGTATATGTCTTTCAGGCCTCCAGGCAGATTCTTACTGTATGATTGTCTAAAACAATATTTCTGAGGTGGAGTGAAATAGAAGTAGCCTCTCACCATATGAACGACAAACTAAATCAGTCAGTCAAACTGCAAATGGCAACCACAGAGAGGCACCTAGCTGAGTGAGGAGGAATAAGAGAGGAATGAGAGTGTGGCATCAGTATTTAAAAGTGTATTTTACGGAAGCTGTTGAGAGAGTTACACTGTGTTGCATCTTAATTGTCAAAAATAAACAAAGCAGCTCCACATGGTGTAGAACTGAAAACAAACTTTTACATGCTGCTCACACAGACAGGGGTATCCTTCACGAGCATTAAAAAACAGAAGAGTGAGTCATGCTCCTGTTTAATAGCCACTGGAGAAAAAACTTTGATGAAATGGAATAAAAGGCTGCTGCTGTTTCTGAAGTTTGGACTTGAGTTGGTGCTGTTGGTGTTGATATTCACCCCTCCCCTTTGTAATTATAGTATCAATAGAGAGCATCTTGTGGCCAGATGTCATGGGAAGACACTATTTCCCATTTGTTATTCACACATGGAACAGAAACTGTAGAAATTAGAGGTTAATTATGATAGAGAAAGTTAAAGAGGGGGAAGAGGGAGAGAAGAACAAACAAAATGGAGGAGTGTAGCGAGGAAAGTTAATTTTCATCACTGTTCTTTCAATATTGCACTGCAGCTGCTGATGGATGATACATAGAGGGCTCTCAACTGGAGGAAGACATCCTGCTTCATGCAGGAAAAAGCCCTTCAAAAATTATTTGAATTTTACATTGGTCTGAGTGGACTCACTTTGTTTTGATTTTATTATAAAATACAAATATATTGAATATAGAATATTATACATGATCTCCAAACTAGAGGAGTCTATCTAACCTGCAGTGTCACTCTGCTTCATTTACAAACAAAAAAAAAAAATGTTTAAAATTGTCTTCCTGTTTGGTTAGCGAGGTTTCATTTGGATGATATAAGTCATTTACTGCAGATGAGTTTCATTCTGTTCTCTGATAATGGCAAACACTGCAAGTACAAAGCAGCAGGTGAAAGCAGACCTGAGGAGAGATGCGTGCTGTGTGTTGATTCAGTTTGAGGTGTAATTCAATAGTTATGATGTTCAGCAGAGCGTGAGACCAGCTGAGATGAGAATGCCTTTATATATCGTTCACTCCTGGCTGCCAGCGCTTGTGTCTTTCAAATGTACACTCTGCCCAGTTGTACCCTTCAACTGACCACAGTGCCCTTTTTTTTATCATGCTTTATAATCTCATTGATTCACTGTTGTATTTACTCTGTTGGAATTATGCACTGTTAAATCAAAGCAAACAGGCGTAGCGGATGGAGTCATCAGATATAGCAGCATTGATTATTCTCATTAGGTTCCTCCCTCCCTCCCTCCTGTGTCCTACTGCCTCTGCAGTTGAATGAGTTGTGACCAGTAGCCGAGCACTGATGGACAGATCATTACTCTGCACTCAGTTTGCCAAATGAGCTGCCTTTTTTACAGACAGACAAGGACACAGAAGCGGGGGGAGAGAGGGAAACTAAAAGGAAAGCAAAAGCGTCAGTGTATCATAAATGCAAAACTGAAGCCAGCGTCTGGCAGTTTCACAGTCTGTCTTGGTATTTCCCATCCCCCCTACACACATCACTATATTCTTCATTCTGCAGTCTGGAGCTATAACCTCTTTAGAGGGTATTATGGTCCCTTGCCATCAGGAAAGCCCATTATACCACTAACAAAGCTTTATCCATGGAGGTATTGCTTTACTTTTTTTCCATTTTATATGTGTGTGTGAGCGTGTGTGTGTGTGTGTGTGTGTGTGTGTGTGTAAGTGTGCTCATGATAATATAATCAGAACCTTTACAGCTGTGGAGGGTAATGCCTGTAACAGCATCAAGTCTTGTTTATCGGAACAGAAGCTCATGACAGTGAGATAGGATCAGTGTCAAGATGAAAAGTTGATCTGTCATGGTAGAATAATTGTTGTTTTAGTGTTAGTTCTTTTTTAATCCATAACTTACACATTCATTGATGCATAGTGTAGAGGTGCAGTGATTGGCACTGTCCTCTGACATTCAAGAACATTTAGCCAGCTTCAGACAAGTCTAAGCAGGTAAAGTATTTATAGTTAGAGAGAAATCGTGGTTACTATAAAAAAAAAAAAAAAAAAAAAAACATTAATTGCTTGTGTTGAATTGTAGGTACAGGTGTATGCAAGAAATACAGTATGCAACTGAATCCTAGAAATTTTGCAAATTCTCAAAGCTTCAGCCTCCAAGGTTGTCAGATTTTTTCCAAACATTTTTTGGAGTTTGTCGTGTTATATTAATAATCTTCTCTTTTTCCATGTCTTGTGAGCTATTCAGACCTTCCTTTCATTCTTTCCTCTTGCTCTCTCTACATGAAGTCAGATTGCCTGTTACTTGAGGTAATGAAGCTGCTCCACCCGCCTGCAGCCCACTTCAAAATTCCTCACTAACAGGGCAACAGAACACAGTCATGGTCGAGCTACATTACACAGCTTAAGGACAACATTCAGTGTTACTGTGGGTGTTGTCTTTAGTATTTTGTTTTCACAATAGTTCACCGTAGCTCATAACTAGCACTGTGAGAAATAACACTGATTCTGAACTGATATTGATGGTCTATCGCTCAATACTCTGTTGTCTTGTCATGTTGTATTGTTCTCGAATGAATGACCTTCAGATGCTCTGGCTTCACAGCTCAGGCAGAATAACAGGTCCTCTGAGGAGCACCACTGTCTCTCACTGCAGTACCTCACCAAGTAAGTCAGCCATATGGACATTGCTCCGTAGACCAACACTCCACCACTGAGGAGCTTTATGCACATTAACGACAGCAAGACAAATTTCTTTTTGGGGGCTGATAAACTCTCTCTTGTCATCCATTTACTTTATGGCCAAAGCTCCAAATATCTATTTTTTTTCCTCTCCAGAAGTGTGCTGAGTGGGGTCGTGGCATTGGCGGTGGCAGCATCTGCCAGCAAGGAGAGGGGCCAAGGAGAGTGGGCGCCTCCTGTTTGTCTCCACTGTCTCTAAGCCCCCAACCATATTCTTCCTGCTAATTAACCTGCTGATGCCTCCTGACTGTGTACATTTTGGATGGGGTGAGAGGGGTGCAGCAGGCATAGAAGGAAGGATAGCTGACACCTGGCGACTTGAGAATTTGAAGGGTTGCTCAAGGATTTATTGTGTTCTCAATTATTTTCTGACCAGTATGCACATACATGCACAGACACCTAACAAAGCATCACTAAGGAGTTTTCTCTTTGTAGTTTTCAGACTGTGCAAATAATTCCATTTTACAAACAGGAAATGCCAAATTATTGCAAGGATCTAAAATGATTCAGGTAAGTTCCAAAGCTTCAGCTGAAAACCTACATTATTGGATACAGTCACACATGACTGACCAAAGTGGAGGTAACATTGCAGTAATGGTGGAGCACAGGAGGGAGGTCCAAACCTGCCTGCTGACACACACTCTGAGGTTAGAGATGCAGATGGCAAAACTGGCTGTGACTCCCCCAGCTTCAGGTTGCCAGGCCTGGAGCCTAAGAGTAAAAAATGTGCCACAGTTCTTCATGGTGAGAGCGAGCACTTTTGTTTAGCCCTATGAAAATGAGTTCCTGAAGGTAATTGCATCCGTATCACATTCAGAATGTCATTCATTAGGAGAAGGCTTTATAAATGGGAGCTCTCACAGCGTATGTTCACGTTAGGCTCTGCTGCTCCCTCTGCCACCATGGGCGACATGCACATCGCTCACTCCCTTGCAGGAACAGGCGAATATATGCCTACACACTGCCAACAGGAACAAATATGGGAAGGCGGATGATGGGGAGAGATGAAGAGGTGGAATTAAGGGAAATGGGAGAACGGGGTGGGATGGGGGTGGGGTTGGGGGGTTCAGATGCTTGGTTGGCGGTAAAGGCAGACAGACAGATTGCAGCCGATGATATGTGTTGGGAATCATCTCAGAGATGGGCTAATGACAGGAGGGGAGAAGTAGGCAGATGGCTCACGTCAGGGAAATACACTTGCAATCTTATCCCAGTGGTCTGGACTGAGACAGCGTGAACATTTGGGATTGAAGGGAGTAAGTAATGTTTTAGGTAAAGGGTATGAGTAGACAGTAAACTACCTGTTTCAAAGACAGGAAACAAACTGGTGACTCTCATTTGTGCCCTCTCATGTTTGTGTGGGCACATGTGAGAGACCAAACTGTTCCTATGGATGAGTATGTAGATAAAAAGGGAACATATTGGAAATTATTTAAAGATAGATCCACCGAACTGATGTAACAGTGAACATGCAAGACAAACACATTTACAGCTATTCTATATATCCACACTGAAAAGTGGAGTAAAAAAACTGTTATGGTTCAAATATGTAAATGTGAACTATATTCTTTATCATCTCTACTCACCTGGCAAGTTGCTACCTGAAGAGGCCATGTTTGTTGGACTCTCACTTTCAGAAAGTGTTCTTAATTGCGGTACAGTGTTGCAAGAGGAGGTTTCAGTATTATCATGTACTGACATGGACCATCACATATATTCCACTGGGTATCAGGTCAAAATGCACTAATCTGGTTCCGGCTCCACTCTTTTGCTCTGCTTGCTGTGGCAATCTGTGTTGCCTCCTCAGCTGCACATGTCTAACTTGTCTGACTGAATTTCAGATCAGCTGTCAGTGTGGCAAAAAAAAAAACTGAAAGACCAGTAACTGACTGACAGTGACAGTGTCTCCTGGGCAGATCAGGTACGATCCTCAAATCACAGACAGCACCATTGGTGAAACGGAATCTGTCAACATCTGCCTTTCCCAGCTCACTAGTATTCTTATTTAGTATTCACCCAACACTAAGAAGTTCTGGGTGAGATGATCATCCTCTAATAATCTATTCTGTTCATTTTAGTGTTTGAGAAACACAAAGTATTTTTTCTGGCCCGAGACAAAGATGTACCCTAGGATGAGTGAGTGTCTGATCTACATTAAGTACATTTAAGATTATCTTGATCTTATTCCTGGTGGCCCTCTCGCTACATCCTGCTTAACTGTGTGGGTGGATGTGTCTGAGTATGTCAGACAACTGGCTTATGCATTTAACCGATGCCATTGCACCACAATAAGGGGAAGTACTTTCTAATGCAATAGGGAAATGGCCATTAGTGTGGTAGCTTCATCATCATTAAGAGGCTTAAATAGGACCGCTACTGATTTCAGGAGATGGGAAAGACTCTTGTTTTGTTGGAGACTTGATCTTCGTGGCCATTAAAGTCCATTCTTTATGATTATTAGCTCTGTAGTCATTTGAAGATTAATTTGTCAATAAACTTCAAGCAGTTTAATAACTGGACAAACTTAGACTTACTCTTATCAAAACTACATTAACAATATTGCATAACAGCTTGTGCCACCGTATGTGGGTCGCAGCTCGCAAGCTGTGATGACAAAGGGTTGTGAGAGAGAGCTGAGATATGATAAAAGTCATTTATATGCAGCCACCATTGCACGGCCATACAAACTATTTCCCTCGGGCAAAACACAGCCCCGGCTTATACTGGGCTCTCTGAGGCAGGAAAGGTGTTGAGAAAGCAAACATAAACTTCTTTCATAGATTTATTTCACTCCACTTGTTTGATAATGCTCACAACAGTGGCTTATTTTGTGTTTTTTGTGCCAAATAGGATTCTTTATGACCTAAATGATAATAAAGACAAAATATGGATCGGGTATAAATACATCATGCACTGCGGATGAGTGTACAGATGTGTGCACATAAATGCATTTTCCTTTGCCATGGGGATAAACAGGTCTGTATATTTAGAAAAATGCCCTGATTATTATTCAGGCATGAGATTCGCCTCATCTCAGGGTGCTTCATTCTGATTGGAAACAATCAGTGTGTTGTTCTTTGATGTTCAGAGTCATTGTTTTATCTTTGTGCTCATAAAAATATCTGTAATTCACTATTTGCTAATTATGCCTTGTTACCTAGTGCACATTATTGGTGAATGTGTAAAAGCTTTTTCAACACACGAAATGAAAGTATGAGGAGAGCTGGAAAGAAGCAACCACTTAAATCTTTATTTTCATTTTGCTGGGTGTTAGAATAATGAGTTAGCTCTAATATAAGAGATTCTCATATTCAAGACACCACTTGACATTTTCCACAAATCCACCAGACACAGAATAATATATATATATATATATATATATATATATATATATATATATATATATGTATATGTCTATATACCTCTGCCTATATTTAGTTTTTTTTTTTATTATTATTATTAATTTCACTTACTCTGTCTTGTTGTTTCTAATCTATATAACACATGCTCTCTGTTGCATACTAAAGACCAGCACTACCTTTAGTATAAATGAACAAGCTGCATGTAGTCCACACACATCCCAGTGACAGAGATAGGGAAAGCTGACCTTGTGGATTAGATTCCAAGGACATTGCCATTGATCTTCCTGTGGAGGCAGTCAGTCTGCAGGTGTATGCTGGATTAGTCTGAAAGGTATAGGAAAGTCAGTGTCAGAAAGTGCATGTGTGTCTGTTTGTGTGTATTTGCGAACTGTAAGTGTCTGTGTGTTCCTTCAAGTCTTTGTCTCCGTCATTGAAAGGACATAAGAACACAGGAAGATTATTTCAATTATTGCACACTGGTGAAACCAAATCCACTTGAGCACAAATTACCTAATGAATATTAACCTGCAGGAGTGTGATACTGCTGTATGTGCTTTTTGGTATTAGAGTTGGCCTCAGGGTGATGAGAATCCCCAATTTGTTCGAGGAATGGGAAATTTCCTCATATAATATGTAGCAGAGCAGAATACTGGACAACAGCAGGACTACAGTTACAGTCTGAACAGTAAACGAGTAAGCATTGATTACTCCTCATCCCTCCCTATGAGTTATGATGGATTTATGATGGTCACGGGGCGGGGTGTGGCATCCAACTTCAATTTGTCATCTAAGAGAACTCAATGTTGTGAGGGAGTGTCATTTTGTTTCCATGTCTCTGGAGCAGTAAAATAGTACCTCAGGCTAAATTCTTCGAAAAATGTCTTTGTGATAGTGCAAACCCGCACCTCGGCTCAGATCTACCTAAATGATTTTAGCTGTTGGTGAGAAATCCTGGTCTTTTGATTTAGCAAGAGGGCACATAGGTACAGATTTCCCAGGGAGAGGGCAAGTTCAGAGATATATATCCAGAGAGGTAAATGTCTAGCTCATTTCCAATTATGGTTTAACGAGACGGATTGAGGTCAGTGTCAGAGAACAGGGCCGCAGGAACCACTGATCAGCCAGGCTTGTGGGAATGCCAGCAGAGAGAAAAGGGGGTACGAAGGGTGATGGGAACATTGGAAGTCCTAGCACGCCACCCTGAGTGAGAGCAATTACTTTCTCTTTGCCGCCCACCCTTTCTCTCATACACGCATACCAGGGAGCAGTTGGAGACCAGGGACTGAGAGGGTGCCAGTAGCACATAAAGGCCTCAGTGATTCTCTGTGGAGAACTAACCTAGCAACCACAGAGAGAAAGTAAAGCAGCCGGCTCTTTTCTCTCAGGTCCACTTAAAGACTGTGTTTCAGGAGAATATTGTCCACTATGATAACTCCTCCAGCACAATGCATCATTTCAGAAGGGCTTGGCATACGTGGTTTTTAAGTCAGTAAGCAAGTCAATGATATGGAGAAGGGGGAGGTGACAGCCTTGTTGGGACTGACAGCTTGGAGACTTGCTGAGAGAGGTGTCACTGCCACTCTGTCTGAAAGGCCGACTGTTATCTCAGCCTGTTTGTTCGCTTGTTTTTTTTCACTGTGGTTTCCTGAAGACAGGAGAAAAAGAAGTAAGCTTTATTCCAAACACAAATCCCTGTTTAAACATCTTGTATTTGGTAGTTTCTGATTTATCTTGACACAATCATTTATTTACTTTTAACAGTTGTAATCCCTGGGGTAGATTCCTAATTGAGAAACACATAAAAGATTAAATACTCTCAAGTTTTCAAGGATTTACTAAGTACATGCCAACAAGCATATGCTCATATGCATGCAAAAGCGCATGCTGTGAAATATGTCACACAAGTGCATGCACATGTAGTTGAAGCTATATTATAGTTATTTAACACAATTTTAAATCTGCCTCTTACACATACACACTAGCACACACACCAACTGATTATTTGTAATATTTTACCGCATGTGTGCTATTTTCAACACTCAGTCCCTCAGTTTGATCTACGCAAGATCTGAACTTACAGCAGATGTTAACCCAGCAATCTTAATGTCTACACAGTCAACTCGCTGTGTTAGTCCTATGATAAGAGACTGAAATTCTCTTCATATTCCTTTTTACTGTTTTTTTTTTTTTTTTTTTTTTTTCACATGCTGAAGGGAATGGAAGAAGGAGAAGAAACAAGTGCTTCGAGCAAGAAGGTCAGAACATTTTGGTCCTCGAGGATACTGTTGATGTTTTTGTTTGCAGTTGTCTGTGTCTGCGCTGCACACAAAGTCTGTTCTTCAAGAGTGTTTGTATCTTTAAGGGCTGCTGCTTGTATCAGTTTACGACAGCCCCAGAGCTAATGTGATTCAGAACAAAGAATAAGGCTGTGCATTTTAACAGCTTGGCCAGTGGCGCACAGCAGCCAGCAAAGCACGAAGGAGCAATATTGGCTAAGCTATACATCTGTGCCAGATAGTCTAGCAAGGCTCCCTAGTAAGGCACAGTAGTTCCAGCCCATCCCTCTACATACTGGACCAGGCTGAGAGATGAGGAACCAATCTGAGAGGGAACAGAAAATCATTCACCTGTTAATATCTTAGTAGCTCACAGATTACCTACTGCTCTAATCTCCTTTGCCTTTCACCCCCTTCCACATCTTCATTCCCAGGTTGTCTTTCAAGCCCCACATCTCTCCAGCTGTCAGTGTGTGTGTGTGTGTGTGTGTGTGTCTGTCCATGTGTGGATGCTCATAAATCTTTATGAAAGCTGCTATCTGGAGAAAAATCATTTTTATCCATCAGGGGAGAAGAAACAATCCTGCATGATCTGTATGGGCATGACCACAGACTCACACACGTATACACAAAAAGTAAAAAGATGCATTATGATAGATGCCTGACACTCAGCACAATATCATATGATGGGCAGGAGTGGTAATTAATGTCGACAAAGAAACTGATATTTTTAGACTGGACATATCACATCAGAGAAGCAGAGGGGGAAGTCATATATCATGTCTGATGAACATTTGGCTCCATTCTGCTCAAAAACAAAACCAGGTAAGATGTACTTTACAGCAGGATTTATAAGGATTTGTTTGACCAACTGGAATATGTTATGTATGGTAGCATATATATATATATATATATATATATACCACCATTCACCTAGTGGTAATAGACATATACTTCTTGAATAATATGTTAATGTAGCCAAGTAGCTCAGATTTAGCTAAACTAGACTACTCAATACACTATTGTTTTAAACGATAGAACCGTTAAATAAATCGTACTGACGAACAACTACCAGGCAGAGAAAAAAATTACACAAAACGAGATATGTTTGCGATGTAGATCAGCACAGTGGCAAAGGGGATTGTTGACAGCGTCTTTTATCACAGAAGAGGGCGGTAACAGTGCAGCAGGTTTGCTCCCACGCAGGTCTTGACCCATGTTATTACAGAGCAGCTCTCAGCAGATCATGAGGCTAAATCAAGCCATTGTTCTTGATGGTGCACAGCCTGATTTTGTTCTAATGAAGATAAAGCCGCACATCACGTGCCAACCTGTGGCTGTTAACGGTACATTCAAATGCACCAACACTCAGGCCCAGACAAGGTCACACCAGCATTTCATAAACACCATGTTTGCCATGTTCCCAGGCAGACGCAAGATGTTACTAAATACTGTAATAAATTCTGAAGCTGTGTATTCATTTTCAAACAAATTTGTGCTATTTTCTGTAAATTAGTCAGATGGATCCTGATCCTGATTCAATTTTGAATGTAGGATTGTGCTGCATTTCAATATTTCAAGCTGACTTAAAATTACACAACTCACGCAGCTCACACTGTGCATTCATTTCTTGGGGACTTAAGGCCACAAAATTAAAATCACTTGCATTATATTGTGTAGGTCCATCTTGTACAGGTGTCCAGTGGTGTCTGACATCATGACATTGGTAGCAGGTTGTTTGCATGCTTCCATTCTTCCAACACATCCCACAGTTGTTCAACCCATATTGGGATCTGGGTAGTGTTGAATAAATTCTTCCGAAGCCCCATTCAGTTTTTTAAATGATGCATTTTTGGAGTGAAGGTCAGGGGGTCAGTTATAGAGTGGGACCAGTTGTGGACCAGACAGTATGCAAATATAGTTATAGACACAGGCATTGTCCAATCAAGAGTAACACAGGAAGGAAAAAGTGACAGAGAGTCCAGGATGATCAAACAGTATCTAAATATAGACAATGTTCAGTTAAAATAGTGAGTGATGAAAGGGTACCCCAGTGTTAAACAGTAAATGGTATGAGGATGACGCACAGACAGTCAATAACAATAGGGTAGATAAGGGAAGAGGGCTGTTGTACTGATCGACTGATCGAAGATTAGATATTAATGTGTCACTGTCAACTGATGTCTTTACAGCACTAATTTCAGTAGAATTAACTGTTTTTAGACATCTACAACACAGTCCGCAGTTTCAGTCAGCATTTTTTAAAGAAAAACCACAGTGGTACAGAAACCCCATTGCCAACTTCAGTGTTTTGGTGATGTAATCACAAAGCAAGGCTGACAAACAGTGAAAGAGTATAAATACTCAGGGACAAAAGCCTTTTGTCTTAAGTCTGAACTTTGTCCCTGAAAGAACATTAAGTCAGACCGAAACAGGGTCAAAGAGGCAAGTGATATTTGAGAAAGGTCCTATGAGTTTCTCTAGTCATGTTGACTCATCCTTGTGTGAAACGGAGACCAAACATTTTCTCTGCATGGCTTCAGCTCCTCACCACACCTGCCTCTGACCCACATAGCCATCACCACTGAAATATCTGGCACAGCCCTTAGATTTCTGATCATCATGCTCAACAGCTCAGCATGTGGACTGTGAGGAAAGACACATAAAAATAACCTGAGCCGAGGAGGTGCACACTGGGTTTGTCAGTGACCTCACCTTGAAATAACTGGAGAGTTATTGAAGTGATCTGACATCTCTATTCTTCAACAAACTAAGAAAATAAGACCATCACATAATAAGCCAAAGATCCAACAAACTCCACTCAACCAAAACCGAGTGTATAGTCAGAGAGCTTTTGAAAGATCATATTAGTACGATTTTTTCCAAAAATAGGGAAGAAATGCAAAGCTACAGTACATAGATGCCATCTGCCCTGAGCCTGGAGGTTTCTTCATATTAAAAGGGAGCTTTTCCTCTCTATTGTTGCCAAGTGCTGCTCACTGTGGGAACTGTTGGGTTTTATGATTATATAATCTTGTAACTGCCTTGAGATAAATGGCGTTCATGATTTTGCACTGTACAAATAAAATTGAATTGAATTAATAGATGGAATCAGGAGCTGGTTTCATTTATGATCAAAGATAAATAAATACACTGAACAAAAATATAAACACAACACTTTTGTTTTTGCTCCCATTTTTAACAAACTGAACTCAAAGATCTAAAATGTTTTCTATGTGCACAAAAGACCTATTTCTCTCAAATATTGTTAACAAAATTGTCTAAATCTGTGTTAGTGAGCACAGATTCTTGTCCTTTGCCAAGATAATGCATCCACTCCACGGGTAGCATATCAAGATGCTGATTAGACAGTAAGATTATTGCACAGGTTTGTCTTAGGCTGGCCGCAATATAAAGCCACTCTAAAATGTGCAGTTTTACCACACAATGCCACAGATGTCACAAGTTTTGAGGGAGCATGCAGCTGGCAGGAATGTCTACCAGAGCTGTTGCTTGTGGATTGAATGTTCATTATTTTACCATAAGCTGTCTCCAAAGGTGTTTCAGAGAATTTGGCAGTACATCCAACTGGTCTCACAACCACAGACCACATGTAACCACACCAGCCCAGGACCTCCACATCCAGCAGCTTCACCTCCAAGATCAGCTACCTGGACAGCCACCAGCGACCTGGACAGTTCAATCCACAACATTGACATCAGCACAGGTTTGCCACAATGAAAGACCACTCTAAAATGTGTATATCAAATTAAGCAGTTTATATCAAATTAAACACAAATATGAAGAAATGTGTGAATGGATGGAACAGATATTCTGACTGACGATCCAAAATTACTTGTGATCCCCAGAGGATGAATCTTTCCACTCATGTTTCTTTGCTACCTCCTTGTTAATATTAGCTGGATGTGAGGAGTTTTGTAAAAACTGCCATGGTCCACACAGGATTGACTTTTTATCTGGTGCTTGCATCATCTTAAAATTTCAATCTGTTCAATACTTAGACATTCATGTTAGCTTCAATTATACTTGGTGTTTGGTGCTAACTTCTCAATATGTTACTTGCTGATATTAGCATTTAGCTGTAATAGTTGTTGTTCATATTCGGAGACACAATTATGGCTTTGAAGTGTTGTGTGTGTGAAACTGAAATTGGTTGCATGTGTCTGTGTGTATACCTGTGCTTACTGCTGGATGTGTGTTGCTAAGTGACCCAGCTGTGATATGAGGCAGCTCAGTGATACTATCAGATATTCTTTGCATGGCAGTAATGTTCGCAGGTCAAAGTGAGGTCATCTCAGTTTGTCACTGCTGCTCTGGAGTCTGTGTGTGTGTGTGTGTGTGTGTGTGTGTGTGTGTGTGTGTGTGTGTGTGTGTGTGTGTGTGTGTGTGTGTGTCTGTGTGTGTGTGTGTGTCAGCAGTATATTAGCAAAGGTAGTTTAACTCTTAAACCACTGAAACTTTAGGGTAAAGTGTATCAGCTCAAATGTCTCCCATCCAAAAACCACCAAGCAAGATTTAAGACAGACACACTCAAAGGAGGTAACCTTAGTTAGACCTCATCCTAACAAACCAAACTTGTCTTCCTCTACCATACAAAATGACAAAAAAAAAAGCCTAATAAAGCCTAAACATAAACTCCAACCAGAGCTGTTATCATTTTTATCACGTTTCTTTTGCCTGGGAGAATATCCTACATTATATATATATCCTACAGTACAACATATCACGATGCACGATTAAACTAAATTACAGGAGCTGTGATATATTACATGATGTGTGCCTGTGACATGCAGAATTAACTTTAGCAATAATTTTCTGACATAAATGTGGACTCAAGCCTTGGTGGTAGTGGAGGTTTTAAATAATAAACTGGGATTTTTCATCAACTCAGGCTGAATGAGTAATTCAGGATGTGCTCATGCTGTTTGCTGTAGTCCAAAAAACAACCACCCAAAGACATAATATTATATTCTTCCTTTCATACTGATTAGACTTGATGTTATGAGTGCAACTCAAGGAGACACACAGGAGACTGCCACATGCACGGGCACACACACACACTAATGCACACAAACACACACACACACACACACACACACACAGAGCCCCACTGATTGTAATGGTTTTTCTATGATAACTTCTCTCTCCTGTGTGCTCCATCTTGGCTGTGTTAGAGCCTGAGATCCTGGTCTTAATGGACAATAACCGAAGCCTTTCACAGCCAAGATAGACATGCTGTAAGAAATTTTACAGCTGCTGGTGAACTTCTACAGGAGTACCATAGTATCAGTAATCTTATACTGCATCACAACCTGTTACTCTGGCTGCACCGCGGAGAACAGGAAGACCCTGCAGCGCATCGTAAAGACTGCCCAGCAGATCACTGGCACCCAGCTTGGAACACTGGAAGAATTACACAGAATACAGAAAGACTCTTCACCTCCTCACCATCTGGGAAGCGCGACAGAACTCTGTATGCCTGCTCGTTCCGGCTGAGGAACAGTTTTGTTTTTTTGACTCAAAACACTCACTCTCACCCCCCTGATTTTAACCCTATAAACTGCAATAATTGCAATAATTCAACTTCCATTCAACAATATATCTTACACACACACACACACACACACACATATATATATATATATATATATATATATATATATATATATGTATACATATTTCTCATCCAGCACCTTAGCTCCTACTGATCATCGACTGATTGTTCCAAATGACATCTCATTGTACTTGTACAGTGACAATAAAGGCATCTAATCTAATCTAATCTTCATCAGAGCCATCAGGCTGAGGGGGTACATCCTCCACAGTCCTCGGAGGAGCTTGTTAAGGTTACATGTACACCACACCTGATGTAACGATACTGAAAGAGCAGATCCAGTAGCTAAACTTGTAACAAATAATATTTGGTCTTTGGAGTCCACTGACACACTGTTTTTACTTGAAGCTGCAATTGTTGTGTCATCTACTACGTCTATCTATGAGTATATATACCTCCAGGAAGCACATCAGGTTTTCCATGAAGACATTGTTGCTATCATAATTATATTAGAATTCAAGAGTCATTTCATCTCCCTCTCCTCATTCACCTCAACTGGAAACAGTGATGCAAGCATTGCAGCCCACAAGCATAATAGCTTGGTGACATTAACTGATGATACTCATCAACAGTTCCTCAGCATCAGTGTGTAGACTGATGGGACTGTATGCTTGTAAATTCAGCAGTATAAGCTCTTCTCATGTAGGAGCAGCTGCAGCAGAGCCTTGAAAGTTTGTGTGCTGTCCACTGACACTCTAGAAGTCAAATTCTTTGCAGACCACAACTTCTCCCTCTTTCTCTCTGTCTTTAATTAATTTATTTATTTATTTATTTTTGACAAGGATGGATGGACAAATGGATGTATGTATGGATGAGTAGATGGAGGATGAACCAGAGAAACAGGAGGTTGTTTGGCTGCAGCAGATGGAGGAACAGCAGGTGTCGGGTTGGGGAGGGACCGAGGTTCCCGTTGTCAGTGTTCCACTATGATGCTCCCTGACAGCACAGGGAATGGATGTGTGGGAGAATGTTCTCTCTTCCCATTAGCACATCTTCAACCAAAAGTCGCCTCCACTCTGTGCTCTCCTAGCTCTCCCGCCTCCATTGCAAGTAGAGGAAAAAAGAAACAGGTGGGTAAATCTTTTTTCTCTGAGGTGGTGGCAGAGCCATGTCATATAGGTGATGGATAGATGTGGAGTCGAACTAGTGATGTGGCACCGGCACTGGGAGCTGTGCCAGAACTTGTCTTAATGCAACATTTATCATCTGATCACACTGGGGTGCAATCAGTGACAGGTGTAAAAATTACATTTTCTCACATTTTAATGAGATTTTTAAAAACAGATAGTTAGTTGAAATTTTTATTTTATTTTTTTGTGACTCAGATGCAGTTTCAACCCAGAAAGATAGATATCACACTGATGCTGATCTGACATTTTCTCTAAATAAATGCAGCAGCAAGGAGGCATAACAACAGTGTGTAAAATCAGATATCGAAACCATGTAAAACTAAAAATCAGGCCAAGTGAGTCTATAAACGATAAGGCTTCTATTACCCATTGGCCCTCTGGATATCATCTGAGTCTGGTTATTTGGTAATGACAGAACAGGAAACACAGTTGAACCACTACAAATGTGGCTTGGAACCTAAACGCTGAGGGACCAATAAACACTCTGGCTAGTGCCATGGTGAGAAACACGTAAATACCCTGATTTTCCCCGTACAAAGCATGGGGAAAATCAGGGTAACACACACCCCCTCAATATATTGTGTGAGTCTCGACACATTAGGTGACAACTTTCTTTCAAGATTCCCAACTATTTCTGTTTATTTAAAAAGTTGCCAGTGACATGACTCATGCTTCTGTGAAAATCTTCTCAAGTAATTTGGTTTCTTTTGTGGAAATGTTAACACTTCACAAATATCCTCATACAGCAAGTTTTACGCTCCACTTTCTGAATCACAGACTTAATAAACACACAAAAAAGAGTAACACCTGTTGTGTTGATGATGCTCAATATGCTTCTGCTGGACCTCTGAACAAATGCTTTATTTTCTTTTTTGTTGTCCCTGAAAGGTCTTTACAGAAGCCTTTCTGAAACTGAAATACTCTTAATACTCTCTCTACTCTTTTTTTGTAATTCAACACAATGGCATTTTTCAACAGACAAACACAGTTTTTTCAACACAGTTTTATCTGTGTTAGTTGTGTGTGTCTTTGTGTTCACTGCACTTCTCTTTACAGGCATCATCTCAAACCCTGCATGAGTCTAAATTGTGTTTTTTTTTTTTTTTTCTGTTTTCTGGCTACAGAGAGGATAGCATCATTGTACCATGAAAACCTGGTCAACAAAAGCATGTTCAAACAAACTGAAGACAGAGTATGATTTCAAGCAATAATGTTTTGAACATTGTGTCTGTATGAAACTCCATACAGTCCTATGCTGTGTGTCCTCGTCAGGACCGTCTGGACCCATCTGGACCCATTATTCTTGATCAACCAGGGAAAGTGGCCATGTTGTCATGTTCCATTCATTCCACCATGGGTCAACCATCATACATATGGACAAAACATTTTTTCAAAAGATCTCAACATTGCTTTGTGAGTACACTGTACACTTTATTGAACCAGTTCAACTGTAAGACAGCAGATCTGTATCAGCCCTTGCTACACAATAGGCTTTGTTTATTATTTACTTTGTAATAAGAAGTTGACTGCAAATTCTGTCAGCCTGTAATGCCTGTTTTAATGTATATTTTTACAGTAATGTTCTGGCAGTCACAGATGCACACACACACACACACACACACACACACACACACACACACACACACACACACACACACACACACACACACACACACACATTTTTTCCAGTATTTATATTTCTTTCTCATACTGTATTCATGAGATGTTACTGAAGCACAGCATGAGATCCAAATGAATGGCCAATTTATTTAATATTCAGTGAGATCAGGTTTCATTAATGAAATTACCATTCTAATTGATGAATGACTATCTTCCTGTAATGGTATTATAGGGTGAAAAGCTAAATAGTTATTTTAGGAGAGGAGGATAAGGTGCTTTCGTTTGTAATATCCTTTTTATCATAAAAAAGGAAAAACAGGCACTCTAATAGGAGTGTTGATGAGGACAGTACAATAGGTCCTCCTTCAAAAGGATTTCTAAGGGTCTATCGTTTAAAGATAGGTGCACCGTTTTGCACGGCTTTTAATTGAAATCCTGTGAAAAAATAGAAAGAAAAACTTATTAGCTTTTGCCTGAGCATTCAACCAATCACATAGATAGTAGCACTCATTGACTTAAGTAATTATTCTTGAGTTTAACTCTTGTGTGCAGTGAGAGATTGTGCTTGTTCTTTATAAGGGATATACTATTAAATACTGGAATATGTCCTGTTTTGGAGAGTTGAGGCAGACGGCAATGCCATATGGAAATGTTTTTTAATGAATGCTAATTTGTGTTGATATTTGAGCTGATTGGATAAGAGGTTTTCCACCACACTGGGACACATGAATCCTAGCTACTGCACAGTGAGGCTAGTGCTCCTCTGACAGAGTTTCATTAAGATGGATGACAGTGATCTATGTGTGGATGTATAATTTAATCAGAGGTCTTCTCTAGCAGGGGGACTACAGTGCAACCATTATGAGGATATTCATGTATGCAGATTATTGGCTGGATGTCAGCTGTTGCTTACCTTGATGAAAGCCACCAGGTATTCACAGCAGTGGGTTTATGAGCCCACTGTGATCTTAGAGCTTTAAGGGACTCTGCCAGTGACTGACAGGTAGAGTGGGGGCATATAAATGCTATTTGTGTAACCTGACACGACACTGGTTACATCAAGCAAGAAGAAAGCTTAATCACCTTGGTCTGTCTATATCACCACTGGTTCAATTTAGCTCCATTCAAAAGTGTCAAATGAGGCTCATAAAATACACAGATAATCAGTGTTCCCTATGATTTATTTCAAATTTGACCCAAAAAGTCCCAGATGACTACTTTTTGAATTATACATTGCAATGTTCTCTTGGGATGGTAATGTCTTTCTCGTTTTGGCTCAGTCAGTTGGCCCACCACTTATAAAAGATTAGATCAGCCTTGAATTGTCCCAGAAAGTGGGAAATTTGCAATATCTCAATATCTCAGTATTTCTTCAACTTCTGGTTAGATTGAAATTGGTTGCAGATATTCATGTTCCCCAAAGTATGAACCCTGATCCGCTGACTCATCACTAAAGGCCAGAAACATCTCAAATGTTCACTTATATAACAAAAACTCTTCAACATCTATTAAACCAATAAGCACATTCATGGTTCCCAGATTATGACTCTTGGCTAAATGACTTCTGCAGCCCCCTGATTTTTTCCCGGGTGCCACCAAGAGCTTGACATTTATGGCTTTGATGAAATCCCATATTTACACATGTTCATGTCCCTGTCGGGATGAACAAATTTTGCTAACACATCTGTGCATTTATCAGGTCAAAGTGTGACTTTGTCTAATGCATTGTTTTATGAGCAAATATGTTAAAAGTGTTGACAATATCTGAAGGAACCATTAGTCTCAAAAAAGCAAAACTAACTTAATAAACCACAATAGTGATCATGGTAAATCCAGTATTACTATATTAGCGTTGTTAGCACGTATGGTGACATTGTCATCATCAACACCTCATAATAATGTAATTTAATTATTTATTTATTTTTTTTACCTTGAAACAAATCCCCCAGATCAGCAGGCACTCCTTTCACCAACACCATCCCCTCTCCTTATCCCTCTCATTCTTGCTCTCTGAGTACCAAACAGCAGAACCACAGTTATATTTAGCCCTCTGTTGAGAATATTCTTAGGGATCATTACTCTCCAGTGAGTTTGAGGAGAACCTTTATATAGGACAAGGAGTGAAGGCTATTTATTTCTAACTCAGCTAAGTCTAATTAAGTACAGCTTCTCATGGCGTACATGGTGTAAGAATGCAGGTATATGATGAGAGGAACAGGTAGATCCTGATAGACAATAATTATTCATTTTTCTTTGGCAACTCCCTGCAGTGAGGAGGAGAAGAAAGAGGACTGAGAAAAGCAGATTTTTAAAATCTCCCCTGGCTGCCGACAGCATTTCAATTGATTTAGAATGAAATAAAAATAAAAAAATACTGGATGTCTTTTCTGGTTAATTTCAATGTAAGAGCATTTTAGTGTGTTTTTAAATAGCTGTGTGATAGCCTCAGTAGGTGTTCAAGCAGAGAAGAGGACAGCAAAATTTCACTTTTCTCTCCATTTCCACATTTTCAAATACCTGGGAATTCCAGTGATATCTTTGGTCATTTTGTTCGTCTCTCAAGATTAGAAATGAGGCTGTGTCTTTTGAACTGATCAGGCCCCTCACACCAAAAACATATCAAAGAACGTTGACTTCACACATAAATATACATACAGCTACATACATACATTACATACATATATTAGGGGGCACAACAATACAGAAAATTCACAGTTCTGATACAAAAAATTTCCATGTCTTTTTAAACTTGTAGTTTATTGAAATTATCAACATTTGTTTTAACATATAATGTTTAATGTGTGGCAGCCTCCACAGAAGCAACACTGGCCGCTGCAAATTATTTAATATATTTTTTCCAACACAAATGGAAGGTTCTCTTTTCTCACTCCCTCTCCCTCTCTCTCTCTTGCGTGCACGCACACACACTACAGGTCTGCAGATGCTACGACTGAATGAGACAACGTTTCTGGAAAGTTCCTAGCCCCTATACGTTACCAGGAACTTACTTGGTGGAAAAACAGCTATTGAATATGGGAGGTGCAGTTTAGTGGATCTGCGCTTGACAGTGTAGCCTAAGGCGGAGTAGTTGAGCACAGAGGCTGAGCTTTCAGCACAGAACGCATTGTCAGAAGTTGATAAAGTAAATATAAAATTGCCTATTGCGATTCATAGAGTACTGAACCAAGACCACTGTGTCTAACCATTTGATACAGATACACGTATTGTTGCACCCCGTTGGTGCACAAACAGTCTGTCTCAGACAGAAGACAGAATATCAACCAAAAATCCAGAAAAAAAACTTTTTACATAAAAGTTATAAATTGATTTTCATGTCATTGAGTGAAATAAGTACTTGATAGCCTACAACCCAGTCAGAATACTGGCTCCCACAGATTGTCTGTGCCCATGTGGAACACCTGATCTCAACTCATTATGTATATAAAGTACACTTGTCCACAGAATCAATTAATTCCATTCCAACCTTTCCACTATCATGAGCTAGACCAAAGAGCTGTCAAATGGCGTCACAAACAAGATTGTAAACCAGGGGTCCTCAAACTATTTCACAAAGGGCCGTGTGGCTGCAGGTTTTTGTTCCAACCAGTCACGATCACACAGTTCGGTGTGAATATGTGGAAATGGAAGAAACATAAAATTGCAATCAGTCACCTTCAGTCTTGCCTCATGGGGAGAGGATAATCATGAAAAAGGTGAGGGATCAGCCCAAAACTACATAGGGGGGGAGCTTGTTAATGATCTGAAGGCAGTTGGGACAACAGTCACCAAGAAAACCATTGGTAACACACTACGCTGTAATAGATTGAAATCTTGCAGTGCCACAGTCACCCTGCTCAAGAAGGCACCAAATCAGGCCCATCTTAAGTTTGCCAGTGAACATCTAGATGATTCAGAGAGGGCTTGAGAGAAAGGTCAGATGAAACCAAAATCAATCATCTCTTTGGCATTAGCTCAACCTACTGTGTTTTGAGAAAGAGAAATGCTGCATATGACCCAAAGAACACCATCCTCACAGTCAGGTGGAGAGGATGGTGGAGACAATATGTTTTGAGGCTGTTTTGTTTTTCTGCTAAGGGTTCAGGATGAATTTACTGCATTGAGGGGCCTATGAATAGGGCCATGTAAAATCTTTTCTCAGCCTCCTCCCCTCAGCCAGAACAATGAAGATAGGTTGTGGATGCATGACAATGACACAAAACATACTACCAAGGCAACAAAGAAGTGGCTAAAGAAGAAGCACATTAAGGTCATGGAATGGCCTTGCTAGTCTCCAGATTTCAATCAATCACTATAGAAAATCTGTGGATTATAGAAAATCTTTGGATTTTCAATAGGAAAGAACATTCAAGTTGGCAACGACAGCCTACAGGACAGCCCACAAGAAACCTACAGGATTTAGGGATTTTGGGCCAAAATTCCTCCTGAGATGTGTACACACTTGGTGACCAACCGCTGTGCTTGCCAACAAGGGTTTCTGCACAAAGAGAAGTCATGTTTTGCTTGGGGAATAATACTTACTTCACTCAATGACCTGCAAATCAAGGTGTGGGAGTAGGGGACCTATTCCACAAAGGGCAGGTTTTTATTCCAACCCAGCAGCAGCATACCAGACTTGATTCATTTAATTAACTGATCTCAGTCTTCAGACAGTTCATTGGTCAGACTGTGTGATCTCGACTGGTTGGAACAAAAACCCACAGCCACATGGCTCTTTGTGGAATACGTTCCCACCCCTGCTTTATGACATTACCATACTACAGTGGAGATGAATGCAATTTTGTCTATAGTGCTCACAGTGTTGAAAAAGAGTCAGTTTGAATATTAAACAGTAACACCCGGCTATATAGTAGTTACTGGAACTTCGTTTGACAAACAGCCCCTCCCAAAATAAATACATAGAAACACCACAGAAAGAAACAATTTAGGTAAGAAAATGTACTTATTTATTATTTTATTATTATAATTTATCATTATTTATTAATTATTATTCCATTTCATTTTTTACATGACCTCACCATTAGTTATCTATTTCACAGTAGTAGCACATGTACATTAATAACATGGTTCAGCTCAGCACAGCTGTTGGTGAAGAAATTCTTCTGAAAACCAGAAAACCAGAGTTTGCTCTGAGCGAAGTGTCCTTATTAAGATTCTGGTAAACGATGAGCCTGCTTACAAATAGAGCATCTGAGGCCATGGACTGACCAAAAGTGAAGGTCAGAGGGACAGAGAGGCAGGGGTATGAAAGTAGTTGTACATACCTTGTTTGATGAAGGGCAATGCACAGTTACATGGAGGGTAATCTATGAGTAGCCAACTTCAGGCTGTCGAGCCAGGCCGGGCAATGGTCATTTAGGGGCCACCTAGGTACTTGTGTCCCTGGTTTACTAGCGCCATAACCCCTGTTCAGATTGTCAGGCTACTAGCCTCTCTGGATTACCCTTCAGCAAGCCTCTGTTTGTGAAAACATCACCAACACCGCCCATTTTCAAGGTGGTTCAAGCATGCAAAAACAAACAACTAGCAGCAAGTAAACAATCAATTCTTTCGCTGTTTTTAATTCTAGTTGTAGCAGATCCACATGGGTCTGCTGTAAGAAGTTAGCATCGTAACTGTCATTTGCTTATGTCACTAGCATAGCTTATACTGCGCCCGCAGTTTTTTAAGTTTTGGAGTTCTCTGGATGCCTACCTTGGAAAGTTCTTCTGCATTGTGTTGTGTTCTGACAAACCCTGTCAATTCTCTGCTGGACGTTGCCCCCTGCCCAGATGGAGAACAGAGCACAAACATCATTGTGATGTCAGAACAGTAGGAGCTAAAATAGTAAATACATTTCTGCATCACCATCTTTATTGCCTCTACTTGCTGTCTTCACATCTACAACAACAGGTTAACCCCACCTTAACACTGACCCAACCTCTAGCCCCTATCTAGCCCTGTGTGGCCCAGAATTTTGGTTGGGCCAGAAATTTGGAGCTGGCGGCCCTGAGACAGCCCCGGGGTGGCACCAGTTGGCACCGGCTCGAGACAATGTGAAAGCAATTAGCCCCGGCACACCTCGGTTACCTCGGCTTTGGCCCGACAATGTGAAGCCGCTGGTGAAATGAACTTTAGCATGCAGTATGACGTGGAGAACTGGGGGAGGGTTCCCCAAACACAGCTGGCCAACAATGGAGAAAAGTATTATAATATTTAATGTGAATAATATCTTTTAAATGTCTTGTGATTGTTTTCACGGTGTGTCTGTGTGTGTACCCACTATATGTCAGTCTACATATTTGTCAGAACCTGATTGTGTATTACAAATATGTCAGATTAGTGATTATTTGTCACTTTCTCTGAAATGTCCCATTAAGCCTGCGCATGTCACTCCTCTCTGTTTTTTCCTTCACTCTGTGATGTTTGTTTTTGCATCTCATCAGTTCCTTCCCCAACACAATAGACATGGTAACTCAAAGACCAAAGACAAGGTAATTATTTCAACTCATTCAAACTAATTGTGACAGAACGATGTAAACCACATGTGGACACTCCACAGACTGCAGTGTCGTGTCAAACTATAGCAATAAACAAAATATGAATGAAACTGTGGATGTGTTTAATGTAACTAAAGTAATGGGAAGAAAACAAAACTGCTAATGATGTGGAAATGTTTGAAACCATAAACCCAAACCTGCTATTTGAAATATATCAATTGGATAAAAAGTTTAAACTGTGACGTAACTAAATGAATATTAAAATTTTGTTATTTCTGTTGTGTGGTTGTATTATTCAGCCTCACACTCCCTCTCACTAGTATTGTTTCATTATGGTGGAAAGTATTTTTGAATCCCAAGGGCACTTCTGAAGCAGTCTCCACTAATGGAGTTATAATACTGTTACAATTGTTCCCATTGTCACAGCAACATTACAGCTTTGTACCAAGTTCAGCAAATTATAAAAGACTGGAAAATCATCACCCAAAAGTAGTGGAAAAGGCAAATTGTCAGCAACACCAACATTCAACATATTAGTCTATCCTTACACTTCAACATAGAGATAAGCAGTAAGGTAATGTTTATCATTATTATCAGCTTTCTGGTTTTCTTCACTCTCAGTAAGGGAATGAGTTGTAAATGAGTTGAGTTGTTTGATCATTGACAGGCAGAAACAATTTCTTCAAATGTAAATATCATCATCACTGGTTAATTTTTCCAGGCTAGAGAAGAATCCAGACTGACCTGGGAGAATATTGGCTGTGCAGTTGTTCTGGTTGGGATGTAGCATGAGCCAGTGAATGGTAATTTTCCAAATGAAAAGTACCCAGGGGACCTAATTGTGTTGAAGTGGACCCTGGGACAGGGAATGTGCAGGGTTGCACTTCAAATTTGCACTGAAGAGCCTGAAAAGAATGTTTCCTGCCACTTCCTCCTCATTCTCTGCTTGAACCACTACACTGACCTCAGCCTTGCTTCAGTTTTTATATCAACCGCCTTGTTTCATGGTTCAAAAAGAAGTTGGAGGGAACTGAAAGGAGAAAGAAAAGAGAGAAAAGGAAAATGCTGCGTCGTCAACCAGCTGATCCTGCCACTGCCACCAAATGTTAGGGACCAAGTGGTTGAAAGACAAGTGGTCTCAGGTTTCAAAAGATGAGATTTATTTTACCAATTTTTTTATATGAAAAAGAAAGCACTATAATTATATAATATTATAATATAATATATATATATAAATATTGACTTAGTAACTCAATGGGGAACAACACAATAAAAACTGGCTCATAAAATGAGACACAGGGGAGACATGAAAATGCTAGCGCAAGCTAATACTGTGGTCCAATCATTGAGCTTCTGCTTCTCCAATCAGTCACTTCTTTTGCCTCAAACCAGGAAGCACTGATGCAGCACAGTGACAAAGCAATGTAAATCAAATGAGTGCAACTCACTCAGTATAATGTCAAAGTATAGCAATAAACCAAAAAACTGGATGAAACACACTGTGGTTGTGGTTTATGTAACTGAACTGTAACTGACAACAAAGAAAACCAGCCCCATCAAATGTATGTGAAAAGTATGTGTGTGGTGCGACTGGGTGAATATCACCATTTTTGCTCTTTCCATTGTGTGGCCTTGTGGGAGTGTTGTTGTCTCAACTGGGCAGCCTGCCTAAAACACACAAAGCACAATAATAGTCTCAAAGGAAGCAGCCGCCTCACCAAAGGCTGGGCAGCTGGTTGTCCTGCCTCTCTCTGCCTGTCAGAACCATAGAACAAGTATGACTTTGTGGCATTTTGAAGGTATAATTACTCTTAATCTATATAGAACAAAATGACTTGAATTGTCACACATATATGGGAGATACTGGAAGAATTAATTTGCTGCTCTCTGGCCACACACTTTGACTCATCCTTTAATTCAGAAAGTCATTATGTGACTGTATTGATCATGCTAATGAGGCAAATGAGCCAACGTATGCAAGTGTGGAGGTTAAACAAATGACACAATTGACAGCTGTGTGACAAGGGCAGGAGGAATTGTAATTTCATCTGTTTACAATGTGTGTGTGTGTGGGTGTGTGCGTGTGTGTGTGTGTGTGTGTGTGTGTGTGTGTGTGTGTGTGTGTGTGTGTGTGTGTGTGTGTGTGCATATGTTAAAGAGGATAGAACTCACAGGGATAAGCCATATGCACTCACAAAATTTCAAATCCAATTCTTGATATGTGATGTTCTACGATATGTGACGGTTGATGGGTGATGGATGCTGTCACCTTGTTGTTTCCCTTCTGGGACATGAAGGACGATGGGAGCTAGAGGAGGAGTGAGAATAATCTCTGCAGTTTAGAAACAGCGGAAACAAAAATGTCAGAGCTGGGAATTGTGAACAGACGGCAAAGCGCGTATGTGGTGCTGTGCATGTTTTGTGCAAGTATGGTGGTGGGTGTGAATGTCAGAGGGGAGAAGTGTTCTTTCCCCATGCTACGGATAAATCACATCCATCACGCAGATCGCACTATAAGACATGAGATATGACAGAGAAACACCACACATCTGCTGTTACCTTCCTTCGCTGGGGAACGTCGTCCTGAAGCTACAAGGCTGTAATTAGGACCATAAAACTCACTTCAAGTCTTTTAGCAGGACCCCTCTGGTGATGCAGATCTGTAATCAACATTCATATGACTGACACTATATGCGTGACTGTATTACTGCTAATAATGAAGAGATGGTTTAACATGCTTATATTGTCAGATTGTGGTGCTAAATTTACTAGCTGCATATGATTACACATTTCTCTTCAATGCCTTGTCATCCAGTGGCAACAAAAGTTATTTGACACCAAGCAGGGGTCAGAATAGAGTGAAATGTCACTATAGTCAGGTTTTTTCCTTCCTATCCTTCCAGCAGATACTGAGAGTAGGAATTTATTTTGACAATACTTTTGGAGACCTCATCCTGTTATGAGTAATTTGCCATCAGAAGTTGAATCAGGCCTTCTGATGTTTTTGGCTGCTTGTGGCTAATGGTAACAAGCTGTAACGCTGACATTATTATCACCACATTTATACCGTGATATGTGGAGATAATTAACTACACATCCAACATGTGTATTTATGATTCATTTTAGTGTAATAGTTAAAAGCCTTTCAGCTCACATGTTCAGTAATATTTGTATTTATACAGGCCTAGTCTGGATGTTACATGATCGTAGTTGGAGTTTAGTAGGCTGAAATATGAGGCCAGATTAGTATTAAAGCAAAATCAGAGCCTCTAGATAACAAAACTTACCTGACAGAGAGATTTAAAAAGCTTCCTTAATTTAACACAAGCAACAAAACTGAACTGAAACTTGATGGCTGTTTACCTATTCTGTTTAGTAATTCCCATAAAATCACTGCTGCCTTGGATTGGAGGGTAATGTTTACTTTTATGTTCAGGGGATTAAATGTTTAATATAAAAAATTAACTTTTTTTTTTTTCTTGGTGATTTATGGTAACGTTTTCCAATGACAGCATTTAATATCCCTCAGATAAAAGATTTAAATTCACCCCGACTTCTCTTGAAAGTAAATGAAGCTATTGATTAACGTGACAGTGAAATCCCTCCCTACAGCATATTTTGTTTCCAATTAAACTGCTTCTTGCTATCGTGCTGTTTTCAAGCTGCCTCAAGAAATGAGGATGGCATCTTTTTTAACAGCAGTGATTACAGCTTCCTCTAAATGCCGCTCACTCTGGTTTTATTGATATTTCTCTCATGTAATATCAAAGGTTTATCTCGTTTATTTATTATTTACCAAACATGTTAATCTTTTACCCAGAGATATTTAGAGAGAGAGAGTGAGCTGAGCAAAACATTAACTTTTCATTCCTTAACAAAATATTACTAACATAAGATTATATGAGTTAACCAGTGGGATGTGTTACCATATTCGGTGCTCACAGATTTTCTCAGTGTCTTTGAGACATTTCACTGAATATTTGTTTGGCGGTGAAGGGTCAAAGGTCAAAGTCATGGTGACCATATACACCTTTAAAGACACATTTTTTTTGCCTTGTGAACACAATTTTTTAGGAACACCACAAGGAAATTCTTTCAAATGTTGTACAAATATTCACTTAGACTGAAGAAGTCTGGTCAAAGATCAGAGGTCATTACACTCACAAAACAAATAAGATCTGAATGTGATATCGCAAGACTCCCTTCAGCAAATACCTTCAAATTTTGCAGAAACATTCACTTGGACTCAAGCATGAACTAACTAAATTTTGTTTGCCAAAAGCTGCTGTGAATGCACACAAAATGTTTTTGGTCTTAACTTATAAATTTAAACTTGAATTATCTCCAACTGGATTGGTTTTACTGAGACATACAACTACATGGACTAATGCCAGTTCTGTATGTGATATATCAGTTTCAACACTAGAAAGTTACACATACACATCACTGTAAATTGTACTGTCATCTGGTGACAGACAGAAAAAGAAAAAATACTGCTCCACAACACTGAAAAAAATGTGCTGTGCTACGTGTAGTTGATCTGATGCTTCACATGTTCCCCTTCAATAGTGAAAGTCATGAGTCACCTGACAGCAATTCATCAATTCAGGACAAAAAAGTCTATTATGTAGAGATGTACAGAAAATATACTTGACAAACTATGATAACTCATTCATTTTGTATTTCTACAATGAATCATAGATGTTATGGAAGTTAATATTATGACCAGACCAGACTAGAGACCCAGTATAATACATTTGGATTAAGATGTTGTAACAGCATCTAATAATGTAGGAAATTGATGTGTCAGAAATGTTTAAAATAGTTTGGACTAATGAGACACTATTTTTATGACATGCAGCAGGTGATGTGGAGGTTGGGCAAATAGAGAACTGTACAAAAGGCACTGTTAAAAATGTTTTGTATATAAATGTATATTATAAAATGTATTTGATTGTACTGTTCATTTAACCACTGATAGCATCAGCATAAATATTTATTAAAATAATCTTGTTACATCTGTGCTGAGTTTGACTTGCCAACGATAATTCTGGGCAGTTAAAACTGAATTTAAATTCAGAGAAAGGTGGTGGTGGGGGGGTGACAGTGGAGGGATGCAGAGCACCTGAAGGAAAGCCTGATGGTGTGTGACACCCCGAGGGACTCCATGCTATATTTTAGTCATACTAATTAGCTTCTAACTAAATTAACTTCCTACCCTGTGATTTGCAGATTTCTAATGTGCACCCTCCGCTGACTGTGCACACATGCGTAGACAGACATGCGCGCACACACACACGCACAATAAAAATAGAGAGAAGAATTTATGTGTGAACATACAGTTTGTGTATATTATGCAACAGCACTGAATAGGTATGGTAGGACTCAATTACTGTACTGTTACTCAGTTACTCAATAGATATAGCAACCAAATAGAGCAATGTTTCCGCAGATACAGTAGCATCTTATTGTAATGCTTTCTAATTATATTGTTTTATTTAGTAAAATATGATCAAACACACAACCGAAATATCTGTCCCATCTTTTCCACCCATGCATTATGTTTTAAAACATACAAAACAATAGCTCACACAGTCCTACAGACTGTGCTAGTAATTTGACTGCATTTTGAGATGTGAAGTGAGCAAATAAAATAAGGCCAGGGAGCTGATTGCCTTATTTTATAAGAAACAAAGAAATAAAAACTAAAACAAGATGTTATTAGGAAAAAAGAATTGTACATAGAATAAACAGGATGTCGGGCTGCTTATAACACCAAATAAGAAAAGGAAGACATTTCAGAAGATCAGAAAGAATTTAAAGGAAGTTCAGTCCCTTTTGGAGCATTGGAGGGTTGTGGGAAGAAACCACTGTCAGGGTCACAGCTATGTGGAGGACAAAAGGAGGATTCAGGCTGTGCTTCCTCCTTGAGAACAATTTGGAAAAAGGTCAAGTCACCACATGAGTCGACTGGAGGACAAACATCTGATCACATCAGACATGAAACACAGATAAGAAAGAATAAAACATTTCACAGACAGAAAACTGTATAGAGGTGTAGTAAAAAATCTGATCCAAACATAAGCAAGAAAGAGAAAGGGAGAGAGCAATAAGTATGGATGAGTAGTGGGAGAATATAGTAAATGAATTGGAATAAAAGCTAAATGAATGATGTTGGCCAGCACAGCAGAGGAGGAACTCAAACTAAGTGTTTAATCATATGATGCGGCTTTAAGTACACTGTTGCAGTATTTCCAAAAAAGTTACTGGCTTCAGTGTTGAGTTTAAATGTCCTCCACATGGGATTCCTGCTACCACCCACAGGCACACCTCATTTCTTTGATTGAAATTCTTTAGCAGTGTATAATATAGAATAAATAATTTAAAGAACATTGCTTTACATTCCTGAGAAGCAGGACTGTCTAATTTTGTCATTTGTATATAAATTTTTGCACTTTTTGGCCAAAAGTCAAAGGTCATAAACATGTTTTTAGTCCTTCAAATGTGATATCTAAAACTTGTGTGGAGCAAACTTGGACTTCACTTGGACTGAAGGATGAAGTGATCAAAGTGTGGGGATCAAAGGTGAAAGGTCACTTTGACTGCACAAACATTTGGTCATTACTCCATGAATTAAAACCATTTTAATTGGGATTTAGTTGTATTGTATGCACAGAGGGCACATAGTAGCTTTTACAAAACTTGAAGTATTTAAGTGCTTGATTTTTGCGACTAATTCATCATTAATCATACGCCTTATATTACGTGTGCTGTAAATGTTAAAATAACATTGTTTTAGCAGACAAATTGTTTTTATAAACAATTTTAATTACCAATGTTACTGTGAAATAAAATACATAAATAAATAAACTGTATGGATGTTAGATGACTCTCTGTCGTCAAAGTCGAACACCTAGTCAAAACTCCAGCTGGTGAAACATGCTGACCTCCATATTACAGAAGCTGGCTGATGACACAGAGTAAAACTGTGTGAAGAAGCTATACTGGCTCATCATTCTGTAAATGAACTTGCAGTGCACACATAATTATATTCATGCACAAGTATCATGCATCCACCCCCCAGCTCCCATATACAGACGTTCTCACTCATCCGCACACACATCCACAAGCCCAGCTATCAATCAAACGCTTTTCTATTTACACCCACAGACCTTGGCTGACGACCAGCAGCCCCCAGGTCACAGATGTCTGTAGGTGGGGGCATGATAGTAATGAATATTGAGTGACTGAATCTCTTCTCTGCCATCCTGCCTCATATTGCCTTCCACTCACACCCTCCAGCCCTTTACCCCTGTCTCAAAGCCAGCCCCCATCTTTTTCCTCCAGATGGTCCCTCTGAAGTGCACCAGGGTCAAAACACAGGAAGGGTTTCTCAATTATTGCATCACTGACAAAACATGGAAACGTGGCTTTTGCTGTTATTTCCTGCCAAAAACACAAACAAACAAAAAAAAAAAAAAAAAAAACATGTTTTGTTTCTTTGGCAAAATGTTTGGTTCCTCCTGCTAGGAAATTATGACACCTGGTCTCTTTTTTTACCACTGCACCAATTTGACTTGACGATTAGTGATTTTAAAATTTTGTGATTTGTGTTTTTTATATGTATATGTATGACAAGCACAATGTTGTAGAATAATGTCATATAAGACATTTATGTCATAAGTGCTTGGATTATGAACAGCAAATTTTAGATTCAGAGGCTATTTGAGTCCACAAACCTTTTTACGTGTTCACCACATTATATGTACTGTGTGAAGAAGCAGTTTCTTATTCATCTGCTGTAAATAATGTCAATTTCACTTTTCACAATTTCTGGGGAAAAAAAAAATCAAAATCCTGGAAACCCCATAAGTTTGACTTGGTTATGCAACACAAAGTTCCTGGTTTCTGGAGCTGTTTTTATGCAGAAATCCTTTGGGTCTATACAAGGCTTTTCCTATCCCGTTGGACTGCAATTAGGCTGGTTGGAGTGATGTGGTGCCAGAGGCCTTAGTATGAGCTACTTCACACAGGTCCTCAGAGATATAACAGAGCTTACCTCTCTCTCTTTCTGTCTCACTCAGCACACTGACAGCTCCTCTCTCCCACTTTCACTTTCTTTTTCTCTGTCTCATCTTCTTCTCATCTTACTCCTCTTCCTCTGCCAGCATGCTTTGCTTCTTTCTTATTTTGGACTTTCTATTCTCCATACTCTTGATTCTCCTTCTGTCTCATGCTCCCCTGTTAGCCCTTGGTTTTGTTTATGTTCTTATTCCAAGCTGATTCATTTGAATAAACTGCATGGCTAGAATGAATTATTGATTATGGTGCAGACTTTTAGGGAATTGGTAAAGTCCTGTTAATCATGATTTTCTCTGGATTTTCTTTTAATTAGTAGAGGGGTAAAAAGGATTACATCAAATCATTGCTCAAGTTCCAATTTCCTGTTATAACTCTTTCAGTAAAATACAAAATCGCTGTAATATCATACTTTGAAAATGTCTTCCCTGCTTGAATACATCTTTCACCTGATTCTTTTATCTTCACACCAAACACATTGACATTCACTGAAGAGTTTCTTTTTTTATTGTAATTTTTTTTTTGCTCCCCTTTAGATGAAATGCCACGGAGCTCATTCCTCCAACATACTAATCCCCCTCAGGGACTTATTTTGTCCTTTATAAACACATTTTGTTTTTGGTAGGGGAAGTCTGAATAGCAAGTAAGACAAGTGAGAAACAGCCCAGTCCCAGCATAATGGTGTCTTCTTTATTAAACGTCACCTCTGCATAAATGGCCCATAGTATAGAACATAACCTGCATTGTCAAATATAGCATGTTACAGCCTTGGCTGGGTTATCATTGTATTCCAGACACTACCTTTGCAAAAGCAAACACACTTCTTGGGACTCCAAGTATTTCCAAAGCACAGCATAACAAACGTCCTTTACATTTTAATCTGACCAGGTTTACTCATTGTGCACCAAGCTGTTGCTTGCTCCAGTGTCTTCAATTTATTCAAAGACTACAGCTTAATTTCCCCTTTCCATTGATTCCGAGCACTGCCACAAGACAGGCTAAAGACTCTATTGATTCACACTCTCCCTCTCTTTCTTCACCCTCCTCTCTGACCAGCTGATGTAAATCTATGATACAATAGAGAGAGAAAGCAATAAGAGAGATATGTAGCAAGGAAGGCAAGCAGAAAGGAATGGCAAGAAACTGGTACAATTAGGTGACAAATATAGTTGTGAAAAGAAAGGAAGTGGCATGGGAGGATAGTGAGAGAGAGATTTGATTATATATATAGACACATAGACATATACATACACACATATGGTCTGTGTGTTTGTGTGTAAACCAGAGCTAAAGTAACAATGTGCTGATTCATTCCTTTTTGATGTTTTGATCTGTAAACAGAACCTGATTTGCTTGGAGTTTTCTGTTTTCAATGCTATTCTCATGCAAAACTTGGTAAAATCAACAAATAAATACAACTCTGTGGCTTAATATGAGGAAGCCTGTGTGTGTGTGTGTGTGTGTGTGTGTGTGTGTGTGTGTGTGTGTGTGTGTGTGTGTGTGTGTGTGCGTGTGCGTGTGTGAACTAAAAGTGACTTAGACCCTATACAGCCAAGTACAGGTACTCACCCACTAATGGGAAACTTATCTCTCTTGAACACACACTGACCTTCTCTGACCTTCAGCACTTGCTAATTGGCATAGTCAGGCTTTTGCTTTTACAAGACTTTACTTAAGTGTGTGCATATGATTGGAGCTTTCAAGTTGAGAGGCTGAAGAGAACACCTGCACCAACATCCTACTGCCAATTACCTCACTTAACCCTCTCCTGACCTCGTTCCACACCTCTTCTGTGGAGAAGCACCACTTACTGTGAAGCTGCCGCCCCCTCCTTTTTCTTTTATCCTTAGTCTGTCACCTCTGGATATAGCCCCTCCTACCTCCAATCTGTCTTCATTTTTCTATTTGTTAAGGATGCTTGAGAATTTCAGTGAACTTTTGTGCCTCATATTTGTGTTAGTGCTAGGAAGTCAAGGCAGAGATTAAAAAACACTCAAGCACAATTAAGATGAGCCTTTTTGGATTTTCACCTCTTTCTGTTTTGTTTTGTTTTTTGCTTTGTTTTGTTTTTGTTTTGTTTTTGTTTGTTTATTTTTTGTTTTTTTTTTCCAGACAAATATTGGTGCGTATGCATTTGTCATCTTTGGGCCACTATTAAGGTGATGCAATGCCTTGGTGATTGTTCCCAGTGTTCTTGTTAAGGAAAATTGAGCCACTTTAAAGTAGATCAAACTCTGCCTCCAGCAGTTAAAGACATTGGCTTCATGCAGCCAATAGTAGAATAAAACGTTAACCCTATGCAAACACAAATTACTGCCATCAAAAAATACGACCAGTGCTGTAAAAAATCATTTTGAGGGGACAAAGATGTATGGGTGAGGAACACAGTGGAAGGAAAACAGTGTTAGTAGGAAAGAAAAGTGGGACAAGTAGATTTTAATGACTTTCAAAGAGGCTACAAATCTTGCATCATAAATGTTAAGTAATAGTAATTTCTTTATCATCCTTCAAGCATCCACTTGTGTTAGTTTCTGCATACTGTAGGCTATCAGCAATAATTTAAATGCCCAAATTTTTCTATCTCACCTGGTTTTTCACATGGTATCTATACGATATATACCCATCACCCCATGTGTCTTCCTGATGGGGGAACACAACATGTCACTTTCTTACTCTGTGAGTTATTAAGTCGCACCTTCAGCCAGGTGTGGCTGGTTCATATGGGCAGGTGGGGCAGCCCCCCTCCAAAAAATCATGCCTATCCGCCCCCCAAAATAGTTCCTCCTAACAAATAATGTTCATTACTTAATGACTTATCTTGTAGTGTTTTATTTTGTTCTGTGTTTTTTCAACTATTTTGACTCTGAAATTGTATTTAGAATGTTTTTGGTGATTGATTCTCAATTCAATGTCTAATCGCAGTTGTGAGGCAGGACAGGTCAGCGACCACATTCATCTGTAGATTTATCATATCACCCTGTCGGCAATGATCGGAACTGCAGGCAGCGCTGTCGCATATGGGCAGGAATGAGTCTGCCCCAAAAACACATTTTGCCAGCACTAGCTCACTGATTGGTCCACATCTTGCATTAGATGTCAAGTGACCATAACAACCGTGGCGATGGCGCACAGCTTTGAACCTGCCATATCAAACAGTGTGGAGTTTCTTCTAAAAAAAACATTTTTTTTATATGTCTTTGTCATTATAACCTGGCATCTTGGTCATTCATCGATAGCACTACATATGCTAAATGTATTCAGAATAATATCTGAAACATAGGCCTTGCTTGCAGACATGTTTATATTATAGGCCTGCTTAGCACGATTGTGTTACGACTTCGACGAAACGCTGGCTGAAGAGTAAGTGGCGATTAATAATCAAGACAGTTCCCGTATTGTTAGACTTTTATGCAATATATATATATATATATATATATATATATATATATATGAATGAATGAGGAAGATTCCCATAGAGAGATTGAAGTATAATGTATAGAATATATAGATATTATCAATCACAAACAAATATATATTTATTATTATTGTTATTATTACCACCATTAATAATAATAATAATAATAATAATAATAATAATAATAATAATAATAATAATAATAATAATAATAATAATAATAATAATAATAATAATAATATTTTAAGCACGCCCAAAGGGGCGTGGCTATTGATTAAGACATCGGACCCAGGGTCTGCGCCACTAATATGTATGCTCACGAGCCGCTACTGCCTTCAGCCACTGTCTATTGGTCCAACGGATTTCTCCAACACACAGTTGATATTCCTGATGCTAGCCACATCTAACAGCTCCCCACCAACATCATTTATCATGTGGATGTGCCCATTTTCATATTCATACCACTGATGACATTAAAATTTTCCCCTCTGGTGGATGACCATCATACTTTGGACTGAATATATTAAATACAGTTTATGCATCTAATCGGTCAGCAAATGGTAAATGGTCAGCACCTCTATAGCACTTTTGTAGTCATATATTGAACACCCATGTTGAACACAGTTTTTGCAATTCACTAATTCACACCCGTTCACCTGCTACTATTGTGCACTTTTTAGCTAATCACATTCACACTTTGATGAAACACCCATCGGGGCAACTTGGGGTTCAGCATTTGGCCCAAGGAATCAAACCTGTTCTACCTCCTGAATCACAGCTGCCCCAGAGCACTGTAGTATTACACCATGCTAACAGACACAGTTACTGCTAAACATATGTTCTGTTTACATATGCAAAAGGTAACTGTGAGGTCTTATACACTTTAATGATGTAAGTTATCTAGACCTTCTAATTGCCCAAACGCACTGAAAACCAAGTATCTATTCATTTGATTTCTACAGGCATCACTAGATCATTCTCTAATGTTCAAATGGTCAAGCCCCATCATTAGTATTCTCTTCAGGCCACCAACTGTGATTAGTTTCTTTTGCTCTGCTGGTTCAAAGCATTTGCTTAATGTTCACCAAAAGACCAATGTATCTGCGATGTTTAGTGCAAATGTAACATTTGGTCTGGCTCCTCTTTTCTCTTCTCTTTCTCTTTTCTCTCCCAGCCTGCACTGAACAGCCCAGCCCACGAGCAATATAATATAGAATACACACATGGGAAACAGGGTGATTTGCAGTTCAAATGAAAAGCACAGATTGAAGCCGAATATGCAAGTGTGTGTGAGTTAGTCATACCGTTAGCATTGCTGAGAGCGAGCAGGTGTGTTTCAGGATGTCTCTCTGCAGGTGTATAGCCACACACACTACGGACAGGAAATTACAGCCTCACCTGGACCAGCACTCACCTGTGCTCTGTCCTGACTCAGCCCCTGCAGCTCTGTAGGAGGGAAAAAAGTGCCACAACCACTCACACAAAAGCCTGTCTCCTCTCTCTCTCTCTCTCACTTTCCAGTTGTTCATTTGGTTTTTTCCTTTCTCTCTCTCATCATTATTCTCCCCTTCTTGTGTTTTCCACTGCATCTTCATTTCCCCACCGTTTAACTAACATCTGGCCTTCTTTGTTGAAGTCAGTACTGTTATGACTGTCGTCGTAGGTTTGTTGTGTTTGTAGGTGTATGTCTTTTTTTTTTTTTTTGAGTTCTTAGTGCAGCCGGACAAATCCTCTCCTGGTGATTGGTGCAGCATCTCCCAGGTGGTAAGGTGATTGGTTTCCGGAAGCTGGCTGCAGCTATTTAAACGTCCAAGATGATGCCGGACCGGGGGAAGCGAGAAAGCAGAGCAGGCGGACGCTGAATCCTCCTCCACATCCAAACAGCCATGCCAGAGTTTTGGAGTTTGTCTTTTGTAGGGGTGGACCGCTGTTTTAAGCTCTCTGTTTTTCTCCTATGTTGTGGTTAGTTAGGGAGGTTAGTTTTTGTTAATAAGTTCTTTTGTTTCTTTGTAGGTCAGTTTCATTCTCAGTTAGATTTATCCTTTTGTTTGTTGTTTTAGCCTGGGTCCACCCTGAAGTTTAAGTTAACCTCTGTTTTTTTGTTGGATAAATAAACTTTATCATTGATCATTTTAAAACTGCATCCTGGAGGCAGCTTGGGTCATGGGGAGGATGGGTCCATTTCATGTTACGTCTCAGTCATCCCTAGATGGGGCATAACATTACTTACAGTGTCAGTACAATAACATATGATATTGAGCTGTCCTGTCATCTTCTTCTGCAAACAATATCTCAACAACACCATTAGGGAAGCCTTTCAAATTTGAAACATGTTACACACTTAGACTCAAGAAGAAATTGCTTACATTTTGGTGGTCAAGGGTGAAGGTAAGGGTGATTGAACATTCTTTTGTTACATGTTATATCATGAATGACCAGAGGGAATTGCATGACATCTGCAACGAACATTCCCTCTCTCTCTCAAACATGAACTGATTAGAATTTGGTGGATGAAGGTCAAATGTCAATGTCACTGTAACCTCACAAATGTTTTTGGCTTTTGGCAGAATTTAGCAGAAATACTAAGTAAGACTCAAGGACAAACTTATTAGATTTTGGTGGTCAAAGGCCACTGCCACTGGACTGGTTGATGGAGACATACAACCACATGTAAGTAATTCTAGTTGTTTTATTTAAATTTAATGCTTTTAGTCCACAAAGAAAAAGACTCCTGACCTGAATATTTCTAAACTCAAATGGCGACCAACTATTCTCATACTGAATTCTGAACAAATGCCTGACTTTGACTTGAGGCACAACAGCTGATACAAAAAGCATTGTGGGTCATTGATCTTGATGAAGGACACCATATTACAGCTACATATAAAGAGTAGTGCTGTATTATGCTCGTTTAGCTCAGTGGAAATAATAAGTATTATTCAGACCCTCCAGGACCTCATGGTGTTGTGACTGCAACTATTAACATAAATTCAACCAATCCTAACGCTGCAATTTTGATCTCTCATCATTGGATTGGAAGTTGTGTAGGGAGTTTTGTAGTAGTTGTATAGTAGTAGTTGTAAAGTAGTAGTTATTGGATTGTTAGTTAGGGGTTCATTTTAAAAATGAAAGGTATTACATGTTAAGTAAGTGGGTGCTATAATAATTGTAAGAGACATCAGTTTGGAGTTTTTACATCAGGAGTATTTCAAACATTAATTTTAACTACTGCATCAGTGAACCTGTGACCTGCAGCCACTTCCAAAAGAGGATGAGGCTCTGAGACTCTTGTTAAAGGCTTTAAACCTCAAAAATCCACTCAAATGCCATTTTGTTCAATTTAGTGTGTGGAAAACAAAGTCGAGAAAAGAACACCCATCTTGCGGTTTGGAACATTCAGAGAAAAAGGACACAGCAATGAGATTTAACTACCTTTTAACTCCAAAATATACATACTTGTGTTAAGTTGTGTTGTGTTGTTCATGGTTTCAGTGGACCACTTCATCCTATCTGTTACCAAATTTCCATTAAGAAATCTTGCCAGGTACTCAGAAAACCAAAGATGAGAAAAAGTTAACATTCAGTACCAAAATGACTAATATGTCAACTAGCGCTGCTAACAACAAGTTTGCTGTGAAATTAGCAGCTGTAATGAAAAAGCAACATGAACATCTCAGAGAGGACATGACTGCACTTATTCAGTTGTCTCTAGCACCTATCTATAGCAGCTTTCAGGAATCGGTGGATACACTGCAGGTGAAAACTTTGGAGAGTCTAAAGTGGAGAAAGCCACCTCTGAGCTACAAACCCTGAATACTAACCTGATAGACCATATTGACAACTTGGAAACTGTTCTAGGAGAGCAAACCTCCATCTTATAAATGTGCCGGAAGGTAGTGAAATCAAGGGTGACATAGTGACATTTGTCATACTATTGAATGAGACCCTGGGGAACCAAGTGTTTGCAACGTCACTGGAACTGGCCCAAGCACATCAGGCTCTAATACAGAAATCTTAAAGTGGCCAACCTCCCAGATCTAACATTGTCACTTTTCACAGATATCAAGACTGGAAGTGGGCACTAGGTTCATCCAGGCAGATTGAGATATAGTATAAGGTGCATGCACTGAGGTTTTACCCTGATCTCAGTGCTAGCCTCTCCAAGAAATATGCAGCCTTCAAGAATGTCAAAGCGGCTCTCTACCAGAAAGGAACGCCATTCAAGCTACTCTACCCTGCGTGGTTTCAGGTGACTCATGGAGGAGAGACACTTATGTTGAAGACAACATCAGATGCAGAGGCATTCTACTCCCAGCTGGTCGAATGGAGCACCGACATCGCTACTACTCCGCAACATGATGATTAAAACTGGCTCATTGACTATTTGTTACAACCTGGTAAAGTACAAATAGCAATGGGTAACTTTCACTCCACCATTAACACTAAAGCAACAGGAACTGCAATAATGATACATTAAACATTCAGTTTACTTCTTCTAGATCTTAGTAACTTATATCTGATCCACAAGACCATCATGTACTAGCTTCTAGGCAACTCTTCCATACTCCTGTCATGTAAGTGAACCTGTATGCTCCCAACTGGGATGATGTAGATTTTGTACAAAGGTTTGTTTGTAAGCTACCTGATCTAAATTCTCATCTTATGATTTAAGGGGTAGATTTTTAACAGTGTGTTATGGACCCAAACCTAGACAGAGCTAACCCTAAATTACAGACACTACCTAAAATGTTTCAGACATACAACATATGTAGACCCCTGGCATTTTTTAACCTTAATGGTAAAACATTTTCTTTTTTTTTTCAAACATGCACCACTCTTCTTCTTCAAAATCTTCTGAGCTCCTTGGAAAACATTGAATATTCCACTATCGTAGAATTGGACCATGCACCCATATTTTTAGATCTATCTTTTATGCAACTACACTAGTCGCCCTCAATGGAGCTTTAATACTGCATTATTGTCAGACGAGATGTTCTGCAATTTAATCTCCACAGCCATCAGTCATTTTTTAGAGACTAACAGATCAGATTCTGTTTCTCCATCATAGCTCTGGGAAACTCTTAAGGCAGTACTTAGGGGAGAAATAATAGTGTACTCACCTTATCTTAATAGAGAAAGACAGAGGAAAAAACAGCAGCTGATTGACACAATATTGAATTTGGATTGTTAATACGCCACATATCCAAGTCCATCACTCTTCAAGAGAAGGATAGCTCTACACACTGAATGTAGTCTCAGCCTCAGAAACACAGCAACTTTTGATGAGATTATGTGGTATCCTAATTGTATCATCTATTGTAGATAGATGTAGCTGACCTGACGCACACTGGTCATGCCATAAACCTGCAGGATACTGATCAACAATTTTTGACGTATTGTCAGGCATTCTTAGGGTGACTTTAAAACGTTGCAAATTGAATGGTACTGGTTGATGAAAATATATATCTCTTTCAAGATTCACTTCCTAACTGCAATTCAAAACTGCCATGAAAATGGACATTGTATTATCAAACTTGTAGCCACAGAAACACCAGTGCATGTCAATGTTTTCCTTTTAAGTCAGTGAACATGTCTGTTCTTTCAAATGTAAACCTTCTTTGATTTTCTCACCATATTGTACAATCCTTTTGTGTTACCTGAAGTTTATTAATTTGCTCAGAAATAATTTCTACTAATTATAGATGCCATGTAGCAATAATCTTGATTTTGTTTTATTATTCACTAATACAATTCTGCCTGTTGTTTACAACAGACAAAGACAAAAAGATATATACACTGTATACACCCTGTGCACGTTTAATGGACTGAGCCAAAGTTCATGTCTTAAGGCTGCCAAGAATGAGCTCTAACAGTCTATCAGTGACCTTTCGCAGCTTTTCGTCTGATCAAAGCCTCTGCTTAACAACACCTACTGCTACAGGTCCCAACCCTCTGTCCCTCTCACTTGTTGTAGGAAAGAACAAAGGCAAGTTGGAGAAGGACAGACAGAGGAGAAGAGAAGAGAAAGGAAAGGGAGAGTAGTGAGGAAAAAATTGAGAAGAGGCCAGGCTGTGAGGTCATGTTTGATGAAAATTCTGGATCTCCCACAGATAGTCAAAGAAAGAAAGGTCGTCTCACCTTGATCGAAATAGAAACACAGAGGAGGCGGGTGGAGGATGGGGATGGAGGGGAGGTGGGGTGGGATTGGTTACCAGATAAATGTGTGTGTGTGTGTGTGTGTGTGTGTATGTGTGTGTGTATAAATATGTTAATGTTTTTATGCACCTGTAGTATAGTATCCATATTAGTATGTTTTGCACATTCAAAGCGTGTTTGTGTTTAAATGTGTACATGTAAAGTTGCATCTGTGCACATATGTGCATGTATATGTGTAGACCAGACCATTTGAGCGGAGCAGTGGTGGTGAGAATTTCTGCTTGTCGTTCATTTGCCTGTTTACCCCGGCCACTCTTCAGATTCGCTCCACTCAATGCTGCTAGCAGTGCGGTGAATTTGTTGTTTAATCCAAAATGACACCTTACACAGAAACAGTGTGTGCTACGTGAACATGCAGAGGCCAGAGCAAAACATGAGCAATCTGAATATGGTTGTAGCATAGCAAGTTGGCTATAAGGTAAATGTTGGCTAATAAGTAAAATAAAAAGCAAATAAATTAGTTTTGTCCTTCAAAAAAGGCATAACACAAGACTTAACACTGTCTGTGAAATTTCAAGAATGGTCTGGTCCCTCCAGCACTGGTCTCCTCACCCTTCTCCAGAGTGGTTTCACCCTGACGCTGGCCTCTTTGCCCATCTGCAGAGTGGCTTCATCCAGCAGTGGCTCTGCTGCAGCCAGCCTCAGCCAACTCAGTCTCCAGTGTCTCCTTCTGCTCTGTCCCAGTCTGGTCCCTGTAACCTCTCCACTCTACCCTGCCTTCAGTTTGTCTGTTAGAGTGCTTTATGTAATTTCCTGTTTTATTAAACTGTTTTTCCTGTGTCTTGTAACTTGTCTTACTTCCTGTATTTTCCCCTCTGTTTGATTACTTGACCCTGCCCTAATATGCTGCACCTGAGTCTCATTTTTCCCCTCCTTGTGCATATACATATACCTTCCTCTCTGCATTGTTCCTTGTCGTCTTCATATTTCTCCTGTCCTGTCATCATCATTCCCTGTCTGTATCATCCATGACTTCATTGTGTTTTTGTCTCAGTGATATTTAGTTTGGATTTGCCATTTGTTTGTTCTTTGGTTATATTCCTACTGTTTTTGTTTTTGTTTTGTTTTGTTTTTTTCTTATTTCCTAGTCCATCCCATTCTGTTGTGGATGAACCCATTCGTAGCACCTACTCTGACATTATTCCAATATATCCAAAAGTGTGTGTGTGTGTGTGTGTGTGTGTGTGTGGATTACACTGTACATTAGCAGACCAAGAGGACATCAAGGCATAAAATGTACATGTTATGGCTGTGTGATGATTACGTACAATGTCTGTATGCCAGTAAGTGCAGAGAGCAAGTGATAAAGAATCTTAGTGTTTCACCTCATCTGTTGCTACTGGATACAGATGATCTTTCAGCCTTGTGCAAGGACAGCAGGACAGCAGAGTAACAACACCCCCACAGTGGCTCCATCTTTCCTTCTCCCGTGTCTCTGTCTGGTCTATTGTTGTCACTGTCCTTATCTGTTTTTGTCTATCTGTCTTTCCTCTTTTTTGTTATTAAGTTTAACGAAAGGAGTTGAAAAAAAACAAGATCTGAACAATCTGCGAATTTTAATTATTCCTTGGAATTGATAAGAAAGCTTAAATAATTTGTCTTGATTATGACGGAGTCTGCTACCTGGACTGTTGTGCACAATTTCTCTGGTTTATCATGTCCAGTTGATCAATTGTGACGTAACGCACATATATATATATATCAATTTATAAAAAAAAAAATCATTGATCATTAAATGTTCTAATTAAAAGTTATATTTCATTATCATTATATGTTTCATAGTTGAATGATGAAACTAACAGATGCAAATGCTTCTCAGACATAAATATGGAAGGGGGCTTCAACCATGCACTTTAAACACATGCATCTGATATTGTTACAGCCTTTTTATATGCACATCCCTTCAGAATATCCCACAAAAATAATTAGTGTTTCCAAAATTGCACCTTGTATTGTTTCTCCCCTAAGACTTACAATAATCACAATTAAAGTAGTAACTAAACCATTCATTCTTCCCAAAAAATCTATTTTGTGGAAGGAAAACCTCACAGCAACATTTTCCTAAGCCAGCAAATGTCAAAAGAAAAAGTACTATCAGGGGAAACACTAATTTGTGTTTGACAAGCTTAAAGGAAAGTATTGCCATGGTTTTTGAGAATACCCATCTGTGCTGACAGCTTGTGGTATGTTGTCCATTAAAAGTACATGACACACACTTCCTACAGTGCCCACAATTTATTGTGCATGTCAACAAACTCTCAAGACATGTAACTAACAGACAAGCATACCTTTTTGTCATCCTGACAGTTCCAGCTGTTGGTGATGATCTGCTACCTAAAGAGACTCACAAATATCAGTTTGATGTGCGAGACCAGGTGGACACTTCTAAGATGACAGGTATGTAATGACCTGGTGCACATCACCACTTAATGAAAGAATTTAGAGCTACAACAAGATCTGCAGATAACCTTATCACTAATTCCTAAGCACACTGAAGTATCTTTTTTTTCTGCCATCATCTCCAGCTATCATTGACATGACAAGTCTCATTAGTGACTCCATGTGCATCATATCACTTCTCTTCAGCGCTGACTTTTCACATCATTTTAAGTTCCTCCCTCTGCAACTTTAATCCCCCCTTTTCCTGCTTCATTCCGACCTCTGTGTTTTTTATCTCTGTCTTGGCAGTTTTCAGAGGTCATTTTCTCTATTCACAAAAAAGGATCTGTTCTCACTGCCCACCAGTCTTGGACCTTGTAAGCGACCTGTAAAGAAGAGTGCTAGTGTAACTTTATTCCCTCTTTGACTAGAGGGATGAAAGACAAGGGGAAGAGATGAGGATCTGCCTCCCTGACTGACTTATTCTTCTTTGACGTATTGTGAACAACAAGTCAGAGGGGTTTTGATATTTTTCTAACTGGGTTCCTCCTCCCTGTGGGATTTTGAGCTATGCAATATTAATCAACTTTAAATATATGTGTCATAACAAGACTATGTTTACAACATGGAAACATAGCTGTTGCAACAAGTGTGCAAAATTTGCAAATGTAGTCATTTAGAATTCATAAGTAAGGTGAGCAAGCTGATTTACATACATATGTGTAATGCAGAGCCCTAACAAAGTGCCTGGTTAATTGAATTAGCACTGACAGTCTCTGCGGGGAAAAAATGCAGTGCCAGCAACAAGGTTTCATTCTTGCAGAACAGGGAAGCAGTGAGAGTAAACACAGTTGCTCCACAGGGAGGCATATATCTTTATGTTCCTCCTGTGGTCAGTTGGGACGGTAGAGCTGTGAGAAACAGGGCTGGGTTGTTGCTTCTTTCTGTTTTTTTTATGTCCCATTGCTTTTCTCGCTCTTTACAAACAACTGTCCTGTAGAAACACTCATCATCTTTGAACACCCTTTTGCTCACCCCTTGTCAATGCTCCTATGGGTCTTTTCTTTTTCTGTCCACATAAAGTACTAAGAATCCTCTGTGATGAATATTTCTAACTACAAACAAACTTGATCACTCACTACAGCACATTAAACAACAGCATTAAATCACAAACATGTAAGAATTTAAATGTGATGCATGTTTAAGAGGTAGATTTTGCACATAATGACAACAGTGAGCCATTTTGTTATTTTTACACAATGTATGAAAAGATGTTGTATAGAAGCTGTGTGGGCAGAAAAAGAAATTGAAGTCGCCAGACAAGAAAATTGCCTTAATGTTGGTCAACATTGTTTCAGTAGCCAGCTTTCTTTTCACTTCGTTTTAAACATAATTGTCTTTTAAATGTTAAGAAATGTAAGTTAAGATACTTAAGATGCCAATGGCAAAGGAAACTTTCTACTGCTGGTTGTTCAGATTAAAAGTGTAAAACTGGTGAGATGCATGTTTAATTGCGTCTTTGGGGGCAGAAACAGCAGTTCAGTGCAGCCAAAGATCAAATGGAAGGAAGGATAATATGCTTTATTTTGGGTTCTTTGAAGTTCCCAATGGTTGAAGAGTGTTCAACCTCACCATTTGTTTGAATTTGATTTTTGGTGTCTTGTCCAAGCGAAACTGAACATATTTATAATTAAGTGTCAATTATTTGATTAACACACACATAAAAAAAACATTTGTGACAACGTAATTTGTGTCAGGAGATGGACAAAGTTAAAAAGGCTCACTCCATTTGTTTCCGTTTATGCGACAGGATTGAAATGTCAATTTTTAAACGCATTCACGAATTTGCATTCAAACCTCACATTTTGAGCCGATGGAAAACTCCAGGTTCGTGTGGATGGAAGTACAAAATTTAGAGAAAGTGTTTTACCATGGACAGTCTTATCCTTCCCTCTACTGGTCTCCTCATTCTCCCCACCACCACCACCCACCCCACCCATCCAGCAGCTCCTTCTCTCTCTCACCTCAGGGTCTGCTCTCACCTCCCTCACTCAGCTGTGTTAGCCATTTACACTTGGCCTGTGAAATCACACTCTCTTCACAGGGGCTCTTCAACACGACACACTCTCTCTTCCTCTTTCCTGCCTTTCCTCCCTCTCTCTCTTTATCTCCCCCTCTGTCTCTCTGAATACTAATTGACTGAACAATGAATCACTATTTCTCTTGCCCATAGCAAACAGATGGGGCACTGCCACGCTCTCTCTCCATTTTCATTGTTCCCATACATCTAACCCTGTCACTACGACTGCATCATCAGTCAACCTGTAAGGCACACCCTGTCCCTCTTTCACCTGCTCCAACAGCTCATGTCACAGTGCTATTACTGAGCCTATATTAGTCTAACTGTCTGTAAAGTTTCTAGTTTTTACCTCCCTCTTGTTTACAAACTGTGTGCTAGACAGTAATTTTTTGGACGCAATCTTAGTTTTAGATGGCACTTACTCACAGGATGGACTTATTCATGTGTTGATGTTATAAATCAAGTGTAGTTTAGACAACAAATTAAGCTTAAGTTAATCTCCAATAAGAGAAAATATTACTGTCTGCAAAGGAAACTGGAAAAAGGGAGTTTTAATAACCTTTACTCTTAAGCAAAAAAAAAAAAAAAAATCTGTCTGAATGCATTAAAGTGATAGTCCAGAGTAATTTGAACCCACAGACTGTTTCACCATGAATAGTCGAACACCCCTCAAGAGCTACGTTATGTTGGTCAAATAATTTTTGAGTTGAAGGTGATAAAGGTCCAGATGATTTGTCATTTTCTTGGCTCTTCACAGACACATCGGCCTGTTGTTCAGAAAAATGACAAATCTGCTGATCTGGAACACCCTTCACCATGAAAACAAGACGTTAGGTAAGTCTTGTAAAACAGCCTTTTTTATAAACTCTTGGTACACTTACTAAGTTATCGGTACTTTGGTTTATGTGTAGGTACCCTATTCATGCTACTGCCAGAGTGAAGTATATTTTTATTAGTGGTTAAAATGGCAATTTAGATGTTTGGCTGACCACCACACTTATGTGCATTGTTAACTATTTGGCTGTGAGTACAAAAAAACAATTAAACTTGAAATTCCTTCATTTCTTCCTTCCTTGTTAGTGATTGAAGTTTCACCATTAACTGCGTATATAATGTGACTGTCAGAATGACAAGACAACAGTTTGGATCTTGATTTGGTAGTTTAGTCTGTCGCTCACCTAGTTAATTACTAAAATAAACCGAACTTAGCCTGTCTGTTCAAATGAGACTGCTCATATGATTATTAAATTAATGATGGTCAAAAATGTGACATCATAAAAATGAGTATGCTTGAACATGTAGGACTAGTAACTATGAAACAAAAGAAAAAAATATCCAAATGTTATCATTTTGATGTTGAAACTGAGGAAACTTTCTGGAAAAAAGATCTAATCAACCACCTACACACTTGACACTGCAGTCAAGTCAGTGTAACGCTGGGACTGAGGGGGTTGCTGTGCAGCGAGGTGCTGTGCCGTGCACTGTTGTGTTGTGCTGTGCTGTGAGGGATAATGATCCGTGGTTGTGTAAGCCATTAGTGAGTAAGTGGTTATGTTGGAGCTCCTGTATCTCTGATGCCTGCTGTCAGTTTGATAAATATGCAGTATACAGAGGCTCTCACATTAAACAGCCCTCTGCTGCAGCAAGAGGTGCCATTTAGTTTATTTTGTTCTTCGGAATTTATTTATTGCTATGAAGACTGTGTATTTTTGTTTAGAATCAAAATGAAGAGTGTGACATTGTTTGTTAGTCATGTGGTTGACATTGTATGTGTATGTGTGTCTTGTTTTTGGGTCTGACAGGCTGTAGTATACTGCAGTTACATTTCAACGGTCCAGGGACTAACCTACTCCTACAAGCACAGGGCCCAAAGGACAAGGAACCACATGACGAAAGCTTTGCAATGAGAAAATGACAGCACTAGCTCTGACATGCATATCTGCTGACAGCGAGACAAGCCCGCCTGTGTGTTTGTTTCCCAGTGCGTTGAATTCACCCTTGACTCCCTTCAAAAGCTGATTTGTTTGGGTCACCTCAACAAACCTCCACAGACATTAGGGTTAGACTTCCTGCAAAGCTGTCTCTTTTAAGTCTGCTTACTTTCACCTCATTTCACACCAGTATGAAATGGGCTCCACTGAAAAGGCTTAACTCACGGTCTACTGAGTGGGAGTAAGAATACATTAATAGATGCGGTCCCTGGTCTCCCTCTAATGTCGGGCAAGTAACCGGTCCTAGCAACCCAGTGCTGGTCTGTCCTCTTTCTTAGTGTTTGTATGAAAGGACATTCAGTATAAAGCAAATGTATACTCATTCATGGTGAGTGTTTGTTTTAAGCGATGATGCCTCTGTCCCCCCATGCAGATTCAAAGCTGCAATTTTCACAAGGAATGGAGATGCAGCAGTTTTTGTCCATGTGAAGGGTGGAGGAAAAGAGATTTTTCATGGTCTGAAAACACAGTGAATCGAGCTTTACATCCTGCTCGACTCCTCGCTAAATGAATTAGATCCAGTGGCATTACATTGAAATCCCTGGGGTCAAACAGGCACAATTAACTTAATTCTCTCTTTATTTATGCATGTGCATATGCATTAGTTTGATATTTGTGATGAGCATCTAAATCTTTTTTTGGTCCGAGGGAAATAAAATGAAAGAGACATCTAATGAATCTTATCTCTCTCTAAATAAATAAATAAAAACATATCAGACGAGCTGTTTCATTTCTCAACCATGTATTTTTAGATTTCTTTTAGGGCAAATGTTGCTTCACTGATTAAAATTAAAGCTTTTGTAAATTCATGTAGCTTTTATCTTGATTTTATCACGATATAACCAAGTAGTGAACCCTCAAGTTACCAGTCAGGCCCTCAGTTGTGTGTTTTCAGGCGAATTTAGGCAAAGAAGTGACAGCAACACAAAAACTCTGTCTGTCATTCCACAAACAGTATCTGAGATAAAAGGCCTGGAACTTTTTCAGTTGTGCTAGTGGGTTAATCTTCAGTCTAGCAATGGGCTACTCTACCCAGCACACAAGGGACTTCTACAGGCGCTGCTCACACTGGAAACACTGGTCTGGCTGTAAGCCTTCCTGGCTTTCTGTGGTGGCTCTCCCAGTTAGGACTGTCACTACCGTTGCCAAGGGACTGTTCTGACAGAGAGGAGATACCAGCCCTGTTGTCTCAGCCAAATCCATCAGTTTTGTCTCTGTGTGAGTGTGAGCAGGAAGACTGGCCTCTTATTATTTTACTAATCTCAGGATTAAGAAAAGCAGCTTTGAGCCTTCAACTTGTCCTCCCTAATCTGCTTCAGTCTATTTAACCAATATGATCTATAACTGTTCTTTGTCTTTGCATCCACACAAGCAAAACATCCACTCTTTCAAAACAAGAATTGAGGTGTGGCGTCGGATGTCGACATTGATGGCTGTAGTCAAGCACAGAAAATCTTCTGTGAATTGAAATAAACCTACTCTTTAACCAGAGAATTGGTCATGGGAAAATCTTTGTTGCGTCTATGCGATAACTGAAATTAATATAAATAAACATAAAATCTATTATATGTGTTAAAATCATGTAACTTAATTGTTAGAGCACACACCCATCACACACACACACATATATATGTGTGTGTGTGTATGTTTTTAAAATATGCCACTTATCATTTTTAACAATCAAGTTACACATGTTTAAACTTATGAAAGTTGTTTTTCACACGTAGTCTGTTCTTCCTGCTGCCAACAGTGATTGATTTATCCTCAACAGTAACTGATGTAGCACTTTTCTTCTTATGAATGTAACACCCCAGCAATTGTCCAGCCAATAAAAATTTGGTTTGGCGAGAGTTATATCGACCAATCGACTAACTGATCTAACATCAGATTACAGCCTTATTGAGTGTTTCATTGGTTTTATGTTGTGATTTCCAGTATTTCCAGCACCAGCACACAAGATCAATGTAAAGAAACTTTGATTAACTGCTCTGTTTTGGCATCATCTACATCACCTGTGTATGTTCACTGATCTCTTTGTTCAGTTAAGCTCCTAATCATTATCAATAGACCTGCAGTATTATGGATCCAATTTTGGACTTTCAATTGATAGCTTTGCCAGTGAAGTGTTCTGAAATTGATCTATAGTAAATCACTAAAACGTTTGTTATGAACTTATAAATCCCTCTGGCACCACCAACTCTTCACATTTATATCCCATTAATTTATATTTCATGTTTATATTTATTCCAGCTCATCACAGGAATCATAGAGGATGTGAGTAATGCACCATTTTCATTGAAGCAGGCCAACACAACTGATTTGCCTGCAGTAAAATTACTCTTTTAATATCACACAACATATTTATGTACGTGAGTGACTGTGAGAAAGAGAGAGCTTGAGACAGGGGGAGGGCTTTTGCTGGAGGCTTTGTTCAGATCAGAGCTGCCTGCTTTCCTTGAAATAGGATTTAGATCTTTTGCATTGAGAGTGATTATAGTTCACTTCATGCACAACCAAACTTTAGCAAGCAACAACAGTGAGGGCGCTAAGAGTGTAGAATAATGTGTACATATGTTTACATGTGTGTGACACCTTGTGTGTTTCTGTGTGCGTGTGAGTATGTGTACTTGTGTGCTTACCTTAGCCAGAATCCCTAGGGCTTGCAGATGGCAACCAAAGATGCCAGCCATGTACACATAAACACATATGCACACATACCTCCAGAGCCAACCTGGAGTCAGGGCCCTGTATCCTGGAGTTGCTTGCTGCCAGGTTACAGCTCTCTTGGACAGTGTGGTGTTCCAAGATGTCCAGCTGCCTCTCTGCTGGCCACAGAACTGTACCGAACTGAGATGAGGTGTTTCTGCCTCTTTGGAATGAAGATACAAAGCTAATATGACCACGAGTTGTATATATATTGTACAGTATAATGTAGATCAGCGAAGCTGTTCTCAGCTTCATTAATTTCAGAAATGGCCCAAAACAACATTTGTTCATATTTCAGTGACAAAGCCCTCTAATGGCTGCAACATTTAACACTGCTGTTCCCCTGGAGGCAGTATCATTGCATTATTAAAAATCTACACAAAGAAGAGGTCAGGGTGAATGACTGGGACTCACTAAGAAGAAGAGTGGGGTTTTACCACTGATAATCATCTTCAACATTTGACATGATGTTGAGGCTTCTGATGAAGACAAGAGAAATATTTATGGTTTTGCATATTATGAATATGAGGAGAGCAGGAGTAGTACACTGGAAGCCACTGGTCAGTAGCTATGAAAATGAAGATATACTCTAAGTTGCACACTTAACCTTGTAGCTGTCGGTTTGTTTTTCTCCATCCACCCTCACAGACCTTCTACTTTCTTATTTCATGATACACATGCTGCATGGTACTAGACAGTGATGACTTAAATAAACCTTGTTTTCTTTTTAGAAATCTATAATGACACCTGTCAGTGGATGTGAAATATTAAGGAACAAGTGACCAAGTTGGTGTTGGTAGCAAGAAAAAATTGCTTCATGAAATCATGAAATCAAACTGAATTCATGTAGATGGCTGTGTGTGTGTGTGTGTGTGTGTGTGTGTGTGTGTGTGTGTGTGTGCTGATTATCTGGGGAAGACTTGGCAGCAAGATGCACTACAGGAGGAAGGCAAGCTGGTGGAGTCACTGTGATGTGTTAGGCAATGTTTTGTAAGGAAACCTTGGGTCCCGCTATTCATATGGATGTTACTCTAACACACACAACCGACCCAAACATTGGTGTAGAACAAGTCTGCCCCTTCATGGAAGCAGTATTCCCTTACGGCAGTGACCTTTCTCAGAAGCCTAATGCTACTGCCACGCTGAAAAAAGGGTTCAGCCCAACACAACAATGAGTTTGAGGTATTGAATTAATGTCCAGATTCTCCAGATATCAATCCAATCGGGTATCTGTGGGATGTGCAAGATAAACAAATCTGATCCATAGAGGCCCCACCTCTCAACAACCAGAGTTAAAGGATCTGCCGCTAACGTCTTGGTGTGAGATACCACAGATACTTCTAAAGGAGTCTATGAATTGATGGGTGAGGGCTGGTTTGCTGGCAAAAGAGGGGTCCTTTACAATTTTAATGAATATGATTCTCATAAATCTTTATGGTTTATGAGAATCATATGATGGCTAATACATCCCTGTGTCCTAAAGATGTGTGTGACAGAAATGACTCTTAGTTGACCCCACAGTCCTCAGCTCGCTGCCATCAAGAGCAAGAATGACAAAAAAGACATCTGTCGCACTCCACTTTTACACTGACAGGACAACCTGCCCATTTGTGTTAGGCAGAATACATAATAGTGCCAATGGTGACAGATGGGGATGTTGACTTACCAGAGTGTTACACCTTGCCTGATGTGCAAGCACCAAACACACACACTCAACCTCACTGTCTTTCATCACGCTTCCTCGTCCCTTTTCTCTGCGTGAATTTTTAATTCTATTTTTCTGTAATACATATATATTTTTACTGTTTTTAACAGTGTTTTATAATGCTTGAACTGCTGCTGTCAAACATGTAAAGGTCCACATGGAGAGATAAATAAAAGCCTGTTCTGTTTTGTTCTGAACTTAAAAAAGTAGGGCATAGAGCTAACCCAGCTGTCTAGCCAGGCATTTCTTATTCCTTTGGCTTTTAATGCAGACTATCATAAAATATGCATGTTGTGGCGTGGAGGGGAGCTACTTTAGGTGGACTACTTTATGCACCTATAGTTGGCACTGCCTTGTATGCGTGTGTGTAGTGTAGAGTGCGTATAATGTAGTCCACTTTAATGGGCTAGAAAGCCTTCTGACCTTATGGACAGTGTTTGGATGTGTCTCTGCATACAAGTGAAGATGCTACAGCAGATGAGAATGGGAAATAAAGTTCCCATAGGAGGAGGTTTGAGGTCAATCAGGATGCATAATACATGTATCCTGAAAGTCTGATTGTGAAAAAACATAAACTCATGCATTAGTTGATGGGTTCATTGCCTTTGATTGCAATTTAAATGGCCATAATGTAGTCATGCAACAAATCTACTGTTTACCTTGGCTAGTGGTGATGAGCCTATAATGCAATTACAAATAACTTAAAACACTTCATCATACATTAAGTGTGACCTAGTATAAATCTGAGTTCTCAGATTTGGTTTACGTTATTTCTGAGTGTGACAATCCTCAGACTTCTATCAATCCCTTTTGAAGCCTCACAATGCAGTATGGTCCAATGTTGAGTTCTGACAAACTATTACTTTGAAATCCAGCCAGCCAACCTCATTTTCATAGTTATTTAGTTCCCCCCAGTCATTTATTTTAATGAGGCGTATGACTCATATCTTTAAAATTAAACTCCACCACACACACAAGCCTTCCCACAGAGGTCACATTGTTTTCAGTTATTTTGCAGTGTTGGGGAGAACCCATACAGATATATAACATGTAGGTGTGTGATCATACCCTTTGCAAAAGCATTGTTAATTTAATTTTGATGTCCAATTTGGACTGTCTCCAATTTTTATAACAGACCTCTTAACATTATCTGAGCTCAAATGTGATTTTAGATCATCTAATTGGTTACTCCTCATCTGTTCTGTGGACCAAGGGTGATCTGGCTTTTTGTTTATTTGTGAGTGTATATGCTTCTTCATGGATATTTTTGTCTTTGTTTAAATCTGTATTTATGTTGGCACAATCATTGTTTAATCTGTTTAATCCAGCAAATATACATCCAGCAAAAAGTGTCATTTTTCAGTCCCCAGTTTTTGGGGTTTTTTTTTTTTTTTTTTTTTACAGATTTACCAAGAGGACACAACGTTTTAATTAGTGAGTCATCGTAATGTGCTTGTAAATGGATATGACCACATTTGGACAAAGCCAGGCTAGCTGTTTCTCCTTACAGTCTTCGCGCTAAGACAAGCTAAAAAAACAAGTGGTGATTGATTCATATTTTCCTTGCAAGAATCCGATAAACATATTTTTCACAAAGTCAAACTTTTGTGTTAAACAATTACCTCTGAAATATTACAAACTGAAAGAAATGTCATGTGTCATGAAATGAAAGTTTACAGCTATTTAAAATACCACAATTTTTAGACTCACGACAAAATGATTATGATTCTACGTTGAACATTCGATTTAAAACCACATGAACTAAGCTTTGATCATAGTGTAGTGAGCATGGTAGTGGCTGTTGTGATAATTACACAGGGGATGAGCATTCCTGCATTTTATTGATTGGCATTCTTGTTCTTGTAATTATCACTTCTTTGTTCAAAAGAGACATGGTAGTAGCAGGATTTTTAAAACTCCCAGTGTATTTCTCTCTTTGCTGGTTACAAAAAAACTACAGACAATACATAAATACATATCTTGCACATAATAAGATCCATGCCAGACAAGGGGAGCTTATGAGCTGTGTTAGAGTTCAAGACCTAAAATATAAAGTAGAAACTTATTAGTAGACTCATGATAGAAAAAGAAGAAATTGCTAGTCTGGGCCGAAGGGCATGGTGGGTCATTGTGATCACGTTGGTTGCAATGAATGAGAACCAATAGTACCTAGTAATCAAGACTAATCTGGCAAATCTTCAATTTTTCCCACTGCAGTCATATCTGATTTCTCAAACATACTTCCAGTCTTAACATTACCATCACACAAATTCTCTTAAACCATCCACCACCCACCTGGCTGCACATGTAAACTAAGCCATAAAGGTGACAGAGAATCAAAAAGCGTAATTACCTCGTCTTTGTTGAAGAATGGTCATTCACCCACATTCAGGAACATGTGAAAAGTACTGGAAATCCTGAACATCTCCTTTTCATAGAAATTTCTCTTTTAGAAATGTCGCTTGAAAATGGGTCACTTTCAGAAACTGTTGTTTGTAACGTTAAATGTATCTCACCGTCCCCACCCACTCTGACTCCATTCCCTCCCCTTCTAAAGTGATTAGATGTAAAAAGACGGTCTGTCCGTGTTATGAAGCCGGCAAAGTTACATTCATTTGAATGACAGTGAAGGAGCCAATCAGTGTCAAGTGCTTGAATTTCATAATGAGGTTGCCACTTAAGCCTGAAAAGATGACACATAGGTGCAATACAACGCGTTTAAAATCCCAACCCTAAAATATCTTTCTGAGAGGTTTTTATGAAGCTTCTGAGGTGTTACACATCCAACCAACATTTTATTGTGTATGTCACATTACAGAACAAGGATCAAAGCCCTGTTCAACCATTCTCTGTCACCTTTAAATATTAGACAGTAATGAATTAAGCAATTTTATTGCAAAAGAATCATATTTTCCTTTCAAGAAAATAAATAAATAGATTAAAAATGTATTTAAAAGACAAGCTAGAACACAAAAGAAAATGTATTAGATATAATAATATATACTTAGATGCTTAGATTGCCATCTTTGTAAAGATAGGTGACATGAGAGTGAGAATAGCATTGAGAGCTATCTTTATCTAATGTAATCAAGTGAAAATCTAAGACACAGAGGAAGCCAAACCTCTCCTGCCTTCAGCTACTTGGCTGTATCACTACCTTTGGACAAGATGGTGAAATTCTTCACCGTCTTGTCAGACGAGTTTTTAAAAAATGCTGAAATTAATGACTCTTCTCTCATCTTTTTCTGGAATCATAGACCTCCAGTGTTATTTACCCATAACATGCAACACACAACAGGAATTACCCTTAAGATACAGTTGAAAAATTTGGTTTATGTTTATGTTTAGTTAATAATTCTTAATGTTTTTTAGTGTTTTAGGAAGTTCAGTCCTTTCATTCTTTCTAGTAGCTTCATGAGACACAAGCTGACATATAGCAAATGTTTCAAAGATGAAGACAGACAGCCTTAAAGTAAGTTGTCATTTACGCTAAAAAAAAAAAAAAAGATGCTGTGTGTTCACTTTTCATACATCTCTACTGATTCAGATGATTGTGTGAAGCATCTTTGACATTTTTTTGGACAAGATGTCAAACACACAGTTCTTACAGCAGTTTTTCAATCAGAGTATCAACTAGAAGAGTCTGAGTTATTATTGTTATGACAATGTTTGTCATTTTATTCAGATCAAAAGAATTAAGCAGAGCTTTAGTTTGTCAGTAACGGGCAAATAGATAAATATATTTTTCCTTATTTCACAGTCAGTTGCAAATGTCAAACAGCAGTTGTGAGCATTCTCAATTTCTTTGGACATTTTGCAAAAGAAAATCAAGCAGCCCAGCTAATAATGTCATGTCTTTAATGTGGCAATCTTAGAATACTTTCATAGAATACTGAAATTGTTAAATAAACTAACTTTAAAAATGCACACAGGGAGAGTGTAGGAGTTAAGTTTCAGAGCCTCAGACTACGTCCTCAGTGACTGACTCAGCCGGGTGAGACAGTCTGACAAGCTTCCTGGTAGCTGGCTAATAGCATCATCAGTGTCAATGTAAATGATGAGGCCATCTCAGGCAAAACCAACTTTCTCTGCTCTATACAAGAGCCCCAGAGGACACACATAACCCTGATTATATTTCAGTTATAGATGTTGTATAACCAAAGAAGCTAAAGAGAATCCATCTCTTAACTCTCTTAACACCAACGGGCTTGCTCTCACAACCCGTTTGAGTGATGTTTTTAATCTCATGGCGAGGCACATGTTTCTGCCAGATCTAAATACACATGTTGCCAAAAATACAGTCAGTCACACCTCCACAAAACACACACAATCTCTCACACACCTACATAACAGCAGCTGTGTGTTCTGGCAAGCCTATCAAGCCAGTGGCAATGAATGAATCATTCCTCTTTTAGCTGCAACCCTAAGATATGGTTCTATCTGCTGGTCTGCACATCCACACTTAGCTCACAACCCCCAGTTTAATAATCCACACATTTTAACACACACAGCATCACAAAGCCAACCACACATCCCCAACACCACTTCACCTCATCCCCGCACAAGACAGCCAGAAAGCTTGTCTGCTCTCTTTACCTTATCCAAACCTCTCTTGTCTTAACTCCCTCCCCACTCCCTTCTCTGTAATCCTGTAGCTCTACTCTGGTAGATTTGACAGTGGCTATTGCTAACAGTCACTGGGGAGCTCCTGGTTATTGTAACGACAGTCATTCATGTCACCTGTGGTCCAGTGGCCACATTTGTTGTTCACCTGAAGGCTTAACAAGACAGATGACTTGTTAAGCCTTCTAGGAAAGGAGCAGAGGACAGCATTGTAGGTGGTGTCACACACCGCCTACACCATAGAGGGCTCCTCCTCTGTTTAGTGACAGTTTCTCTATTTTCACATAGATGGCTTCTTTTTCTTAAAGGTGACAGAGAATGGTTGAATGGGGTTTTGATCCTTGTTCTGTGATGTGACATATTCACAATAATATGTTGGTTGGGTGTGTAATGCCTCAGAAGCTTCATAAAAACCTTTCAGAAAGATATTTCAAGGTGGGGATTTTAAATGCGTTGTATTGCACCTATGTGTCATCTTTTCAGGCTTAACTGGCAACCTCATTATGAAATGCAAGTATTTGACACTGATTGGCTCCTTCACTGTCACTCAAATGAATGTAACTTTGCCGGCTTCAGAACACGGACAGACCATCTTCTTACAGCTATGGCTTATTCACAGAATCAGAGTGGTGGGTAGTGAGATACATTTTACGTCACAAACAACCGTTTTTGAAACTGACCCATTTTCTAGCAATATTTCTAAAAGAGGAATTTCTATGAAAAGCAGATGTTCAGAATATCAAGCACTTTTCACATGTTCCTGAATGTAGGTGGACAACCGCTCTTCAACAAAGACCAGGTGAAAATGTTTTTTGATTCTCTGTCACCTTTAATTAGTTTTGCCTTTATTGAAGGAGACAGTGAAGAGAGACAGGAAACAGGGTAGGGCAGAGTGGGGGAAATACACGCAGGAAAACTTGACTCCAACCAATAAACAGCTACATGGCATATACACTGATGTGGTGCACCATAACGACTTGGCTGTCCAAGAGCCTTAGTTGGCTTCTTTTACTCTCCTTTGAAACCATCTATCTCCTGCAGAGGAGCTAAACACATAGCAAAACACTCCTGAGTATAATATAGCAGAGCCACCAAGATGATGAAGGAGATGAAAGTAGAAGTAGAGCTTTGTGACTGAATCAAACAGTCATGTGTGATGCTTTCAGAGCCAAAGGAAGTTGAAAATGCTATAGCCTGCTGCTTTGAATTTTTTTGAAAAAGGGGCCAGTAATAGTGATAATATACACTCACTGGCCACTTTATTAGGTACACCTTGCTAGTACCGGGTTGGACCCCCTTTTGCCTTCAGAACTGCCTTAATCCTTCATGGCATAGATTCGACAAGGTACTGGAAACATTCCTCAGAGAGTTTGGTCCATATTGACATGATAGCATCATGCAGTTGGTGCAGATTTGTCGGCTCCATGACGCAAATCTCCCGTTGCACCACATCCCAAAGGTGCTCTATTGGATTGAGACCTGGTGACTGTGGAGGCCATTTGAGTACAGTGAACTCATTGTCATGTTCAAGAAACCAGTCTGAGATGATTCGAGCTTTATGACATGGCGCGTTATCCTGCTGGAAGTAGCCATCAGAAGATGGGTACACTGTGGTCATAAAGGGATGGACATGGTCAGCAACAATACTCAGGTAGGCTGTGGCGTTGCCATGATGCTCAATTGGTACTAAGGGGCCCAAAGAGTGCCAAGAAAATATCCCCTACACCATTACACCACCACCACCAGCCTGAACCATTGATACAAGGCAGGATGGATCCATGCTTTCATGTTGTTGACGCCAAATTCTGACCCTACCATCCGAATGTCTCAGCAGAAATCAAGACTCATTAGACCAGGCAACGTTTTTCCAATCTTCTATTGTCCAATTTCGGTGAGCCTGTGCGAGTTGTAGCCTCAGTTTCCTGTTCTTAGTCACCCGGTCACCCGGTGTGGTCTTCTGCTGAACTGCCACTCACCTGGTTGTATATTTTTTGAGTTACTGTTGCCTTTCTATCAGACCATTCTTCTCCTCTGACTATCAACAAGGCCACACAGAACTGCCACTTGTTGTGTAAACCCTAGAAATGAAAATCCCAATAGATCAGCAGTTTCTGAAATACTCAGACCAGCCCATCTGACACCAACAACCATGCCACATTCAAAGTCACTTAAATCACCTTTCGTCCCCATTCTGATGCTCAGTTTGAACTGCAGCACATCGTCATGACCATGTCTACATCCCTAAATGCAATGAATTGCTGCCATGTGATTGGCTGATTAGAAATTTGCATAACGAGCAGTTGGACAGGTGTGCCTAATAAAGTGGCCGGTGAGTGTAGAATAGTGGGGCTGTTACCTCCACCACACAGAAAGTAAAGAATACAATGACAATGATGACGGTGTCACTTGTAAGAGAAAAAACATTAAGCCACAACAAGGAAGAAAGGGTAAATGGTAATATGATTGACTCCTCCACCCAAAATTAACAAATGTTCTACTGACAAGATGCCAAACTTACAGGAATATTAGGGAATTTGATTGGCAGATGCAATAATTCAACCAAGGGAAATCATCAGCGGATGTTGATGGCTGCGTGTGCGCTCATGTGAGAGACAGCTGTTTGTGAGAATGAAAAAGATTAGAGAAAAACTGTTGTCATCTTCTTGGCAGCATAGAACTGGAGTAAAAATTACTACTGAGAGCCTGACAAAACAGCTCAAATCAAGTGTGTGTGGGTGTGTCTACCATTATTAATGTCATTCCCCTACTCCTTCTCCTGCACCAATGTTCTTCTCTCCCGAATCCATGTAGTTGTAAAGCAGACAATCAGGCACAAAGAGGAATGGCAAGGAGCTTGTTGTCTCAGGCTTTGAGACAGCAAACACCCCCAGTTCAACTGCACTTGTTGTATTGATTTTGAATCAAAATAACAAGTCTTTTTACTGCATCTATACAAACTGGACAAAGCTTCACAGCTTAGTGTTGATGCTCCTTTCTCTCAAACTCAGTATATGGAAAGCAAAGCTCTCAGACAGTAGCTCTTGATGTACTGTTGGACAGGACATACTGAGATGTGCAGTTTAAATTATTCTTCATAAAGAAAAGAAAAGGTGAATGGACAAAATAAAGAAGAAACAATTGGACTGTTTTTTGGATTGTCTCTGCACCACCCACTGTAATTGGGTTGTCTGTGTATACATGCATACATACTTCAGTTCATCATATTCTTCTGGACTTCATATCTCAAGATCAACATTAACTTGGACTTAAGAATTAATTCATTCCTTTTTGATGAGTCAAAGATCAAGGCTTCTGTGACCTCAGAACACATGTTTTTGTATTTTTTTAGTGGAATGCAGTGAAAACAGAACCTAAGTTTTAATAAATCATCATAGTGGAACCTGTAATATTCATATTGTGTTTACTCAAATGTGTTCATGTTCTATTGTGATGTTTGTTATGATCACACCCAATATGTTATTGACCATAACAAGCACTGGTTACCTGCAACTGGACTGGTTGATGGAGGCATACACATGCAAGGCAGCAATTCTACTTTTTCATATTTCTTAGGTATTGGTAAGCTGTGAGTCCGTGAGCTGTAGTCCTGATGCATTTATAAATGTAGTAATTTGCTTGCTGAGACTTCATTGTTTTACAATGATAGTAATCAACAATGATAGAAATCAACAGCAACACAAAAACCACTGACTTTTTTGATTGCTGTAACTAATTGCAGGGGCAGCATGGCAACAAACAGGTTAGCGCTGACGCCTCACAGCAAAAAGGTCCTGGGTTCAACTCCCGGGTTGGGAGTCGAACGTGTGTGGCTTTCCTCTGGGTTTCCTCCCACAGCCAAAAACATCCATGCATTGGAGGGATAGGGGAATTAAGCAATTGAGTGAATTGACCGTGATGTGTGTGTGAATAGTTGTCTGTTTGTATGCGTGGCCCTGCAACGAGCTGGCGACCATCCAGGCTGTATTCTGCCTTTGCCCTACACCACCCTGAGTACGGGATGAATGGGTACAAAATGGCTGGATGTAACTGGCCATTGTAAAAAATTGTAATCAACCTCTATATAGTCTATCTGGTCAAAAGTAGATGAGTGCAGATTTAAAAAAAATCTGGAATACAAGATGTATCTTCCAATCAAAAGATAAAATATGTAATCAATTGAAACTTTACGAGATGAGAGATGGCTGACCATTTTTCACTGAAACTTAAACAGAATTTAATTAAAACAAAAGGGGACAATGAAACAGGCCGGAATTCATAAAATCATGGTTTCTGCTCTTTCTTGCTTTCATTTTTCAAATGGTTTGGTGCAAACAAAACAGACACCCTCGGGGAACAAGGTAAACTTTAAATAAGATAATAATCATAATAAACTTTAAATCAGTTTCATCTCATTTCATCATTTCATCTGACTCTGTGGTTCCTCTTTGGTAATCATTTGCTTGTAATTTCTCCTCAGATTGACTCCTCTGCCTAAAACTACAACACAGAGTGAGAGAACAGAGGTGTAGGAAGGTAGAGGAAACAGTAAAGGAAACAGAAAAGCTTGGGAACATGAGAGGATAATTAGATTGCCCAGATGGCACTCCCTAACTAATAGTCCAAATTATCAGTGATGGCAAAAGGCTTGGGATCACAGCAGAAAATGGTTCAATCTCACCATGACAACTAGCTTGTTTCTGGAAAGGAGGTTAACAGCTTCTGATTAAGGAGGACTGGCTGTAATGAAACAGCAGACAGTCATCTTTAACCAATCATGTGTCAGAGGTTAATGAACTGCATCACTGGATCAAAGCCATCAGAGACATGACACCCATGGTATGGTTTCCATGGGATGGCTCTCCAATCTTCTCATTTACACACACACTGAATAAAACAAAGAAATAAATGTCTGGTACTTGTTATTCCTCCAAGAAATGCAAGCACTAAGTTATACAAAACATACAGTGCAGCATGTTTTGTAGAAGAGATCTGATTAAATATAAAGTAAAAATAAAAATTTTCAATGCTGAGCACCACAACCTAAATCCCATTTACTAACAATGAATTCAGGTGGAACTGAAATGTCAGACAAATATTTCAAAACCAGGATGAGTACAATTTTTAAAAAATCTAAATGGCTACACATCTGTAGGTATAATTAAGAGAATGTGCTATTTGAAATTTAGACCAGTTGACCCTTTAATGTTCAATTCACTTTCGGCAGATGGCGGGAAAGAAATTAGGGAGAGTTTACACTGAGAGAGTCACAAACTAAAACTTTTTTGTCTCCCACAATGTAATTTAAATTGAATTACATCATTCCTGTCTGCCTTCACTTCACCTTGCTGCACCTAGCAGGTCAATAGGGATTGATTTTGCCTGTATAATCCATGCATTATTCAAATGACGATATCCACATGGGGACTCACAGCATTCATAGAATTTCACTGTGTGGGCTGCTACAGCTGGCAGAGGGCCAGTGCTCAGAGACCAAAGGCAGATCCCACACACATACAGGTCAACACAGATATTTGACTCTCTTTTCCTCTGGCTTCTCCCCTGGAACATACTTCACCAGAGCACAGTGAACTTGCTATTGAGGTTGCGTTTACACACACTTACACACACACGCCCAACCAAAAGCATGCTCACACACATACAGTTCATCCTGAAGGAGTGAAGAATACACCAAGTTTTGAATGACACCATAACCATAAAACTTCATATCTTCCATCAGCATTATACTACACCCAGGAGGTTTTTCTATTATCCATATTTTTCAAAAATGGCAAATGTTTCCAGCATACAGTATTCCCTTGTGGTTTATACAAAATGACTCTTCCCTTACGTCTATCTATCAAAATGTCAGTTGTATAAGGCAAATGAGCCGCATTCAATTGTTTGCATCTTAGGAAATTATTGTTAGTGTTCTGCAGGGAAAATCTTGTCCTCAGCACTTCACTGAGGTACCTGTAAGCAGTCCCTTTGAGAGTGTATTTGTGTGTGTGTGTGTGTGTGTGTGTGTGTGTGTGTGTTGATGCTGAACCATTGACAAAGACAAATGCAGAAGAGCATCCATGAGTGCACGCCACAAAAATCACTGACTGTAAATGTTTTCACGTCTGCCTTAATTTATCTTGCAATTTTATCAGTAAATAACCTTTGCACCATTTATATGACAGTTTTATGTCTTGATAGAATGACATATAGTAACTGCAGAAAACCACTTATTACCTTTCTTTTCCACCATTTGCCCTCTTTTGTATGCTTTACCCCCTTTGTACAGTTTTCACCTCAATGACAGCTGAGATTAATAATCAGCATTTATCTGCAGAGCACAGGGTCTCCATAGACATACATTCATGCACACAACAGTACATGTGCAGATAGATACACACACGCACATGCACACACACCACACACACACAGAAACACTGCAAGTTTGGCAGCTTGCCATATAGGCATCTGACAAGGTCTCAAACCACTGAGTTGTAATCATGATGAACTGATGTTTGCTCCAGTGAGTTGGGGATAAAGCTTTTAAAGCATTTCTCCCCAGCATTTCTCTCTCCATCCATAGTGCTGATTTAACAGACCTGGGTGAATGGTTAATTAGGGGATGGACTGTAGTTGTTTATAATAAAGGGTTATTTAAATTCAAACTGTATTGCCACTGACTTAACTTGACCATGTAATTAATGATGCACCTTCACATATATTGTAATAATTCTCTAGCCTGCCATTGATTTGTAATGGCAGAATTCACTGTAATGGACAGGAAATATGACTGCAAAGTCAACAGGTTTTCCACATGAGCAGTTGGGTGAGCAAAGGCTTGAGAATTTCATTGGTTGGAAACAGAATAATTGTCTGTCTGCATTTCATGAAACAAGCTTAGTTGCAAGAAAGCACATTTTCTGTTGGAGTACAGATGCAGGCTTCAGAAAGTTTCCAGACCCCTTCACCTTTTGTACACTTGATTGTGTTGTAGGTTTAAAATGAGCTGTAGTTTGGAAAGGCACACCAGTGTATATGAGGCCCCACAATTCACAATGCATGTCAGAACAAAATCCAATGAAAGGAAGTCTCAGTAGTGCTCCATGATAAAATTGTGTTCAGGCAGCACAGTGCCCTCAGCAACTGTGAAATGGAATTTGCTTGGAGGAACCAGAACTCGTCCTCTATAGGGGTGGACAAACTGCACAAAACTGGACAGACTGAGCCAAGCAGACCTTGGTTAGAACCCTGCAGTTGCTCTCATGGTCATCTGTGAAGATGGAAAAACCTGCTGGATGACTGTGGAATTAGCACTCCGTTATTTAGCAGATTTGAGTAAAAGGCTTTTGACAGTAATATGCTAAGGGGTTGTTTCTCAGCAGCAGGGAAAGACACACTGGTGATAACTAAAGGAGGAATCAATACAGCCAAAAATAAAGGTCTTTGAAGAAAACCTTCTCGAGAGTACACACAACCTTAGAACCTGGTTACTGAAAGCAGCTAAGACAGCACCGTAGAGGCTTCAGACAATACTCTGGGATTTTTCTGGACCATTCAGAGACAGCCAGACCTAAACCCCAGAGATTATCTGTAGACAGACTTTACATTAGACGCTTTCCATCCAATCTGAGCCTGAGAGGATCAGCCTGGAGAAATATGATGCCACAATTCAGGTGTGCTAAGTTTGTAGAAACCTACCCAGGAAGTGCTGAATCACAATACTTTTGTAAACAAAAGGTTTCGGTATTTAAATTTTAATACATTTGAACTGAGTTCTATAGACATGTTTGTGTCATGACAATCTAGTCCAGCATGTAGTACCATTTGAGGAGTTGATCTTACTGAGTTTGATGAACAACATTTTTTAGTTTAGTTTGATATTCCTCCTCCTTGACTGATCTGCTCAATACGTTGTAAAGCCTGTTTTCCATCCTGATGATAAAACCGGGACAATGAATAGTGAGCAGACAGGTGACATTCCTGCTGCTAGGAAAGAGGAGCTGTGCCCTTTTACTGGGCTGAAATTGTCAAGCCCAAGTCCATGAATGACTGAGTGTCAGAAGCACTTCTCTTTTCCCCCTCCCTCACCTTTCATCGCTTTCCCCTCTCCCTCATGCCCAGCACTCCTAGATAATGTCAGTGCCTCTGGGGTGAGTAGCACAGTGTGATCCTACCCCCTTCATCTGTGCCTCCGTGCCCTCTTCTCCATTTTTCTATTCATACTCTCCTCTGCACCTTGCTCCTCTGATCTGTTCCATCTTTCTGTATGATAAGCCCCAACCTACCTTTCTCTCTCTCTCTCTCTCTCTCTCTCTCTCTGTTGGAATTTAGAGGGAGACAATATCATCAAGTCACAGTGAAAAGGAAACAGAGAAGACAGAGAACACACAGGTTTAAAAAAAAACTTTTTAGGGCACCTAATGCAACAGTCTCATATCTGTGAACAATGTGCAGGCCCTGGGCTCTTGGCTGGGGCTGCAGTCGGTCCATGTGGCCCAAAGAATCTTGTATTGTGGATTTCTCAGGGAAAGAGCCTCTGCAGAGACTATTACAAAAACAAAGACCTGATCCTGCAGACCCCTATCCTGAGATCGACCTAAGCCCAAGGCTGAAAGGAAAGACCAGCTTCTTACTCTCTGTGGTGAGCAAACTATTTATTATCCAAGCTTTGAACAATAGCACTTTATTTGATATTTGATTTATTTGCTCTGGCTTGGTTAATTTAAAAACTTATACATAAAGTGGTTGTGTAATAAACGAAGATAAAAAAAAAAATGTGCTGAATGCCAGGCTGTCTGACAGAGGACACACCAGCTGCTGGAGGGACGCCAGGGGACAAGCCCTGACCTTATGTCCCCACAACATCAGCATGATGGTTGCTACTGTGAGTGTGCATATAATTTTCTTTGTGTGTGTGTGTGTGTGTGTGTGTGAGTATACGATTAGAGGAGAACATTGATTCTCACCTGTCCCTGTTCACTCTGCAACAGACAAGCACAGCAGATAAAGGTCACAGGGGAGTCAGCTCCAGTTCAATGCATATTGTGTTTGTGTAGCATTCATGGCATAAATACACCATCAGATGTTATTGCACTCTCACAGTGTCACACAGGAGCAACAAGGGGAGAATTTATAAAAACAGTTGTTCTAGCTCCCACTAAAATCATCCTTTAGAAAAACTGGTTTCCTCTTTGTGTCTTTGCCTCGGTCCACTTAATTCCTACAAGCACAAAGTAATAACCACCTTTTTCCATCAACTGCCTCAGAGACAAACGCAGACTTGATTACCTGAGTGCCAATTTAAACTCAATTTTTTTAAACTCACTAGACTCAATGCTTGAGAGTACTTCCTCTCTGATGCAACAGAAATGTCCTTCTGACATTCTCAGTGTGTATGATCCAAGTTGAAACTCTATTAACTGTTCCAGAATAGACTTCACCAGACCCAACGTTTATGAAGCTGTCAGAAACCGAGCACTAAGACACAGGAACAATGGTGTAAAAATGAAGATGATTTTTAAATTGTAACAAAAAATTTAAAAATTCTATAAGTCTGAGCATCTGGTCACTTCCTGTGGGTCGTAAGTAAGAGGCCAGCTTTCCTCAGTGTCATGGCCTTTTGTGTAAAGAAGTTCAGCAGAAACAAAATGTAAGTATGAAGTAATCAAACCATGTGACAGATTGCTAATTAAACTGCGTGCCTCCAATTTAGAAAGCAACTATCTTAACTCAATAAACTGTGATGTATGAACATAAAAAACAATGTGCTGTCATTGTGAATGTAAAATGTGTGAATACTAACACCAAGGGGCAGTTTCTAATGTGGCCACCACAGAACCAGACTCGAAAAGGCTAAAAAATCAATGTTTAAGCTCCAGCATGAAAGTTGGCACTGGAATAGCAGAGTGGTGACGGAGTAAATATAAACAAACAATATTTTGGACACTTATAGCTAACAGAAAGATGCAAAATGGATTATATCTCGTGGCAGTCTATAATGATCTCACAATGAATTATTGAGTGCCCATGACCTCTCTGGAGTCTTAAAGCATCTTCCAGCTCCTTTGCTGCTTTTGTGGCCTTCAAGACTTTCATCAACAAGAGGCTCTTTCCTATGGGGAAAAAAAGTCCTGTTAAAATGAAGTGGATGGCAAATTATTGCATCAGTAAGTTGAACAGAGACTTGGAAATAATACTAATGTTGCTTCACATATTCTGGATGTGTAAATAACTTGTTCTCTGTAACAATTTTATTAGGTGATAATATGTCAGTGTTCCACTGTTCTTATTCCAATAGCCTAAAGTGGCTGAAAAGAACAAATGAATGCAGTATTTTTTATTATTGCAGTTTTATAAAATGCTGTGTAAAATTAGTTTTACTTTAAAATGCTTTGCTCTCTTTGAGTTCCTTTTGTCCTTTTGTTCCAACTTTTTTTTTCTATTGCTGTGAAACCTCCAAATGAATGTGAAGACCTGCAGTCAATTCCTAATGTTTTTGTTTGCTCAGGTACCTGTAGAACAGCTTGTATTGCACCTGCTGAAAATACAAATTGCCCCTTTGTGGATAAGCCATATTGGATGAAAGGTAATGTCCTTGTGTCCCTTTCCACCTTTTTTTGCCTCCATACTCTCTATTTTTCCTTACATTCAAACACACACACACACACACACACACACACTGCTGCTCTACTTGATGTCACAAAAGGTCAATCTCTTTAATCTCAACTGACACAACCATTACTGGATCCTCCTCTGCGCCTCTGAATGAATATTGATACGCATACATGCATAAGCAAGTTTGGCTCACCCTCTCTATCTATCTGTACCCTCAGTGCATGTAGGAGCATCTTGTTGCGATTACCCTTGTGACTTGCAGGCCATAAATGCAGGAAAATGTGTCCTCACTGATACATTGCCAGCTAAAATGTTTTAAGGGAAATAGCATTCTCAGTCAGATGTAGAGGCGTGATAGCTTTAATTTCACACATGTTTGATCACAATGGATGTGAACAGTGGTAGTGTGCACCACTGGTAATATGAAATGCATTTGTTTCACTCCCTCTGAGCAGAGCAGAGTGTCAGATCACCTCCAATGAGTCAACATGGTCATAATCTCAGCCTTATGGGACACTACAAGTTAACTGAGTCCCAGTCTTTCATTAATTATGCCTCTTTTTTCTTTTCTATAACAATTTAAAGGTGCTTGGATGGTTGATTGGGTGCACAAAGTAGAAATGATATCCAACCACCAGACAGCCATGGGTGCTTCTTAGCATAAAAGTTTATCTGTCGTTTTATCCTTTCTCTGGATTGATATTCACTGCCTAAAATCAGAGGTATCATTTAAAGATGGCAGGCAGTGGCTATGTAAGGCTCTAGGCTCAATGGTGCTTTGAGTGACTTTAAATACTAAAGTTAGCATGCTAACTGGCTGTGGTATAATATTTGAACATGCCCACATTTTGGTTTAAGAAGTTTAAGGATACCAAAAACAAGTTACTCTTATGGCCTTTGTACAACCTTTGTTCCAATTAAATTTTCTTGTGGGGAACATGAATTTCTTACAATTTGCAAAATAAACTGTCCAATAGTTGTCAAGACAGTTCAGTGTAAATCCACAAATGCTCATCCTCTTTGGTCATTGTACATGATCATAGTATAATTGGGGTAAGTACACAGCCTCACTGTAATCCATCCTGTGGTTACTAAAGTGTTCTAGTCTGAGCCAAAGAGGTGCACTCTCCAACCCCGTGAAAGCTTGACAGACAGGTAGACACTGCCACTCCTAGAGCCATAGTTGTTAGTGCCATCAAAATATTTTTTGAATTAGACATATGTGTCGCTGTAGAAGTCGTTAATAAACTACCAGGTGTGTTTACGTATTACAACTTGTTGTCTCTGAGGCATTCTCTTGTCTTAGAGGTTAGAATTAATTATTTTAGGATATGCTCCAACATTTCATGCATTTACAGAGCACAATGTTTATCTGGGAAAGGAAACACTAAATGCCCAAGCTGGCAGTGTTCAACTTTCTCAGACCTATAATAGTGAAATGAAGCACCAGCCAATAATAACAATAAGACAGTCACTTTATAATTTAATTTCCTCCAGGAAGTAGCCAGCTATATGTATAAGGTGCTACAAGGTGGTAACTCATTCAAACCAATGGAAATTTGTGTCTGGGGCCATAATGTATTCACATTGCTTTCTCTCTCTCTCAACACTCCTCTTTCTCTCCCTCTCTCTCACTGACTGCAGGCAGGTCACTTACCGTATGCAATAAACAACAGTGTTCAGCTTTCGATGGCTTTTGACAATTGCAACCTGTAACAGCTGTAATAAATAGTCACTGAGATGCTTGATTTTTTCTTCTACAGTTCTTTGGTTCATGTAGATTGTGCCTTGCTAGCTAATTATTACTGTAGTGTCTTAAACTAAACGAAACTAAACTGCATACATATGTTATAAAAGTGGTAGTAACCGTCGACTGGTGATTATTGTAATAACCAGCTGTCGGGTTACTCATCTGTAAGCGCAGATATAGAAGCCATACACACCCCACTGATGTGCCTGTAGTTCATAGCCTGTAGCCCCATGAAACCATGTTGATTCAGTAGTACTGAATCAACATGGGTATTTGTATTGCAACTTAAGGATCATCAAGTGAAGCATTATTCACGTTTGCAGTTCACAGAAAAATGATTGGGTCACCATCTTAAAATACACTACCCAGTTCTCCTTAATCCACGAAAAGACTTTAATTTTGGTTTAAGTGGAGGTGAATTGAATGTCCCCATACAAATGACTGAGGTGTAGTTTGTTCTACCCTAGCTGGTGCAGAGAATAGCACCAGCTAATAGGGGAAATAAGGGTCAAACACAGTCTCTGTGGGTCCCACATGTTCCTGAGATGAGTTCCTGTTATTTGAAAATAAGTGACACCTTATACCTTACCTTATTATAGGTAAGATTAGTGCCACTGATTTGAAATTGTTGCTAGCTAGATGTACTTCAGCTTTGTAACTCACTGACAATGTCCTGGTTAAATTACAGAACGGTAACACTTTATAAGTCTCTCCCTCTTTGTCTTTGTCTCTGTGGTGTTCTCTTTCCACAGCAGGCCGTGTTTGTTTCCTTATTTGGTTTGGCTGTTTGGAAACCTCCCATTTACACCGTAAATTATCGTGAGCTAATATTAAACCTCTGCCTCACCAGCCCCATTTTTAACACATTCTAGCAAATAGTTTGCCTCTCATGCCTGTTATTTGTATTATTAAGCAAAAGGCTTATTAGTGTTCCACTGACCACACAAGCACATTATATCAGCCTTCAACAGCATTATACCATTATACACACACTGAACACATTATATTAAAACATTTAGTGGTGGAAAGAGTACTGAAACATGACTGAAATATTACTCAACTACAAGTATAAGTACTGGTGTAAAATATATTCAAGTAAAAGTATGAAGTATTTTTCTAAAAAAACCACTTCTCCTGTTTTCAACAGAGCGCTTTTCTTTACAATTATATGAAAGGATAAATTCTGTTCAAAACAAATATGAAGCATTTTTTCTGTTAAAGCCTTCAAATGACAATCAAATGACAGACAATGGGCCCAAACTCAAAACTGCACAGTTTAAAATCAAAACCCTGCACACTTCACTCTCTTAACCTTTAAATAAAACTCAAACCCTGCAATATGTCTATGTCTATGTAATTTTAATAGAGTAATTGCACTAACAAGCATGGTTTGCATTGTGTGTGTGTGTGTGTGTGTGTGTGTGTGTGTGTGTGTGTGTGTGTGTGTGTGTGTGTGTGTGTTGGCAAATCTGATATTGCCATCTCAGCGGATGGTATATGATTGTATTTAATGTGTTGTATGTATGTATTTGTGCTTTGTTAAAACAACAGATTATTTTTATCCAGTAAAAAAGAACTGCACACATGTATATGGGCTAAAGCATTTCATACTGAAATTATTCACTCGATCAAATCCCTAATGTGAAAGAAAAGCAATAGTAGTGACAGTTAAAATAATCTCATCCATTTAATTGGTAGATATGATACCAGCCATACTCAACATTCAAATGCCAACTCCTATGGAGACTTAATTTTCCAGTCTATTAAATGTTGCCAAGATAAGACTCAAAATGTAATATCAATGCCTGTGGTAAATGAAAAGTATACAAGTAGAGTAATTTAACCCTAGAAAATGGATGTATTAAAATGTCTGGACTATATCTGCTGGTTCTATTGAAGGTTCTCAAACCATTTCACCTCTGACTCTTCAGATGTATCTTTTTATATAACATTTTCTATCTAGATTTGGAAACTCTGATTGGGTAAAAGGGTGAAATTGGGGCCCTGTGACCCCAGCCATACTGTGCCTCTGTGCAGTAAAAATGACTGTCACATGACTGTCACTGCCACAAAAAAATGACTGTTTTCTAACCAATCTAAGAATAGCCTGCAGTCATCATTTCATCATCAGCAGGTTTGTAGCTAGCAACACCCTGGTGTGATTAAACATTCTTAACACATAAAGTTGTAAATTCTCTACGAGCCACTCTGCTCTGGGGTCGACAGAGGTCTTTGTAATTATCAGATGGTTTAGATTAGGGAGGGAAAATTTAAAAAAAAAAATGAAATGAAATGACTAAACATACTTGAATATGAGTTCTTTAAGGTCGCTGATTGCAAGGGTTCCCTCTTTTCACAACACTAATCAATAATTGAATTAAGTTAATTATGATTATTATATTATAATAATTAAATTAATGACATGCTTTTTAACACCTCAACTAATGCTGACATGCTGATGCCAGCTGTCAGCTGTGTTGACAATAAGGACGTTGACTATACTTTTGCTTTGCTTCTGTACTTTCTTCATAGCAGGAACCTACAGTAGATGACGACAGACTGTGTCAGTTCTGTTTCAATATAGTCATTTCACGTCAAACTACAATCTAACAATGCCTCAGAGGCTACCAAGATATAGTGCAGTATTGTTAATTGCAGTCAAGAATCTGCTCCCACAACAGTCGGTGACCAGTGATGGCCAGTTAAACAATGGTGAGAACAGACAAACAGAACAAAACAGTAATAAACTTGCAGTGAACACAAAACAGATAGAGACAAGGGACATGGTGCAATAGTTTTTATACCACCTGAGGAATTAATGTGTTGCATTTTTAGTGTCAGCATGTTTATTTGTTTTGCCTCTGATTTTATTCTTTTTTTACCTGCTTGTCACTATCAGTGGAGCACTTTGAACTGCACTAAATTGCATGAAAGATGCTATACGAATAAACTAACATAGTTCATCTCTGCATGTAAGACAACACAAGAAACAGCCATCCAACCACATTTCTGTTTTTACCAGGGTTGTGAAGGAAGCGCTCTGTGGTGGAGATCCATAGAGGGTTGAGTTTCTGCTGAATCAGCTGGTACCCCTCTGGTCCCTCTCTCCTCTTAAACACACACTTACACACAGTACAGAAATTTGACCTCAAGCTATCAGTTTGATGTCCCAGTTAAGATGAACTCCACTTTATGTGAAAGGAAAGTACTACCAGGTCTGCTTTGAAGCAGCCCTACTGCTGCACTCTCAAAGCCATGGTCAGGATCAGTGGCTCTGCTGCTCTTAACCCTGAGTGAATATTTCATAAGAAACTCTGAGTCAAGCTCGGTACTCGCAGAGCAAAGCCATTCTCACTCAGGTGGACACATGTTAGAGAATTATTTAGATGTGAAGATAAAGGAATGTCTGTAAGCATGTAAGAGACTAAGGCAGTACTTCCACTTGTTCTTATGGTGTTATTGCTGTGGTATGGTCAGATGTTGCATCATGCGTTTTGTCTGGAGCATAATAATTTTACATAAAGTGCAGCACGTATCAAAGGAAAAATGTTTTACGTTTGGTCTTTTTGGCACACATATTTCTTATCCGGTGAACAATCCCATTTCTATCTAGTAGATGAGTTTATCGACAATCAGAATGCTCTTTTATTATTTATGATAAGAGAAACGGCTTGTGTTGGTAAATGATGGTAATTTTATTAGTGCACTGTTCACATAGAATGAACCATAGCATGATAATAAAGGCCTGCAAGAACAGACTGATGTCTCTTTTACTTGCCGTTATGGCACATCTTTAGTGAAGACCCAATGTAAGCACAGGAATATTATTACACACATACACACACACACAAACTCACATGCATACCAACCACTGATCCAACAACAAATCGATAAGCCCACATGATGATGATTAACAGCACTACGAGAGCACATTTTTCTGCCTGGTTGGCTATTTTTGTTCTGGATATGTTACTTCCTAGTGCACATAGACCTCCCTCATTTTCATGAAGAGTCATTTCTGTTTGGAGTATCAGATGGAGGATGTCACTTCAAGTCTCATCTGTTTTGCGGTTTACAGAGATGCATACAAATATGATTCAATGCTGTATTCACTTTTAGATATTTTTCTGTGTTAACAGGGAGGAGATCATAATCTGTTTGATTGTTTGTTTTTACTTACTGTATCCTCTGTAACCTTTGATGTAACTTCATGTTATTTATTATTTATGTATCAAAATCAGTATGTCAATCAACCAGACACAAACATAGGACAATATATTGTGTTTCTGACATAGCAGATGAAAGCAAACATAAAATCTCTGTGTGAAGTTTTTCTATCATTGTGTTTTATGGTAGTCTGTATTCTTTAATGTTGATGGTTGAGGGAGGAAATATGTCAGGCGGACATGATAATCAACAGAGACATGTTAATTCCCAACCTCTCCTGGTGGGATTCAGTGATCAATCCTGGTTCCAACAATCAATCAGAATCCAAACCCCCCTCTTCCCTTGGTTGCTTTGGTTATTGACTGTCTGGTCTGGAAGCCCAAATCCCCTATTTCCGATCCCATGCTGAGGTGCTCTTTTATCACCCCTGTACATCATAGCTTTCCTTTCCAGTGTAATACCTTTGCTTGAACAATGCCTAGGACTAGGACATTTACATATTGTCTGGTTTCCCCCCTTTATTCCCTGTGTAACTGACCGTCTGACCTTCACTCTTGGTCAGTCTGCTGTCTCAGACATGCTCTGTGTCAGAAGGCTCACTGTTTTCCAGAATCCAAATAAAGACACATCACTCACAACAAACTCTGCACCGGGCTTTAGAAGAATGTCTCTGACACAGCTGAGACACTTATAGCTTGGTGTTGTGATGTATGTGCATTATACGTGTGTTATTATCATGTTCAGTCAGGTTTGGGCCATTATTTTTATGTCTTGTGGCTTTTATTTTTTTACCTTAAACAAATGGGTATTTGGGGTTAGAAATGCTTCTAGTGACATATGTGACATATACTGCTCAAACATCCAAATAACAGTATCTTCATTGATCACTGTAATGGTAAAATAATAATAATTTTGATTAGAAATGTTTTAGTCAAATATTTCATAATTTACCAAATCAATGTACTTGATTATTTTACTCAAGTAGAGGTACTTTTACTTGCATGTAAAAATGTGCTCAGAAGAAAAGCAGAACAATTCAATTGTATTTTAAGTAAGCATCATCTGTTGAATTACAGTACACCTTTAGGTCAGGTTAAAGAAATGCATTTTGTCAGTCAACACACTGGTGGTACAAACTGGCTGTGAGTCATGAGACCAAGCTGCATAGCGTACAAACCTTTTCAATACATTTTACAAGCATTTTCCAAAGACTTACCTTCAGATAATTGAACAAAAATGATAGCACAAACTATGGGCTCTGCAGTGTGTTCATAAAGAAATATTAGGGTACACAGTATAAATGATCTGCCAGTGAAACAGCAATTTCACACACACACAAGTAAAAACAGAGGTTGAACTGTTTCTGTGTACACGCATTATGTTGGCAATAGCAAGCTTATGCCAACATATCTATTCTATTCACCATTTGTCTGTGAGTCTAGGTTCAACTTCTCTGCTCATCTAAGCTGTAAAACAGAACCGGTCCTCTAAGCATCTCTTGTTCTATGAAAAGTTTCTCTAAAACTACTATGATGCCGTCACAAAAAAACGACACACTTCAGCTTTCTGACTAAATTTATCGACCTCTGTTGAAGGATCCAACATGGATTTTATGTTTGTTTGATTGCTGTAATCTCATATACAAGTGGGTGGCAGATTAAATCACTGATTTATTCATTCTGCTTAACATGTAACATTGTTCAGTAATTTCCCTGGCAGGATCAATAAATTACATATCTTTATTAGCTATCTGACCATCTATAATGAGACTGTGCTCAATTACTCATGTCTCCTTCATTTTATTGAAATGTGTTGTGACAACTTCTGATTTCTTCTAAAAGTATATGTTAAAAACACATCCTTTCTTACAATTTGCAATGACTTTTTTCTTTCTCTATAAAGCATGTGCCTTTAAAATGGAGTAAAATTCAATACTTGCGATTGTTCTTCTGGAGTTGTGGACCAGATAGCGACTGATGAATTAGATTGGTAAAAGGAGCCAAGAACAGATTAGACATCTAGCTTTTAGTAGAGTAGTAGTTATTATGACTGTGGAGAGTATTTCTTACCAACCTTTAACAATCGTGTTACAAGATGATACACCCATGGAAAACATTTCTTCATGACTAAAACCAAACCACACCAAAACTTTACCTTTACCAAACTATCTATAGTTTTAACTTAACTAGTTTTAACATATATGAATCTCATGCCAAAACACAAATTTCACATAATCATAGCCACTTGATGAATATATAGGCAGAAAAATTATGTTATATTATATAAAATTTGTTTTTTTGAACTGTTTATGAGCTTTATTTCTCACGCTGCAGATTTGAGCTTTAAATTGATTAAAAAATAATAAACTACACCATAGTACCAACAGACTTACACGCTCTAGTTCTTTGTCGAGAATGTGCTAAAAATACGTGCCCTGTCTTTAAGGTTTCCCCCTCAAAAGATCATTTAAATCTCTGATTGCTCTTTGGTCGAACTCAATTATTTCCCACTGAAAGAGATATAGAAATCCTCTGTAAAAGTTTTTCAATAAAAGGTTTACGATGAAAGATGAGTCCAATAAAAAGCAATAACACTAGCACATCCTCATTAAAAAGTGCTTTGTCATATTTCAACTCCAAAGGCAGGAGACTTTTATTAACCCATTAAGCATGCTAATTACCCCAGATGCATAACAACACTTAGAGATGGGTGTTAAACTCCACCAGGTTGTTTAAGTTGAATTGGAAGTGTTGGGAATACTGGACAGTTGTTCTCATGGCCCATTTCTCAAATTATGGGAAACACGTTCAACTTGCTGCTGAAAAATCATACTGTCAGTATAACGAGGGAGCTACATTAAGTAATACTGGCTTTACTGTTAGCAAACAAGCAGAATTCATGATCAATATCCACAGTTATGAAACATGATCCTCAAAAGCTTTTCTTAGCAGGTTGATTGATTTTTATTTTTGTCTTTCGTCTGAGGTTTATGAGTATAGCTCTGTGCCACACACTGCAAAAAGCACTTTGTGTAAAACGTTTCTTTGTGCTCGGCTTCATTTTTGAAATATATCCTTGATAGTTCTGTTTGATTTGACCTACAATAACCTCAAATAGCTAAAGGCTGTTTCCTCTCTGTATTGCATATAAGAAAGGTTTTAAATATATTTCTTCCTGAAAGGTGATTAGGAAAAGACAAAGAGGGCTGAAGAAAGATTAATAAGGATAACTAAGGCTAAGTCCAAGATCCAGATGAATGTTTTTTGGTTGAGAACCAGGGCACACCGTAGACCTACATGAGACCGTATGTGTATGTGCACATCATTGCGTGTGTTCATCTAAGCCAGAGACAGAAAGACAAAGTGGGGGAGTTTAATGGAGTGTCCCGCGGCAAGGCTCCATTGTTCCCCCTCATCAAGCACGCTGGCAGTGCCTTAGCCCCGTAATGGCTACTGTGTGCCCTGAGCCACTACACGCTCCCCAGTTTCCGCTCACTCATTGCTAATTCTCATGGGCCAGGTGCATACTGGGGCAAAAGGTTGAGAGGATGCACTACATCAAGAGACAAGAGGGAAGTGGGTAATCTGATATTGGAGGAAAGAGACACAGGGACCAAAATGAAAGGAATGAAAGAGAAGGCAGAGTGGAGGAGCAAACCAGTGAGGTAATTATTAAATACAATCATGTCTAATCACAGAAACAAACAGACCATCCACTGGGAGGGCAGTACTTGTTCTTAACTTACCCATCTGGATCCAGTCACATAAACTGTTGAACACACATGCAGTAACTCACCATCTCTTTGAAATGTACACACCTATACACACTTGAGAACATCTCTGACAGCAGCCATTTAGAGAAGAGGAGTGATATTTGGCAGAGTGGAGTACAGTCTGGGACAGCCGAATCCCTCCCTCATATATCACGGGCAGAAACCATTACAGACAATCATAACAGTGTCGTCCAGTGCACACAAGGAGGACATAAAAACAAAGCTGAATGGGCTGCCATGCTGCTTCCTGGGCTGCCATTCTGTCTCTGGGTCTTTCTGTTTCTGGTCACCGTTTTATTTTCTCATCTTTGGCTGATTTAAAAACTGTTTTGAACAAGTTAATCAGCATGTAACTGAGTCAGGGGGGGAACTCTGAATACTGTGATTATTTTATGGATAAATGACATTAGAGAAATCTCAGGTATAACAATTATTCCTCCTAAAATGGCACAAACACTTCCTCACATCGAGTTTTTAGGGTTTTTTTCTTGGTCTATACTGCCCCCTAATGATCTTATAGAGACATATTTTTATCACAGTAAAAACATTTGGAAAGGTTAATGTAGAAGAATAAATCTAGAATATTGAAAGGAAGCTTCTCTTTCTAGAAACAATAAACACACACACACACACACACATCAGGGGGAACTGTGTCCCACTAATTATTAAATATGAAACAAAATGAATAAAGTGATAATGAAGGATGACTGGCATTAGGATTATTTTTAAAACAATTCTAATGCCAGTCCCCTATAAATTGTTTCTCTTGCAGAAGAATTACATTTGTGAATGTTTGAATGTCATCATGCAAAAGCACAATCCTATAGATCGAGGGTCACTTTCAACATTATAATCGGTTAATTGAATGTACTTTTGTTTATTCATTTATTTCCGTATAAAAGGAGTAGATGAAATGTAGACTTAATGAATACCTTTTTAATAACAGTAACTTCTGTATGTTGGAAAAGAAGTTTGATGATTAGGATTTTACTAACGCCTCTGGCAAAGAAGACATTTAAATCTTCAATAGAATTAATAAGAAAATGGGAACTATTAAAAAGAAAAGATAGAAATAATCAGTCATTTCTAGATCTCTAGCTGTGACTATATTGTTTTCAGACTTTTTTCCTTTTGTGCCTCATGGCTCTTGTTTGAACTGGTATGGAGTTGTCTTCCACCTCATAGACCTGTTCATTTAATTGTGTTCTCTCTCTCCTGGAAGGTCTCATTGTCTCTTCAGGTCAGATAAGAAGTATATTACGAGCTTCCTTTAAATTTTTACGAGGAATGCAGTATGACCGTCATCAAACTCAAGGTCTTTCAAAGTGCAATGGCTTTACACACTCTCTTTCTCTCTGACTGAGAATGATCTTTTAGGTCCTTCTCTCTTTAGAAGAAAATCTTATCAGTCCTGGTGGTTCAGATTAATGATCAGCTAGAGAAGAAAGACACACATAGACAGAACAATTTACAACAGGCAGCTTTTAAATCAGGCACTATTCAAAAACACCATTTATTATTGCAGCCCTATTCCCTCATATCTAATCTCTATTAGGAAAAATTCCCTTTCAAACCTGAATACATTTCCTAACTGCAGGGTATTGTGGGGGTGTGAAACTTTATTAAAAAGGCTAAATTTGTGCTTTATTCCCACCCATTTGATTTTGAAGTTTGACACTATTTAATAGTCATTCAGCTCAGTAAATCTAAATGTTTTTACCTATTTTTACTTAAAACAATACAGCTCATACAGGTCTATTGGCTACCTTTCAGGAGCTTTCATCATGACACACAGACAGTGAGCAAACACGTTTCTTTGTGGGGCTACTTTTCTAATCTTATTGTCTCCTGTCTGTTCTTTTTCCCATTCATCACATTGGTCTGTGTCATGATATAATCCTGATAATCTCACTGTAGGTTATTGAGCCAACAGAGCTGAGTATAAGCTGGGGGGGTGGGGATGGACAGAGCTGCCCAGCAGCAGCAGCAGAGCCACCGTGTGGTATAATCATTTCCTCCTGCTCTATAGGCTGCTCCTTCCCTGGGGTTCATCCGTCTGCCTAAACCATACACACACATATATACTGTATATGCACATGCTTACACATCCACTCAAGCAGATACACACAAACTCACATAGACAGCACAAGCATGCATACACAAACACAGATAACTGAGTAGTTCATGCATAGACAGCACTACCCCATGGTATAAACTAATTTACCAGGGTCCAAAAATCAATATACACACATCCTTTGTGTAGTTAATTCATACAGAGAAGCTGCCTGACCAGCTTCTTTCTAACGGTCTATAAAATTAGTGATCACTGGTCAACAGTGCCCTCTTGTGGCATATTTATTTCAGTAGAAATTGTTGACTAAACCTATAATTTCTCTTTATGTAAACTAGAAAATTGTATGTATATATGTATGTATATACATGAGACCTGAGTCATTTTCACTGAGTCATTTTTTGATTTTGCAAGCCTAAAGTAAACATCCCTGTTTTATTAGATTTAAGCATCTAAAGCCCCCATTCCCCAATGGACAAAGCCTGCATATTTTTGGCTGTGGGAGGAAACCCACACAGACACAGAGAGAACAGCTCCAAACTCCACACAGAAAGACCCTGTGTCCGACCCGGGAGCCGAACCCAGAGGCAACAGCACTAACCTCTGTGCACCGTGCTGCCTACCCGGAGTCGATTTAATTGATATAAATGCAGAGGTCAACATTTGCTTTATTAAAGTTTATGGTCACAGTCATGTGTTGTAAAGTTTATCCATGTTCAGTCACAGAAGTTGTAGTGAACCTATGACAGGACCTTTGACCAGTGACTGTCAGTTTGTCTGATATTCAGCAGTCCACAGTCTAGATGTTTTCCCACCATTTTTGAAAAACAGTAGTATTTGCAGGTTAAAAGCTTTTTACTCAAACTACAATACTGATGGAGCAACACAAGCAATATTTCTATTTGGAGAATAAGGTATAATACAGTGAGGAAATGTAGAAGCTCTGTTTTGCATACATGAATCGATATGCAACTGTTTGACACTGAAACAAAAGAAAAAAGCAACACATGCAAATCTGTCTGATTTGTGAACAACAGGGTAGAACAGCAAAGGAAAGTAACATCACTTGCGTGGATGTATATGAAGTTGTTGTCTCATATAAACATAGACTCTGCTCTGAACCCTTTCAGAAATTCAACATTTAACTCACTCACAGTCATTCAGTAACCTGTTGTAACCCAGCAGGGATTATAAACAATGGTATCGTCTCTCTCTCTCTGTTTATAATTGTGTGTGTGTGTGTGTGTGTGTGTGTGTGTGTGTGTGTGTGTGTGTGTGTGTGTGTGTGTGTGTAACTGTGTGCCAAGCCCTTGATCCTCTCTTCACTCTTCTTCAGAAACCGCTCAGAAATCTACTCACATCCACCCTCTGGTCATCGATCATAAAGGGCACAGAAGAGCTCATACTGGTGTCTGACAAAATCTAAACTACAGTATATCATTCACATTCACAGATGGAGAATAGGCACATGCACAAACACTGTGAGCACAGGCGCCTGCTAAAAATAGAATGGTTAAGCAGGCACTCCAAATATGCAAATATGAAGAAAAAAAACAATAATGTTCAATAAGGTGGAGATGAAAAATACAGGTAATACTGTTACAGCACACATGTGACAGAGGAAACTTCACTACACAAACTCTAATGCACTTATGAGAGTGGTAACCTACACACACACACACACATGCACATACACAATTAAATTGAGCACAGACACAGAAGTGAATATGATTCTGAACTCTGAATTGTAAAGGAAACATCAACATACATACACATTAGTAATAGCAGTGAATTCTCTTTGAAACAACTGTAAATGCAAGTAAATGCATCAGTTAATCCAAGGTTAGCTGGACAGGGATGAAGGAATAACAGATGGAGTAGTTTAACCAGAGCAAGAGAGGCTGACCTTCTTCAGAGAGGGAAGAGGAGGGGGGAGTGACAAGAGCATATGAGGCAGAGGGGAAAGGAAAGGTGTCACAGATGGAGACAATGCTGTGGAATAGCTGTCATCCATCTTCAGCATCTCTGCAGATACAGGAATCAGAGACAGAGTACCAGGAGGAAATAGAAAGTGAGAACAGATGAGAGTTACTGTATAATTGTGATATGTGAGGTAAAAAAATAAAAAAACACCCTAAAATCAAACACATCAAAAATCAAATCTCTCTCTCTCTCTCTCTCTCATACATATATATATGTGTGTGTGTGTGTGTGTGTGTGTGTATATATATATGTATATATATATGGAAAATTAAAACTTTTTCCAGGATGCTAGAAAATTAGAAAATTTGTGATTCTCATAACGAGTGTATTTGATTTTAGGGTGATTGATTTTTTAAACACACATACAACCACCTATATAGATTTTTTTTTTTTTTTTGTTGTTGTTGTTTTTTTTGTATTACCTGTTATGATTACCTAAACAGACATTTCAACCCTTTGAGAGAGAGCATACATTCCTAAAAAAGAAAGTGTTTTATTAAAAATTAATTAATTATCTACCCTCTACATGATTACATAAACCAATTTAATTAGCATCATCAGTGATCATATCTAGAGATGTTTGCATGGTGTATTATTATTATTATTATAATTATTATTATTGTTATTATTATTGTTGTTGTTGTTGTTATTATTATTATTATTATTATTATTATCATTGTTGTTGTTGTTGTTGTTGTTGTCCACTTTATGGGGGAAGGTGAGCATAATTAAAATGATAATGACCCAACAAATAAATTATTCACTAAGAATTATACCTTTATCCATCCCACAACAATCATTGCTGAGATATAACAAAATAATAAAACACTTTCTTTGGGATGTTAGAAAAATTGTCAGCCTAAAAATGAAGAAGGATTAGACAGACCTAAAATACTACAGTGTTTCTTTTGAAATGGCAAAGTTTGGTAGACACTTGACTGGAACATATAAACTTTTTAAAGCTCTTTCACGGATATTAGAATATAGAGAACAACAATAACAGGAAGAATCATGTTTAAATGTATTCTTAATCTGTATGGTAAGAAGTGCATAAAAATGCAAAAACTGTGAAATTCAAATTCAAAAATATGCATCTTTATCACACAAAAATGAAAATGAAAATAAAATATTAACCTTAATTGATAAAAAACAGTGTATTTAACATTGAATATTCTACTCAAAGGGTTTATTCTAATTTCGTATGTGAAAATTAGAGAAATGTTCTATTTAGAGGGTTAATGCTGCTTTTGGAAATGCTTACAGATAAGATACTACATGGCAAAGTTTTCTTCTATCAAGATAAAAATGAAGTACAGTATTACACAGAGTTATCAACAATGTTTCACATTTTATCCAAGTTGTATGTGATGTGTCCATGGACAAGTAGAAGTGGTTGCAGCAAGAGCCACTTTGGAAAAGACATGGGAGGGGTCAACATTAAGGAATATGTCAGAGACCAGACATAAATGTAGTCAATATAAAACAATTAATTGGAGGTGATCTACGCTGGAAATGTAGGAAAGAGTGTGGTACATATATCTATGCATTATTGGAGTGTCCTAAGTTTCACCCTATAGAGGAACGTACTGGATTATATGGAGTAGATAGCTAAAATATTAACGACCCAGATCACCAGGACATAGTCTCCTACAGGATCTATGTTTTGAATATTGAAAGCTGGCCTCATAACCTGCCTGATAACCAATTCATCACATAAGAAGTCATCACTGGTATTAACTGTTACAGTTGAATACAATCAGCTCTGTGAAACGCCATAAAAGGCAGACTTGATGCAGCATGGTTTGACACTCAAGGCATGTAAGCTGCATTATGTTGTATTATAACTAGTGAAATTATAATAGCATGATGTACAAAATAGGTTAAGCATCACACTATGTTGAGGTGTTATTCAGTCTAATACATTGTAATACAAAAAATTTACATTGTTTAAAAGAACAAAGAAAACCTAAACAGCTCATGGCCCATCTAGAAAAACTTGTCATTCTAGATAATTGTAATAATGATGCTAAGTACAGCTATGAAAGCTATCTAGAATATTCCCTTCTACCAAACATACAATCAACAGTTTGCTCTTCTGGGCTCTATTAGCATTATCAGCAAACATCACCATGCTTTTATCCTGTCACTGGTAACACAGCTGTTTTCACAACACCATGGACAATGATAATAATAATCATTATTGTGGTTAATCAGCTCCCCCCCTGCTCCTCAAGGACAGAAACGAGCCAAAATGCACATGGAACAGAAAACACAACAACAACATAAAACTTCTTAACTTCAATAGCTTTATTGTTGCTCAAAAATGAAATAAAAGAATAAATGTCTGATTGAAATATACAATTCTTTTTTTTTTTAAAGCTTTTATTTACCTCTCAATGTGTTTTTTCAGCTTTGAAGAAACAAAAAAGCCAATCGTGCTGTGATATGGCATGAATTATTACATTTCAACACTGATTTATACACTTAGAATCGCAAAGAAGTTCCCTTACTTTTTTTTTCCCCTGGAGCAAAATGACTTGCACCTCAGGGCTACACTGGAGCTCCCACCAGCTTGCAGCCATCCACGAAATGAGAAAATCTATAATGCATTTAATTCTGTTCTTCATAGATCAAAAGCTGTCTCCCAATGGCACCACGGGGGCTACAAACACTGCATCAACCTTCCTCCTCCCCCTTTTGTAACCTACAGACATACAGTAACTATTATTCAGTGTGTCCACTGTCACAACCTCTCTGCACATCTGCTGTACAAACACCTGCATGAGTTTAGCTCTACTACAGCAATATATTATCTTCATAGATGATACTTCTCTATTTGTTGTGCTCTTTCCACTATGAGCTCAGCAGTCTCAGCCAATTGCATAATACCTCTGGTATTTACTTAAGAAATGAATTCCCTGTTTTTCAATAATCCAAAGTGGATGTCTACCATCATCTTAAAGATAATCAGTATGGAGAGGCGCACACAGGAAAAAAGCTTTCTGGCAATGTGTGCAAACCTGTCCATCTCTTCTCATCCTCAGAAGTATCACCAACACAAATGATCTCAAAAACCATTTGAGATACTGTATATTAGCTAGATTTTTTTTCAGTCAGAGTGGAGCAATGCACTTACAGTCTTTCTAGTTAGTTTATAATAAGTTGATTTCTCATCTAGAAATTCCATTGTTCATTTAAAGTCCATTTAAAGCAGCTGACAAAGGACTTCCACATCCTGGTTTCACTTCACTTGTAACTTTGGTTTATTAAGTTATTGTGTGACAATAACTATCCCTAACCCACACTGTAAAGAGTAAAGACTGTGTTTTCCTGTTCTGGATCTCTTATTATGCATCAGTCATTATGGCCAGCGTATGATTACACAACAGCTGTAAAGTCTGACAGTTTAACAGACAGACACGGTGTTACACATGCTACGTGATAGGTGTACAGGCCTTGCTGTTGACGCTTTTTATGTGTTATGTGTCACATCGTCTATGGGCTACTGCCTCGCAATTTTCTGTTCTGATGTCCTGTGTGTGTTATATTGGATAGCAGGCACGTCCTGCCTGCCAGATCTCTCATCAGTTTTCATCGTTTATCTAGAAACAATGAAGGACAGAATGTGACAATGGATATGTAAAAGGAGAGGGGTGTAGGTAGATGTGCAGGGGGTAGAGGGCTACAAAAGGGAAAGATGATATAAACTATGGTGATGTGCTCCATTAAATCTTATGAGAGATGGTTTCGATGAACCTCAGCCAGATGCTGTACACCGTGGTCACAGCTCATGGAGCCCCACGTGGTTTTATAAACCCATGAGGAATAAGCAAGGAAATAGCAGGACACTTGCTCATGACATTTTAAAAAGGAAGAGCACTCAAAATAAAAAAAACACATAGAAAGTCTTTTATAACACACCTTCTTCATATAAAAACCACAGTACCTACATTACCCACAATGCAACTCAACTACCAACAGTTTGCCATGATGTTTGGCTGTGTTGTTCTAGTGGTGGCTCACTGCTGCAAGTGAAGTGTTGTTTGTTCTAAGCTACAAAACAACAGAAAGGATTATAGAATCAGCCAGTTTCCAGATGGGGTGATGTTGTCTGATTAACACACACACAGTGTCTGTGTCTGTTTGTGTGTTAATATAGAAAAATTCAAGTAATGTTGCTAATTCTCAGAAAAGCTTGAAGCATCAATATTTGCCTAATTTGCCTAGAAGCATTACTTAACCCATTATCGAAACAGTTGCTGATTGCTGTTGATCAATTGTTGACCGTCTCAGGTCTACCTGAAATGATCGATGGTAAAAGACAAAGTGTTGTAGTTAATAATTTACTTTAAAAAAAAAATAATAATTACAGGTATGGTTTTCGCACATTCGCTTTATTTCCTGGAACTACCCTTTCCTGATACTTACCCTGTCAGTTTTTTTTCAACTCACACCGTACATTTATGATCAATGACCTCAAATTGTCTACAGGATAGAGCTGGGTTTAGAAACCGGCGCGCCGTAAACATAGAAAATGAGTACTAGAGTTGGTATGCGGCCTCCCAGAGTAAAACAAGACAGCATGATAGCTGTTTTGAGTCATTTTCTACAATAAACAAGAAGACATGAACTTAGATCGTTTTTATTCAATGATAAACCTGATGAAGCACAACGTAAAACACGGGAGCTGACGTTTCCTGATCTATATTTCCAGGATCTATAACCATTCAGTCGTGCCTGGAAAACGTCGTGAACGCGCATGTCAGGTTCGCTGCAGAGATCCTGCTGCCTTGCCCGGTGCGATTAATCGTAGAGATGGTATTGACACTGAGAGGCGTCGGACGGGCAGTTCTGCACGTTTGAATAGATGACAGGGTCAGGTGAAATTACAGATATACGCGTCGAGCACAAATTCATCGCAACCCTTCTGTCAGTGGAGGAAGACGGTGCTGCCAGGCCGAGGACAACGTAAACGTTACTGATGGAATCCCCGGTCGTTGCTAGACGGAGAAACCGAAAGGGTGGACTCGTTATAAATCATTAAACACTACATCTGCTATATAATATAAGGAAAATGCATCTGCATCAGGTGCTGACGGGAGCTGTAAACCCTGGAGATTGCTGCTATTCGGTGGGAAGCGTGAATGACACTCCCTTCACGGTGAGGTGTTATTTTGATATTATAATTTTAACAAGATGACACCCAATCGTACGCTAACGACTGACAAGCTAGCCGAATAGTTAGCTAGCCAGCTAGCGTCATGTTGGATACAAACGGACTGGCTAGCGGGCTACTGGTTAGCTCAGTGAGGGAGCTAGCCAAACTGCCGCACCAATACATTCACAAACAGTGAGTCGGGACGACTCGAGTCATCTTTATCAAACAAGCCTCCGTTTCATGTACCTTGACAGCCAGTCTGACAACGACAAGATAACACACTCAAATAGATGCTCAATTGTGACATTTGCGTCTGCTCTTGTGTGATAACGTTGTATTATTTATGTCGTCGCTCCTAAACAGTTACCGCTAGCCTCTCCAATGACCTTTAGCTGCATCTCGTAACGTTAGAATTACTGCAAGGGAATCCCTTTGCGCAGCCATAACATAGTCACCAGACATTTGCAAAGAGACACACTCAGACTACATTTTGCACTGCACACTGCAGGTAAGTGTCCGGAAGAAAAGTGGTTTGGCCATAATTTCGCACCATAACATGATGAATAAAAACGTGAGTGTTATTTGTGGTTGCAGGACTAGCTAAGCTTGCTACCATTGGTTGTGAGATCCTCCTTAGGGATTATTAGCTCCCTGTCATCCCAGCATCAGCTGCACCAGCCATGACGTAGGCAGCCATACATGGACACATCAACTACAGGGCCGGATGGCATTGGTTTCAAACACAAATAATAAATAATTAAATAAATAAATAATAAGCCAGCTGTCAACATTCAGGGTTTAGTGAAACGGCAATCTAGGGCTGTGTAGACGATGATCAGACATTTACTATAAACCACCGTACAATAGTGACTATATGTGTATGTGTGTCCTGTAAGTGTCTGAGGTCTGGAGGTGTTTCACGATGACAAGGCCCAGTCAGTACTCCTTATGGTATTACAGCATCTTTTGTGACGGCAATGGTTTTTTTTTTTTTTTTCATGTACATCAAATGGTATAGTTGTTTTATATTGTTTTGCATGAAATGGATAGATAGGCTAAAGTTAAATTAAATTAGAGTGAACTTAGATATTAGTGTGCCATCCTTAATCAGTTCCTGTATTGTGAGCAGATGATGAATAATGATGTCTTTCTAGATGGCTGGATGATCTTTAATAGCATCCCAACAACATTTCCCTGTACTTACCTGAGGGTTAGGCTTTCTATTGAGAAAGAAATAAGAAAATATGTTATAACTTTGTTGTTACTTGAGAATTAAAAAAAGGGATATAGAAGGGACCAAGTTTATATCAAAAACAGCGTGTCTGCATGAGTTAAACTTAACTATTGCAGACTCACAGTCAGTCCTTGAGCAGATATGTTGCACGGTGTCATTCCTTCATGCTGACGATGCCCAGAGCCTTACTAATGGCTGCCAGATCTTGGCTTCATCTTTTCTTTCTTCCTGGTAACCAGACAGTGGTGTTGTACTTATTTATTTATTGTTTTATTTTTTTCAGAAGCACATAATCCCCTTCTTACTTTCTCATTGCCTTAGTCCATAATAATTTGTTACAGTAATTCTATCATCCTGCTCATTACAAACCTTAGAGAAGAATTGTCCCTCACTTCTCTTACACACTGACCTCAGATCAAGGCTGTTTGGATCTAAACAGGCGAGGTTTTTACCACAGATTACACCTACTAGACAATATAACAGAGAGAGTCGGGAAACTAAAGACTTGCACTTTGCCGAAGGGCCCTTGGCTTCTGTGCCTGGTGTTCTCTTTCTGTGTCTGAGAGCGTATTTTGAGAACACCAAACATCATGTACAATGCAGTTACACTCACACTGACCCCTAGGGCTCTTAGGCCAGATCCTGACACACTCACTCATACATACACACACGCATATACACACACAGCTAACCTAAAGCAGCCATGAGCTCATGAGGTCAAATGAGCAAGCATTAGCAAAAGCGTCATTCATCATGAAACATTCAGTCTCCAAACGTAGCTTCTGCAATGTTTTTTACTCAACTCTGTGCATCAACTTATTGACAGCAATTGGCAAACATAATATTAGATGAAGTCTGGATATTGGACTGTGAATAACACATATGTCCTGTTGTTGTCAGTCCAGGAAACCAGTGGATGGTTGATATAAAAAGTAGATCAATGAAGAGAAACTAGACGGCAGGAAATAGGAATAGATCTGTTCATCATTTTGGCTAAAGAAATTTGTCTTTTTCAAAATGTTTCAATATATTTTCAGTGATAATGTGAAAATGTACATACATTTCTCTTTCAGATTTTTTGATTTTTTAAGCTGAACATGACCAGTTGAGGTGTAGTAAAGACATGTTGGCAAAGACTAATATTCTGTTACTCTATGTGTTGCTGTAAAGGTATTATTATCGTCCTAGTCGAAAATGTGTAAACTGCTAAACTAAAAGTGGACAGAGAGCAGGAAAGGTTTTTTTTTAAGTGAAGTTGGTTTTCACTTAATACAAGACACTGATACCTAGAGGATGAAAGAAATTTTCTGAGATTACTGTCAATTATTTTAGACGTATGACCACAAACACTACCAGGGACCAAACAATGGTATTGTATATCAAACCCTAACCCAAATGAGCAACATTTACTAAACTCATCGGTCTCATACCAGAATTTAAAACAGTTTAACAAAATCTTGAACAAAGTACCAAACTAAGCCAAAAAAAAACTTCTGTCTTTCACAGTTAAAGAGTTAAAATGTAATTCTGTGCCTCAGAAATGATGACATGATAATTGTCCTCAGATCCATCGTAAAAACCTGTTGACTTTTTCCTCAGCCTGGTGTAGTAGTTTTTATTCATTGATTTGTCATGTAACAATAGAAATACAAACAGAACAATACCTCCTTTGTCTGTGTTTTAGGCTCCGTTAAGTTTCTAAAAAATTAAGTTACTACATTGTTTAAATTAAATATGTTATAACCAAAAGACAAAATGTAGAAATATTGAAATCAGACCCTCTGTAGTTTGGCTGTTAATGCCTGCTGTTTTGCTGCAGTCATGCTGCAGAGAATAACAAGGCTTATATATTTTGACCATAGACAGAGGGATCAAAGTACAGGTCTGTGTTAAATGCTTTGCTGGAGGATAATGTCTCAACACAGACTGACAGAAAGACCATGTTACTGCAGGTCAGAATTAATCAGTTCATGCTTCAAAATATTTGCAGCAAAACTTTTAACTACTAAGCCAGAAAAGGAGCATAAAAATGAAAATATTATACAGAGTAAATTGACTTTCCCAGCCTTCGCTGACCACTTTACATTACAGATCACATTCACACAGAGCTACTTTACACTGTAATTTTCTAATTTCGTTCAAACATTCACACATCAATGGAGCAGCCATCGGAGTCCTGTATCTTGCCCAAAGACACTTTGTCATGTGGACCGGAGGACACGGGAACCGAACCACGGATTAGTGGATGACCCGCTCTACCTCCTGGGCCACAGCCACTTTAACTGCATAATATGTTCACATGATTGTGTTGTGGACAGGCAGTTGCTACCACATGTAATGTTTTCAACTTAAAAAGTGACATGTGATGGAGCAAAGGCAGAAGTGACCTCTCTCCTTCTTCCTCTTATTTACTTTCATTACAACTAACAACTGCGTTCACTCTTTTCTTACAAAACTAATTTCCTTTATAAAGGAGCCTCCTCCCTGCCTCGTGGTGGCTACTATTATGCAAATACCATTTCAGGTGCACTTAACTAGCAAGATGTGATTTGACCTAAGTACCTCTCATCAGTATTATAAGCATGCCAATCTACAATAGACTAGAAATGCTGCTTCAGCCTTTTAAAGAATGACAGAGGGGTTTCCCAGTGCCTAGAAAAGTCATTTATAAGCATTTCTCACATAATGTACATGTAGCTCTTTGGAATATGTATGTACAATAATAGCATGCTTTAACAAAACAATCTATTAAGTAGACGATACATAAAAAGGTAGAGTTAACCTTTTACATACCCATACACATACATTGCTTTGTTCCCCTCACGTTAGATGCAGCTGGTTTGTCATTGTGAATATCTTACAGAGGTAATATTTGTCCAAAGGCAGTGGTGTTCTTGACTGACATGGAGGAAAATGTGTAGACACAGGGTTTAACTCATGTCGAGTCAGCACATTTATAAGCTACAGACACTAAGAGAGATTCAACAGATCTAAATACATTCATAGAAAGGATGAGTAGATTCTTAATTAAATATTCTTCAACCTAAACATCAAAGTGGACCAGATGTCCAGCAGTCTTTGTTTAATTCATTTGAAATGCATTTTTGTTTTGACTAATAGACATAAGGATTCTCATCCCTTTGTTGATTTAAACTAAAATCTGATTTACATGATTTACACTAAAAGTCTGTGTCAGACTGGTTCAGTATATTTACAGTCACAGTGACATGTCTCTTAAAACCTGGTGTTATTTGCAAACCCATTTTTGTTAATTTTACTGAGATACTAGAGATGAAAAGCATGGTTATTCTAGGACCCAAACAAACAATATGAAAACATCTGATCTACAAACTGATTTGAAATGTCTCATTTGATGAAGGCACTAATGATATTTTAGTCTCAGCTGTTTGTTTACACCATTAAGTCTTCCTACTGTATTTATTATGTTGTGTCAACCTTAACCATCATGTGACTAATCAATGATGTGCCGTTTATGAATCATCCAACTTTGTGCTGCCATGCCTCAGTACCTTGTCCTGTCTGTGTGTACTTTAGTGTAGATTTGTGGAAAACACAGAAGGGCGATTTTAAAGGAGGCAAACAATGAAGATAGCTTTCTCAGTTTAACACAGATCCACTCAGTTTTATCAGTCTAGTTCAAGGTCCTGCCAGGCACAAGTTAAAAAGAAAGCAGGTAGAGTGGATGGACACATTCTCTTAGCGTGCGTGTGGTACAGAGTAGTCATAGACATTGACAGCTGTTATGTCCTGGAGAAAATGCTGAAGTAACAATAAAACACTCATGTTATCGCTCTCACTTCTCTCCCTACATGTCCTTGTCTCTCCAATATCATGTTATTGTATAGAAAAACTAATCCTGTGTCCTTCACATCAACTTTATCTCCATCTGTCACTTTACATTATACCACTGGCTGTCATTTTGTCCTGTTGTGTGACCAAGAGGTTCCCAGCCTCTCCTCCTATTCTCCTGAATAATGAAAGACACAAAGCCGTCATCCTGATTGTACTGTTGCTTCCAGGCCAGCTCGCCTGTCTCTTAGGTGCTGCTGTCTCTGCTGCCATTCTGTTCATAGTTGCCAACTGCCAGCAGCCACCGTTGTATCAGTTTACCCCTCTGCACTCAATCCAACTCTTAACACAGGCCTGCCTATTATATGTGGATAGTAAACATGTGTAGTGTATGTCTCCTTATTGCACATGAGGAGGTGTTTTTTTATTTCATGTAGGGATGTGTAAAACAGCCTTACATGGTGTCTGTGGTAACTTCACCACTATACACTATGGATGTAATAGTGATTGAAGGTACCAGTCATGCATCCATCACAGTACATGTTGATATGACATTATATTGTTTACATATGTATGTTCTGTAAAATGTATTAATAAATGGCAGTAGCTGTTTTCTAAGATTAAATGAGTTAAAGCATTGATGCATTTTACAGTGTTATTCACACTTTGCTTTTTGTTTCTTTGGTCATGTTTTTTTTAGGCCTATGGTTCCGGTTGTGATGTTGTGATCTTGGCTAGTGACTTTGAGTGTGTGCAGATTATCCCCGGCGCTCAGAATGGAAACATACAGGTGGGCTGTGTGGAGTGCTCCCACCAGCTTGGCAGGGTAAGTGTTGACCACACACTCAGACACACTCCAGCTGTTTCCATTTTTTCCATGAAGCCAGACAAAGTTTGTGCTTAATGTAAAGAAGTGCATTTAGCCTAGCATTTGCTCCTGTGTTGCACTGCAATGATCTCGCTGTCCCGCTTTCCCGCACCACTCCCCACCTACTCCTCTCCTCTGGGAATGACTGTGCAGAAGCACTGATGGGATGAGTAATGTTGTGATAATGAATGCAGCTCTTTATTTTTAGATCGCTGCATCGTACGGAAACACAGTCTGCATCTTCGAACCTCTTTCCACCAACCCAAACAAACGCCATAAGGTGAGCAGAAATGACAGTATTTTTGACATGCTGTATGTGGTGCTTTTGAATCAGTATCTAGTGAGTTTATTCACACTTGTACACTACTGACATTGCATGGTTTGTAATGCTCTTTTATCACTAACAGCAGCTTAACTATCAGTGGCAAAAGACAGGACAGTTCTTCCTCGATGCCATCACCTACAATCTGGCCTGGGACCCACAAGGTACGCCTGGGCTTTTTATGTTTAACTGATTTACTGACTGACTAAATCCATGACTGACTAATTCTAAGCTATGCACAGCACCTGCTCGCAGCCAGCTTTGGTTTGTCTGGAATGATGAGCATTATGTAATACTGACAGTGTGCATGTGGCTCTCTGGATTGTAACAACATGGGACGTGAGGTGTGTAACATAGTGTTTTTTCTGTCCTCAGGGAACCGTATCCTAGCAGCAACTGAGCGGCTCCAGGTGTGGGCTCCTCCACTGGCAGATGCCCTGATAGAGGAGGAGGATGGGCAGATGACTGAGGACAAACCCTATCCTGTCCTCAATGACTGGAACTGTGTCTGGCAGTGCAAGTATGTTTGTACTTTTCTGTCATGATTGACACACACAGACACACACACAGGACACAATGGAGTGGAAATGAAACCATCAAGATAAGTTTGAGGGGCAGACTTTCAACCCTTATTTGAGGGAATTAACAAAAATATTGTGTATCATTGTCAAAAGCAGTATTCACACAGGATTAGTTTTACCGGGGGACACATATTACCCCCCAATCACTGAGATGCAGATTCGCACGGGACTAGTATTATCATGGGATGTCTGATTGGCAAATATGGTAGGTGATTTGCAGAGGATTTTTTACTTTAGAAATTACAGACATGGCGCATTCGCACAGGCTTAAGATCTCAGACATCCTCCACAATTATTATAAATTACCAGACGTCCCCAGGTAATACCAATCCTGCACAAATAGGGCTAAACTCTACAATCAAGAGAGGCTTTGGTGAGTGTAAATACAGCAGGTTCACCACAAGGTGCAAACCACTATTGAGACAGAACAGAAAAGAAACATTAGATTTTACCAGAGGGTACCTAAAAAAGACTTCACAATCTTGGAACAAGATTCTTTGAACAAATGAAACCAAGATGAACTTGTACCAGAATGATGGGAGCAGATGAGTATGGAGAACAAAAGCACCACATCATCTGTCAAACACGGTGGAGGTAGTGTTATCATGGGCATATAATGCTGCCAGTGGAACTGGGTCACTGGTGTTTACGGATGATGGGGCTGTTATTGGAAGTAGCCGATGAATTCTGAAGCGTTAAGGGCTAAATTATCTGCTCAGATTCAGACAAATGCTACAAGACTGATAGGATGTGGCTACACATTACATATGGATAATTACTCAAACATATTGCAAAAGCAAACCTTTTCTCAAGCACAAGAAATGGAAAATTCTTCAATGGCCCCTGACCCCAGTATTATTGAACATGCTTTTCACTTACTGAAGACAAAGTTAAAGGCAGAAGGACCCACGAACAACAACGCCTGAAGGTAGAGCTAGTTTCAGCTAGTTCTGGAAAGGACTAGAGATATCTGTAATTCCTAAATGTTTATACAGTATTTTTGTTAAACCCCTTTGCTGAAAGTCAAGCTTATTATCTTAGTGATTTTGTTTCAAGTGCATTGTGGTGGTGTATATATGGTGGTGAGATATTACAAAAAATGTGTCTCTGTTTTAATCAGAAGTTTGCCCTAGAAGGTTTTTATTTGTATTTTTTCCCCCTGTGTTGTGCACTAAAGAGTTACTCTTCTCTATGCAGATAAAATATTGACTTTATTTGAGGAATTACATACATTTTCTGCTGAGTATCCAAACATCTGCAGATAGCCTCATGTGAAAGGTTTCCATGCATTGATTCCTTTTCCCGTTTGTTGCTTTTGCTCTAAGCTGTGTACACAGACATGTGTACCCTCTTAGTAATTGTCATTTGTTGACACACGTGCATTGTCAGAATAGGGAAGCACAGACTGAAATAACCAGCAGTAGGTCATGCACACAACAACCACACAAATGTCTGACAGGAGAACTAGTTGTTTAGTTTCTTTGTTTTTACATGGAGAGCTTCCTATAGAGAAGTGAATATAGCTGATATTGCGGTTGTTTCCCTCAGGACTGCTGCATCTGTTCACATCGCCAAGTGGTCTCCTGATGGAGAGTACTTTGCAACAGTTGGGAAGGTATAATATTTATGTGAACATGTTGCAAAATAATAAGTTTGATAAACAGTTTTTGCAATTTGGCTGTGATTTTGTAAACGTTGATATTTGTATATTATCTGATGCATTCTTGTGTGTGTGTGTGTGTGTGTGTGTGTGTGTGTGTGTGTGTGTGTCCAGGATGACTGTTTGCTCAAGGTGTGGTATCCCACCACGGGCTGGCGTTCTGCAGTGGTGGTCCAGGAACCCTCTGATAAAAAGCCTCTCCCTGTTCACTTCTCCTTTGTTTACTTGGCTCATCCTCGCTCAGTCACTGGGATGTCCTGGAGGAAGACCAGCAAGTACATGCCCAAGTAAGAAAGGATGCACACACTCATGCTGTCAGGATGGTTGGAAACATGTTTATTTTTCCACCTCCATACTTGTTGTCCTCTGAAGCGTGATTTATTTCTTTTTCATTTTTCAGTTTGAAAAAAAAAATGATGTGATGTAATGTGCTCTGACCAAACATTTTTGGGGGTAAAAACATTTAAAATAAGGTAATCTGTGGATGGTTAAGACATTCTCTTGCTGTTTTCTAGGGGTTCTGTAAGCAATGTGTTGCTAACGTCCTGCGAGGATGGTGTGTGTAGGTTGTGGTCAGAGACGCTGCTACCAGAAGACACCCTGCTTGGGGGACAGATCTCAGAGAACACACACTCCTTTAGCTCTAGTCTGCCAGGCTTGGCAGGCAACAAGGACAAGATCCAACATGCTTTGGAGGTACATTTATTTAAGTCAAATCTGTTGCGATTTAAATTGTAAAAGAAAATATGAAAATATATGCTATTTCTATTAAGGAATAACAAAAATGTGTCGGCTGTGTTTTATTCCTGCAGTCAATACATCACCTGAAGCATCTGCGCCGAGGCCGACGACGGTCCTCTGCTCTCGTGGCACATAGTGATCTGCTGCCCTCTCAGCTCGGCACACAGGACACACACACTCACCGCCACATCGCTCATCACGCCAATGCCCTTTGTCACTTCCACATCTCAGCCAGTATTAACCCCAACACAGGTGAGTGTCCTCATTGGATTCAGTGTCTTCATTGCTCAGAAACATGTCTTTATTTCTTCACCATAAATATTTACACTATTGACCATGATGTTACTGTTTTTAATGACTTTCTTTGTGACATATTAAATGCTGATATATTCATCTGATTAACTTAATAATCGTAAAGTTCAACTGAAAACTCTATTAATAAATGAAATTGCTTTACTGCAGCATAACAGGCAGCTGTCCAAAAGACAATTTACTTTGCGTATGATGCACATTACGTAACAGAGTGATACAGCAGAAATGGCTTGTGTGACTGGAAAAATTAAGAAAAACAGAGCAGTCAATGTTGCTACAAATCTAGTTTGAGTTTGTATAAGATTTATTTACTGTTTGGTTTCTTCCTTTTATCCCTTTCTTCTTCTGTCAGATATACCACCAGTGCTGGCTGACTCTGCAGTGTTCAACCCAGATGATGGGACTGGAGGCGGAGGCTTCATGGTTCATTGGCTCAACAATAAAGACCTTAGCTTCACATCATCCATGGACCTTTTTATGATGCAGCTCCGTAAGGTTTCTGATCAGCAGCTGGACCACACTGCTGAGGACCCCCTGGACCCCGAGGGAACCACTATGAAGTTTGACTTTGGTATGACCCACAACCAGGTCAAAAACCCATTCCTTAAACCCATTAGCTTAGTAGAAACACTGTGTTGTTAAAAAAAAAAAAAAACAAAAGAACATATTTTTTGTCTTTCTAGACTTGGACGACATGTCTGACAAAGCCTCCTCAGAGCACGGTGAAGATGGTGAACCAGGGGAGCAGGGAAGCACCAAGGCGTCCTCCCCAGGATCTAACTCCAGCATGCCTTTGCCCTCAATGCTGCTGGAGAGGAAGATGGAGACTCTGACCACAGAGTGGAACAAGAGCCCAGACATGCTGTTCACCATCCACCCTAGCGATGGATCGTTCCTGGTTTGGCACGTGAAGTACTTGGATGAATTCAACCAGGGCATCTTTAGACAGGTTCAGGTGAGCAAAAAAACGTTTTTAGTGACTGTAATGCTTTCAATTCATTAAATTCATTTAAATTCATATTATTTGATCATGGACTTGTACAGCTTCTTCATTCACAAACAATCTTTGACTGAGTACAGACACTGGGTGCAGAAGAGTACTTCAACCAGAAAACAGCCTAATTTTGTTTTAGCCTTTAATTTTTATAGAATTACCAATAATTAGCAGTGTTTGTCATCTTAACTAGTGGAAGCAACAGTTAGCCACCACCTGAATGTGGTGTACATGTTGTGGTCCTGTGGTTTCTAATGGGTTTCATTTTCCCTCCAACTCCAGGTGTCCTTTTCCTCTCGTATTCCAGTGGCATTTCCTACAGGTGATGCTATCTCATTGAGCAAAAACATCCTGATGTACGCCTGCACTTTGACAGAGCATGAGAGTGTTGGGGCGGGGGAGCAGGGAGGGTCTGTGCAGCGTGTCTCCCACTCTGCTTCAATCTCTGCTAGCCTGGCTTCACCTGCGCTGGCCTCTTCTCCCAACCTTCGCCCTGGTATCAGTCCTGCTGTCATGATGGTCTCCAAACATGTTGATGGATCTCTTAACCAGGTAAAATGTTTTTAAAAACAGAGTTTATAGCTTGGGATGCAATAGTGTTTTTCTGCCACAAATCATTTTAAACATATTTTGAATAAATGACCATTGTTCTCCAGTTCTGTTTAGGATAATTTCAGTTTATAAACACAAATGAATGATGGTGTATTTGAATGTTTGGGTGTATTTGTTCCACTCATCCTTCACTAAACTGTCTCTTTACAGTGGGCAGTGACATTTGCTGAGCGCTCCGCCTTCTCCAATGTCATGACAGTATCTCACAAGTTTCGGTACTGCGGCCACCGCTTCCATCTGAATGACCAAGCCTGCCACACAGTTCTACCACTGCTGCTGACCTCCTCTCACCACAATGCCCTGCTCACCCCACCCTCAGCCCCCGGCAGCCTAGAAGGAGAGCAGCCTCAGACTTTTCCCCTACCAAAGGGACTTCCTAGGTACAGATCAAAATGAAGGCAGAGAAAGGCAGCTTGAAGTAGCTCGCTCACACAGAGACACACACGCTGGGAGAGAAATAGGCTGCTGTTTAATGCTAATGGCACCTGAGGCTGTAGCCTGGCTGTGCCTAAAGGTGCAAAGACACATTTTTTTCATTTTAATACGATATTTTATTTCATTCTTTTTTAATTTCCCCAGTAATGTCGCTAGCACCTCTTAGCTCAGTGTTACAGCCAGGGAAAGTAGTGAAAAACATGTTTATGCTAAAGTTGTCCAATGTAATGTGAGTGACAACCTGGCAATCATGCTTGTTTTGACTACACTATTAATCTTGACAGCTTAATGAAAGACACACACACAGCTTCGGCTTCATGAGATACCAGAGACTGTACACTAGTTTGAATCTGTTATCCGTTTCTGTTACTTGTATTAGCAGGAAGCAGCTGCGTAATGCAGCGACAAGGACCTTCCATGACCCAAACGCCATCTACAGTGAGCTGATCCTGTGGAGGGTGGATCACATTGGACCCTTGTCCTTCAGTGGAGGCGTCTCTGAACTGGCCCGTATCAACTCTCTACACACTTCTGCATTCAGCAATGTGGCTTGGCTGCCTACACTAGTACCCAGCTCTGTGCTTGGTAAATGCACCACTGACACTAAGGCCATCTACATTCAAACCATCAATACTGTGCACTAGTTAAGTGTACTCAACATTGCATGCGTATGCATAAAAATGTTTGTGTTACTGTGCTTTGAGAACAAAAAAATCTTTTCCTATTAAATCCAATGCTACTTTTTTGGATCTGTATCTGTTTTTTAGGCTAAAAAGAAAATAAAACAATGATTGTATTTGTAGGACTTTCTAATTAACTTTATGTTGTGTCCCTTAGGAACTTATTGTAACAGTGCCAGTGCCTGCTTTGTGGCATCAGATGGTAAAAACCTGCGCCTCTATCAAGCTGTGGTGGATGCCAGAAAACTACTGGATGAGCTGTCAGATCCTGAGACATCTGTGAGTGGATACACTCACCACAGTAAAGTTATTGTTCACTGGGATATGATAATCTCTGTTAAACTTTGCTGTGCTGTCACTTGTTATGTAAATGTCATTTATCCAGGACATTAGTCCAGGTTTTCAACATTAATGAGTGTTTTCATCACGTCTTTATTTCTTAGAGCATTATTTGTTACCACATTATTCAAGTTTATTTTGTGTGTTGCTCTGTTTAGAAACTGGTCGGCGAAGTGTTCAACATTGTCAGTCAGCAGTCCACTGCCAGACCTGGATGTATCATAGAGTTGGATGTCATCACAAACCAGGTGAAGAACTCATCTGTGTTATTTATACCAAACTCAGCTTGAAATCCTGAAACCTTGAGACCAACAGACATAGTAACCTGTTTGATGCAATGTCCTTGTGCACACAGTGTGGCGCCAACACCCAACTACTTCATGTCTTCCAAGAGGACTTCATTCTAGGTTACAAGCCTCAAAAAGAACCAGAAGCATCCATACCAGCCTTTCCATCAGGTGAAGGTATGGGTTACTGTTTCATTTAAAAAACTCAAACCTGATGGTATGAGAAGAGGAGTTAATTATAAAATTTTATCTTTCTCTTATCTTTATCTATCTCTTTATATCCAGATTATCAATCTGCCCCATTCTCTGAGAAGTTCTTCCTGGTGGTGATAGAGAAAGATCTCAACCGGAACTCTGTCCTCCAGATGTGGCACCTGCACCTCAAGTCTGTCCAGGCCTGTGTAGGTAAGTTTGGGGTACACGTTGCTGTATTAGTTTTTTTTTTTCCGTATTGAACCTATGGAACATTTCTGTCTACATATTAGTGTTTGTGGTGAGGTGCAGATCAGCTTTAATAATACTTTGTCTCTCTTCAGATGAGCCCAGCCCAGATTATAGCTTCCAGAGCCAGCTAATGGTTCCCAATCAAGTAATGAATGCTGACTCATCTCCTGAGACCTCACCGATCAAACCCCTGCCACGGTCAGCTTCCACAGCCAACTTGCAATCAGCCAGCAAACTCATCCTCAGCTCTAGGCTGGTGTACAGCAAGCGGCTTGACCTTCCCCATGGGGTTGAGGTCACCAGGGCCACCCCCTCTGCAGGTTAGGATGGGCACACAGTTGTCACTCATATTATAATCACTCTTATTGTTGCCTAAAAGAAATGTCTTTGTTTCAAAGTTGAAAAAAATCTGCATTCATTTTATGTATGGTTTTGCTGTTTTTGTACTACCTCTTCTTTCTGCTAGGTCATCTAAGTTCCTCCTCCATCTATCCTGTGTGCCTGGCTCCATATCTGATTGTTACCACCTGCTCTGACTCACGTGTGCGGTTCTGGCGATGTGCTGTGGAGGGTGATGACGGGTATAGTGAGGACGAGCATGACAACCGAACATACCACTGGGAGCCGTGGGCCTTGATGAACGAGGAGGAAGACAACAATAGTGCTGTGTGTGTGTCAGGACGGCCTGTAGCTGTGTCCTGCTCCTACATCGGGAGGCTGGCTGTGGCCTTTAAACAGGCACAAGTACAGGTAGGCAGTTAGAATGTGCCTAGGTGTTTGCATTATGCACATTGCACAGTGAATTGGTTTTGGAATCTGTACTAACAGTCATTAACCATCAGTGAAAATGATGCAATAAAACCAGATCTGAGGATCTAATTGTGTAGCTGGATGTCAAAGAGCTGAGTTGGGCTGAGGTTAATGCAGACTGGTTTATGTGTCTGGTTTTTATTGTACTCCCAGCTTAATAGGATGTGATTGGGTTATTCCAATTGGCTGATTCATTGTCAACTGTATCTTCCGATTTGACACACATTCTAATAAATTAGACTCATTAATTCTTGTCCTCTGCTGCAGGCTTCTGGAGAGGACTTCTCTATGCATGTGTCCATCTATGAGTGTGAGTCCACTGGCGGGTCAGAGTGGGTTTTAGAGCAAACTCTCCACTTGGATGACTTTACAAGACCCTCATCAACGCTGGATCCAAGAGTCAGTGTGGACTCTAACCTCTTTGTCTACAGCAGGTCCGGTTGTGGATATGTTTGTGTCATAATTCCTCTACTACTGTATGTGTATGTAAGTTAATGATTGTTTTCTGTGCCAGGTCTGACCTGTATATGAGCAGAGATCATTGCTCCCCCAACATTAAGCACTATGTACACCTGGACTGGCTGTCAAAAGAGGATGGGTCTCACATCCTCACTGTGGGTGTTGGATCCAACATACTCATGTATGGCCGCATCTCTGGCATGGTCAATGAGCAGACTAGCAGCAAAGAGGGAGTGGCTGTCATCACCCTCCCTCTAGGGGGCAGTATCAAACAGGGCATCCGTTCGCGCTGGATCCTGCTTCGGTCTGTGGACCTCCTGTCCTCTGTGGACGGCACACCATCTCTGCCAGTCTCCCTGTCCTGGGTGAGGGACGGCATTCTGGTGGTGGGCATGGACTGTGAAATGCACGTGTATGCCCAGTGGCATCAGGACAAGAAGCCTGGTGAGGGAGACGAGGGCAACCTGTCATCTGCAGACATTGCTGGAGGTCAAGCGACAGCATCCTCCTCAGTGTTTGAAGGGAGAGCCAGGTCTAAGAGTGTCTTTGAAGGGAGTGCTGCAGTGGATGAGGCCCTTCGTGCCCCAGCAGGACTTCAGGAAGGAGGACTGTTTGAGGCAGCTCACTCTTTGTCCCCAACTCTACCCCAGTATCATCCCACCCAGTTGCTGGAACTGATGGACCTGGGCAAGGTTCGCCGTGCTAAGGTTAGTCCACATGATTCAGTGACTTCAAAATATGAAAATTTGTTATTTAAATTTGTCATTTAATAAGAATTAATTTAACGAATAATTAAAATCTCTTGTAACATGAAACACAGTGCAGCTGGATTAGAATGACTAAAGAGTTTAATGTCCACAGACACTGTCTAATAAATAGAGAGATAGATAGATATACACTGTATAACCCACTTCTCCATAAACCAGGCTATTCTCGCTCACCTGGTGAAGTGTATTGCTGGGGAAGTTGCAGTGGTGAGGGATGTGGAGGCAGGTGAGGGTGGAGCCAGGAGACATCTGTCCCGCACCATCAGTGTGACTGGCAGCACAGCAAAAGACACCATCGTGGCTGGCCGTGATGGGGGCAGAGACTACACAGAGATCAACTCTATCCCTCCTTTGCCCCTTTATGCGCTCATGCTGGCTGACCAAGACACTTCATATAAAGGAGCAGAAGAGGCTGCTAAGGGAAATAAAGTGTCTGATGGAGAAGGAGCCCAGAAGTCCACTGAGGATCAGTATGCCGACCTTTTCCAGGTAGGTATTTAGGACAGTTCTGTCTTTGTTCTTAAAGATGTCGTCCATCAAGACTTTTAACTCCTTTTAACTCTTTCATGTTGTCTTACCAGGTCCCAACAGTTACCACAGATGACTTTGTGAACTTTGCCACTGATAAACCAGAGAAGAAGTCCAGAGTTATCAACCTCTCTCAATATGGACCTACCTACTTTGGACCAGAGCATGCTCAGGTATTTCTTCCTACTCGTTGTTTCCATTTAAAAAAAAAAAAAAAGGACAGAACAGTAATAGGGATGGAAAATTACAGCGGTTACATGGTAAAAAGAAAAAAAGCTTAATTTGTTCAAAATAAAATATTCAAAATTATATTAGATAAATATCTTTGATCATGTGTTGTTGCTCTGCCCTTATGTGTTCAGGTTTTGTCCAGTCACCTTATGCACTCCAGCTTACCGGGGCTGACCAGACTGGAGCAGATGTTCTTGGTGGCCTTGGCTGATACTGTTGCAACCACCAGTGCTGAGGTCACCAGCTCCTCTGACCAACAGTACACAGGTCAGAGTATATGTTTGTATATGTAGGTTATAATCACATTTGTAATATGCAGAGAAGATTATTTAAAATACAGAAAATATAAGATATTGCATAAAGGTGTACTTCAGTAAAAACTCTTGATGTTTGATTTTCCAAACAGTTGTCTGTCAGAATTATCTATATCTTGTAAGTGTATTACCTAAAAAAAAAAAAAATCATGATTAGCTGACCTCTTTTCCCCTTTCTGGTGACCACAGAACATTTTAGTTGTAGCTCTTTGTGTTACTTTCAGTCTGTACATTTTCATGTATGAGAATCCTCCTCAGTAAAGGGTCCTTCAGTAAGACACTGAGCTGCTCCCGTGTCTTTCAGTCAAGTGAAGTTTATTTGTACTGCGCTAAGTCATTTATCTCAAGGTACTTTACATTATAGAAAAGAAAAACCCAGCAGTTCCCACAGTGAGCAGCATTTGATAACAATGAAGGGAAAAACTCATCTGCCTCGACTGGTAGGAGTGAAAGGAGAAAGAAAGAAAAGAAAAAAGAGAAGAGAAAGAGGAAAGGAAGGGGGGGAAGATGGGGGAGAGAAAGAAGGGATGGAGACCAGGAAGAGTCATTTTATGCTGTAATAAGCAGCAACAGGTACTTTATTCTGTAGGTTTAATAAGATAATAATAATTTAATAACAACCATGTACCATGTTTTGTAAGTTGAGAGTGTTGACCACCTCAATGTCTACTAGTCTGTTAATTTTGGTATTACACAGTTAATATTGTAATAAAGTTAAGTTAAAGTTCTAGACATAAAAAATAAGCATCATTTCTGTTGATTATGTTTCTTATACTTCTCTCCAGCCATCAATTCTATATTATCATAAACAAGAGTGCTTATACTGTTCCCTTTCAAATATATGTAAACAGTCACTGTACTTTTTACATTATCTTTGTATTTTTTCTCCAATTTTTCATCTTATTTATTTAGTCTTTTGAGAGGAAGACATTAGCAGGTTGTTCCAGGGCTAAGTAAGCACAGAGAGGGTGTAAGAAGGTTCAAGGACACTCGACACTTGACACATTGAATTGCATGAACTCAAGTGATACTATCGTTTTAAAGAACAGTGCTTTCTGGCTGGCAGTGGTCTGTGGAATAACAATGACAAAGCTGACAGTTGTGTCATGTTTGTATAGGTGGTGAGGCTCTTGATGAGTGTGGGCTGAGATACCTGCTGGCCATGCGTCTTCATACTTGCCTGCTCACGTCTCTTCCCCCGCTGTACCGCATGCAGCTGCTCCACCAGGGTAAATCATAATATTTCTGTGTATCGCTATGTAGTCTTTGAGAGATGGATCAGAAATAGAAATTTAAATGTTGAATTTATATTTAGTGCATTTAATCTTACGAATGATACTTGATCTCTCCTTCTCTCACTCCACACACTATTTGTTCCCAGGCCTGTCAACGTGTCACTTTGCATGGGCCTTCCACTCAGAAGCAGAAGAAGAGCTGCTGAACATGATCCCTGCCATGCAGAGAGGAGACCCACAATGGTCTGAGCTCAGAGCTGTGGGAGTGGGTTGGTGGATACGAAATGTCAACACTCTGCGAAAAATGGTGGAAAAGGTATCTGGACAAATTCAGACCCATAAATGAAAAATAGCACCAGTTGGTGGAAGCACAGTATAATTCCATTTTATGTATTTGGTTTATTGAGAGTTAAGAACATTAGGACAGTGATGTAAATGATGTGAGTTTATAAATATGTATAAATACATATTAACCAGATCTTACCAGATTCTAAAATATTCACAGTTTTCATTAGCTACTGTGTAGAAAGACCATATTTTAGCTGGCATGTCTTACCAAATCAAAGATCTTTAAAGTTTTAAAAAAAATATTACATTTAGATCAGATGTTCTGTCATTTCTAGAATCCCTGTTGTTAGTCAGTGTGACATTTATTGCATCTGTAGACATTCATTCTTCAGTGAAGTATCCATTTATAATGATCGTAAAGCAGCTAAGATCAGAGCAACATGTTCACTGGCATGAGTGATGATTTACAGTTTGTGTTTTCATATCTTGACTCTTATGTTAAATACGTAAAAAACTGAAATGACTGATTTTTTTCCCAATGTTTATATGTCATTAGTTAGGTAAAGCTGCGTTCCAGAGACACAACGACCCTTTAGATGCTGCTTTGTTCTATTTGGCTATGAAGAAGAAAGCTGTCCTCTGGGGGCTCTTCAGGTGCGACACAATTTTCTGCATGTGTAATTATTTTGAATTTAGTTGTGGTATAGAATCAACAAAAATATTTATGGCATTCTGAGCTGTGTGGTCTTCTCTCAGGTCCCAACATGATGAGAAAATGACTCAGTTCTTCAAGAACAACTTCAGTGAAGACCGCTGGCGAAAGGCAGCTCTGAAAAATGCTTTCTCGTTGCTGGGGAAGCAGCGCTTCGAACAGTCTGCCGCCTTCTTTCTGTTGGCTGGATCTCTTAAAGACGCCATAGAGGTGTGAACATTACATGCAAACTTTTACACTGATAGAACTGGTTACTTCTGCATAGTCTTCCTTCGTCTGGACTTTACATATCATTTAGTCAAAATATACAGGCACGATACAGAATCAGCCAGTGTGCTTCAGCTCCATGTGTTGGTAACAGTGAAAATTACAACCTTAAAACTCATTTAATACCTCTACTTCAGTGTAAACCATTTTAAATTCCTTGCCTCAACAGCAGTTTTAACCCAGTCTCACCATCCTCGCTGTGTAGGTGTTGCTGGAGAAGATGGAGGATCTACAGTTAGCCATGATAGTAGCACGCTTGTATGAGGCTGACTTTGAGAAATCATCCACTTGCCAAGGCCTTCTTTATGAGAAGGTCCTGGGCTGTAACAGGGATGGAAGTGGTTACCACTGCTCCAGGCTGCACCCTGACCCGTTCCTCCGCAGCATAGCCTACTGGATCATGAAGGACTACACCCGAGCCCTTGACACGCTATTGGAGCGAATCCCCAAAGAGGACGATGAGAACCCTGGTGAGTTGGTTGCAGACATTTCCGTCAGTATTCCATGATCATTAGACTGGTTTAAAATCCACAAAAGCCTGACTTTGCTCTACTCATTACTTACATTGTGTTTCTATGCCCTCCTCTTTCTTCACTCCTCTGTGTTAGATGTGATGGTGAAATCGTGCAACCCTGTGGTGTTTAGTTTCTATAACTACCTGAGGACACACCCTTTGATCATCCGCCGGCACTTTGCAAATCCAGACAGCACAGCAACAACCGTAGGCCTCACTGCCGAGAGGAGCAGTGCAGATGAGATCAACCTCATAGAGCGCAAACTGTTTTTCACCACTGCCAATGCACACTTTAAGGTGAGTCAGTAATATGGTCACTCATGTTAGTTCAGTTTAGTTCAGTTCTTCTGGCACAGTTGTGACAAATTTTTTGTTGGAATAAATATCAATTACAAGTCAAATATGCAAAGGTTAAATACATTTATATCTTCTGTAGGTGGGATGTCCAGTTCTGGCTCTGGAAGTGCTATCCAAGCTTCCCAAAGTTACAAAGAAATCTGGCTCCTCACCTCTGAGCAAAGCTTCATCCAAGGCCAACTTAAACTCCACCCAACCCCTGGAAAACGGCACCCAGGCAGGTATGGACTTCAGCTCGCCAGCTCCTGCTTGGGGTGGAAATGATAGTGCAGGTGGGTTGGACTGGAGCCAGCCTTTAGTCAAGGTGGAGGAAGACGAGCTGAAGCTGGACTGGGGAGATGATAAGGAAGATGATGAAGAAGATGATGACGATGATGGTTTGACTATGAAGAAACCAGAGCCTGAGACCAAAGCAGAAGGAGGCTCTGAGAGTGGCAGGCCCAAATTGCAGAGAGCAGACTCACAGGTAGGAATAATATATGACATTATGAACATAATACAATTCAAAATATCCACACATTCTTTCAGTCTGATGAAATTTTAAGACAAATCCTGGGATGTAGTGGTGTTTCAAAATCGACCCAATATCCTAATGAAATCCATTTGGATTTTACTTCTCAGAAAAAGTAGCTGGACTCACATGATATTGGAGATGTTAAAATGTATTAGATGGGATTAACTGTAAAACCCCATTATCATAGATGAGATGACTGTCCCATCCTGTAATCCATCTCAGAGTGTTTTTCTGAAATGTTCTTAATGGACTTTAGATATTCAACTTGCAAGATAAAGCTTCACTATGTTAAAAAATACTTTGAAGTACTGGTCGTCTCTCTGAAAGTCTGAGACCATTTGTGGGACTTGAATTGTAAATTTGTCCTAAAACTGTCCTGTACTCGCTCCTGTATATTTCAGGGCGAGTCGGAGGTGGATGTCATCGCAGAGCAGCTGAAATTCCGCGCTTGTCTGAAAATCCTGATGACAGAGCTGCGTACACTGGCCACAGGCTTTGAGGTGGATGGAGGAAAGCTCCGCTTTCAACTCTATAATTGGCTGGAGAAGGAAATAGCAGGCATGCATAAGATCTGCAACTACAAGGTACACCTTGATAATATTTTCTGTCATCTATGCAACTATTCAGTTACACAGTGAAGCGTTTGGAGTCTTCTCTTGCCTGTTCATTGTAACTATTGTTAATGTAAAGGTGGAGGGGAAGGAGGAAGAGTCAGAGGTGGAGTGTTGGGGAGAGCGTACAGCGTCCGTAGACATATCAGATGAGGTGTTGGAGAATACAGAAGCAGGAGCCTACGAACGTCACCAGATGGAGCGACGTCGCCTTCAGGCCAAGCAGCAGCACTCTGAGAGGCGCAAGGCTTGGCTGAGGAAGAATCAGGCTCTGCTGAGGGTGTTTCTGTCCTACTGCAGCCTTCACGGCGCAAAGGGAGGAGGAGTCACTTCTGTTCGCATGGAGCTTCTGTTTCTCCTGCAGGAGAGCCAGCAGGTGCACATACACTGACATTCTGTCACTACATTTATACAAAACAGTCTGTTTTCAGCAAAAGTAAATCTATAAAATCCTGTCTCACTCTGTAGGAGACCACAGTGAAACAGCTGCAGTCTCCCCTGCCTCTGCCTACGACATTGCCCCTGTTGTCAGCTTGCATTGCACCCACCAAGACGGTTATTGCTAATCCTGTTCTCCACCTCAGCAACCATATTCACGACATCCTCCACACTATCACGCTCATGGAGGCTCCACCACATCCTGACATCATAGACGATCAGGTCAGAACTCAAATAAAAATTCAACTTCTCATAGATGCCCAAAGTCATTCTTTTAGATGCTGAATGATGGAATATGTTTGTTTTTCATCCTCAGGTGAATTCTCTACACACTCTAGCAGCATCTCTGTCTGCTTGCGTATATCAAGCGTTGTGCGACAGCCACAGCTACAGGTGAGTGTGTCTCTGTGCAGCGAAGGGTTTGTTTTTTTGCCTTTATTAAAACTAAAACGTTTTTGTTTCATTATTTAGTCTTTGAAGTACACTATCACTACTGTTTTTTTTTCCTCCAGCACCATTGTAGGTTAAAGTAGTAGTTTTCACACTTTGTTGAAACCACAGACTGATTTTTTCTCGTTTCATTCTTGTTGAAAATGTTTTTTGTGGTTGAAACTTGTGGATCTGTTTTATGTTTCTGTTGTTGGCTTTGCAGCAGCCAGACAGAAGCCAACCAGTTTACAGGGATGGTGTACCAGGGCCTGTTACTCAGTGAAAGGAAACGACTCCGCACTGAAAGTATTGAAGAACATATAACTCCCAACTCTGCTCCTGCACAATGGCCAGGTAACTAAACCCCTAAACTCCCAAAACCTCTAGCAGTCATTTAGACTCTATGTTGTTGTAAAGAAAGTTGTAATTCCCACAAAAATGCTTTTAATGAGAACAAAATTAAGTTAGATCATAGTATACAATGCTCTTAAAATGTATAGAAGTGTGTGAGAACATCAAAGATGTGATGGAGAGAGGAAAGGCAAAGGGAGAGGAAGAGCAGAGCAGAGCAGGCTGTGTTTATGCAGAGAGACAGATGGTGTTCTATATTCAGAGCTCCATGGCCCCTGAGAAGGAAACAGAATGACAGAATCACACCTTCCTGCAAATGTTGTGTAACTGGGTTATGTATTGCGTGGAAATAGCATTTTTGTTTAAATGTGAAACGGTCGTATGAAATTGTGTGTCCTCTCTCTGCAGGTGTATCATCCCTGATTTCTCTGCTGACGTCGGCCAGAGAGGAGGACCAGCCGAAGCTCAACGTGCTGCTGTGTGAAGCGGTCGTGGCTGTTTATCTGGCGCTGCTCATTCATGGCCTGGGAACTCACAGCAGCAATGAGCTCTTCCGCCTGGCTGCTCATCCCCTCAACAACCGCATGTGGGCTGCTGTGTTTGGAGGAGGGGCCAGAATCATTATTAAGCCAAAGAGGCCTGAGGCTCCACCAGGTAAAATGATTGTTTGATTGATGATTTGTAATTAATTGCTAATACTTTTACTTCCATCATGTCGTTGTCTCAAGTCTTCCTCCATATGTCCTCATTCTTTTCGTTGTCTTCTTCTGCTCAATTTTTTTGGCTTCTTTACATCCTGACTCTTCTCTGATCAGATGCATCTGAAGCAACACTCCCATCCCTCTGGGTCTATTTACATAACTACATAGATATTCACCTAGTCCTGTCTGATGATGCTCCTAAGATGCTGCTGCTGTGTAGTGTCTTGTGTTAGTGTGCCCTCTGCCCTGTGTCCCAGTGCCAGCTGATTTTGAGGCAGCCAGGCCAGAGGAGTCTCAAGAAGAGACAGGAAGACCTGAGCAGTGCAGCCTCACCCCAAACCCCACTCCCATCCCCACTGAAACCCAGCGCCCCAAACGACCCCCTCCTCCCCTTTCAAAGGGAGAGGGGTTGGGCACTGTGGCACCAGCAACTAAGGCCAGCTGTGAGTAACGTGGCTGGTGGATTGCAGTGCTGGTTTGCAGGATTGCTGTGCATGGTAATTGTACAGGTTTGCATTGTTGCAAATGCTTGACTTACCCCTCTTTTTTGTGCAGCTACTACTGAATGCCCATTACAAACAACAAAGCCCACTAGTGCTATGAAGACATAGTGATCTGTGTTCACTGTTATGATAAGCCAACAGCTCTGTATGTGTTTGTGTGAGTGTGTGTGAGTTTGTATGTGTGTACTGCATTGCATGTATACGTTGTAATGTCCTCCACGCTCATTTCATTGTGTCATTTCTGTCGTACCACTGAAGCATCTGCTGGACCTAGCCAGGATTGTTCAGAGGCCAAAGCTGAGCAGCCCGCTCAGACTAAATCTGAATCTGAGACTAAACCAGGTACAGCTTATTACATCAGTGATTTACTAGACTGAGAATAGCTGCCGTGTGATTTTATTTAGCTGTTTGTCAGATTTTTAGATCTGTAGAAATGAAATAATTGTTACTTAATTGTAATTTACTGTGTAGCTGTGCTTTATAAGTCTAAGTCTGTTGATTGAGCTTGATACTTCTCATCCCTATAGATCAATCCAGACTAAACCATGCCGTAGTGTGCTGTAGACGTGTTGTTGTGGATGAGGAAGATGCAGGCTGGCATTTAGACTCTATATTACTACAAAGAACTGTAGCGTAAGAGGTAGCTCTCAGCAAGGCTAAGAGCCTTTTGAAGAATTTGATAAGAGGAGGAAGGGGATCTTAAATGTCAGCTTGTTGACAGTATGTTAAGACTCTGCCCTTTTGAGTGCTGCTGCAAACTTACGTGCATGTCATAAACACACAGCGATACACAAATCTTACTTATTAATAGCTCCCTGTTGTTCTAATTAACACCCATTCTTAAACAAAATAAACATGTTATATTCACCTCATCATGTTTCATCATGTTTGTTTCTTCAAGGGCTGTGGATACAAAACAATGCTTAGCACACAACTGCTCAACAGATTTGCAATTGTTGTTTGATGTGTTTCTGTGTGTATTTTGTGCAGCGCACTATATCAACTATATACTGATTCAGTTATATAATGGGCTGTGTAGTATGTGTCTAACCGCACTGTTCACTGTGATTTGTGTCTTGTCTTGTTTCATCTGGTGCAGTGCCAGAGATAATCACCCAGGATAATGGTACAGGTTCGTGCACAACCTAGTGTGTCCTGCCCTGTGCCTCCATACTAAATGTTTGTATTTGTGCATTTGCATCTCTTTGTACTAATTTTTCTCATGTGTGCTATGACTTATCAAAGTCATAGAACTGGAAGTTAAACTGCAAAAAGGGTCCAGATTGTAGACGGGAATACAGTTATTTTTGAACTTTTACAGTTAAGTGCTATCATGGAAGTACAGAATACTGTGTCCTGTGTAGGGTGTGTACGCACCTCACTTTCTCCTGATCTATTCCTTGACCTCCCTTTGTCTCAAAAATGACACTGACTCTCAGCTCATCCTCAGCACTTGTCTACTGGAATTCAACCTCATCAAGTTATCTGTGTTTGAAAGTTACCATCTCCCCATGATTCTCTTCCAACCCCCCAGTGGTTCCTGCTCAGCCCCCGGCAGAGGATGTGGATCGATACAGACGTAGGTTCAATATGAGGATGCTTGTTCCTGGACGCCCTGTAAAGGAGACTCCAGCCACGCCGCCCCCTGTGCCCACGGAAAGACCCACCTATAGGGAGAAATTCATTCCTCCAGAGCTGAGCATGTGGGATTACTTTGTAGCCAAAGTAAGCCGATAAATGTGGAATCAGCTGATGAGTCCTGTGGTTCACAGTCTTCTGACTATCTCTCTCTTTCAGTCTGCCTTTTTTTAATTTGCCCTTTTCTGTTTTATCCCAGCCCTTCCTGCCACTGTCAGACAGCAACGCTCTTTATGACTCAGATGAAAGCGGCACAGAGGATGATGAAGATGATGATGATGCCTTCCTCTCTGACACACAAATAAATGAACACTCAGACCCAAACTCCTACAGGTAGGGTATAGCCTTTTCTTGTTTTCTTGTCATGCAGTTTTGGAGCCTTTGCTTCAGATTCTGGTCTTCATGCATGTCTGTCTGTCTGTGCGGTACCTAGCTGGGCTCTGATCCGCTTGGTCATGGTGAAACTGGCTCATCTCAATGTCAAGAACTTCCTTCCTCTCACTGGCCTTGATTTCACAGGTACACACTCACCTCATCATCAATCCTAAGCTGCTTTTTAAATTTAATATATAGGAGGATTTATTCTTTATGAAATGTAACACAATAATTTCATAATAATATGCAAGTGATGCTAGGGCTTGTATATAATATTTACCATCTCTATCTACGTGTATTTGTATCACAGACCTGCCTGTCACCTCCCCTGTCTGCAATGCTGTACTGAAGACTTTAGAGAACTGGGAGCAGCTTCTTCTGGAGCGAATGAACAAATTTGACGGCCCACCTCCCAACTACATCAACACCTACCCTACTGACCTCAGCGCAGGAGGCGGCCCCGCCATCCTCAGACACAAGGCCATGCTGGAGCCAGACAACACACCCTTCAAGTGAGTATGAAATCATATACAGTTTGCAGAAATATAGATAGTCTACAGCTGGCGTTTTCAAAACATATATTACACAATTAACTTTTAGCTGACTTTTAAAATCAGAGTAGATATTATCTTTGTGCACAGCAACAAAAAACAAGGCATGGTTCTACTGCAATATTATAACTAATGCACCTAGATACAACTGATCAATTACAGAGCATCAAGACACACACAGATCATTGAAAACTTTCATGAAACCTTCAAGTTTCATGAGATGGCAACAAGTTGCGATCTCTGACAACAAAAGTCTTTTATTTTGGTTTGTTTTTTTCTATTTATGTCTGCTGATTTTTTTTTTGCGTGTGCGTGTGTGTGTGTGTGCGTGTGTGTGTGTGTGTGTGTGTGTGTGTGTGTGTGTGTGTGTGTGTGTGTGTGTGTGTGTGTGTGTGTGTGTGTGTGTGTGTGTGTGCGTGCGTGCGTGTGTGCGTGCGTGTGTGTGTGTGTGTGTGTGCGTGTGTGTGCGTGCGTGTGTGTGTGTGTGTGTGTCAGGACAAAGAACCATCAGTCTTTTCCAGCCCGACGTCTTTGGCATTTCCTGGTCAAACAGGAAGTTCTTCAAGAGACTTTGATCCGCTACATCTTTACTAAGAAAAGGAAGCAGAGTGAGGTCGGTGGCTTACATTTTAAAAAAAAAAAAAAAAAAAAAAGTTTTTTTATCCCCAGTTCAGTGCTGAGAGATTTAATGATTAAACCTGCCATTGTTCCATTCAGTAGCCATGTTAGTTCATATTTGTAGAGGAATTTGTGCATTTTTCATTAATTAAGTTCATTGATTTATTTTTTTCACTTCCCCTAATATAAAGACTATACTGGCTCATATTTAAGATTATATTCTCTGGCAAATAATATTTTTACTAGCAGGTAAAAACAAATCAGATGTACTGTCTCTAAATTACAGCGCCAGGATTGACGGATGAAAACATTAGTTTAAAGTTGACCAAGTTGGCCATAACAACCATGACACAGATAATAACAGTTAATATAACTATCAAATGACTGTTTGTGCAGGTAGAAATGGGTAAAAAACAGTAAAAGAAAACCTTTCTCCTTCTGTCAACATTTAGAAGAATGAAAGACTTGAACTGATCACTGATCATAAATGATGGTCTGAAATGTAAATATATGATTTTTAAACTCCACTTTTACTCTTTATTTTAATGAGTAAAATGACTTTATAAGTCCATCACTACATAATAATGCACAGATGAGTGCTCACTGAGCATTTATCTCCTGTTGATGTTTTTGTTATTGTCATTATCTATGTTTTGACTCCTGAAGCATTTATAATCAGGAACAGGACAGTTCAATACAATCTCTGATGTCTGGAGCTGTTCATTATTATATAATGACTTCCACAACAGACTGCTGGAATAACTAGATTAGTTTCGATAAAACTGTAGCAGTCAGACCCATAGTTAACATTCATCCCGCTCCATGTCAATGAGATGAACTAAGTTTAGAGTTATTTACATTTTATCACCAAATATACATCAAAGATCCTGTCAACCTTTTTCATTTCATCCCATTTTAATTTCCTGTTGTTGTGTCGTGTCGTGCTGTGTTTCGTTGTGTTGTGTCGTGCTGTGTTGTGTTGTGATGGTGTGTTCTGTGTCTACATTGCCTCTGTGTGTGTTGTGTAGTCTGTAGAGAACCATATGGACCGTTTAAGCCTAAACTGCGTAGCAGGAGCTAGCAGTCCCTATAAGGTAGTATCATTTACTGTACCAGCCGCAGCCCTGGCTCTTGTCTGTGCGTCTGTCTAGAAGAGTCACTGCAAAACCAAGCTTGAAGGAGCAATAATATAAACAGACTTAAAAATATAATTACTGTTCACCAGCTGCACAGAGTTCAGTTTTTTTCAGGTTATGGTTGGAGTTAACACCAAACTGCGTGAAGCTCTTACTGTCTCCTCTCCAGCTTGGACTGTACGTGACTGCTCTGGCAAATATTCTGGCATAAAATCTCGTCAAGGCTCTTCTGCTTAGATCTAACGTCTGGTCTTTCCCTATCACTGGGACACCTGCAGCATCCACTCATGCCCTCACATCTGATCCCTACCAATAACACGTCTCCCTGTGTTTCTCACTCCTTTTTCCCCTCTAGCTGGACTGATTCTGCTGGACCAAAAACAACATTAAAAAAAAAAAACGCTCCCCTTAAGAGAGTTGGCACATACTGTATATTTACTAACTTGCATGCTCACTGTCGGGGCTGTGAGGCTTTCTAATTGTGTAGGGTGTGGTCACAACAATCAAAAGTGTTAACATTTAATCAGTATTTAATCTTATACCTCAACATTTTACAGTCTCCCCCTATTGCTCTTCTCCCCTTGTGTATGTGGCTGTTTTTTTTCTTTTTTCTTTTTACAAAGCAACTCCAGTGTTTTGGATGTATCTAAGGAAATTAACTTAACATAAATAGTGTTTATGAAGATCTAGAAGAAAAGAGCACTGTAGCTTTAATGTATCGTGAACCTTGATGTATCAGTTTTCTTTGTTTTTCCAGGTGGAGGCAGATCTGGGGTACCCAGGAGGCAAAGCTAAAATCATTCACAAGGAGTCTGATATAATCATGGCATTTGCAATCAATAAGGTAAAGTGTGTGTGTGTGTGTGTGTGTGTGTACCTGGTTTTTCCTGGTGACTGAGTGACTTAGTCAGTGAGTTTACTACCCATAATAATTATTTTCTTGGGTTTTTAGTACTGACTAAAGGTTCATTAAAACACTGAGACACCACCACATTAAACTGTCTTTTATAGGAAATTTCTTCTCATTATACATACTTCAGTTCCTTTCTAGAAAATCACCTTTCATGTGTCTCTCTTCTCCTTTCCCAGGCTAACTCCAATGAGATAGTGTTGGCCTCCACCCACGACGTCCAGGAGGTGGATGTGTCTACTCTTGTGGCTGTCCAACCCTACACCTGGATAGGGGAGGACTTCGACAAGGAGTCCCACAGGTCAGATTCGGGGCACATCGTAGATAAACAGTCTCATCTAAATTCTCAGTGCCCACAAACTAAACACTTCTCTTTACATCGTTACATCCCCTGGCGCTTATGTTATGAATTGTTATGAATATGTTGTGTTTTGTTTTACAGCTCTGATGACATAGACCATCGTTCCTCTCATACCAACATTGCCCAGGCAAGCTCTGTGCCGTTCGCACCACCTCAGATGCCAGTCTCTGCATCGATGCCGTGGCTGGGCAGTGGGCAGACCAGCATGGGAGCAAGTGTGGTATGTATCCATTCACCACAAAGACATATGCACTGGCAGTTGTTAGTAATTGTCACTAGGGGGAAACTGAGCTCTGTTTTTGAGCTGTTGTGCAGCATAGAACTGGTGTTATCACTACAATATTTTCATCTGCTAACAAGTTATAATTCACATGAAGATGCATTGGTTTGGTTTATTACTTAACTTATGAACACTCAGAAATTTTGAAATGTAAACTTAAAATCTGTGATTTAGAAATGCGCTAGATCACTTGGAATTCATTCTGCAGACCGTGGACCCTGCACAGTTTTGATGAAGTGTATTATTAGCTCTTATCATTGTTGACCCAAACTGAGCCACAACGACTAAACAGCTGGCCTGCTGAGACTATGCTGAGACGTCACACTTAACACGCACCCAGGGTTCTTAATGTCCCAGCCATGTTGATAAATGTTGTGTGTGATACACCAGACAAGATAGGACAGCGGGAGTAATACAGGTTCAGTGACTTATGGATCAGGGTTTCTTAAGTGTGCAGTCATTTAATATTAGTCTGGATACATAGTGTGTGGATCATTATCAACATCATATACAGCAGTCTACATAAAACAATACAAGGTGACATTCACCTCCAGTTCCTTTCTGTTCAGCAAGTAAAGTGGTTTCAATAAGCTTTGAGTTGAACATGGTCAAATTGTTGCTGTGCAGCTTTTCTGCACATTGTCTTGTTCTTCAGACCCAACTACCTGTGGCTTTTATCTGCCAAGAAACAGAGACTGGGTTTAGAGTCTGGAGCAGGCTCAGTTGGATTAGTACAAATACTCCTTTGTTCCGTTGCAAAAATAAAAAATTAAATTTAAATTTTTTATAAATGTAAACAAATGAAAACTTAGAACTTAATTTATGCTGAAAAAAGATGATCAGAAGAAGACAAAGAGAAGCCGGCCCGCTATATACCCTCTAACACATGATAAACACATAAAGCTGCAAATAACAGACGTTTATTTTCCCAAATGACTCAACAGACCCTGCGTTTATTTGGGACAGGCGTCTATATGAGACAGGCGTTTGATTTTTTTAAGGCAAAGTACCAAAGTAACGCGGCGCTCCAGTATCATTACGTTTTTAAGTCTTTCATTGTCATTTATCAATGGAAACTTGTAGTCTGTGGTGAGGAGAGCGATGGTGAGTGACACGGCAGCATGTGTGTAATTCACACCAGGTATGTCTGCGGGCGCAGTGTGTGCGCGGCACATCAGCTGTCAACCTTGTCTTTAAATGCACGCGGCCCAATGTAGCCCCATCTTTTTAAAAGTGCACTAAGCCCTGTGCATGACCTAGACTTGTAGTGTGAGCAGTATCAGAGCAACTGGAGTGAGACGGAGCGATTGCTCCAGTCTTTGGATAAAAACCTGCGCCGCGCTCCCAGTATATTTCACATGCTCTGGTCTGAGTGTGGCAGAGTTAGAATGAGCAAAATTCAACAAGAAGAAAATCAGACCCGGCTTTTATTATCTGCAGCTTTACGGTAAACAAATGATAATTACATAAATTATACAAAAGAATTAGAGGTACCTTTCTATGATTAAACCATGTTTTAAAGCAAAAAAATATTAATTTCATGCAAAATAAGAAATGGCTATAACAGTCATATTACTCTGCAGTGAAGAAAACAATGAAACAGAATCCAACTTCCACTTTGAATGACTGAAGTGTGGTCAATGTGTCAGCTGGTTTACACTATAATCTGTGAAAACCAAGAAAGAAAAATCAATTATCATTTTTTTAATTGTGTTTTATCTAAATATCTGTATCTGTGTTTTTTCAGATTATGAAGAGGAATCTAAACAATGTGAAAAGAATGACATCACATCCCATATACCAGTACTGTAAGTACATCACCAGTGAACAGCTAAGACAGACTTCTTGTCTTTTTATTTCATTGTCACTTTTACTTATCTTCTTCCTCCATTGTGTGTCTTTCTTCCTTTGTGTCCATCCTCATTTATTTTTCCTTTGTTCATCCTTGTCTTTCATGTGTGTGTCAGACATGACAGGGGCTCAGGACGGCAGTGTGAGAATGTTTGAGTGGAACAGACCTCAGCAGCTGATTTGCTTTAGACAAGCGGGCAACGCCAGAGTCACCCGTCTCTATTTCAACTCCCAGGGCAATAAGGTACACACACACACACACACACACACACAGTCTGTGTTTTGTCTACTTGGTGTGATTGTTCTTATCGCTCCCTCTGTCTTTTTTGTAGTGTGGAGTCGCTGACGGAGAGGGCTTCCTCAGTCTCTGGCAGGTCAACCAGACGTCATCCAACCCCAAACCTTACCTGGTGAGGTCACCTCCCACCTACCTCAACCTTTAATTCACCACTTCAACATATACATAGATGTTGTTAGATCTCAAACTCCATATGAGTTATTAACATGAACGTGTTCTCTTTGCTCTTCTTCTCAGAGTTGGCAGTGTCACACCAAGACCTGTGGTGATTTTGCCTTCATCACGTCCTCCAGTCTCATTGCCACGGCCGGACAGTCCAATGATAACAGGTCAACATCTGCAGTGAGGAATGCCACATTTGAAACTCCTCATTTCTCCTGTAGTCAACTAATATTATCCTTGGTTTGTTTTTCCACAGAAATGTTTGTCTGTGGGACACTCTGATTTCACCGAGCAATACCATGGTCCATGGTAGGATATCCCAGATGTCTCAAACAAGTCTATATAAATCACTTTCCATGTGTATGAAGTTTGTTTTGTGAACCAGTTCCACATTTCTTTCCTCCCACTCCTTCAGCGTTCCCTTGCCATGAGAACGGGGCCACAGTGCTGCAGTATGCTCCTAAGCAGCAGCTGCTGATCACTGGAGGCAGAAAGGGCTTCGTGTGCATCTTTGACATCCGCCAACGGCAGCTGCTCCACACTTTCCAGGCCCATGACTCAGCCATCAAGGCCCTTGCACTGGATGCCTACGAGGACTTCTTCGTCACAGGGTCTGCAGAGGGCAACATGAAGGTGACTCAGACTCTGTCATTCATTCACACTGACCTTTTAACTGTGTACTGAGGATTCATGTCTTACTGGAGATCAGATCAGAGTCACCCCTTCATGTCCACATACTGTACAGTCAAGCAGTGAAGGAAACATCAGTTAAATTACATGAAGAGTTTAAAGGGCCTTTAAGGGGAACTCCAGCAAATTTGAATTAATATTCTGCTGTTGTAAAGCCTTGAATAAAGTCTCAGTAGTGGTAAGGAAATGCTATGAAACAAGTGTTTAAGCAGACTGTCACATACCTCTGTTGATTTCTGCTGTGTTTGTGAAAGCCCAATAACATTTACTGTCTGCATTTCAAAGATAAAGAGCCTCCTGCTAGTTTAATATGAAGCAGCAGCAGGAAGTTGTTGGGTTTGTATCAGCAGTAGATTCAACAGCTCTGAAACAGCTAACAAACACCTTCCTGACGGTTCATTACCACTACTGAGTTAAACAGACATAGTGTTATGTTGGTAAGGCTGCTGGTTGCGTTGCACAGGGCTTAGAAAGAGATGTACAGCCTCTTTTGTGACACAAAACACTGTTTACTTTGATGTTAGAAATCTCCCCAGATCACTTTGCTTATTAGCTGCCTGGCCAGGCTCACCGCTACCGCACCATCTCCTTATAACAGACTTATAACAGTGGAACATTGGTTCAAATTTGCAGGAGTTCTCCTTTAATGGAGAGGTACTGTGTATACATACAAAACAACTAAAAACATTTAAATCTTATCTATTCTGTCCCCCCTCATGCTTTCTCCAGGTGTGGAAGTTAGCCGGCCACGGGCTCATGCACTCTTTTAGCAACGAGCACGCCAAGCAGTCCATCTTCCGCAACATCGGCGCCGGCGTCATGCAGGTGGAGACACGGCCCGGTAATCGCATCTTCACCTGTGGAGCAGACGGCACCTTGAAGATGAGGGTCCTCCCCGACCGTTACAACATCCCCAGCAGTTTGGTTGACGTCCTGTAACACCTACCTCCACTTCTGGGGGTCCAAAGTGGAAAGAGACAGAAAGAGATAAGATAAAAAATTTAAAAAAACAAAAAGCTTATGTAACACTCACTAGGCATTAATAGTATAATTGATGAGGGAAGACTTAGTCAAAAGATCACCTTGCTTTTGGCACCTTTCAGAGTGTGCAGTGTGCATTGTGTTTACCATTGATGTAAATCACATCCAGAATGATAAACGGAGCTGCAAATATTTTTTTTTTCCCAAAGGCTGAAAACAAAGTCTCAAGCAAAAGTCATCATTATCAGTTATCATACTTGATTTTAAAGCTAGATTTATTGTAATTTTATTGAAGAATCTCTACTCTTAGAGTGTGTCCATAGGGAAGCTATGCATGTCCTGTTCTCGTTACGCGGTGCAATCACAGGTCTATTGATAGTGCTCTGTAAAAGTGCTCAAGCAAAATTTTTAAAAGTGTGTAACTGTCGTCATTTTGTGCCCACAGCTATCTCTTAGCATCTACTGTAACCAGCACTGTGGTTTGTTATTAAGTCAGTGGTTTCCAGTGTGAATCAAGTTGTTGGAATCTGCATTTTGTATCAATGGTTTTGCCCCCACCCCAGCCCACCCCCACCCTGCCGCCTTTTTGCCTGGCTTTTCTCAGCCCTTATGGAAGAGATGATGGTGCAATGCTCCCATTGTGACACCCCACCCAACTATTTAACTGGCTGCCTGTCACTGTGGCCTCTCCAGGTTTAAGGCTCATACCCAGCTCGGGTTGGCCGTGGGGTGTGTTGTGTCTGCCATCTGTACGCCTGCCGCTCATCTGCCCTCAAATGCCTGTTTGTGTGGCAAACTCACTGCTAGAACATTCCTGTTTGAAAGATGACATGTTTTACTCCTGTGACTGTGATTTAAATGTTTTCATCTGTCTGGTCCAAACGCCCACCCACAAACACAAAGAAACACAAAGGTTCACCTCTGGTTTTGAAAAACATATTCTTTACGTTTTTGTTTTTGATTTTTTTTTTTTTTTTTTTTTATGTAATTTTATTTAATTATTTAAATTATTTATATGTTTGTGTTTGTTTGGTTGGCCATTCCTTTGTAAAAACTATTTAACTTATTGCCTTTTATTTTAGGAATGTAAGGGGTTTTACTGTATCTGACAGGGAATAGTGCAACACAGTCGACTGTATGTAAATGTGTGTTACCTCGCTAGTTGTTTTTACTGTTTCATCCAGGAATAGATATTTGCACACAAATTCTGGAGACACTAAAAGTTTATTTCAGATGAATAGGTTATTGAAGATGATACTTATATACAAATGAATGTCTGGCTTTATTTGGCCTAGTAGTATAACATATATAAAAACATCTATCTATCTATCTATATATAGATATATAGATATATATAAATTATGAAATACCACAACAGCTTGTACAAACATGAAAGCATTCTTTATTTTTGTTTGTATCATACCAGCTGGATTAGTTGTAATTTTTGTTAAGTGTGCGTACGGTATTTATTAAAAAGATTTGTGTTTCTCTCTTTTCTGCCCACTACGTGTACTGTATGTATCTTATGTGTTTTACCAACCTACTAGTGTTCGTGTGTGCGTGTGTTTGTATGTGTGTGCATGTAAAAATGCAAATAGAAGCCAATATCATAGGGAAGTCACTTGATGGATGGGGTACTTGAGCCTAAAGGTGTGTGAGAGAACAGGTCATGGTCAGAGTTTTACCTTTGTAAAGTGAATAAATTCTTTTTATTTCATCAGGGTGATTTGGCACTGTTCTTTTTTTTTCTATCAAGGAGAAGTGGGACCGTGCTGCTTCATGACAAAGGCAGATGGACCGTCAGTATTTACAGGATATCTGGAGATGATGACACGTACATAAAATAAAGATAAATAAAAGATAATTGCAAATGCACAAAATAACGTAACAACATGCAACAAAGATGAAGACAAAAGTTGACTTTTAAGTTCAACTTGTATAAAATGTTTTCAGACTGTTAGTAATTCCAACAACTCTCGTACATGTACATTGAGAATATAATAAATACAGCAGAATTTATTTTTGACAACATGATTCGAAACCCATTGGTTATCTTGACTACAACTGATTTTCAACATCTGACAAGAGAATACAGCTGAAACTGCTTTGTGTTCACGTATCTTGAAAAACCTAAATCTGACCAGTTTTCAAAGGTGGAATGAATAGTTGCAGTCAGCAGACATATCTGTGTGTTGTCACATCTTCACACTGTGTGTTCACTCATCAGAGATGAAGTGGACCACAAAAAGCTTGACGTAGCTGTGGTCCCACAGGTACAGATGCCTGTCCTTGGGGCTGTAGGAGAGCATTGCCAGCACTCCACCCGGAGACCTCAGGTCAAAAGTCACATTGACTGGTTTCCCCTTCAGCAGGTCAAAAGCAAAGGTGACTCTGGTGTCTTTGGTGTCGGTGACATAAAGGACACTGCAGGCGATGAAGGCGTTGCCGGCCTTCATGCGGGGGTACGTGGTGTTCACATACGATGTGACAGAGAAAGTCTTCTGGTCCAGCTGGGCCACCATGATGCTGTCATCTTCGCTAGATCCAAAGATCAGCCACAGGCCGTTCTCATCTGCTGCCAGTTTGAAGTAGGTCTTAGAGTTGAGGAGCAGGTAGGAGAAGTTGCGGTACAAAGCATTGTTTATAGTGAGAGTGTGAAGCCTCTTGGTAGCAAAGTCAAATCTGTGAATAAAATGCAGCATGTGTGTCATGGGATATCACAACAAACCTCTAAACTGCATCACACTGTCTTTCATCTTACCTGGCAATGCTGGAAGTACCAGCGATATGATAATACAGGGAACCGTTGTGAACTATGTGGCCGCAGCCCTGGTAGAACTTTCTAACATCCACAACATCACTGCTGTTGTTCTGGAAGGAGGTGATACTTTTAAACTCCTTCACTACACGACCTGTGGAAGAACAAACAAGATCCGTTCGTCTCTAACACACCTTTATTCTTATCAGTACGCATGCTGATGACTCTCTTTAACCACCCACCAGAAAAGTGTTCTGCCACCCAGATTCGCTCATCGTTCAGCTGAGAGGTGTCTTTCATCCATGAGCCAAATGTGGTCTCCATCTTCATCACATTCCTGGGGTTGATCAGAGATTTAATCAGGCACTCTGCGGGGAAACAAAACAACTATAAGCTCAGACGCTTATTTCTCAACTACATGACATAATTGAACAAGTAGACGCACTAGACTGAAAACGCACCTTTCTTCTTTGCAGGCTTCTCGTGCAATTTCACAGTCTCCTTTAGAGATGTAGTTTCATCATTTGGGATTTCATGTAACAGGCCTATCAGAAATAATGTTATTCATTGTTCACACACACACAAAGAAAAACAATTCACAAAGTATCTAAATGTTTAGAATTTCACTTTTTGATCAATTTTTTTTTTTTTTTTTTTAATTATTTTTTTTTGTATACCACAAAATCATAATAATATTTATCTCAAGACAACATTTCCCACTGACAAGCACTTGGTAAAATTGGGAAGGAAATGAATGTTTGTAATTTTCACAAAGTTGCATCAATGGAAAAAAAAAAAATCTGTCGTAGAAACTTATATGAGAGACAAAGAACATATCCTGTTTGAAAATAAAGGGTCTTCACAGTAGAACTGGAGGCCAAGGTAATGCAGAGCCATCCAGAGAAGATATGTGATCTGACAATGATGTCCTGAGATGTTTTGTATGACTGAGTCTTGAAATAAGAAATTATGAGTCATCGAGTTCTTTGTGTCTTTAAGACAATCCTGAAGTTTGTTAACCTGATTAGTTTAATTTGGCTTCATTAATGCAGTAAGTATAACTGGTCTTATCTACATGACTAAGGAAATGAATATGATTCTTTTTTGGTGATTTTGTCTAAAGGAAGCATGAAAAGGATTGGCCCTGTGGAACTAACATGGCTGGAGTTTACAGGAAAGAGTCATTGGTCACAAGAACAAACTAGAATCTGTCAACTAAACTGGTTAACTATCAACTAGTACAACTGAGTCTAGTGCAGTTCCTTTGATCCCAATAATCATGTTCTAATCTCTAAATCTCTGTACAAGATTGACATGAAAGTTTCAGTGTCAAAAGTTGCAAGGTCCAAAAAAAAGAAAGAAAGAAAAGAAAAGAAAAGAAAAGAAAAGAAAAGAAAAAAACTCTCACCCATAGTTTGAGGAGCCTGAAGGTTCGCTCTGTGGTGCCTTGTTCTGGGGGGTCCTTGAGGGCCGGGAGGTCCAGGTGGTCCAACAGGTCCTGGAGGTCCTGGAGGACCAGGAGGACCTGCTCAAAGAATGAGGGACAGCTAAACAGTCTTTCTTTTACTTTCCTTATCACCCTATATTATTCCTTTGCTGGTTTAATTCAGTTTGGGATGTAAAGCTCAAACTTGCCCTCAATAATGACGTCATTGGATGGTTGTCCCTTCTCTCCAGGTGGACCAGACCCTCCTTGTTCTCCTTTTTCACCTGGTTCTCCTTTCTCTCCTGGTGGACCTGCAGACAACATTATGCAAAAATACAAAAATTTGCAAAAATTTGTAAAAATTTCATTCATAGCATCTCCTTTCCCCATTGTTGAAACCATGAATGAATCCATTGAGCTGCTGGAGAGTGAATCATGTCGTGTACTGTGGAGGAGAATACAGTGAAGTGGGAGAATAAAGGGGAGAGACAGATTTCCAGTTCATTCAACTGAAGCCCAAAACCACAGAGATGCATAATATTAGTTGAGAATCTGACAAACAGGAAGCTGTTTGAGCCTCTGCACTCATTCACAAAATAATTAATTATTATGAAGGGAGGTAGGTAGGAAGTCATATTGTGTGTGTGTGTGTGTGTGTGTGTGTGTGTGTGTGTGTGTGTGTGTGTGTGTGTGTGTGTGTGTGTGTGTGTGTGTGTGTGTGATTTTAAGTGTTATATATTTTTTACCCTGAGGTTACTCTCAATCTTTTTACTTTTACATCAACAACAGTACTTCCTCACTTAAACACTTAAATGACCAACCTTCCCTGAGGCATTAAGAAAAACAGAATAGAGCCTCACTTATTCCCTTTACCTTTTTTTCCTCTTTTCCCATCAGCCCCTGGCAGTCCATTCAGTCCTGGGATGCCATCAGTCCCATTGTAGCCAGGCATACCGTCTGCACCAGGCAAACCTACAGACACACAAACAAAACCCTCACTACAGACTGAATAGATGACATATTCAGCAGGGATATGGGTCACTATATCTTAAAAAGCAGGAGAAAAAAAGACGCACAATAAAAACTAAATTTTAAATTTTGGATCCAGAAATAATTGTTTACTTACCAGGCGGCCCAGGTGGTCCTATAACACAAGATTTAACGAGGTTAGGAAGAATAAACAGGGATATTTTGGGCAAGATTTAAGTAGTCTGAGGTATATCAGAGACATACCAGCTATGCAGACTCCCTTGGTGCTGTTGCAAATGTCGATCAACAATTTGATCTGAAGAAAAAAAGAGAAAACATCCAAAAGTGAAGCTTGATTACAAATTACACAAACGTTGTGGCCTTTGGTGACAACATTTTAATAATCTGATGCTAAACATGTAGGAATTATTTTATCATACTTAATGGCTGAATTCATTTACCTTTGTCACCTTAATGTCCCTCATACTTCAGTTTGTATTAGACAATACATTTAACATTACCAAGGTCATCTGCAGTGAATCAAATTACCTTAAACTGGGCACAAAATTACTTGATGAGCTCTGGACCATTTCTTGTTTCAAACTGTTTTAGATTGATTAGTTATTAATGACAAAATAGTAAGAGACAATAGTTACGTGTGCTCAGTGTTTTTAAACCTATCAATAGATTTGTCATCTTACCGGGACCATGGAGTAAGTCATCATCATCATCATGTCATCTTGCACATGTGCCTTGTGGTAACTGTGTCTGTACTTGTGCTTCAGCTCAGGCTTCATCTTCTTCTCTGTCTCTTCTCCCTGGTTGACCTCCTCATAGACCACTTGTCCGTCCTCCAGGTGAAGCTTCGGTTGTAGCTCCTTCTGCAGCTCATTGCTCCTCTTGTTCCTGGAGTATTGGTACTGCGGATCATCCTCAGGGTTTGCTCGCATCCCCGCCGATCTCCTGGGCAGCTCCTGCAGGAACTCCACCACTGTGCTTCTCTCTACCTCCGTCACTCTGGCCTCTGTCTGCTTCAGCCGGATGTGTTGCTGATTCTGCTGCACCAGGAGCACAAGGAGGCCCACAGAGTTCATCAAGGCCACAAGACATGTCCCGTACAGCACTATTCGCTGAGGGATAGTCATACTCGGGGTCGGGATCCACATGGTTACTACTTCACTTCCTCTTTTCTGAGGGTCACCTGCCACCGTCAGCATTCACAGGGTAATGTCACTCCAGCACGGCAGAGAATACACTTGGACAAAGTCAGACCAGACAGGAAAATGCTGCCACCAAAACTTAAATCAGACCAACTAAAGCAAATCAGATCCACCAGTAGTAAGTCCTTTACTGAAAATCGCTGTTAAATCAATGTCTTATCCAGATCATTTGAAATCTCCAAATAGCGTCCAGTCCACTTGTGTGTCTGTGTCTGTGCCCTGTGGTCTATTGCGAGGCAGAATGGGAAATACAGTGCCTGTTGTGTTGTTCGGCAAAGGGGAGAAGGGGTTTTGTGTGTGTGTGTGTGTGTGTGTGTGTGTGTGTGTGTGTGTGTGTGTGTGTGTGTGTGTGTGTGAGTGTGCGCATGCTGCAAACCAGAGTGGGCATTACACAATCTTCTGAGATTGTCTGGGAAGAAACCCCTGCCTGTTCAGTCACCTGATTTATATTCAGCACAGCTCATTCTATTGCACTGTCGTGGGAAGACTGACATCACACACCAATACACACACGCATATACACACATATGTATGATGTGCCCCTGAAAACATTCACATACATAACACACAAATACAATACATCCTTCTTCCTCTTCTTGTTATTCTTCTTATTATTATTATTATTATTATTATTAGTCACATCTTTCCTGCTTCCATCCACCATCTCAATGATGATGACCCATTTTTATTGGTCTGAGATGGCTCAGAAAAATGAGATTTCAACAGAAAAAAGAGATCAGCTCCAGGCATGTAAAGCATTCCTTTCTGTGAAAGGTGGTTGTTACTGTCCCTTTGTGTAAATACCTCTTGTCAAGTCATAGTTTGTGACGTGACAATGTGCTTCATGGAGTAAGTTCACTGGCCTTTCTGGTGACACGGAGCAGTGCACGGAGTCATGGAGTTGGCCTACATACACATACATACATACAAACACGCACACACGCCTGAGGCTGTAGGTCACTGGCATCTGACAGCTGGATGTCTTGAATTTCTCCATCAGATTTGTTCACGCAGTTCTAAGAGTGTTGAGTGCTTTTTTTTTTTTTTTTTTTTTTTTTTTTTTACTGAGAACAAAGTGGAGATAAACAGCTGATCTCTGGTTCAAAGATGGGGAGCAAGGGAGAGCATCTAAGAATCTTAAAGATCATTTTAGATTTGGACACTGCTGCTAGATGGTGTTAAAAAATGTAAACAACTTGTGATCTGGTATTTTGTGTTTTGGGTCAGTTTCTCCTCCCTGAGGTGCAGCTGCTTGGGAAGAAGCCATATCTCTCTTGTGACAGCAGAGCTGGTAGATCCATGCCCGCCTGACTGTCCCAGGTCAAGGACAGCCAGCAAACCTGATCTTCTTACTAAACATTATCATCCCACTTGTCTCCTTTCCCATGCTTGATTATCAATAAAGTTTCACAAATCAAAACTCTTAACTAAGAACTTGAATTTGATTAAAATAGAAGAAGAAAGATATGTTAGTATTGGGGTGAAGTTAGGATGTTCCATAAGCAAATTTGTTTTATAAGAACTGTGGTGGAACAAACTACAGCAACTCTCTCTGGGGCATCTCACTCATAGTGTTTTTGTGAAAGGTGGTTTCCAACTATTCTGTGCCGAAGTTTTTCCAACAGGTCACATCACGTAAAGGGTTTGGCCTTTTGTTTCTTTATGTCTCTGCCGTGCGTCAGTTGTTTCTGGTTTACTAGTTACACACTAACAGATATTCATACTAAACATGAAGACTCAGAATAATGTTCACATCTATAAGCTTAATTTAAGTATCACCAGGGTAATTATATAAATATTAATCTTGTTCATCTTGTTATATCACTTCTGGGCGCATGTGGCAGAGACTACGATGTGGCTGACCACAACACAGAACTCAGAGACAAGGTTATGTTAACTTGGTAAAAACAAGGACGGGGGGTTGGGGGCTGTGTTTAATCATGCAGAACAATCTGGGTCTTGGCCATCATACAGGGCATCGTTATTGAGGCAGGGCCCCAGCTGCACAGACGACCATTTGAACACTGCACATTCTTGTAGTTGAGTGTGGGTGGTGAGTGAATTCAGAGAGTCCTTTATGCAGAGTGTGCAAATGGCATAAAGACAAAGCCAAACAGCACGGGGTTTGTCACACATTGTAAAATAGTCTAAAATGAATTAGATTTTTAGATTTAATACAAAGTAAATATAAGACTCAATAATGAATTGTAAAATATGACAATAAATAGGTTATTTGTCATTTTTCAGGTCATTTTTTAGATTTCCATTTTAACTCTTGTTCTACCCCCTGTTAGAATTAAGAAAGTGATTTAGTTCAGTTTGTCTGTGGTTCGATTCCCAGCTCCTCCAGTCTGCATGTTGAAATGTCTTTGGGCCAAATACTGATACTATTGCCTCTATGATACTATGGATGTTCCTTCAGTGTGTGGATGAGCTCTATATATATATATATATATATATATATATATATATATATATATATATAGAGAGAGAGAGAGAGAGAGAGAGAGAGAGAGAGAGCTCATCCGTATATATATATATATATATATATGTATATATCAGTATATATATATGTGTGTGTGTGTGTGTGTGTGTGTGTGTGTGTGTGTAAACAATTAAAACTTCAATTATATCAATTAATAACAAAATTATATTAAAAAAAATTCTAACAAAAATATCAACAGTATCTCAGATCTCCCTGTTTCTTCAGGTGCTCATATGATGTAACTTTCTGGTTTCAATATCAACTGGAGCTCTGAATGATTGACACTGATCAAAATCAGTACATGTGATTTTGCTGTCACAACTTCATCAGGTCAGGATATCTTGTAATAAATCTAAGTATCTAGTTTGATGGATCATAGCTCTGTTCCTCCATCTACTGGTGGTCTAATGCATGGAACGCATGAGTATGGATGTTTCTTGAAAATAAAAAAATATCTTTCAAGACACATCAAATTGTAACAATTAAAGTTTCTGCTTTTTCTGAATTTACAAAATGCTCTTGATGTTCAAAGGAGGACAAAGGAGGACTTCTCATAATGTCACAATGTGTGAAGTTCTGTCTTCTCAAGGGCACTGGCACAAAGCTAACTCTTCAAGGTTAAAGATGTATTGTTTATTATTTTCTTCCTCTGTTGTGGCGTTTGAATTACCCTGACCTGGCTTGTAACCAGCTCTGACTGCTTATAAAGGGAAAGCCCTGGTGTCATCATTTTGTCTTCAGATTCGTGCACTTGAACAGTGGTTTTACATCTGCTTCCTCATGGATCCGATCCCTGCCTGTGAGCTGGCAATGACTCCAGTAGGTTTGGACACCATACTGGGAGACCTAGTCGCCATGTCTCCAAATGCCACTACAGCAGGGTCACCAGGTATCACTCTGACAACCAGAACCCTGATACTGTTGGTCTGTCTGCTGCTGGCTGCCTGGAGTCACACAGACAAGAAAACTGTACCAGGTAGGTTCAGAGGTCTTTAAGCTTTCACACTTTGCAGTTTCTGTATTTGTGCTTGTGACAGTGCTGGAATAAATGTATTGTCATTTACCACAACAGGTCCCTCTTTCTGTCTGGGTTTGGGGCCACTTTTGTCATATGTGAGATTTATTTGGACTGGTATTGGTACAGCCAGCAACTACTACAACAAGAAGTACGGAGACATCGTCAGAGTCTGGATCAATGGAGAGGAGACCCTCATACTCAGCAGGTTGGTTATGTTTTTATTCTTGCAAATAAGTTTACTTGATAGTCAGTCAAAGATGATAATCTTGTGGGTTGTCATTTTTTTCACAATTAGAGCATCAGCAGTGAACCACGTACTGAAGCATGGACATTACTCTTCACGTTTTGGGAGCAAGCAGGGACTTAGCTGCATCGGCATGAATGAGAGAGGAATCATATTTAACAACAATATAACTCAGTGGAAACAGATACGCACCTACTTCACAAAAGGTAACATTTTAACATGTTTAGCCACTTGTCCGTTTTTTTCCGACTCAACTTGCTAAAAATGCTAAACTCACGGAGGAAAATGTCTTTTCTGTGTCAGCTCTGTCAGGTCCAGGTTTGCTCAAGACAGTGGAGGTTTGCACCTCCTCCATGCAGACTCACCTGGATGATCTAGACAGCCTGAATCACGTGGATGTCCTTAGTCTGCTGCGCTGCACCGTGGTCGACATCTCCAACAGACTCTTCCTTGATGTACCTGTTAATGGTGAGTTGTCATGCATGAAGTTACTTACTTAATTGACGTGAATGTGAATAAATAAAAGATTGCTACTGATATGTGCAAAGACAAGAGGAGAAAAGATTAGACCTCATCTTAAGGAGTCTGCACATAGAGGGGAACTGGTTGTGGGATGTAGAGATGTGGATGTGGACTGAGCTCTGGGTCTGAGGTAAAAGACAGTTGCCAACAGAAGAGAGAACATATTTACAGTTTAATGACAGAAACATTGTGACTAGCTTGAAATTAGACTGAAAACCTTCATTTAACAAAACAGAAAATCATGAATGAATGAGGCATTAAGTCTTCCTGATTGAACTTCTTAAAAAAAGATAAGAGCTTTGTCATTGGAGACACAGTGTGTTAATCTCACCATCTTACTTTCTGTGTGCAGAGAAAGAGCTGCTAGTGAAGATTCAGAAATATTTTGACACATGGCAGAATGTGCTGATCAAACCAGACATCTACTTCAAGTTTGACTGGATTCACCAGCGGCACAAGACGGCAGCGTAAGTCAACTTTATTGCTTTATCATTCATCTTGTCATGCTCCTTTTTGCATGAACCCACTGTGTTTTGGCTGGGTTTCCTCTAATCGAGTGATACATGTCTGTTATCTCACAGCCAGGAGCTGCAGGATGCCATTGAGAGTCTTGTAGAACAAAAGAGACGAGATGTGGAGCAGGCAGATATACTAGACAACATCAACTTTACCACAGAGCTCATATTTGCACAGGTCAGTGTGAGGGCTTTCACTTTCAGAGCCTCCTCTCTTCCATATCTCAGATCTCCTCTGATCATCAGAGGAGTCAGCTTGTTCATGCATGTGTGTGTGTGTGTTTATTTAGAACCATGGTGAACTGTCTGCTGAAAACGTTGTGCAGAGTGTGCTGGAGATGGTGATCGCAGCACCAGACACTCTGTCCATCAGTCTCTTCTTCATGCTGCTACTTCTCAAAGAGAGTCCAGATGTGGAGCTGAAGCTGCTACGAGAGATAGACACAGTTTTAGGTAAGGAGCTGACTACACGTAATACAGAACAGATTAAGGGCTGATGGTCAGTATTTGGTCACTGTGATTTAAAAATCACAGAGTTGTTGACCAGATGTGCTATATATCAAAAGTGCATTTCAATAAGTAGGTCTCTCTAAAGAAACAGTTTTAAAACTAAATACTAAAAAACTAAACATTACAGGCTGCTTTCAGAATGTGTCAGAATTAAATGCTTTTATATTAGCCAGTTTAATTGATATGGCAGTGATGATGTGTCGCTGTCTATTTGTCTGTTCTACAGGTGACAGACACCTTCAGAACAGGGACCTTCAGAAGTTGCAAGTGCTGGAGAGCTTCATCAACGAATGTTTGCGCTTCCACCCTGTAGTAGACTTCACCATGCGTCGAGCCCTGTCTGATGACATCATAGATGGCTACAGAGTACCAAAAGGCACAAATATCATTCTTAACACTGGCCGCATGCACCGGACAGAGTTTTTCCTAAAACCAAATGAGTTCAGTCTGAAAAACTTTGAAAAAAATGTAAGTAGATATCAAATTACAAACAGAAAAGAATTAAAGTAAATAAAATCTAGTTTCTCATCCAGTATCAGCACACACTATTACGCAAACGTTTTGATACTTCAGATGTGTGATTTCTTCATATTTGTCTGCTACACTTCTTATCTTATTAATGTCTAACTACTTCTCTGTCTGCCATATAGACTCCTCGTCGTTATTTCCAGCCGTTTGGCTCAGGCCCACGAGCTTGCGTTGGCAAGCACATTGCCATGGCAATGATGAAATCCATCCTGGTAACACTGCTCTCCCAATACTCTGTTTGCATCCACAAGGGCTTGACACTGGACTGCCTCCTGCAGACCAACAACCTCTCCCAGCAACCTGTCGAGCATCAGCAGGATGAACATCTCTGCATGAGGTTTTTGCCCAGACAGAAAGGTAGCTGGTCACCTGTTGAAGTTTAGTTGTACCTACACATCCATGCAGAATATATACTGTACATGTATGTAATTTCCATTGCCTCATTTACGTTATCTCATGACTGTACAGAGCTTTAAGTTTTATATTTTGGTACCTAGACTGTTCTTCTATTGGACCTTTTATGCATTGTGTGAAAACTTTAGATAGATAGTCAAGTAAATGTAAATAACTGTGTCAGTATTGTTTGTTGTTGTCATATATAAATATTTAGGGCATTTTACAGTAAGTCACTAATATGCACACTTACTTTTTAAAATTTTATCTTGTTTTATACATTTTGAATGAAATTCAAATTGTCTGTTTTTGCACTATTACACTGCTTGATAGGTGTTAAAATAAATATATTATATTATTCAATGTTGTCATTATTCAAAGGATTTCTTTTCCATTTTTTGTTCATTAAAAGTAAATGCGAACTCTGAAAAGCCAAAGATAGAAAATTAGGGAAGTGCTTAAGAGCAGAGTGAAAAAAAAAATTTTTTGTATTTGCAAATATTGGTCAGGAGATGGCACTACAACACATCACACAATGGTGTGGTATTTTATTTCTTCAGCCTAAATAGAGCAACCAATCAGACCTCTGCTTTCTAAAAGGGATTACGTTGAAAGGCCACAGGTGCTCTACTTGTGAACATTATTTATTTGATGTTTTAAAAATAAGAATAAGAAAAAAACACTGATGGAGGCACTGAATAAGACACTAATAGCAAATAAAAATGTAGATGAGGTTTGTAGCTGTTTGTCTAAGCTCCAACAGAGATGTCAACCATCAGCATTATTAGGCTGATGGTGACGCAAGAAAATGAAATGTCTAAATGTGACAGTTTCAGTTCCACAGACACAAAACCTGTAATCTGCTTTGTTAGGTCCTTATCAGCCTAGTAAATATGAGCAACAAGTTCCTGGATCATCATCCTGGATACGCATTTTCTCTGTATGTTGTTGTCAGTCAGTGAGGGTGGTCTGATGCAAGCTGGACGAATACATGATTGACATTGAGATGTTGCTTGATGCTTGAGGTGCTTCAGGTAAATGAAAGTTCCTTCCTGCAGTGTGTGCAAATGCCAGCATGTTTATTGATTGTCCTATCTTTGTCTTTTTGTATTACTCGGCTATCCCCACCACACGCACACTCACATTGTACGGAGCTAAAATTCTGAAACATTTATGGCCAATGTGGCCATAAATGTTTCAGTCCCCTGCTGGATTATTGCTTCATTAAAATAGAGCCCGGGTTGCCACAGAAACTCCAACCAGACAAGGGTAAACTGTAATTGTATGCATTATCTTTACATTGTCAGTGTGAACTGTACTGTCACCCTTTTCCCTCAATGATGCCTTGAGACATTTGCTTGTTATAATGTTTCTGAACCTTGTGGACTCCACATGCCTGTATGAGTGGCATTTTTTCACAAGTATCACAAAAATATGACATAGTCCCCTAAAAACAGGAGTGAACCTCTCTAATTAGGCCAGCTTGTCTGAAGATATCCAGACTGGAAGGCTTGTCAAGGCACCAGATCAGAAGCAAAGCTCAAAGTTACAAAATCAGCTCAATAAAGACAGGTACTGTCTCTCAGTACAACACATTACCAACATTTACACTTTATTTCACTATAATAATATTCTATACATCTACCTAGTAATTATTTCTCAGGTCTAAGAAGTCCTGACAACACTAAAAAGTTATGGTCTGCCCTTTGTGTTTGGTTATTTTGGGAAAGTCTTTCCCTGTTTTATTTTGAAGTTGTCTGTCCTTGTGTGTTGTCTTGTGTCCATCTTTCTGCCTGATTATCTGGCCCAGGCCTAATTTTTTGCACTTGTGTCTCACTGTCTCACCTAGCTTGTGTATGCATTTCTCCCATTTCCTTTATGTTCTTTGGTGGGTCATCTGCATACATTCCTTTTCTGTGTGTCTTGGTGCTCAAGCAACTCCCAGACCACCTCAGAGCCTCCTTTTGTCCCCTTCTACTCTGTTGTTCAAACAGCAGCCAGTTGCTCAGTCCAATCACCAGCTGGCACTCCAGTCTGTTGCTTCTACCTGCAGCATCAAGGGGCCCGGATGGATGCCTCCAAAGTTCTTGTTTCAGCATTGGGGGTCCAGGCTTATAAATGTCCAGATCCTGCCTCAGTGCTGAAGACCCTGGCTGATGGTTCTTGTTCCAATGCTAAGAGTTTGGCCTGTTGCTTCTCCTGTTCTGGCGCTGAGCAGTGGGGTCCCAGTGAACACCCCACCAGTCCGTTGTCCTGATACTGGGGTCCAGGAGGACAACCCATCTGTTTCTGCTTCAGTCCTAGGACCCTCCCAGGTTCCACCAGTACCAGGTCCTGATTTGAGCCCATTCAAGGAGTCACCAGCACCAGCTGAAAATCTGGGCCTGTTCTAGTCCAGGGTCTCTGCAGAACAAACTCCTGACCCTGGTACCTTCCAAATTGACATACGGCTAGTCATAGCCCCAAACCCAAACTCAGAGGTTCCCCCACTGCATGTCCCAGCCCAGAGTCCGTGGGAAGTCTTCCCACTGCTAGCTCATGTCCTGAACTCACCTGAGGAGTCTTGGGTGCCAACTCCTATCCCAGGCTCATCCAAGGATTCACAACTGATTCATTAGTGATGATGATCCTTATTTATAACATATGCTTCTGTATAATTTTGTGCTTTGCATTTTTTATAATATTAATAGTGTTAGCAACCATCTATATTTATTTAGTTATTTAAAGAAAACGGGACTTTGGTTTGTGTTTTAACATTGTGGTAAAACGTACGAATTCCTCTTCACCATTGATAATTGTCTCTCTCTGAATGTAGTGTGGTCGGTTTGTCCAGTGCAGCAGAAATGTATGAAATTGCCTCTCATTCTAAAATAAATAATGACTACAGTAGCTTGTAGTTACACGCTAAATATCTTATAAACTAACTGACTTCACTATTACTGACGGAAAATTCACAGAGATGCAGATGATGGTGATTACATCAGAAACTGAATTACTAAGGCTTTGTCCAAAAACCAAAGCACTCATGAGAAAGTAACAGGGACTGAACTGTATTCAGGAATAATATGCTATTTAAATTTGGTTTTTGTTTGGGTTTCATAACTTCTAATTTTATTTCTAAGAAAGGGGGAAAGTACTCTTTCATGTAAACTGGGATACTGTAGATGCACTTTTATGGTTCTGTATCTTAGAGCAAGTATGTTTCTATTCATGTCCTCACACATACGCACTTAATTTTTACATCAGGTCAAAGAAGTATTCAGCCTTATTGTGAGTGTCAAGGTAACACAACCCGTTGTTTCTGAGTTATCATTTTTGTCACTGCAACATTGCAAAATGGGCACATATTTACAGCCACATGCAAATGTGCACAGTGTCAAAGATAAGTGCGCCTTAGGCAGATGCAGGCAGGATGAAGCCATCTGGTGCCCAGCATTTCATGCTGAGCAGTAGTCAGCTCCACACCTGGGAGACAGTATAGCCTGCAACTGTTGTCAGACCACCAACAGCACACCCACCTGCTGCCCCCTCACTGCTGAATTTGGGCTTTGTGTTGCCCTGCAGACTGCAGACAAAAAGTAATTTAAGTTAAATTAAAGAAAAAATTGTATATATTTTATACACTGTATTCCAGGTAATGAAGGGCTGCACCAACTAATCAATTATATTGATTAAAATCAATCATTAGATCAGTTGTCAACTAATCTAATAATCAAATGTTAGAACTACATAGTTGCAATCAGAACGTTGTGAAACCCTGGAGGGTCAGTAAATAACTCTAAGTACAGTTTTACAGTGTTTAAAACAGTGTTACAAATTATTATGTAAAACAGAGTTTCAAAACTCAGTAGTTAATAGTTGTCTTGTGCCACAGTGGTTGAGGTTAGGGGATGATGGTGGATACACCATTATTTCTTCTCCCTTTATACCCGTAGCAGCCAAGGCACAGATGGTATTTCTTGCAGCATGGGATGTTGCATAGTCTTGCCAAAATACAGCTTTGCGAACTAGTGTAAGCCTCTGGAGGATCCTGCATTAGGAGGTTCTTGGGACGACAGACACCAGCAGCTTCAAATACCTGTTTGCTACTCATCAGTGGCTTTTTTACAGCCACTGTCTTAGTGCCTGACTTGCCTGACAGAAACTTTCCTTAATACACCTTTATTTAACTGAACCTGTCTGTGCACTGAGTCACACACAGTTCTTTTCACAGTGCAATGATAGCTCTTATTTTTTATTTTTTGAAATATTGAATATTTTCATACAGTTTGCAAGATATTGCACCAATTCAAGTATTTCATCTACAGAAAGATCTTTGCTTTTTCCCCATGTTACATTAAATTTGTTACTCAATAATGTAGAATAACAATAATAATAATAATGTGAAATAATTCATTCATTAGTTCCCTTTAGTTGAGGTTACTTGGCAAATTCATCACCAAACCAATCTGTGACTGATGTCAGTGATGTAAAAAAAATTGGGACATAATTAAACGGCATAACTGAAAACATTTATTAATAAACTAAAAGACAAAGTGCTTGTTTCACAAAAATACTACTGCATAATAATTTGAAACACAGTGTATGTTACCAGGCTGTCATGTTCAATCCATGTTTCATCCTGTTTCGTGATTAGTGACTGCTTTGATACAGTATTTCCCTGAATGCCTCTATTTGTCTATTTTCTTCATTTTGGTTAAAGTCACAAGCTTTGCATAAAATAACACACAATTTGCTTTATGGCTTTTGGCTTTTATGGCTGTTTTCTTTATTTTCAAACCTCAGTCTGCATCACTATTAGGTCACCAAAGAAGCCAAAACTTGAATATTGATTGCTATTGCAGATGTAGTGGAAACACCAAGAGACATTCCTTGTCTTCAGATCCATGGAAGAAACGTTAGTTAATATTTCAAAATAATATTATCAATAACTGCTTTTTTCTCACTGTAACGAAAGGCAATTTCTTTTGACAGTTAGCATTAGCTTTAACTTGGAGATGGTATTTGTTTTTTTATTGGTTTTGTTTTTTAATTTAGAGAGGCTAGGGTTACCTACCCATTGCTAAACACCTCACTGTGGTCACTAGAGTCATTAATTGTCAACTGTTTAGGCCTTAAGGAAACTGCAGCTATGATCAATGACAACTAGCGGCTACCTGTCCTGACAGAAAAGAGCTAGTGCCATTACAGCCAATGTGAGCCTCGTATGTGACTAAGGTTAGCCATGGCCTTGACAACAACACACTGACAGACATGGGGACAGATCAGTGTTAAATTCTAAAGGCTAGGCCAGTTTTTATGGCATTTGAATGGGTTAACAAGTGGAATACAACATGATGAATGTCTTAGTGCTGAAAACTAGGACACTTTATTGTTGAGATAGATATTTGTCAGGACACGCACCCCAGACAAACCAGAACATTTGGTTATAGCAGGCAGTACTTAGGGTTTATTTGGGCAGTCTGTGAAACAACATAAAGGTCGAATTTAAGTTTTCCTATGTTTGCCAAAGTTTCTAAAATTGGCCCTGACCTTTCAGGCAGCCATTCTCCATCATTATGATTTAAATCTGCCCAGTGACGGATGTAATATCACTTACAGTTTCATGTAATTTTTCAAGTTATGTAATTGCTGAGTGGTTATGCATTTTAAAACAGATATCAGAAAACTCTCTTCAGCAGTGCAGCCCAGGACACAGTGATACTGTGAATGTCTGGGAATTATTAATAATTACTTTCCACACTTAAATGACCCAAACCTTCTCCGATCCAGTCTGTGATTTTTTTGAATAGTAAAACTCTAACCTGCCTGAACGTCATGTGATAAGCACAGACACTAACTGACTGATTTTATAAAAGCCAATAACAAGTGGTCATGGGATTTTTACTGCTGGGGATGAATTTCAAGTTTCCATGAATGACTCGCTCTCATTTGCTCTGCTAAAACACAGGCAGACACAGACCAAGGAGAGAGGAAGAGTGAGAGCGGAAGAGACGGCACTTACAGCATACAGAAAGAGGCAGAGAAAGAGTCTGAGTGGAGAGAGAGAGAGCGTGAGGAGGTTGAGCGCCGAATGAGAGGAGGAGGAGAAAGGGGAGGAGGAGGAGAGACCAAGTGGCAGAGACATTGGAGGAAGACGCAGACAAGGGGGATGGACCAAGAGCGAGCAAGGGGAGGGAGTAACGAGGAAAAGCAGATGAGAGGGAGTCAGGAGAAGAGAGGAAAGCAAAGTGAAAAGAGAGCAAAAAAAAAAAGAGGACAGCTCAGCAAATCAGCCCAGTAGTATTCCTCTCACAGCTGCAGTGATCCAGGGCTGGGAAGGGAAGTTTACTTCAAACGGAGGGGAAAAATATCTACCATCTATATATATATATCATACACACACATATATATATATATATATATATATAAAACACTGTGTTTTTATTTATTTTATTTTTTATTTTTTTCTGTGTAAAGAAAATCACATTCCCTGGAAAGAAACGGAAACAGGAAAATCTTATCCAGCCTCCGAGTGTCGTGCAGGGAAAGATGGATTCAGACTCTGGAGAGCAGAGTGACGGAGACCTCTCTCCAGGTAAGATTCACTCAGCCACAACACCATCACTGCAGCTACAACATCAGTTTCTGACATGCTGTGGTAACTAGATGTTCTTTCCTCAACGTTTTGAACTGGTACTGAGCTTTACCTACATCACCTCTCCTCACCTAAATATCTGATTTCTTCTTTAATGACCCCAAAATCAAGACTGTTACAGAGTCTTCTGCACTTTCTGAGATGTACTGAGATGATCTCTGATGCATGTATACACTGATGCCAGTGACTGACAGAGCCTCAGGGAGTGTGGGGATGAATGCCAGCTCAGTCGCCACCAGGAACAGGCAAGCTCCAATGTGTGCAGCCCGTTAGTTCATCAAAACATCCAGTTACAGAGAGAACACAGCCTCCCCGAATACTTAAAACTGTTTCCTGCAGTTCTCTTTAGGGAGCATGAAAATGTTTAGCTTCTCTGTTGGCTGGAAGTTGCATGTGGATGTTTCATTAAAAGAAAAAAAAAATGGATTTCAGGGCAGTAGAGAATTAGCAGCTTGACTCGTTCATTAAGCATACAAATGAACATCAAAGTTTAGCATCTCTCACTAGATATGTACAGGCATTTTTTTATACTGGAGATGACAGGAGATGAAACAGCCCCCTGGAGATAAGTTTGACTTCAAAGATGGTGAATCAACCTTGTTTCGAGGAGGTTTTCATAACAGAATGACAGTCAAATACCTGCGCTGTAGATCATTTAGGGGGAAGTTTTACCCTCAGTCTGAACTGTTAGTTTCTCTAATATCATAACCCATCAGGCCTGTGTGTGGACTGTCCTTGAAGATGTGCTGTAACTGTCAATTAACGGACATATTTATTATGACATGATTTGCCCCGGGTTATTATTAAAGCTGATGATGGTGTGGCTGTTTGCCTGTTTATTTGTCAGCATTGAGCTTTGTGTGTTAATGATGCTCAGTTGAACTTCTGTTGACCATCTGTTTATCCATCTGGTCCATAATCTGTCCATTTGCAAAAAGGGAGAGTAACTTTAAAATGATTTTTTTAGATACATCATTGGATAGGTGATGACATATGTGTATCATGTACTAATTTCAGGCAGACAGTTCAAGGTTAAAACATCAAGTAGGACTCTCATATAAAGCCACATTTAGTAGGCCAAACCAATCTGTAGGGACAGATGCTTTAACCATTTCACTTTACTGTGATGTACTCTGTCTTCCACAGACTGGGCCAAGGGTAAATTATAGAGACTTTTTTTTATTATTTCTACAAATGCCACAATATACTTACGCTTCCTGCAATTTTAAAGAACATTACTATCAGCAATTCTGTGACATTACAGTGTCAAAAAACTATAATGTCTCGTTGTATAAGGTCAAATGTCAACAAAACTTGAGCAAGTGTGTTCTGAAAACAGTGCTATTTTGAAGCACTGCTGTACACAAACATGACTCTTGGTCCTGGATATGTGCATGAGGGACTCGGTGATTGATCTACTCTTTTGATTTGTAGTCGAGCACAAAATTTCAGCAGTGTAAATATTGAGGTATTTTGTTTCAGGTGGTTTTGGTTTTTTTTAGCTCAAGCACACACCTGACCTGAATGTACTCAGCTGAAGTTTACACTTAAGTGCCGGTTACGCTGCCTTTAAGTAAAACTGGAAGTTGTGTTTTCAGTATAGAAAACACATTTTGACTGGTTATCAAGTGCTTTAAGTCATGGGAGCATTGTTGCTAAGTGACTAGCTAAACACAGATCACTTATGTATAGACAGGTAGTCTATACATATGTAATCATATTTATTAATCAGAAGTGTCCTGGTTCAATTCTTGACTACCACAGAGAACGTGATGAAGTGTCCTTGATCAAGACACTGAGCACCCAACAGCTGCTGTTGTGCCATCAGAGTGTGTGTGTGTGTGTGTGTGTGTGTGTGTGTGTGTGTGTGTGTGTGTGTGTGTGTGTGTGTGTGTGTGTGTGTGTTGTGTTTTTCTAATTATCGCATCCCAATAATACAGGAAAATTCACAAAAATGCTTAAGAAATCTGTTTTCAGGGGAAACTTATGTGCACTTCATTCCGTTGTGTTTTTCTGTTTATTTCACAGTTCTCTGTACTTTTTGTTATGCCACAATGCACTGAGGTCTACTGTACAGAAATCACTGTGAAAGAAAATTTGGCCCTTATATAAAAAGTGCACACACACACACATATACACATACACCCACACAAGCTCACCTATTTATGAGTCAAAGGCAGGCTAACTGTCAAAATACCTGTTTCTGCTGACAGTTGGAGAACACATTGCACACAATTGGCAGGAACAGCAACAGTTGCATTTTCACTCATTAACACTCATACTTCAGATACTTTGAGTTATTTTGTTAGTTTGACATTATGTTAGAGGACACTGAATAATCAGCCCACAATCTACTTGGCAAATGCATCATGGTAGTGTGCCTCGCTATAGCACCACGACAAAATCTGCCGCCTGCAGAGCTATTTAGAGCTGTTTGCAATCACCTCAGTTTCTCTGTGGAAAGCTGTTGTAATGACAGCTGTGAGATTCATAAGGGCATGAGGGCTGTTGCTGTGGTTCTATTGTACACAAAAAAAACTGCAGACAGTGTTCGATTACACTTCTGAAGTTTCATTTTCAGCCAGGTTGTTGAATGTTGTTCATCACTGGCACATTCATATACCATCTCTACAGCTCTATTGCCATTTGTTGATATCAATAAATTCTCATGCATTTCAAAAATCTTAAAATCTTTTAAAGACAGAGCAGATAAGTAATCAGAGAAGAGCTTCATGATTGCCATGTTGGCAGACTGACCACATGCTTTTCACATGAGACAGGCAGGAAGGACCAACCCTGCATACACTGTAGCACTCCCATACACTCTGACAAATGCACAGAGATTTAAGAAATGCCAACACTCCTACTGCTCTTTCCCTTGGTCTTGTGCTCTCCCAACACATGTATCCCTGATGTTTCCCCCCGCCTTTAATCTGGCCCACAGATGGAGAGTGCTCATTGCATCCCAGCCCTTTTACACACACACACACACACACACACACACACACACACACACACTAGACACCAGGAGCTGGTTCTGGAAAATTGTAACATGAACTGAAAAAAAAAAAAAAAAAAAAAAGAAGAAGTGAAGCTGTAAGTGGAAAAGACGACTCAGGAAAACGTGGTTTTTCCTCTGGCTGCAGTCAAAGACAAATCTTAAAACTCCAGGTCCAGATCCCCGATCGGTGTGTGAGTGTGTCTTCCCCTCGCATGCCCATGCATGTGCCGACACAATAATACTGCGGCTTTTCATAGTGTCTGTGGGACATTTGGAAAGAGGATTGTTTCCCCACGACTGAGCCATCACTGAAACATGGAATTAGACTGCAGAGACATTTTGACTAGGCCTCACAGACACACACTCATGAGGAGGAGAAGGCTGTGGTTTCACTGGAGGACCAGGCGCAGCAAAGCAAATAGTCAGTAGTGGCGCCTGGTGTGAGAGGCAGTGTGTATTAAAGAAGGCTGGATTGGCGTCATTGGAGCATTGAGCCTGTACAGGTATCCAGAGCTATGAATGCTCCACATACAGATGTATGTGTTGATTTAGACTCTTAATCTATTCCAGAATTTCCTTTTTTTTTTTTTTTAAAAAAAAAAAAAAGAAAGAAAAAAAGAAAAAAGCTGTGTCTTTATTTAGGGCTGGTTTCTGGTTTAAACTTTGACTTTATAGTGTTTTCATCATTAGTGCCTGGTGTGATGGTAGAAACCACAGCAGTCTGGGTATTTCTTACTGTCTCCAGATGTGACCTCACCATTCAGGAGCTTTTCACACTTAACTCAGGCATAATCCTGTTAATAAATCTGCATATCACAACAGTTAATGCAGTTTTCAACAAACTTTCAGTGGGTAATAATAGCAACAGACAGCAACAGAGAGAAAACCAAAATCCCACCTTCTTTAACACTGGGATTTGAATAAAGTCATGGATTTGAAGGATTAGGTCTCAGTTGATAGTAGAGAGGGTTAAGTTGAGAGAAGGAATGTAGTCACTAAAAGTGTGTGTGTGTGTGTGTGTGTGTGTGTGTGTGTGTGTGTGTGTGTGTGTGTGTGTGTGTGTGTGTGTGTGTGTGTGTGTGTGTGTGTGTGTGTGTGTGTGTGTGTGAACCACAGTTATTTCCTGGTCATTAGTTAGTGGTGGGTTGGCAGCCAAGGGCGCAGCAGCACTTTGG